>CM044308.1:116472500-117722500 GCA_024291935.2 Okapia johnstoni | reverse complement strand
ACACTCATTGATCCGTTTGAGATAAACGGCAGGACTATAAGTCTTCCAAATGGACTTCTGCTCTCAGTTATTGTGATAGGCACCTTTTTAAAGATATATAAATATGAAAGGGTTAATGGGAATTCGGTCATGCTCTTGCCACTGGGTTGTCCCTTATTGATTGTAGTTTTAGAGCTGTCACTGTGCCATTCAGAATTCCTCCTGTGCCCTTTTAAAGTCAGTTGGTGCTGGGAGGTGATAAATAAGTCACTTGCTTTCCTTTCTCCCCTAGCTCCTCCGAGAACTCATAGAACGGAAGACCAGCTCCTTGGACCCCAATGATCAGGTGGCCATGGGAAGGTAATTTGGATTTGGCTTTCTGTTCACACAGGCAGCCTGTGTAATAGTTTCTCCATCTGAGTCCCATTAATTCTACTTCCAAGGCAACGACTGGTTCTATAATTATGAAAGCTGCGAGTTCCTCAGTGGCCTAGTGGTTAGAATTCCAGGCTTTCTCTGCCTTGGCCAGGGTTCAATTTCTAGTTGGGGAACTGAGATCCTGTAAGCTGTGTGATGTGGCCAGCAAAAAAAGTTAAGCATGATAACAAGAGCTAGACAAAGTGATGGAAATTGTTTCCTCTACATTGCCGTAACTGCAATTTGAATAAGAGATTACAAAAACCTACCTGTAAAGTGTTTATTTTAGGGTTTGTTTCACAAAGTCTATTTTAACCTCTTTGCATTGCAATTAGATCTGTATCTGTCTCTGATCAGTGGATAAAAATCTGTGCTCTCAGCTGTCAGGACCTGGCACTGGGCACAACAGTTTTCTCACTCTGTGAGTCTGCTCTCATTTAGACCTCTGCCCCTTCAGTGAAAGCTGCAGCACAATTAGACGTGGAACTCGGCAGCATTGCCCAGATGTCAGGGTAGGATGGAGCACAGTGAAGGAAGACCCTTACGCGTATGCTTCATCCTGTGGTTGGAAAACAAAAAGGACATTTAAAGTGCTACCTAATGAATAGTGTACATTTAAATAGCCATGAGCCGTAACTTGCAAGAGCATAGATGGAAACCAAAGCTGCAGGTGTCAGAATGGGATTCTGGGGAAGAGCAGCATTCTGAGAGATCACAAGGAAAAATTTGTGCTGATGAAATAATTTTATGTGAGTAAAACCTTTGAATTTTAGGATGGGATGTTAATATTTTGTATATCACTGGAATGCTATAGAGAGCTGTTCACTATAAATTTAGTGTGATCGAGCAAATTGCATTTAAGTGGTGATTATATTGTACATCTATCTGACTTTACAATAAAGTAGATTATGGTAATTAAGATTATATTAAGATTACAGTAATTGGATTTCCCTAGATTTTTTTTTTTTTTGATGTTGAACTTTCATTATGAGTCAGGTAAGATGACTCTCTGCTGCTGTTTCTCCGTTTTCCCCCCACGTTTGTTCATGTAAGCAATTTATATGAACAATTTAGACCAGTATCCTTTATTTGAAAAATGAATTTCTTTTCATTTAAAATGACTTGCCGAATATATGAATCTTGTTTGGATCCTGATTCAAACAAACCAACTGTAAAATTGAGACAATCCGGAAAATTCAAAGACTGACTGAATATTTGATAGTTAACTTTTTTTAGGTGTGACAGTGGTATTGAGATTATTTTGGGGCTCTTGGTATTGAGATTATTTGGGGAGGAGAGGGGAAAGCCCTTTACCTTTCAGCAACACATTCTGAAATAATGTAGCTGAAATGAAAATTAAATAAAATGACTATAAAACTAGTATCAGTAGCAGATAATTCTTAACACTTGGAAAAAATGGAAAGCACAAGGAAAAGCAGCTGGGTGTTAACAATGGGAAAATTAGGTTTAAAGAATTCACATGTTCAAACCAAACAGCAGGTGCAATATTAGTCATAGAATAGGCTGTGCAACTAAACATCAACAGCAAACCCAGGCAGCTACACTCAGTTTGATGGGTTTCCCTGCAGACTGGTAGATTTAGTGCTTGTCACAGTAACTCCACATACTAAGGAGCATTGTTCACCAAATCTGCTGGAGAATTTCCCAGCTGCCATTTGTTTTTTTACCATTGCACAAATCCTCTTCAGTCGATTAGTCGCTTTGGCCCCAGTCTGTCTTGAGGAGCTTGGTGTAGGTTGAATGATTTCTTTATGCAGTGTTGTTAGTGAGAAAAATTCCTATTTGTCAACACGTGTAACTATTTCTGTTGATGATGCATAACGTCACTTGTGAATTTCCCAGACAGTGGCTTGCAATCCAGAAGCTACGAAGCAAAATCCACAAGAAAGTAGATAGAAAAGCCAGCAAAGGAAGGAAACTTCGGTGAGTTACTTTTTAGAACAAATGTTAATATTGTGTGTTGTTACTTCTTTTGCATGTTGGCTATGACATTTTTTTCTATTTCTTCCAATGATTCTGTTTTTAAGGAGCAGAAAAATCACTAGAGCAATCTTTTGAGACTTTTTTGAGTTTTTCTTACTCTGAAATGGAAAGATAGTGTCAGTTACTTTTTGTTCTACTGCTGTGAATGAATAGGTTGAATAGTATTTGTATTTCCCTGAAAGAGACATAATCGAAAAGGAAGACAAGAGAGTTGAAATTACCTTAGTTTTGAAAAATGATTTCCTTATTACAATGTGAAAATTTTACTTTGGAGTCTTATTTGAGCAGAATTATATTGGTCCATTTTCATGATGCCATACATGTACCTAGTATGCTAAAAAGATAAAAAAAGAAGGCTTCCAGAGATTGTTAACACTGTGCTTAAATGAGATGAGGAGTGTAACTTTTATGAGAATACAGAAACATATCTAAGTGTAGAGCCCTCAAACCTGTGAGCCCTAGAAAATCTTAAAAAGAATGGAAACAAAGAAGGAACCAGAGTAGAAATGACATTGCTATGCTTTCAGTCTGAGATTCCTTGTAACTGTTTTTATATATTACATAATATCACTCATACAAGGCCTCAGTTTCGAAGAAAGTACTTGTAATTCAAGTGCACGCTGAAAAAAAATTCTTAAACTCATTGCGTTAGGTCAGTTTTAGGCAGATAGCTAATCCCACATTTTTGTTAGAGCCTGCTTGTCGTTAAAATTATTTCTGGACAAATGTGGATCTATCTCATTTTTAAGTATCTTCAGAGAAGCAGATTCCACTACTTTAATTAACCTGTTTTAGTATTTAACAGAACTCATCAGGAAATGCTTATTTGCCTTTATCACTGAACGACTTCACTTTCACTTTTCCCTTTCATGCACTGGAGAAGGAAATGGCAACCCACTCCAGTATTCTTGCCTGGAGGATCCTAGGGACGGCAGAGCCTGGTGGGCTGCCGTCTATGGGGTCACACAGAGTCGGACACGACTGAAGTGACTTAGCGGTAGCAGCAGTAGCAATTGCAGAAGTGCAAAGTAGCTTTTCATTATCTTTTGACTGAAAGTCACTTTTCTTAAATCTCAGGTTAAATTGTTACAATTTGTTTAACTTTTTTCATGTGCTGAAGTTTCCAAACCTTTCTGCTTCTCCCAAGTTTGTTTTCAATGTACTGGTTAAAAGCATGGACTCGAGAGCCAGACTCCCTAAGTCTGAATCCCACCTTTGACACCAATTAGTAGTTACTCTGAGCAAGACCCTTAAACTCTCTGTTCTAGTTTCTTCATCTGTAGAATGGGGGTGATAATAGTACCAGACTTGTAGGGTTGCTATGGGGATTAAATGAGTACATGTATGTACAGCTTTTAGACTAGCACCAGGAACCATTGCATGGAGAAGGGAATGGCAACCCACTCCAGTATCTTGTCTGGAGAATTCCATGGACAGTGGAGCCTGGCAGGCTGCAGTCCATGGGGTCACAAAGAGTCAGACATGACTGAGTGACTAACACAGTACAACAACAGGGACGTAGCAAGCACAATATAAGTGTTTTTGCCATTATTCCTATCATTGTTACTGCTGTTATTATCCCGAGACTGGATCAGTCTCCTACTGGACTGTTCATTTACTTGCTCACTCACATGCCTCATTGGTACTTGTCTCTTCTGTACCCCCATCCCTGGTAGGATTTAAAGAAGAGTGTTACTACTAGTACTTTATAATTGACCAGGCTGAATAAGTACCTGTTCTTTAATTTTGAGATTAGACTTTTCTCCAATACTGCACTTTTAAAATTGTAACTTTGAAAAAGACATATACCCTATGTTATCACTTTCATGTGGAATCTAAGAAATGAAACAAACGAATGTACATGACAAAACAGAAACAGGCTCACAGAGAGAACAAATTAGTGGCTACCAGTGGGGAGAAGGAGGGGTGAGATGGGGATTAAAAGACAAACTACTGTGTACAAAATAAAATGGCAGCAAGGATGAATTGAACAGCACAAGGAAATATAGCCATTATTCTATAATCACTTTAAATGGAGTGTAATCTAGAAATATTGAATCACTATGTCGTATATCTGAAACTAATACAATATTGTGGATCAGCTATACTTCTAGTTAATTAATTAATAGCTCTGTGAGGCTTTAAATGTTCTCTCAAGGGAGGAGCCCAGGATTTCACTCAGGAGACTGACTCTGTCTGGCTGTGTGATATTGGTTGCTCTTTATTCTCTGAGCCTCACTTTACTCATTTAATAAGTGGAGATACTAATCTCTGTGTGTGTGTTTGTGTGTGTGTGTGTGAGAGAGAGAGAGAGTCAGTCAGTCTTGTCCGACTCTCTGTGATCCCATGGACTGTACCTCTCCAGGCTCCTCTGTCCATGGAATTCTCCAGGCAAGAATACTGAAGTGGGTCACCATGCCCTTCTCCAGGGGATCTTCCTGATCCAGGGATCGAACCTGGGTCTCCCACATTGCAGGCAGATTCTTTACTTACTATCTGAGCCACCAAGGAAGCCTGATTTGGTTTGAGGGATGGATTTGATTTGAGGATTCAAATAATGTGTATATGTCTGGTACATAATAAACATTCGGAAGTGTTAGATTCTTTGATTTCTCTTATGTTTACCTGTTGGCATTGCTGTTGCAAATATATGCTCTTCAAAAGAATTGAAAAGAGCAAAAGATGTTTTTTCTACATTATTGTATTTTTGTGAGTTTTAAAGCTGCTAAGGCAAATATCTATAATCGTGTGTCCCTTGAGGGCAAGAGTTGTGCTGATTTTTTCAAGTTAATTCCAACCTTACTGCCTACTGTAGTGCCTCACAGACATGTTTTTGGGTGATTGTGACAGTAAAATTAACCCGCTTATCAAGTAAGACTTTCTGTGAGATGCAACATTCACACTTCACACTGAGCAGACTAGGAAGAGTTAGCCTATGGAAAGGGCAAAAAGAATAATGTTTGCCAAAACACAGGCTTGAGAATATCCCTGTCTGTTTTGGGAACCAAAGTTCATTTGTTTTGGAGGAGACTTGAAGTAAATATGGAGGAATGACAGGAGATGAGACAGTGGGAATAAGTGGGTGCTAAATCGTGGTCATGCTCGAAACTTGGACTTTATTCTGTTGACTGTAGCAAGGAAAAACAAGGAAGCCTGAGCACCTGTCAGAGACTGGAGGAGTACATCGCAACTAGCTGCACTGTGGGGTCCTAGATTGGATCCTGGAAAAGACCAAGGACAGTAGGACAAAAAATGGGTGACATCTGAATAAAGTCTATGGTTTAGTTAATTGTATTGTACAGATGTTAATTTCCTCATTTTGATAATTATATTTGTATAAGTTGTTACCATTCGAGGAAGCTAGGTGAAGGTGTACATGAACTCTGCACTATTTTTGTAATTTTCCCATAAGTCTACAATTATAGCCCAGCACAAGAAGTAAAAAAAAAAGTAATAAATAAGGTCACATGCTTTGAATTGTGTTGCAGTTTCATCACCCGTATTCATCGAGGCTCTCTTTGTGACCATGAACGTGTGGGATATGGTCAGAATTAGTGATGTTCATATAAAGCAATAACAACAACTAACATTTATAAAACTCTCTGTCGGGCACTGCAGAGCAGTTTACATGTTGAAGTGGAAAAGACACAACCTCCGATGCTAAAATGTTCAGGTTTGAAATCTGGCTTTTGCACTTACTATCCTTGAGACCCTTTGGGCAAGTCATTTAACATCTGTCTGTGCTTCAGTTTCCTCATCTGTCAAGCCAGTATAATAACAGAAGGCACATCTCATAGGACTGTCATGCAGATGAAATTCGCTAACTCATGTAAAGTACTTAAGAAGATAAGTGACTCACCCACTGTTACAGAGCTAGTAACCGTGAACATAAATTTAAGCTAATTGGTCTGATTCCAGAGTCCATACTTCTAACCTGTGGCTCTTGAGTTGTTTCTCTGGCCAGAACTTATCAGGCACCGAAATGGTATCTAGGCTACATTAGAACTCGCTGTGAAGGATTTAACAAAGGGCCTAGGCTAGATGAGAATAGGTTTAGTTGCTTAGTTGTATCTGACTATTGCGACACCATGGACTGTAGCCCACAAGGCTCCTCTGTCCATGGGATTCTCCAGGCAAGACTACTGGAGTGGGTTGCTATTTCCTTCTCCAGGATAGATGAGAATACATGTCATAAATAATTTCCTTAAATTAGACCCCCAGAAGAGCTGGTGGTATGCCAGCTGTTGTCACTGGTACTAGGTTCCACCAGTGGGCATGCTTTGCTCTTTGTTTGTGGTAGGGTTGGAGGAAAAAAGAAATATAGCAAAGGTGAACATTGCCTTGTGGAAACATTCATTTCAGTGATAGCAGGCCAGTGGCATCACCCTGGCCAGAGTGGGTGTTAGCAGTTTGCTGGTTGGATGCTAGAAAATAACTTTAAAAAAGAAAGAAGTATGCTGGTTTTGGGAAATAATTATAATTATTAATTACCAGTATTTTACTCAGCATTATCTATAAGTGGATTTGATCCTGATTTAAGCAGAATCTTAATGGAAATGAATTAAACTCTCAGGCCTCTAATAATGAAATGTTATACTGTGTTTTGTGTTTGTCTGTTCTGCTGCTGCTGCTACTTCTGCTAAGTCGCTTCAGTCGTGTCCGACTCTGTGTGAACCCATAGACGGCAGCCTACCAGGCTCCCCTGTCCCTGGGATTCTCCAGGCAAGAATACCGGAGTGGGTTGCCATTTCCTTCCCCAACACACGAAAGTGAAAAGTGAAAGTGAAGTCACTCAGTCGTGTCCGACTTGTAGTGACCCCATGGACTGCAGCCTACCGGGCTCCTCTGTCCATGGGATTTTCCAGGCAAGAGTACTAGAATGGGCTGCCATTGCCTTCTCCGGTTCTTCTGCAACAAAATTATATTTGTCTCTTCTTAGTATGGTTGGTAATTTTAATACTAAAACATGCATCCATCCTCAGTAGCACTGAGATGAGGTAAAAATGCATTGTATTAAATCATCTTTAATCTGATTACTACTTAAAAGCCTGTCCTTCATCATGCAGTTAATAGTTATTGAATATATTGTATTGAAGTGTAAAGTTATTCCACAGAGCAGTGCCATCCAATAAAAAGTATCTTTACATGTGTAATTTTTTTAATTTTTATTTTTAATTGGAAGCTAATTGCTTTGCAGTGTTTTGTTGGTTTCCTCCATGTAACAGGATGAATCAGCTATGAGTATACACATAGTTATACTCCCTCCCACCCCACACCTCCAGGTCATCACAGAGCACCAGGCTGAGCTCCTCTGTATACAGTGACTTTCCACTGGTTGTTTCACACATTGCGATGTATATGTTTCAGTGCTGCTCTCTCAATTTGTCCCACCCTTTCCTCCCCCAACTGTGTCCACAAGTCCATTCTCTTAAGTCTGTGACTCTTATTCTTGCCCTGCAAATAGGTTCATCAGTTACATGTGTAATTTTATTTATTTATTTTTTTACATGTGTAATTTTAAATGTTCTAGTAGCCACAATTAAAAGGGGGGAAAAAAAGAGGAAATAAGTGTACTTAAGTAATAATACATTTCATTTAGTCCAATAGATAGCTAATATTATTTTAACAATTTATTGTTTTAAAATTATTAGTGATATATTTTGCATTTTTTCCATCTGAAATTTTCAAAATCTGGTGCACATTTCCAGTGTTCAGTAAGCCATATGTGGTCAATGACTCCCGGATCAGACAACGCAGCTACTGGGTATAGTTCATAGTCTTTGTCTAGACAGTGAATTAAACCTGTCTTAGGACATAGCCAAGAATAGTTTTCATTTTTTCAGATGAAAAATGAAGTTTGGTGAAGCCTGAAAGACGTTAAAGGGCTTTCCTGGTGGCTCAGACGGTAAAGAATCTGCCTACTATGTAGGAGACATGGGTTCGATCCCTGGGTTGGGAAGATCCCCTGGAGGAGGGCATGGCAACCTAGAATGGATAAGCAACAAGGTCCTACTGTATAGCACAGGGAACTGTATTCAATACCCTGTGATAAACCATTATGGAAAAGTATATGAAAAAAATGTGTGTGTGTGTGTATATATATATATATATCAGTTCAGTTCAGTCGCTCAGTCATGTCCAACTCTTTGCAACCCCATAGACTGCAGCATGCCAGGCTTCCCTACCCATTATCAACTCCGGGAGCTTGCTCAGACTCATGTCCATCAAGTTGGTGATGCCATCCAACCAGCTCATCCTCTTTCATCCCTTTTCCTCCTGCTTTCAATCTTTCCCAGCATCAGGTCTTTTCCAGTTAGTCAGTTCTTCACCTCAGGTGGCCAAAGAATTGGAGCCCCAGCCTCAGCATCAATACTTCCAGTGAATATTCAGGACTGATTTCCTTTAGTTTGATCTGATCTCCTTGCTGTCCAAGGGACTCTCAAGAGTCTTTTCCAACACCACAGTTCAAAAGCATCAATTCTTTGGCGCTCAGCTTTCTTTATGGTCCAACTCTCATATCCATACATGACTAGTGCAAAAACTATAGCTTTGACTAGACGGACCTTTGTTGGCAAAGTAATGTCTCTGCTTTTTAATATGCTGACTAGGTTGGTAGTAGCTTTTCTTTCAAGAAGCAAGCGTCTTTTAATTTCATGGCTGCAGTTACCATCAGCAGTGATTATGGAGCCCAAGAAAATTAAGTCTGTCACTGTTTCCATTGTTTCCCCACCTATTTGCCGTGAAGTGATGGGATCGGATGCCATGATCTTCATTTTTTGAATGTGGAGTTTTAAGCCAGCTTTTTCACTCTCCTCTTTCACCTTCATCAAGAGGCTCTTCAATTACTCTCTGCTTTCTGCCATAAGGGTGTTGTCATCTTCATATCTGAAGTTATTGATATTTCCCTCAGCAATCTTGATTTCATCTTGTGCTTCATCCAGCCCAGCATTTCGCATGATGTACTCTGCATATAAGTTAAATACACACACGTGTGTATATATACTGAATCACTTTGCTATACAGCAGAAATTAGCAAAACTTTGTAAATCAATTATGCTTCAATAAAAAAAAGAATCTTCACTTTAGCACTGTTTATAATGCTTTTTTAAGGGGGAAGACTGTATAAATGCTTATCAATAGGTTTAGTAAATTACGATATATTGATGCAACAGAATATTCTGGAACTATGAAAAAGAATACAGTATGACATAGTGGAAAAAAGCATAATGCATGAGCATGTGAAAAATATATTAAGTTTATATTTGTCTTATATGTGGAGAATGCTATAGGCAAACTTAATTAACAGTGATTATTTCTAGAGATTACAGGGGACTTGTCCGTTCTTTCTGTATTTCTGAATTTGTAATTATATATTACTTTTTATAATTAGAATACAATGGGCATAAAAAAAGTGTGATGAACAGAGATTTTGTTTTTGCATCTTATAAGAAGTGAAGAATTGGAAACAATACAACTGTTCAGTAATATGAAAATATATTTATAGTACTTCCTGGAACTTTGTATACAGCTATGGAGATACAATGCTAAGTGAAAGAAAAGGATATGAAATTATGTTGTGTGGGTTACTATGTAAACTGAGCATAATTAACCAAAATACTAATTACTAATAATGTTAATAAATATTAATAACAGTCCTTCTGTAGATAAAAGAATATGTATGCATTTTTTGTGTGCTTAGTTGGTTTTCCAAATTTTCTGTAATGGATTTATGCTTTTTTCTATTATTCCTGTAATGGGAAAAATCTCATCACTATTAGTCTTTAAAATTCATTTGTTAAAAGATTGAAATTTAGGAGGCTTGGCGATTTGATGGTAGAGAATGAAATTCTTTGATGTGTGTAAAAATGTTTTTTAAATGGTAAAACATTACACATATGTTATATCATTTTTGCGTGGATAGTGTTTTGCCCAAGAAGAGGTTTTTGTGTTTTTTTTGGTTAGAATTTTATAATATGACATGTCCTGCAGCCTCTTCTTATATGAATAGAAAGGGATACCTTCTTTGAATTCTCTTAGCTATAATTTGGAGAAGGCAGTGGCAACCTACTCCAGTACTCTTGCCTGGAAAATCCCATGGACGGAGGTGCCTGGTGGGCTGCAGTCAACGGGGTTGCAAAGAGTCGGACACAACTGAGCGACTTCACTTTCACTTTTCACTTTCATGCATTCGAGAAGGAAACAACAACCCACTCCAGTATTCTTGCCTAGAGAATCCCAGGGACGGGGGAGCCTGGTGGGCTGCCCATCTTTGGGGTTGCACAGAGTCGGACACGACTGAAGTGACTTAGCAGCAGCAGCAGCTATAATTTGGTCTGTGTAAAGTCAAATATTTATTCAGCCTTCTTCACCAGAGGATCTCAAAGCACTTCGTATAAAAATACCTCTTTTTTTCTACTGGTGGGAGATAGAATTGACATAACTTCAATTTTTATAACACCTTGACTGAAGATGTAGGGCGTACACTCCTTATGTACTCAGTTGTACGCCTTAGTTTAAGAAGGGCGAAATGAAAGATCTGGTGGAACTCGTGAATGAGGGTGATTCTGGAAGCCTTTTCTGACTCAGGCAACCAGTGCTAGTGAGTGATGAAGTGTTCCATTTGTATGGTATGCCACTGCCTCTGCTCCTGACTGAAAAGTGATGAGGATATATGCAGAGAAGGGGACAATGGGGTAATCCGGTCTTCACCATCTCTTCTCTGGAGTGATGTTTAAGGTTTAGTGTATTGCTTCAGGGCACAGATGTGTGCCCTTTTTGGGGCCGTGATATAATGGAGTTGTGTAGAACTACTGTCATCTACAGTGTGCTTTTATCAGACTTTTCTCCTATAGCATTGAGGAAAAAGGGTTTTTATGGTTTTGAGTGGCACATACCTAGAAATTGTTCCCTGTTCCACTCTGGAGCCAGATATTCTTGTGATCATCTGGAGTTTGTTACCTCATAGAATGTGTTTCCTTTTCTAGGTTAATAGTTACTAATGTTGCTACCTGTTTGTTTCCTACTTTTTTTTAGGTTTCATGTGCTTAGCAAGCTGCTGAGCTTCATGGCACCTATTGACCATACCACAATGAATGATGATGCCAGGTGAGTAATAGATTAATTATATGTCTCAAATGGCTTCATGACAGGCCAGTATTGACCTGTTCTAAAGCCTGTTGCCCTCTCTGTTTCTTCTTATCAGTTAACCATTTGTCATCGGCATCATTGCAAGGGTCCTTGTCACATCTCTTCACTCCCATAGTTACTGTAAAACCAAAACAAAATTTTCATAAATCTCAGTGCTGCCTCTGGTGGTTTTTTGTTTTTGCTGTTTTGTTTTTAACATTAGCCACCTGCTTTGGACGTCTGAGCTCTTCTCAGATGGGTTAAGACAGTGTACACACACTTGTTTCCTGTGTTTGGGGTTTTATGTATATGTTCTCCTTTTAAAAATGGGTGTAGAGATTGCTCTGGGGATGGGCATTATGTTGTGTTTGTTCAGGGTACTGTTGAGGATTTGGGGGGTTTTTTGAGTATTTTTTACAAAAGAAGTACATGCTCATTTTGCAAAATGAAAATGTGTACACAAAAAAATGTATACTCATATAATTCAGAGATAATTAAAGAATCCATTTTTTAAAGACTCATTCCTTCTATGTTTATTAGTTGGCATTCTATTACAACATAGTATTTTTATAATATTACTTATCTAGCCATATCTCGTGTCTGTTATTTACATGCATTTATATCAGTATGGAGTCATGCTTTCCTATTTTATTCAGTTAGTTACAATCTGTTGCTGTCATTATTTATTTTGGTTTAAAATTGTCTCATTAATAGAAGTCCCTTCAAGCTGGTTTCATCTTTTTGAGATATCCCCACTTATTCATTGAGTACTTCTTACTTTCCACCACCACAAGGTATTCTAGGCTCATCTCACATTTTCCCATTTCTAGTCCTGGAATCAGTCTTTCTCCAAGGAATGCTGACTGTTTTTAGTGGAGTGTGTTTTTTAGAAACCAAGTTCTGAGTGCTGAGATGCTCATTGTTCTAGGCATCATTGTTTCTAGGTTCTCTTAGTGAGCAGAGATAGGACAATACACATACATATGCCCCGGATATTACCACTTTTAACATCTGAGGATATTTCCTTTCAGTCTTTATGGGTTCCCTTTTAGTATGTTCTTGTTTTTCTTTTTATGTAATTATAATTATATTCTACTCTTCTGATCTTTTTATTTAAATATTTTGCATACTCTGACCATTTAATATCATTAAAATTATTCAAAAATTTAAGTGACTACATAATATCTATTTTAGCCATTCACTAATTTTGGAAACTTATTGTTTTAAATTGTCATTGTTGTAATGCTGTGGTAGACATTTTAAAACATGAATCTTTACCAAGTGATATTATTGGTCATAATGTAGGCACATGTGGATTTTGCCAGCTTTATCCCTCAAGCTATACTTAGCCTTTTTATTTGAGAGTGTTTAGTTTGCTACTAAACTCCATCAGATTTCCTCCCTTTGAAAAGTAGTAGATATGCAGGTTTAATTGAACACAATGATGATTAATTTTTTTGTTTCCTTTTGTTCTTACTACAAAACAGCTTATGGATGATTCTGAGTGCATTTATACTCACATCTTTGTGACTTCCTATGCTTGCCTGTGAATGCTTGTGTCTAGCTGGTTTTGCTTGTTTTGTTTTAGGTGTTTTTTTTTCATTTATTTCTTGATCTAGTCTGTTTTTAAAAATAATAGAGTGAAATGTGTGCTTCTTAGATTCTCTGTCAGGATGACATGAAAAAATTCGTTCAACAGGAAAGGAAAATCAGGTTCTTATAAACAAAAACAAACTCGTTCAGATAATACTATTATTCCAGACATAAAGTGAAACCTAGTTTAAATGTTAGTGGCATCTTTTGAATACAGTACTGCTACATCATTAAATCAATTGTCATTTCTAGTTGGGATTTTTCTTAAGTCATCTGATACCCCAGGATACTTTGTTTTCCAGAATCTAATTTATTTACTCATAATTTTTGAGGGCCTACTATATTCTGGATGTAAACATAACTTGAAGGTGACTTTATTATTAAGGATTATGTTGGGCTTGATACATAGGAAACAAAACCTGAGTACAGAGTCATAAGCAAACAGGAGTTTATTTTTCTGACAGAATAATTCTAGAGGAGACAGGTAATTACTGGCAGTGTTTTTCCCTTCTCAGTAGTATTGGGGCCAGCATCTCTTGGTCTTTCCCCTGTGGTCCCAAGGTGGCTGCTGCAGCTTTAGCCATCAAGCATGCATTTCGGGTAGGAAGAAGAGGAAAGGAGTGGTGTCAGCCACATTGATTTTCTTTTATCAGAACAGTAAAAGTTTCTCAGAAAGACCTCCAAAGACTTCTCACATCTTGTTGGCCAGAACTCTTGTTACGTTGCCACTTCAGTAGAGCCGGTGAGAGAGGAGGGGATGGGAATGTGTTTGCTGGGCAACAGTCATGTGGCATTTGGAGCTTGTAGGAAAAAGAAGCTGCCCCTTGTGGATGTCGCTAATTATCAGCATTGTTCTCAGCTGGTTTAACCACTGTGTGACAAGGAGTTAAATAGAGGTCTTAGAGCTGGAGAACCTAGTACACTCCCTCTGCGTTGTTTCCTGAGGACAGCGAGGCTGACATATAGGCTAATGCCCATGCTCCGTAGTCTGAATAGACCAGACTAACTATAGGCCAAATAAGTGAGCATTAGCTCTTTCTGCTTCTAATATCAGATCTTCCAGAGACAGCTGGTAGTGTTACTTTATCTTAGGAGGAAGGCCTGTTTTGTTTTTGTTTTGATAATTCCATAAATGGAAATAATCTAGTACTGTACTATTTGGTTTCCCACTTTGTATATAGCACAAAATGTTAAGAAATGGAAAAACTTCCTTTTCAATATCAGTACATACTACTTTTCTCTAGGTGAATAATTTTGGTTTTACTAAATTACAGATATGCCTTTTTTTTTTTAATGGTATCTAGATTTGTTGAAGGTAAGCCTCTGGGAAAATCCAACCCATTTTTACAGTTGCATCTATGGTAGAGTACAACACAGTTACAGATATGTCATTCTTGGTGCACATGTATGAATAGAGAATATTTAGTGATTTTGAGGTAGAGAAAGGCTTTGTAAGCACAACACCAAGGCCAGAAGCCACAGAGAAAGGTACTGGTAGATCTGACTACATGAGTCAATTAAAAAAGATATCAAAAACAAAGTTATAAGTATATGAAAAATCATAAAGAAAAAGTTCAGTGTAATATGACTTTACCATGTAATAATGCTGTGTAAAGAGTTTTTACAGATCTCTTAAGAATATCCCAATAAAAATAGTGGGTGAAGCATGTCAACACTCAAACACAGAAATTAGAAAAGAAAAATTGCAAATGGCCAAAAAATAGGTTGTCAATCTTACTAATCAAAGAGATGCAAATTAAAATAATGACATTTCATTTTTTCTCATTAAATTGGAAACCATTAGAAGATTGATAATCCCCCATGTTGATGGTGTGAGGAAGCAGACACTTTTGTTAAGAACTTTCATATACTGTTGTTAAGAACGTGATTGGCAAAATCACTTTGGAGGGGTATTTGGCAATGTTTTAAAAAATTTTAAATGTAAATGTATCTGTTGACCCAGAAAAATCCACTTCTAGCAATTAACCTAAGAAAATAGCAAGTTGGCAAATATTTTTGTATAGAGTCTTTACTGCAACATTGTTTAAATGGAGAAGAAAATTTAAAAATCCAAATGACCATCAACAGGGAGCTAGTTAAAATGAATCACAGAAAAGAATTCAGTGAAGTTGTAAGCAACTGTTAAAGGAGTAAGTGGAGCTGTGTGTATTAACATAATGTTTAATGTAATAAGTAGACTACAAAATACTGTATTATAATCCTAAATTTTGAGAAATAGACGTGTGTGATCAAAGAAAGAGTGATGCCTTTAAAAATATGTTGTTATGGAAATATCTCCAGATTATTTTGTTAACTAGAAAAAAAAGATGTTTTTGTAATCTCCATTTATGTTTTAAAAATAAAAATCAAGCAGCTATATACGTACAAATATGTGAATATATATGTTACAGAACTTACATTGATAATATTTAAAATACCTATGGGGAAAGAACTCAGATGAGGAACGGGCAAAGGGAGGTTTTCAGTGTTTTATTTTTCATGCTTCTGTTTTGCTTTAATTTCCTGCCATGAGAATGAGACTCAGTAGTTGTGGCTCTCAGGCTCTAGAGCATGGGCTCAGTAGTTGTGGCACATGGACTTAGTTGCTCCGTTGTGTTTGGGATCTTCCTGGACCAGGGATCAAAACCCTTGTCTTCTGCACTGGTATGTGGATTCTTTATCACTGAGCTACCAGGGAAGCTCATAACAAGTTTTCTAGCCCTTTTGATAGAGGCCACTCTACCTGTGGTTCCTACCACACCCAGATCTGGAGAGAGAAGCCCTTCTCTTCTTTAGTTGTTTCTTGGGTCCAGTTTGTTGCCTCAGACATTTGCCTGAGTTAGATTAATACCCAGTATTAACAAAGAGAGGAGAAGGAGAGAATCCAAGTGCTGTTACTTGTCCTTGAATCCTCCATGTCATTTGTCCACTCTGAGCTCAAAAAATCTGCCCTTGGTGGAACTGAACTGAATTGAGACCGGAGCATAGCTCTCATTAATGGAGAGAATGCAGTCTGTGTAGTGTTATCTATTTAGGTAATTTCAGCTGATACATATTCTTTTCTCATGCTAGGTGATTTACTCTTCAAGCAATCTACTTAAAAAAAAAAAAACTTTTAAGGTGTGGAGTAGCCCAGTTTCCTCCTGTATCACCAGATTTCCCTTTGGGGGGCATCATCTAGGTAAACCTTGCATACTGATTCAAATGACTTGACACGCCCTCAGGTTTCCTTTGTTAGTGAAAGTCTCAGGTAACCACTGACACTTCATACCACCCCATTAGGAGGGAAGCAGGAGGTTTCTATTGCAGGCCTGATGAACAGTCCTGGTACTGAGAGGAAAGAAGAGAAACCCGACTTTGCCCCTGTATCACGTGTCTGCATGCAAGTGAGGAGGTTACTACGAGTCTAAAAACGATCGCTGGCATTGCTGGACCCTCGGGTGCTCTTGGCATGGGGCAGTGCCACTCCGGTGTGCCCTTCACACTCACCTTTGTGAGGAGGGCAAAGTAGCATGTGATGCTGAAGCGGCAGAGTTAATCCATGGGCTTGTCACCTTGATGGCAGAGAATTCCTCTAAGTGTAGTGTCGCCACCCCAGGAACAGGCCAGTATGTTACTTGCATGATTTACAGGATTGCTGTTCACCTCACTGACTGTTGAAGTTATTCTAAGCTTATCAAGGATATTTTAGAACCAGCTTACTCTACATGGTGGGAAGCCCTGGAGTGCTGTTAGACCAGAGGGAGGGAGGGCAAAGCGAAAATTCAGGTGACCTTTTATTATGGTTCTAACGAAATGAAGAATTTGTCAGTTGTGGAAATAATCATCTGAGTTTTTGTCTGTATTTTTGAAAGACCCTCCAAGTCAGACTTTTTTCTTAAATATATTTTTATATTTATTTTGGCTTCACTGGGTGTTAGTTATGGCACACAGGATCTGGAATCTTCCAGCTGAGGCATGCAAACTCTTAGTCGCGGCATGTGAGAACCAGTTTCCTGCCCATAGGTTGAACCTGGGCCCCTTCTGTCAGGAGCATGGAGTCTTAGCCACTGGACCCACAGGGAAACCCCTGAGGCAGACTTTTCATTTATTTATTTATTTATTTTTGGCTGTGCTGGGTCTTCACTTGCTGCTCTTTTTTTTTTTCTCCCTCTAGTAGTGGAGAGCAGGGCTCCTCTCTAATTGCAGTGGGCGGGCTTCTCATTGAGGTGGCTTTCTGGGGCTTGCAGGTTTCAGTAGCTGTAGCACAGGGGTTTGGTAGTTGCGGCTCCTGGGCTCTACAGTGCAGGCCCAGTAGTTGGGGCCCACAGACTTAGTTGCTCTGTGGCATGTGGAATCTTCCTGCACCAGGGATTGAACCCATGGCTCCTGCATTGGCAGGCAGATTTTTTACCACTGAGCCATGAGGGAAATCCCCCAAAGCAGCCTTCTAAAGAAGTTTGTTCTTCTTCATTTGCCATGTTGATGGAGGTCAGATGGTAAAATGCTGGTGTAACTAGTAGGAGGAGTAGATTCTGAATAAGACTCTGAGACAGGTTGTGATGTGTTCCTCCGAGCTGGCCATGGCCCCAGCTCTGGGAAGGGGGATCACGGGAACCACTCGCTCCGTCACTGTGGGTTTTCTTGTCAGCACAGAACCAGGCCAAGCAGCAGCAGTCAGCTTGGTGTACCCCTAAGAAAACCGGTGTTTTCCTTGCATTTAACTGCAGCTTCAGAGAGCAGTTATTAGCTAAATCCAGTTTTGGTACTCTCCATGAAAAGGGTTAGGTTATGTATTTTCCTAAGAAGCTTTTTTTCTTGTTACAAAAGTGATAGCAATCTCAACATTTTGTAGGTACTCCCATCCCTTTGCAAAGAACTTAAATTCTCAATAGAAACAGCAAGAACTTTCATTTTGGCCCCTGTTCTCTCCTTCCCAGTCAAAAACCACTTTTCCCCACTCATTCTAGAAAGCTCCTGGCTTTAGAAAGAACAAGGAGAGAATCCTTTAATGATAACCATTAAGCACCAAATACGTATAGGTTTACATCTGAAGTTTTAGAAACGTACAAATGTGATCCAGCTTTGTAAAGTGCTTTGTCAACATCACTGCCACGCTGTTCTTGAGGCGCCTCCGTGTAATAGAATTTATGCAGGCAGTTTATCTTCTTGCACCATTTTTGTGTGTGGGTCTGCACCCTGAGTATGGGCATATCGTATCCATGGCATGCTTGTCGCCCTAATTGGTAACCCAGAAGTTACTTAGACCATTTTTGATTCCCCATTACCTACTTTACCCCCTATACACACTTTTTATTAGACATTATGCGCTGAATAATGGTGAAATATTTCGATGAAGTTAGCTCAGCATTTGCGAGCACATTGTCTAATATCCCCGGAAATACCCTCCACAGAGCACTTTTTGTTGCTGAAAATCTTGCCAGCAAGAATGGTTAAGATACAGATGTTTTCTCTGAGGCTTCTTATCTCCTAAAAAGACACAGGTTGTTCTGACAGGTGAAACAAGCCCGCGCAAATATGCAACACTGATCTAATCAGAGGGAACGCATGCACGGGCACTGCCTCTCCCCAGCATCATTAAAAGCTCCCATTACTCTTTTATTAGAGGCTCCCTCCTTTCCTTATCAGATTACAGAATGAACATAACTCATGGCAGTGATTTGATCTCTTGTTAGAGAGGATTACAGCTTTGCATTAACTTGGATTGACACAGTTTATAATTTACTTGTTGATACTCGGGTGGGCGGCATCCCATGTTTGACGCCCCTGAGCAGGGTCAAGGGGGAAGGACTCTCATATATCATCATTAAAGACCGCATCCAGCCGGAGCAAGGGGGCCTGAGGCCTTCCTCCTCCATAAAGGACAGAAGGGACATTCTCAAGTTCAAACCTCACACTTGGGCCAGAGTTTTAAAAACGACTGAAAAGAAGGCACTGCTTTTGTTTCTTCTGTATTTCCTGAATCGCTAGTGTTCAGTCTACACACAGTTCTAGAGAATTTGCATTCTCAAATGGAAGCCCTGGTTGCAAACAGATTCTAGAGAGAGAGAAAAGCACATTTTCTAGAAGGAGACTGTGTATGCTGAACAGATTAAATCTTTCCTCAAAACAGGACTTCTTGACTATAGTTCTCATTTCTGCAGGCAAATTTCCACCATTTCTTCAAAAGACTGTGGATCTTGTTGTTTTTTCCCAAAGAGATGTTTCACATGCATTAAAGTGAGTGTAAATGTTTCTCTTAAGGTACTATTATTTTTAAGTTTTGTACTCTATTATTATCGTCTTGTAAAATGTGATATCGTATAGATGCTGTGTTAGTCACAATGAAGTAAGATGCAGGTAGGCAGGCAGCAGCTAATGTTCTTCACCTGAATTTAGGTGAGTTGTCTTTACATACCAAGAGTACATTTCCCACTGCAGTCGCTGAGCCACCTGAGCAGCTTGGGTTGCTAAGGTGTGCATCATCTCAGTTTTAAGTGTGTTCATCCTTTGCTCTGATTTATCCACCCTAAGTCTGCCACCCTGTTTCTGATTGGCAGTGAGATGACATAGAATGATAACTTCATATTCTACCTATTATTACTATTATTTTTGGTCAAGCCTTGCAGCTTGCAGGATCTTAGTTCCCCGACCAGGGATTGAACCTGGGCCCTGGCAGTGAAAGCCCAGATTCCTAACCACTAGGCCACCAGGAAACTCCCTCATGTTCCACTTATTGAATGTTTACTGTATCTCAGACACTGTACTAAGCTCTTTACATATATTTACATCCAGTCCTTATAAGAAACCACTGAAGTCATTGACATTATCTACATTCTGTGATAAGAATACTGAGGCATAGACAATTAAGTAATTTGCCCAAGATAGCCAGTTCTGAGCGGAGCTGGTTTATGCATCTGGGAGTGTGGCTCCTGACCCCTGCCCCTGTTCCCGAGACATCAGCAAGCTTTTAGAAATATGTGGGAGCGATGTGCTGAAGGGCAATTTGCTCCTCGCCCCCAACCCCATCACCAGCACACATACTCAGAGCCTTTCTCTTCATTAAAAACTGGTTCAGATTAAAACGACTTCTTTCTGCTATAGTAAAGATGCTTTCTTTTTAAAAAAAATTATTTATTTATTTACTTATTTATGGCACTCTGGGTCTTCCTTGCTGCATGTGGGCTTTCTCTCTCTGCGGTGAGCGGGGCTGCTCTTTGTTGCGGTACACGGGCTTCTCATGTGGCAGTTTCTCTAGTTGCAGAAGCTGTAACTTCTGTAACTATAGCACAGGCTGTAGGCGCGTGGGCTTCAGTAGCTGTGGCATGTGGGCTTAGTTGCTCTGAAGCATATGGGATCTTAGTGCCTGACCAGGGATTGAACCCATGTCCCCTGCATTGGCAGGTGAATTCCTAACCTCTAGATCACCAGGGAAGTCCCTTAAGATGCTTTCTGTATGGGAAGATTTTGCCTGTCAAGCCATTCACATTTTAGTGTATATCACTAAATTTCCAGGCCTGTTCATATGGTCACCCCATTCTTTGATTACAAAGACCCTAAGCCTCATAATTGGCTTTGAAAACTGGTCTAGTGTATTCGGTCCTTTTGCTCTGACAGTTCTCCTTCTTCTGGTTTCAGGTGCCTGTCACCTACTTTCCCTAGACTGTATTTTTCCCCTATAATGAAAACAAGACATGCTTATGGAAGAAAATTTGGAAAATATAGGAAGGACAGAGGAAAATTCATGTTATCTGCCACTGGGAAAATAATATTATTAATACTCAATTATTAATATTAGTTAATACATTAATATAGTAATATATTATTAATACTTTTTATTATCTTGCAGAACTTTTTGTGTATATATTTTATAAAGACCTATTTGTATGTTTGAATCCCTTCTTTTTTAAAAATTTTATTTATTTGGCTATGCCGGGTCTTAGTTGTAGCATGTGGGATCTAGTTCCCTGACCAAGGATTGAACCCAGGTCCCCTGCATGGGAGAGCAGAGCCTTACCCACTGGACCACCAGGGAAGTCCCCAAATCCCTTTTCCCAATTAACTATTATAAGCATTTTAATGGCATGTGTTTTTTAAAGGCATCTTAAATAACCTTATAATATTCTGTTAATGGAGTATTTATTCTTGGACATTTAGGTTATTTCTGATTGTTTTTATTTCTATTTAGGGTAATGCTGCATGGAGCATACTGACATAGAAACCCATGTTCTAAGGTTTGCTTGTATCTTTAGAATAGCTTCTGAAGAGGAGCAGGGTAATTTCTGGACCAAAGGCATAAACGTTTAAAAAAATTTTAATTGAAGTATAGTTTATTTTCAGTTTTCTGGTGTATAGTAAAATGATTCATTGATATTTTCTAATGGTTCATAACGGGTTGTACTAATTTCTGTCCCCAGTCCCCCCCTCCTGAGGTTCATGTCATTTACAACTTTGCTGATATGAGAGTTCATTGCAGTGACACTTTACTGAGGCCCTACATGGCACTAGACACTGGGCTCAGTATCTAATGTTTATTTTCTCATTTAATAATAACCTTGAAGAGTATGTATGTTTATTAATCATTTATATTTGTTTTTAATCCTTTGTCCATTTTTTTTCTTTGGGTTTAATTTTTCTCTGCAGTTTGTATGAATTCTGTATGTGATGATTATATACCATATTTCCTGTTTTTGTAGATTTCTCCCTTTTTGCTTACCTGTTGGTATTAATGACTTTTATTGGTCATATATAAATTTTACTTTCTATGTGATCCAACACATAATTTCTTTGTGGTGTTTTTCATTGCTTTTATGCCTTGGCATGGGCTTCTCAGGTGGCTCAGTGGTAAAGAACCTGCCTGCCAATGTAGGAGACGTGGCTTTGATCCCTGGGTCAGGAAGATCCCCTGGAGAAGGAAATAGCAACCCACTCCAGTTCTCTTGCCTTTAAAATCCCATGGACGGAGGAGCCTGGTAGGCTACAGCCCATGGAGTCGCAAGGCGTCGGACACGACTGAGCGACTTCACTTCACTTCACTTCCAGTATTCCTCCCTGGGAAATCCCATGGACAAGAGTACAAGGCTACAGCCCATAGCAAAGAGTCAGACATGACTAAAGCGACTTCCTTCCTGGATTCTAGGACCAGCTGTTAGCTGATATTTTTCTGTTACTTTTGTCTGATTTCTTTTCTTACTTTTCACCTGCTTGGAACTTTATTATCATATATTGTCCAGTGGTCTCTATACTCCACTCCTACTGCTTCTTTGTGAGCCCAGAATTTTTTTTTTTTCCCCACTTCCTAGTGTTTCACTTTCACTGTGACACCAACAGCCTCTTAACCACAGTCTGGTCTAATTATTTCTGTGTGTCTTTGCCAGATTACACCTTCCTAAAATGTCACTTAAACATGCCATTCCTGGTGGCCTACTGAATAAAATCTGAACCTGCCACCAAGGCCTGTGGTAACTTTGCCCCGCCCCCTTTCTCTCCTTGTCGCCTGGTTCGGTGAGCGCCGTCTTGTGCTGTCCTGCTGGCCCCGAGGTCCTGGGACACCCTCCCTCCCCGGAGTACCTCCTCATCCTACCCCACCTCCCCTGTGCCGCCTCTGTCCTTTGCTGCTGCAGGGCCCATGGTCCTTGGTCCACACCAGCCTTTCCAGAGGGACTTTGCTGATTCTCCACCCACCACTGAGTGGGGTCTCTTTTGTCCTCAAACCCCTATTTTATTTGTTTCTCTCCAACAGTACTTAACATACTTCACAAAAACATTTATTAGGGTTTTTTTTTTCTGCTAAAAATGCGTAATTTATAAGTCAAAATTGTATGCATAAGTTTACTATCATCCCATGTTTGGTATTATCAAGGTTTTATGCTCATACATTTGGATTAATATATTTTGATTCCAGTTGAATGCTGCCTTACTTACTATATAGGCTTCCCTGATAGCTCAGTTGGTAAAGAATCCACCTGCAATATAGGAGACCCTGGTTCAATTCCTGGGTCGGGAAGATCCACTGGAGAAAGGATAGGCTACCCACTCCGGTGTTCTTGGGCTTCCCTTGTGGCTCAGCTGGTAAAGAACCCACCTGCAATGCAGACCTGGGTTCGATCCCTGGGTTGGGGAAATCCCTTGGAGGAGGGAAAGCCTACCCACTCCAGTATTCTAGCCTGGAGAATTCCATGGACTGTATAGTCCATGGGGTCGCAAAGAGTCGGACACGACTGAGCGACTTTCACTTTTCACTTAGTTACTGTATAGGATTTCTGTAGCACATGTTTTATTTGTAAAACAAGTCAAGTCTTTTCCCAGTTGATGTCAGCCTTCCCTAGGCTAGAGAGCTGACTCCAGATCCTTGACTACTTGTTCTGCCCCAGCTCACAGGCAGGATCACAATGTGACCTTGAAGAAATCTTCTCTTTGGGCTTCTTTTGTTCATTCGTGTCCGACTCTTTGCTACCCCATGGACTGCAGCACGAACAGGCTTCCCTGTCCTTCACCATCTCCTGGAGCTTGCTCAGACTCACGTCCATTGAGTTGATGATGCCATCCAACCATCCCGTCCTCTGTCATCCCCCTCTCCTCCCGCCTTCAATCTTTTTCAGCATCAGGGTCTTTTCCAGTGAGTCAGCTCCTCACATCAGGTGGCCAGAGTGCTAGCATCAGTCCTTCCAATGAATATTCAGGGTTGGTTTCCTTCAGGATTGACTGGTTTGATCACTTTGCTGTCCAAGGGACTCTCAGGAGTCTTCTCCAGCACCACAGTTTGAAAGCATCAATTCTTTGGTGCTCAGCCTTAGTTTCCTGCTTTATAAAGTGAAAACAGTCCTTCTTGCTCATTAGATTCTTTTTTAAAAAACATTTATTTATCCCTTATTTGTCATATATTTTTAGCTATGCTGGGTCTCTGTTCCTGTACTCGGACTTTCTCGAGTGCTGTGCAGGCTTCTTGTTGCGGTGGCCTCTCTTGTTGCGGAGCTTGGGCTCTAAAGTGTGAGCTCAGTAGTTGTGGCACGTGGGCTCTAAAGTGTGAGCTTGGTAGCTGTGGCACATGGGGTTAGTTGCTCTGCAGCATGTGAAATCTTCTTGGACCGGGGATCGAACCCCTGTCCCCTGCATTGGCAAGCAGGTTGTTAACCACTGGACCACCAGGGAAGTAAGTCCTCATGAGAGAATAAAGTGTTATTTGTAATTTTTTGTTTCTGAAAGGACTGTTTTAATGATACCTGTACAAATAGTTACTTAAAATTTATGTTTTTTACACATGTACATATTATGTCATTGTCCCTTTGCCTGCAAGGCAGACATACCCATTTTTGTGTACACCTGAGAAGAATTGGCTATAGGCCTCCTGTCTGAAATGCCTTGAAAGCCCTTCAGCTTATGAGTCTATTGCTTGTAAGTAATTTGCTGGTAAGATTATTTTTGCAAACAGTTCTGTGAGATGGATGAACAAACTTTTTTGCCTCTTTTACTAAGATTGCTCCATATTATCTAACTCTTAAGTCTAATATAAAGATCTTCATTGACCCAATAAACCCATCATAGTTGAAAATATCATAAGTTGAAAATACAGTTAATACGCCTAACCTGCTGACATCACGGCTGATCCTCGCCCGCCTTAGATGTGCCCAGGACACTTCCATTAGCCTACAGTTAGGCAGAGTCATCCAGCGCAAAGGCCTGTTTCATAGTAAAGTGACATGTTGCTTGTGTCATTGATCGAATATTGCAGGTGAATGGCAGAAGGGCTCTCTGGGCACAGGGTGGTGTGTGTCGTCTGTCCACTGTCACCATCACGAGGGGGCCTGCTGCACGTCACCAGCCCTGGAAGAGAGAGGTTACAGTTCAAAATTCAAAGTGCAGCTTCTGCTAAACGCCCGTTGCGTTCACACCATCATCAAGTTGAAAGATCTTTGAGTCAAGCATCTTTTTTTTTTAATGACTGTGCTGGCTCTTGACTGCTACTTAGGCTTTTCCCTAGTTGAGGCAAATGGGTCTGCTCTCTAGCTGTGGTGTGCGGGCTCCTCATTGTGGTGGCTCCTCTTGCCCCGGAGTGTGGGCTCTGGATGAGCACGCTTCGTGTGCAGCATGTGGGCTCAGCAGTTGCAGCCCCGGGCCCCCGAGCACAGGTTCAGCAGCTGTGGCGCACAGGCGTAGCTGCTCCATGGCATGTGGGGTCTTCTCAGACCAGGGATTGAACCCATGTCCCCTGCACTGGTAGGTGGCTTCTCCACCACGGAGCCTCCAGGGAAGCCCTGGTCAAATGTCAGGGACCATCCTCACTTCGCTCTGTCCCCTAGCACTCCACGCCTGGCCAGCTCACCAGCAGCGTTCAGGCCCCGATCCTTTGTGGCTTTGTCTCCACACGAGAACGCTGCACCGCCCAAGGGCCAGCTCCATGGCTTGTTCTTTGCTCTTGGCCAAGCTGGAAAAGCCCAGAAATACAGAGTCCAGCCCTGGGACTTCATTCTTTACCTCGAGAGTTTTGGAGGTCGTTTTACTTAGGCTGAGCCCTGGGAAAAGGTCACAAGTCTACACCACAGACTTGTGTCGTACTGAAGGTCTTCTCCTGCCCATCTTGGCTGTGATAACCATGCTGGGTGTGGTTTCTGGTGGCCCTTCTACAAATTACTAGTTACCATGGAAACACAGAGTGTATGGACAGGGCCCTGGGTTGATCAATTCTCATTGCAGGTCAGGTTTTTTATTTTTTTGGGCTACTCTCAGGATTTTGTTCACTTTCACTTTTCACTTTCATGCATTGGAGAAGGAAATGGCAACCCACTCCAGTGTTCTTGCCTGGAGAATCCCAGGGACGGCGGAGCCTGGTGGGCTGCCATCTATGGGGTCACACAGAGTCGGACACGACTGAAGTGACTTAGCAGCAGCAGCAGGATTTTGTTTGGTTTAAGAAGAAAACAGCTCTGGAATGGCTCCTGTATGTGCATTAACAAGGCATAATAGTCCCCGGTTTCCTTTTGTTATTTTTAGTGTTGGTTTTAAGTGTCAAGCCAAAAAAAGGATATTTAGATAAAGGGCATTGCCTGAGTGTACTTTGAGTTCCAGGTGCTGGGGAGCAGGCGTCTGTAATGGGAAGCTATTACTAACTACCCTGGAAATGAGGTCTTGAATGAGCCATAACCACACCTTGTGTTTTATCCATTGTCTCCTTGGGGAGCAGAGCACTTTATAAACATTAACTCTTTTACCCTCTGGGCACCTCCACTTAAAAGGTAAATAAGACTGAAGGCTCTTTCCTCTCCAATATAGATGAGGAAACATCAGCCAGGAGAGGGAGATTACTGGCTGGAGGCAGGGGAGGCGTTTGCAGCCCAGGGTATTTGTCATGTCCTCCCCCTCCCCGCAGTGGACCCCAACACACTGGTGGCCTCTGACACCCAGTAGCTGCCCCGCAAGGTTCCCCTTTCTGCCTCTCGGAGGCTGGTGGGGGTTGGGCCCTTTGTCTTGTGTGGAATGTGAAATGCAGCAAAGAGGACCAATTGTTCCTCACTGCTTTGTGCTCCTTTATAAGAAAGAAGAAATCAATACACATTTTCTCCTGCACGCACTTGGCAGCGCTCAGCCTCCCTGTCCGCCTCTCCATCCTGCAGGGGAGGCACAGCCATGCAACACAGCAGACTCCCCAGCTTCCAGGGGCAGAAACGCAAACTACTCATTTTGCACGGAGCAGTCAGGCTTTTAAAAACCAGTCCTGTAACTGGCTGAGGTCATCATACTGCTGACTTCAGTGACTGGCTGGTGAAGGCGCTCAGTGAGGCGCTTGAGTGGGGAGGTGGCCCCAGGGCAGACATGTAGAAGCTCCGGACCCCTGGACACTCCCCCTGGGGAAGGTTTCCCTGGCAGGTGGCTGGGAGAAACCTTTTTTCCAAATTTCTCTCGATACACAGAAGAGAGGAGCAAGTTCTTTGAGGGAAGACATTAAAAACCAAGAAGATTGACAGACGGAGGGCATCAGTTTGCATTTTGTCATTTAATGTAAATAAACTGTCCAAACAAGACCCTTAAGGTAGGGATCTTGTAGAGCTGAGACGAGGATCTTGTAGATTTTATTTTTTAATCAGAAAATGTGGTCAAAGCTGTGGTCAAAGAGTGTCAAAGCTATAACTTTGTAGCTTCCTGCCATTAAACAGTTAAGTGTGGGACATGACTAACAAAGGTAGTTTGGTTTTTTTTTTAATTTTTTTGAAGTATAGTTGATTTGCAATGTTTCAGGTATACAGCAAAGTGATTCAGATATGTGTGTGTATATGTGTGTATATATATGAATAGACACATATATTTCTTTTTCATATTCATTTCCACTATAGGTTATTAAAAGATATTGAATATATTCCCTGTGCTACACAGTAGGTCCTTGCTATTTATCTGTTTTATATATAATGTGTATAAAACACAATAGTTAATCCCAAACTCCTGATTTCTCCTTCCACCCCTTTCCCCTTTAGTAACGATGTTTGTTTTCTACGTTTGTGGGTCTATTTCTGTTTGTAAATAGATCCCTTTTTTTAAATTTATTTATTTTAATTGGAGGCTAATTACTTTACAATACTGTGGCGGTTCTCGCCATACACTGACATGAAGCAGCCATGGGTGTACATGTGTTCCCCGTCCTGAACCCCCCTCCCGCCTCCCTCCCCACCCCATCCCTCGTTTGTATCGTTGTTTAGATTCCACATGCAGCGATACTGTGTGCCATTTAACAAAGGTAGTTGAGGGGCAGAACAGCCTCACAGGGCCTGGTGAGGTCCGCAGTCAGGTTCTTGGGTGCAGTGCTTCCTTCGCACCCAGGAGATCGCTGGGGCTGCGAGTGTGGATGGGTTACCAGGGAAAGGGAGGAGGGCCGAGAACAGAACCCAGGGAAGGGCAGTGGGCAGAAGAGAAAAGGATGAGGGCAGAGTAGGAACAGACATGGAGGGTTTCACCCTGGGCGGAGCATGTGGGGACGGTGGCAGGCGGGCAGCTCCTGCCCCCAGGACCCTGTGGTACCTTTGCGCCCTGCGGGCTGAGCTGAACCCGGGGCTCGGCGTCCCGAGCTGCTTTCATGTTCGGATAGAAAAAGCTGCTGCTTTTATGTTTGGATCAGGACTGGGTTTTTTGGTCAAGTCAGTCCTTCAGCTTAGCACCAGCAGTAATGGAATGCCTTGCTGAAACTCCGGGTTGACCACAGACATCTTCGCTAATTCCTGTGTGTTTTGACCCCCTGGGAGTAGCTGTGAGAAGGATCTGAGAGAAGGATCACACGCTGCCCCCCACCAGGCCCTGGGTCGTTGAGCAGCGGTCTTGATAGGGATACAAATGTAACTCAGTGTCAGCCTCCCCGTCCGTGCGGCTGGAGGAGGTGATTCACGTCTAAGCAGTGAAGCATCCCGTGGCTTTTAACAGGAGCTGTTAGAGGGGCTGCTGTTTGAACAAGGAGCTTCATCTTCCTGAAGCCAGCAGTCACAAAGCCGTAAACACAACACCGGCCAACTCTATTGCCAGGATCGTGGGGGCCTGACGTTAATATTAAACATCTCCAGCAAGGCAGAGAGCTCCCCAGCCCAGCCACAGAATAAAAATAAATAAAAATAAAGAGAAAACCCCGCTAAAAGCGGTGAGATGATTTGTCGTCTTTCCTCTGTGAGGCCATTTGTCTTCTCTCGCATCAAATCTGTTATAAAACAGTCAAACTGTGAAAGTGGAAATCATCCTAGGAATATGGAATATTAACGCACAGGAGAGGAGGCGACATCCCTTTTGTCGAGAGGTCCCTCCTCACACCCTGGCCCCACCTCTTCTTTTTTGTAAGTCCCACCAAGGTAAATTATTTTTCTTTAAAAGAATTGGAAAGACTTGAAACTAGTGGTAGGATGATGGAAGTTTCAAGTGTTTTGCTTCCTTGTTTAAGCGGAGTGAATTTGTAACTGACATGGGAACAAGGAGGGAACCTGGATGGGGAGAAAGCTCCGCAGACTCACCCCTCACGTCGTCTCACCCATCCTCCCTCCGTTCAGTTCCTTTGTCTGGGGCCTGAACCTGAGTCTTTGAACATTTATAAATCTCGAGTCTGATCTTTAGGAGACAGGCCAGAGGTCACATGTCACCATCTGTAATTTAAAGCTGTGGGGCTAAAAGCATTTGCAGAGGTTTGAAGGACCCGGTTCTGACCTGACCAAAGGAGCGAATTGGAACAGACCTTCCAGAGTCTCCTTCAAGCACTGGGGAGGATGGTGAGGCGAGCAGAGGTGGTGGGTAATTTATGGCCAGTTTGCCAGAGCCCGTGCCAGTTGCCTGGTCCACTGAGAAGTGCATCGTGTGCCGCCATCTTGTGGCAGATCTGGGCAGCTGCGGTGATCTGTCGTGTAGCTTATGCAGCGTTCAGCCTGGTTCTGATGGGAGGTTTGTCCAGATGTAGGTAATTAGTGATAGGTAAGGGCATTCTCTGAGTTACTGTTACTCTGCTCACTTGACCCTGTTAAGAAACAGCCCTCGGTAAGAGAATGTTGCTTTTTTCTCTTTTCACTTTTCTTGGCTTTTTCTGTGTATTATTTTTTGGCATGCAGTTGTGCTGGCATTTCAGGGGAGAAGCCACTCTTTGTTGCTAGGGATGCTGAGAGGAGAGGGAGGGAGTCAAGTGCTGACCTATTGGCTTTACCCAGGAATTCTGAGTTTTCTACTCTCATCATCTTTCTACATCAGCCTGAGTGGTACTCCCTCCTTACAAGATGCACTTCTGTGCCTTCACTGGCATTGCCTTCCTCACTGTGCAGGCTTCCTGACAGACAGAGTCTCGGCCAGGGGCTCTGCCCCACCCCCCAGTCCCACCACTGTGCACACGGCCCCCCACCCCCGATCCCACCACTGTGTGTACACACGGCCCCCCACCCCCAGTCCCACTGCTGTGTGCACACGGCCCCCAACCCCCAATCCCACCGCTGTGTGTGCACACGGCCCCCCACCCCCGATCCCACCCGCTGTGTGTGCACACGGCCCCCCACCCCCGATCCCACCGCTGTGTGTGCACACGGCCCCCCACCCCCGATTCCCACCGCTGTGTGCACACGGCCCCCCACCCCCGATCCCACCGCTGTGTGCACACGGCCCCCCACCCCTGATCCCACCGCTGTGTGTGCACACGGCCCCTGGGGCAGCCGCCTGCCGTCTGGATCCACACAGTTCCCTCTCTTAGGCCATAGAACCAGTTCTCAGACATCTTTCTCTCACCTGTAAAGTCTCTGATACAGAGTAGAATGGATTTGGGTGAGAGGAAGCAGAAGGAATGAAAGATGCAGGAAGTTGCCATCTCATCTGTAGTGTTTGGGGAGCAGACTATAGCAGGTGGGTTAGGAGGACCCCTTGGTTTGGTGCCAAGTGATCATTGGCAAGACAGCTTTTTTCAGTTGGCATTTGGATTGCCCTGGGCATGCCTGTAGACAGAACAGAGAGACTGGAAGCTCGAGACTGTTGCCCTCACAGGCAAGAAAGGACGTGCTGAAGACAGAGGCGACGATAGAGCCTACCCTGCACACCTGGGCCTCCTGGACCATCCAGACATGTGAGGTGGGCTCAGAGGGTGCAGACACTGACTGTTGGACCACTGGAGGACTCAGAGAGGTTCTGCCAGGCTGGCAGGAGAACCCCAGCTTTGTCATAGCAGGATGGAGTGTTTCTTTCCACCTGGAAAAGACCAGACTTAGTTAGAAGACAGCAGTAGTTGAAATGCTGCCCCTGGGAAGAGCTGTCCCTTCGGCTCTAGACAGCTGGGCCATGGGTGGGGGTCCCCCAGTGGCAGAGGGGGGCCCAGCCAGAGGAAGAGTGTTCCCACATCTCCAGATGAAATGGGTTGTCCCAGACAGAGTGACTCCATATGATCACCTTCCCAACTTAGCTTCTACCATGTCATTCCTGTTTTGATAATCCTGCAAAAACCTAACAGATAGGTATTCACATGTATTTTGTGAATCTGTTATACCTGTGTGTTACACTCTGAGGCCAAGGAACCATCCTCACCTGATACAGGTTTATGAGCTTCCACAGCATTAACAAGTAAAATGTTTTTGAAGCACAAACATAAAAAAAATCCTGCATCAGTAACATCACCAATAATTATTAAAAGCGCATCTGCCATCAGCAACCATGGTGGTCAGTGTGAGTTTCTGCTCCGGCCGTGTCTGTCCCGACACAACGATTTGGGTTTAATCAAGGTTCTGCTGGACATGAGCGCTATTGCGATCAGAGCCTTAGTCTCACTTTGCCTTTGTGCATTTCATCGTCCTTGGATTCGCAAGTGTATGTCTAAGATGTGGAGTCCCACAGAAGCACGCGGCACAGGCCCTTTGGGTTTGCAGGGACGAGGAGGGGATTACTGGGGAGGGCGGGCCCTCATGGGATGCATCTTGTATATTTAGGGGGGAACCACCCCACCTCATCCCCAGTGAAGCAGCTGATGCACGATCTCAAGTTAATCCAGGACAGATTCCGTGTCCAGTTTTAATCAGGAAGGCGGCGGGTGTCTCCACTGGCACCTTTGGGAGAGTGGCTGGAGTCCCGGCGTGTCGTGCTTGCTCGGAGACCAGGGGGGACTTGGGAGGTTCTGTGGGTTTCTCTAGGGAGCGGTGCCCTGGCTGCTTTCTCCTCTGCCTGCTTCTGAGGCTACAGGGCCAGGTGGGTGTAGCTTGGAGGAGTCCGGGCTGGAAGAGGAGAATCGGAGTGTCTGGGGTGCGGCTGGTGCAGCTCCTCTGGTCCCCAGTGCCGCAAGCTCCTGACCTCATTGAGTGCACCCCCGCACAGATCTCTGTGGCTCAGGTGCGCCTTTGTCCTGGGCTGTGTTGCAGTCGGTGAGGAGTGCCTGCGGCTGGGCTGCACCTTGACACGTGTCCACCCCCATTTCATTTAGGGCCCCTTTGAGCCTTGCCCGCCACTCAAGTGGTAGCATCTCACATCCAGCTCGACTGGGCACACTTAAGTCTCTTCACATCACATAATAAATAAGCTGAATCCTAGTGTACACACACACACACACACACACACACACACACACACACACACACACACACACAAAATGGGCACTAATTAATGTCTCTTCACATCCAGAAACATTTTATGATAATAAGCTGAAAAATAGTGTACACAGAACACACCTCACACACACACACACACACACACACACACACACACACACACACTCTGTCTTTATGGAAAATGGCTGCTAATCCATGATCATTTTTTTCCAGAAACAGGTTTTATGATAATATAGTAAAAATATTAAATTAGAAAATGCCTCACTAAGGGTTATAAAACCTTACTACACTAGAGATAGGTAATTATCCCCTCTACAGCCTAAATGACAGTTTAAAAGAAATAAAAATGTTAGTGCTCATTACTTGCTTTTGTAGGTTGCAATAAAGGGTAAGTTAAATTTTAATTCAAGGAAGAGCCCCTGCTATCGACCTTCTACCTTAGGTCCAAGTCCTGTTAATTACTCTGTGGGTTATTCTCCTGCATGATACCCCCATTAATACATTTCCTACAGTGGACGTTCCCACTGGCCATTGAGACCGAGAGTGGGGGGGGGAGACAAGGTTAACCTGAAGGATTGATAGTTTAGCTTCTCTGCGTGGCTAAATCCCGGTTAGGAAAAATGCTGGGGTCGGGGCAGGGGGGTAGCGCTCTGTGTAGCAGAAGTCGGGCTGGCCCTCTGTCCCAGCGTGGCTTTCCCTTACCCAGTTCTGGTTTTAGTTTTGTTTTCCTGGCTCTGGGAGGGGACCCGGGTGTGTCCTATTTCCTTCCAGATGCTTTTCCTCCTCTGAGCCTGGCCCCAGGTCGAGCACCTGCCTGGGTTGGAGGCACCACTCAGTGCCCACCCGCACCCCGTCCTCACCAGGACACAGAGCCCTCCTTGGTCCGGAGGTGGCTCCTGGGTCTTTATTCTCAGCAAAATTGCAGGAGAACCTAATTGAGTTGTCAGCTGATAGATCATTAAAACTAATTTTTGGTGGGAGATCACTCTGAAACTGGGGGGAAAGGGCAGTTAATTCAGAAGGAATTGAAAGAACTGAGTGTCATTGCTGTAACAAAACTCTCCTTTTCCCACATCTACTTTTTTGCATGTTAAGGTTTCTCATCACTGATGGCTACAAAAGCTGAAAAGTAGGGATAGAATCGCTGCTGAACCTGCTTTCATTCTAGCGATAAATAATATTCATCCCTGGAATGGGAATGGAGGAAGAAGCCTCATCCATATCATTTCACACATATTAAAAACTTACCAAAATTATACCAAACTTTATTATATTGTTATCATATATCAGTTGTATCCTAATAATAACTACAGTGATAATACAGTCCGGAAGTATAATTTTTCAAAATTAACTTAGAGCTTTATGGTCCCAAGAAATTAAAATATTTTTGTTTCAACTTTTTAAATTTCAAAAAGTGCATCAATTTGCATACTTACATTTGTGGCCAAAAAGTATGATAGAGTAATCAATAAAAGACTTTCAAGCATAAATCAATTATATTAAGACAAAAACCTATAGGGAAAAATCAGATGGAAATCCAAGTTTAAGAAGAAAAGGATGCTGTAAAATTTCCAAGTTAACGAGTTTATTTATGTGTTGTTTAAATGAGCGGTGATGGATATCAGATCAGTATGGCACATAGGTTCCATGGAGCATATTACAAATGGGATGCAAGAGTTTTATTTTAAAAGTTGGTATGCACAATTTTCTGATAATTATATCCTTTGTGCCTATTACATTTATCGAGAAAAATTTTATATGTCATTTAAAAATGTGCGCAGGGGCTGCAGGATTTCAGAAAGTTCTATTAGGGGCCATGCAGAGAGGCTGAGGACCAGACCACAGATCCCACCCTTCACAGCCGTGTGTTTCCCACCTCCGCCCCAGGCAGGGCCTCTGCAGGGAAGAAGGGCCGGAAGCCGAGCTGAGCAGCTTGAGTTTGGGGGGGGCTTCATCCTGGTCATGCTCTTAGACCCCAGGAGGGTCAGCTTTGTCCATCTCTAGAGCCTTTAGAGTCAGGGCTGAGGGTCGTGGACAGTGGGTAGGAGATGGGAACAGAAAAGCTGCTGAGGAGGCTGTCGCCACATTCTTGGTGAAAGATGGTAGGATCTGAAATGAAGGAGCCTGGAGGAGCAGGGACGTCTGAGATACTTTGAGGGTGAAAACGGTCCCTGATTGGTGGTCGTGGGGGAGGAGGACTTGGAATTGAAATTGCTTGGGGATTCTCAGATGGGAATAATCCCTGACTCGTATTTTTTCTCTCTTTGCTATAAAAAAATATTTTAAGAACCCAGACCACTCTGCCGTCCAAGTTGCTTTGCCATGAACAGCTGCATATGTTTGTCAGCCTTGCCCACCTGAGTGTGAAATGATGTTCTATCAAAACGGGTTTCAGCATCTCCTTCTCCGCTCCTGACGCGTGAACCCTGCTGCGGGCAGTGACTGCCGCGTGGCCCCGGCGGTTCGCTGATGGCACGGCACGGAGAGGAAGCATTCGCTTAGTGGCAGTGATGGGTCTGGTGTGGGTGAGGCTGGAAGGGGTGATCGTGAAGGGCTCTGTGGCGATGAGCCTCCACAGCCTTAAAGCCGCACTGTCATCTTTGTCATGGCGACCCTCCCCTTAACACCGTTTAATTTCTTTGCGGAAATGGCTGCAGAGACTTGCACTTATTGGCAGGTAGGCAGGCCGTTGCGTGATCAAGTCATGCCTGGGCAGGGCAGGCTGTCTTCTATGTGATGGAGCCGGTGATTTAGAAGCCGCTGCCTCCAGAAGGAGGCTGCCTGCCTGTCATTTGCATGTGGTCCGAAGCCGCCTTCCCCCTTGTGCACAAGGCTGAGTTGGGCAGATGTATATCGCTCAGAACAAAAGAGACCCTGGGGCTCCGGGCGAACCCGTAGCCTTTGTCATAGGCCCGTGGTACCCCGGTCGGCTGAGGGGACCGGCAGGTTCTTGCCATAATGTTCCTATAATAATATGGGAGACCCACTGTTTCTTGGCCACACTTTCCCTGCCTGCCCCGTGGTCCCCAGCATGACAAGGTTAGTTTACATTCGTCGCTTCAGTGGTTCCTTCTTTAAGACTTTTCCCTGTTTTCAGAGTTTCAATATGCTATTCCTGTTGCTGGGGTTTCTAATTAGAGTATCTCTGTTGGGCTTCCCAGGTGGCTCTGATGGTAAAGAATCTGCCTGCAATGCAGGAGACTTGGGTTCAATCTCCAGGTCAGGAAGATCTCCTGGAGAAGGGGACGGCTACCCACTCCAGTATTCTTCCCTGGAGAATTCCATGGACAGAGGAGCCTGGTGGACTACAGTCCATGGGGCCGCAAAGAGTCGGACACAACTGAGCAACTAACACTTTCACTGTTGGTACCCAAAACTACAGCAGGGTGAATTCAAACAGACTTGTAAGATTTTGTGTTGAAATGTGACTGGACCAGTAATAGCTGTCTGAAGCATGGGGGTTTTTTGCTCTTCGTTTTGAAAATCAGATTTGCTGATGATGACTCTCAGATAATGAGAGCACTTCTACAAGCCAACCTGTCAAGGAAGGCGGGCTGTAGCTTTTGACAGCATAAACAGAGTGGGCATGGCTTTCTCCCAAGGTAGTTTGCTCACTGGTCTGTGACCTCTGCCCCGTGCCTGCCCTCCTTCCCCGAGAGGGTACAGGTTTGGTCCCCGCCTCCCTGTGGTGTGACCCGCAGGGAGACCTGAATCCTCCTCGTGTGGCAGTCTCATACATCCTATTAAAAACTATTCCCCTACATCTTGATTTCCTCGTTGGCAGTTGAAGATCCTATTAAAATATTCATCTTGTTTTCTTACTTGAAGAGCCTGTCTGTAAAGGGCAAACTTATAGAAAACTGGTTCCCTGGAGACAGGGTATCCAGCCACCCTGGACTATTTACATATTCTGCTGTTTGGCTGCTTCCAGGTTCTTCCCCTCCTCTGTGTTTGTGAAGAAGAGCTTTGGGATGCATTTTTAATTACGCGGCTGTGTTTTCAATTGAAGACTCAGATTGGGGTGTTTTCCCAGGTTCTTGGTTCTTTTCTAACCTTGAAAAGTTAAACCAACGCATTAAGCAGTTTGTTTTGTTTGTCTTCCAGGACAGAGCTGTATCGATCCCTTTTTGGCCAGCTCAACCCCCGTGATGACGGCCAAGGGGCCTGATAGCGCCTGTCTTTCCGGCTCGAGGCCTGAGGTGGGGCCGCTGCACACCCCATCCCGTTGGAGGAAGCCGTGGGCTGTAATCCTGGGAATGTGCGCAGTCCAGAACGCGGCCTGAGGCGGGCCAGGAAGCCTGTCACCACGATGCTTCAGGGAACAAAGGATTCGCCCCCCACTCCCCACCCCACGGCCTTGAACCACCACAAATAAAGAGTATGTTTACTGTTGCTGAAGCCACACGTGATTCCTTCAGCAGCACCAAGTGAGTGATTTAAGCTCCCGCAGGGCGACAGGCTCTTTGTTTCCCCAGCCCAGTGGCCTTCTCTCACAATATAAAACTTCACAGAAGGGGGACTTCCCCAGGGGTCCAGTGGTTAAGACTCCGTCTTCCAATGCAGGGGTCGTGGGTTCGATCCCTGGTGAGGGAACTTCAGTCCCACATGCCTCAGGGTACAGTCAAACATTCTAAAAGCTAAGTAAAATGAACCAGGATTAAAAAAAAAAAACTTCACAGGAGGAATAATCGCGGGGCAGGTGCTGCTCTCAGGTGAGGCAGATGCTACTATCAGATGCCGTTCAGCAATTGATTACAGCTCTGAGGAGCAGGTACCTGCCCTCGCAACTTGTCAGCTGTGCCCCGGTGGAGGCGTTTGTCTGTTGTTGCTCAACAGCAATCTCTGACTTCTTTCTTGTTTCCTCTTTTCACCCATAAAGATTCTTCCAGAGTCCTTTTCCATTCTTACCATTCCTAAATCACTTTGTTAAGATCAGCTCTGGTGTAAATCCAGCAGGAGGAAATGATTCACTTGTTTTTCATCCAAAGGTCAAAAGCTGAAAATTAAATCCCCATAAGGGGGATTTATTGGCCTGCTGTGGTCAGTATGCAATGAGATGATCTTGCATAAGTAATGTGTCTGTGCCCACACGTGAGGGTGACCATCTCCCGGGTCCTGTGCCCACATCTTTAGAGCTATGGAATTAAAGGAATGTTGACTCCAGGCATCTGAGGGCAGTTGTAGTTAATAACTAGTCATTGTTTTTACAGAGATAGGTTTTGGTATTGTTTTAAAATGTCAAAACCAAGTGACAGATTTTTGTGCCCAGGGATTACACATTACCCTTGACTAGGTGTCCAGGGACCACGGACACAGCGCCTAGAGCCTGAGCTCCAAATGAAGTGAGTCCAGAATGCAGTCTGCATCACAGTTTAATATTAACGCAAGCATCTGGTGGGCTTGGGGTGGGGCAAAGGGGGGGAGGAGGACGGTTTTTCTGTCTCACAGTAATTGGACGTTTTTACATCCTGATCTGTTTTCTCCTCTTGGTAAGTTACCTCTTGGGCTTGACTGTCAGGAAAATGGTTAATTTTCAGTGTGTCTCCAGTTACTTAAAAGATCAATCAACAAAAATAGATTTCCCCCACTTTCACTCCCTTCAAAATGATCACTTTTAAAAATACAGATCATCGAACCCCATCCATTTAATTTGAGGATCCCGGATAACTGCACGTTAGAACAGCAGGTGAGTAACCTCTTCACTTGCCACCCAATGCAGACCCACGTTTCCTAAAGAGATAAAAAGATTTAAACAGGTACTTCCAAAATATTTGGAGTCCATCATGTTTAATTAGAATGAATTAAAAGCCAAAGAGATGAGAAAGAATGGACAGAATTTTCAGTTAAGGGAGGCTTGCATTTTAAAATTCAGAAGACCACCCTCCTTCCAGCCAAGAATAAATTGGATACTATTTTAATTGACACGGATACTGCAATTCAGTAACTGTTACCAGAAAGATTAGTTGATCGATTTTCATTTTAATAAAACTAATACTTTACATTTTGGTGGCTAATGCTGATTTTGAAATGAGTCGAGAACCGTTATCAAAGAGTTTCAAGCCGGGGCCCTTTTTCAGTGTTGACTGAAGCATTTCTCCCTTTTGTGTGAAGTTTGCTTATTTCCTTTTCATCCATTTTGACACCTCCTCGCATGGCCCTCCTAAACCACAGCCCCTGAAGACACCACCAGAGCCACGAGGAAACCACAGAGCCCACCCGGCCCAGGTTTGCACGTGGGCCCGGAAGCAGGCCGTGAGTTTTCCCCTTCAGAATGGAGAAGATAAGGCTGTTTTCTTGTCTTAGTGTATCTCCCGTCAAAAATGACAGAAACGTGGAAGGAACAAATGAAAATAAGACTTGGCTATGATCCCATACGTTGGTCACCTGATGCTGGGAAAGACTGAAGGCAAAATGAGAAGGGGGCAATAGAGGATGAGATGGTTGGATAGCATCACTGACTTGATGGACATGAGTTTGAGCAAGTTCCGGGAGACAGTGAAGTACAGGGAAGCCTGGTTTGCTACAGTCCAAGGGGTCGCAAGACATGACTTAGTGACTGAACAACAACAAAAATTATCCCTCCACTCAAAAAGATCTCCTTCTCGTTGTTAACCTGTGTTCCTTCATCACCCTTGTCTGTATGTAGATGCTGCGGTACCCAGCGGACTCCTCTCTCAGGATGGGGGAGGGTCCAGGGAGCAGTGCAGGTGGAAGACTTAGTTTTTCCTTCTGGACTGTTTGAAATGTTACCCTTTTAAAAACAGCAAAAACAAAATGCCCATGCATGCGTCCCCCTCCACCTAATATACATACACCACCCATTGAGAACCACCCATAGGTTGTATTCTGCATTTTAATAGCAGTAGTACTAGAGAAGGTTGTTTCCACGTTTTTTAAAGATCTCACTGAAGTCTTTTAATTGCAACTAATAATTCCATTAGACTTTGCAGTACTAACTTGTTGAACACTTAAACTGTTACAATTGTTTGCTATTATGAATACTGTTTCAGGAGAATATTCCTGCATAAAGCTTCTTTGTTGTCTTTTGAAATTGTTTTTCTTGGCATGGATCTTGGGGAGTAAAATGAACCAAGTGAATGAGTCCAAATACTTTGAAGGCTCTGAGGGAGAGGCTTGTTCTAAGGCCCACCCGCTTCTCACCTGCTGAAGGCTGGGCCTGTCTGCAGTGAAGGGTGTTGAGAGGCAGAGAGGAGGTGGGCCCTGGACTCTGATCCTGGGGTTTATTTCTTGCTCCCCAGGGAGCCCTTCAAATCAGCGTCCTCCTTGGGGAGGATTAAAGAGCTGCTGCCTGTCATGTGCCCTGAGATGCTCCAGTGAAAGATGGTGGATAAATAGAAAGTGACACAAGCCTCTCCCTCCCCTACCCCCGTGTCTGTTTCTGGCTGCTGGGTCACATACACGCTGCTCCCCCTTCTCCCCACTGGCTTCATGCTCTTGCTACTTTCAGCGCTTTCATCCCGGGGTCTCTTTGGTGTGTTTTCCTTGCCTTGTGCGCATTTGTGTTCCTCCCCACACTGCCTTTAGGGTGTAGCCAGACTCTCCATGATCACCGGCCAAGAATGCTTGTTGAGCATCATTTGGGAGCCCTGAGAGCCCACAGAACACTGGAGAATGTCAGTTGTGACAAGTTCAGCAACAAATTCTGCGTCTCCAGTTTAGGAAAGTCGATTCCTTTCAGTGGTTGAGTTTCCTGGTCTCCACATATGACTCGTCCGGGATTACTGCCTCTTTGTCTCTTACCATTTCATCCAAAAGGAGCTGACTTTGAGGCTCAGTGGATCCGAACCTTCCCCACCATGGTGCGGTCACTGTGCACTTGAGACACCAAGATCCATGTCTCCCTGGGCCAGGCTCACAGGTGATGCAGCTGCATCCCAGAGGTGAAGGGTGTCGTGGGGAAGCCCGAGGTTCCAGCTACAGAAGTGTGGGTGTTCTGTGCCAGGGCGGATGGTTCCCCTCTCCTGATATCCTGATGGGCTGCACTTGGCGTTCAAGAAAGGCACGAACAAGCAGTGAGCCTTGTCTAAAGTGAATGAACTTTGTGTTCTGCATCTGAGTTTGTGTTTTTAATTTGTGTGTGTGGGTGTGTTTGTACTGGGAGGACAGTTGTGCTAGGAATTAAGTTGAACTTGCCTTGGTCATTCTTTCTGTTTAAATCTTTCCTGTCTCACTTTCTCTTTTTTTCCTTTCTCATTCTTCATAACATTTCAAAAATAATTGCCAGTGATTTGTTAAGTTCATTAACTAATCCTTAATGCTGGGGATCCATATCAGCCTGCTGACTTGCATATATTCAATTTGTTCAACAGCTGTGTTGATGAGGCCTTCATTACCTGCTCCTTGTCTGGAGAGGAGAGGGGTGGTGTAAATGCAGAGTGAGTATGTCTTATCTAACTTTGGTTTTTCTTGTCTGTCTATAGAGTTCCTTTACTGGCCCCTTTTTGCCCATCATGTGGGATCTGCCAATAAAGTTGTCGCCTCAGAGGCATTTATATTCCTGAGAAGTTTGCTCGGTTTATTTCCCTGGTCCAGGGTTGTCAGTTCATTTGTTGAGGTCAAGGACACTGAATTCTCAGGAAAGAAAATTTAAAAGAATGTAGAGAGAGAGAGAAAAAAAAAAACCAATCCCAGATTACTGATAGGAATCTAAGGTTCCCAGTAGGAACGGTAACACATAAAGATTCCTGCCCACCCTCCGCCTGCCTCGTCTGCCTCTTTATGGTGGGGCTGGAAATGAGCTGGGGTGCCCTGGGCAGGCAGGCTCCCCGCCCCGTGGTGCTGGCTGCTTCTGCCACCTGATCTCCCCTCCCCAGGTGTTGAGGGGGTGTTCCCCGGTTCTCACATAGGCTTGGGGGCACAGAGTTCATCTGGAAGGGGCTGGTGTGACCTGTGTCAAGGACAGATATGAACAGAAGGTGGCGGAGTGGGAAGAACCTTGGATCAGAAATCAAACCTGCCAAGGAGTGACCTGGAGGAAGCCTGTTGACCTCTGGGCCTGGGGTGGGGCAGGGGGCCCACCTCACTACGATGAGGGTCAGCCACCCTGGTTCCTGAGGACGCCTCGTCCTAAAGCAGCTGTTTCTATGGAAAGGTATCTTTGGTGACTTGGGTCTAGCACGGATGCAGGAATGTTTTTCTCTCCACTCATCCAGGTAGGTGTTGACCTCTTGCTGTGTGCCAGGCGCTGGGGGAGGTTTATGGTAATGAAGGGCTGTCTGGACAGGTGACCTGGTCTCCAGTGGGACTGTGTTCCCCTCTTCTGTCCCGTGAGTCCTGCAACCTCTAACTTCAGTCTGATCAGACCTCTTAGCTGGGCTGGATTTGCTTCTATTAATGGCGGGGCTCCAGGCCTCTTTCAGGCCCGGGTCACCTTCCTGGGGCTCTGGTCCTCCAAGGTGAGAGCTCAGCCTGGCAGGAGGGCAGCAGCTCTGGGGCTCATGCGCCCTGGCGCTTGCGGCACTAACATCTGCCTCTGAAAACACGGGCCCAGGGTGCCCAGGCGCTGGTGTGCAGGCGAGGCTGATGCTGCGCACCCGGCGACGCGGCTCGCCGGCCTCCGCCTCTGCGGCGAGGGCGCCTCCCAGCTCCATGGGGCTCCTGCTTCCTTGTGGCCGGTTTGCCTTCCACTCGCCTCTGCGGAGTCCTGGGGAGCTCTTCCAACTCCGGGAGCATCCAGAGCATCTAGACCACAGCCATCCAGTTGCACCTCTCGGGAGGATGGGAGAACCATCAGTAGTCACTCGCCCCGTGTGGCGTTTGACCCTTGCCGCATGACCGGTGGGAGATCAGGTCTATACGGGTATTGCCCGATCTTTCACGTGCACGTGTGCTAAGCCGCTTCAGTCGTGTCCGACTCTCTGCGACCCCATGGACTGCAGCCCACCAGGCTCCTCTGTCCATGGGATTCTCCAGGCAAGAATACTGGAGTGGGTTGCATGCCCTCCTCCAGGGGATCTTTCCGACCCAGGGATGGAACCAGTGGCTCTTAAGTCTCCCACACTGGCAGGCAGGTTCTTTACCACTGGCCCACCTGAGAGGCCCTTCATGAGTCCCGGCAGACGCCAAAGCTGGAGCCAAGGGAAGTGGTAACAGACGGGGCGCCAAGAGCTGCCGCTGTCCGGAGGCCCCGAGTGCCCCCGGGTCGGGGCCCCGCTGCAGGCCCGGAGGGTGACCCGGGGTCTGGGGAAGCGGGGTCTCCCGCCTCGGTGGCTGCGGGACGGATGGGGAGCTTGGGAGAGAACCCGGCCCGCTCTCCTCCTGAGGGTTTTAGGCCGGGAGCTAGGTCCCTGAGGCCAGAAAATTACTCTCCAGTTTGACTCTTGTGTCCTTTAAAGTTGAAGCGAAGGGCACTTGGTTTCAGGAGCTAAATGTAAGGCTAATATGGGGCACTTTCAGTGTGATAACTTGGAGTTCATATTGTTGGGGGAGATAAGGAGCGGGAGCAGGTGCTTCTTGAATTCACTTATCAGCGCTCCGGCGGCCCAGGCGCTGTGATGCTGCGGGCGCTTTTCCGGAGCGAGGCTTCCTGGGCCACCAGGGCCACCGTTTCATCTGCCTACCTCGCAGGTAAGGTCAGGCCTTCGTTCCCAGGGGTGCGGGTCGGGGAAGGGGAGGCAGGGGTGCCTGGCTGCCCCACCCGGAGCTCGCACAGCCCCGCAGAGTCTGCGTTTTAAGGTCACAGCCTGATGCTCACAGAGGCGGGTGAGGGGAGGTACACGAGGTCTAGTTCTCGGTTATATAAGTAAGCCGAGATGTTCCTTCCTGAAGAAACAAAAAGAGGCCAAGGACAGCTTAATTGAAACCTGGAGATTGCTTCTCCAGGAGCGGCCTGAGCAAGTGGGCCGAGGCAGAGCGTCAGCCCTGGCTGGTGGGCCACGCGACCTCGCAGGCCCCTAGGCCCTGGTCCCGGCCGCCACCGCCCGTGGTTGAGGGGCGCGGGGGGCGGTTACTTGGCACAGGAGCCTCCCCTTGGCTTCCTGGGAGTTGAGCTTTTGGTTCTTCAGGCCCCAGTGGGGAGGTGTGGGGGGAGCCGGCCACCCTCACTGACCCTTCTCTCGCCGTGTGGTTCCCTAAACAGCACCGTGGAGCCCCACCCCTCGAACTGTCTCCAGGGCCTTCAAAAGGCGCGCCCCTCTTGGCCAGGCTGGCTGTTACGCAGTCATTCCTGACCAGATAAGTGGTGATGCTTTATTAACTGCTGACAGGGATGCTCATGAGAACCCAGGTGTGCATGTCTGATACCTGTTTATCCACTTGCTCTAGACGGAAGGACTTTTCTTCCTGTCTCCTTCCCTCTCCCCCACCCCCAGAAGAGAATTTCAACTTTAAGACAAACAACTTCATTTACAAGTGTGTCTCTAATTAGCTCCAGAATTAGGAAAGCTGAGTTTTCCCCCATAGATCGGCTAAACCCTCGAGGGAGACTGGTGGGATAGAGAGAATCGCGTTTCCAATTATTTTGTTGAATTGCTAATTTAGTTATTGTGCCTGGTGTAATTGTGATGGGTATTGGGTGTGCAATTCAATTTGTTTTAAATATTTGTGGGAAGGCTGATCAGTAATGGAGCTGACCTATTTTGTGGCCCAAATTGAGGGAAAAAAAGACTAAAACACAACAGCCACAAAGATATAGTTTGTTTCCATTTTTATTTTGATCTCTCTCATCCCTCTTAAGACCATTGATGCAACAAAAGGATTAAATTCAAAGATGACAGCACTTTGATCTTCTCCCTTTGAAAGCTTAACTGTCCTTGGTCGTTTAATATGCAGATATTTTCGGGTTGGGTCTTAGATGCAAGGCTGGAGTTGAGAGGTTTCTGCCTCCCAGTGTGTGCCAAGAAGTGGTTTGGGGGCTTGACTTTTGTATGTGCGTGGAGATGGTGTCTGTAGCCCCCAGGGCTAGTTGGTCAGCTTTTGGGACACCTTCCCCTCCAGGCATTGCTGCTCGCAGGGGTCGGAGACCCTGAGACCCCCCCACCGGGGCAGTGGCTACACCGGCTCTCTGCGCCTGTGACCAGCGTTAGCTGTGCAGTCCCCTCACCGCTGGCTCTGATGCCGGACGAGCTCCTTGACAGCCAGCCTCGTCTGAATTCCCCTCTTCAGGGTCTCCCCACTACTCAGCCAGCGTCTGGACTGGGGGTAGTACCTGTGATGTAATACTGTATGTGTCTGTTAGGTGCCGAGTCAGTCAGCCCAGTCTGGGCCAGGAGCAGGGCTGCGGCTTGTGGGCAAGAGCATCACCCAGGGCTCTGCTGGGACTTGAGGTTGTAGGAACAAAGTGCAGGACTCTGCCTGCTTCTCGGGAAGCGTGTGCGTGAGTACCAGGTGTTGCACCGGCCAGTGCTGTCTGCAGACTAGGAGCCCCTCACCAGGTCCCTGCAAAGCCTTCTTGGACGCAGGCAGGGTGTGGTTGGGTGAGATCAGAGGGTGGCAGACCAGAATAGATTTGGAGGAAAAGTAATAATAAAATGGATCATAGCCGCAAAATGATCCTAAAAAGATCATTCTGTAACTTGATTAACTTAGGCGCCGGGGTCAGTCTCTGTGCTTAGCTGCCGAATTGAAGTTTACACTTTGTTCCTACATGAGAAATCACCAGGGCCATCAGAAGGCACTGATGGTGGTCTTGTTTCTGTCTCAACAAGCCTTGCTCGAGGGCCTTTGGAGGGAAGAGCTCGTGGGCACAGCTCTGCACGTGGAGGATCTGAGTCCTGAGGGAAAACGAACAGGAAGATGGTCAGTGCACAGGCGATGCTGACTGTAAAGGGCTCCCTGGGAAGTCTGGGAGGCTCTCGCAGAGCCAGCTGTCAGCGTCAGGAGGAGGAATTAGTAAAAACAGCAGAGGCAGTAGGGCAGACTGTTGTTGGTGGTAAGGTTAGTGCACCCCAGCCCCTTGCTGGTTAGTTTTTTTGCAGCTTTGATATTGAGGTGTAATTTACCTGCCATAAAATCCACTTATTGTAAAGGTGCAACTGGGGGATTTTTAGTAGGTTTGGCAAATTGTGCTACCGTCAAAACTATCCATTTTAGAACATTTCATCACCCTAAGCAAACTCTGTGCTGGTTTGCAGTCGACCCCTTAATCCCTTCCCTGCCTGAGGCAATGACCAAACTGATTTCTGTAGCTATAGATTTGTCTTTCCTGAATGTCTTGTATAAATAGGATCACACACTATGTAGTCTTTGTGTCCGGCTTCTTTCACTGAACTTAAGGTGCATCCACGTCAGAGCATACATGGGCAGTGATTCTTTTTATTGCAGACGGGCACCACATTTTGCTGACCTCTGCCTACTGATGACCATTCAGGTTGTTTCCAGACTTGGGCCGTTACGTGTAAAACTGACATAAACAATCACAAGTCTCTGTGTAATATGTTTTCATTTCTCTTAGCTGGATACCTAGGTGTGGAATTGCTGGGTCATGTGGTAAGTTTACATTTAACTTTTTGAGAAACTGCCAAACTGTTTTCCACGGTGCCTGTGCCACGTTATACTCCCACCAGCCGTGGGAGAGTTCCAGTCACTCCACAGCCTCACTTGTTATCATCTGCGTTATGATTACAGCCGTCCTAGTGAGCCGTGGGCTCTCATTGTGGCTTTAATTTCTATTTCCCTAATGACTAGTGAACTGCTTTACGTGTGTTTATTGTTTTGGTTCAGTTGCCAAGTCATGGCTGACTCTTTGTCACCCTATGGACAGCAGCACACCAGGCTTCCCTGTCCTTTACCATCGCCCGGTGTTTGCTCATATTCATGTCCATTGAGTCCGTGACGCCATTTAACCATCTCATCCTAGGCCACCCCCTGCTCCTCCTGCTTTCAAGCTTTCCCAGCATCAAAGCCTTTCTCATCACTCAGCTCTTCGCATCAGGTGGCCAAAGTATTGGAACTTCAGCATCAGTCCTTCCAATGAACACCCAGGACTGATCTCCTTTAGGATGGACTGGTTGGATCTCCTTGTAGTCCAAGGGACTCTCAAGAGTCTTCTCCAACACCATAGTTTGAAAGCATCAATTCTTCGATGCTCACCCTTCTTTAAGGTCCAACTCTCACACGTGTACCTGATTACTGGTAAAAATCATAGCTTTGACTATACAGACCTTTGTTGGCAAAGTGACGTCTGCTTTTTATTCATATATTTACGTTCTTTGATGAAGTGTCCTACTCAGATCTTTTGCTCATTTTAATTGAGTTGCTTGTCTTATTGCATCATAGGAATTCTTTATATATTCTGCATACAGATCCCCTATCAGAAAATGACTTGCAAATATTTTTCCCAGTCTGTAGCTAGCCTTTGCATGTTCTTAATGGTGTCTTTTGAATCACAAACATTTAAAAATTTTGATGTTCTAATTTATCAGTTTTTTTTTCTTTTATGGATTGTTTTTGGTGTCAGATCTAAGAAATCTTAACCCGACCCAAGGCCCCAAAGATTTATCTGTGATATCCTCCAGAAGTTTCACAGTTTCCACTCTTACATTTAGGCCTATAATCCATTCTGAGTTAATTTTTGCATATGATGTGAGGGTCCAAAAATAAAATTTTGCATGTGCATATCTAATTATCCCAGAATCATTTGTTGAAAAGATTATTTTTTTCCCTCGTTGGATTGCCTTAACTCATTTGTGGAAAATCAGTTGACCATAATGTGAAGACTTATTTCCAGACTCTTACTTTTGTTCCATTCTATTTGCCTGTTTTTTACCAGTGCAAGTTTTTCTAATTGGGTAGTTCAAGTTCACATTTTTATTGCAGTCATTTTGGCTATTCTGGGTCCATTGCATTTCCATATACATTTTGGGATAAATTTGTTAATTTCTCTAGCAGTGCTTGCTGGGGTTTTGATAGGGATTACATTGAGTCTATAGATCAATTTAGGGAGAAATGCCATTGTAGCAATGTTGTCTTCCAATTCATGAACGTGGAATGTCTCATTTACTTCTATTCAGTGTTTCTCAGCAGTGTTTTATAATTTTCAATGTATGAACCTTGCAGTTCTTTTGTCAGATTTTTCCCAAGTGTTTTATTGTTTTTGAAGATATCGTCAATGAAATGTTTCCTTAATTTCATTTTTGAATTGTTCCTTGCTAGTATATAGAAATGCCATTGGTTTTTCTGGTGGTTGTTTAGTAGTCTTGTTCCCTGTGACTTTGTTGAATTTGTTTATTAGTTCTAGTTTTTAAAAATAGATTCCTCAGAGGATCATTTCATCTGTGAAAAAAGACAGTTTTAATCTTTCTTTCCAATATAAGACTTAACTTTTCATTTAGCCTGTTCCACTGGCCAGAACCTCTAAAACTGTGCTTAATAGAAGGGGCAAGAGTTGACATTTTTGCCTTATTCCTGATCTTAGGAGTAAAAACATTTAGCCTTTCACCGTTAAGTTTGACATTAGTTGAGGTGTTTTTTTTTTTTTAATAGATGCCCTTTATCAGGTTGAATAAATTCCTTTCTCTTCAGTTTGTAGACAGTTTTTATCTAGAATGGGTGTTGGATTTTATGAAATGCTTTTTCTACATCTGTTGAGATGGTTGTGTGGTTTTTGTCCTTTGTACTTTTAACATGGTTAATTCATTTGTATGTTTGCACTCCTGGGACAGATCTCACCTGGCTGTGGTGTATAATTTTTTTGAAATATGTTGCTGGATTCAACCAGCTAATATTTGCTAAGAATTGTTGTGTCTTACATCATGAGACATATTTGTCTGTAGTTTCCCGTTTTTGTGATGCCTTTGTTGGCTTTGATTTCAGGGTTAATACTGGCCTCTAGAATGAATTGGAAAATGTTCCATCTTCTTTTTTGAAAAATATTTGTGAAAGATTGGTATTTCTTCTCTAAATATTAGATAGCAAATTCACCAGTGAGGCCTTCCAAGACTGAGTTTTTCTATGTGAGATTTTTTAATTACTAATTTAGTTTTTTTTTTTTCTACCTGTTACAGGTCTATTCAGACTTTGTTTATTCTTAAGTCAGTTTTGGTAAATTGTGTCTTTTTAGGACTTTGTTCATGTAAGTTGTCTAATTTGTTGACATAGAGTAGCTTACACAATTCCTTTATAATCATCTTAATTTCCGTAGGGTCACTAACAATATCTCCCGTTTCATTTCTAAATCTGGAAATTTTGTCTTCTCTCTTCTTGTTTGTCAATTTAAAAAATCTTTTCAAAGCACTAACTTTTGATTCTATTGATGTTTCTCTTTTTTCTCTGTCTCATTAGTTATCACTCTGATCTTTATTTTGTGTTCACTCTGCTTACTTTGGGTTCCGTTTGTTCTCCTTTTTTTCCAGTTTCTTAGGATGGAAATTATTGATACAGGAATCTGTTATTGTTGAATTGTCTATGTTTTCATTTACTTCTGTTAATTTTTGCTTTATGTATTTTGGGACTCTGTTTTAGCTGTGTATGCATTTGAGGAAAAAATGGACATAAAACTTACCAATAACTACATTAAGTTGGAAAAGACTAAACACTCCAGTCAAAAGACAGGGACTGTCAGACTGGATACAAAATAACTCTTGACTCTACCAGGTCCACAAGAAACATACTTTAGATTGAAAGACACATAAGGTTAAAAGTAGAGAAAATCCTATATCATATAAACAGGATGAAGTGGCTACATTAACATTGGAAAAAATATAAGATAAAATCACTGAGGCAAAGAGGAAAAGTTACGATTAAAGCATTAATTTGTCAGGTGAAAGTGTCAGTTGCTGTGTTATGTCCGACTCTTTGCAACCCCACGGACCATAGCCCACAAGTCCGACAGTCCCTGTCTTTTGACTGGTGTGTTTAGTCCTTTCAAATTTCATGTAGTTATTGTTTTTTGTCCATTTTCTCCTCCCTAATGTCTTCTTTTGTGTTAAATATTATGCTATTTTAATTCCATTGTTGTTGCTTTTGCTGTATGTATGTATATATATTAATTGTGGTAAAATACTTAAAATTTACTATCTTAATTGTATTTAAAATTTTTTTAATTTTTTTGGCCACACTGTGTGGCATGTGGGAGCTTAATGAGAGACCAGGGATTGATCCTCTGCTCCCTGCAGTGGAAGCGCTGACTGCCAAGGAAGTCCTTAACCATTTTAAAGTGTACAGTTTAGTAATGTCAAGTATATTCTGACTGTGGTGTAATAGAGCTCCAGAAATTACTCAACTTGCAAAAGCTGAGATTCTATACCCATCAAGCAATAACTCCCCATTTTCCTCTCCCTCAGCCCCTGGTAACCACCATTGTGCATTCTTTTTCATGAATTTTGACTACTTTAGATATCTCATATAAATGAAATCATACAGTATTTGTCTTTTCTTGTGACTGGCTTATTTCACAAAGCATAATGTCTTCTGCTTCCAATTATTTTGTATATATACATAGAATTGGGATTGTTGGATCATAGGGTAATTCTATTTTTAATTTTTTTGAGGAATTGCCATATTGTTTTCTATAGTGGTTGTACCTTTTTACAATCTCACCAACAGTGCAAAGGGTTCTAATTTCTCCAGATCCTCACCAACAATATTTTGTTTTTTTCATAGAAGCTATCTCAGTGGTATGAGGTGATATCTCATTGTGATCAATTTGCATTTCTCTAATGATTAGTAATGCTGAAGTGCTGAGCATCTTTTCGTGTGCTTTTTGGCCATTTATATGTAATCCTAAGGGAAATGTCTATTCAAGTTGTATGCCCATTTTAAAATCAAGTTGTTTGGGTTTTCCTGTTGTTGAATTGTAGAAGTTCTTTATATATTCTGTATATCAACTAAGAGATATAGGATTTGCATTTACTGTGTTTTTTTACTTTCTTAATGGTTTTTCTAAGGAGTACATTGTAAGCTGTTTGAGATAAATACTAACTTCTGGTAAAATATAGAACTTTGGTTTTTATCTAGCTTGGTATTTCTTCCCCTTCCCTTTGTCTATCATATTTATTACATTTTCATATGCTGTAGACCCCCAGAATAGAGCAATATAATTACTGTTTTATGTAACTGTTTGCCAACAAAGGTTCATCTAGTCAAAGCTATGATTTTTCCAGTAGTCATGAAGGGATGTGAGAGTTGGACTATAAAGAAAGCTGAGCGCTGAAGAATTGATGCTTTTGAACTGTGGTGTTGGAGAAGACTCTTGAGAGTCCCTTGGACTGCAAGGAGATCCAACCAGTCCATCCTAAAGGAGATCAGTCCTGGGTGTTCATTGGAAGGACTGATGTTGAAGCTGAAACTCCTTTACTTTGGCCACTTGGTGTGAAGAGCTTGAAAAGACCCTGATGCTGGGAAAGATTGAGGGCAGGAGGAGAAGGGGCTGACAGAGGATGAGATGGTTGGATGGTATCACCGACTCAACGGACGTGAGTTTGAGTAAACTCCAGGAGTTGGTGATGGACAGGGAGGCCTGGCGTGCTGCAGTCCATGAGGTCGCAAGGAGTCAGACATGGCTGAGCAACTGAACTGAACTGAACCGATGCCTTGTTTACAAAGTTAAAAGAGAACACACACACAATTTACTCATGTATTTACCTTTTCAAGTACCTCTCTCCTTATCTTTGTGTGGATTCAAATTACCACCTGAAATTACCTGAATGATTATCTTTGATTCTTTCTTTAAAAACTTACTTATGTTTGTTTTTGTGTGTGCTGGCGCTCTGTAGCTGCACAGGCTTTTCTCGAGTTGTGGCGAGCAGGGGCTACTCTTGGCTGCGGTGCTCAGGCTTCCCATTGTGGTGGCTTCTCTTGTTGTGGAGCATGGGCTCCACGACCCTTGGGCTTCAGTATTGGTGGCGCAGGGGCTCAACTGTTTTGGTTCCCAGGCTCTAGAGCACAGGCTCGACAGTTGGGGCGCACAGGCTTAGTTGCTTCGTGGGATGTGGGGTCTTTCCAGACCAGGATCTAACCCGTGTCTCCTGCACTGACAGTGGATTCCTTACCCCTGAGCCACTAGGGAAGCCCACCTTTAATTCTTATAAAGCAATGTTGCTAGCAATGCATTCTTCCCCTTTTTTGGTGGTGGTGGGGGAGAGGGGAATGGCTTTATTTCATCTTTGTTTTGATGGATCCAGGATTCTTGGTTGACTGTTTAAATCCTTGCAGTACTTTGAATATGTCAGCTCGCTGCCTCTGGCTTCCATTCCTGCTATTTGTCGTCTGTTGCTTTTGTTTTGTTGTTTCTCTGTACAAGGTGAGTTGTTTTTCTCTAGCTTCTTTCAAGAGTTTGTCTTTCAGCAGGTTGGCTATGAAGGGTGTAGGTACAGATTTTTTTGTGTTTAACCTCCTTGGGACTTACTGAGCTCCTTGGATTGGCCTGTTGTTTTCTATCCTATTAGGAAGGTTTTGGCCATCATTTCTTCACGTATTTTCCCTTCGCATTTCTCTTCTCTCCTTATGGCATGCCCGTTACACATCAGTTGTTGTACCTGATGTTGCTGTATGGATCTCTGAGGCTGTATGCATTTTTCATTCTCTCTTCATTCTGTTCTTCACATTGGATACTTTCTACTGCTCTATCTTCAAATTCAGATTCTTTCTTCTGTCTTCCTGAGTCTACTATTTAGTCCCTTTAGTTAATTTTTCATTTGTTACTATACTTTACAACTCCAGAATTTTTTAATTGTGCTAAAATATACGTAACATAAGCTACCATTTTAACAGTTTTTAAAAGCACAGTTCAATAGCATTAAGTACATTCACTTTGCTTTGCAACCATCACCACTGTCCATCTCCAAAACTTTTTCATCATCCCAAACTGAAACCCTACACCCATTAAACGATGACTCCCTATTTCCTTCTCCCCACAGTCCCTAGTAACCCCTCTTCTACTTTCTGTCTCTCTGAATTTGATAATTCTAGGATATTTCGTATAAGTGGAATCACGTGATATTTCCCATTTTGTATCTGACATGTGTTCCTTCCGTATTTTCAGGGGTGAAGGCTCTCTTCTAGTCTGCATTCATCTTGCTCTATCTTCACATGGCTATGAAAGTACTTATTCGTATGGGCAAGAAGGCTGTCGGCTTTTCTCCTAATTCAGAGCCTAGATGTTTTTGTTTCTCTCTTCACCCCAAAAGGCCAATCACAGAATCAGCATGTTTGGGATCAGGCCCATTATTCGACCTCCTTTGAGCTGCAGTCTATCTCATCTCCTTATGAGTTGCTAATGGGCTGAGCCCACTGGGTGGATCTCAGTCCTCTCAGAGTTGAGGCTCCATGATCATTCTGCCCCTCTACCAACCACAGGGAATCCAACGTTTTGGGAGATTTTGCTTACTGAAATACTGCATTTATGAAGATCTCCTTTCCCCATTATTTATTATTATTAACCGCCATTGGAGCTTTTGACCAGCACGAGGTAGCCAGTACCCCTTCCTGGGTAGGTAAATCTTAGTTATCAGGAAAAAACAGCATGGTGAGCTTTTGGCACCCGACTGAGACACATGTAAAATTTCTAGAGTGTTGAAAATAGTGGACAGATGCCCATTAATATTTCTGTGCTTCCTGGTGTGGCCGGGGCTTACTATCCTGGGTGACCCCTCCAGCTCAGGGGCATGCACACGTGGAGCTGAGCTTGGAGCCAGATTTCTTGGGGCCCAAGGTTGTGCTCTTGTCATTCAACGAGACTGATTTCTAAACCTTTATACCCAGTCTTCCCATGACCCCAAACCATCAAAGGTGTCCCACTCTCTCCAGGAACATACCGTTTCCTGGCCCAACACTTGAAAGTTCATCATGATCTATTGCCTCCTTGCTTTCCAAATTTCTCTGTCCTCCCCCAGATGACTGCTGTGCCGCTACCAACACTCCTGCTGTCTCTGGAGTAACTCTGCAAATGCTGGTACCTGACTAGGGATGCCCGTCTTTAGTCTCACAGCTGGAACTTCCATCTCTCTGCCTGTAGGCTTCCACCTTTCATTGTCTGCACACTCATGTGGCCCTTAGCACTTTCAGCCTCACCATGTGGATCAGGGCAGGCTTGAGTTTTACCCTTCTCGTGACCAAGCTAAGGAGCCAGCATTTTTGTTTAAATTTATTTGTTATTTATTTGGCTGCACCAGGTCTTAGCTGCGGCCTGTGGGGTCCTCTAGTGTCAGCACGCAGGATCTTTAGTTGGGGCATGTGAACTCTTTAGTTGCCACACGTGGGATCTAGTTCCTTGACCGGGGATCGAACCTGGGTCCCGTGCATTGGGAGCTCGGAGTCTTAGGCACTGGACCACCAGGGAAGTCCAAGGAGCCAGCACTGGTATGAAGGTTCACCTCCAGCTCACTTCTCCAGGCCTCTCACCGCAGCCTGGCGCTGAGCCTTGCACACCAGAAGGAGAGTGGGGCGCGTCCTCCCTGTGGTGGTCATTATTTGTCGCTGTGTTTTTGTTTTTCATTTGGGGAAAGAGGGGTGGGCCCACGTTAGATCGCAGAACGCTGGCTCTTTAGTCTGTTCCTTATTATACCAAAGTAATACCACTGAATGTTTTATATTTTCGTTTATTAAAGATACGGATGAAGGAAACGTCACTCCCCAACAGACGAAAGCGCTGTGGGTATCAGGCAGGTTCCCGGAGGCAGCAGCGGGATCTTCCCATTCATCTTGTGACCTTCCCGGGAACCACCCACCGGTGCTGGCCGAGCACAGGGACGCCGCCAGATCCACACTTGCGGTCTGGTTCTCAGCTGCCTGATCAAGGAGGCAGGAGGAGGGCCCCAGGCCTCTGTGGGGACCAGCACCCGCCGCCGAAGAGAGCCACGGCTTTCCCCAGGGCCCTGAACCTCCCTTCTCACTCTCCTTTCTAGAACATCTAGCTTAGGGTGGTTCAGACTGATAGCTTAAGCTGTTTTATCTCATTTTTGAAAAAGCCCTCCTTTGCTTTGCTGTACATCCTCAAGAGTGATGGACACAGCCCTGTTTAATAGTCAACTAAGGCCAGTGCCTGTCTCCTGCCTCTCTTGTGGCCATGCCTTTCTCTGCAGATGTTATTCCTGCTTCAGAGAAACTGAGGCAGAGGGCTGAAGGCACACAAGCATGAGTTCCCTGCCCCTACTGCCTCTTTGTGCCCCAAGTTAATGTTCAAAAGGCATAAAGTCACCAGATCATTCGGAGAAGCTAAAACTGCTCCCTGAAAGGGCCTAAAGTGATCTCTGAAAATGGTTTGCTAGTCACTTGACCCAGAAAACAACACATATTGTCTCAACTGAGGTTCAGATCTTCGTGTTCACTTCAAGACCCGTGAAACCGCCCAGCCCGTCAGGAGAAGGTGGATCCGAAACCCGCCCAGGCTGGGAACGGCGTCCCTGCGCTCACCCTGGGGCACGCTCCCCGAGGGGGCTCCCCGACAAAGCTCCCTGGATCCAGAGCAAGGTGCTGGGCCGACGTGACGCGCAGTGACTGGTCTACAAGTGGGGAGGTTTATTTCAACAGAAAGTGAAAAGAATACATTTGACTGAAGCGCCATGCTCATCAGGCTGCATGTCCACTGACTCCTCAGTGAGGCAGGTGAAGGCTGCTTCATGACCGGGGGGACAGACGACGTGGCGAGCTCAGCTCAGACGAGCCTTGGTGGGTCACGCTCCTGCCTTGGCAGGCTCCTGCGTGTAGTGCAGCCTCACGTGTGTACTGGCAGCCTCGCGCGTGTAGTGCAGCTTCCGTGGGTACTGGCAGCCTCGCGCGTGTAGTGCAGCCTCCGTGTGTACTGGCAGCCTCGCGCGTGTACTGCAGCCTCCGTGGGTACTGGCAGCCTCACGCGTGTACTGCAGCCTCCGTGTGTACTGGCAGCCTCACGCGTGTAGTGCAGCCTCGCACGTGTAGTGGCAGCCTCGCGTGTGTAGTGGGGCAGCCTCGCGTGTGTAGTGCAGCCTTGCACTTGTAGTGCAGCCTCGCGTGTGTAGTGGCAGCCTCGCGTGTGTAGTGGCAGCCTGTGTGTGTAGTGGCAGCCTCGTGCGTGTACTGGCAGCCTCCGTGTGTACTGGCAGCCTCGCGCATGTACTGCAGCCTCCGTGTGCACTGGCAGCTCACGCGTGTAGTGCAGCCTCTGTGTGTAGTGGCAGCCTCCGTGTATACTGACAGCCTCGTGCATGTACTGCAGCCTCCATGTGTAGTGGCAGCGTCACGCGTGTAGTGCAGCTTCTGTGTGTAGTGCAGCCTCACGCGTGTAGGGCAGCCTCACGTGTGTACTGGCAGCCTCGCACATGTAGTGCAGCCTCCGTGTGTACTGGCAGCCTCGAGCGTGTAGTGCAGCTTCGCGTGTGTAGTGCAGCCTTACGCGTGTACTGGCAGCCTTGCGCATGTAGTCGCAGCCTCACATGTGAAATGGGCTGTCTCTTCCTGAGTTGTCCTTAGACAAGAGCCCTGTCCAGGTAAAGACCTAAAATGGGGGCTCTGGGGATGGGGGAGTGGGCATCACTGAATTCCCGAGACGAAGCGTTCATTTACTGTGTCACGGTTTGGTGGTGGGCGGGGGGTAGTAAACGAGTGTCATCCACCCAGCCCCTGAAGAAATGCCAGGCAAGCACAGGACCTCACACCACCTGTAGGTGTGTGGAATTTTATTTATTGTAGAAAAGTGTAGAGGAATAATCTGGTCAAAGATGGATCCAATTCTTACTGGGTAAGCAAATAGCAGCCACAGTGGACATTCTTCCTGGCCCGAACACTGTTCCCCACCTTCTCCTGCCCTTCCTGGCCAGGATGGCACTGAACCCCCGCAGCAGGGCCGCCGGGCTGAGGCTCCGGGGCCAGACGGCCACACATCTGGCCCCACGGCGCCCCTCTGCACAGGTGGTTCCCAGGGACGGGGAGAGGGGCTGTCAAATTGTGCGTGAACTGGAGGGTTAAGGCTCAAAACTGGAGCGAGTACGAGTGTTCATACCCCTGCTTCTCAGCCATCTTAGTGAGTTCCTCCTTGGTCACCAGCGACAAATGCAGTTAGCTGCGCTGCTGGAACTGGATGCTAGCCCAGCCCTGCTCACCTGCCACTCTTGCTTTAGGAACACCAGCGGGGGAGTCAGGAAGCTCTTTCCTTGAATAAACTGGTGGTTGAAAATAAACTCTCCATTGCCCATGAGCAGGCCCCTGCCGCTGGCTGGGGAGGGGCCCATGAGCCCGGAAGACAGCAGCACCATGAGGGGGTTGAAGATAACCTTAAGGTCATGTGGGTCCTGTGTCCGCTGGAAGCCCCCCCATGGCGGGGAAGGCCGGTTCCTGGAGCCGCGGGCGCTGATGTCAGCGGGGCGCCTTTCCACGGCTGCACGCGCTGCCTGTGTGTTCAAGGAGGAGACGAGACCAAGCGAGCAGGAGCGTCAGCTGCTGGAAGGGTGGACCCGGGAACAGAGGCTGGCCCCACAGGCAGTCCTCACCCGTGACTGTCAGATCGCCAGGCTGGATGCTGACAGCCTTCCGCGTCCTACAGGGAGAGGCTGGCCGGCCCGCCCTCGCTGCGGCTCCATGACTGTTTTCCGCCAGGGACAGGAGGGCAGCTCCCCGGCTCCTCCTCTGCCAGCTTGGACTGTGGCACCGCCAGTGGGGCCCTGGGCACCTCAGCTCCAAGCGGTGGCCCCTGGGGCCGCAGCAGGTCAACCTCCCCGAGGTCGTTCTCAGAGAAGGGAACCCGGGCGGGGGCCCCGAAACCGACATCAGCAACTCGGTCTCTCTGCTTTCTCTGCTTCTCGGATCACAGTTTGGCCTGTCTTTGAGTCCCACGGACCTGCAGACCTCACGCTCTGATTTTTCTTCCTAAGCAGTGCCTCGGTGCGAGGAGGCCAGGTGCGGGGTGGAGAGACAGCAGCACGAGGATTCCCCTCTCCCTGCTCCTGGTCCCGGCCCTCCTCTGCTGCCAGTGGCTGCAGGCTCACAGGGCCAGGGGCGGCCAGGACGGGAGGGTGCTCGTGGTACGTGCAGTACCCGTCATTGCCTCTCAGGTGCTGGGCGGGGAGGGGGCCTGCGGCCACAGCCAGGGTAATAAATACTGAACGGGATGCTGTGGCCCGCCGGCCTGATGCGTCATGCGGAACCAGAGAACATCGAGGGGAAGCAAAAAGCCACTTGACTCCAGCGCTGGTCTCCGGTGCCTGCTCCTTGCGGTGGTTTCGGGTGTGACGGGCCGCTCTGGCCCTCGGCTCCGGAGGCAGGGCAGCAGTGGGCAGGAAGTTCTTCCTACGTTGACGGCGAGTCCATCGTCGAGAGGATCCGAACGACTTCTGCTCGCTGGGTGGGTGAGATGTGCTGGGTCATGTGGACGATGGAATCCATGGCGACCTCTGGGTTGGCCTGGACCAAGCTGGAAGGGGAAATCAGGGGTGGTGAGACCGAGAGAGACAGCCGTGCCTGGATCAGCGGAGCTTTAGAACCGCCTGAGAACTTGCTCCCAGGGTCCACCGTGGATCCGGCAGCCCCTGCCTCACCTCGTCTGTTTTCCTACTCGAGACAGGCCCCAAACAGCATGGTCGGTACCAGATGAACTGCAAACGTTCCACTATGTCAGAAAGTGTGGAAGTAACTTAAACCAAAACTGAGATTGCAGCATGTCACAAAGATAGTGGACCCTGCATGAAGCTGCTCCTACTGGCTAAACCTGGGACACGTGGGGCATCAAAAAAAGAGTTAAAATCATTGAAAAGACGGAAGACACTCACTGGTCTATACCAATAATGAATATACAATATATGGAAGCGGAGAGAGGACTTTTGCTGGCGGGTCACAGGTGACTGTGGAGCACGTGCAGGAGTTGGAACATTATCATTTTGCAACCTCTCTGTTAAGACTGGATCGGGCATGACTCACCCCTGGGTGCTAAATACAAGCAGAAGTTCTAATGAGCAGGAATCTGCACGGCCTGTAAGTGTCTCTCCACAGATTGGTTAGTAGGTTCGAGGAGAAAGATCAGGAAGTGGACAGTGGGAGAGTCGAGCAACAGCTTGACCAGGTGATGGAAGCTAACATGGGGACTGGGAGGTGACGTCACACGTCCGCAGATGCAGCGCCCCATGGGGCCCCACTATCACGGATGTGACATCCGGGCTGTGAATGCACAGCCTGAATCTAATCATGAGGAGACATCGGGCAAACTCAAAATGAGCCGTGGTCTACAAAGAGGGGTTTAGATAAAAAGGCATGGTGTTCAACTTATAAAAATTAATCATTTTACCATGGTTATGTCAGGGAATAGCCCCATTAGCAAAGGTATACTGAAGTATTGGGGGTAAAGGGCCATGACGGGCCATGATAGATGTAACTTACCTTTAAATGGTTCAGAAAAAGAACCATAAATACACACATGAGTGTGCTTACTCTTTTTATATATAAAACACACACAAATGATACAGCAAATGAAGAATCGGAAGAAGGGATGGATAGTCAGGGAGTTTGGGATGGACATGTACACCTGCTTTATTTAAAATGGATAACCAGCAGGGACCTCCTCATAGCACAGGAAACTCTGTTCCATGTTACGTGCCAGCGTGGAAGGGAAGGGGTCTGGGGGACCATGGACACATGTGTATGTACGGCCGAGTCCCTTTGTTGTTCTCCTGAAACTATCACAACATTGTTAACTTGCTGTACTCCAATATAAAATAGTTTAAAACAAACTAAAAATGATACAGCAAATGAGGCAAAATGTAAATAGCAGGCATGTCTGGGTTCAGATTTGTTCTCTGTACTGTGTTTAGCTTTGCAGTTTTTCTGTAAGTGAAAGTAGTCCACATGAAAACTTCAGAAAAATGTCCCCTGCAGTCTCTGCCACCCAGCCCGTGGAGGAGACAGGAGCCTCTAGAACACAGCTCCCTCTTGGCTGGGAGAGGGGAGGAGGTGGTTTCCTAGGACACCAGGATGCAGTGGGCTTTCCTCACAGGATCTGCATCTGGAGCTAACAGCTGGGCACGGTGAACTCAGCCATCGTCACTAAGTGCCCTTGGGGACCAGCCGCTGAGCGAGAACTGTGCTCCAGGACTCCGTTCTGATCTGACCAGTGTCTCACACGGATAGGGCCGCAAAGACCGCGCAGCCTCGTCATCCTACCGTTTTTCAGACGTCACTCGTTCCCCAGAAGCGGGCCCGCTTCTGCTGAGGAGCCCCCCCCAGGGTCTCACCTGCGGATCTGCTTGAGGACGTAGTCTCTGCTGATGTACTTGATGTTCTCCTCGATCACTGAGCGGACGCCGTCTTCCTCTGTCAGCTGTTTCTCCAGCCACTCCACCAGATCCTTGTTGTTGTCCCAAACATAGGCCTGCGAACAGATGACGCCTGGTCAGACGGCAGGGGCCAGCCCAGGCCGGACACCCTGACTGTTCTGCATCTGGGAGGGCCACTGCAGAAGTGTCCTCAGCGTAAGAGACTCATCCCCAGCTCCTCCGTGACTGCTGGCTCTGTAGGAGGCGGCGGAAACAGGCCTCAGGACAGGAGCCGTCCTCGCCCTCCCTGGCCAGCTTTCTGATGTGACACGCACGCTTGGAGAACCCGCCTGGGCACCCCCCAGAGGCATCAGTGCTCACACGGACACTGGGCCGCTCTTTTGTCCCTGTTTAGTTAAGAGCTGAACGGGCGTGAAACACGTGCGGGACTTCCCTGGTGGTCCGACGGCTACGACTCTGCGCTCCCGATGCAGGCGGCCCGGGTTCAATCCCTGGGTGCGGAGCTAGATCCCATACGCCACAACTCAAGAGTTCGAATGCCAAAGTCAGGATCCCAAGTGCCACAGCTAAGACCCAGGGCAGCCAAATAAACATAAATAAATGCTTAAAAAAGAAAGAAAGCAACTTGTGCTTTTTTTGGAGCTGAGACACGATTTCTAATCATAAGACTCTGGTCCTGGCTGGCTATGGAGGCCTCCGGCCTCGGGGCCCGAGGCGGCCGGAGGTGAGGGGTGTCCTGCCGCCAGGTGGGAAACCTAAACCCTGGTTCACTGTGCGAGTTTCCCAAAGGGTCAGTGTGTCCATCGCCCTGAAAGTCTCAACACACCACCTCTCACCTCCTCCTTTCAGGATCATTTATCCGAGCATTTCCCAGGTAGTTGACTCCATAATAATTCAGGAGTGTGTTAGAAGCCTAATAGCCTTCTCCTGGCTCTCGTCTCCTCTCCTTTTCTTTACAAATCATTTAGGAATCGTTTTGTTAATGGTTTCCGGAAAACCAAGTACTGCCATTAGGGCTCATTCATATTTATGTCATTTTGTTTGGGTAATTAAACACAAAGCTCGTCATTTAAAGGTGTGCTATCCTCCTCCGTTATCACTAACAGAGTCAAAGTCAGAATGACAATGAGTTTGGCGCTGTAATTTAATAGGTGGGTGCATTAGGGAGCTCGGGAGGTGGCCCAGGAAGCCTGGATGCCCGCAAAGGCGCCCGCACCACAGCTGGGACGTGGGGAGCCTGCCAAGCACGGAGGGCGCATCCTCACCACGCCCCGCTAGAGGCATCAGGCGGGAGACCAGGAGCCGCGCTGTTTCCTAAGGTTCCATGCCGGGCTTTTAAAAATAAGGGTCTCATTTCAGACCCTCACATCCCCATCTCTGCCTTGGCCGGTGAGTCCGCGGGGGCTGGTTGTTTATTATATACGTTGCAGTTGACTTTCACGTTTCTAACAAGTCTTAAAGAGTCCTTCACAGTGGAACGATTAAGGAGCCCCAGGATTAAGAATCAGCAAGGCGCCTTTTCTAGTTCTTTTGTCCATTTCCTTCGCTGGCCCCAAATTTGCCCATCTCTGTAATCACTGGTGAAAGGGTCAGTTCTCCTGGTCAGGGCGGTGCGGCCAGGACAGGGCAAGGCTGAGGGAAGGTGGTACCCCCACTCTGTGCATGGGCAGGACGCTGGCACCCTGAGGCTGAATGGCAGGTGAGTACTTTGTTCTGAAAGGAGGCACCACATCACTCTCAATCGACAAGGGTGGGGGTGGCGATGGTCCCCGTGGCACGGTGGTCTTAGCATCGCATGCCAGCCCCCGTCCACCCCACTCGCGGGTGGCGTGCCGACGTGCCCATCTCCACCATGGTAATTTGGACTTCTGCACATGCCCTTATTTACGAGGATTTAGGGGGAGGAAAAAAGAAAACAATGCATGCTTCTTGGGTTTCAGAATAGGGGGGTAGGGAAACCTAGATTTACCCAAGAATTCCAAAGCCTTTAGTTTAGGAGAATATTTAATACTCTTATTAATCATTTTTAATCCGTTTGCTTTTAATTAAGAAACAGCATGATGCTTTCCTATCAACATATGCCAGGGAGCAGATTAATTGTGGCTTAAGATAACTCTCCTTGATTGGTGTAATGTATTAGCTAACGAGATGCCTGCTCCTAACGATGCTCAGACGCTGCACCGGCAGGCCCGCTGCCCTCCAGAGAACACGGCTCTCCCGTCCCCTCCTGCAGCCACAGAGTACGCTAGGTGTTCAAACACTGGAAAAGTTCCCAGATGGAATTAAAGCAACACATCCCAAGGTTTGGAAAATGTAGGCCCCATTATATGAACGGTTTGCTGGTCACTCAAAATATGAGTGGACAACGACCCTCAAGTCCAGCCCTGGTCAAGTGTCAACTATTGCGCTGAGTGCACAGCGGCCACGGGGTCACGATCCTGGTCAACAGCGTTTTTAGCAAGAACCAACAAACACAGGCACTGCAGCCCCACGGGTTTTTTTTATAACAGACCTGGGAGGGTTTGCTCTGCTCTTGTGAGCAAGCTTCCCCCACCCACGGCCAGGGAGCCTGCCGTTGCTCATTTGCCCTCCCGGAAGAGAGCTGCGAGGCTTGTCACTCCACCTAGGACTGGCCGACGCTCTGCTGTCATTTCCCTCCTTGAAATTATGAAAACGTGGCTGATTACGCCCACTGTGGATTTCAAGCACCTGTGACATGCTGGGCTGCTCATCTCATGACAGGCCTGGGCCCGTATGTTACCTGCCTGCACTCATCCCAATCGGAAAGTTTTAATACCAGTAAAGTATCAATGATTAAAGGTCACAGCAGCATGGCCTTACAGTACGTGTTCAGCAGGCACTTTAGCCGGCTGTGCATCCGTGGGTCAGTATCTCTGGCACGACTCGGCTCACTAATTGTGTGTGGTAATTAGTCTATCTTACAAAATCTAAATGACCTGTTGGGAAAGTTTCATTCCTAACGTATCGGATTGCTGTTAAGGCCTCCTTATGTGGTGGTGCAGGGCCTGGGGGTGAGCGGGCTGCGGGCTGATGGATGTGAGCCCGAAGCCCACGCGCCCTGCAGATAACTCATCTTATGAGCAGCCTGGAGACGTCTCTGCAAAGCGATTTTTTTTTTCCTGAGGCTTTGGAGTATACTAGCAATAGCCCCGTGGGCTGGGGTGGCCTGCCAGACCTCATTTCTGGAGAGCCGCCTCAGCCCCAGCCCTGCTGCCCAGGTTCTACCTCACCTCCCCCCTTCCTGGCCCTAAATCAGAAGTTTGGTGCCCAAGACTTTTTCACGGGAAGCTTGGGGACAGTGGAAATCAGATGGCCCTATCAGTGGTGCTTCTTCCTCTACAGACGTCACGAGGGCCTCCACTGGCCATTCGTCTCATTTGGAAATCCAGAAGAAGAATGGATGTGTAGCTTCCTGGGTGGTAAGTGAGCACTGTGGCATCCTGGATCGTGGACAGATTAGGGCCAAGTCAAGGGGTTCCCTGGTGGCTCAGCGGTAAAGAATCTGCCTGTCCCCAGAAGAGTCTCCAATGCAGGGGACTCGGGTTTGTTCCCTGAGTTGGGAAGATCCCCTGGAGAAAGAACTGGCAACCCACTCCAGTGTTCCCGCCTGGGAAATGCCACGGACAGAGGAGCCTGGCGGGCTGCAGTCCATGGGGTCGCAAAGAGTTGGACACGACTGAGCGACTCAACAACAAGAAGTCAGAGAACACTGCCTGAGTGCGCTGGGCGCAGGGCTCCAGCACCATTTTCAGCTGCGCTGTTCCGGAGCCGCCTTCTAACATGCCCTGCTGAAGGGGGGGAGAACGAGTGCCAGACATAGTGCTCAGTCCTCACGATGTCGTTAAAAATGCCCTGAACCTTGTGAAATAACATCTCTACTTCACACGCGAGGAAAGGGAGGGTTAAGTACGTCCGAGCCAGCAAATGGCAAAGCGGGGATCCAAAAGGTGTTAAGATTCCAGAGAAAACATCCTTCTCAATTTCTTCTACTGGAGCTTGGATGGCGGGGTGCGGGGTGGGAAGTCAGCCTGTCTGAAAAACCACACACCTTCAACTATGGATCTGAGAGTCAGGAGAGGAAACGTGCCCAGGAGACACACTTGTGCCTTGTTCTGACAGCCAGATTGAACCTAAGCTCTTGTTATTTTTTCAGGGAACTGTGGCGATGCTTCTCTTCTGCCTGCAGTGAAACTATGAACCGTAAACCCTCCTATTTCCTACAGTGGGACTGCCCCTGAGGATTCAGAGTCCCATAACTCATGGTAACCGATTCCTCTAAGGGAGACAAAAGAATTCTACTCCTCAGTTATATAACATCACGGTGTCTTCAGACTTGCTGTCCCAGAATCTCTTTTTTCAGGACGAGGATTTAAAACAAAGAAAAGAAATTTCTATGAGAAAAAGAACACACAGCACAGCCAACCTAAGTAACCACAGTAAGGATCAGAGAGGCCAAGCCAGGCTCCAGACCTTGAGCGACAACAGCGTACAACATCCACCCCCATTTGAAGAACCGAGAGAAGGTGAGGGTTTTGAGGTGCTCACTCATTCCCCTCCGAGGCAGCCACACGGCTTTTCAACAGGGCAACATTCTCTGCTCTCAAGGGCGCTGCAGATTTTATCACCTGCCTCCCACTAACCCGAGTTCTGCTGAGCCCGCAGAATCTGGAAGGTTTCAAAGCCACAGGGTGGCATCGCCCCCCCTTCCTCTCTCTCTGTCCCCCTGCCCTGAGGGCTCCGGGGGACACTGTCTTCTGTAGATGGGGGGAGCGGTACATTTGGGTCCTGGAGCCTCTGGTCTCCTCCTCCTGAGCCGGGGTGTCTTCTGCACTTGACCTTCAGCCAGGAGCGTGTGCACATGGGCTGTTCCCTCCATCGACAAGAGACAGTGTGACCTGCTTCTCTACCAGGCTGTTCCCGGGGGGCAGGAGGCTGGGGCGCCCCTGAAGGGCCTGTCGCTGGCTTCCCACTCGGAGGGGAGCCTGCCTTCCTGCACCCTTGTGCCCACCAAGGCCGTGCGCGTCCATCAATGACTAACGCGGGAGGAAGGCCCTCTCCCGGAGGCACGCACACACTCCATTTACCTGGCTGGCTGCTCCGAACTGCAGAACAACCTCTTATTTTACACTTGCGTGACTTTCAACGCCAACTTCCGTGTGAAGCTGCCAGTGGCCACTGACAAAATCGTCTCACTCAATTATGATGCCACGGATTGACCTGAACCTGAACCACAAGTCACAGAAGGCTGTGCTCCCTGGCTGCACATCTGAAATATTTATCCAAGGAAGCTTTTCAGTCATAAAGAAACGGGGGGCACTTAACACAGAGGTGAATCTTAGAATCACCCCGACCCACTGACTTTAAAACTGACAGCAGGCCTTGGAACTGCTTCCTGGAAACAGTCAGCAGAGTCCTCAGGCGACACTTCCCAGGAGGAGGCCGGCGTGCCTGCCGTCCGGCCCTCCACGCGGCCCTTCAGCAATGCTCTAAGCCAGCAGTCACCAACTGCTTTCCATCATGTGGCTACCAGGAAGAGAGAAGTGTATTTCTAGCACATAGTACCCATATGCTGATAAAATGTATACATGATGTTTATGATTCAATCCAGATACTCACTATGAATAAAGGTTGACTGCTTTTTCTTAGTAAGAATAAACAGAAATAAAAGTTCCGACTTTTCCTGCCCATCCTCCCGTGGACGGTCTCGTGCAGCCCAGGGTTCCAGAGGCAGAAGCTGGGGCCTGGCTGTCCCGGCTGCAGCCCTGGGGAGAATTGCTGGGGATGCGGGTCCTGAACTCGGCCCTGGGGCAGGATCGCTGGGGACACGGGTCCTGAACTTGGCCCCGGGGCAGGATTGCTGGGGACGCAGGTCCTGAACTTGGCCCCGGGGCAGGATCGCTGGGGATGCAGGCTCAGTGGGAGCTGGGCCCGGCCTGCCCCGTGCGGTCACCCCCGGGAGCTGCCGGATCCGCTCAGCCCTGAGATCGGAAGACCTTCAGCGGGAGCCTTAGTGCCCGCGTCAGGGTGCTCTCCTGTCCAGCTCCTGCCCCCTCAGCACCGCCTCCAAGGGGGTGGCACACTCACAGCAGGTCCTGCTGCCCGTGAGACACTCAGCGGCTTCCCGCAGAGCTCAGGACAGAGATCCAGCCCCTCCGATGCCCCCCTGGCTCCGGCCCATCCTGAAGGGCCTAGGGGGCAAGGCCTGGACCGTGCTGTTCCTTCTGCCTGAAACATTCCTCCCTTCCCCCAGTCTGGCTTTTCCTCTGCTTCCTTCCTACTCCGTTTTCAGGTCTTTGCTGAGACATCACTTCTAGAAATCTTCCCAGACTCTGCCCTCCCTTCCCACAGAGCAGTTCAGGCTCTGTGCTTCGGGAAGCCCCGGGTTTGTCATGGTTGATGTCGGCCACTCTTGTCCTTGACCTCTTGATGGCTCAGTCACCCTGCCTTGGTGGTGGGCTCAGCGAGGATGGTAGCAACGTCCGCCTCTCTCCCTGGCTGGTATATATTGATCGGAAGCATTCAGGAAGGTTTGCTGAATGACTGAATGAGCTGCAAGGAACGCCCGACCACCCCTCTCACAAGCCGTCAGGACGTGTTACTGCGGGGAGGACACAGGCTGAGGCCTGTATCCCTCTTCCCCTCCCGAGGCCCAGAGACTCTCAGACGCCAAGTCGGGCAGTGCTGGGGTGGGGGGTGAGGAGCAGCGTGAAGGTTCCCCGGGGGCGCCCACCTACCTTCACGGTTCCCTCCACCTCCACAAACCAGCGCCTTAACATGGCCTGGATCTGGCCGTCGGTCAGCTCGGGGTTGGCGTTGTGGATTTTCTTCTTGACCAGGTCCTCCAGCAACAGACGCCTCAGCCGCCAGTAGAAGAAGGTGCGTGAAGTCTTCCAATCCAGGATGTCCTACCCCGGGACAACAGTAAGCTCAGTCACCCCAGCTCAGTGCCCAGGCCGGAGGCACTCCATGGGCACAAACCCTACTCTACAGCGAGTGCCTCGGAGACCTGAGAGCCGGCCGTGAGCTCCCAGCCCCTGCAGACATCTCCCCAGTTCAGAGCCACAGACCCGCGCACCCCCGACCGCAGCACTGTGTGGGGATGGGCCTGGCTACCAGCAGGCCCGCACATGATGGAGATGTTCTGGGGGAAGTGGTGTCTCGAATTCCCAGATAGCCAGAGTGGGGGACTGGTTTTGAGCAGATAGCTCAACTTTGCATGCAGGAGACCTGGGTTCTATCCCTGGGTCGGGAAGATCCCCTGGAGGAGGGCATGGCAACCCACTCCAGTATTCTTGCCTGGAGACTCCCAGGGACAGAGGAGCCCGGCAGGCTACAGACCATGGGGTCGCCAAGAGTCGGGCATGACTGAGCGACTAACACTTCACTTTAAATGAGGACTGGCTGCTGCTGGACTTGACCCTGGAGGAACCTGCAGCCTGAGGACCCCTGGGGCGGCTGTCCCCAGGGGACTGTGTGGGACTCAGTTTCCCGCCAGTAAAATGGAGCCCGCCTCCTGAGGAGTCTCCGGGAACCTAAATCACGAACTGTTTTAGGATGATAATGGGCATAGCAAAGGGAAGAGGTCTCCTCTCCAGAAGGGAACACGGTCTCCTCCACGCACGAGCCAGCAGCTCCCTGCGTGGGAGCCCGTGTGAGCGCGCGCGCCAGGCAGGCGCGGCCGGTGGGGCGTCTCTGACACATCGGCAGAGCGGGGCCGCGCACTCACGTTAATGACGCCCTTCTCCTGCATGCGGCCTGGGGTGTCGTGCAAGTCCGCGAACTGCACGGCCACCTGATGGTAGATGGGAAGGAGGAACTCCTCCCGCTCCTTCAGCTTGCTCTCCAGCTCCTTCCGCTCGGCCGCACTGAGCTCGGGCGTGCCTGCAAGGAGACAGCCTGTCAGGGGCAGGACCGGGAGCCCCTCCTTGGAGCGGCCATGGTCTTGGGGGGCTCGGGGCCCGGCTCTCCGCTGTCTTCGCCGCCTCTGCTGATAACGACCCCGCACACATGTGACCTGCCGTGGGGCCCTTCCCTGTGGGGGTGACAGTCCTAAAAGCAGCCTCTGGGGGGCCCACGCCCCAAGCAGGTGCCAACCACCTCCTGGAGGCCTCTCCCCATCTCACTGACTGACAGTAGGCCCCTGGTCCCCACGAAGGACACTGTCCCGTGCCCCGTGAGCAGCCCCAGAAGGGCCACACTGCCCTAAGCGGGGCACCAGCTGGGAACACCCTCTGCCTCCGCACACCGACCAGCAGCGCTTCCTTCCCGACGTCCAGTCACCTGCCCACCCCGATGAGGACCCGTTGTCTCCTCAAAGCTGGGAGCTGCCTGGCTTCACAGCACTCACATTTGGATACTCTTAACCTGAAATCAGTTAGAATCCACCCCAGTGAGAGCCTGAAGCACATCGATTGCCTCCTCGTCTCCTGCCTGGGCTCTTATGGCCAGAGCCAACCCCTGACCACCCGTGACAAAGACACTCTAGTTCTTGGGCTAAAAGAAAAAGGAGAAAAGAGAAAGGCAGGGACTTCCATGGTGGTCCAGTGGCTGAGCCCCCATGCTCCCAATGCAGGGGGCCCAGGTTTGATCGCTGGTCAGGGAACTAGATCCCACATGCTGCAACTAAGACCCCGCACAGCCAAATAAATAAAAGACAAAGGCAGTCCACAAACCTCATCTGGATCACCCAACTTATAAGCACATGGCAACCTCACTCAATAGATGAGACCGTGGAATTCCTTATAACAAGCAGCCTCCCGCCCCGACTCAACAGTATTCCAGGAGAGGAGCTGCTCCATTGTACTTTTTTCCCTAATGACTCAGAATGAGACTTGCAATCAATACCGAAAATTTAGCTGCCTGCCTAGCAAGGAGGCGTAAGTCTAGCTGAAGGAGCAATAGGTGACAGCCCCTGGTGTCGGCAACAACTTGAAGTGCTTGGTCACCAAAGTTGACAAACAACTGCATGACCACAGGGGACGGCATGCAGAAGAGAGAGGTCTATTTCAAGCATGTCTGTGTGGGCCTCGCTTTTTATGCCACTATGAATCACATGCCGTAAACAGCCTTGGGCCGCTGAGCGAGCTCTAAGTATCATCCATAAACACATGTTAATAGAACAGGGGTGGAACTCTAGTAAGTAGAGTTTTCAGTTTTATGAGGTTTTTGGATACCCAAGTCCACTCTTTTTTTTTTTTCCTTTAAACCCATCGCTACTTTGAAACCGTGATGAGAAGTGGGGAGGGTGATCCTTCCTTGGGCTCTCACACTGACCGATCACACTGGGCCCCTGGTCCTTCAGCAGCCTTCTTTCCAACGCAGGTACACAGCATGACAACAGCGGGCCCCCCACTGTGAGACAAGATGGCAGCCCATTCATTCTAGTTGGACGAGTCCGGAGAATTCCTGGGAGGAGAGCCGACCAGCTTCTTCTGAGATGAGATGGTCACGAGTATAATACCCTTGACAGGGAAGCAAAGATCTTTTCTTCTCCAATAAAAGGAACCAAGAGACTCCTTGGAGAAATGGTTGATTCCAGGGCTGGGGCAGGAGAAATATTAAGATGAACCTGGAATGTACTGTCACAAAATGTGGGAAAGCACTCAAAAACTGACTGGGCATGTAACAAGGACACAGGAGGGACTTTCCTGGAGGTCCAGTGGTTAAGACTCTGTGCCACCACTACAGGGGGCTCAAGTTTGATCCTTAGTCAAGGAACTAAGATGCCACATGCTGTGTGGCCAAAACAAAATAAAGAACTTCTTAAAAGAAAAAAAAAAGATGCAAGAGCCAGTATGAAGGTATTCCAGCAGGCTAAATGTGGGACAATTTGAGCATCGGGCAGAATATTTATGGAGTTAAATAAGAACCTGTAAGTCACCCTGACACACGTAATTAAATGGAAGAGAAGGGGAAAGAAAGCCCTCCCTCTCCCCAGACCAACAACTAATAGAGAAGGAATGGCAGAATTAGAAAATCACCATTTTACAGCCATCACAGTCATTGATTCTGCCAAGAATTATCAATAGATACTAAAACTAGTGGGTGAGCATTGGCTGAGGAACAGGATATTTACATAGTCTCAAAGTATCTCCTTACAAATTACTTACTAATTACAAAGGGGAAGATGGCAACTTTACAGTGGATTAACCCAATGAACAAAACCTTAATCAAGTAATCAAAGCTGACCAGCAGCGAGAGCAGGACAAGCTGACGTAATATGCCTCCTGACAAAACGTCCTGAGAAGGACATGACATCACTTTTGCAATATTCCTGCCAAAAATGCATAATCTGAACCTAACCCCAGAGAAATGTAACACAGACCCAAATTGCGGAACATGCTACAGAAAGTGACCTGGACTTTCTAAACAATGTCAAGATCATAAAAGACAAAGAAACGGCAAAGAACTATCCCAGATTAGACACGTGCTCTGAGATTAGATCTCAGATCTGGAACAAACAAACAAACAAAAAGCTAGAAGGCTGTAAAGGACATTATTAGGCCAGCTGGTAGAATTTTAATATGAATCATGGATTAGACAGTAGTACTGTATCAATGTTATAGCTTCTGATTTTAATAAATGTATTTTGCTTATGTAAGAGAAAGTCTGTGTTCTTAGAAACACACATTGAATATGTATGGACAAAGGAGTGTGATGTCTACAAATGATCTCAGATGGTTCAAAGAAAACGTGTACGTGTGTGGGGAGAGTGAGCGAGGGAGCACGTGTATGTGAAAATGGTAAAGTGAGTCAGACAAGATGGCAACAGTAGGTGAATCTGAGAAAAGGGCGTCAGAAGTTCATTGTACCATTCTTGTAACTTTTTTATAAAATTTTATCAAATGGAAAAAATTAGAAAAATAAGTGCCACTAAAAAAAAGTTTATCTTGGCCCCCGAGTGCGTATAATCAGTTAACCAAAGCTAATATACACAGGGCACTAAGTGCTTTTCATCCATTAACCTGTTAAATCCTTATGACGACCTTATGAGGTTGGCATTCCTATTATCCTCATCTTACAGGCGAGGAAACTGAGGCATTGCTTAGTTATGTAACTTATCGAGGTCACAGAGCTAGGACGGGGCCAAGCCAGGACCCGCGTGCAGCAGCTGGGCTCCTGAAGCTTTTGCACATTGTGTTGTGTGTGTTCCTGGCTTATGTGTACACGTGTTTTGGTAGTGGTATCCCTTAAAACTTTAGAAAAGGCTAAATCAGAGGATGGCAGATTCCTGCCTGATAAAGCTGAGGCGCCACCTCAGTCTCATTCCACAATCAGACCAAGAAAACGTGGCCAATAAGCCCCATTCTGTATGTGAGTGGCTAGGATATCGCCCCACTACAGGCATACCTAGAGAATACTTTATGGCTAAAAAATGCCAAAACAAGTACAAAAACATCGAAACATAATATCAAAGGTCACTGATCACAGATCACCATGAGGAATATAATAAGAATAATAATAATGAGAAAGTTTGAAAATGCAATAAAGTGAGGTATATCTGTAATTGCATTTGTTATGGTGAAATCAAATAATGCTCTCAAGCAGGAGTGCACACTGCAGCAAAATTGTTGGTGAAAGGAAGAGTCAATCGATGCAGCAGACTTGACTTTTGTCTTATTTTAAGAAACTGGCACAGCTGCCCCAACCTTCAGCAGCCACTGCTCTGATCAGTCAGCAGTCATCAACATTAAGACAAGGCCCTCCACCAGCAAAAAGATTATGATTCGCTGAAGGTGTTCAGATAATGGTGAACACTTTTTAGCACAGAAGTATGTTTAAATTAGGGTATGTACATAGTTTTTAAGATAGTATAATGCTATCGCACACTTAACAGACAACAGTATAGTACAAGCATAACTCTGCTATGAATTGGGAAACCAAAGAAGTCATGGGACTCACTTTATTGCACTATTCACTTTATCGTGGTGGTCTGGAACTGTGGCTCAGCAGTAAAGAATCTGCCTGCCAATGCAGGGGACACAGGTTCAATCCCTGGGTCGGGAAGATCCCCTGGAGAAGGAAATGGCAACCCACTCCAGTACTCTTGCCTGCGAAATCCCACAGACAGAGGAGCCTGGTGGGCTACAGTCCGTGGCTCTGAAAAGAGTAGGACATGACTTAGTGACTAAGCAACAACTGGAACTGAACTCACAATATCCCCTAGGCACTACGAGACCAGCAGGGAAGATCACAGCCCTGCTGGGGGCCCAGGGATGGCAGGACCGAGCATGTGACTGAACAGGGACCTCCAGACCCTCATAGCATTCCCCCTTGGGGTCAACAACATCCATACAGATATGTGCCCCGTGTGTAACACACACCATTCACCGAGCATTTCCCGTGTGCCAGGCGCTGCACTCCATGATTTCAGGCTCACACAGCTCATAAGTCACCATAGCTCAGACCCGGGTCTGGTCAGCAGCTAACACCGTGGCTGCCAGCAGACCACCTCAGCGTTACTGAACACCTTCCAAGTTGGTTCAGGTACACCATCTCTAATCCTTATAGTAACCCAATCTTACAGACAGGGTCTGAGTACACCAAGGCTCTGAAATGTGACAGTGACTTGCCCAACGGCACCCAGCTCTTAGGTAGAGAAGTCCGATTTACACTTGGCTCTAGCTGTCTTGGAAGCCTGTACGTTAAATAGTATTGAAAGTGGCTAAGCAGTGGCCACAGGAGGGCAATTGGCTGGAGAGTCTGGTCCAGTGTTAGGCGGAGTTAAGAGCACAGCTCAGCACTGGGTGCAAAGTGGGAGGACTTCTGGGCTTAGGAACAGGGCATTCTGGGAACAAGGCCTTGGAGAGATAACCAGCTCCTTTACCAGCTGGAGGGACAAGAAGGCTAGTTCCTGGACTAACAAAATTCTCATCCACCCAGCCAAGCTATTCTAGAGCTCTGAAAGAATAATGAAATAAACCCCTCCGACAGCCTGGCCCTCCGGAGACTAGGAGGATCCCAGAGCATCCCCCCAAAGCCTGCAGGGTTTGATTCCTTTGGCGATGCCTACAGTTCAAGACCTACCTCGCCAAAAGCAGCAAAGCAAGGCAAAGACATTAGTAGAGAAGGTATGCATTTTTAAATACCTGTGAGAAAGATGAGTGTACTTAAAGAGGAGGAATAAAAGGTTTTCTCAATTTTATTTTCTACAATAAAAGGCTGCTCTTCAGCTGGTTACACACCCTTGTGCAGCACACAAGGGCCCCTCTCCTTGTACAGCAAAGCAGCCAGTCCCGGTAATGATTTAGGGGAGATTAACAAATATGTCAATGTCTATTTTCTGCTTAATTTAAAAGCGGCGTCTATAAAGATTTTTGACTTCTGAACCCTGTTCTCCTGGAAGAAAGGAGGTAAGAATGAGGAGGGGGATAAAGAGTGATTATCCTATCATTGATCGTTTGTCAGGAGCATTTCTTATTCACTGGACTATTGTAAAAAGCTAAGCTCTCGATCAATCCTGTAAGCTCCCTGTACAATTAAATATCTTGGAATGGTTTTCTTTCTTTTCTAGCCAGATTGCAGGGCCTCAGGGTTTTTAGGGAAGCAAGCGGCATGTGTGTGTGTGTTTAAGAATATGCCTCAGAGAGGAAAGTCATTCTTTCTAGAATCCTACTTTAGGACAAGGCTGAAATGGGAAGAGAGAGTTTAGGTCACTCCCATGTCCTTCCTTCCCCCAAAATACAGTCCCCACAAAAACCTAAAAATCCAGCCTTACAATGAAAAATGTTTAAAGAGGGACTTCCCTGGCGGTCCAGTGGATAAGACTCCGCACTCTCAATGCTTGGGGCCTGGGTTCAGTCCCTGGTCAGCGAACTAGAGCCCGCATGCTGCAGCTAAAGATTCCATGTCTTGCCACAAAAATCAAAGATTCCGTGGGCCCCAGCTAAGATCTGGCAAGCCAAATAAATAAATGAATAAGTATTTTAAAAAAATGTTTAAAGAGTTAAATGCAAGAAGAGGGATTATTAGTGTGATCTAATGAAAGCTAACGTTATTGAGATATTCCCATACACTCATGTGTAAGTACTGTTCATCTCCTTTCATCTTCACGAGAAAAGATCGCTGTGACTTTTATAGATGGGAAAACTGAAGCACACAAAAAAGTGAAGTCCAAGGCCACAAAGGCAGGAAATGGTGGGGCTGGATTTGCACTTAGGCAGCCTGGCTTCACAGTCCATACTTCTGAAACGAAACAAGTTAAACTGACTTGCAAGTGTCCACAGGACAGCAGCCTGTCAGGTGTCCCCGCTGGGGTCAGGACAGAAGGAAAAGCCACCTCTCTCCTCCACGGGGTCAAAGCTGAAGAGAAGTTTCCGAGGAGAACGCTGATTTCAGTGGCAGAGGTGTTTTTACCCAGCCTTGACCCTGGGGAAGGCAGGAGGTGGCCGACCTTAGCCTAGGCATGAGCAGACCATCCTATGGAGCAGGATTTGTGGGAGGGGGAGGCCTTCAAAGCTCAGAACCAAAGTCAGAGTGGTAGGCTGAAACTTCTCAGCTCAGCCAAAGTCACTGGGTGACTGCAGAAATCTGTTTCCTTTTCTGAGCTGTCTCTCATTTATGGAACAACCATCCTAATCGGGCAAATAGGAAAAATGTTTAAAGAATGTGATATTGAAGTGTGTGTTCTTTTAATTCTTAACTTTTTTTTTAGTTCTATCAAGAAGCCTATGTAAATTTAAACCCAATTTTAACTTTTATGGGCCCTTCTTCCTCCTCTGAAGAAGGCAATTTGCTTTGATTGGTTAAATACTTATGAGGCTAGAGAAAAAGGACTAGATCACCCTCCCCACTAAGCTCCTGAATATCTCAGCTCTGAGAACACATACCCATTCCTCAACCTGGAGACTGAAAAATCAGCACAAAAAAAGACTGGAATCTTATTAAGATTCAGAAGCACAAACATAAGTAGCTGTTTAAAAAGATCTATGTAACCCCATTTTCTACATTGTAAGAAATTTCTCTACAAAGATAGTAAGATAGGATACAAAAAAAAAAAAAAAAAAAAAACCCCACCAACCCTGTAAAACTATTTCTGTATCCATAACAGGTGTGCCTTTCTTTACACAAAAGCATTCTTGAAAAACTTTGTAAATCAGATCCTGTTTTAAATGCCTTAAGGGAGCTATTTAGAAGCAACCCTGCAGTGACTCCTTTGGATAAAGCAAATAATCCTTTTGTAATGGGAATAATTTCTCCCAATGTATCTATTTTTTTTTTTAAATCCCATTTTCATATATTTGCTTTTCTTCAAAGGGAGCTATACCTATCTAAATACAACTGTATTTGCATATTGATTTTAACAGCAACCCTCTCAAGGGACATTTAACCCTAAGGTTCCTTGTTAGTACTCTACTAAGGTGCTGGTCCTCTACTGTTCATATTGTTAAGAATCATTATAGTCAACCCAGAGATTTCCAAGTGGGAATAAAAAATATATATTAAATATAGTACTTTCCCTGCAGCCTTGTCCCCTGTGCCACCCTGCACACATCCCACACAGAAGGGTCGGGAAACAGCGCAGATTCTCTGAGTTCTAGTGGCAGGAAGCCTGGCAGTCTGTTTTCCTTCTCCAAGTTGCTCTCCCTAAGGTGGAAGGACAGGGATCTGAGTCACCAAGACCCAGAGGGGAAGAGGGTCCCTCTGACAAGTTCTGACAACAACCTTGGGCAGGCAGAAGCTTAGGTTCAGTCTAACAAAGGGCCTGCCGGGTCCCTCCAGCCTGATGGACTTGTGACTCACTCCTTCCTGGGAAGAGGCAAGCCCAGATGCTTCAACAAACAAAATCAGATTAACAGATCACACCAAAAGGACCTCTTCTTCCTGGAAGAAGCTGTCACTATTGCACTAAACTACATGAGGAGAGAGCTTCTGAATCAGTGCAATGAGGTGGGTTTTAAGCTGGGCCTCCTTAATAGGGGGTTTCCCTGGTGGCTCAGACAGTAAAGAAATCTGCCTGCAATGCAGGAGACCTGGGTTTGATTCCTGGGTCAGGAAGATCCTTTGGAGAAGAGAATGGCAACCCACTTCAGTATTCTTGCCTAGAGAATTCCATGGACAGAGAAGCCTGGTGGGCTACAACAGTCCATGGGGTTGTAAACAGTCAGACATGACTGAAGGACTAACAATTTTCACCTTCACTTCCTTAAGAGGGGAGGCACAATCCCACTCTTACCTTCATGATTTAACCTTCAGCAGTCTTCCTATCACGGAGATCAGAGCTTGGGGGCCTCGATGCCCCCAAGGTGACACTTTGCATACAACAGAGAAAGGGCCAGAGGCCACTCCCCAGGCTGACTGGTAGGGCTTCTTTCTTTCCGGTGCTCAGCTTTCCAGGCAGGGACACTGCTTCCTGCCTCAACAAGCCACCCGGGCTCCTTTGCACTTACAGCATCTCGAGGAGGACATGAGAGATGGAAAAGCACATGGAGCACAGTAACTCCATCACCTCTGCCAGAAAAAGCAGCTCAACTGAGTCCCCTTAACTCAAGGAAGTATCTGTTTCCTGTCATCCTGGTGGCTAAAGGGAAAGCTCAGGAGGGAGGCATTCCTGAGGATCTTCAGACACGTGGATCCTCACCTGCACCCACGATATTCCCTCTGCACCCAGGGTGCCTCAGGCTGGAAGGCGTGGGGGTGAAGGGTAGATGTGTGTGCAGATCTGGGCAGGGGCCAGCTAGCCAGGGCTGTCTGCCTGCATCAGACCACCACTCCCAAGGCACGCTCCGTCCTCATGGGCACAGCCAGCACGCAGCCTGGCAGGCTGCCCGGCTTTCCGGGAACAGGGCCATGACCAAGATGTGTGTCTGGACAAGAAAGGAGCTCCACCAAGTGGACCCTTGGCCCAGGTGTTCTTTGTACTGAGGACAGGCTGCAGGGAGCGTACAGTGGCTTTGCACTTGGACCGGATGGCTCCTCCTCCACCTAAATTGATTTGTCACTTCCCTCTGAACACAGGAGGAGGGCGAGGATCCGGGAGGACCGTGCATCACGGCATCAAGAGGCCAGGCTGTGAAGGCCGTCCCGCTCCACGGCTACTCTGCCTGTCCCAGGGGTAGAAGGATGTCAGAGCGACACAGGGAGGCCTTGGCGGGCTGCGCTCTGCTTCCAGAGACGGAATTTCATTTCCTCAAGGCAACCAGAACGGGGGGACATGTTCCCCTCTGCGCTGACTCTGCCAAGCCCCAGTTCCGAGAACTCAGGGTCAGAACCAGTCCAGCAAAGCAAGATTCCGGTATCTGGGCTGACATCGCATTTTTTGCTGGGGCAATTGTCCCCTTTTCCTTCATCAGGGGCCAATCTACATACTAATTTCAAACTCTCTGTTGTAACCAGAGAACTGTACACTAGTAATTCACCACTGCTACCCAAACTAACTGGATAAAATGACAAAAGGTCATTTTCTTAAAAATAAAAATCCTGAAAGAGATGAAGTTACTGTTCAATTGCTAAGTCGTGTCTGACTCTTTGCAACCCATGGACTGCAGCATGCCAGGCTTCCCTGAAGTCAGCTATTCAAAATTAAATTATTTACTCATTAAGTATTATTAATGAGTAAATACTACTTATGGTTTTGACCACAGTCACCGTGTACTAGACAGTATGCTCCCCCGGGCAGAGGCCAATTGGGAAGAGACGGGGAACACAGGACAACATCTACTCCCACAGGCTTCCTCCTGCAGTAGGTTCCTCTCAGGGGAGCTGGCTTCAGATCACAAAAGAAAGGAAAGCACTCTTGTTTAACTTTGATCAGGCTCAGTATTCAAGGAAAATCGGAGGAAATCCTGAGAAGAGCTGGCACACAGAGAACCAGAAATTCCCTTCTGGGCACCAGCGTGTATTTATTTGGTATCTTGGATGACTTATTTAACGCTTCCTTCTGCCTCAATCTCCCAACCTGGAAAATTAAGTCATTTTCACCCACTTTGTAAAAGACAAAAAAAAAAGGCATTTTGGCAGTCTGCTTCTAGGCACAAAGAAAGGAGTCAGAAGCCAATGTGAACCCCAAAGGAGCTGGCTTTGCGACGCTCCTCCCGTTGCATTGCCACTGATCTGTCCTGTCACAAACACGCCTGCATATCCATGGTCTCCCCATCCGACCAACAACACCTGAGAGAGGAGACTGCTGCTGCTGCTGCTTTTACACTTCCTTCCCTCTGCCACTCGCTCCCAAAGTGGGCCTAAGCCACACAGAGTGCTCGATTCCGAACGTGGCACCTGCTGCTGCTTCTGACGACTAAGATGGAGAGGAAAGGATGCCAGTCCCTGTGTTTGGAAGGTGCTTTGCAGATTCAGAGCAAATGCACATTCATCCGATCCCAACGCTGACCAGGAAGGGGGAGTGGCCCCCACTCTCCGGATGAAGGGACGGATGCTCGGAGAGGTTCAACAACCTTCCTGCAAGCAACACACCCAGGACTTGTACACACTTATCTCATTCCACACGCACATGCAGGAGACACAGGGGATGTGGGTTCAATCCCTGGGTGGGGAAGATGCCCTGGAGAAGGAGATGGCAACTCACTCCAGTATTCTTGCCTGGAGAATTCCATGGACAGAAGAGCCTAGTGGGCTATAGTCCATGGGGTCGCAGAGAGTCAGACAGGACTGAGCAACTAACACTTTCACTTTATTTCATCTTTCCTCCAGCTCCACTGCTCATGTCCCAGGCTGCCCCAGGCCAGAGCCTGCTTCATATTTAGCCCACTGAGGAGTCTTTCTCTTGTGCCATTTTGGTCAAGGTTAAATAAATCTGGTTTTCTTCAACATGGATCGGAAATTGATAATGAGATGATTTGTAACAAATGATTAAACGGCCATCACTTGGGAAGCTCCTCCTTTTCCCCTTCCCACGTTTCAAAAGTTGAAAGGTGCTGGATGAAGGTGGGAGTGATGTCACTTGCCTCCCAGAGAAAGAAGCTTCAGCCACACACCCATCACCCTCCAGCCACTCCGCAGACAGATGTCAGAGAGGATCCCTCTGCCTACCACCCAGTTACTCTGAAGGGATGATAACAGCCATTGGGGGTTAAAAAGAGGCAGTGAACCCCCAGTTAATGAGGAGGAATTCAGCAGGCAGTGTAAGATAAATGGAGCTCTCTCTGCTTCTGCTGGAGTCAGCATGAACTGCGGCCCTGCGGCTTGTTTGTGGCAAATGGAGTGCGCGAAATATCAAAGGGCAGTGATCCAGAAGAAGACCGACTTTGACAAATTTTAAATTGGCCAGAAAGAAAACCAGCAAAAAAAAGAAATAGAAAAAAAAAAAGAGGAAAAAAGAAAAAAACAAGAGAGAGAGAAGATTATGCAATTCTTGGTGTCCTGCAATTGCGGCATTGCTGCCTTTGTACGGAATGAGGGGTAAAAACCGCAGCGATGGTCGCCGGGTGCTGGGAGCAATTACGAGCCATCTGAGTGAGATGCGCATTGGTAGCTGAAGCTTTTAGAGCTCTCTCTGTGTACAGTTGTGAAGAACTTCACTTGAGCTGCAGTTACTTTAATTAAAGTGTATGGGGTTGGTCAGAAGTAATTATGTTGTTTGGAGGAGAAAGAGGGGGAAAAAAAAAACACCTCAACAATTCTGGGTGGCGATAGATTTTAGAAACAACTTGGCCAATGTTTTGTTGTCTGTGCATGTCCTATAAAAGGATCAGGCTGTGCTGGGTGAGAGTTATTGGCAGTTGTTTCCTAATGGCAAACAATGGGACACGAACAGGGTTTATGGTAGCCCAAGTGGCAGCAAAGACTCTGGAAAGCCCCATGGACAGGGAAGCCTGGAGGGCTACGTGCATGGGGTTGTGCAGAGTCAGATGTGACTGAGCACCCACACTCATGCATGGCTCAGAGCTCCAGATGCCAGGGTGTGCAGGCTCCAGAGTGAGGGTGGGCACACATGCAGAAGCTTCTGTGTCTGTAGATGGTGAGGATGTAAAGGGTTCACCAATGGTGCTTAACTAATTAAACTATTGTTTGGAACATAGAGAGCTAGCATCTCTTGTTTTACGTCTTCCATTCACTGGATTTCACTACATTTTAAAGACAATCTCTTTGTTCCTTTAGAAAAGAACAAAATCAAACCAAACCAACAAACAAAAGAACCTCAAGTCATGATCTTTTACCAATGCAGCAAAGGTCTCAGTGGGAGACCTGGGCAGAAAATCAGTGTTTTAAGAGACTCGGAAACTCATTCAGACTCTGGACTCAATACAGGGCTCCCACAGTTTAGTCCGATGTTCAAATTGCAAGAGCCTTCCAAAAGCCCCGCCAACAAGTGAGCAACACGGTAAAGGCTGGACGGACAGAGCACAGACGCTCCCGGGGCACTGCTGCCTGGCCTCTGCTGTACATGCACAGGCCGCACTCTCTGCGTCCATTTCTCCAGCTCAGGATGGCCCTAGCATGCCGCTTGGGAAGGGCTGTGGCTTTCCCATCCCATGACACTGACTCTTACATTCCTCAGGAATGAGGTGGGCTCGTCCAAAGCGATGCGCAGCAACAGGATATTTAGGCTGACCATGCTTTCTGGTCAGCCTGCCCCCAACAGTAGTGTCCTGCTAATCCTTCTGGACAAGGACATCCACAAGCCTAGAAAGATGGGCTGCTTGAACTGTAAGGAAATATCAGAAGGAAAATCGGGTGACTTTTGCCTTTTTAGGGCCCACTTCACCTCCTATTATACACACTGTTTCATTCTACCAGGGTTCTTACCATAGAGAGGACAGTAAATAAAGATTATCATGAATTTGATCAAATGCTTCAGTACCTCTTCCTCTGGCCTATGAATGCACTCATTACAAATCAGCTGAACGGCTCATTGACTTGCCAGGAGGACAAGCAGACATACCCAATCGCTCAGCCAAGTGGATGTAGACTGGGTCCACCCGACGCATGGTTTTTACCAGATCCTTTCTGCGGAATTTGATTTCTACTGTCCCTTCTGGCTCCAGAACGGATCCCCTGGGTCAGAGAGAAAAGAAAGGAGACAAAACAGAAATAGAGGCACTTTAAAGAAAGGAGACAACAGAAAGAGGCCGGTTACAATCTGTGGGCCAGGAAATAGCTTCGTTATGGTTCTGCCCACCCACAGTTCACAGAGGTAACCCCAGGGAGAGGAACAGGCACCAGAGAAGAGTCTAAGTGGGCTGTGAGAGAGGCCTGGCAAAAAGCAAATAAAATAATTCTCATTATGACATCAGTCTACTTCCGTCTCAAAGGGAGAAGAATACAGGTTCCACCATCTACAGCTGATAAGGGTAAAAGAAGTCACATTTTTCCAGGAAAAAAAAAAAAAGTTGATGTAGGCACAGTGACAGCTGAACAATCTCCATCATGCATGCTGTGCAAAGAGGGGAGTGGGTGCCGACCAGTCCCACACACACACGGCAGCCTGCTGTTTGTACTCAGGTACACGGGGCCAGGCCAAGCGGGAGAGGAAATGGTCAGCCTGCTGCCATGGAAATGACAAAGTGAAGGGCTTCAGGGTCACTTCTAGTACATACTGATGATGTTCTATTACCAGGAATTTCACCCTAAACACCTTTAAGAAAACCTTCTACACATTTAAAAAATTATATACATATGTATATTATTTTATACACATATATACTATTATATGTATAATTTTTTAAATGTAGAAGGTTTTATTTAAAAAAAATATATAAATATATGTACATAGTGACTCCCTAGGTGGCACCAATGGTAAAGAATCTGCCAATTCAGCAATGCAAGACACGTGGGTTCGATCCCTGGCTGGGGAACATTCCCTGGAGTAGGAAGTGGCAACCCACGCCAGTATTCTTGCCTGGAAAATTCCATGGACAGAGGAGCCTGGCAGGCTACAGTCCATGGGGTTGCAGAGTCCGACACAACTGAGTGACTAACACACTCACTGGTGGATATGTGTATGTGTATGTGTATGTTTGTGTGTGAGTGTGTGTGTGTGTATACACACACACACACACACACACACAGCTAATGCTTACTCAGTGCATGGCACTATTGTTAAGTGCTGACATACAAATCTTCATGACGATCTCATGCCCAGTCTACGTCCACTCTGAGGTAGGGTACTATTATCCCCATTTCACACAGGAGGAATCTAAAGTAGGGGATGTTAAGAGACTTGTCCAAGGATAACCAGTGGTAGAGCTGGACCTGAAACCAGACAGTCTTGTTCCAAATTCTGCAGAGGAATAGTCTCCAATCTGATATCAGATCAGAGGCTAAGCTGGGACTTAAAGGTCAGTCCTTAAGTATAGAACATTAGCATAGTGATTTGACAGTAAAACCACTGGATTCTCTTAGGCAGCTTTTGAAGTAAGAGGCTGAAATTTTGGGGAAAAGGGAGACATAGGTGCTCTAACAAAATGACTGGATATAGGGACTGGCGTGGAAAATGTCAAGGAAATATGTAAGATTTATGAAAGGGCTGAAAACAGATTATGAAACGAAGTTGGATTTGGTCCATTTTGCTTCAGGCGCCAATGCCTAACGGAAGCTTGGGATTTTCACTTGCAGTTCTCTGCATGCTGCGAACACTGTGCTCTCCAAGCCTCGAGGGAGGCACTGCTGTGGGGGAGAAGCTTTGGTTGGAACCACAGAACGTGATGCCGCGAAGCACCTTGATGGCCATCCAGCTCGTCCCACAGACAAGGAGAAGCAGCTCAGGGAGAGTGAGGATCACTCCAAGTTCCCCTCTAGCCTGCAGCAGGGTCTGGTGAAGACTCCAGGACTCCAGACTAACAACTCAGTCCTTCTGCTCCACCTCGCTTTAAGCCACCTCTGCCACACACCTAAGAAAGAGACAGTGAGGGACTTCCCTGGCGGTCCAGTGGTTGAGATTTTGCCTGCCAACTCAGGGAGTGTGGTTCGATTCCTAGTCAGGGAGCTAGGATTCCACATGCCTCGTGGCCAAAAAACCAAAACATGAAATAAAAGCAATGTTGTCACAAATTCAAAGGAGACTTTAAAAATGGCCCATATTAAGAAAAAAAAATCTTAAAAAGAAAAGAGATACTGAATAGGTCTATCTGAATAACCAAAAGGAGAGAGTCTCTCAATTTTGTGGGTGCCCGGATAGAGAATTTCATGATAAAAGAATCTAGGGTGGGGGATTACACGGGGAAAGTCTGACTCCAGCCTGGTTCCCTTCTCGTGCTGGTAGATGCTATCTAGGAAGCCTAGTTTTGTGACCTTGGAGCCCTCTGGGGACAGTCTGAGTCAGATAAAGGGCCCTTGGTTAGACAGGGTCTCCCAGAGGAAGCCCAACAGCTAGAGGCTCCCCATGGGCAGCGAGAGGAAGCGAGGAAGGAGCATTACCTGCTCTCTCGGTCCGCGTACATCTCCATGTGCCGTGGGTTGATGGTGGGGTCAATCACCACCCAGGAGCCACCTCGGAGCTCGGCCTGTGGAGGGATGTAGACCATCACGGGCTGCGAGCACTCCCGTAAGCCATCCACGATGTAAGCTCCAAACTTCAGCACTTGGTCGTACATATCTGTGGAGAAAGACACAAATCAGAGGCCATGAAGCGGTGCTTCCAAACACTGTTTCCATCACAGTACACAGAGAAATAAGAATGCTGGTGGCCAGAAGTGACAGGTCTGGGGGTACAGCCACCCCAGGTCCTGGAGACTAAAGCGGCTGGTGTCCCCAGCTGTGTCCTATTTAAGACCCCAGGCAATCTTCAAAAGCATGCCAGCTGTGCACTGTCTGGGTTTCGCTGGTGGTCTAGTGGTTAAGAAGCTGCCTGCCAATGCAACGGACACAGGTTCGATCCCTGGTCCAGGAAGATCCCATATGCCACAGGGCAACTCTGCCCGTGTGCCACAACTGCTAAGCCCGTGCACTTAGAGCCTCTGCTCCACAAGAGAAGTCACTGCAACTAGAAGCCCTGCTTGCCACAACTAGAGAAAGCCCACACAGTAACGGAGACCCAGCACAGCCAAAACTAAAATAAACAAATCTTTAAAAAAAAAAAAAAAGTGCACTATCTTTCATGAGATACAGGGTGCAGGCCCTGTGGACTACATCTCCATTTTACATCTTCCCTGAATTTCTGTACTCAGGTTTCACCACATTAATTCACACTCGCTCTACCAGTGTTGAGTATTTTTCATGTCAGTATGTGATCTCTCTCACTACATTAAGTTTTCTGAAGTAACTATTCAAGCTCTTTTCAATTCTTCTTATGATACTTAGCATATGATAAGCCCTCTGAATGCACAGCTAATGAAACTGGATCCTTCAAATATTTTATCTTCAAAAAACTGCATCTTTCATCTTTACATCCCCAGGGTCCTGGCCGGTGCCTGGAACACAGTGCTCAGTAAGTGTCTGCTGAATAAATGAATGAGTACATGCATGCTTTGCAAATAACACAGTGAGAAAGAAAAAATTAATTCTTTATCAGCTGCATTTTCATCAGGGTATCAATGAGAGAAAAAATTTTAAATGCGTGTGTATTTATTGGAAATATCACATAACCACAGGAAAAGAGGAACCACCTCTTTATTCTGCAAAAGAGCATGCTCTGTAACTCCCCTCCCTGCCTACCTCCCAGCCAAGGCCAGGAGCAGCATGAAGAAAAGGGACCCCTGGTGTGAAAATAGAGTCAGTCCTTAGAAAGCGGGATCAGTTATTTATTTCCCAATAATTTATGGCTTTTCCCCATTTCCTAGCTCACTGAAGTCTAAACACTGCTAAAGTTTAAGGTTTATGATTCCAGATGTTTAATGAGTATTTCAGAGGAACCACAATGGATCCTTTGAAACACCAAATAGCAGGTTCAACTGAGTTCAAACTTTCCTATCAAAGAGAGGATCTCAATTTGGGATAAATCAGTCTAGAAAGCCAAAGCAAAGAAGGATTTTTTCAGGAACTTAAGAGCAGACCAAAGAGAAATTGCTTTCATTGTAGTTACTGGCAAATTAAACTGCTACCTTCTCCAAAGTAAAAACGGCCTTCTCTCTATATGAATCATCAGTGAGCACAGTTCTCTCCAAGGGAACTGTGGAGGGAAGTACGCCTCTCTCCATTGCTCCAACCTGGCTGGCTGGTCTGTGAAGGAATCCCCCAAATTCAGAAGTTGCCCCAGGAAAAACTCCCAACTCTATGTGGAATATGAATGGTCATAAACTCTGTATATATGACCAGAACAAAGACATTTGTTCCTTTGGGAGGAAAGCAAAGATCCAAAAAATTTACTGCTAATTACACAACTGCTGTATGAAGAGCAGGGAATAAAGGACTTGAAGCGCTTTACGCTAATTCTGTGGTTATGAAAATAATTGCTCAGTTCAAATTATTTTAACTAAATTAATTCTTTAGTGGATATTTCAACCAGAGCTACATAATAAAATAATTGTGTAATTAGCAGTACATTTTCAGTGCTGCCAAGAGTACAGTCTCAGAAACTGAGTAACAGAAAGGAGTGGCCCTCAGTGGTTTCATGTGCGGAGAAGAGCTGGGAAGCGGAGATGGAATGCCAAAGTGGAACAACAGGAAATGGCACAAAGCAGTCGTTCCATGTGAAAAACAAAAAAGTAAGTTAAGAGGTAAATGACTGCGTTTCCAGCCTCTTCGCTCACTGTTGGGTTTGGGTTCTTTAAGTCTTCACTGAACTTGGTACAATATCGCTTCTGTTGTTTACGGTCTGGTTTTTGGACTGTGAGGCATATGGGATCTTAGTTCCCTGAACAGGGATCGAACCCACATCCTTTTGCGTGGGAAAGCGAACTATTGACCACTGGCCCACCAGAGAAGTTGGCTCTGTTAAAGACACGTCTACATCAAAATCCAGCTCTGTACTATGATGAACAGACCCAGGTCCCGAAAAAGGACAGGACTTTATTCAAAATGTACTTCCCGTGTATAATTTAAAAAACCTTGATTTTGTGTATAAGCAAATTGTTTGGGATAAAGCTGAGCATGTATGCATTTTATTTTTGTGAAATGGACTTTGGTCCCTCCTTTTATCTTCACAGCTAGTTTACCATATATCAGGGAGCATGACTGCATATACACACACATATGAATCAATCATCAGAAAGCTCTTCTTCTTCTTCTTATACCCAAGTGACAGGTGAGTAAACTGAGGCTTAAGTAAGTAAGAGGCAGAGTTGAGACTTTGAATCCAGATCTTTCTGGCTCTTATAAGTCCACATTCTACTACTACATTCTATTTTTTTTAAATGATTTTTTAAGAAGACTTTTTTTGATGCAGACTATTTTTTGAGTCTTTAATGAATGTGTTACAATATTGCTTCTGTTTTATGTTTTGTTTTTTTGGCCCCAAGGCATGTGGGATCTTAGCGGCCCAACCAGGGATGGAACCCACAACCCCTGCTTTGGAAGATGAAGTCTTAACCACTGGACCGCCAGGGAAAGTCCCTTTACTACTACTTTCTTAGCCCACCACTGTTAATTTGAGAAAAGAGCATGAGACCAAAATAATCTGCTTTCCTGCATCTGATGCAATAGCTGAGTCAAATGAAAGCCAGAAGAGAGACATGAATAAATGAGTATTTATGAATTTTGCCTGGACTTTTGGTTATGTTCAGAGATATCAGAGCTTGTACTAGCAGCTCTGTGCAGGGCTTGGATCTGACTGCCAAACAGTTATCTTCAGGCCTCCAAGACTGTGAGCAGAAAAGAAGCATCAAGCTTCACTGAACCTGACAAGTTCGGGACAGAAAACAATGCTCCCATCTAACCTGGACCATCAACATCCTCCCTCACCCCTCCAGCCCCACCAATCCAAACCATCAAAACACTAAGAAAGCAACAAAGGCTGTTAGAATATAATAAACACACAAGCAAACTCTACACACAACATACTTGTACTGGGTCCCAGCTGCCCCAAACCAGACATTTCTGCAAGGCAGGTTGAAGCGCTTAGCAACAATCTGACTCACATTTGTTTGAAATCCCTTCATATTTCAGAGACAGAGCAAAAGCACAGCCAGGAGCAGCAGGGGAAGGGGGATCCCTAAGGGTTTCGGCTAGACATTAGTCTGGGGAACTGTAAAGCGATGCATATGCTGACTGTCAATTCTCGGGGCTGAGAAATGCAACGGGAATGGAAAATACTGATAGGTTCATCCTCCAAGAGGCGGGAGCCTGAAGATTTCTAAGTGTTCTGAGCAAAACCAATCTGCGTCAACAGTGATCACACAGCCTTTCCAGGGTGTTCTTGGCACCCAGGCACCAACCCTGTCTGGGGCCTTCATTGTTACTCAACACAGATACTCCGCGGCGGCCACATGTACCAAACAAGGGAGCAGGGTGGTAGGGTGTTTTCACAGCGCCCCACTCTCTCAAAACCTGAGACAGATCTCATTGGCTTGGGGCGAGATTATCTTAGGAGGTAAACATCAGGCGTACACGGGCCACAGACACATCAAGTCTCTTATGAGCTCATTATGGCTGGCTGATGTGGTATTTCAACATCCAAGTAATCAGAGACTTTAAAATAAACTTTCATTCCAGTTAAAGTTTTCAATAAATGTGTTTTTTTTTATTGTTATTTATAACCTGTCCTGGGAAAAAATAATAAGTATAACATGAAAAGCCGACTGAGAGTGACCCTGTAGCACCAGCAGTGAGGCAGCTTAATATCACTGGGATTTGCATCCTATCAAGCTATTCATGCTGAGGCTGGGACCCTGGTGCTAATTTCTAGTAAATTTCACGCTTGATGTCTCCCTGTTGTGGGTCATTGCCGGTTCGTCTAAATAAACTGCTTCCAAATGGCTCTTCCATCTAAATATTCAGCCAGTTTTTATAATTTAATTTTGCATTATGCTGAATAGCCTTCCGGCCAGATAGAGCTCATTGGGAAAAAAGCACCAATACCATCTTGACATGCTTTTATTTATTTATTTATATTTTTACTGCTCGAATTAGACCTCCTAGGCCGACTAGTAAAGAGTTTTTTTTTTTTCTCCCTCCACTAATGTCAATTTTCAGCATAGCAAGAGCTGTCTCTAATCTTTTCCTACTCATTACACACAATTTTGGAGTCATTTTACCCACAGTGCAGTCGGCTCCTGGCTGTGTGTTTGTGTGCACTCAGGGATGGCATAATTGTTTTTTTTCCCTCCCTGCATAATCCCCAGCCAGTATTGAAACCCAAACTGCAAACATCTCCCCAAGGGATATGGAATGACTCTCAGCTTTGGTCCCTTTACATGAGATAATATGTAGGAAACATCCTGACCTGTATGTAAATGTGAGGGGGAGGCTGTTCTCCCCTCCCACTTCCACACCGCTCTCTATCTTCCCCAAAGCTTATTTGTCTTAAGCGATGTGCAAATGGATGCAGCAGCACCACAAATTCAGAAAACAGCTGATCTGGTTCCACATCAGGCTAATAATTCATTTTTGATTAGGGATGGGGGTGGGGATGGGGAGTTACTATTTAATGGGTATAGACTTTTATGTCAGGGATGATGAAAAAGTCTGGGGTATAGAGGAGTGACGGTTACACAATATTGCCAATGTATTTAATGCCAACAAATTATACATTTACAAATGGTTAATATGACAAACATTATATGTATATTTTACAATTAAAAAACCATAACTCATTTTCTGAGTTCTTGCAGTTTCTTGTCACAATCATCCCAAAGCAGAGGGGAGGTAGGTGGACAATTATACTTTCTCAGGAAACCAGATATTCTATTCTTGGGATAGTATAGTAGGTCTTGTTCTGGCTCGTGGCTCTAAACTGCGCTGCAGGAAGTAAAATGGATCTGTGTTCCCATTTTTTAGCTAAACGATCTTGGGAAATTTACTTAACCTAAGTCTCAATTTATGTAAATTGTGGATAATAATATAACTCACCTCTTAGAGGGGCTTGTTGTGACGATTATGTAAGATAATGCATGTAAAATGGTGAGTGTGGTTTCTGGTGAAAAGAGCTCAATGAATCTTAATTGCTGTTGCTCTTATGGTTACAGGGTGAACAGCCAATCTGGGCCGGAGCCAAATGTGCAGCAGAATTAAGCTTCCCCTACAAGCAGCACATCGCAAACTTCTGCGTCCTAAATTTGTTGGGACAAAGTAGCCAGGCTCACTTACTCCTAAGTAATGTCAGGATGAGTGAATTTTTCATGGTTTCCTAGAAAAGAGGTAGCTAAGGAGGAATAGCATTGCATTCTCTTCCAAGTTTTCAAGTTTTGGTTTTTTTTGCTCAGTTGTGTCCAACTCTTTGCGACTCCCATGGACTGAAGCCTGCCAGGGTCCTTTGTCCACGGGATTTTCCAGGCAAGAATACTGGAATGGGTTGCCGTTTCCCAACCCAGGGGATCTTCCCAACCCAGGGATCAAACCTGCATCTTCTGTATCTCCTGTGTTGGCAGGCGGGTTCTTTACCACTAGTGCCACCTGGGAAGCCCCTTTTAACGTAAACCTTACAGCCAAGCGATCTGGGATCAAGGGAAATCGGATGAATCTCAAACATACATACAGGAAAGGGATTTCAGAGACTTCCTTGGCAGTCTAATGGCTAAGACTTCCAAAAGCAGGGGGCATGGACTTGATCCCTGGTCAGGGGACTGAGATACCACATGCCATGCGGCATAGCCACAGCAATAAAAACTAACAAAAGAATAAGTGAAAGGGATTTCAGCTGCCCACCCCCCATACAGCATCATTCTCCTTTGAACACTGCGATGTTATGTTTATACATCATGGGTTTAACTTTCTGCACAAGACATTTTTCTTGACTCCAGGCAATGTCTTTCCTGACTTATTTTTGTTTTCTCTGAAGTAGCACAGCTCCCTGCACGTAGGAACTCAATAAAAATGTGTAGGATTGACTTGTTTAACCTAGACTCTCAGTATCTTATGGTAGTTCCACTGATTTATTATCTTGGTCAAAAAATAATTCACCTTGAATAGGAACGTATACAAACACTTAATTTGCATGTATAGTCCAAGTCTCCCCAAAGAAAGTGCAAAATGGGGTAGTTTGCCAGTAAATGTGGACAAAGGGGAACTTTTCAACTAAAATAAAACAAAAAAACCTCACAAAAATCGCCCTGGCTGTCTACATTTGGGTAGGGAGGCTGGCCATCAGTGCAGGGGTTTTCCTGGCCGAGGAAGGGAAAGTTGTTGGCAGAAGGCTCTCACTCCCCTCCACACACAGCTGATGACCTGTAAGAGCATAACTTCTCTGCACTCTTCCTCCCTCAAAGGCAACAGATGCTCCTGCCTCAAGCTACTCTGGGTTCTTAATTGAGTTCGTTCTCTCACATATTCTCTGCCTTCCCTGGATCACTCTATTCACGTCACAGGATCGACTCCTCCGTCCCTCTCCTCCCCTAATCCACTCTTGAGCTCGCCCTGAGTCAGTTCTCTCCGACTTCCACACGGCCATGAACCTCTGGCCACTGGAGAGAAAGCTTTGAGACGTTGGGAGGGAGAGTGAATTTGCCAGAACCGTCCGAGGTGGCTCCACACATGGAGGAGTCTCAGTAAAGGCAGTTGGGGCACGGAGCAGGGCCTTCCTAATCACGGTCTAATACGCTGGAGTCACAGGCCCGGGGCTGCTGTCAGATCATCATAAAACATACCACAGATTGCCACTGAGAACACCCTCTGGTATCGAATTTGTTCATTTTTTCCTTGTGAAGGCTAATTTCAGTATCTGTCTTAGTCGGGGGTAGAGCATTAAAGAGTAACACCAACAAAGAGAACGGCCACAAAAGAGGCATAGGGACTTAGCACGACTCAGGACAATCATAAAGTCCATCGCTCACCAAACCTCCAACGGTGGTCCACCTAGATAACCCTAGTAGATGGTTCTGAAATTTTGTATGGAGTAGTAAAAAACGAATTTTCCTGTTGAAGTTACAACTTGGAAGGTATCTCAGAGGGCGCATAACCCCCCAAAGCCTAGGGTGATGTGCTGTCGGGACACCCAGAGGCTCTGGGTGATATGAACCCTCTCCACCCTCTGCTGCAGGGTTCAGGGGCATTGGTCCCACCCTCCAGCCCAGGGCCGGACCAATCACCTTTCATCCCACCAGAGAAGCCTCTCCAGTTGGCAAAGACCATCAGAGGCAGCCCTTCACGGTTGAAGTCCTTGATGGCCTGATACGTCTTAAACGCAGAGTCTGGGAACCAAACCTGGCCAGCCTGCTGGATAATCTATTGGGAAAAGCCAAAGAGAAAGACACAAATAACGACACAGCTTGAAGGGGGAATCTCTCCAAGAGGGCGAGGTTTTACTGTTAAAAACTAAAAAAAAAAAAAAAAAAAAATCAAACCAAAGTTATTGTTCATCAAGATCAACATCCTTGAAATAAAAAAGAAGAAAGGATCCTGGCTCTTGGACTTTGTTAAATATGCCTCTTTTTCCACCACCCGCCCCTCCTTAGATCCAAGGGGGGAACCTTACTGCTTCCAAGGGAAGTGCGTGACTTGAGGCATTCTTGTTCAATGCTTCCCAGGGCCACTTGAAGTGACTTGACTACACAACTCCATCAAGCCCCCTGGTCAGTCTCCACGTGCGGTCACCTCTGTGCCTAGTACAGCTTCCCTGTCTTGTGCTTAGTCAGCGGCACCCAAGGGGATCCCCATTGCATAACCTCCTCTTGTCCCTCCCCCAACCCCTAGTCAGGCTGTGAAAACCTAATCCATCCTTTTAGAAAGGATGGACTGCGGCATTCACATCTGGTGTTGAGGGCAGGCGTCCTTATCAATTCCAGAGGCATCTTTGGGGGGTGTGCTCGGAGAACCTGGGACCAGTGAGCCCGCAGCATCATCTCAGCTGTCTTCCTGCAAGACCACGTTCTCCACAAAAGGAGACTGTTTTTTCTAGCATCCATAAGACCACTGTAAAGACCTAAGAATTTAGCTTGTGGTGCATTCCGAATCATCTTAAAAGTAAGCACGTGATAGTCTAGACTCATTCAAGGCTGCTGACTGTCTTGCCTCTAAAATTGGTGGTTTGCAATGCTGCCAGTACATCCACAGCTCTGCAGCGGGGAAAACAGAGCACCAAGCATGGGCACTCAGGGTACTAGAGGTGACCTACCTTGGCTTCAGAATCCAGGTTTGCAGGATCAGCCGGGATACTCAGCTCCACTGTTCGGGTTTCTACGGCAACTACTCCCACAGGTATTCCTCCTAGCCTGATAAAAAATGAGCCATGTGAGGACCCGGTGGATGTCATCATTACAGCTAGTCATTTATTTTCCAATCCTACATCAACACCTTGGTGGAGGGGGAAGTGGAAATAAATATAGAGTCAGGGGGAAATTGGACTCTTCCCAGGGTAAAAATATTACTTTACAGACTTGGTAAATATGGTAAATTGGAAGGAAAGTGCCCTCAGAGTCACTCCTATTCCCCAGCACAGGATAAATTTAAACCAAGGGTTGTACAAGGGAAGCCTCTGCATTGAGACTCAATAGCCTGGTACGTGTATGAGATCTTGTGCACATGGGCATGTGTGCACACATGTGCACACACACACACACACACATATTCAATCATTGTGGTATTCATCAGGTAAAATTTCTCAGTTCATAGCAGGTCTTTAGTAAAGATGGAGGGGAATGGTTGGACAGGTGGTGGTAACCTGAAACTTCACTGTAACAGAGTTGTAGTTTTCTACAGACTACTAATAATGGGGTTCCAGGTAAGATGTGACGGGAGAGTAGGTCTCACCATTGGGCGTGTGGATGGGGAGTTTGCAGGTGTATTGTGGGATGATGAAAGATATGCACCAAGTGTCAGGAGGTGGTTAAACAAGCCCTCAACTTTCTCTTCCGTTGGAAAAGAGCAAGGGGCCAGGGATAACCTTCAGAAGTAACCTTGGTGGAACAGATGATCTATATTGGAAGGATATATTTAATCTCCATGCTCTGTTAATTAAAAAAAAAGTTCTTCAGGGGCTCAAAGCCTCTGCATCTGTACTCCATGACACCCTCCCGTGTCCTGACACCCACGCACACATGGTCCTCATAAAGATTTTCTAGTAAAAATCAGGAAGCAGAGAGAAAGTGGGTGAACGCGAGTGAGTCTGCAAGGTACAGGGTGAGTCTTCACTCTGGAAAATGTGATTCAATCTTCACCTTCTGAGCTGCATTCCTTGGGGTTGGGGCTGGAGCGGGTTATCGTCTCTCATTCCCCACAGCATCTCCATAACAAACTTTTCCGTGGAGAATGGTCTTTGGTTGTCACACGGGCTATTGGAGATGGATTCCTGTCATCACAAGAGGCCTGACAGGGGCCAGAGTGGGGACCACCCACCCCCTTGTCACTTGCCTGCACTGAATCAGAATCAAAAGCCCTCTAGACAACCAGACAACGAGCGGAAGGTACACAGGAGGGTTTAGAAATATTTCTGTTCACAATGATTAACAATCCAACTGGAAACTTGTAATTGCAAAAGCCACCCTAAATCGGTAACTTATAACTTATATATTAGGGCCCATGTGACCTAATAAAGAACATCTTTATCCGAGTATTACAGTTATTTATTGAACTTGAAAACAGCTCAGAACAACTTCTGTTTTCTATTATACTTCATATAAATTTTATCAGGCTAGCACATGAAGATGCTACATCTTGTTTTATAGTGTGTCCCTGGACAAGGTGCCATGGAATAATAAAAGACAATTTACAGCCAATAGCACACATATTCCAAACATACATACCAAAGATGAGTTTTGGCAGCACTTACAGTAACAATCCCAGAAGAATACATTTATATTTATTTCTCGAAATGCCATTGCTTTAGAAAGAAGCCGGCTCCATTTGTGTTTTATATACTTGTGAGCATGTGTATGTGGTTTGGAGTAAGAAGCCCAGAACTCATCGGATGGAAAGAAAGAGAGTCAGGGTGAGTGTTGCAATAAACAACGGCAGAGCTAACGGAAGCCAGGCTTGACTGATCTTGCTTGTGGAACAAGCCCTGTTCTTCCCATCATAAGTGGAAAGCATTATTCTTTTATTTCCCATGGGAGGATCTTAAAGACATTAACAAAGGTTTGGTTTTCTGAGGCTTAAAATCGGGCATTTTTTTACAGAGGGGAAAACTGAAGCAGCGTATACTTGAGAGATGCTTTCTCAAAAAAAGTTGGTCCCAGTGTCCTTTGAAGACTCCCTATAACCAACCAATAGGTCCCAAATAGGGGGGATCTCTCCCTAGTGGGACTTCTCTAGACACAAAGAATAATCCTCCTTGGGACTTGGAAGCCCGTGGCGAGGCAGAAGCCTGGGATGCCAGAAAAAAATGGGAACTAGTCCCTGGGAGCCGTGGTTGGGGCCAACTCCAGGCTGATTCTTACTCAGACCCATAGGGAAAAAGCCCATCTGTGGGATTTGTCATCTGATGGCTCCTTGTCACTGGCAGCATGAGGTCTGCTGACTGGCTGGACGGAGGCAACCACAAAGCCCAGAATTATTTTCGAGGCTGGAATCTAAATCTCCCCCCGACATGGCATGCTTGAGAATCTGGAGCAGGTGCCACTTTTCACCAAGATAAGGAAAACTGATTGCCCCCGAGAGGCAGGTGAGCTCCAGATGTGGGTCCCCAGGGCAGCGTGTCTCCGCGGCGCAGGGCCAGATTAAGATCAGCCTTGGCAGGTGCTCGTTACAGCGAGCAGCACAGATTATTCCATGCAGGGCTCGCTGTTGAGTGAAGCGCTTCTTAGAGTGGGTATTAAAATTTAATAGAAACTTCGATTTCCCACTTGAAAAATAGAGGTATTCCTGCAAACTATTCCAGCTTATTTTACTCCTGTTTCAGGTCAACTCTTTCTTTTTTTGTAATTCAAATCTGATGATAACCCAGTCTAGTGCATTTGTTACTGGAATAATCTCGATGCCCTGAAGGAACTTCTTCCGGTTACACCAATCTTTCAGGGGGGGGTCACATAGAGAAGTAGATGAGTCTGATTCACTGGGAACCTACTCTTAAAAGAAAATGTTCTTTGGAGGTCGGCGGGGGGAAATGTGTTGCTGGTGAGCTATGGCTATTGTGGTTGGGCTTTACGGCCCCCAGAGAGCTTTGCTTTTGGCATTATGAAAAGGAAATGTTGTCAAAACCAGACTTCAGATTAAACGCGTCACTGGAGTTACATGCTGAATGACCACTGGGAACCAGGGCTCCAGTCAGGCTGCCTCGGGCATGACTACAATCCAGTGTTCTTAGAAAGTTTAGCCAAAGAGAGCATTAATGGTAAAAACCTATATAGCCCTTTGTTTTTGTTGTTGTTGTTCAACTCCTGTCCAACTTTCTGCAACCCCATGGACTATAGCTCACCAGGCTCCTCAGTCCTTCACTACCTTCTGGAGTGTGCTCAAATTCATGTCCACTGAGTCGGTGATGCTATCTGACCATCTCATCTTGTTTGTAGTTGCTTCCAAAACAAAAGAGGTCTTACCTGGCTCTGCCAACCACCACAGTCTGTGCCCACGGTTGCATGATCTCTGAGAAAGAGCCATAGTCAAAAAATCCACTCAACCACTGACCTTTCTGGGCTACAGAAGGGAAAGCAAGGAGACAGAAAACAAAGATGATCAGTTCATTCAAAATACACCGGAACTGGCGAACGGAAGGTTGATCTGAGGGGTTATTTGGGGCAGTCTGTTGTTGTTTTTAAACATATTATAGTAGATGGAAACATTAGGCAGCTCAATGTTTATCTGCCTTCAGACTTCATCTCCTATTTCATTTGCTAGTCTGAATAAAAAGAATCATTTATCAGCAAAAGCATCATTTATTGTTAAACGATGGGGTTCAGCTAGCAGAGTTTGCGTGCTTTTAAATAAATAACCTGGCCTCTTTTGCAAAACACCACAAACATTTGTCAAAAGGCAGCCAAGTCATTAAAGATGTTTTCAAAATGTCTATTTCTACTTTAAAACTTAGCTTACAATTTTGTTTGATTCCACTGATTTCCTTTTGTTTGCTGTTGTTATATCATTATAGCACAAACTGTATTCATGAAATAGTCATGCTCTGCATTTGAAGGGGGAAAATAGGATTAAATTATTACAGGCAATATTTTAAAATTTGATTCCACTGATTTTCTTTCAACGGAAAGATGAAGATAGGCAAATGATAGGTATCAATATTAATGATTAGATGAGGACCTCAGTTTGGGGAAGCAGCAAGATACACTTGCTTTATTTACTGCTGACAAAGGACAATGTTACTAAAAGAAAGGGCCATGCTCATATACTCTTCAAAGGTATCAGAAATAGGAGGTTCTGATACCTACTGCTGCTGCTGCTGCTGCTAAGTCGCTTCAGTCGTGTCCAACTCTGTGCGACCTCATAGACGGCAGCCCACCAGGCTCCCCTGTCCCTGCGATTCTCCAGGCAAGAATACTGGAGTGGGTTGCCATTTCCTTCTCCAATGCATGAAAGTGAAGATGCTCAGTTGTGTCTGACTCTTAGCAACCCCGTGGACTGCAGCCTACCAGGCTCCTCCGTCCGTGGGATTTTCCAGGCAAGAGTACTGGAGTGGGTTGCCATTGCCTTCTTCACTGATACCTACACTTAATGTCATTAACCTCCCTTGTGCACGGAACTTCCTTCACTAGCAAGACACATGAATTTCAACATCTTACTTTAAGAGAAATAACTTCTGTTCCACAGGTATCCATGTTTGACAAAGGCCCCATCAAAGCCTCTGCAAACAGCTGTTTCCTAGCTGCCCTCTCAGCTCACCATTTCTCAGAGAGTCATCTAATTTGAACGTGGCCCTCCGCCCCCTAAAAACCCAAGTCCAAAACCAATTAAAAGTGGAGATCCGAGCAAGCTAACCTCTGCTGACTTAAACAGGATGGAGAGTGTTTTATCAAGACTAAACTTGTAATTACTGTGTTCTACATTCCTTGCCTCTATGGCCCCCGTGTAAAATGTGATCATCCATTTCAAAATTATCTCTCTATCGTGAGCCCAAAGCCGATGGTTTAGATTCTGGGCTCGTGTTGGGCGTCAGTTTGAAGAATATCGTGGCACTATCTCCTCTAATAAATGACTTTAACTTTTCACCTAGAAGATATCTGCTTTAACTTATCACAGGGAATCATCTGCTTTCTTTAACGCTTCCACTAAATTAAAATCTGAAGTCACTCGATTTGGGAGCAAGTGTTAGCTGCGCAGAGACAGCAGGATGAATTACTAGGGAGTTGATGAAAAAATATTATCCAAAAACTAGAAAACTTAGTTTATCACAAATTCATTGTATTCTGTGGTTCTCATTAATAATAGCCAGGATAATGCCCATCTGCACATGCACACACACCTGTTCAACCCCTGTAAAAGGGTTCAGACTTTGATGAGGGTTCTAAACCAAACTTCTAAGTGCCTCAGGATATCGAAGTTTTGTTAAAAAATAATTTTATTCGTTTATTTATTTTTGGCTGTGCTGGGTCTTCATTGCTGTGTGGGCTCTTCTCTTGTTGAAGAGCACGCGCTCTAGGACACGTGGGCTGCATTAGTTGCTGCTCCCTGGGCTCTAGAGCACAGGCTCAACAGTTGTGGCGCACAAGCTTGGTTGCTCTGAGGCATGTGGGATCTTCCCAGACCAGGGATTGAACCCATGTCCCCTGCAGTGGAAGGTGGATTATTTACCACTGAGCCACCAGGGAAGCCCAGGATACTGCAATTTTAACTTTGTATGCTTGGATCGTTTTATGGTTCTTACTTCAATAATAATGATTTGGAACGACAGGATTCATTTCAAAATGGAAATATTTTTTCTGTAAAACCCTTCCTGCCTACTATGTTGGTTGATGGAGGGGAGTCATTGGAGGGCTACAGGTTATTACAGGTGGGCTTTACTGGACCCAGTCAAAGAGCAGGTCATGTTCGGTTCATTGGTAGAAATTAGAAGCCTCCTAACATGGCTCTCCATTATTCCCAGGAGAACACTCACTAGGTCTTGTTCTGATTTTTCCCAGCAAAGTCCTGCATTTTACGACTGATAGATATCACAGGTTCATGGCTCTTATTATAAGTTTTGGTATGAAAACGAGAGGTAGGGCAAAGATTACTATGGTGATTTTTCTGTCAGAAAAACTATTTAATTTTATTAAGATTAACAAGAAATGGCATTGAAGACAACAGGTAAGGTTTTAAATTAAAGTCAACCTCACTCTGGGTGATTTTCTATCTATAGTTAGGTTTCCGAGTGAAGCCCAACTCCTAAGTATTAGCTGTGTGACCTTGACCAAATCACTTAACTTCTCTGAGCTTGTAAAATGGTCATCTCATTTTATCTCTGAGAAACAGGAAGTCCAAATAAGATAGTGTATATGGAAGTGCTTTACAGTCCCACCTGGCTTTGCAGGGGGTGCCCACAAAGGATTACTAAGCTTTCTTTATGAAGAATTCTTTTTTCTTTTTTAACTCTTTGGCTGCACGACATAGCATGTGGGATCAAACTCATGCGCCCTGCATTGGAAGCGCAAAGTCTTAACCACTGGACTGCCAGGGAAGTCCCTGAATACCTTTTTCTCTTTCAGCAAAATCACAATGACTTTTAAATTTAAGGAATTATCTTCTGCATTCCGTTCTTTTAAATACAGCCCTTTGTGTGGGGGTGGGGGAGGGAACAGTTGCAAGAAACGTCCAAAAAAGAATGAACATTTTCTCAAAAAGCCTAAAAAGGCAGATTCAAAATGTAGCAGGAGCATTTGGGGCTTCACAAAAGAACTTCCTGCTAAATAAGGTTTGTTAAAATCGCCAAAGAAGAATGTACATTTGCCTTAGGTGGAGTTACCTCTTTTTTTCCCCTGTTGTTGCTTTTTAAGTTTGGTAAAATTAGCCCCAAGACAGAGGGATATATTAGATAAATATGGGGGACGGGCTTGTTCTAACTCAATATAGTTATCAGATTAAAAGTTCTGTCTTCCCACCAGGGAAGACAGTGACTTCCCTGGTGGTACAGTGGGTAAGAATCCGTCGGCCGATGCAGGGGACCTGGGTTCAATCACTGGTCTGGGAAGATCCCACATGCTGTGGAGCAGCTAAACCCGTGCACCACAACTAACTGCACCACCTACTGCAACGAAAGATCCTGCACGCCACAACTAAGAGCCAACAGAGCCAAGTAAATAAATACAGTTTCAAAAACTGCAATAAAATAAACAACACATCTTTGTTTACACAGACTAGATGGTCAACGATTCTGGTCCTATCACTCTTTGACTTTATGGCTTATATTTAACTGTTTTAAAGTTTTTTGAGGACATTAAGTAATAAGGGCTCCAATAACAGAATAAAGAGAAGAAACGTACTAATGACTACAGTGCTTAGAACTGACTCAACAGCTGATTTCATTCATTTTTCATTTCTTCTTGATGGATTTTCTACCTTTTTCTTCAGAGAGCTGTTGTTTTTCCAGATTTCCCTCATTCCCAGGTACTTCAGGGGCTCTGTTTTCTTTGTTGTATGCTATCGTGCAGAAATTGGTTAGTGATGGAAAGGAAGACTGAAAGCCTGAGGGCCAGGGTGCCACAGACCCTCTAACATACACATACTTGGGTGAGGCCGGCCTGCCAGCATCCACCGAGGGTCATACGGAGCCTTTGTGGGCACAAACTCGATGACTCTGTCTATAGGATCCTTGGAACTCAGGAGAGGAACTGAACTGTATACACTCTAGAAGGCGATGGGAGAGAAAGAGCACAGCGGTCAGTGAACAACTCTTAACTCAGCAACAACCGTGACAGACAGACAGCGGGACCAACATATGGAAGCACACTCGTTAGTCTCTTCCACCAGCTGAAAGCATCCCAATCGAGAGCCAGGCCCTGACGAACAGGTACAGCTTGCAAGTCTCATGTGGAAGCCTGATAGAAAGTGAGGCGATTGGACTCTTGATTTCAGTGCACCCAGGCTCTCCAGGAAGTCCTCCAGAGAGGTGGAATCCAATGACAAAGGGGAAAGCCCCACAATGAGGACGAAGCCTTGAGAAGCTGAGGTCTGAGCTCAGACAGGACTCAAGGCTTCCCTGGCTGGAAATCACTAGAAGGGGGCCTGACCCCTGAAACCCAAAGGCGTTTTAAGGTAGGAGGCAAAAGATGGCTTTAAGAAGAAAAAAAAAAAAAGAAATCAACAGCTTCTAGAGAATATTTGGTAAAAAAAAAAAAAATCCTTCTCCCATAAATGAGTCTCACACGCTGAGGCAGTGAGCTGTGGTGAAAAGGCCGGGTTCTTCGGACTTTTCAGTGCTGGGAGCAAGAGGGGAGCACTCACCTTCGGCATATAAGACAGCCAGTGCAGGACAGTGAACACACCCTCAAAGTCATCACAGACAGTGCTGTGTGTCACCCCATTGTTGTGCATGATCTGGATGCCCCCCAGCTGGTTGTTCGAGGTGTATACTTCCCTCCCGAGGACCTAGAGAAATAGGCCAGAGAGAAAACGTTCATCTAGTCAGAGAGAAACTGTCTCGTAACTGCCACTAAAATGGATTCTTTTTTCCGTAAGACAGAGAGTGAGGCCTCCGTGGGCTGTGTCGAGGGACTTGTCTGGACCTTTGTCCTAAAGAAAAAACTCAGAAGACACAAAGGGCTTTTTAGACAATCACATATTCTGTTGCAATTTAAACACCAGCAAGCCCCTCTCTCTCTCCTAGCTGCCACAGATGGTGGTGGCATGCTGGACTCTGAGGGGAGACCCCAGTGGTGGGTAAAGCTGGGGCCCTGAGACGCAGGCCACATCACCACTGCAGGCCTGGCTGCGCTGCCGCCCACAGACACAGAAGGGGGAGTGCCTGGCTTCTGACAACCTCGAGCGACGAGTCTCAGTTAAACAGGAGCATTGAGAGGTTTGGATTTTTTTTTTCCCTCGTTTTTTCCAAGGGTTACTTTTTCCCTTTACATTTGATGTTTCAAGTGAAATCCTGAAGCGACTCATGACACATACATGAAGCCTTGAGCCTAAAGTCTTCTTTGTATGCTGGGCTCAGGGCAGTGATTTATGCCCAAATCCACTTCTCCTGGGTCCTTTCCTTCTCAGGTTCCAGGGACTTCAGGGCCTCAATTCCCTGGTCTACCCACCCCTGGAGGAGTTTAACTCTTGTGAGGGTGAAAGGCACCTGTGACTGGAAACCATAAAGTTTCCTTTAAAAAAGAAAAAAAAGAAAAAAGGAGAAAGAACATTCTTTGACTCAGAAATTGTAGGGTTTCTTTTCCCCTTGAAGATTGGTTAATAATTTCTTTTGGGGAGGGAGGTTTTCTGACCCAGCAGATGGAAGCTGGGCAGCCTGATCACGGGCTCCTGCAAACTGCTGAGTGTGTAGTAATTGCCAGTCATCTACGGCAGCCCTGGAGAGCTCTTAACAGTTGCGGAGCCGCTTACTGTATGTTACCTTTTCTTTTCCCTTTCTCTCCTCCTCCTCTGGAAAATAACCACAACACAAAATGTCTTCCTTACTTTTATTCATTTCTAGCCTCTGGAGGAGAATCTAATAAATGAGAGACCAGCAAATTCTACCTGTGTATTCCCATTTTGCCCCTTTCTGTTCGGAGCTGTGAGCGGCTCCCCTACAGGCTGGGTCAGCCTCGGGATCACGACCTGCCAAAGGCTGAGGAACGGGGCAGCCAGAGCCATCACCTCTCTGGGACCCACTGGCCTGCGTTCCATTTGGCTTCAGCTACAAAGGGGAGAGGCGCTGGCTTCCCAGGTGACTCACTGGTAAAGAATCCGCCTGACAATGCAGCAGGCGAGGGTTCGATCCCTGGGTGGGGAAGAACCCCTAGAGAAAGAAATCACAATCCACTCCAGTATGCTTGCCTGGAAAATTCCATGGACAGAGGAGCCGGGAGGGCTATAGTCCACGGGATCACAAAAGAATCAAACACTCACTTAGCAACTACACAGCAAGAGGAAAGGTGGAAGAGACTCTACTGAAAGGAATATGCAAGGCAAAATGGCTCTCGGATTTCTGCTTTCCTTCCTGAGGAAGCCGAGACAAGCCTTCGCAGGCACCTCTGAGCTGAGCGACGTGCCCGGCAGCGCCTTTGAAGGAGCCCCCGGAAGCGGGGAGGCCGAATCTGACCACTGGGCTCCCGTCCTCCTCCCGGTCTGTCTTTCGTCTCAGTCCAGGCGCCGCGGCTCTGTTCTCATTCTCCTGCTGTCTCTTTCCATTTGCCCTCTCCCTGACTGATACACTGATCTCTCGGTCACTTGGCTTTCTGCTCCACTGCGTCCATATTACTAATAACACCTCCGCCACGGCCAGTTTACCTCATGAAGGCAGGAGCACATCATTACAAAATAAACTCATAACTTTGACATTCTAGCAAATACACGCCGTTTGTTATTTTTATGGCTTTAGTCTTTCTAACAGGCAGAGGGCATTACATACCTGTTTCCTCTCTATCTTTAAATGTGTGCACACATGCACACTCGCACATGCACCAGGAAACAAGACAGAGAGAAAAAAAAACCAAACAAACCCACCCCCAGCAAATGTCCAGAGCAGTCAGATGACGGGGGACCCTGGTGGAGGCAGAAGCCCTGTCACTCAGGGAGGCCGCGCTCCGATCTGGCTCTGGTTTTATGGACGTCATAAACCCGATGGCCCACAGCTGGTCCTTCTGGGACAGACTGCCTCTCTGCCAGAAGTCGTTTGGTGTGATCAGCAGTATTTTTAATTATTAAAATAAAATTGGAAAGGGGGAAAAGAAATAAAAAGGAGACACTGCACTGACCCTGAATATCTGATACCCAGAGAGTATCAGGGGCCCAGAATGCCTTGCTGCCTAGAAGCAAGAAAATAGCTAGGGCTATTTGCTACTCAGAAATGCTCTTTTCTTTCCCATGAAACCCTGTCTCTAGGATTTGATAACGTCCAACCACTTAGAACCTCACGTCTCTCCCAAATCAGTAAGGGACCCATCGAGGACCAATCTCAGAAAAAGGGACTGAAAGCGACCAAGAGATGCTTAGCTGTTCAAATACACCTTCCTCAGACATCTTTGCCGCCTCATTTCAAAGAGGAAGAGAGCCTCCAGGACTGGGTTCCTCCTGGAGGCTTCCTTGTCCACCCATTCCACCCCATATTCTTACATCTAATGGGAGTCAGATCTGGAAGGAGCAAGAGCTAATCACTTAGCACATCTTCCCTTTACTAGTGGAAACTCAGGTTCTGACATGTTGGCATTGTTCTGAAAAGGCAGCAGAATTCCTACATTTCTTCTCCTCTGAGGAAGAAAACCAGGGCTTACTACAGCCAAGAACATTATCCTGGGCTAAAGAAATGTTTGCTATCTGAGAGGATTCATGAAATTTGGGAACTAAAGATAAAAATTATATGGCAGACAGAGTATCCGAAGAGCTCTCTCTGGTCAGCCTTATCGCAGGAGGTGGGTGGTAGGGGGTGGGGGCAGGTGCAGAGGGGAAGGACACACAAAAAAACGAAGCCTGCTTCACTAACCACAAACAAATGCCACAATCATGGCTGCTCAACAACTGGGGGAGAGAAAGCAGGAGCCTCCAGTTCATCTTCAATGACCATATGTTTGCAGCATGTACTAGGAGAATGAGGGTGCACACAACAGCTCCTGATTTATAGGGGTTGTGGCTGACTCAAGTGGTTTTAATGATTTTAGAATACGTCACAACAAAAGCTCCAACCGCAGAAGCTGAATCTGGGCGAAGACAAAACCCATTCTGCCCAACTCTGAAATGATGGCACTGGAACAGTTACGTTAACCCTGATGAGATCAGGAAGGCAGAGAAAAGAACCCACCTAGACAGAACCACTGTTGTATTCTTCAATCTGTTGCCCTACCAACCTTCTATGGCAAAACCTGGGGTACACAACCCTCATCAACATAATATTTTCGTGAAATAGGTGAGCTTCATTCATCAGTTTTTTTCAACCTGGACACACCCATTCGTGTATAGGTCATGCTGCTTGCCACATTTCATTTCCGAAATTATTCCTTGCACATTTTATACTGCATGATACAAACTCTTGGTTTATCTGCCCAACAGCATCAATAACCACTTAAACACAGGAACCACTCTAAACAGAGGGGACTCTGCTGAGGCCCTACTTTGCCGCCTCCTCCCAAGTCTAAGTGGAGAGGCAGTGCCACGAAATACTAGGAACAGGCACCATCTCAGGTCCCCTGCTGAACAGTGCCGATGCCAACAGAGCTGAAGGAGGGCTCAGCCTGAAAGAGGATCTCCGTTCACTCTCCACACAAAATTAAGCCTCATCCAGCACTCAGTCATTCCAGCTGGCGGACCTGGGAATTAAGGGCACTGCCTCTAGCCAGTGATTAGCAGAACACCAATGTTAGAGGCTCCGTGAAAGATGCTACAGAGCCTTTAGAAATTTTGAGATGCACAGGAAGTACAAATGAATGCAGTCATACATACACACATACAGAGAGGCCTGGGCCACTGCTGCTATTGCCGCTTATCTAGAGACGCTGCAGACAGCTCAGGTTTACCCCAGCTGACAGGCAATGAAAACAGTCTAATATACCTCCTGCTCTCGCCCTTAAATCCCTTTTTGGAGATCAAGATAAACTCGTTTCTTCCCTTCCCCAGTGCTCCAGACGTTTGAGTGAAGTGGCAGAGTATTGTGAGGTTTTGTGCAAATGAAATCACTGTGTAATACTGAATGAGTGTGTTATTTACTTGTCAGGGTATTCATCAGCACACAGGCTTTGAGCCTTCCGAGTTTCATAGATGCAACTTTAGCTCAATTTTTTTTTTCAAAAAAATTGCTCTTGTCCTGATACATTATATTAGGGCCCCTCAGACTTACAAGCAAATATCTGCAATTGTGTGTTGCAGATGTGAGAAATAATGATGCATATCGATGGCATAAAAAAATGAAAATTCTGCTGCTGTTTTCTCCCACTTTATCCAAAACCCTTTAAACATTCCTGGTGGATCTAAGAATTCAGTTATGCACGTGGAGTCCTTGCTGCCATCCTCTTTCTCATTAGGGTATTTCCACTCTCAAGAGGATTTCAGGAGCGATTTTGTAAATTTCCTGAGCAATTGTCATCACTGGATTTCCTCCATGATTTTAGACATTAAAGTCACTCTGGGATCTCTCGGGTTATTGATAAAGGTTTGGTTAAGGCAGAAAGGGAGAGAGAGATGAGAAAGAAAAAGTGGGAAGAAGGAAGAAGTGTTAAAATAGGGACAAAGGCAAGGAGAAAAGATGAGAGAGAGGAGAAGGGAGGGGGAGTGAAAGAGGAAGGGGAAGAAAAAAATGCAATAGCTCATCTACTCTTGGTGCTAACACCCTCCTCCTTGACCTGAGAGGACTACATTTTTAAAAGCTGACAAGTAATTCAATCTCCAATTAACAATTTTAAGTGGTGCAGCACATATTACTGTGTAAATGTTTCTCCAGGAATACATCCAAGGGTGAATGGAATTAAACCTCTAGGGAGACAGGACCAGTGCCTATGAGACCAAGAATATTTGGGGGTTCCAAAACATAGTCCCTTAATACAGAGACCCAGGGTTGCAAATTCCTCTCCTGCTTTGTTGCCGCTATTATCACTGGCAAACCGGAGAGCTGGTTGGCAGCTGGCAGGCTAGGGCTAGAGAAGGGACACAGTGACACACCGGTGGCACGGGATGGGGAAGCCTCTGATGTGAGCCATGGCTGGATTCAATACCATCCACTGCAAGACCCAAAATCTCTTTATGTGTGTGTGTGCGTGCTCAGTCTTGTCCAACTCTTTGCGACCCCAATGGACTGCCGTGGAATTTTCCTGGCAAGGATACTGCAGTGGGTTGCCGCTGCCTTCCCCTGGGGACTCTGGCGTCTCCTGCATTGGCAGCTAGATTCTTTACCACTGTGCCACCTGGGAAGCCCCAAAATCTCTTTATAAGCAGCAAAATTACAAAGTGGTCAGGTTTGCTGATGGATAAACTGGAGTAAAGGGATTGTGCTACCAGTGGTAGAAAGGATATTTACGGAACTTCCCTGGTGGTCCAGTGGTTAAGAATTCGCCTGCCAATGCAGGGGACACAGACTGGATCCCTGACCCAGGAATTAGGGTCCCCCATGCCACAACTGAGCCTGTGCGCCATAACTACCAAAGCCCGCGCTCTGGAGTCAGGGCTTTGTAACAAGAGAAGCCACCGCAATGAGAAGCCTGTGCACCACAGCCAGAGAGAGGTCGCGTGTAGCAACGGAGAGTCAGTGCAGTCAAAAATAAGTAAATGTTTTAAAAAAGAAAAGATATTTATGCAAAAAGAAACTGAGCTACAGGGAGAATAGAGGAATGAGGTAGATGGCAGAAGGAGGAACTGGGGTAGAGAGGAACCTCATGACAGTTTACTTGTCAAATGTATGAGAAAAAGGCATAGACTTCCAGAGTCAAAACTGATGCCAAATAAAATCACTCATCTCAGGGATCCATCAACTGCTCATTTAGCTGCAGACTTGAGCATACTGACAATAAATTACTTCCACATACAGAAAAAAAAATGTGAAAGTCTGGTCTATTGACATATAATTCACATATAGTGAAACTGTCCATTTTTAGGTGTACAATTCTATGAAATCTGACATCACATAGGCATATAACCACCACCCACAATTGCCCCAAAGTTTTCATTAGCCCCCAAAATGTTCTCATTTCCTTTGTAATCAATTCCCTTCTCCCACCCCAGACCAACATGGATCTTTGTGTCTCAACAATGTTGCCCCTTCTAGAATGTTATGCATCTAGCTTCTTTCAGTCAGCATTATGCATCTGAGAGTCATTGACACTGACATAGGTGGCAGTTCCTTTTTTACTGCAGAGTAGTATTCCATTTTATGGAAATACTACAACCTGTCCATCTGATTGCTGTTAACAGACATTTGGGTTGTCTCCAGTGTTGGGCAACTATGAATAAAGCTGCTATACACTCCCACACAGGTTTTTCTATTGATGTACATTTTTGTTTCTGTTGAGTCAACACCTAGGAGGTAAGACTGCTAGCAAAAGGAGAAGAGGGCACCAGAGGATGATGTGGTTAGATAACATCACTGACTCAATGGACATGAATCTGAGTAAACTCCAGGAGATAGGGAAGGACAGTGAAGCCTGGCCTGCTGTAGTCCATGGGGTCACAAAGAGTCAGACATGACTTAGAAACTGAACAACAACAGGGTTGCTAGGATACACTGTAAGTGGACAACTGTTTTAAAAGAAAGCTAAACTTTTTCTAGATGAGTGTACCATTTTGCAGTCCCACCAACACACGTGAGATTTCTAGTTGTTTTACATCCTCACCAACATTTAGTATGTCAACCTAAATTTATATTAGTGGTGTCTAACTGTGGTTTTAATTTGTGTCTCCCTAATGACTAATGATAAATATCTTTTTCTGTGCTAACGATATCTTTTTACGTGCTTATTTACCCATCCGTATACCTTTGGTGAAATGTCTGTTCAAATTTCTTACCCATTTAAAAAGTTACTGGGTTGTTTCCTATTATTGAGTTGTGAGAACTCTTTATATATATATATATATATATATATATATATATATATTATTTATTTATTTTTCAGTCACCTCCCAGTGGTTTTTCTGAATAGATATGGGACATGAGGTTGGTACTGGAAGGCAGTTGGCTGTGTGACTGCCTCTGCCCACCAGTGGTGAGGCACAGAGATTGGTGCCTGCTGTGACCTGGCTTCTTGGGGAGTAACACCGACCTTTTATCTCTTCAGCCTTTCTGTTTGTATTTTCTCATCTACATCTGATGGGCAGCAATTTAATGTTTTCCTTTTAGAACACATGAAAAGCCTGTTATTGTCTTAACACAACAGGCACACAATAAATGCCAGTGAACTGCCATCATTCTCATTGCTCTATAAAAACTCAGCCCTAGTTTGTATTTTCAGCAAGTTGAACTACTATAAGCAAAAGAAGTCTTTCCTAGTAGTGCTAATATGTGTTGGGGCTTCCTTAAGCAAAATCAGTGGTTCAATTTTCCTCTCCTTTTAGCTTTCCCAGTGGAGATACTGGATTTTTCTTTCAAAATTCTTTACCTGGGCTAGAATTAGGCTAGTAACTCTATATACTATAAAGTCATATTACATTAGGGTTACTCTACTGAGCTGCATAAACCTGTTTTATCTGTTGAGAAGACATTTTATCAAAGGGTTAGATAGAAAAGGAAGATACCCACAAGTTGATGATATGTTCCAACGGTCTTGACTTCCCGTATTTGCATCTTATGCTCTTGGTTAAATTTGGATGAGTTCCTTTCCTAAATAAACATTGATTTCTCGCTTTCTCTTATGTGCAAACTATTTTAAATGGCTTAAATTCCAGATTCTGAGACATTTAAAATATTAGGATGCAGTCAAGAATCAACCAGAAAAACTCAAAGCCTGGGCATGGTAATTTGTATCAACCTAAACTGCTCTTCGGAAAAGGCAATGGCAACCCACTCCAGTACTCTTGCCTGGAAAATCCCATGGACAGAGGAGCCTGGTAGGCTGCAGTCCATGGGGTCGCAAAGAGTTGGACATGACTGAGCGACTTCACTTTCACTTTTCACTTTCATGCATTGGAGAAGGAAATGGCAACCCACTGCAGTGTTCTTGCCTGGAGAATCCCAGGGACGGCGGAGCCTGGTGGGCTGCCGTCTATGGGGTCGCACAGAGTCGGACACGACTGAAATGACTTAGCAGTAGCAAACTGCTCTTAAAGCTTCTCCTTTCATAATTCAACACTCCTGACTGTGGACGTTAGCTGATTAGACTGTGTGAAGGTGGCCACTCTGAATGAGAGGGGACACAGCCAGATCTGGACCCATGCACAGGGGACATTCCCACGAATGATGAACAGTCAGGAGTCAGGTTTCTAAACAGTCTCGTTTCCTGTGTCTTTATCATATTCACACAGCAGTCTGTGCACAGCCAGAGACCAGGTCTGTCTTCGCCCCAGAAGACTGAAGTCCTTGCATTTCTAATCTACCAACGTGTGCAGTTCTTGCACTTTTAATTTATGAGTGTTTAGGGGGGACCTCTCTGACTTGGGAACATATTGGCTCGGTCTAATGCTTGGAGATTATTAAACTCGGAGCTATGCTCCACTATCAAGTCTACAGATCTTTTATTTAGAAGATATGGTGCTCTAAATGCACAAAGAGCTCCCTGTCACCTTCACATTAAAGCCCCTAGTGCCTGGTAAATGGAATTATATAGCTGTCATCTCCTTTCCCCAAAGTTTTAAGAGTACAATGGGCTCATTTTTTCACACTCCATCCCAGCTTCAGAACTAAGAGACCTACTTTGTATTGATTTAAGGTCTCAGAAATAAATAAACCTGCTTCACCGCTGTGATTCACAACAAATTCATGATACACTATTGCATGATATATTTCAAGCTCTGGCCCTGGCTCTCTTTTTCCTCTGGTGAGTGATGGGGGAGATGGGAGGTAGTGGGGAGCTGCAGAGCTGACAGCCGGATGGTTATTGGAGATGGCTGCTGACTGCAAATCCAAGAACAGATACTGCTGGAGGAGTATGGGAATTTTTTTTAAACTGGGGGGCAGGGGTGAGAAGCTAATTTACTTGGGTTTCAGGCAGGGGTTGGGGGGAGAAGAAAGGTTAAGGGGAGAGGAGAGGGAGAGACGCAACAGCAAAGCTTCGACTGAACACTAATTCGCAAAGACAGAGCAATGAACATGGCTAGGAAGAAAAGCGAAGAAAATCTAGCACAAGGAGGCGTAACATCTAACTGACTGGAAGATGAAGATGCTGAGCTGCTCTGCTGAGGGCATTGAGTTTGCAGTCCTTGGGGGGAACTTAGCTTGAGATCAGGGATGATGTTTTATGAGAGGCAGAACATGTACAGACCCTACACACCCCAGAACCTGTGAAGTGGAGGCATCTCTTGATTCCAAGACTTAGGGAGCATTCCAGTCCTGGGGGCTGGATAGGATGCTCTGGAGAGAGGATAGACATAGAGCGGAGGTCACACGTATGTGTGAGCCAGAGACCCTCTCTGAGCTGAGAGGGTGAGAAACTAGTATCTTGTTTGGTTTGTGTGCCCGGAGGGCTTCAGAGTCCCTCAGTCTACATCACCCTACTGATTTCTGAAACAAGTCCCACTAAACTACAAATTTTAACTAGTATCTAAATATATAGCTCTCAAAAAGACCTATCTTCGGACTTCCCCGGGCGTCCACTGGTTGCGAATCCACTGACAACGGAGGGGACACAGGTTCGATCCCTGGTCTGGGAAGATCCACATGCTGCAAGGAGCAACTAAGACCAAGAGCCTCAGCTACTGAAGCCCGTGTGCGGAGAGCCAATGCTCCGTGACAAGAGCAGTCACCATGGTGAGCAGCCCGCGCACTGCAGCTGGAGAGGAGCCCCCACTCTCCACAACTGGAGAAACCCCACATGCAGCAATGAAGATCCAGTGCAGCCAAAAAATAAAAGACCCTGTCTTCCAGTCCTGTATCCTTGATATCCTGATCCTGTATCCAGTCCTTGACTTTTGACAAGGCGGGTGATGGGAAGGTATAAAAGCCTGGGCAGACAGCATGCAGCAGATCCCTAAGGTTCTAGAGTACTACTTCAGAGTGGTGAGTGTTAGCTGTTCCTCCAGTAATTAAAACTTATTTCATATTTTCAGCTGGCTGGAATGTTATGAATCCAATTTCTTTGCTATCTTTGAAGAGCATTTTCATCTTCACTATGTTTGTTCTTGAGACAAGACTGGACCTTGAAAGCAAAAATACATGGGAAAGAGTTTGGTTCCGTTCAGTTCTACAATAGGCCAGCCCATCAAACTGGGAGTCACTTTGTTAATTTTGAACTACTGTTTAAGAGGAATTAGTTTGTCTGTATAGAGAAACAGACTAGGAAGAACTTCATAGAGATGAAAGGGATTGGCTTAAAGAGTACTGAGCTGCCCTTCAGTTGAGTTTTTCAAGCATCATTGAATGACTTTGGTAATGGAGTTACAGCAGAAATTCAAACAACAGTTGGGCAGTGGGACTCTGGAGGATCCTTCCGCTTCCAGCAATAATTCTATGACCACTTGTTCTCATCACGAACAACATCACCACCGTCACATGGCACTTATTCTTCTGTAATATGGAAAAAAATTTTAAACTGTTATGCTCTACAACTCCCATTCCTCACCTTGCTAATACATAGTAATTTTATATATCACTAGTATGTAATCGCACTAACACAGAATCCTCTCACATGTAGTCACTTTTTTAGATTCCCCACTGATGCCCCAATCTATTCCCTCCCTGCCCCAACCTAACACAGTTCCCTGGCTACAAGTCAAGACACATCTTCATAGCATAAGAGAGTACTAGAAATTAAAGAGAATTTAAGATTCAGAGACCTTCTGGTCTTCACTTTAAGGTGGGAAATGTATTTTACATAGAGGAAAGTGAACCACAAAGAGACAAGAGCCCAAAGTTGCTTTGGGCTAGTTGCTTTGCTAGTACATGGTAAGGAGAGAATAATAAAAAATAATTTTTATTTGCTTTTTCTTAGGAAAAAAAATCTGAGGGACTTCCCTGGTGATGGTTAAGAATCTGCCTTGCAATGCAGTGGGGTCCATCCCTGGTTGGGGAACTAAGATCTCATGTGCTGAGGAGCAACTAAGCCCACATACCACAACTTAGAGGGTCCAAACTCTGCAACTAAGATCTTGCGTGCTCCAACCAAGATCCCATGCAGCCAAATAGATAATAAATAAATAAATAATTTTTAAAAAATCTAAAGGCTCTGATGGGCTTCCCAGATGGTGCTAGTGGTAAAAAACCCATCTGCCAATGCAGGAGACGTGAGACACAGGTTCAATCCCTGGGTTGTGAAGATCCTCTGGAGGAAGGCAGGGCAACCCACTCCAGTATTCTTGACTGGAGAGTCCCATGGACTGAGAAGCCTGGAGGGCTACAGTCCATGGGGGTCACAAAGAGGGTCACAAAGAGTTGGACATAACTGAGTGACTAACATCAAAGGCTTTGAAACTTCAAAAAGTTTTAGCACATTTATAATAGGCGGGTGAACATGATCATTCCCGAGTCTCAATGCCCAGGCAGAGCCTTAGAGCTCTGACTTTGTCTAGAAGCTCTAGCCTGATGCTTGTGTGGGCTCTCCCATCCTGAGTCTCTAAGCCACCATGCCCACACGGGCTCTCTTAGAGGGTCAGAGGTAGTGGATCCCTGAATGGCAATTCCACCACAGAGCGGGAATCAGACTACTGGCCAATTACCTCAGCGCACTCATGGAGTCAAACATACCTGGTACAGTTTCCTATCAGACCTAAGGAACATCAGATGAGAAACTAAACAACCCCCAGATGGGGTCAGGTGTGCCCCAGGGGGAAAGGCTTGAAAACCAAGGGGATGGGCAACCTTTTCTGAGAGCTCATTCCTCATGCTAAAGAGAGGCTGACTCTGAGAGGAAGCTAACATGCCCTCTTTAGAAAGGAGACTGATCCCATCTGGAGCTTCGGAGAACAGGGCCTGTCTGTTGTGAAAATAGGTAGTTAGGGACTTTTAAAAATGCAAATTGCTGGACTGATCCTTACAGTGATTATGGGCTATTGTACCAACAAGTCCACTGGGACCCGCGCAGACAGATGACTGACACATATACTACCCTATCAGGACCAAACATGGTGCCTCTCGTGTTAATGGCTTTCCAAAGTGTGTGATTGTCTTTAGATAATATCTATGGGGAAAGTCAATATGTGGATGTACTGCCACAGTGAGGACTGACATCTAACATTTTCTTAAAGGAATCTTTGCCTTCCAAGGGTCAGAAAGTAGAGAGAATGTTGTGTTTGTATTTCACTTCCAGGTCTTAGATAAAGAGTTGCACTGAGACAGGCCCCTAAATGTATCTTAAGGAAGACGACAACAGTACCAGTGAATTACCTGTATTAACTCATTTAATCCTCACAAGAGCCTGTTACAATCTCTGTTTTATGGTTAACACAACTGTGACCTGGAAGGGTTAAGTACATTGTTCAAAGTCGCTCCACTCACAGTTGGCAGAGCCTGGACTCAAACCTGGCCAGTCCACTTCTTTTATTTTTTTCGGTCTCACCGTGAGGCTTGTGAGATCTTAGTTCCCTGATCAGGGATGGAACCCGTACTCCCTGCATTGGGAGCTCTGGACCTCCAGGGAAGTCCCCAGTCCGCCTCTTTTAAGTTAGGAGACAGTTACAAGGCAGCCAGAGCTGAAGAACCATCCCTTCCTTTCTTGAGCCTCCATGGCTGATGCTCACATTGTGCATCAGAGAGTCATGGGCAAGGATGGAGAATGCAACAGTGCAGGCTCCCGGTGCTACAAGCTCCTGGGAGGAGCTCTGACCCTGTACCCCAAAGAGTCACATTTCACGTTGTACAGACACACAAAAATATGTATTTGGAAACTGAGATCCAGAGAGGGCCTGATATCAAGTTTCAAAAGCAAGATTAGCAGAATTAGCCCCCCTACAGGCCTAACACGTAGCCCTAGCCACACTCACCATATAATTTATTTTTTCTTGGCAGATCCAGTGGTACTAGGGACCTGGTCTCTCTAAAGGGAATGAGATTATTGGATATTTTTTTTTCCCTTAATGCAGAAGCCTTAAAATGCTTTAGCACAAGAAAATCATACATCACTTCTTGAATGAATCTATAATCCATCTATCACACCATTGGCACATGACTTACCTCCAGAGACAGTTATTGTCCAGAGGACAAGTCATAAACTGCAATTCTGATTTCTTGGTATAAAGAGAGAGCTTTCACCACGTCTGGGCAGTGGACTGAGAACTGGCAGGCTCTAGTCTATATCCCTTATATTTCTAGGTCCTCCCAGCCGACCGACCACCTAACGTTACAGTAAACATAGAACAGAGTAGGGAGTGGAAGGAGAGGAGGTGGATCTGAAAGTCACTGCAAACGTCCAATGTCGCCTTGACTTAGGAGTTTATGACTCTACAAATTGTCACAGCCCATTAAGGGTCTTTTTTTCCAGTTTCCCAAGCACACAAGCTGCTGCCTTTGCCAAGCCAGCCTGACTCCCTTCTGGCAGGTAGTCTGTCACATCCATCAAGTCCATCCTTACCACTCAGTGAGGTATTTTGAGGGATATGCCCACCCACAGCCTACAGTTTGAAGAAATGGGAACCCATGATCTACTACCTTGAGTGACATAAAAGAGCAGGCCCTTAGGAGTGTCTCTTACTTATGTTATCACTCTCATGACATTTGGACAAAAGGTAAAATGACCACTGGGACTTCTCTGGTGGTCTAGTGGCTGAGAGTCCGCCTGCCACAGGTTCGATCCCTGGTCCAGGAAGATCCCACATGCCGAGGAGTAACTAAGCCACAACTACTGAGCCCACACACTACAACTACTGAAGCCCTCCTGCCTAGAGCCAGTGCTCCGACAAGAGAAACCACCACAATGAGAAGCTCAAGCCCCACAATGAAGAGTAGCCCCTGTTTGCTGCAACTAGAGAAGGCCCGCGCAGCAGTGAAGACCCAGCGCAGCTTAAAGCAAAATAAACAAATAACTTAAAATGATCACTACTTTCTCTTCCCAGGCCTGATGGACACTGAGCCCAGGGAACTGAGAGCACCTTAAATGAAGCTTAGGGGCGTGGAGGTTCACGTTCTGCTGCTAGTTCTCGTCTCTGTTGGTGGAACTAAGTTACTCTACCTTCTACTGTTTTCGTCTTCCCATCTGTAAAATGGCCCTCGTGCCACCAGCCCACCCAGAAAGTAACAAGGAGCCACACAGATGTTCTTAAGTTTCAAATAAAGTTATCCAGGCTGCCCCTATTACCAGCCCATCACCTTGAGTTCAAATGTCAACTCTGTTTCTATGACACTTAAGAAAACTGGATCCTGTATCTCTCCTCACCTGTGTAATATTCTGAATATTTCACACATAACTACAGGCAGCCAAGAACAAGGCATTCAAGGAATGAGGATATACAAAAACTCAGATCACAAGGACAGGGGATCAAAGTACACATATGGGGAGCACTTTCTGGTTGTGGAAAACAAAAGACAGAATGGCAGAGGACGGGGCCCCTAAAAAAGATGTGTACGTGAACAGTGAAATCCCTGGAAGTGAGAAACAGGAAACCGTGGAGATGGTTATATTTATGTGCAGGTGACCACTGCCGGCTATAAAAAGAAATCCTTTAAAAGTAAGAGTCTTTGGAAGAGAGGGCTAGGGAGGGCTAAACTAATTAAAACCGGGTTGGCTAACGATGGGCAACACCACGTGTGTGCTGAGATGGAGTGCAGCCATAAAAGCTTGACGCGGACACGCAATGTATTAAGTTGGGAATGCATGTCTTTCCAGCTTCGTTTCTATTAAAGGAACAAACAATTTACATGTGGCTGTGTTACAGAAGTGTGATCTGTGGAGTGTCAACCCTTTCTCTTCACACCCAACTGTGTTCACTCAAAGCAGAGATGGGGTGGAGGGGGGCAGGGAGGGGGAGGAGAAGAGCGGAGAGAAAGAAAAGTTTTTAAAAAAACCTCTGCCTCAGCAAAAGTTTTCATTAAAATTTTAGACAAATGATCCCTGTGTCCTTCTCCCTTGCTGCCTGGGGCTCCATGCTATTTCTATGCAAATAACAACCTCGTGGTTTATATCTTATTATTTCCACCGGAGCTGCAGCGACATGACCTGAGACGTGTAAGAGGTGGGGGGGGTGGGGGGGGGGGGGGGGGGAGGTGGAGTTAGAAAGGAGAGAGAGAAAGAGAGAAGAGGAGACACAGAGATGAAATGGGTGTTCACTCAAGTGTGAAAAAAATACTGTCAGGAGTGCACGTCAAGAACAAAAAAAAAAAATTGCAGGGATAATGTGTTTATTTCAGTACCACCCCCACCCCCCCATGCTCCCCTCCGCAATCCAGCACCTTTTAAAATTCATTGGGCATCGGGCGATCATGCACAATCCATCTGCTTTCACTTTATCATTTGCATTTCATGCCTCCTGGCTTTTGATGTGCTGATACTTTGATGCAGTCAGGAGACGCGCATTATCATTATTTCAATTTTCAAAGGGGTCAACGGGATCGGCACTTGCACACACAGATTTTTTTTCCCTACAACCTCTGCACGCCCCACCTCCCTTCTGACTCTTTGCCCTAATGTTTAACATAAAGGATGAAGACTCAGAAAGGTAGGGGTCAAATGTTTACAGTCTAAAGGCTCGCGTCCACCACCTACATTTACACAGGTACACGCGTATGACAGGCTGGATGGTCAGGGCTTGGGGCGGCTCTACGGGGCTTCAGACACACACAAAGACTTTCTCACACATGCAGACTCAGGGAAGCACACAGACAGCAGAGAGGGATCCAGACACAAAGAGACAGAGACTAGAGCTCAGGCAAGGAGAGACACACACTCAAAGTGACCTGGACACACGCCCAGTGGATGCGAGACACAGATTCCTACAGAAAAAGAGGCAGATGTGCAGAGCGACAGGGGTGCACACAAAGACAGGATGTGCACAAGGAGGAAGGCGGAGGAGGCGGCCGGAGTATGTGGCTCCTGTCTAGTTCCCTTCTTCATACCTGAGAGGCACAGGGGCAGACAGGACATTCTTAATGAATTTGCATGAAAGCGGGGGTCTGCCAGCTCCATGGCTTCATGTAAGAGGATAGTGAAGCAGTCAAGGCAGGGTTAGGTAACCCCTATAACTGATCACTCCCTTCAGCTACAAATGATCATATCCTTCTGGAAGTGAGCACTGTAGGGTAAGTTACAGCTGCAGCTTCACTGTCTCTTCCCTACAACTAGACTTCTTCTTTAACCAGCAGCCCTGCAGGCTAAGAGGAAGATGAATATAATGAATTTGATCACAGCAATTCAACCAGATTTTAAGAAAACAAAACAAAATCCCCAATACTTTCTTTGCAGCATGATTGAAATTCAACTACCAAGCTTCCAAGAAAAAACAAACAAAACCCCCAGCAGCAGTGACAATAACACAACAACAATGACATCACCTTTGCCTTTTGGAATAGTCTTTTGGTATCAAGGAAACAATAAGAAACTCAGTGTGACAAGACACTTTTCAGAAATTAGCTCTTTGCTCAGGTAGAGGAACATTATAGAAATATAGGTGTCTTCGTTACATTGGATCCTCACAGATAATGGTACCTACAGTTCTCTTCAACATGCATCAATATCTCATTCTAAGAAATAGGATCGAAAAGAACAACATTTTTAAAAACGTAAGACTCTCAGCCAGTTTCATTCAGAGCAATAATCTCCCTCAGAGACAGTTCACAATCTTTATTTCCAGGCTACTCTCTAAAGAAAGAGCAGGACATCCAAGTTGGCCACTGTGAGCACCGCTCTGCTTTTCTTGGAGAGAAAGGCAAACCCAGAGAAGGAGACAGAGTTCACATGGATGCAGAGAGCAAGCCCATCACCTCATACCATTCTCATTTCTGGAGTCCCCCAAGGTTAACTGGACTGATGGCAGTGTCAACTTATTCTAAATGGGGATGATAGGCTGGGACACTTAATTCCAATCCTTTCACTTGAAAGTCAAGGCTGGATTAAAAAAAAAAAGTTTGTGTAAGTCTAATAAACAACTTAGCACATGTGTAATTCCGCAAGTTCAATCCCCAAACCATGTTAAGAGAGAGGAAAAGGTAACTGGAACTGCAGTGCAGGCCAATGCTTGTGCCAAGTTCTAGGTGCTTTTACCTATGTTTTCTCATTTGATGTTTACAGCATCATTTAAAGGTGGAAATTAATTACCCATCTTTGACAGATAAAGAAAGATGAGAGGTTATGTGAGTTGTATGAGGTCAGTAGCCAGCCTTAGACTATTACATATTCCTAGCTTTGGAGAGAAAATAATTTTCCTATGCCTGCGAAGAAGGGGGAACTACAGGGTCCTTTGTATATGCAGGTATTCTTAGGTACTGAGGACACTGTAAGAGTGAAAACTATCTATTTTTTTCCCTCTGTGGAAAAGCCACTATGAACTTGGATTGAAAAGGCATTTCTTTGAAAGGGAAAGTAAATGTCCATATCATACTCTTTTCTTAGCAATCCATCCATGCACCCATTTGCCCACTTCCCATTCAACATTTACTAAGTACTTCCTTACCTAAAAGGGACCCTGTCTTAAGTGCTCCTTCTCAGAGATGCTTTCACAAATTTCTCAAAACATTAAAACCTGATACCCTTGTCATGTTCAGAGGATGTTTCATAGTTATAGATCTCACATTGCTTGCTCACAGATGGCCAAAAGAGAGGGAAGGCAGAACAGAAACAGTCAATGAAATCTGATCTTTCTAGAAAGACATCAGAATGTAAACTCTTTGCAGCAGGAGTTATATATGGTTTGTTTATTAACATATCCACAGGGCTTGGAATAGTGTCAGGCACATAGTAGGTACTCATAACACTCAGTTTATCAAATGAATGAATAGGCAGAGAAGACGGAGAGAGAAGAGATAGACTAAGGGAGGTGTGGGCTGAATATCTTCCCCCACCAATCAAGACCTAGAATTAAGAATTCATAACAGTCTTTGAAAAGCTTCACACACTTCTCCCAAATCCTAGAAACTTACTTTGTTGAGGGCCCCAGCTCCTGTCAGGATTAAGTGAGAATTTTCAACCTGGATGGTTCTCTGTCCCAGTCGGACGAGGTAAGCCCCAATCCCAATGGCCCTGCATGTAACCTTAAAAAAAGAACAAATTCGATGTGTCACATATTTATGTTCCCCCGCAAGCTGTAAGAATTAAGGTATAGGTACAAAAAATTCACATTAACAGAAGTTGGCTTTTTTTTTTTAGGAAATCTGTTTGATTAAATAACAATACAAAAACACAATTTCCTGGTTAAAGCCAAGAAGGTACAGAATTCATTCAATGATTCAAGTAACAGTTAAAGTGTCTCAGACCCTTTACTTCTCTTACACTTTTGCCTGTTCCACAGATGTGTGGCATCCACACTAGAGGTATGAAAAAGGAAAATAGTTAAGAGGAAAAGAAATTTAAGCTGTTAATACTGTGTAGAATATTTGAGATATAAGAAGTTAAACTAAAGGCTAACATGAGGTGCTAGTTTTATCTGGGGAATCCAGTTATGTACATTATCCTATCGTCCAACTATTACACACAATTAAAATTAAATTGCATATTTACAATGTTAAAGAAATGCTCCTGGGGCTTCCCTGGTGGCACAGAGATAGGAATCTGCCTGCCAATGCAGGAGACATGGGTTCAATCCCTGGTCTGGGAAGATCCCACATGCCATGGGGCAACTAAACCCGTGCTCCAAGGCCTGGGGAACTGCAAATACAGAAGCCCGCACACCCTAGAGCCCGTGGTCCACAACGAGAGAAGCCACCATAATGAGAAGCCTGAGCAGTGCAATTAGAGAGCAGCTCCCACTTGCTGCAAGTAGAGAAACGCATGCTCAGTCACAAAGACCCAGCACAGCCAATAAATAAATCAATAATTTATTATTATTTTTTTTTAAGAAATGCTCTCATTTGAGGCTGAACAGCAGTGACGGTAGCAAAAGCAAATCCTAGTCACAGCCAGCTCTCCAAAAATCTCACACTCAGCCAAGATTTACCAGGCTGATGGTGATGATCTCGTCGTAGGCCAACGAGGATTCCCCAGCAATCATTCCAGAACCTCGAAGGTTCTCTGCTCCAAGTCCTTCTTCCTTCCCAATAATGTCAGTTATCTTGTATCTGGTGGATAGAGCCATGCCAAATTAGACAGGTTAAACACAGTAACAACAATCCATTAAGAGAACCACCACCATTAATAGGCTGTTAAAAGCATACTGAACTCTTATATTTAACACCAGAGCTCTGTACTTTTTTTATACTCTTCATTCACATATCTTTCCTTCTTAGCTTGGTGCCTATTTTGTCTGGAAGCAACATGGTATAGCAGAAAGAGCAAAATCTGGAACTAAGTAGACAGGTTTAAATCCCTGCTCTGACACATACAGCAGCATGACTCTAGGGATAAGGTAACTTGTGTAAGATGGGAATTAGAGTGTATCCACTTCTGAGAGTTGAGTTAAACTGAGCAGCAATGAGAGGGTTTGACACATAGATGGCGCTCCAGTGTCAGAAGACCTCTTACTTTCTAGGACACGTATCTCTACAATAAGCCACAGCCATTAAATCAAAGATTTTAGATGAATGTTACCTAGGAATAAAAAAAAAAAAATCCAGAGGCACAGTGAGAACAGTTTCTCAAGTTCCAAATCCTCTCTCTTTCCAAGACAAGGATGAAGGGAAGGTCAACACAGCGCACTCCATCCCTGCTTCTTGGAAAGTACCCAGTGTATATACCAGAGTTCCTGGCACAGTACTCTGGAGGGGCAGGGGGAATGTGTGTAAAAGTGAAATGCTGGGCAAGTTGTCCAGAAAGCAGCCTGTGGATCCAAGGGGAGCCACTCATGGGTCTTCTTGGTGGGAGATTAGGAGTGATAGCTGATAATGGGAAATGGGAGATGGGGAATGCAGTTAATAAAGGAAAAATACAAAGTGGGACATAGAGATGGGCATGTTATTTATTGTTCCACGTGTACAGAAGGCTTGGCACTGGGCACAGTTTTAGAAACTGAAATAATAAATAAATATCCCATAGTGGCTCTTAAACTTTTTTTTGCCCCCATATTTCTCTGTTCCTTTACGTGCAGCCTTCCACCAATTCCTTTTCTTTGCCCTCACTGTTGTTCTGTGGCTTTGTGTTTCTGCTTCCCATATTCCCAGTAATTCCTTCTCCCAGTTCCTCCTTTGGCTCTGTATCTAGACTCTAGATTCCAGACTTATGTTACAGGTAAAGTTAATCTGCTTTAATGGGTTAACAAGCCACAGTAATTTGGTGGTGGGGGAGGGGGTTATATGTTCTTTTTATAAGGCTCACATGCCATATAGTCACTCATACTCATGGGTCCAGCCAGCCTTCCTTACAAAGTAGATCTTTTCCCTCCTAAGGAGTGCATACTGCTTCACAGGTGTTTGTGATTTGTTAAGTGACATCTTTTCCTACTGGATTACATGAAAGAGAATAAAAAATTTCCCATTTTCTGCTCTATGATCTAAGTCTTCTACCTTTAAGACACTCTTTAAAGTAGTTCCAGGGACTTCCCTGGAGATCCAGTGGTTAAGACTCTGCGCTTCCACTGCAAGGAGCACAGGTTTGATCCCTGGTCAGGGAACTAGATTCCTCATGTCACATCACAAGGCCAAAAAACAAAAAAGGTAGTGTCACATTTTAATGTTACTTTTAATAAAAACCTTTGTGCAATGTAATACAATTACAAAATGTGTGTCATTTTTGATCCTCACAACAGTGTGATAAGGAATATCATCTCCATTATCATAGATAATAATAGCCAAGATCTGTGATTGCTTACTATGTGCTTAGTACTATGCCAATAAGGGCTTCACATACATAAGTTCACTTGATTCTTCTCCGTACAGATGAGGAAACTAAAGCTCAGAGAAGAAAACTGACTTTTTTTAACAAAAGCAATATACAAAAATCAATAGTCTTCTGAGATACCAGTAATAAAGAGTTAAAAAATACAATGGTGCAGGTGGAGTGGGAATCCTGTTTAGAGTAGCAAGAAAAAAGTACAAAACATATAGAGCTATTCAAAAAATCGCAAAATCCCACCATACCTACACTGTACACCAAGACATCCTGGGATGAGTGTCACACTGAACCATCAGGGGCACTGAAGGACGTTTCAAATTTTTGAGAGAAATACTATATGTTATCTGTTGGCTCCCATGTGAACTACTAGTTTCAAGTAGTTCATGGTTTAACACGAGGTAGTGCTGCATTCCTTCTGACTATCTTTGCAAAGCTGGGTTTTCAGTTTTGAAGGTGGTACAGGGTGGAGGGACTTCTTCACAAAAATCAGTGTAGAATAAGATGTGAGGGTGGCTATGTCCAAGCTGATTCTAAGATTTGCAACGTTGTACAGATGCAAATATCCCATAAGTAAGTAACTGCAATTATTCAATAATGCAATAAAAAAACTTTTCAGTTATGATATGTATTATACAGTTGACCCTTGAGCAACAGCCAGAGTTAGGGGCATCAACTCTCAGTAGGTGAAAATTGAAGTATCACTTATAGTTGGTGCTTGATTATTAATACATGGTTCTTCCATGTCTATAAATAGATTCAGCCAACCACAGATGGTATAGTACTGTTGCATTGACTGTTGAAAATGTCCACGTAGAAGTGGACTCAAGATTCAAACCCATGTTGTTCATGGTGTAAATACTTATGAAGCTCTCTGGGTCTGACTACTCAATAATCAGAAATACCAGGTGTATCTTTTTGCCTAAAGCTGCTATGAAAAAATTATGGAGACAATATGGGTGCTGTGAACCAAGAAAGACTGGGACCTTCTGGCATAACCTATGTAAAGAAAACTATAAAACTTCAAATATACACTTAAATAATTAGAAAAATACAACATATATCTTTTTGGGAAGAGTCAATATTATGAGGCACTCAGCTCTTCCTAAGTTAATTTATAAACCTAATGCAACTTGGGTCAAAATCATTATGGGAGGTTTTGGGGGATTAAAAAAAAAATTAGCCTATATGTAAAAAGAAAAAAATAATTAATAAAATTTGGAGGAAAAATTAAGAGTGTGAGGAACTCTGGCTCATTAGAGCAGTTAAAACTGTGTGACATTAGTCCAAGAATAGATAGAACAAAAAACAGAATATAAAGCCTGGTAATTGAGTTAAGATTATTATAAAAGTGAAGAAAGTATGAATTATTCAATAAATGACACTGGAGCAACTGATTAACATTCTGGAAAATACTTTCAGATAGATTATAAAAATGTTCAACTTCACCGGTGATCAAAAAATACCAGTTAAAATAACAACTGCTGTTTTCATCCTATTTTATTGACAATAATCAATGTTGGCAAGGGTGGAGAACAATTAAACAGGGTGAACAAGCACTACATATACTGCTCGTGGGAATGCAGCTCTTGAGAGGACAATTTGAAATTATAAAAAAAAATTTTTTTTAAATGGACATTTTTTTGACTACTAATTCTACTTTTAGAAATTAACACAAAGTAAATAACCAGAGATATTCCTCAAAGTTTACATAAAAGAATGATCAGTTCAGGGATATAGCAGTAAAAATTAGAATTGTCTAAATGCTCAAATATGATACATTCATTATAAAGATTTATATGAAGCCATTAAATATCACATTCTCAAATAATATTGTAAGAATATAAAAAGTTCTCCCCCAAAATAACTTTTAGTGGAAAGAATAAATTACAAAAGACCCTTTCTATTATGACCCCAATTATGTAGGATAAAAGATATGTATACATATGACAGAAAGAATATAATATATATTAATAACTGTGATCTCTTGGTAGGACTATAGCTGGGTTTTACTTTTTCTTCATAATTGTATGTTCCAACTTTTCAAATGAATATAATAAACAATTTTAAAGCCTCAATGAATAATTTTGCCTTTTAGCTAGTAAGTGGTAGAGCGGAGATACCTAAGGCTTCTAGATTATGCAACAAGCAATCTTCATTGCTCAAGGTCATGATCAGCAGGACAGTGAGAAAAAAATGATCATATTCTCCTTTCTTGAATCCATGGCCAAATTATTCTGATAGATAATACCTACCTGGATTCTCCTTCATCTTCCACATGTTCACAATGGACAGAGTTGAGAGCACTGACTCTCTTGTAATCTTGAGGGGTCAGATATAAATATTTGTATCCCTGTGGGAAGCACAAATAGTTTTTAACCCATTATTTGCCATCACCACATGACTAGAAGACCCAGCAAAGCATTTATGATGCAGCTTGTTCTAAGCTAGCTTTAAATTGCCAAATCATGTCTTAGAGTTAACTGTCTCACAGAATACTAGCATTGAGAGTGCTCCTTTGAAGGATGGAGGTGTCTGTTTCTGTATCATTGTATCCTTGAAATTAGGTATCTTGCAGCTGCAACTTCAGGTACTGATATATTCCACTCATTTCCTTTTCATCAAGGTTAAAGGGTCATTCTCTAATCTTAAGTGATACCTCCATTAAAAATATCAACACAAAATTAAAGATTTGTATGAATTACTATTCATCATTTTCTCACAATGGTACCATTGTATCATCAAAATATATATGGGTCAAGGATAATTGAGAGCAACACAAAACTGGAGTATTCAATCTTAAAATCAGATGTTCGGGATGACCTGGAGGGATGGGATGGGGAGGGAGGTGGAAGGGGGGTTCTGGAGGGGGAAAACATGTACACCCATAGTGGATTCATGTCAATGTATGGCAAAACAAATACAATATTGTAAAGTTAAAAAATAGAAAATAAACTAATAAAAAAAAAATCACATGTCTATGCAGTGCTAATGATCAGTAAACACTAAGCTTGAACCGTTTGCTTTTTTAAATAAACATTTTATTTTTTAAATAAAAAAGCAAAAAAATTTGCTTTCTAAAATAAATAATCCCTAGGTACATTAAAAAATCATACTAACATTTCATAATTGGCTTATTTTTATACATACATATGCACACTCACATACAGTTATTTAATACATGTATTCACCTTAAGTGAATGAGTCACTCAGACCATAAAACAAAAAAAAGCAAGCAGAGAAAAACACTTAAAATACTATGAGAAACTATGTCCGCCATTTAACTGAATTTGTCCCACAATGAGCACAACATGCCAGAGACATGGATTTGAATTTGCTACTGATTCTGTCTGAGTCTCGATGAGAAAGCACGGAAGCACGGAGTGTCAGCAGTCAGTCTGTCAGCCACATTTACTGGGCACCTATTACATGGAAGGCACTGCTCAAGGCATGGGAAAAACAGGAAGGGACAAAACAGGCAAAGTTTCTGGCGTTACACAACTTATCTTCTAGTAGGAGATACAGAAAATATACAAATTAAGTAAGTTAAATATACGATGTTAATGGGAATAATGTTTGAGGGGAAAAAAATAAAATAGAGGAAGGAGACAGGACAGCTGGGAGAGTTGATCTTCTAGAAGAACAGCCTGGAGGGCTTTGCTGAAAATGTCATTTGAGCCAATACCTGAAGAGCTGTGCAAGTGAGACATGGGGGTGTCTGGTGGAAAAGCACTCCAGGCAGAAGGAACCACAAGTGTGAAGGTGCTGAGTGTGCCCAGCAGGCTCACGACAGAGCGAGGAGGCCGGAGGAACCACAGTGTGGGGTGAGGCGGGAGCGGACGAGGACGGGGCACTGGAGGCCCACCTAGGAGGGGCCTGCCGGCAATTGCAGGGTTTCTGGCCCTCACATGAGTTAGCTGGGAAGCCTTTCAAGGGTTTTAATCACAGGAACAGTTGGAGTTGTGATCTGATTTACATTTAACTGGATCATCCCACGTTCTTTCCTTTCCGTTTTTATTTATTTTTGGTCGTGCTGGGTCTTCGTTGCCACGCTGGCTTTTCTCTGGTTGTGGCAAGCAGAGGCTACTCTTCAGGTGCGGTGCGTGGTCTTCTCATTGCATGGCTTCTCTCGTTGTGAAGCAGGGGCCCTGGGAAATGCGGGCTGCAGTAGCTGCAGCTCCCAGGCTCTAGAGCACAGGCACAATAGTCATGATGCATGGGTTGAGTTGCTCCGCCGCATGTGGGATCTTTCCGGACCAGGGATTGAACCTGTGTCTCCTGCACTGGCAGGCAGATTCTTTACCACTGAGCCACCAGGGAAGCCCTCCACTTGCTGTTGACAGTAGCTTTGGGTAGGGGGTGGGGCAAGGCCAGAAGCAGGAAGGTCCGTGAGGAAGTGACCGCAATAAGTGCAGTAAGAGATGACAGGGACCTAGACCACTATGCAGCAGTGGAAGTGGTCAGAGGTGGTTGTGTCCTGGGTATATCTTGAAGATTGGGATGTACACGTGATTCACTGACAGAGAGGATGTGGGATGTGAGAAAGACAGGTCAAGCATAACTCTAAGATCTTTTACTTAAATGCAAGAACAGAGGTGTCATTTATTGAGACAGAGAAGACTGTAGGAAGAACAAATTCAAGGAAGACGATTAGAAGCTACAGTGAGGCAGATGTGCAAGTAGAGAGGCTGAGTCCGGATAGATGAATCTGAAGTTCAGGGGTAGGATATCAATTTAGTAGTTTATCAGTTTATAGATGGAATTTAAATCTTGAGGACTGGGTGAGATGACCGAGGGTAGGTGAATAGAGAAAAGAGGAGAAGTCCAGGGACTACGCCCTAAAACACTTTTTTTCTTTCTACCTCACCTTCTATAAAAGCTATCTTGCCAAAGCACCAGGTGAGGTGGCTTTGGGCCCTGATGGAGTTGGGGCTGGGGGATCCTGGACTTGGTTCTGCCATACCCTTCATGATCTTGATATCTATCTCCACTCACATTTTAAAAAATAATTTGAAAAATTTGAGATCAGATTCACATTAACATAAAACTGGCCATTGTACAGTGTACAATTCAGTAGTTTCTAGTATATTCAGATGTAGTGCAACCACCACCACTATCTAATTCTAGGATATTTCTATCACCCCAAAAGAAACCCTGTACTTAATAGTGAAAGTGAAAGTTGCTCAGTCATGTTTGACTCTTTGCGACCCCATGGCATTCTCCAGGCCAGAATACTGAAGCGGGTAGCCATTCCCTTCTCCAGGGGATCTTCCCAACGAAGGGATCAAACCCGGGTCTGCTGCATTGCAGGCAGATTCTTTACCAGTTGAGCCACAAGGGAAGCCCAAGAATACTGCAGTGGGTAGCCTATCCCTTCTCTAGCAGATCTTCCCAACCCAGGAACTGAACCAGGGTCTCCGGCATTGCAGGCGGATTCTTTACCAGCTGAGCTGCCAGGGAAGTCCAGGTACTTAAGAGTGGTCATCAACAATTCTCATACACTTTTGAAATGAATTTTACTGAAGCATAATTTACAGGCAACAAAATCCATCAGTTTTAAGTATTGTAGTTAGATGAATTCTGACAAATGTATACACTTGTGTGTATTTGCCATTATAATAAAAATATAGAATATTTCCATCATCCCCTGTCACTCTTAAAGATGTAAAAGGTAGCAAAGGAAACTGAGAAAGAGTGGTTAGAAGGGTAAAAAGGAGATCATGGGGTCCTGGAAACTAAGAGAAGAAAGTATTTCAAGGATGAAGGAGTAACCAACTACATGGAATGCTGCTGAAACGTCACACAAGTGAGATTCACAACAGAGTTTAACAATATGCAATCAATGGCAACCTCGACATAAGCAGCTCTGGTGGAACGATGTGGGTGCGGGAGAAACAGAGATGGGTTCCAGAGGGGATGGGAGGGAGGAGGGTATCTGGAAACAGAAAGAAGAGAAACTCTTTTTAAGAAGTCTTGCTGTGGAGTTCCTCTGGTGGCTCAGTAGTAAAGAATCCACCTGCCAATGCAGGATACGCCAGTTTGATCCCTGATCCGGGAAGATTTCACGTGATAAGCAGGACAAGTAATCTGGCAAGCCACAACTACTGAGCCCACACGCTGCAACTACTGAAGTCCATGCACTCTAGAGCACATGCTCTAGCCCCTGCTTGCTGCAACTAGAGAAAGCATGCATGCAGGCCAGCACAGCCAAAAGACAAATCTTAAAAAAAAAAGAAGTCTTGCTACAAATGGAAGGAAAAAACAGGGTAGGGTTGGTGACTGGAGGGGTCGGTGTCTATGTGCTAAAGACACAGACATGAGTCTTCTTCTAATAGAGAGGGAAAACATGATGATCCAACAAAGAAGGGGCAGGAGCTTTGATCTACATCCTTAAGTTGGCAAGAGGGGAAAGGACCAAACATAGTGGGATTGGCCTTAGACAGGGGGAGGGACTCTTCATCAAAGTCTCTCTCCAGGCTCTGTGGCACAAGGGAAAGAGAAACCATTCTCCATGTAAGAGGAAAGAAGAGTCTTCAGAGGACAGGCAGGTTTCAAGTAGAGCAAGAAGGTTGGAGAACAGTCAGAGAAGAAGCTGAGGATCTGAGAGATTTTTCTGGTAACTGACCATATGTCTTAGAAGACAAGGTGGAATAATTTAATAACAAAATTAGTAATAATAATTTTCTGGCTTAATATGTCTCACATTAAATGCACACCTACTATTTCCATCTAGTGCAACCCAAGAAATGGTGTTCTATTTTGAAGCTGGAGGAAAAACCAGGTGAACATATTGAGAGAGAATTTATTTCCAGTGCAGTTGCTAACTTTTGAACTTAAAACTTCTACTTCTCCCCCACCTTTGTACACACACACACACCCCTATCTGTAAAGTAATCGGAAGTATTATCTTTTCTTAATCTGTACCTTGTAAGGATCCTCAGGATCGACCCAGGCCACGTGAAACATATGACGAATTTCCTCTGCCAGTCCAATTCTTGCTCCACTGTTGGCTGCTACATAGATGCGTGGGATGCCCTCTGCCCTGGCAAGCTCAGAAGCTCTGAGAAACAGCAAATCCTCCTGGGGTCCAAAGGACCCAATTCGGTAAGTGATGTCATTGCCAATAACAATGATATCTCGGCCGTCTGGATATTCTGGACTTTTAAGGGTCATTTTCCAAGCTACCATACCAATCTGCAAAGGCATAAACAGATAAACAAATCAACACAAGCTTCTTACATGCAGAATTTTGTTCCAAGTTCCTTGAAGATATCAGACTGAATGCAGACACAACCTTTGTGTAAAGATATGCAATGTTAAAGAGCCAAGCTCCCTGTGGGAAACTAGAGTAAATATTCTAGCATTCTTCTCTAAGATTATGTTGAGAACAGCTGGTTTACTATGTATGTATTTCACAGCTGTCTCAATTTCTTCTTTGGGTTTGCTCAAAGACGATGGAAAAACCAAAGTCTAAATGTACTCAGCATATGTATGGAAGAATACTGTGGCCCTGGGAATTAAATCCAGAATTCCCTAACTTATTACCTTATTTTGTGAGATTCTTTCCAAGCAACCTTTAACATGTAGGAAAGCAGGAAAAGGACTACCTCTCATGACTGTACAACTTTTACAATCCTGGGCCCTTTTATTGTCCTCTAGTATTTGATAGGGCTACCCTTGCGGCTCAGCGGTAAAGAATCCGCTTGCAATGCAGGAGATGTGGGTTTGATCCCTAGGTTGGGAAGATCCCCTGGAGAAGGAAATGGCAATCCACTCCAGTATTCTTGCCTGAGAAACTCCACGGACAGAGGAGCCTGGAGGGCTATAGTCCCTGGGGTCGCACAACAAGTCGGACATGACTTAGCGACTAAACAAGTGTTTGATAAGAATAATAGCAACATTCTTGACTGGCTTGCTTCAGGTATCTTCTTTTTCTGCAGGAACTGCTGTATCTCAACATTGCCTCCTCTGAGCATCTATTGTTGCTTTCTCCCAACACCACAACACCAAAGGATGCAAGTAACCGACCTCTTGCTGCACTAATATATGTAAATCTCTGCTCACTGTTCAGTAGTATCTGTCCAGCCACACAAATAAATGATACTGACCTAACAGGCGGGGGTGACATGTCTCTTCCCAAACCCTCACAGCCCTCTCCTCTTTTAATCCCCTTCCATATGAGAACTAGTCAATCCTTCTACTTGTTTATTTGCTAGTTCCATTTCTTTTCTATTCACTCATACCTCAGTTACGGCTGCAGTTTTTCACGTCTGCCTGTCTGCATCCCTATACCTAGATAAGTAATGTTTTCCATTCTTTTTTCTCCCCCCCGATTCTTTCTGTCTACCCTGCTGCCCACCCCCACCACTTGGCCCCAAACACAAAGCCCACCAGTGAGCACTCCTGGTTCTGCCTAATGGAGCCCAGCCACATTCGCAGCCTTGGGCCCTCATCTCCGGGCTGCTGCGTATCACCTCATTGGGGAGCCGGCCATCAAGAAGGGCCATTAACAGATGTAAATAGCGGCATCCCTGGAAAGCCACATGCATCACCCAGACTCAACCAGGCCAGTGATCATAAGCTCTTGAGTACACATTCTTCAATCCAATTGCACATTCGCTGTAATCACGCTGGTTGAAGCTTTCCACACAGCTATTTGTGATTCTCAGCATTAAGAAATATATATACGAAACACCCACAGATAAATATAAGCTATTTAATATACACCATTGGCCAAATACAAATCAAAATGGATAAAAATCCAATCACCTTCGGAAGTAAGGCAGGATTATACTATCTGCTCATTAAAGACAGAGAAGAGGAAGAAGAAACAGATCATCCAAAAAAACAGCACAGAGAAACTCCAAATATCAGGTTAATTTTGGTCTTTTTTTCTTTTTAAGAAACTGATCAATATAATGCCTGTGTGGGGAAAAATATTTTAACTGCCTTCTCATGTGGCCCTCTAAGCCCAACACTTCTTTTGTTTTTCAGGAAGGAAAAGCTATTCCCTGTGAACACATCTGTAATTGGGAAGGTTGGGTTTTTACACCAAATTTTATGATATATTAACCTTTGCTACCTAGGCCAGAGCCACTTAGATACAAGCCCGGAAGAATCTACTTGAGCATTTGCATTCTAATGCAAACACTGTGTCCAAGTGGCACTGGGCAAGCAAATAACACTCTTATCTTTTGCTATTACCTGGGGACTCTGTGTCACTTAGGCAGTCAGTTCAGCAATTGGCCAGGTCATTATGCTTACAATATTGACTTCTAATTAGGTGTCAATACAGCAGCACCAAGACCATGCTCCTCTTTATCAATGTCTTTTCAAAGTGTATTCCTCATCAACTGTTCCCCTCTGCACTTGAAAAGTACCAGTACAGGATATAGAGTGTTGTCTGAGTCTCAGCACAGTGAGAGTCCTTTTTGATTGAGTTTTGAATAAGCGCAATGGATAAGTATGTAAGGAAGCATCTGTTGCTCAATTTTTAAAATTTAAATTTAAATTATATTTAAATTTAAATATATCTTTATATATTTAAATTTAAATTATATCAAAAATTAGATTTTACTGCTAACCAAATGATGGGATACATAATGCTGAATGTAGGGCTGCAGAATCAAACAAACTTGGATCCACATCTAAGCTCTGCCATTTATTAACTGTGTGACCCTGGGAAATTCACTTAACTTCACTGAGCTTCAAAGTCCCTATGTACAAAATTAGTATTACCTATGGGTTTGATGAACAACTATTAGAAGCAGTAATCTATAATATTAACTTTAACATATGAAGTTTGCCTTTGTATTTCCTCTCAACCTATCCAATTTTTACCCATTCCATACAGTTCACTCAAATTCCATTTCCTCAGGAAGCTTTCCCTAGTCTAAAGTGATTCCTCTCTCCCCAGATCTCCTAAGAACTTCATGTAGAGAATTCATTTGATAATTATTCACATATGGATTAGGACTGCTTTTAGTTTGTCAGCTTGAACTGTCATATCATCTGCTTCATCACATAGAAGGACTCCTACACATTCCTACATATAATATGGAAGCAATAAATATTTGCTGGTTCCACAGTCATTTCATTTTTAAAATGATAGTTGGAAAATACTCAACACCAAGAGCCTAGAACATCATCCCCAATTTATCTCTAGGGAGCATAGAATAACAGTACTAAAATATGATTAAAATATTTTATTTTTTTTAAATAATAAGAATAATAGCTACCATCATTTGAACACTTATGCTGTATGATACTATAGAAAGTGAAAGTGAAGTCACTCAGTCGTGTCCGACTCTTTGCGACCCCATGGACTGTAGCCTACCACGCTCCTCTGTCCACAGGATTTTCCAGGCAAGAGTACTGGAGTGGTTTGCCATTTCCTTCTCCAGAGGATCTTCCCAACCCAGGGATCGAACCCGGGTCTCCCACATTGTAGGCAAACGCTTTACTGTCTGAGCCACCAGGGAAGTCGTATGATACTATAAATGTCAACAAATACTGATAACAGTTAGGAGATTAAATCATAAAGTCTGTCTTGGTTCAGTTGTATAGCCTTGAACAAGCTGTAGAGTTTTGGACAAGTCACATAACCCTGTGTAGCCTCAGTTTTCCTAATTATAAAGTGGGGATAACAGTATCCTTCTGGAAGGATTGTTGAGAGGAACATCACATTAAATTAGTACCAAGCTGGGCATGTAAAAGTCCTCAAATAGTAGCTATTATCATTATTAACTTAAAAAACCATTATTATTGCCATAAGAAAACCAAGGCACAGAGGAATGAAGTAACTTGTCCTTACACCTAGAATGAATTACTTATTCTTCAAGGTATGAGTCACACTTATCTTTACTAGAGAAATTAAGGAACTAAGTTCCAGACTAGTGCCACTGCACTTAGCTGAAACAATATGGAAAGATAAACCTCAACTGTGACACAAACATAACCATCACTGACAACTAAATGCAATGTATGGATTAGATCCTGGAACAGAAAAAGGACATTAGTAAAAAAAAAAAAAAAAAAAAAAAAAAAAAAAAAACAACTGGTGAAACCCAAAACAAAGTCAATATCTTATTTAATAGTATTGTACCCATGTTAATTTCTAGTTTTTAAAATTATACCATGGTTATACAAGAGGTTAATGTTAGGGGAAGCTGGGTGAAGATTAAAAATGGGAACTCTATGCTTTTTATAACATTTCTGTAAATCTAACATTAAGACAAAAAGCGGAAAAAATAAATGTCATGATAAAAACTTTTCTCGAGGGAATATATTGACTAGTGGGGTCACTGCTAGTGTTTTGAACAGCCTTATAAAACTATGAATAGTATTTTAAAATACCCATGATGTAATGCTAAATTTTAAGAAGACAGCAAGGAGATCAAACCAGTCAATCCTAAAGGAAATCAACCCTGAATATTCACTGGAAGGACTGATGCTGAAGCTGAAGTTCCAATACTTTGGCCACCTGATGCAAAGAGTTGACTCATTGGAAAAGACCATGATGCTGTGAAAGATTAAAGGCAGGAGGAGAAGGGTACAGCAGAGGATGAGATGGCTGGATGGCATCATCAACTCAATGGACTTGAGTTTGGGCAAACTCTGGGAGACAGTAAAGGATAGGGAAGCCTGGTGTGCTGCAGTTGGGTCTCAAAGAGTCAGACATGACTGAGTGACTGAACAACAACAAAGGATAACAAAATTGCATGTATACCCTAATAATACTGAGAGGAAAAACGGGATAGTGGTTAAGAACACAGATTCAGAAACCAGATGCAATGAATCTGAATCTAATGGAATCTGACTCTGACAGAATAAAGATTCAGTCAGTTTTCTAGCCACATAACCTTAGGTAAGATATTAATCTCTATATGCCTGAATTTCCTCATCAGTAAAATGGGATAATAACAACCTAGTCTGCTGTGAAGACAAATAATGTTAAATCTTAGAATCTTACCTGGCATACAGTAAGCACATTGTGTTACAACACATAGACACATACATATACACACACTCTCTATCTCTGAAAGCAAAGCATGTTGGGGAGTAGAAGGAACAGAAATAATGAAAACAGAAAAATGGGATGGTAATTTAGGATGAAGGGACTTTGAATTTTTTTTCCATTTTCCAAATTTCTTTAATATGCTTATGCCTTGGTAACTTAAAAATTTTATAAATTGAAAAAGGGAGATGGGACTTCCCTGGTGGTCCAGTGGCTAAGACTCTGCACTCCCAATGCAGGGGACACGGGCTCAATCCCTGGTTGGGGAACTAAGATCCCATATGTTGTAGGGTGCAAAAAAAAGAAAAGAAAAAAAAAAACTACAAAATATTTCTTCACTGGGTAATAGGTACATGGGAGCTTATATTACTAACTCTATTTTAGTGTGCATTTGAACATTTTCATAGTGAAAAAAAAAATTTAAGGGGAAAAAAAAAAACCTCACCAATCTAACAGATTTCTCAAATTCGAGAGGAACTGACTCTAGGCTTTACTTATACTACAACAGATCACATCTATATAAAATTAGAAAGAAGGGAATAAATTCATAAATTTATATGAAAATTTAAAATCAAGACCCACCTTAAAGGGAGCAGAACATCAAGAACTCTGTTGGGGCTCTCATCAACTTTTTTTTTTTTTTTAAAGAAATGCTCTGCACTGATGTGGTATAATGTAAACATATGCATATATAGGTTTATACAATATTAATATCTCTACCTGAGAAGTAACTGCTTCTGTGTTTTTCTGGTCTGATGGTTAAATACATATTTATACTTTTAAAGTCAATATTTGTACAATAGACAAGAACAGTGCCTATCAGCTAAATACATATTTAGGACTGTACCACATGTATTACAAACATGTACTAAAATCGAAAGCTCATATTTATACAGAGCCTTTCATCTTGAAGAGGGCTAAAGAGCTTTATAAACATATGTACATAAAAGGACGTTTGCCACTGATAGGCAGGCAAGGTATCAATTCACCCACTGTTTCTTCCAGCAGTCCTGGGTAGGAACACATGGTGTCAACAGATGCAGGTCTGTATCAGCTGCGGAGCCATGTAACACAATAACCAACATTGCCATGCACAGTCACTGAAAAGGGGCTTGCAACTTGAGCATAGCAATTGCTCTCCTTCAGTGCAGAAGCATCACGGCCATTTCCAGCTTTGTGTTTTTAAATTATTCTCTACCAAACTCAACTAATCACTTGACAGAATTGAATTTGATACTGGAAATGGTTTCTGAATGCAAAATACTTTCTGTCTGATGATGAAAACTAGGTTGAAAAGCGCTTCCCTCTGCTCTTGTTCGATTTAGAGGGAGAGAGGGAAAAAAAAAAAGGGTCACAACATTCAGGAGAAACAATTCAAAATATTCTATCTAAGAATAGCTTTGTCTCAGAGGATTGGGTCATTACTTCAGAAGACAGTCATATCTGCCTCCCGTTTAATTAGGACACCATTAAGTTTTTCAGTCAAATTACTTTATATGGACAGGGTCTATCTATATTATACACACAATAGAGGTTTTATATTGAAAATTCTGTAACTGCCATATAAAAGCATACACAAGTGTGATAATGTGATCAGGAATATGACATTCACTGATTTCACCTAAAGCCAAGCTGCCTTGTATATCAACTTAAAAATAACAACTGAAGGAAATGCCATCGCCAAATCCCCTTGTTTTCAGCTCCCCTCTCCCTCCAAGGTTTCTATGCAATGAAACTAGTGAAATGGACACTCTAGGATGGAGAGCGAAGCAAACAACAAAAGGAGAACGCATAGCCTGAATGGGGCTTGGGAGAGTGGGTGGGCTTGTGGTCTTAGGAGTCTGACTCAGGCTTTTGGGCCCTGGCAGCGCCACAGACCTCTCTGACCACTGTGTCACCCAGGAACAGGCTCACCCAATGGTTTTAGGCACTTACAGCCAATTAGAGTTTCATTAATAGAGCCATAATCCATTATTTTGAAAATATCTAATTTCAGATTATTTTTGGTAACAGAGCGTTCCAGTTAGCAGGCTTCTTAGGTGCAGGATTATCCACCTAAACTAATTACCTTAAAGTGAGAAAGGGAAGAGGATCAAAAGAGTTACTGCGAATAAGGTAAGGATAAGCAGAAATAAATATTTGTTTTCTTTATACAAGTTCTAAAGAAGAGAATATTTCTTTGGCCACAGTCGGATCTTGGAATAAACATGCGCCGATGAGGGAGGAGGGCGCTGGGGAGGAGAAGGCAGGCAGAAGAGAACAGTCTTATTTAACTGTTTTTATGTGGGTAAAATGATTTGTGCCACAGTATTTCCATAAGAAGTGGGACCATTATTTTCCTGTAGAAACACATTTGGTTTGAAAAGTATCACTGGACAGGACGTGAAAATCAAACCGAATGAATTATTCACAACCTCCGATCAGAGGTGATCATTATTTCTGATGCTCCAAACAGTGATTAGGATTCTGCCCTGAGATGTCATTTTCTCGCTGAGTAACACCAGCGATACAGAAAGGCATTATCTATCTATCCATATATGTATTTTTTCCTCCTGGGAGGACCTTGGTTTAATGTTACTATAACAGATAACAAAAACATGATAACATTAACATTTATTCTGATGGTGCCCATAAATGCCATTAGTCTGACACAAAGTGTCAACACTAATCATGACCCAAAATTAACACCCAAATTGACATCCACATTAATTGTACTATCAGTGTGAATAGCACGTGCAAGTGTACATATGCACACGTGCCCACCTGCGCTTTCCAAAGCTGCTGTTGTCACAAAGTAAAACAACAACGTTAAGCTCAATAAAGAAATCTGAAGGGAAAACTAAGGGGCAGCACAGGACAGGAATTTGTTTTCAGGGATGTAAGAAGCATTCATCAAGTCTAGCTATGCCGTGGGAAGCAGAAAGGGAATGTCTTGCCTCGCCTGCCTTTCTTATATCTCCCCACTTTTGAGTTCAGCTATAATATCTTTCTATATGGATTTAGATACAGGTTAGATTGTGGCTGAGACGCTGAAGCTTTATTTTCCATGCTGACAATCTAAAAGTTGAGTGTTTCTGGCAAAGCCTCCAGTGACTCTTGTGCTTCTATCGCTAATGCCAGGAAGATGACCATCCAACAAGGTCCTTGGGCAGATACACAAAGAATCCTAGAACATGACAGCCAAAACAGATGTAGGCAGCCTCTGCATCATGAAGGTCAAAAAACAAAGATCCAGAGAGAAGTAAGCTGAAGTTGAGTTCCTTTTCAGACAGATAACAAAATGCTACCTTTCCTCCTTCCTTTTGTATGTTGGGTCGAGTATTAAATCTTCACTTTTAATTGATACTGCCAAAAAATAATTGCAATTTAAACTCAGAACCTCATGGGAAAAAAAAATACCTCATGAAATATTAGAAAATACTGAATAGGTCTTAAAAGGTGCATTTTTAAACCATAACAAATTATAATATTTGACTTAATCTGTGCTATTCAGAAAAACCATGGTGAAAATAATGTCAATGCCTTTCCATATTGTATTATCTGCTGGATATCATGTCCCATTGCCTAGTGTCGTAGGATCACATAAAAGAGCTGAAAACAATTTCCTTAACAGCTGAAAAACTCTTTTTTTCATGCTTGGATAATTCAAAAATGGCTGAACAAACTTACCTCAACCCTTATCAAAAGTGATGAAAGGATAAGAAAAATATCATTTTGAGAGCAAAAAAACTTGCTTCTCAGAGGCTAATTCTTCAAAAATGTTACCAAAGATTGGAAGTAATCATTTTAAACAGGGGAATCATTTTTTCCTGTGCTAAATATGTACGTGAAACCACACTGATTTTAACACATGTACACAAAATGTTTTAACACACATACCAATTTTAAAAAATACAGGCAATGGAGCACATACAAGCCAGTGGTATTGAGAAACAGGGCACCGGAGTAATTGGATTGATAGGGAAATTAACCAAGCTGGCCTACCACAGTTGAGGAAGCCTCACCTATGAATCATGTAAACAAATGCTGAACTCTGATGCTGCACACCACACCTCACCCTCTGGTGTCATCTGTTGCTGTCCTGATGCTCATTACTGCCTCTAGTTGGAGCTGTAAAATTACTTGTCGTAGGGTACTATATCACAGCCTTTTTCTGTAAAGTCTTAAAAATTAAGATGTATGAAAATGCTAGCAAGTACATCCTTTTGTTCAAAGGCTATCTTTAGGATTTCTTTTTTTTTTTTTTAAGATTTTCTTTGCTGTGGACCATTTTTTTAAAAGTCTTTATTGAATTTGTTACAATATTGCTTCTGTTTTACGGGGTTTTTTTTTTTGTTTTTTTGGCCATGAGGCATGCGGGATCTCAACTCCCCAAACAGGGCTCGAACCCATGCCCCTGCATTGGAGGGTAAAGTCTTAGCCACTGGACCACCAGGGAAGTCCCAGGACTTACTTCTGGAAAGGCACTGAGGGGCCCTCTCCACAAGTGCCGCTTTGGTCGGCCAAGGGATACATCAGGATTTCCCAAGTCAGTCAAGTTCATTGGGCCTTGATTTGCTACTAGTGAAATGAGTCAGAATCAATGAGAAATCTCCAGCTCCAATGACAGGCATTAAGAGGGAATTTGAAGAAAACTATAAACATCCCAAAAGGGTTAGGAATTCATTAGAAGTAATTCCGTGGCAGGAAGACCTAGCTTTCAAAATTAGCCTATTTTTCTCATGAGGGACTCAACTTTGGTCCTGAAGATCATTTCAAAGACTTGTAACTAAACATGCTCACTTAGAGGCTAAAAGAAGAAATGTACACAATAATTTTAAATAAAACTGTCTTACTATGTATTTCATAATATGTCTTTTTCCATACTTGAAATTCCTATCTTGCTAGGCTAAAAGGATTCAAAATTGTTTTTTTAAAGTCCTTGATGAAAAATAAGGTAAGTGCAAAGTATGAATGTTTATATGTCATCAGTGGAATGTGATAGTTTTCTGCTGAGGATCTCAAAGCACTTACTCTCTTCCATCTTCAGGGACGGACTGGTGGCAAGGACCATTAGTCTCTTTTTATAACTTGAACAATCAGTGCACAGACCATGATCCTGTTTTTCAGATCTGCTTTTCTCAGGTCTATTTCACAGCTCACCTTCAGCATGCTACAATACAAACATGCCTCTTTTCCAACCCATATCTAAAAGACTGATACGGACTCAATTTCCACACCCAGCATGAAAAGGTAAACTGATTTCAAAGGAATAAGACAAAAGCACAGTAAAATACACTCAAATCACGTTCCCATTCTGGAGCTATTCTGAGGTTAAATCGAGTAAAACAATATGCAAAGGCCTAATGTTAAACTAGAAAAATATTTGGGTTTTGTTCACATGAGAAATGGTCAACCCTTTCCTTACTCAAGCCCACAAATGCTCTCTCCAGTCAGTTTCAAAGGATAATGGGTTCCACTAGGAGCAGAGTCCAGGAAAGCCCAAGCAATTCCTTTGAGGGTATGGAAAATGTCAACCAAGTGAATTAAGATAGAGGGTTATGGTGTTTTTTCTAAAATAAGAGGTCCTTTGGGTTAAGAGGTCCAGCCTAAGAACTGTCAAAATGGATCTACTAATTAATTTATTCCAATCTTTCAAACTTACATAAGCTTACCAACTTCCTTATCCAACTCCCAAATTTTATTTTTGATTCTATACTCAAATGAGAGATTTCCAAGGACTATGGCAAAAAATCAGTGAGGCACAGGGTCAAAATGGTAAGATTTGTTTAAGCTAGTCAATACATGCAGGGATATTTATCATATCCCTCTTTCAATTTTTCTATAGGCTTGCAATATTTTGTAGTAAAAAAAAGATCAAAGGGATGCTTATACTTTGGTAGAAGTGGACAACAGTGTTTTGCCAACAATTACATGACAATTAAATGTGAGCTGGGCTGAGCAGTTCTAGAACCGAATTCCTAATCGCCACCATTTTATTTCTCAGAACATAAAGCAGAGCTGAAACCAAGATATCAGTCAGAATGGCAGCTAGCCTTTCAACTTTAATTTACACTACTTTTTTCCCTCTTCAATCATCCCCTAAAAAAAAATGTTTCCTGTGAAAATATGCAGTCATGATATAAGATTCAACAGATCTCCACCCAAAGGGTTAAAAACGCAATGGCACGCTCTAGGAAAATGAGGTAAAGCCTACTAGACCAACTGAAAAAAAGAGAAGGATATCACTAGATTTGCCTACCAATGCAGGACAATTCAAGAGGCTCATCTGAATGCTAGACTGCTGAGAAGGAAAAACCCTGACACCTAGTGCCCATCTGAAAAAACGAAGTCTTGGAGCCACTACAATTTTAAGCCTGGTAGTGTGTATGTGGAGGTGACCATTAAATTGCATTCAATTTGGAACATACTTAACCCCCAGAAAAAAGTCTAAGGAAATACTGAAGTGCCACGCAAGAATTCCAGTCTCTAACTACCAATCCTTTTCAGAGTACACATCCTAAACCTAATTATTATAACTGCTTCTAGACACAGCATCTTCTTATCACCGTTTTTCATTATGACAGGAGCAATGAGAGGGAATGGATGGATTCATATTGTTAAAAAGCCTGTGTTATGAAACAGTAAGGAAAACAAGGCCCTCATTTCTATCCACACTAATTTTGCTATAAAAGGTACCTGTCTATCGTATCTTTCATCACTGCCTGGTTTGGAGATTCATCATGAATCTCCATAAACAGAGCAGTTTAAGGAAATTTAATAAAAGGATGCTAATAACATTTCAGAACAAGTAAGAACTCAGTCTCAAGAAGGCCAGTGCTTTCTTTGTCCTTCTGGGCAAAGTTAAGTTGTTCTACGTCAAGTCGGTTTTCAGCCGTTGGCTTGATCTTAGCCTGAGCCTTTTAATAACAGGATTTGGTGCGAAAAGCAGCTGCCTTGGATTGTGAACTGTTACTCAAAATGTTCCCACCTGCAATTACAGCTTCTACCAAATGATCAAAACAGATTAGCAAACTGGCAGGAAAAAGAAAACAATTCCCCCCAAATTGAGAAGTGGTGAAAGTACAACTGTTGGTTAGCTGCACTTCTTTCGTATCCAGGTTCAACAGCACACATTCATCCAGCTGGGTATTTACATACAATGCCCATCACAGGAGCGTGAAATCAGTTTAGTCTATGTTGCAATCACATTTTCCTCAATTTTCTTCTTTACTTTAAACTATTAGGAAAAAAAAATCCTAGACAACTCATCTTTGGAGCTATCTGCAAGGAACGCAATTCAGATTTGGTCTACATCTTTTTTAGTCCTACTCTAAATTCATACTAAACGCAATGCCATTCAAAATCTGACAATGAGAAAAATGTATTCTCCTATAGCTTTCATCATGCATAAGGTGGCATTCCTTCAGTTACATCTCTCGATGGGAAAGGGACAACTAGGAAAATAGAAAAGAGACAGCAGCTAACACCACCTCAGAAAAGCTCTCTTTCTCTTTCTTTTAACACAGCCACAGTGTTCGAAATGCAGGTCACACCTCTGCTGAAACAGCCAATATTCTTCCTCAAATGGCAAACAAGTTCCCTAAAACTAAATGGAACTGAATTGTTTCAAGTTCCGGTCCCATCACCATTTTACCTATTTACTGTCCTGGGGAAAAAAAAATAGGGGAGAAAGACTGGCTACCCACCTAGCCGATGGTCTGGTAACTGTAGGCTTTCTGCCTTTGATTATGGGGAGAAGCATCTCAATTCATGGGGAAACTCTGCAGGAATCTCTTGTTTTATTTGTATCCCTTATATCCGTGGGCTGGCTTTGAAACCCAGAAACTCCAGTCCTTCAAGGTAATGCACTATCACCCACCATGATGACCTGGTGGAGCCGCCACCTTTGGAGAACACCAATTATGATGATTTAATGTCTATGTAGCATCAATGCTTTTACATCGTGCCTTGGCTCTTGGAACATTAACAGGTCAATTTTTATCCCTGTCTTTAATAAAACTATTTCTCAAGGCTCGGTTCAGATGCCCATTCTCTTTGGGATCGGACAGATTTGCTCCTGATCTCATCAGCATGAGCTCTTTTCCTTCCCCTCACATCATTCTTGGGGTAATATGTAGAGTGCCAGACTCATGACAAAGTTATCTCTTTGGTCAAAGAAAATTAAATGGCAACTGCTGAAAGTCAACTTGCCCTGATAAAACTTGGCTCGGCACAAGGAAATACATCCCCCTGCCACCCGCTTGCCTCTTAGGCAAGGCTGTCCCTCTGAGTTCCGACTGCGGAAATTCCATCTTCAGACTGGTCAGTCTCTCAGTGGCCATGCTCCATTGTATGTTCCAGCTCTCAGTAACAGAGTCTGATACTAATAACCCTGACCTCATTCCTGTCATGTGGGGGCCCTATAATCTAGTGCTGCCCACTGACTGACTTCACCAGCCATGCCGGGCATTAGTCACTAAACTGCTCACCCCTCCAGAGCTCAAGGACTCAAACAGCAAGCTAATGCTCAGCTTCGATCCTACTCAGTTATTCGATGGAAAGGAAAAGAGGACAAAGAAAACAGGTAACTGAGGAGGGAAAAGAGTAGGACAAGATGAAAGTCAAAACTGACGAAAAGCAAAAAGAAAAAAATTTTAATACGATTAATTTTCAGATTATTATTAAAGCACTGAGCAAAGGAAAACACATGGTCTACTGCTCACAGCCATAGTCCTGTGCTGTTAAGACATCCCTTTTGCACCAAGGTTTGTTGAGTCTTTAAAGAGTTAAAAAAACCTTAAAAATTTTTTTTTTATTCGTGTGTGTGTGTGGGTGGGTGGGTGTGTGTGTGTGGGTGGGTGGGTAGGTGTCTTTGGGTACAGAGTCCCGTATAATAAGACTATTTGTATTCATACTGGCAGAGTAAACACTACATGTTCATGCCCAGGCAGCTCTGTGCTTGTAATTTCAGCAAGAACAGAGCTCTGTCCCTCTGGGACGTCACTATTCCCCCAGTCTCCACTCGCTCAAACACAGAATGAGAGCAGAGAGAAAGCAGGACAGAAAGATCATGGCAAGAGGTTTTATACGGTGCTGCGGCTAGCTTTCACGTGGCCAAAAATCTCATTCTGTGTTTTAATTACATTAGTTAAAAGCGTTTTTCTCTCAGTCCCATGTTCACAAGGGTGCCTTCCATTCCTGAAGACGATACTGTTCAATGAATCAGAATTTAAGTCTAGCACAATGAGGCTTTTCTTTCTGCTGAGGGCTTCACTAAGCAGATGCTACACACAGTGGCATAAACCTCTGCTGCAACTTTGTGTGTTAACAAGTACACATATACCTACTCTTGTCAAAATTCAATACATCCTTCCTCCCTAGCCTCTCACTTTTGCTATCTGTTGAGGCATTAGATTAGAACTCCTACAAGTCTGACATCCTCCATTGGGTCCAATGCTTGCATCCATCTTAATACCAAACAATCTAAATTTGGCAGCCCCGGTGTACTTAATAAATAGTCATGCACCTTGTACGTTTAGCAAAATTTTTTGAAAAAAAGATATTGAATAAAACGGGAAATAATTGCATTTATCTCCAAAGGTCTACCCAGTCTGTTTACGGTGAACACTCAGGTAGAGATTACTCCTTCTAAGGGACCAGTTTTATCCAGGGATGATTTCTAAGGTTAAAATAAAAACATATCTCATTTTAGGCTTATTACTATTGTTATCATTGTTGTTATAACTGTATTTTAGAAGCATAGCTAGAATCGGGAAGAATCTCAACGCATGGGGCAGAATATCACTTTACATCATTATTAACAGTGTTCTAGGGGAAAAAGGGATCTAAAGCTAAAAACGCATTCCTGGATAACTATGAGTCACAGGTTCTCTGTTACCTCCTTTGATGTTTAAACTCCTGGTTCTGATGGAGCCCTTTTACGAAGAAAATATTTCCCCATGCTCACAACAACACTAGATCAAATTACCTGAGCACAAAAACCATACTAAAAACCATATACCAGTAAGGATCCAAATAAGAAAAAACATCAAGAAATATTTAAAGGCTTTTATCATAGAAAAATCTCCAAATTTCAAACATGTACAAAAATAGAGAAAATAATCTATTCCTATGTATCTATCACCTAGCTTCAATTAACAACTCATGACCAATCTTGTGTCATCTGCACTACCACATTCACATCCCTACATAATTTTGAAGCAACTCTTAGACATTGGATCATTTTATCGGTAACTATTTTAGTAGGTATCTCTAATAGAAGACAATACTCTTTTTTATAAAGCAAAATTGTAATATCGTTTAAAAAAATGTAATCTTATTATCATACCTAAAAAATTAAGGATAATCCCTGCTGTCCAGTCTATGTTCTCTGGCTAAAGAATTCTACCAATAGGATTACAACTTCTACCAATAAGACTAGACAACTTCTAACAATGCTGCCTATGCCACTCAGATCTTATTTAATACTATTTAATGACCACCCCCATACAAAGTTGGCACTAGTGGGCACAGAGATAAGAAAGTGGGGAGGGGATCTCCAGGACTTGCCTCATTTCCTCCTGGAAGCCTGTTCATGTGAACCAGCTGACCTTGATCATCCAACACGAGCTCAGTGTACGTCAGTATGTCTGAAGGCAGAGGGGGTGGTGGAAGGAATGCTTGAGAGGACATAGATTCCCAGAGTTTGATCAGGGACTAAAAGAGGAGAAAAGTTTGACTAATCAATAACAATCAGCATTTCAACAAGAACAAAATAAATATTAAAACATGGTCAATTTAGTTTTGCTCTTTCTTTTCCAAGCATTCTACTGAGCATCTAAATGTTAGACCAAATTCTAGAGTTCTCATTCTCCATTAAAATAGACTTGTAATTATTTTTCACATAACGTTTTTTACATGCCCCAAATCAGATGCTTTGCCAGTAACATTAAACTACTGAGGGATCATGAATCAGTATGAGACCATTAACAAACACAATGGACCTAACAATGTCCTGGGAAAATTAAAAAACTAAAGTAGCAGCAATACCTCTTTAAAAAAGGAAGAAAAATCCTAGAGAAACTTGGCCATAGAAGAATAACCAGGAAAGTGACTGACACTCAGCTAATACAAAGCAAACCCAAGAACGCAAGAATAGAGTTTCTATTAGAGGTTCAGGGGATGCACGCTCTAGTATATTTTCAAAGCTACAGGCCCATACACGGGAATTAGCTCACTAGAGGTGGATGATTGTTTGTACATGTACTGATCAAGTCTGCTCAAATATGAGAAAACAGAGACACACATCATTTTTAAACCATTCTGATGTCCATTTCGAATTTCTTATTACCAAAACAAATGCAGCATGAAGTGGGAACTAGTTCAGTTGTTTCTCTGCTTGACTCAGAGCAACATTTAAAACCAACATGACTCATTCATACCTACAAGTCCAAATCACTGTGCTTATGTCTATCCTATAGGATAAATTAGATAGCAAGTGATTTCTGCTTATGGCACCAGCACTAGGGAACAGAATCAACACTCAACTTATAGGCTGACAATACCAGTCATACTGAATGAAGACAGCTATGTTTCAAGAGAGAGACCTTGTAAACAAATGGCTACATAATGGAAATCTCTAGTATTTCTGAATAATACAGGAATTACAAATAGACTATTTACTAAGACCACATATATTACTTTATTAAAATTCAAATGTGGTAACGCTGGTATTTTTGAGTAGGAGACTTGGGAAAATTCTATATTCATAGTTTGTTGTTTTTTTTTTAAGGACAAATTCAGTATTCTTTTGATACCTTCTTCTTTATCTGTTGCATTTTCTGCTGGTGATATACTTTTCTTGCCTTCTATTGATGGAAGAAAAATCTGCAGCCTAGACATGATTCACCATACAGATCAAAGGAATTTATTTTCATATGGAGGATGAGATTCATAATGTCATATTTTCTCACACTAGTTTTTATTCCACTGTAATAAATCTCCCACAAAAGAACTGATACTTTAAACTGTGTACCATGAACTCTATATCCATTTGTATATGTTTTATATACTTATTCTCATCATATTAACCTAGGCTATCAGTTAGAGACCTGGGTTATCTTGGAAAATGAGAACCAGAATTTCAAACCTCTTTTTGACTTGAATACAGGCTTTGGAAATAGACACCTGGATGTAACTCCTCACACAGGTCATCATAAACTACCATCAGAGGCACCTAGTCTCAGTTTACTCTTTTCTACTCAACAAGGCCTCTATCCTCACCATTCTTCCCGTTCATTCATAAAGAACCATCCACCATCTGAGCTGGCAGTCACAACCCCAGAAGAGAGAGAAGTGAGAACAGGGTCAAGACACTTCCTGCCTTTTGAAAGTGTCCTATTTCAGTGTAAGCTGTATCTGATGAAAATTCAGGAAAAATCTTGCCTCTCTGGCACACGTCAGAGCCCCCACCCCCAGGTAGCCAGCTTTACCTGCCGAAACATCTCTGGAATATCATATATGTATGTTGTCCCTAAGGACTGTGCCTGGAACCTCTTGGATTGAAGCAGATCTTTGGTCACGTATGGAGTGTTGATTAACATTCCATGTAATGGTCCCTGTTTGTCTCCATATGCCTGAAACATGATCTGCAAGAAAAAGAGGATGGCATGGGGAATTAAAAGACAAGAGAGAAAAAAGTCACATGTGTTGCCTAAAGGAACTTTTCTTCACAAATTTTATTTCTTGAAACACATTTTTGGTGATTTGAATACCTAAGATACACCTCTTAACATTGGGTACACCGGTACTCTTGCCTCTACAGATTAACCAACTCCAAAAAATGGTATGTAACCAACCACAAATCACACGCTCCTCCTCTCACTTTTGAATTAGTGGAAATCAATGAGAAAGCACCAGCGTAAATTTCTTGTTTCAGAGACAGACTCATAATACTTGCCTGTCAAAATGACTTGAATTCCATATTCAGAAACGAAGGTCAACTAAGCAGTCCTGGTATTTAAGTTGAGGAACAGCTACGCACCAAAGAGAACTCTGTTCTTTCTTCAAAGATAGAAGGCTAGGTCAAGGCTCTACCGGGTCACCTATACTTTATAGTCTACTGGCTCAGAAGGTACTTCATAAGTACACAAGCTACACGTAAGTACACAAGTACATGTAAGCTACACAAAGGCTTCAAAGATTTGACACAATAGATTTTACCCATCCATCTAGCTAGCTGATTCTTGTGAGCTCATAAGACAGAGCCTTTAGTAAAAAGTATATATATTTTATTAAATATAATACAAATACATATATATTTCCCCCAGTATACTGTGTCTACAACTAGTGAATAGCTCCTACAATACCTATATTGTCACATAATAAAATCACCACACCAGTTTTTAATCATTTTAACTCAAATATTTCTAGAAGAGTACCTCATATTTCATATATTTAGATAGGTTTATTTGCTTATGAATATTTATAAGGGATGCCATTATTTCAATTCAATTAATATTTATTGAGTGCCCAGAGGTTGTATGACACTAAGCTAGGCACTTTATGCATGAATACATAAAACATATTCCCAGTGCAGTGAATACAAATGGAGACTGGGAAGTGAGGGTATGTGTGTATACCCACCTATCTCTTCGGGCCTAAAATATATAAGCTTAAGTCTACCATTAATGAACAGATTTGCAGGCCTGCTAAACAGGCACCAGGAGAGAATGAGGTATTCTCCTAAATCCTGGGTACAGTTCGAGTAAGTAAATCGTTAGCCCTTTAGATCAAGAGGAACAAATGTGTTCTACTTACTTGTCAGTCAGGTCCTATTCTGGGCAAAATCTGTTGTGGACTGCTTAAAGACCCACAGAATCGAGCTCTCAATCCTCTTCCACAGAGCTAATGATGAAAGTTCCCAGGTGGGAGGTAGAATTAGCAATGTCTTAGTAATGTGGGAGGCAGAAATAGAAATGTTGCAAGAGATTTGAAGTGTTATGTGAGGCTAGGGTGTAAGTATGTAAAAACTGGACTTAGAGGAGATAACCCAAGTCAAAATAAGGGGGGAAAAAAAAGAGCAAAAGCAAGAGGTTCTTGAAACTATTGGGTTGGCCAGAAAGTTTGCTCGGGTTTTTATATAAGATCCAATGAAAAATCCAAACAAACTTTTTGGCCAATCCAATACATTCCTGTCTATTAGGAAAGACAAGACCAACTGGTACAGTTTTTGCAAGGTCTGGAATAAAGTCAGGCTGGTCATTCAAGCAACATAACTGTGTGGACTGAGAAAGCAAGTTGGAGAAAGCTCTCTGGGTACTTTCACTGCTGGTGGGAATTTAACGTGGTTAAATTAAACTTACACTTACTATGCCCCAATAATTGTACTCATAGATTTACTCAAATGAAAACAAATCTACACAAATATTTGGAAATGAATGTTCACAGCAGCTTTACTCACAATAGCCCAAACTGAAAAATAAAACCTCGGATGCCCATCAACAGGTTAATGAATATAAAGCTTTGGTATATCCATAAAATGGAACACTATTCAGCAACAAAAAGGAACACACCCATGATCCATACAACATGGATGATTCTCAAAAACACTACGCTTACCAAAAGAAGCCAGACACAAAATAGTACATATTGTCTAACTTCATTTATCTGATATTCCAGGACAGGCAAAAATTACTCTATAAAATTAGAAAGCAGATCGGTGGGTGCCTAGGGCTGAGGAGGGTGCCCTTACCTTTGACTGCAAAGGAGAACAAGAGAATTTTTGAGGGTGTCAAGTGGTCTCTATCATGACTGTGATGGTGATCACAGGTGTGTACAATTTCAGGATGAATTAAACTGTACACATAAAATGAGTGCCTTTTATTACATCTAAGTTCTATCTCAATAAAGATGATTTTGAAATGTATATTTCTCTCTTACACTGAATATTGGAAATCAATGGATTTATGTAATGGATTACTCAAATCTCCCTACTGACTGCCTGACATCAGTGCTCAGGATAGCTAATACCACAAAGACTATACAAGGAAAGTGAAATAAAATGAAACTCAAGCCAGTCAACCTTGCTCCTTGTTGACAGAAAGAATGAAAAATTATTCTTGAACAAGAGGTTGATAACAATGGATGGCCCTGGAAGTCTCTGAATGATAGATAACATAGATAACTGTTATAACAGATACATATTAGATATATTAGGTGTATTATATTAGATAGTTATCTATCTATGTTACCTATGTTAATTCCATTTTCTGCTACCATGGCCATAGTCATTAAAAATTGATAAAGTATATACTTTACAAATTCATGAACATATGTACATATTTTATTTATCACACACCTTTTACCAGAGGCCATCAAAAGGGCTTCTCCTGGAAAAAAAATCTCTGATTCCATACAGTCTGCTCCCATAGAACCATGGACTTATTTTTTGATGGCACAAATGAAATCATACAACAGAGAAACTAATTATCTGTCTTCTTCCATCATGGGCAAGTTTCTTGAGATGAAATATCACTTTTTACCTTTGTATCCCTACTGCTTCTTACATCATAAGTGGTCAATAAATGTTAAATTAACGAACAAATGACTGAATGATACGCATAGTCCTGTTGTTTAGATTCAAGTAATGACTCACTAGAGCACAGAAAGGGAAAAAATAAATTGCTGGTAAGCATCAAGGAGGCTTTTGGAGTGCCAGCACTGAGTTGGAAGCTCTTTCTTTTGTTAGCTCCCTCTTCCAGCTGTGGGCTCTTGCATTCACACTTGGCAGTGGCCACTGAATCTCAACTGAAGAGCCTGAGGGAGACCCTTCCTTTAGGGCTTCCTAAATACACAGGACCCATGGTAAGAAGGGAGCTCCCTCAGGCAAAAGGCAGATCATTTATTTTTTCAAATACTTGTTGTGCCAAATGTAAGTCACTTAGTCGTGTCCGACTCTTTGCGACCCCATGGACTATAGCCTGCGAGACTCCTCTGTCCATGGGATTTTCCAGGCAAGAATACTGGAGTGGGTTGCCATTTCCTTCTACTAAACCCTGAATAAAGGCATTTGCGCCTCTCATGCCCCTGTGTCACCCCTGGCCAGCATGAGGGAAATCTCAGAGCTTTCTAATAAAAGAAAGGACAGGGGGAGTAGTTATGAAGAACAAACATATTTATCAAAAACATTAAAATCTCAAGTGGCCATCTTATTTTTCACAAGAATAGACCTGCCTTGAAGCCATTGTAGAAGTTAATTAAAAACATCACTGCCCATGGAAAGCTTTGACTGAAAATGTCTTTAAGGTTGTCCTGAAAAACATCAAATGCCGCGAAAATTATTGAATACTCTTTCTCTTGCTCACCCCTTGCACTCTTGAGTGCACTTTCTGTTTTAACTGTTCACTTCTCATGGGATAGATTTCTCTGGCCATCTAAGTGGGAATCAAAGCACGAAATGAAAGTTTGCTCAGACAACTGTCCAAACCCAGAATTTAAAAATTTGTCTTCAAAATCCTGGCAAGAAAGTCTTTTCTTACCGCTGTTCCCAGACTTAAAAGGACATAGATAAAAACAAGAGACACATAATCTCTTCATCACCCAATACATAGAACAGACCAAGATCTTGTGTACACATACAGAGGAGTAAGTTCATCCTTTAACGAGAAGAAAGGCACTTGCCAAGTTCAGGCCAGAGACCTAAAATTAACATCCCAGTTCTTAAAAGGATGTGAATAATGGTGAACGAAGCTAAGTCCTGTACCACAGCAAATGGCCCAAACATTTAGAAACTAAGGTGATCAAACAGATTAAAAGGGAATTCTCTGTTATCATAGAACCAATCTACTTTGAAAGTCACTTTTAATTTGCACATTCTCAATTCTTCTACCTGAAAAAATAGGTTAAAGTTTGCCACTTTGCTTTTTTATAGATATATGATACTCTGAACTCTTTGAAGGCAAGATAATGTGTGTAAGTAGAACAAAGGGTAAATAAGATAAAATCTCTGCTTAATCTTGCTCAAGCTATTATTATATTATGTTGAAATTTCTTTCTTTGAGATATTTCATACTTCAACAATTCTCCTTCCTTTCCTTGCCAATGAGTGGTCTAACTAGGCTGAAAACAGGAACAAGGACAAATCAGATTAGAAAAGACAAAATTGCTCAAGTAGCCCAAGAACCCTAAACTGCGCAATTATTCTGGAGTCAGGTTCACTTGGCACCTGTTAGGGCTCCCCAACTCATGACCAAAGTTTAAGGGTTTCAAAACATTCAGGATCACAACAGAGGCGCTGTTTATGAGGCAAATGAAGTGTTTCAAATTCATGCAACCATTTAAGATGAGCGAGAATAACCCCCACCAGGTGGAACAATGGGATCTGTGAATTTGGGTCTTTCTGTAACAAGGACAAGTGGCTTCTCTCTGGGGGAACCAAGTCAAAATTTTGAGGAGCCTCCTTAACTACTGTACCTGAGCTGTCCTGGAATCAGTCACTTCCTTGTACAGACTGATGTCCAAGTAATAGCCAGACTCGTTCGTCAGGAAGAGGCGGATGGGAATTGCTTTTCCAGTTGGTGTCAGGCGAATGTTGATTTTCAGTTCTGCCTGGAGGACACGCAGTTTCCACAGCCGACTTCCATAGCGCATCACCATGCTCCGCACGGATTCCTCAATCTGACACAGACACATTACCAAGCACAAAACTTAAGCACCTTGTAACTAGGATCTGATTCAGGTCTGCCCATCTTTGGGAAGGGAGGAAAGGGAACAGATTCTGGTTTCTGGAGATGTGTTCTCCATGTATTCCTTCCAAAAAGACATACAGTTTCTTCCCAACCCTACTCTTAGAACAAGTTAGGGACAATTTCACGCTGGCCTGGCATTTGAGTGGTTTTCTCTGGCTCACAACACCCAAATCTGTGCAACTCCCTTCCTCTTTCCCAACTGTATTCATATTCTGTGCCAAAGATCTGCAATATCTAAAATTAGAAGCCATGGGATTTAAGAGAAGGCCCCAAATAAGAATAAAATCTCTAGTTAAACAGCTATTAAGTAGCATTTATATGCATGGTAACTATGTTTCATTGCACTTTCAGGACCTTAAATCAACATAGCAATTACCACCATGAGCATTTTTCCATACAATTTTATTAAACTTTATAATATATGTTTCTTGGTAAATTGCACAAATTAAAGAAAGGCAATTTGTAGGTGGTGCTAGAATGTTCTCTCTAAACAGAGATCTGAAGCTAGGTCACTGCTAAGTCCAACTAGGATTTAACGAGATGGGGCAAATATTCCCTTATTTTTCTAACCTTTATACCAAGGCAGCTTAGTGGCCCTCATTCTTAGGGTTTGGTGAGTTATTTTAACCAAATGGCCTTAGATGTGATTTTTCCTTATTGACATACTAAAGCAAAAAAGAATTTTTTTATTCCCAACATGGCTACAGGCAGCTAAGACATACCACTCAAAACAATGTTTTCTTAAATGAAGTATCTAAGATGCTTTCTCAATGTCTTAGAAAATCTTTTTAAAAAAATCTCATGCCATCCTTCATTTGTGGCTCTTTGGAAGTATATTCCACTCTTGTAGTTTATTTTTGTTTCAAAGAATTTCAGGTTAAAATGCATTTTAAGGAGTTAACATCTTTATTCCCACACTTGCTTGTTAACCAAGAGATATCTATCCATTCTTTCTTTGAAGGAACAAAAGTCAACAATTTCTAAATACAGGAAATTGACAGCTATCTATGATTAGAAAGACGGAGGCAGGGCATATGAGCATTTGGAGTAGAAACAGAGAGGCTGATAGCAAAAACTCATCGAGGAATGTTAAATCATATCTACAAATATATCTAGTGATAGAGTGTCCAGGGCACGTTTTAACTCTCCTAGTTTCATCAATCCCAGGACGCTCAAGAGAACCTTTGCTTAAACCAAATGATGAGACTTTGTGAAACTCAGTAAGTAGCCCTGACCTCGGCTTTCCTGGCAGACAAGGCAACTAATCAGTAGTTTGAGTCTAGAAGAAAAAAAAAGTAGAGAATAATGATTTCTTGGGTCTTAGACGCTAAGTTCCAAAAGCAAAAGCCCAGGCCTACCATGGCTCTTGAGAAAGAGGTCTCCTATTCAAATATACTGGTTCTCCTATTCAAATTCTACAATATCACAAAAAGGTTAGAGGGAGTGGAAACAAGAGAGCAACTATCTTTATTATACCTGGGATAAAAGGTCAAGTATAGAGTCACTTTGCTTTCCTTCCTTAAATTATATGGAATGCATTTTAGAATAGAGCCTCGGGGAAGAAACCATACATTGTTATGTGTGGAATTCCATATCAACCGAATTTTCCTCTGTGGAAAAATACTAAAGAGAAATAGGTTAGACACTTTGGTAAGGCGTATTACTGCTCAAAGGCAATCAGATGACCAGTAAAAAGAGGCAGTAATTTTGCCAAAATGCCCAATAATAGCAAAGTTAGTTATACCAGATGAGAAATCCTAGGGAATTAAACAAAATAGGACTGCCATTGTGGTAAATATAATAAAATATCCAGTTACCAATGGAAGAAGAGGAAGAAGTTTTATATTTTTGTACTGCTTATAAGTGACCATCAAGATAACATCATACCACATTCAGTGTTTTAAACCTTATACTTAAATGGATATATTTAATTATATACAAATTATATCACAAGATTTTTAGTGGCTTATATCTCCTGCAATACAATGGACTAGATACACTTTTAAACTATATCCATGAAAGCAAACAAAACTATGAGTTAATATTTAATGATTACATTAAAATATATGTATCAATGTAAATTAAACATAATTACAAATTAAAAACATATATTAAAATGTATGATTATGAAATTTCTACTCACAGCTAAGTCTCATGGTAGATTATGATAGCTTTTAAAATTTTTAAAACACTGTGTTTAAAGGTTATTTACTCTGAGGTCACTACAGCAAGGGAGTCAGACACCATTACAAGCTTTTCAGCAGAAACTCAAAGGTGGATAGTGGACAAGTAAAGCTTCATAGCAGAACAAAGAGACAGCTTCAGTTTTGAGGTATGCTTTCAATGGTTATATCAAATTTTTGATATCATCCCAGAAACCCAGTCCTACAAGCATTTTGTAAACTTTAAAGATCAAAGGTTTAGTCAGCTGACCAAGAAAGCACCTGTTTCTAGGTCCAAGTGCAAACAAATAAGAATGATTCTCTCTGCTGTGCTGGCGGGTGCTGGGTACGAAGCTACAGAGAAATGTACCTTTGATGGGTCCATGATGACTGTAGGAACAAAGTTGAGGAAGATGTGGTTGCAGTCAGTCCGGACATTTGTATTGTTAAAGGCGACTTCCAACTCATCCATGGCTTCCAGGAGGAGCCGCTCCCCTTCATTTTGTAGATATTCAAAGGAAGCTTCCTATGCAGGAAAGAAAATCACCATCAACATCAATGTGTTTTATAGGGTTGGCCAAAAAATTTGTTTGGGTTTTGGCCAGCCCGACAAGTCATAAGGCTGTTACGTAGATGTTCTTTATCTTTCTTCCTGGGGTCAACCCAAAGACCACAGGCAGCAGGGGCTAGCAAGGGTCAGATAAAGAGTTCCCACCAGCCCTTCCTCCTGCCTATTCGGTACCATTTTCTTACAATAAGTGGAGATCCTGGGCACCCCCAGAGCTGCAACCCTAGTAGGGTCACAAGTGCCAGACAGAGCAGCGTAGAAAGGAAATCTGTTTAGAGGGGAAAAGTTGCAGAAAGGTTATGGCTATGGGATGCAGGAACAAGTCACACACCAGCTATGTAGAAACCACCCCCACTTTTAGACAGGTTTACCATGGAGTCATCTCTAACTTTTTATTTTATCCTCTATCATCATCCAAACTTCCCTGTGGTTTTTCTGTTCGCATGCTTTTCCTTTTCTCAAGCAAGTACTATCATGCTTCCATTACCAAGAAAAATCAAATGAAAGGGAAAAAAGCCCTTTATTCCATGGAATATTTACCTCTGTGGGAGAACTGATTCTTAGACTTCTGGTGGTTACTGGACAACAGGATGAAAGAGAACAAGAGCTTTGATTCAAGAGGAAAACCTAATTTTGAATCATGGCTGTGTCTCTGTCCCTTCCCTCAGAGATAACTTTCCATTAAAGTACAGCACCCGGGGTCTTCTCGGGTTTCCCAGTGGTTAGGACTCTGTGCTTCCACTGCAGTGGGCATAGGTTCAATCCCTGGTCAGGGAACTAACATATTGCAAGCCGAGTGGCATAGTGCCCCCACCTAAGAAAAAAAGGGAAGGAAGTACAGCACCCACCTTGGTGACCAGGTCAGAATGCCTGATGATTGCTCGAACAAAGAACCTGTAGTCTGTCACTTCTGTGCCCACTTCCACCTTGGCTGCCCCGAGATACAAGTGCATCTTGTGATTGGCACATGGGATGGCAGTAAGGTCAAAATTTCTCATCCGGTTCAGCTCTAACTGGAAAGCTAGGGCAGGCTCCAGGTGACGATAGATACGATCTTCCTCAAACTGAATACAAGAATTGGAGGAAAGAACAGCTTACAAGAGGCAGTTAAAAAATTATATTATGAAATTGTATATAAAAGAGATGCTTAAAAAAAAAAACATAAGCCATGTTGTGCCAATGAACCAAAGGGGAAAAAAGAGGAGCTACACACAAGGAAATTGCGATAACTGATGTAAGATTAGGCACTAGAGTCCCTGTTTACTTTGTAAACTTTCATCATTTACACTTTTACAACTGATGACGCTCTCCATTAAAAACAAACAAAAAAACCCCATCAATTCCCTCAGAACTCCTCTAGCATTTAAAGCCTTCATAGTTTTTTTTTTTTAAAACAATTAACCAAACTACTTCATATTACTATCTATTTCACATACCAGTGTTTTAGTTTTATCCAACTAATCTAAAACATGTATGGGCAGGATCCATGTCTCACACTCTTACCATTTCTGGCAGAGTGAAAAAGGACACAGGAAAACAAACGTTATATAATATTGAAAAATAGGTATTTGGCTATGGACTATCCTGTATCCATGCATAATTATTCATATTTCTTTTTTTAAAGTTGCATTTACATTTACTGTATGTTTTGCTGAAGCCAGACATGTTTAGAGTACATGTCCATAGAGTAAATGGAGAGAGAAAGCCAAACACATAGGTGGTAATAAGAAGAAACCAATGTGGTCTGAAATTTTATATTTTAAAATTGAAAAATGCACATAAACAAACCTTGATAAATGAACTGTCTGTGGATGACGAGAATAATCCAACTAACTATAGTAGTCCTTTCACATTACATCATTAGGATTATCCTAATGGATGATTTTGAAAGTTATCGCTGCCTTTGGTAGGTCAGGACATTACAGTGTTTCCTGAACCAAACTCTTTTGGAAGGGAACCTTGTTTAGTTCAAAGACATATGTAAGACAAAGGGAAGTATAAGTTCAGTTAGAGAAAGAAGAATGGTAAGAACATATGGCACAGATACACTACTCTTCGGCTTTACTACTCTTGGGCTTTTAAGGAAAACACAGAGATTTAAAAAAAAAAAAGAGGAAAAAAAATCAGTCCTTACCTTATCCCTTGCTCGGAACGTGAAAAATTTAGGAAATTCTCTCTGTGTTAAAGAAGGAGGGAAAATGTGTCAGTCCTTCATAGATACGACTCTTTGGGGATAAACACATTGTAGAGAAACAGTCAAGCATCTAGAAGATAGTTGCCTAGAAAACACGATCCTTACCTAAGCTTATTAGTCTGGAGAAAATGAATGATCCTCTGGGTAACCATCACTTTGACCCCACTTACAAATTTGAGAACCACCACAATACTAACCCAACTAATAGCTACCCTCTTCTAGGGTGAAAAATGGTATTTTTTTCATCTCCCAGGTGGACAACGTCTTCTTGGCTGTTGCCCATGGCAGAAACTGGCACGTAAGACCAACGCATCCTTATACTGCAGCACTGCAATAGTAGTTACCGGATTGATTTCCCAAGTTTCTCCTTAAGAAACTCTTAAAGTGTAAACTCACCAGAGAACATAGCATCCCCAATCCACACTTTCCCCCCCCCTCATTCACTCTCAAGTCGATAATTTCAAAGGTTTAAACAATAACATTTCAAGACAAAGAAAAGTGTGAGATGCTACTTTGGTCAGTAGCCCTCTATGTCTAGGAAAGAATAGGGTGGAACTAGTGAACATGCAATCATTAGCTCTTACTGCTCTTTTGCAGGGCATTACCCAAGAAAGCAACCAATTTACTAGAACCTTATTAATTAACAAAGATGAATTCAATTAGCAGAGTCCATTAGTTTCTGAAATTTAACTTATTAACACCAAATACCTCTGTTTCTCGGATGGGAAGCTCTACTGGCAGTGTTGGAATCAAGCCATTATTATTTGCCTCCATAGGAGGTTTCATTAAGGCATCTTCTTCATTATGAGTGCAATGTAATCAAACACTTATCAGTACAAGGCAGAGAGACCAGGACTAGCTGCCTAAATACCCCTCAATGAACTTCAGGAACCATGAAGGAACCATGAACTGAAAGCCTTGTAGGTGGCTGGCGCTCTCATGTGTTGACTGTCGAATGCTCTCAACAGCCTCTCTAGAAGAGTACTGTTTGTTTTTTTTTTAATAAGTTTTTATTGTTGTATAGTTGCTATGCAATATTGTGTTAGTTTCTACTGTATGGCAAAGTGAATCAGTTGTATGCATACATATATCCCCTCTTTTTTGGAATTCCTTCCCATTTGGTTCTCCACAGAGCACTGAGGAGAGTTCCCTGTGCTACAGAGTAGGTTCTCATTAGTTATCCACTTTATACATAGTATTGTTAGTGTATATACATCAATCCCAATTATTATGACCGCGGAAGGTGAACTTGGGTCTAACGCTAGAGCCCATGCCATTTCATCTCTACCTATCAAGTATAGGGTGTTACCTATCTATTCTTGTTTTTAATCCAAATTCCTTATTTAGAGGACTTCTCTTCTAAGAACCATGTTTGTTTTTGAGACAAAAACCCAAAAACCCCAGAAATTAAGGCTTTAAGGAAAAAAAGCAAAAAAAAAAAAAAAAGTTAAATTCATGGTTCTTAAATTTATGGAAAACTTCTTGACCACTTCCCACAGGTCTTACAGTTCATTTCAACTATAACTTGCTCAGTTAATAAATCTTTTTACATTTTCCTTGGCATTTTAACTGAAAAACAGCTTCTAGGAGCTTGTTTAGCAAGGCCAGCAAACCACTTGTCCAGGCGTGGGTCTTCAAAAGCCCTTTGAAAGTGGAATTTACACAGCACTGATCTTTTACTGATGATGTTTTGTCCTAAATAATTCTCTAATTCCCCTGAACGACAGTGAAGAGCATGGGGATGACTTCAAGGTTAAGCAGGAAGATGTTGCGCTGAATTGTCAGTAGATTTCATGCTCGGGGCTTTATACAGTCTAGTTTTGGTTTTATTCTCAAGAGGTATGGCTTTCCAAGCATTAGCTAAAAAGTAACATGAGTCAAAAAAGAAGGGAAACAAAGTCCTTCCATGAGATTTTCTGAAAGAAAAGTCAAGGAAAGTAATGATACAATCTTTTAATCACATACTCTTCAATTCCTCCTGAACTTTAATTAATTAGTTACCTAAAACAGTTACTTAGTATACCACTTACGAAAAAGATGAGATGACGTGAACAAATGTTCTTAAACTTTTGAATAAATTTTTAGTTCCACGGTGAAGTCCTAAGCACAAAGCATTCAGAATAGGAGATGGCACGAACTTCCATGCAATGGTAAACCAGGATTAATGAGCAATTCTCTAAGACAGGGAAAGACTTTTATAGAAAATTGCGTTTTTTTTTTTTTCCCCCACTCAAAAGTCACAGAAATACAGAAAACACAGAAAAGAAGAAATCCCAAAGTCTGATTATAGTTTTAGTAAATTCCTTCATCCTACCACATCCTCATACAGCCAATTTTTCCACTAATGGCATTCAAGCTTACTCCATCACTAATGTAATTGCTTTCTAGGCATTCTACTAGTGTTATGGGCAAATATCATAATTGAATGTACACAAAGAAAAACCCTCTTAGTGTTCTGGTACCAAAAAACAAAAGAATGCAACATTTCTCAGGAAGAAATTATACCCCTGCTGTGTTCTAATCAGCCAACCATCATCAAGACAATCAAAATAATTTGCCTAAATTAGCCAATCAAGACACCCTGCAAATCAGAGAATGTGAAAACCTGCAACAGAAAACATCATAGCTGATTATGATACTAATAATCGTGTTAAAAACCTAATGAGATGAAGAAATTGGAAGCTTGCTGGTGCAATTCTCTTTTACCTCAACATGCTGAGAACTAATTATATAGACTGTAATTAAAACAAAAACTCAAACCAAACCTTCTGAAAAACTAATAGTTGATCCACGAGCAAACAGAACTGCCAATTTTTTTCTAGCTTTATTGAGATATAATTGACATATCAATTTTTTTAAAAAGAAATGAACTACTAACCATGATAACTGTTTTCGATAGTGGGCTCTTCCTTCAGGCGAAAACAATCCAAAACATTTAAAGTGGGAGTCACTCACATAAAAATCAGTAAAACTGCAATTATCTCCGAGGTGATTCACAGCAGAATTTTTTAAAATCTCATGAAATCTTACAAGAAACAAAAGGAAACTACAGGTGGAAATCTGATTTAGAATCTCATCATGGTTTCTGGACCTAATGCTCTGTTTGGGCAGCCAAGTATAAGAAAAGATCCGAGAAACACGCATTTTAGCATTCTTAACAAAACTTTGGTGGGAAAAAATATGCAAAGCTTCTTAAAGTATACTACTTATGTTCCAATTAAACAGCATCTTCTGCTGCACTTTTTGGAATTCTAGATCTGAATGTGAATGAAATGAACAGAGACTTAGTACTACATAAAACTGGAGAACAGCAACTTAATATAGTTATAGAATTCAAAGAGACTCTTCTTTTGCTTTCAAGGCCTCAATTTTTTTTTTTTAATATGAAGAAGATACTTACAAGGATAGACTTGCTTTTCCTCAAACTTTCTGTTTAAATATCAATGTTAAGCATTGATATTCAAAGTCCCATTATGGTATTTGATTTAATTAGATGGTTATGGAAACAGACTCAACACCAAGCCTTCTTAATGTTGGTAACTACTCCCCACTGAGAAGAATGGTCTCCATGTAGAGCCAAGAGACATAGGCATCAGCAGACATTTTTGTGGACAGATCTCCGGGGACTGTGTTGATGAAATAATATTGGAAATAATTCCAGCCTTTGCTGCCATGTGAATAAACACCTAACATCCACACTGTCTAGGAACCTCCACTCGGCAATGTTCTGGTTCTGAAGCAGCCCAAGAGACGACGACTATGGAACAGCATGGCTGCCTCCTTCCACACCAGCCAGGGTTGCTCTTGAACCAAACGTGGTAACCTTCCTCCTCTCCTTGCCCCCTCCTGCGTGTGTCTCCTCTTCTACTCAATAATACAGGGATTTCACAGTGTAGAGCAGGGGAGGCTGCATACCTAACAGTGGATTACCAGGAAGCCAGAGAGATCAAGGGATTCATCACTAACGCTCCCGGAAAGCTTCCTCTTTTTCACACTACACTAACTAGGGGGCAAGGGCACATCAGATGACATGACAGAGACCAAGCGTCCTTCAAGCTACCACCAGTGGAGGAACTCGGAGCAGCATCATGACAGTGAGCCCTGGATTTGTATAACTCCGCCAGGGCTTCCTGGTTATGGCAAATCCTGGCCAGAGTTCAGTAATAGTCACCCTTGCCCCTTGCATAATCGCCAATCATATCTCAGGGGCCTAACATAAAAACATCCCAACTTCTCTGCCACCCAATTCTTCAGGGCAAATCCAGTTCATACCTGAACCTTCATGTTCTCTGCATCCTAAAGCAACATTTCCTATACTTACGACAGATCAAGTCACTTGATAATTTAACTGATTTCCCTCATGCCACTATAAATGGAAACCGGACAAGGAATGATCGGGAAGACCACCTGCTGGGGTCATTTCCAAGAAGATCTTGCTTATACAAGTCTCTCTCTATTCAACTGAAATCCAGAAATATTAAGAGAGCGGGGAGAAAAAAAAAATGTTTTAAAGCTGTTAGATGTATTCTAGGACAGGATGTAGATTCAATGATAAGAAAGTATCCCAAAAAAATGTCCGTGACAATTTAAAAAAAAATTTCAGTGGAGGGTTTTATCATAGAATGCTGATTATTGAAAGCCAGTTAGTGTGCAATAGACATGAAGACTCTAAGGAAAAAGGAAACCAATTTTACAAATGCAGTATTACGCCCCAGAATAATATATATTCCAAAGTCAGTGATGAAAGAACAAATCAGATTAGCGCTTAAGAACCTAGCCCGATACTTTTTCTAAATCCAGGGCCTGGCTCTGGCATGTCTACCTGAGTTCTGATCAGCATCTACCAGCCACAGTATTTATTCACAGATTCTCATACTCTATCCCCAAGTATCAATTTTATTCTCTAAGCTCCTGATTTTTCTTCCTAAAGCCCCGGGGTTCTCTTTAAGCTCCTCATACTTCTCCACTGCCACCTGTCTCCTATCTACAGTTATTGATTGATATATCTCTGCACTCTGCTTGATTTCCTGACATCAATAACACAGGGGAATTGTGGAGTCCACAACATTTCCTAAAGTGTTTCAGAAAATCCTAGCTCTTTAGCCTGCAGGCTAGGCTCTCTTGTTTCTCTATAGACTAGACCAACAAGGTGAACCGTGGAAAGGAAAATAGAATGTCAAGTGTTAGAGACCTAACAAAGAGGCAATAAAAGCCACCCCACACAGGTCTTTGAGTTTAGAAAGTCCTTTCCAGCATCCCAAATGTTATCTTCATTACTACAAGTGAGCAGGGCTTGAAAACTAACTTAATTATCTTGATTGCTAAAAACAAAATAAAATTCTCATCAGAAACATTAAGACTTTATAAATATCCTTTGGAATCTTACTTCACCATATCAGGAGTCATTTTTAAAGAAATATTTTCACTACATTCAGTCCTTTGAGAAAATGACATCTTGACTGCAAACTGGATTTTTGACCTCACTGCTATAATGATACTCAGTATGCTCATACATAAATACACCATGGTTCAGATACCAGGCTATTTAGTGAGTTCTCCCTATTCACATTTTTCAATAAAAATTTTAAACTCATAAATATTAATAGTTAATTTGGTTACATGGGAGAACCAGCAACTTAATTTTTATTTATTTTCTCCTTGTAGAATTAACGTAAGAGAAAAACACTAACTTGGGCTCTGTTAAGGCATTTTAAATAATAAATGATTGTTCTTCAGAATTGGCAGATCTCAATAATAGAATCTGAATCCATCTTTGGTAGAAGTCAAGACCTGAAGTATGAGTGGCAGTCTTTGATTACTGATTCACTGCATGTGCAGAAGAAATTACTAGTTAGCGCCTGCTTCTACCTTATTCATTTGGATAAATGCATGTGCTCACTCTTAACTATTTCTCAGCAATACATTGAGAATTCATTATAGGGGAAAAAAAGGTGTGGGGGGGAACCCTTCAGTCTGAATACTCTGTAGAAGACCTGAATATCCATTCTCATACTTTTTCAAAGAAGAAGGACCAAACATCAGACCAGCCCTTCTAAAAATAACCAGCAGCTAACAGATGAAACAGTAAGTGACCTTTCATCATGGTTTCTCTTACTTACATGAAATCTCTGATCCACTTCATAGTTGACCTGTTTCCTGAAATCCTTTCAAATGAAACACAGCATGGAAGGGGAAAAAAGCAGAAGGCAATTAGAAATAAAATTTAAAAAGAATTGAGTAAAAGGAGATGACAAACTAATGCTTTGCTTGATTAAATTTATACTGAAACAGTTATTCCTTTACATAAATTCTACAAGTAAGCGTATGATTATAATTCCATTTTTTACTTTTAAAGTTCTAGCAGCAGCATAAGAAATATTACACAAGTACATAATTCTCATGCCAATACCTTTTGTGCAACCAGGAAAGTAAGGCGTCGGATCCCATGTTCAACCAGGGTAGCTTTCTACAAACAAACGTAAAAACAGAAGATAAATGAGACCAGCATTCATCCTAAATGTTAGCCTATTCAGTCCTCAGAAGGCCCTGATTGGGCTAAGCATTCTTTTTGGATATCTATATCTTGACTCGGTACCTTCAAACTTGCAAATAAACAAGTCTAAACCTGGCTCCTGAGAATGAGTCTTACAGAATAGGTTTTATATATTGATCTGGATGAAATGGGAAGAGAACTCTGTGGAGGAGAAAGGGTCATATGGGGTCATCTAAATTCTCTAAGGACTCATACATATCAAGGTAGACAGTAACACACTTTCTGCCTATAGAAATTGCACTGTTGGGCATGTATTTAAATGTGAAGAACAATACTGATACAGAAGCTAAATGAAATCAGGTAGAGGAAAAATAAGAAACTTCCACAAAACAGAAAACTTAAGTCCTAAACTGTTATTTAGACCATAGACATCACAGCATTCCTGGAATTCAACCTAACAAATTCTAACCTTTTCAGTTCTAAAACATTTCCTCCTTACTTTATATGGAGGCATTTTTTAAAGAATTCTGTTTAAAAGTTGTTAAAAACAATGTCTAATGGGCATTTAAATTCAGTGATTATTCATATTTCTGCTTGGCATAGGCAAGCAGTATATTAGAAGTCAACAGGGACTTCCTTGGAGATCAGTGGTTAAGACTCCACATTCCCAAAACAGTGGCATGGGTTTGATCCCTGGTTGGGGTACTAAGATCCCACATGCCTCGTGTGTGTGTAAGACGTTCAGTTGTGTTCGACTCTTTGCAGCCCCAAGGACTACAGCCTGCCAGGTTCCTCTGTCCATGGTTTTTCTCCAGGCAAGAATACTGGAGTGGGTTGCCATTCCCTTCTTCAGGGGATCTTTGCAACCCAGGGATTGAACCTGGGTCTCCTGCATTGCAGGCAGCTTCTCTAGTCTGAGCCACCAGGGAAAACCTACATGCCTCAAGGCAGGGCCTAAAAAATAAATAAATAAATAAAAATGAGACAATATGGGCTGGGGCGGGAGGTGGGAGGGAGGCTCAAGAAGGAGGGGGCATACGTGTACCTATGGCTGATCTATGTTCATGTATGGCAGAAACCAATACTGTAATTATCCTTCAATTAAAAAGAAATAAAATGACCAATAAAAATGCCATGGTAAAAAAAAAATAAATGTTGAAAAAAAAAAAGAAGTCAACAGAGACTAGCAGTTTCAAAACAGTTCCTTCTGTGAGTCTTGGGCCTTGGGCTCTAAGCCTTCCTGTATTCTGTCCTGCTCACTCATCTCAAAAGGCAGAGACAAACAAACAGATTAATGAACTAAGTAAAAGACATGCTCTTAAAGGTTCCTAATAAAGAGGGGCTACCCGGCAACAATCAGAAAAGCAATCCCACTTGGTGGATAACCTGAAAACATACATGAATAACACCAGTAGAAAAACTATGCCAACTTTCACAACCCACATCTGGACTTTACTTTGATCATATACTTTGCTTAATTCTAACTGAGAGATATAGTCATAAACCAATTCTTAACTTTCTTGATACTATATATATATTTTAAATCCAAATTGGCTTCCCCCTATAAATAAGCACATCCCTGGGCCATTTCCTCTTATTTGTCCATTTTTACTATGGCAATTTTTAGTAACAAAACTAATCAACAGCAGAAGCAAAAGTAGAAAAAATTAATTTCCTAATAATAAATTCCTAGATCAAGTATAAATAAATTTCAGTTTAACTACATTTAAAAATGATTGGTATGGGCATCATACTCATTAGTGTAAACAACCAAGTGTTGATACTACAATAAGAAAAGGGAGGAAGGAAGGAAAAAAGGGAGGAAGGGATGGAGGGAAAAGGGGAGGGAGAAGAGAAGAGGGAGGAATAATAAGGTGGGGTGGGGCAGTGGTGGTTCTCTGATTCTGTATGCCAAGGAATAGAAACATTTCTTCTGACACCAACAAAGAATTCCACTACAGCCAACTCCTTCAAAGATAAGCATCAATAGCTATGTTCTGGCAAGGGAAGAAAATAACTTTAATAATGCCATGATTTAAAATCAAAATTGTTATTGCTTTAAAAATTCCACAAGTGGCTAACAATAACAGCAGAGCAACAGGATTCTGATTACATTGTAATAATGCGGGGCTCACAGCAAGTCCACAGCTATTACCCAGCGATTAGGCGTCAGCACCTGGAGAAACTCCATTTACACTGACTGCTTCAATCTCCTCCACAAGTCATTTACAAATATATGATCCTAATTTCTATGAGAGAAAAAAAGACATGCTGGGACTAGAAGATTATTTGGACAATTTGGATCAACCTATTTGATAGTTTAATGTGTGCTTTAAAAAAAAAAACTTTTTCTAAACTGCTAGAAGCATGATCATGAAGTGAAAAACAAAACTAGTTATCACTTTAGCTTTTTTTTTTGAACTGTTTTTATTTCCTTTTCTTTTTATATTTTTTTCAAAACAAGTAGGTGAAAATGTTTAATATTCCTGGAAAAGCACGGTATGTGACGCATAGCTTCTCCAGGCTTGGACTGTTAACACAGTCTACCCTTTCCCTACTGAACAGCCACAGGCGAAGACTCTGGGTTTCTCTGTGCTTCAGTTTACAAGGCCAGTCAAGGAAAAAAGAAAATTTCTTATCATCACTTAATGTTACAAATAAACATAGTGAAAATGGAGAAACTGCCTCTTTAAATCATTGTGTGCTGACATGTAACACTTCGATCTGAGTGTAACAAAAAGCCTAAGTGGAGGTTGAAACAATCAAATGTGGGGAATTAGTGCTCAAAACCTGGGAAGAAACTCTGAATGATTACTTCATCAAGCACCAACATCAGCAGCCAAGCACAATACTAGGACTCTGCCCATCTCCTTGGTCACTCGTCTCAGGTTAATTTTATGCAATCACACACAAGTCAAGGGCAAGACAGAAGGCAGATTTCTCTTCCAGAGAAAAATTTCCAGGCATGGCCCCCTATTTTGACTTCTCTGGAAGGAACTTTCCTCACAGTCAGTTCACGTGCTGTGAAAGCATCGTGGGGAAAATGCTAGGACACACGTTAAGCACAAAATTACCATCTTTTCCTAGGTATTGACCATTAGCATGACAGGATGTGAACACCTATGGCACTAATTGTTCACACCGCTGAATTTTTAAAAATCTATCGGACATCACTGGTGGTCTAGTGGTTAAGATGGCATGTTTCCAATGCAGCAGGTGTGGGTTCAACCCCTGGTCGGGGAACTAAGATCCCACATGCCACCAGGTGTAGCCAAAAAAGAAAAAAATCTATTGAGTTCTTTATGACAAGCACTGCAGGCTAGATGCTTTCCACTCGAAGAGCACACATTGGTCTTGTAATGAAGGGCAGCTGAGGAAGGGTACATTGGCATCTATCATACAGCACAAGCGATCATTTTGAACATTAGACTACAAGCATCTGAATGTATTATTTATTAAAGTACCTAGATCTTTGCCCCCTAGAGCTGGTATCAAAGCCTTAAATTCTAGCTTGTTTCTCTGTCACCTACCAGCTGGGGATTAAAAGGCCTTAACCTCTCTGAGCTTGAGCTTTTCCCCACATGTATAGCTGGAATAATTCCTGATTAATCAGGAAACTACATCTTAGTTAAGGCTACACAGAGAAGTCCTCGTAAAAGAGGGAAAATTGGAGACAGTTCTTAAAACAAGCAGGATTTAGAAAGAAAGGGGTAGGGGGAGATAGGAAGGAGGGAAGGAAGAAGGAGAGAAAGAAGAAAACATTCCAGATAAGGGGACGTCGAAGACAGCAAGCAGACGACGTAGATGAGACAAAAAGACCTGGGTCTTTTCATGGAAGAGCAAAGGCTAGACTGTGGGCCTTCATTAATGGGCTAATGTTAAATAGTAAGGCAAGAAGGTGCCCGGTAGGTTACAGAGAATCACTGTTGAGTGCAAGGGGGCACTGTGGACATTTATCTTTGTGCTAGTCAGCAGAATGGAGACTATCTGGAGGGGACATGTGAGGATCAGAGACAAACCTGTCACAATGTCTCAGGAGTGAGGCAAGGAGGGTCTAAACTAGAGAGATGGTAGTGGGAATTAAAAACTGAAACGAAGGGGGTTGGAAGTGAAGGAAGGAAGGAACGGGCAGGGAGGGAATAGAATAGAATAACGGAACTGCAAAGAAGAGAAAGAAGTCAATGATTTCTGAATGACTGGAGGCAAAGGGTTTGGTTACTTGAGGTTATTTTTGTTCCTGTTTAGTTTTTTGGTGGGGGATGAGGAAATCAGAAGACGTGAAGGAAAATGATGGGAATTCAGGCCTCGACTATGGAGTGTGATGCCAACACAAGATATCCAAGTGACATAAAATTGAAAGGAGGATGGAACTATAACTATTTTCAAGGCTGAGAGGGAAAGACATAGAGGGAGCATGAGGGGAGCTTGGGCCTAGACATGTGTGGTTAAGTCATCAAAGGAAATTCAGCAGGTGAAGTTCAAGACTGGAGCTCTGGAAAAGATCCAGCAATATAACTTCTCTTCCTTAAATCATTTGGAATATTTAAGTTCTATACTTCTTGACATAAAAAGATAAGTATTTCACACTATTAAATTACTTTGGAATTTTACCCCTAGACACAGCCATTATCAGTGATAAGGCCTTATAAGTAGCAATTGAGAAAAGGATGGATATGTCACACAGGCTGCAGGAAAGGGGCCATCACCAGTGTCCACCCACATGAAGACTTACGTTTTGCTGGGTAAACTCTCGGAACATAGCTGCTAGACTGTCATCCTCGATGTCGCAGTCTGTTTTGATAGCCACATTCAAAATGTGAATTGGTTCATCCCTGGGAACCTGTAACCCAAGAACATGACACAAAGCACTCAGGAGGCTAGCTAATACGGGGGCAGAGAAAAGTTACAGTGCTTGGTAGGACACTAGGAAAAGAGACATGCCCCTCCTTCCCAGGATATTTTTGGGTTGCCCACTTGTATGAGTAAGCAAAATGAATCCACTGCCCAACACTCACAATGGAGATTAAAGACACCTAACTTTTAAACAAAAAGGCGGCAAAGGCATAAATTAGAGGTGGCCCCAAATCTTAACTTGCTATGAATTTGAAGACCACTCTGTCTCAACTTTTTCGCTGATAAAATGGGAATGAAACCATTTGCAACATTTCTTCATATAATGTAAAGGAAAAGGAGGAAAAGAAGCCATCTGAACATATTATATTATGTTATATTATATTATATAATATATAATTATAATTTTATAATATATATGATGTTATATTATATTATCTGAATATATTATATTCCCATGTAATATATTTCCTAACAATTTGTCAGAGGAAGCATTAAACCATTATGGGAAAATAACCTGGTAAGGGAAAACCAGGACCAAGTGTTTACTGAGAAATGGAAAGGGTTTAATAAAAGGGACAAAATTCTAAACAAAACGCCTATTTTCTTCTGCTATCTGAAGCCCATTCATTGAAGATACAAAAGCACTGCTCTGCAAATATACAAACCATCCATGATTAAGAGTTAAAGCAACCAAAGCTCAAGTGTTTGAAGCAATATTCAGAGACCCAGAGGCAGCTGCAGAGCATATAGCCGAGTTCATTCTACACTATGGATTCCATGCTTAAGACAGTTATTTTTGGTTTTAGTTTAGAATTTTTGTTCTACCTGCTTCCAAAAATACTTAAATGAGGTATACACAATTAAATAATAATAATAATAATAATAATAATAAAGACAGTACACAGGGGACTTCCCTGGTGGTTCAGTGGTTTAGAATCCATCTTGCAATGCAGGGAATGTGGGCTTGATCCCTGGATGGGGCACTAAGATCCTACAGGCCTCGGAGCAACTAAGTCCATGTGCCACAACTAAGACCCGCTACAGCCAAATAGATAAAACATTTTAAATAAATAAATTTTTAAGAGAAAGAGAGTATACAGTACAAGTTCTGTATCTGAAGAGGCAAAGCATTCTCCCAAAGGGGACACCATACCTTGTCTTCGTCATACAGAGACGTGTGACCTGCCTCAGGGAATGTCGGGCTTTGGGGTGGGGAATCACAGAAGCAGCCCATCACTTCATCAAAGATCCTAAAAAAGACCAAATACCAAAGAAATACCCACCATGAAAAGGGGCAGAAACCCGAAGTGGCAGGAAGACGAACGCTGCCACGGCCAGCTCTGTCTAAAGAACCATCTGTCCTACCCCGTGCTCAGCAGTCAACTGAACAGAATCACCAGTGGCTAGAGAGGACGTGCAGAATTTCTACCACGTGGCAGAAATTAGGAGGATGGGTGGTTTAAACTTTAACAAGCCATATATATTTTCTATTTTTTAAAAAGAACAATCTCAAGCTTTTCTGTTGTGTTTTTTTGTTTGTTTTTCATATGTAAGCTACAAGCGTTGCTGTCATCATCGGTCTTAAAGGAACAGAAAGAGCCTGGGACTAGAGCAGTGACAGACCAATGTGATTACCCCTCCCTTCGGGTAATGCGTCAGTACATCAAGAGACAGATGCTGAATGCATTTAATCAAAAGATGTATCGTCTCTGGTGGGGCTCACTCTAGTGTTGTGTTTAATTTCTCCTGACATTTCACTCATCACAGAGCAGACAGCTTCTTCTACCAGCTATTGAGGAAAAGATGGTTTTTGTTCGTTCCTTTTTTTCTGACCAGACCCATATAACAAGTAGAGGCTTGTAGGGTCTGCACGGGAGGGTGGAAAGGAAGGACAGATACCTCTCCCGGGGCATGTAACAGCAAGGGCTACATCTCCTTAGCTGGCTCGTGGGAGCTTCTATTCACTCTGCAGAAATCTGAGATGCCTTACCTGACAAAATCTTCAAAGGTTCGAAAAGAGACCATCCCGCCCATCCGCTGACACGGGGGAGTGAACGCGTTGTCCAGCAGCACGTCGCTGACACTGGCTACATGAGTCATGCCGTAGTGGTTGAGGTTGGAGGAGAAGGACATTCTAAATGGTAATTCAATCGAGTGCGTTAGACAAGGAGGGTAGGAGCAAGGACTGGGTGAGCCACAACAGAGGAAAGGAGCTGGGAGAGAGGTGAGACAGGGTCAGGTGGCAGAGAGCAGGTTTGGTTTTTGACCCACCATGGAGTGGCCCATCTTACTAGACTCACATTAACCCTTGCCTTGGGATTTTCCCTCCACACAAACAATATTTTTACCACCCGGTAAATTTCTCCATGTAAAAACCTAAGGAATAGTATGGCTGTTTTCACACACTGACATCATGACATGTCTAGTGAATGAAGAGCACATAGGGGTGAAAAACCATCCTGCATCTTCCCCTTCCCTCAAACATCCTCTCTTTTAAAAGAAAGTAAGCCAGCCAAGGGAGTGGTAGCTAGGCAACACTGGAGGTATTTTTCTCTAGGAACTGTAATAGATTAAGGATTCACAGATAGATACCCACAGGTACAACAACAACTCTAAGTCATCTGGAATGGTTTAGTGAATCATTATTTAAAAAAAAAAAAAAAACAACACCGCATGTTTCATAAGAGAGAAGCAAGTCGCAGTCTATAAAAGGAACTTTAATGAGGTATCTATCTTTTCCTTTACTGGTCAGATGGGAAGAGAAGTCATAAGGATCATAGCTCCTCCCTTTTGGAAAGAAAAACAGTTTTGCCGAATTTCCTCTTTTATATTTAAACATTTCTATGCCAAAGTAAACACATTGTCAGTAAAAGCCCTTAATTCATCCCAGCAGAGTACAAAAAGGCAGAGCATGCATCTCAAAGTATGTGTAAGCAGGACCAACAGGTGTAAATGGAGATGCTCAAAGGGAGTGGATTTGTTCAATCTAAAAACATAATGAATCTGGATATTCCTTGATGTGCCTCAGCAGTGTGTACTGACAGATACTGCTGTACAGTGTAGCGATGCCCAGCCAATCAGGACAGCCTCTTGGGAAGGACCACACTAAAAGATGCCTCCAGGACTTGCCCGATACATGTTACCGGCATACTGAGCTGAAGCAAGTTCAGAGCATGGCAATGGCATCTGAACTTTGGGGAGCTGCTCAAACATCTCCTCCAAGTATTGCGGTATTGCAGGGTGCAAGACAGCCAGCAAGGTAGACTCAAGATCTGGGTACATATTGTACTCTGTTGCAAATATAAATGGCAATGGAATTTTTTATAAATGGGACTGCTGCTCACACAGACTATAGACTGACTCCAGGTTTTTATTCCCTTGGCAGATGACCATGAAAAGGTACTTCATCTTCTGACAGTACCAGGGACTAGAAGGTAGAGTGGGAGAGGAAACAATTCATACCATGAATGAAACAGACTAAGCACATGGCAAGCAAATCTTACACATGGTGCTCACTAGAAACCGGGATTCAGAGCTGGATTAACTCAGAAATGCTATCATCCTCTTTTCTAGGATCACCAAATGTATTTAGTAAAGGAGCAAGTTTGTGAGGCATTGCATCTTTTCTACCTGCCTGGGGTTAGACAGGAAACAGAGTCCAGATAACCCTTAAAGGGAACTCCTGAAGTCGCTAACAGGTTGTGTTTGCGACAAGCATGAGGTTAAGCATCTTTATTGCTCAACCGAAACTCCATGGGAAATACCCACATTTCTGTTCCCCCGGTACTATGCTCTTGGGCCAGGAGAGCTAAAGGCAGGCAGGAATGAAGCAAGCCTACCCTCCAAGAGCAGACGAGAGGACCAAACAGAAGCACTCCCTTTCCTCTCCCCGTCCAAACCAAAGGCTACAAAAGCTATAATCAGTTTTGATTACTTAATATTTAAAGGGAGAGGCACAAAATAAACACAAGTCTATACATATTTCAGTATATAGTTGGTCATCTACAAAGAGCTCAACACCAACTTTAGCACTTGGTGGATTCCAATCAGAATTACTATCCTCTCAAACTTGCATTGTGTTGCCTTGCTGGGTTCAGGAGCAGAAGGAACTCAACGTATTAAAAGTATCACTCTGTGTTATATCAGTCTGGAAACGTCTTCACAGGGCTACACACATCAAAACTTTAGATACACTCTTCCCGTGTTAATCTCATTACAGGTCTGAGATAAAACTTGACTTGCATAGCATCATTAACACTTTAGAAAAACAGCTAACAAACTGATAAAACATGAGATCAGCTATTTCTGCCTGTGCGTTCCTCAAAAAGGAGACGCAAATTAGAAAACTAAAAAAATTGAAAAACTGAGGAACAGTTTGCCAGGACAGGAGTGACCATAAGGGTTTCTCCTCTGAAAGCCCCAAACTAGACAGAGAACTTAGCAAAAGATGTTTACAGCAAAGCTGAACATTGGACAGGTGATTTATTCCCCTATCGTCCACAGCTCCTGTTCTATACTTTTTGAGTGTTGCTTTTTGAACGGCTGGAGAAAAGCTGAAGACATGTTTTCCAAACAGAAAATATAGTTTAGTATGTCCAAAGGGGAGCTCAGGACCTCCAAGCAGAAAGGTAACATATTAGCTTATCAAGTAAAGTGTTATTTTTTTCTCCTGGTTTCACTAAGTTACAAAAAAAGATGCTTTTAATTGGAAAAAAACTAAATATACCGTACCTGTTTAGCGTGGGGATGTTCCCTCTGTAATTAAACAACCACAGTTAGTTACCGATATGTTAGTGAAAGCCACAATAAAAGAACTGTCAGAGCAGGTACAGACCAGTCATGAGGAGTCCCAGTTTGGCGGCTCTGGCCTTCAGCAGACATAATTAAGTGCTCATTACACTTCTACCCGCCAGGTGCCTCCAAAGAGGCTGACCTACCTTACCACAGCAGCTGTTGATGGAGAGGGTCAAAGTGTACTTACCATTTTTTTTTATATAGCTCTATTATCAAAAAATAATACAGAGTAAAGATAAAAGACAGGCTCATGAAAATTAATTGAAGCTGTATAATATGGTATATTATCTTAAGCTTCAACATGAGGTACAATTCTTGACAAGATTCTGAGAGCATCTTACTTGTTCCTGTTTTACTAAAAATGCCATAAGGAAGTTCAGAGAAGTTGACGCCACAGCCTTTCCCATGTTAACTGATCTAGGATGTGTGAGGAACCTAAAAACTCTCCTCTAAAGAAAAGACACCAGGAATCTGGGTTCCAGAGTACCTTTTCTAGTTCTCTTTCACCCTACTCCTGTAGAGTGGTGGGAGTGGGGTTGGGGGTGGTGTAGGAAAGACAAGTATTCTGTGCTATAGGAGCTTAAAGCTAAAATTATGCAGGAAGGTGATGATTAACGATTCCCTGATTAGACTAGTATAAACTGTTAAAAATTAATTATTATTTTTTAAACGAAATGAATTTAGGGCAATCATGACATTTAAACATTTAAAATCTCTGAGCCTTCCATGAATACAACCTTACCTAAATTTGAGTAGGCTTAGAATTTCCTGATAGAGAATGCTTCTGAATCATGAGAGGAACACCAGAATAAGAATGGAAACTGTGAAGCAAGTCTCTTGCATTCTTTTTGGTCTTTACCACCAATGCTTTCTTCCCCCTTTAATTTGACATCAGTCATTTCCTCAACTGAAACAAACAAACAAACCACAACAACCCAAATAAAAGCCCTTATTTTCAATGATAAAAGGGAAAACTTACACTCACCACCCACAATTTAGGAGTCCTGTAAGGGGGTTGATTGGTTGATATCTTAACCTTCTAACACTCTTTTATCAGCATTTAATCATTGTTGGGGTTTTCTGGCACACAGAGGACTTAATGGGCAGAACAGAGTGGGTGGTGCTGATGATATGTGGGAAGGAGGAGAGAGGGAGGAAAATGATGCACTTTCCACGGCAGTGAAAGGAGCAGAATAGACTGAGCTGGCCATATAAATAAAGAGCGGTGACATATCACTGCACACAAACTGTATACCTCGCGTGATTTGTGAGTAGCGATGCTCTTTGCATCAAACCTGTATCACAGAGCGGATTCCTAAGGCAGCAAGAGCAACCTCTGAGTGCAAAAACCTGCACCTTTGCTCTCTGGATTCTTTCAGTCTCTCTTAGGGGGAATGGGTTTCCTTTTATTAGAAGTCCTTCGTTATCATGCACTTGGTCCTCATCAGCAAACAAGAAGTACTCATGGGTTCTAGAGCAGAAGCAGAAAACTAATAGTAAATGCTAATGAGAATATAGGAAAGTCTTCCTTTTAAGATATAAAATATTCTCAAGAAAAATGCCACCTGCACAGGCTCTGAATGATAAACTTCAGTTCAGAGAGAAGGACCCTACAAACAAAGCATCTCAGGCTCCTTCGCATCCAGAGTTCGGGGATTCAGAAACCAGGGTAATCTCTCTCAACTGTTAACCAATTTCTTACACTAATAAAATGGTCTCACTACTTCTGTGGCTCCACTCGAATTCCTTAGGGAGTCCTTCCCAGGATGAGGGCCAAGTTTTCAGCAGAAAAGGGCCTGAATTGAAAAGAACGCCACCAACAAAAAGATAGCCCTTCTCTATCAGCAATCCACTAGCTCACACAGGGAGCCCCCTGCTGCTTTGTTATAGAGTCGGGCACCATCTACGCAGTATGGGGTAAGAACAAAACTCCCAAACATCTCCAGTCTTTAAAGGACTAGCCTCAAATCGATCCTGTAGCTGGTGAGTTTAGAGTCAGTTTATCCCCTTTGGTAGAATAAGAATCTGTGGGGCTGTTGGGGAGATAAGCAGGGAAGGTTAAACTCTCTACTACAAAGTAAATACTTAGCCGTGTCCATAACAATTATTCATATATTTTGTTACTTTATATAGGGGCTATTTGATCAATTTAAGAAAATGACCGATGTGGCACACTGCACACTATTGTGATATACCAGGAAGCTCGATCAGTGGTCTGCACAGAAATCAACAACCAACACAGAGATTGTATATGAGTCAAATATTCCATTTATATAGCTGAAAATAAAATCTGCCACATTTCACTGCATATTCATCATGCAAAAATGAACAACTGCTCAATCTCTGACAGGGCAATCAATTGCATTCTCAAATACGAAAGAAAAAAAGAGTATAAATTCATTGGTAAGATATTTGCTGTTTAGGTCTTCAGAGAACTTAAGACAATGAATCTTCATTCACCATGCTTTGAAAAATATTAGAATTGTTTTCCTTCCAGGAGATTAGCTCCATTTTACAGATGTGGTAACTGAGAAATCAAAGGGGATGTTTTCCAAGGGCACTGCTAAATAAAGTGTAATTAACCAGAATCCAGACCTGGAATTTTCTTACCTCAGCTCCTGAGGCTAGCATTCCACATCGATATAGACTAAATTTAAAGAAGGACAAGAGAAATCCTTTGAATTCTGAGGTCCTCAGCATTAAGTCACCTCTGATTTTATTGATCTGCCTGCCTAGGATGGCTGGAGAGCCTGCTTCAATATGAATGCAAAGTCAGAGTTGCTGCCGACTGGCTGAATCCTTTTTATTTAAGGAACACTGACTTCTCTGGCAGTCACAAGTTCTCGGAGCCTTTTACCATCGCTTCCAGCTGAATTTCATTTTGCTGAATTCGAGCTTGCCCTACATAAATTTTTTATCATATAAAAATGTTCCCGATTCTTCTGCCTTCTAACTTGTAGGGGGAAAAAAAAGAGACCCTATAGGAAAATGATGGGGATGCATGCAAACAAGCAGTGGTTACATCAAGCTGTGACTCAGAGCCAGGATAAGGAAAATCTTTTGAAATCAGGCAGCAAAGCAGAATCAGAAAAGGTCGGCTGAATAACCCACTAGTGGTTGCTAACAGCGGTACCATAGGAGAAAGAGCAATTTGACCGGCTGTGACCAGTGGTGGTCTCCTTGTGTGACTATGTTTCTGCAGAGGAGTCCGAATCATGAGCTGTAAAACACGTCTGAACCGTGTATTTCTGCTGGCGTCTCCCTGACCACCCCCTTGCTGTTCAGATGTGCCAATTCCACGGCAGAGCTTTCGTTTACAGTAAAATGATCATTGCTTCATTCATCTGCAGCCCACTTCCAAGCCCCTTCCTTGCTCTGCTGGAAGGTTCTGCTCTTTCTGAAACGAGTCTGCCAACAGAGCTACAACACATTACTATCGCCTGCTGTATAATTAGCTACAAATCCACAGCACAAAACTACAGGGATTTACAGGTGCCCAGGATTCCGCTTTTCCTTCCCCCTGGAATCAGCTAGTCCTCTTTGACAAGAAGGGACCTTGGGCTACCTTAATGATATATTGAAAGTTTTAAACTCGACTCTCCAATCTTACGAGTCTAGAGTGCCAAAATAACGCAGCAGAGACAAGAAGCTGAGCCACCGATACCAGAAACCACGATGGTAAGCACTTAAACCTGCTGAGAATCTTCCCTTCTGCCAGATGCTTGCATCTTATCAGCAGACTCCCTTGAATGAAGGAAGCAAGAGCTTCAGGGGTTTTATCTATTTATAGCTCACTCTGGCCTGCCAACTACAACCTAGCGCCCCCACTGCTAAAAAATGCTACAAATTGGACGACTTCTGAGTGTCTCAGTACAAGCCAAAGAAGGGCTCTAATCTCTGGGTGTCGAAGATTACCAGGATTCTCAAGAATGGGAATGGGTCACTGATGAGTCCCATGGTAGGGGCTTCTGATTTCTAAACTTCCTCACAACCTCCTTCATGAAAGGAAGGTCCAGAGGCCAACCACCTACAGTGAAACTGAAGGTGTGAAGAGCCTAAACCCAGTCGTGACCGAAACATGCTATCAGGGGAGAACACAGCCGATCTCTTCTGGATGTGAGACAAGAGAAGTGGAAAGTGTTTGAATGAAAACATTCTATCATAGGGGGCCAAGTTCACAAGGAGCAAATAGCAGAGAAAGTGCAGTGCAACTCAAGTTAACTTAAAACATGGATTTCTGTCTAAGAAATTGTCATATGTACAGAAATACACAACAAATTGTATTTCCATCTTCTGATTCAACTGTGATGCTTCTTATCTGAATCACAGATGAAAAGTTTTAAAAAACGAACTATGTTCACTAATAGGTATTACTTATGAAAATCATTTGGAGTTTTAAATTTCATACTCCCAGAGTGTCATAATATGCACAGCCATATGCATAGCTACAGAGTTTATGGGATAATATACTTTACATATGTCTGCATAAATATAGTTATATTTTAGAAGATGAAATACACAGGCTGCCTAAAGAGCCTATTTGTTTCCAGATTATTCTGAGTTGCTTAATACGTCCAAAGCTAAGTAAAATTGTGAATGTCAAACGATTCGATGAATCATCAAAAACACATTTAGGATGAGGCTTTAGTGTGACAAGATTTTCTATCACCAGCACAAGAGAATGATAAAACTAAGGATTCAGAATAAGAAAAAATACACACACACACCTGTGACTCTAAACACTGGGCCTCCTTGGAAAAAGACAGAGAAAAGGGAATACTGAATGATAGCAGTTTGAGTTCTAGGATTAATCCATGTAAAATACTGGTTGAACTCAATGAAGAGCTGGCCTGATGGAACCTCAGACAAAAGAATTAAGACCTAAAAGTCTGCATGATAATAAAATGTTCTCTCAGTGTGGACCAGCTATCAAGACTACGCCTGCACCAAGAAAATGACTAAAAGAAACCCACTCATCTCTCTCCGAAGGGCTATTGCTAAGTGGCTACAAATTACCTTTAAAAAAAAAAAAAGATAAAAAACCCCCTAAAAAAAAAAATTCACATACAATAGGACATAGTCCTTACTTGCTAAGAAGATAAACAGGGAAGAAAACATACACATTTCTCATATGTATAGGTGTTCCATATACACTGGTTTCCTACTATGCTTAAGTCAGGAATTTAAGAAGGGACTTTAACAAGAATAGGGTATATCTAGGCCAGGAGTTTCCCTCGGTAAAGGTCTAATATCTGGATACTCTGGTGAGTAAGACCTCAGAATGTTAAATAAGTTGCAACTACAGTTCCCCCCACCCCAAAAATTGGAACTCTTGCATGGAAGATCAAGAAGATAATACACCTTAGCTGAAGCCTACCTAGCAAGAAGGATGATAAGAAAGGTCACAGAAATAGGAAATGATATTTCTTTTAAATGACTGTTGAGGCATCTGATGCCTTTCCTGAGAGATGTATTAGAAAAAAAAACCCAACACAGTCAAATTATACTGAAACACAGAGTAATTAAATGTCAAACAAGTTTCAGTTCAGCAAAACGAATAAGCCAGAGAGTTATGTTGTGCAACATTGTACCTAAAGTCAATAATATACTATATACTTAAAAATTAAAGAGGGTAGATCTCATGTTAAATGTTCTTTCCACAATAAAATTCTTTAAAAAATTTAAGTGTTAAAAAATGTCAAGCAATACAAAGTACCTCAATAAATTTAAGCAAAAAGGCACCAAACATGTCCACCACATGCTAATCGCCGAAGTGTGCTAAAAAAAAAAAAAGAGGGGGGTGTCTTCTCTCTTTTCAGAGGCTGCTCCACTTATCTGCCATGGCAGTTGCTTGTGTTTTGCCTATTTCTCTAAAAAATCAAAACATGTACAAATGGGACACGGTCTTCAATCCAAGTGGCATCTAGAGCATTTTCCTGAAAAAATACCCTGCTGTTGTCAGTCTGCAGACAGAGAGCCATGTTTCATCCCAACCCACGGGGACAAAATCACTAGTCAAAAACAAGCTACAGGAATGGAATTCCACAAGATGACCCCGTACACAACAAGAGACTGTAGTCTTGCTTTGAAAATACAGCGTAGAAAGATACTCCCAAGGACTTGCTGGATAGGTTTGGTCTACTTCGAAGGAATGCCTGGCTAGGAATGGGAAGACCAAGTAACAGGGAAGAAAATGCAAAAAACTGGTTAAAGAATGTCTGTATTTTTTCCCCCAAGAATTTTTGGTTTGTTACCTCCCGAACATAATATTCAGAAAGTATAAAATTCTGTTTAGCATTAGATATGTAAAATGTGTATTTTCATATGCCTGTTCTCTGTTCTCACTGAATAATTTTTAAAGCATGTGTAAAATACTGTAGTATTATCTACAGTGTCAGAAGTGAATGGTTCCTGTAACTAGTTACACAATAAGTAACATAAAAGTTTGTAAAAAAAAAAAAATTTCTTCTAGGGGCACTACCACTAACATAAAACAAAAAAGCACTCAGTGTGATTGTCCTAATTAATTCTTGATCAGTTGAGTTAATTACGTGGCTAGGATGTGCTGGAAATATGGCTAGTCTGTATTGAGACATGCTGGAAGCAGAGAATACACTCTAAATTCCAAAGAATTAGTAAGAAGAATGGAAAGTATCTGGTTAATAACTTTTTATTACATATTAAAATGAAACTTTGGATACAATGGGTTAAATAAGATGTTAAAGTAATTTTATCTGAGCATTTCCTGGCAGTCCAGCGGTTAGAACTCCACTCTCTCACTGCCGAGGGCCCAGGTTCAATCCCTGGCCAGGGAACTAAGATCCCACAAGCCATGCAGTGAGGTGCAGCAAAAAAAAAAAAAAAAAGGTAATTATTTTATCTGTTTCTTACTAGATATACCCAATAGAAAATTTAAAATTATATACATGGCTTGCATTATATTTCTATTGGACAGTGCCGGTCTAGTGGTGAAAGTGAAAGTCAAAGTTGCTCAGTCATATCTGACTTTTTGCAACCCCATGGACTATACAGTCCACGGAATTCTCCAGGCCAGAATATTGGAGTGGGTAGCCGTTCCCTTCTCCAGGGGATCTTCCCAACCCAGGGATGGAACCCAGGTCTCCTGCATCACAGGCTGATTCTTTACTAGCTGAGCCACCAGGGAAAGTCTAGTAGTACTGATTCTCAACTGCAGATATTCAACAGAATTATCAGAGAAGCTTTTTCAAAAAGTGATCCCCTGGACTCTGGTTCAAAATGAATCAGAATCTTGAGAGCCAGGAACCCAGTAGGTTTATTTTTTTTAAATACTTAGCAGCTAATTCTGAGAATCACTAATCTAGAGGTTAGTGGACATAATCGTGTCCTTGAGTTTTACTGAACTGAGAGTGGAATGGACACTGGTAGACAGTCTCCTGTAATTGACTTCTGTAGAATTAGAAGCAATAATGCTTATTGCCTGCTGTTGACAAGAAGAACAGAAAACAACAGAAGTCCTGAGGTTAGGGAAAAAAAGCTGGAACTTGGCTCAAAAATAGCTAAAACTAAGATACTCTAGAATTCTTTCGTAAGGGTGGTAGGTCTATGAAATAATAAAGAACTTGGCCTTTGTCCCTGGTTCCTGGGGGAGAGGCTCTAAATCCTTGGAATTTCTCAAGTAATAGAAGTTCCTTCATTATTCATGAGCTCCTTGGATCACACCTGAGTTTATGTTAAGAGATGAGATAACTCAGGACAGGGTCTGCTCACTAGAAAAACCAACCATGTGACTAGAGGGTCAGCTGGACCTCTGGGGAGGGGACAGTAGCTGGAGGGTGAGTTTAATCAAGTGGCCAGTGATTCAATCAATGATGCCATCGTCATGAAATCCTGAAAGAAACGCTGGACCTTAAGTTCAATGGAACTTCTTGGTTGTTAAACACATTGATATGCTGGGAGGACTAGGTACCCGGATTGTACAGGGAAAGAGGGGGAAACTCTATGTTTAGGACCCACTCAGACCTCACTCTATGTATCTCTTCATTGAGTTGGTCCGGATCTGTATCTTTTATAATAAAACTGATTATACGTATAGTACTTTGCTGAGTTCTGTAAGTTGTTCTAGTGAATTACTGAACTCGAAGGGGTCATGGGCATCCCCAAATTTATAGCCAGTTGGTCAGAACTATGGGCAGCCTGGGAAACCCACTTGTGGCCACATTCTGAAGTAGGGGCAGTTTTGTGAAGACCTGAGCCCTTAACAGGTAGCATCTAACACCAGGCGGTAAATGTCAGAACTGAATTGCAGTAAACCAACTGATGTCAGGATAAAGTCATAACTGCAAATTGTTAACAGAAACATTTGTAAGAAAATGTGAGATCTTACAAAACTAAATTCAAGCAAATTTGTAATAAGTGAATAAACTATATTCTTAAAATTGAATACAGTATTCTGTAATTAAAAGCTGATAATTCATTTTATGGGCTTCCCTGGTGGCTCAGTGGTAAAGAATCCCATCTGGCAATGCAGGAGACACAGGTTCAATCACTGGGTGGGGAACATACCCTGGAGAAGGAAATGGCCACCCACTCTAGTATTCTTGCCTGGGAAATCCCATAGACAGAGGAGCCTGGTGGGCTACAGTCCATGGGGGTCACAAAAGAGTCGGACACGACTTAGCCACTAAACAACAATAAATTTTATATTACTAACAAAAGGACTTTAGATCTAAAACAGCATTAAAGCAATTTGGGCATTTTCTCTGGTTTTCACAAAGATTTATTTTATCTTTCCTTCTATTTTTTTTTTATCTTTCCTTCTTTTTTTTGTTAAGTCTTTATTGAAGCAGTTACAATACTGCTTCTGTTGTTTAAGTCTATAATTCTGTATCCACACAACAAAGGAAGACTTTAGAAAGACAGCAAGACTACAGCAAGATTCTGTTCAGGTCTCCAGAAGAATGTGTACCCATTGGATGTTGGGAGGGACAGGTATACAAGTCTTGAAACCATATCAAGAATAACCATACCAGAGTCACACCCCTGAGAAGGAAAGGTGACTAAGATTTCTTAACAGTTCAGAGGCCTTCCTCTCAATTTTCCAACCAACTTTCCCTCACCAAACTGGCCACAGATCCTCAAATAAAGAAAGTAGGACAGGGAGAGCAATTCAGAAAGACAAGGGGAGCAATGAGGAGGGAAGGAGATCAGAAGCAGCGCTGCAGCCCGACTACAAATCACTGCCCAAAGCAGGAAGAAAAAGCGAATGTCCTGAGAATCACAAAGGGTGGGAAGTATAGCGTGTAGTTCTCTACAATTATTCCAGGAATGCAGGAGAAGAAAGAAGCCTGAGCGCTGAGCCCATGTGTGCCATGAGTACCTTGCCCACTCACTGAAGGACAGCCATTCGTTTCTGGAAAATGAGATTCTGAAATCCATGGAGGCGAAAATGCACCGAGAGATGCTTTCTAAATCAAGGATATATGCTTTTCTCTGCCAGCCATAAGGTATTTTCGAGGGAGAGGAGTGAAAGGACCTTCTGAGACAAAGAAGACAAGTACTTTTTTCTGAAGACGCTGCTGCTCGGAGGCTGACCTCTGCTGGATCAACACCGGCCTTCAGTGGCCGCAAGTCTCAGCGCACACCTCTTTGTCTCCACAAGAGTTGCTATTGCTTTGGGTGAAGTGGCAATTCAGAACAGAACCATTTCTGTTGTCTGTAACTAAGGATCCCCAAAGACACGGTACTTTGTAATACAGAGTGAAGAACCAAAGGCTATAAAGAAGAAATGGAGGGGGTGCAGCTTAAGATTGGCTGTGGTTATTTATATTTCCTGTGGTATTACTGAGGAGAATGAAAATACGGAAGGGAGATGACTAGAGGTGGGGATGAAATTCCTAGGTTTTTCACTGCCTGGGAATACTTGAAAAAGAAATGAGATTATTAGATAAAGTATTTCCATCTTAAAGCCAAAGCAATATTTTGGTATTATTGTTGGAACTGGAAACAAATTTCCATATGTACTTTTTTTTTAAGGGCATAAGAAGGTAAAATTAATGGAATTACCACAGCTTATGTAAGTAATTTACTTGAATTTAAGTTTGCTTTCTGAAGTGTGATTTTTAAAAGCTGAATTTCAACTGCTAAATTTACACATGTGTTTTTGGAGAGATCATGAAATTGGTTTAGGTTCAACCCACAGCAAACATAAAGGGAAAAAAGGCATTCCACCCAAAATATTTTTACATCCTGTTGACTTAAACTGCTACAAATGTGATTTTTTGGCAAAACTCCAGAAAGTAAAATGACAGTAAATTCTTTCTAACTTAAGAAAAGAAAGAACTATGCCTCCTCCGTGACAGAACACAAGTAAAAATGAATGGAATCATCTTAACCTTGTATCTTAATTAGACCATACTGTCTCTCTCCAGGTCAAAGATCAAAAAGTAAAAAAAAAAAAATGAACTAGCTGCCAAGAGGCTCTTCTCTCATGGTTTAAATGTACTCATTGTCTGCTCTACATTTCCAGCTAAAAAAATACCCACAGAGAACAGTCACACACATTATCTCTCCCGTATCCCAAACTCTCTGGATAGAGCTCTGGTTGGCTCAGACGCGTGCAGCAGCTCAGACTCACCTGTTTGGATGCGATGTGGGCAGCATGAACTGGAATTCCACCACGCAGGTGTTGTCCTTCAGCTGTCGGTGTTGTACGCTATTAAGTTCATAGGCAATATAAGCCCTTCGAACATACACCTGGTTAAAAAATAATCCTCAGTAAATACACTTGAAAAACAGAAACTCAGAGGTGTTTAGCCCAGAGAAAAGACAGTCTTGAAAAGAGACGTATGGTGCAGAAGAAGGTGGTCTCTGCTGACAGGAAGTCCCAGTGCCAAATACATACATACATACCTTGCTTTAATTAATAAGGCTGGAGTCTTACAACTATACCCATGACTATAAATGGAAAGGAAACCAGCCTGCCTCTGCTGGACACCTCTAGGTGTGCTGAAAGCCCTTCACACTAACCCAAACTCAAGAGAAACTTTGATCATTAGCAGAAGAGCATACAGAACCATGACTATTCATTACACATGATGATTTCAACAGAAGATAAAATCAGCGACTTCCCTGATGGTCTAGAGATTAAGAGTCCACTTTCTAATGCAGGGGACACGGGTTCAATCCCTGGTCCAGGAAGACCCCACATGCCCCCAGGGCAACTAACGCCATGTGCCACAACTACTGAGTCCATGTCCTCTGGAGCCTGCATGCTGCACCTAGAGAGGAGCCCAAGCACCACAGCAACGATCCCATGTGCCACAATGAAGACCTGATGCAGCCAAATAAATGATTTTTTTGTAAAAAGAAGATAAAAGCAAACAGGGAGAAAAATGAGAGGTGCTGATTCTGGGCCACCTGAGGCGTGAAGATATAAAACAGAAACAACTGAAGTACAGTCTCACTCATTCACTATCTTGTATCTTTCTTCTGTTTTCCTACTGGCCCAAATCAATTTTACATTGTTCATATCGCCCCAATCCTAAGCAAAATCTGAAGGCATAATTTGACATACAATATCTCAAATACACTAACTTGACTCAAAGAAACAGCAACAGGCTGTTTCTCAGGAAAACCTGTCAGTTCAACCTCATGAACTTCACAGCCAATCTGCCATGCACACACGATGGAACATAAAATCCTATCAGCACGTGAGGTATACAAGGAGACTTTGCATTAAATAGCATAAAAGCATTGTAGAACACTTAGATGTTCTCCAATTTTGGTATTTACTGAGTAGGATTCATGAGTCTCCCCACAGAATACAAATAAAAAGTAACCCAAAGGAGTGTGCAGAAGACTGTAGTGGTGTCATATCACATAAAAATCATCTAAGACACTCCTTTTCCTCATCTCCAAAAAACATCTACTTGGCAAACTTTACAGCAGTATTTGGGGCCTGCAATTTTTGTGCTTAATGAGACAGTATGCTACAGTGGACACAGCAAAGTCTGTGAGTCAGAATGAGCTGGGTTCAGATGCAAACTCTTCTACTTATTATCCATGTGAATATAGACAAGTCACTTAACTTCTCAGTCTTACTTTCTTCTACTTCATGAAGTATTTGGAGGATTAAATGAGAAAAATAAAGTAAAGCACCTAAAGCACAGTTTATTAAACTTTCCTTCTCATGCTGAAATAGTTCATAAGTTCATGAGAACTGCTTGACAATTCAGAATATGACTAGAATCCATTTTACTTGGCCCAAATCACAAAATGGTACTGTTCTGATCGGCCACATATTTTTTCACTTATTGTGTTACAGGGCATCCTCATCACTATAAAATGGAAGGATTCAAGTACCTGGAAAGTAGAATTGAAAAATGCTGGTAGCTGTGACTGGAACCCAGAAACTGGTGATTAGTTGAGTTGACACACTTGAATAAAAGCAAGACCAGAGTCCAGCATTTGTTTCAGAGAAAAAGACTCTACTCTTGAGAACCAACGTTAAGGCCAAAGAAGGACTGATAACAATAGCCAAGAAGTCAAAAGGAGTCGGCCAGAAACTGAGAAAAAGGTGACATCATGTTACTATAAGAACCCACCTCCAGAGCTGCCATCCTCACGACCTGGTTACTGTGATAGAAGAAGTTTGGTAGGACATCAAAAATCGATGTTTCAGACAAGATGAGTTTCTGGAAGGTACAAAGACAAGCTTCAACCATTACATCCATAAGAGAACAATTTCAATGGACAATATTTAGCATTAGAAGCATCAGTGAAACTTGAAGCATTTTGTCTGCAAACTTATAAACTTATCTTCTCTTTGCGTGAACTTATCTTCTCTCTGCCTTGGCTTCCTCAGATACAAAATGGGGAAAATAATAATACCTATTCTCAAGGGCTGTCGTGAGTGTTAGACAGTTATTATATGTAAAATTTTTAGACATGCATTAACAGTACATTAATTATATGCTATTAAATGTTTATAGCTATTATTATCCTTTCTGACATATAGCCGAACCTAACGTTTAATATATTGTCTCAGTACTCCACTATTGTAAACCACAGATTTCAACTATTTCAACTATGAACCAAATAAACAAAAATATCCTTCCCCCGACTCTGTCCCCACTTCCTTAGTTTCCCCAAAAGAAAATCTGAGAGAAAGCCGGAAGATACCCTTGGCTAGGTATGATAATATTATCATTATTTCCAAGTAGAAAAATACAAAGTCATTCCTGACAAAATGATGTTTAAAAAACAACAGTCAAGGTTCTTTGAATTAGCAGTAAAATTAGCCAATATTCTTTTATAAAATTGGCTCTATACAAAGCTTAACAGTAAGCATTAAAATAAAGTTACATGATTATTTAAGTAGCTTTTCCCTGTTTAACCTATTTAAACATCTGATTCCAATATCAGAAATCAACCAGTACTACCACTGCATTGTGTCCTAGAACCCTTTCTATATAAAAGCACAAGAGGTGAAGACCTCAACAGGACACTTCCATCAAGGCCAGCCTATGCAACTTTTAAGCTAAGCCACAATTCTAACAGCATTTTTATGGGGGAAAAAAAAGTACAAATCTTCTTATAAAGTGAAGGGATGAAACTTTATTACACAGAAAATCGTAATTGACTGATTACTTAATTAAACTGTGCTTGGGAATAAAGGGGACAACAGTGCAAAGGGGTAGAAAAGGGCTGTAATGTATGTATACCTGCAGGTTCTCGATGCAAAACTGATGTCCGTACATGTCAATGGCTGATAGGAAGATAGACTCGACTTGGTTGTGGCGAAGCTCATATGATGGCAAATGGGAAGCAATAAGAACCTAGAGTGAGAGCAAAATAAGAGGCGTTAAGTTCCTGAGGGAGTGATTATTTTAGGATCCTATTAGGCAGCTCTGATGCAAAGGCAATAAATATAAATCTGGGTTTGTAGGCATCAAAGATAAAACAGAGACTAAGTACCACAACTTCTGGGTCCCGTAACAGAAAGCCAGGGCCACCAAGTACTGCGTCTCAGTTGACTCTCGCTATGGTTTGCATGGTGAGCGATCTCCAGCGGGGGCCGGGGCGGGAAGGGAGGGCAGACAACCTCCATCAAGCGCCATCAGTGCGAGTGGTTTACCCCCGTGAAGCCGCTGGTCCTGGGGACCGCATGGCTAGCTGTTAATTGGGAATCAGGTCTGGCAGCGAGCAGCTGTGGGGAAGGTGGACACTGCAGACGGTGCTCTTGTAACTCTAAAGGGGAAAGACAGACTAGGAAAAGCTGCTCCAACAGCCCCAGGTACTCGGTAGAGGAGAGGGCGTCAGAATGTGACACCCACACGTGTGAGGGGCAGAGAGAACGAAAGCAGTGTCGCAGACAAAGAGGGACACGGTGGGACCTGAATACCCTCAGCAGGTCGCTCAGAGGTTCAATAACTTTGAGTAATTCAGTGACATGGATACAATTGTAGAGAAAGCAGAAGGTCACTGAATAGCTTCAAATGCTGCTTCCTTGTCGATGCTCGCACACTGGAACACAAAACAAAGGGAGTACCAAACTCTGGCTTCCCTGCTGAAACCTTTTGGAGTGGAAATGCAGACTACGGGGTGAAACTAACTGGACTGCTCTGGGGTTGCGCTGATTGCCAGCACCGAAGATTCATCTCATCCTCTTTTTGCCTTCCACACTTGATGTTTTGCTATACACTTAAAAGTTTCACCTGCTTCTAAGCTTCCTTTGTAAAGTAAGAAATACTAAACCTATTGTCTTCCTTCAGTTTCCTTTCCTCCACCTGACCTAACAAGGAATGATAACAGGACTTTATGATGGGGGCGGGCTCCTATTTTAAAGAAATTTGAGGTTAATCTTTTCCATTCTCTTTAAAGAAACATACAACACATGAGAACATTTGTTCTGAAGGCAATGAGACATATGTGGGAAATTGGATGACCTTTGGAATGTGCTAGGGAAGAGCTCATAGAACGGATTGCCCAACCTGTGAAGACCATTCCTCCCTCCAGATAACCAACTCACGTCCTTACCTGGCGTGCCCGCAGCGCCACCTTCGCGTTGGTGGTCTTGCTGAGTTGAGTTAGCTCCGTGAGGATATTCAGCAGCTCATCAGTGAGGGTGGGGTCCCGGCCACACAGCTGATCCTAATTGTTAATGTGACAAAGAGCATACACATCCATGTTAAAAAGAACAAACGTGGAATTCTGCTCAATGTTATGTGGCAGCCTGGATGGGAGGGGGGTTTGGGGGAGAATGGATACATGTATATGTGTGGCCGAGTCCCTTCCCTGTTCACCTGAAACTATCACAACATTGTTAAATTGGATATTCTGCTGCTAAGTCACTTCAGCTGTGTTCGACTCTTTGCAACCCTCATGGACTGTAGCCCACCAGGCTCCTCTGTCCCTGGGATTCTCCAGGCAAGAATAGTGGAGTAGGTTGCCATTCCCTCCTCCAGGGGATCTTCTCCACTCAGGGACTGAACCCGCATCTCTTATGTCTCCTGTATTGGCAGGTGGGTTCTTTACCACTAGCGCCACCGGGGCAGCCCTAAATTGGCTATGCTACTGCTAAGTCACTTCAGTCGTGTCCGACTCTGAGACCCCATAGACGGCAGCCCACCAGGCTACCCCGTCCCTGTGATTCTCCAGGCAAGAACACTGGAGTGGGTTGCCATTTCCTTCTCCAATGCATGAAAGTGAAAAGTGAAAGTGAAGTCGCTCAGTCGTGTCTGACTCTTAGCGATCCCCTGGACTACAGCCCACCCACAGTACAAAATAAGCAGCTTAAAAAAAAAGAACTGAGGTGGTGAGATTTTTGAATTGGGACAAGGAAATAAAAACAAAGTAAAGAGAGCTGGATTCCTAAGATGCAAACATCCTGTTACCTTTATCCTAAACAGTGTGGTAAAGAGATCCCAGAGGAAGCTGCTGCCAAGGAGAAGCCCAAGGCTGTCAGCAAATCAGGCTCAAAATTCCTAATGCATTTCTTTATGAATCAACACTATACTTTAAACACGCAGAAGAAGTCATCAGAGGACATTAAAAAGGGACAAGGGATTCTGGGTAAAAAAATAACAGATGATGCCTCAAAGTTTTAAGAGGTTTTAAATAATATAAGGCCTAAAAGCTTTCTTGGTCCTGTTCCACTTTTGGAAAGAAGGAAGAATAAGGCAAAAGGAACCACTCCTGGTAGTTTTCATTTCACAAACCAAATGTTCAGCATCCCAGGAGGGCATAGAACAGAAACATAAGCACAAATTATTCATTTAGAAACATACGCTGACAATTCTATACCCCAAATCATGTATCCTCCTGCTGTACCAAGAACCATTCATTCCATGATATCTAAATGTGGTGAATCCTTAGATGCATTAGAGGGGAAAACCAAGCTCCTACTATGTGATCCATGATGTAATTCAGGACTGGGTCCTTAGTCTCCCCAAAATTAAAAAATCTTAACAACAACAAAAAATCTCTATCACATTTTGAGAAAACACATTTCTTCTCCAGTGCAGTATCAGTTTATTCCCTAAATTCAACCATTATCCATGTAATTTTCAACTAAACTGAAAAGAAAACTGCAGATGCAGTTTTTACAAATGCCCGTCATTCCTGAAATTTACAGAGCAATCAGTAACAGTAGTTCTTAATACCACATCACATAGTTTCCTCTACCCAGAGTTTGAACAAACTGCCTTTATATGTTAGTCTTTTTTTTTTTAATATTCTCCCTCACCCCACTATCAAATAGGACATGAAAGACAGCCAGATCCTATATGGCTTCCTGTTGCTGCCTTTTAATCTTTCCCCTTTCTCAATTATTGCCTTTTTCTTAAGGAATCTCCATTTCATCTTTAACCTTCCCCATCTCAGGGATCCTCCTTATAGTCCTTCACCACAGCAGTACAGGTACAAGTGTGGGGCTTTGGGGACAGACATACATTTCCCAAGTGCTTTTTCTACAATCCCTACCACCTTCCATGTCACAGGGAAAACAGTTTTGGAGTACTCAATGATAGCACGCTGGAAAGACAGCCTCTCAAACATTTGAAAGCAGGAAATACTTTCTGGTTCTCCAATCCATGACCAGAGGTCTGCTCCAGAGTAGTAAACCACATGACGGTATTTACAGTTAAGGAAGTACAAGTAAGTATTGTTTTCACCCATGCCAACAAAGGTCTGTCTAGCCAAAGCTATGGTTTTTCCAGTAGTCACGCATGGATGTGAGAGTTGGACTATAAAGAAAGCTGAGTGCCAAAGAATTGATGTTTTTGAACTCTGGGGTTGGAGAAGACTCTTGAGAGTCCCTTGGACTGCAAGGAGATCCAACCAGTCCATCCTAAAGGAAATAAACCCTGAATATTCATTGGAAGGACTGATGCTGAAGCTAAAGCTCCAATCCTTTGGCCACCTGATGTGAAGAGCTGACTCATTAGAAAAGACCCTGAAGCTGGGAAATATTGAAGGTGGGAGAGGAAGAGGACGACAGAGGATGAGATGGTTGGATGACATCACTGACTCAATGGACATGACTTTGAGTAAGCTCCAGGAGTTGGCAATGGACAGGGAAGCCTGGCGTGTTGCAGTCCATGGAGTCGCAAAGAGTCAGACATGACTAAGCGACTGAACTGAACACTTTACCCAATGCCTTTACCTAAGAGCATCTTTACCTAATGCTCCTAAGAAAGATAATCCTTTCTGAGGTACTTACTCCTCTGAGTGGAAGAAGAAAGTGACTGTAAATTCAGGGCTTGGTTGAGCATATGGTCACAGACTGAAGGACCTGTTCCTCCCATCCCAGGGCACAAAAGAAAGAGCAGGGAGAAAATATAATGAAGTCTCATCTCTTACTGAGAACTTAGGAGCAAAACAGAATTTCAAGGGAATATACAAAATCACCAGCAGTGGAACTCCCTGGCAGCCCAATGGTTAGGACTCCACGCTTTCATTGCTGAGGGCCCAGATTTGATTCCTGGCTTCCCTGGTAGCTCAGAGGGTAAAGTGGCTGCCCACAATGCAGGAGAACCGGGTTCAATCCCTGGGTCGGGAAGATCCTCTGGAGAAGGAAATGGCAACCCACTCCAGTACTCTTGCCTGGAAAGTCCCATGAACGAACGGAGAAGTCTGGTAGGCTACAGTCCATGGGATTGCAAAGAGTCAGACGTGACTGAGCAACTCCATTTCCTTTTCTTTTCTGGGGAACTGGGATCCTGCAAGCTGCAACGCGAGGCCAAGAATCAAACAAAATAAATAAAATCACCAGCAACAAGATCATAACAAAATGGAAGGAAAGAAGAGATAACAGTGGGTAGGGAAAACAAGATAAGCTTTTCCTATCTAAATCCCCCTTTACCTAATGCTCTTAAGAAAGATAATCCTTTTGAAGTACTTACTCTAGTCTTCAGAACTACCCTCTGAAAGATCCCAAAACCTAAGAGATGGTTGGGGTAACAGAACTTAGCTATCCACCAGGGAAGCCCACTCTGCAAAAAGTCAGGCTAAATTCTCAATACAACAAAAACAAACACAAGCCAACAATAAAAGTCAACACAACAAAACAGAAACACCAGCCACCTACTCAACCTATATAGGATTTGATATGGACTGGTTACCCTCAAAAGGAAATCCAGGTTTACCTTTCCAGATTACATTAAAATAATCAAATAAAAATGGAGTTATCAGCTGTCTAACTATATATCCCATTCTAACTAAAGCACACACACAAAACTACTTAAAAGTAAAACTTTTTCATTTCTTCTTTCTACTCTGAGAGAGGGGGTAAGAAAGGGGGTAGAGAAGCTTGCTTTCTGTAAGAAAAGTGAACTATGGAGGTTGGAAAAAATCATAGGGAAGTAATTATTCATTCACGATCAACTGACAATCTTCCTGAGCTCCCGGTGATAAAGTGCAGAAACCAGACCTTTCTGGAATGTGAAATATGAAACACAGTATGAATAAACCACTACTTCCATTAATTTATCATGCCTTGACTACTACATCCTTCTACTTTTCTATATGTTCATTCTATTCATTTTTGAGAGTTTGATATTGAAACTCCAACTGAAAATCTTAATTTATCTACTAAAAAAAATAATTATATTAGAAAGCAGAACTATATATGACTTTGTTCTGTATTTTCTATGTCTCTTGTAAATGTGTTATCGTACTTTCATAATTTAAAAGAGAAAAAAATTAAAAATAAAAAAATTATCACGACTTGAAAATTTTGCATTCGTATATTATTTTCTCCATTGTCATCACTAGAACTTAGGAAAAGATTGGCAATAGAAAATTGTCTTGTAGAGTAATTTTCTCAACCCTCTCCTGACCTTAGCCTCAACACAGAGTTCAGGTCCTGAAAGAAACCATGAGGGACGGAAGATGATTCTGTTATCAGAACCACCCATCCTAAGATGTAAACATCCAAGAGGAAGTTTATGGGCCTCTGGCCTAGAGACAGATGTCCTTTGGGCCACTGGAGAGCCCAACATCCCCATCTGACTCTGCTGAACAGTCTGTAACAGTTAACACTAAAGGGTGATGGTGCCAGCATGTCTTTCCTCAATGTAGAGAGGCAGGTTCATTTAACGAGCCTACTTCCTGGTTTGGGGCTTACCTGCATAAATCTGCAAGCCAAGATGAAAATTATTCAGTAATGGTTAAGGGTGGTAGCACACACCTATTTCTTGTTTTCATTCTTAACCTGGGTGGCAGCTAATCGCAAGGAATAGCTCAGATTTGCAGAAATATAACAAGTATGCTTAAATGTCAACCCTTCCACCAAGGTTATGCAGCTGACTTCCAGGAGAGCCCCATACAGCCAACTTGATCCTCACATCCTCAGATCTGAAGGCAATCCAAAATGAGAAGAATGTGCTATAATGGGTAATGTTCTCGACACATTAACTACTGTCCAGCTGGGTGAGGCACCAATCCCCAAACCAAAAAGGGACTGGCAACTTCTTCTGGTCACAGCTAGAAGTTTTTAAAATTCTTTAATTGGAGGAAAACTGCTTTACAATGTTGCTTTGGTTTCTGCTGCACAACAACACAATTCAGTCATAATTATACATATATCCCCTTTTTTGAGTCTCCCTCCCCTCTCCCATGCTAACCCCTCTAGGTCATCACAGAGCACCAGGCTGGGGTCCCTGTGCCCTTCAGCAACTTCTCACCAGCTCAAAAATGCTGTGGGGCAGGTTTAACAAGAAATGTTAATATCACCCTTATTCAGTAAACCTGGGTTTACTGAGAAAGGCTTTTTCTCCTTTATTATATATTGAACAAAATTATTTGTGGTTACGTTGAGAGAAGGATAGAAGGGTGTTTAAATGCTCTGGGCTTCCCTGGTGGCTCAGTCGGTAGAGAGTCCACCTGCAATGCAGGAGATCTGGGTTTGATCCCTTGGTTGGGAAAATGCCCTGGAAGAGGGCATGGCAATCCACTCCAGTATTCTTACTTGGAGAATCCCTGTGGACAGAGGAGCCTGGCGGCCTGCATTCCTTGGCGTCGCCAAGAGTCAGATATGACTAAGCGATTAAGCGCAGCACAGTTTAAACCAAATCAGAGGCTTACAGGCACGCCACTACTCCTAGCGAAGCATGAGCCATAACACATTCATGTAGACCACACCAGAAGTAAGAAAGAAGTAGTGAGGGAAGACTACTCAAAATCAAGGTGGGTACAAGACACATACTCTTACATCTAGAGCCGTGAAGAGGTTGATCCTTTTCATCAGCACAAAATTTTGCTAAAGAGTCCCTCAAACATCTCTGAGCAAACATAAACAATGTCCTAAGTGTTTTCCTATAAAATTAAGAAATAAGAGCTTTCAAAAAATAAACTTCCTTTGTTTTCAGTGTGGCAAACTGTTCCTCCACATGGAGAAAACTGGACAAGACTTTAGCGTTTTACTTGATATTTTGCTCTCCAGGTACAGCAAAAGATTGGACGAAATTTGCTAGTGAGACTATGAGGCAAGTGATGCCACCACCTGGAAGGCAGGGTGGCTTCCTTGGAGCAGCTCACATTCTGCAACATTGATTCACAGAGGCTTGATCTTCTTGATTCCCACCCTCTAGGTTCAAAAGTCCCAGACATCATCGTCTAGTTCAGCAAAGCATACCACTGACAGTCCTACTTCTAGAAAGCAGAGATGGGAATGCTGGGCACCTAACCACGATCAGGAAACCAAAGTAAGCAAAGAAGGGGGAACCAGCAGAGAATGCAACCTGGGGGAATGGAACGCTGACATAGCCAGGTAATAGCCGTTAGAGAGAATAACCCAAACAGCTGAAATGATTCTTACCAGCTACCCCTACTAATGCAGATGTGGGGTGGGGGACCAGACCCCCCCCAAAAGAAAGCAGATCCAAAGAAGGCAGATTGGAAAGCAGCCCTGTTTCAGCCTTCATCCCTGCTCCCCAAGTCACTGCTAGCCGATCCTCAGCTCAGTCACAGCAATTAACTTCTTGTTTTCCAGATCTCTGGGATGAGGTCAAAATAACTGATATTTCAAAAGCAATTTAATGATATAAAAGCCTACCGATGTTTACTAAGTTCTCTTTTGTTTTTTTTTAAAGACAAATGTGAAATGCCAAAAGAAAGAAAAGGAAGAATCCATCTTCCTGGTTCACATCTTCAACCTTCCTCCTCCTCCCCACCCCTCTCCCTCCTCCCCGCCCCTCCCCCTCCTCCCCCCTCCCTCCCTCCTCCCGCCCTCCCTCCTCCCCCTCTCCCTCGCCACCCCTCCTTCCCCCCCTCTTCCTCCTCCTCCTCCTCCTGTCCTTCCTATTCATCTAAACCAAAACACTAAACAAACGACTCTTTTCTCCAAAGAGCTCGGCCTGTTGGAAAGAAAGTTTGGGTACCATCCACACTGGTAAGAAGTAATCAGAATGACAAGGTGGGGAAAAAAAAAGAACTAGCAGCAAGCCAGAGTCCCATTGGCTTCTGCCTGTCCTGACTGGCAAAAGCAGAAAGCACAGCCTCAAACCAGCTCTCTGACAGGGCCCAACGCCTCTGCAGCACCCCCCGTGTAATTACACACTTGAGTGACTGGACTCTGAAGAAAATTGAAGGCCTGAGCTCCGAACAGCTGCCATTTTCTCTCTCCATCACACCAGCGTGATTACTTGAGAAATGAACAGCCCCGGCTCAAAGCTACTCCAGAATTCTCTGAGGAAATATGGCTCCGTGTTCCAATAATGAGATTCTTAAGGCAAGCGTTACTTACAATCACTCCGCAAAAGGAGAGAGCCGAGCCCCTATATCTTACAAATTAGAATTTAAGAAACCCAGCAACAGTCTTGGACAATCATTACTCTTCTGCTGCTCCAAGGTTTCTGGGCTTTGGTCTATTTTTAGTGCAGAAAAACTGTTAAGTCCTTAAAAAGGTAATCATAATAACATGAAAACTCACTATAATTAGCTTCCTAAAACGGCAAATTCTACCCCATTTTTAGGTCCAAACTGACAGATTCTTCCACATTCTCATCATTGCCCTTTCCTGCCAGAAAAGTCTTGGCTTTAACCAAATGAGAATTAGTAATCCCTTTTATTAAAATTTAAGAAAAAAATCTAATTAGTCAGAGGTTTCTTCCCTCTTCCGATTGAGAGAAAGAAAATCGGCAGGTTGCCAAAGGCAATATCTTCTTTGCTGAAACCTATCACTTGGAGAAGTTGAAATATTACATTGTGCTGATATTTTTTTTTCCTTTCAAATGCATCTGCTGGTTTCCCCACTGTCTAGCCATTCTAGGGTAGCAAAGGTAATGAACTCTCCCTATGATTACATATTTTTTAAAGTGGCTATTTCTAAAAAATGTTATATCCTCCAGAGTTAGCCACCTAGGCAGATAACTGAGAGAGTGGCACTGTTGTTAACCAGAGATGTGAAGTAGATAGTTTCCCTTCACTCTGAACCATGAAATAAAATATAGCAGAAGATGTGTAGTTTTTTTTCCTCCAAGAAGAAAGGATGGAATTAAGGTACCAAGGACGCCAATCCCACAAAAAGGCAAGAAAGAAAACCACAGGAGCAAAAAGGTAATATAGTCTCCCCAAAACACAAACATGTAGCAGCAAGGCAATTAATTGTTCATGGAGTAGGAAATTGTTTGTGGAATGGGACTGGTGGGGGGAGGTTTCTAAGACTAGTCCTATTGTCCTCTGATTCCTAGAATGAGCCAGAAAAACCGACGAGTGGAGAACTTACAAATCATCTTTAAAAATCCTTAAGCCCACAAAAATTCTACCCACTGGTCAAATGTACATCAGTCCCACTCATGTTTACTAGTCTCACTTCTCATTGCCTCTTTCTACTAATTCTCAAATTACTGAGTTATGGGGACAAAAGCATGTATCTACTACCAGTACAATAATCTGAGCTTAGACGTCCATATAAATAAGACAGAAAGGGATCAAAGAAGATGAGGAATAAACTTAAGTTTTTTGAGTCGGGGAGGAACAGTACTAGACTTCTAACAGTTGTTTTTTGTTATTAAGTTTTGGATATGAGAGCCAATGCTGACATTCATAGAACAAACAAAAGTTATAATGGGACAGTACACTGGCTAGATAGGGCTTCCCTGGTGGCTCAGTGGTAAAGAATCTGCCTGCCAATGGAGAAGAAACGTTTGATCCCAGAGTAGGGAAGACCCCCTGGAGAAGGAAATGGCAACCCACTCTAGTATTCTTGCTTGGGAAATCCCATGGACAGAAAAGCCTGGCAGGCTACAATCCCTGAGGTCACAAAAGGGTCAGACACGACTTAGCAACTAAACAACAACGTTGGCTAGATAAGACTCCATTTTAAAGCTATTGTCATGAGTGACAACAGGAATGGGGAAACATGAAGCAACTTTAAGTAGAGTCAAGGGCTTTGAGTTCTTGTGTAAGATGATATGAATAAGCCTCTTCAATAAATGGTGCTGGGAAAACTGGACAACTACATGTAAAAGAATGAAATTAGAACATTTCTTAACACCATACACAAAGATAAACTCAAAGTGGATTAAAGACCTAAATGTAAGATCAGAAACTATAAAACTCTTAGAGGAAAACATAGGCAGAACACCCAATGACATAAATCAAAGCAAGATCCTCTGTGACCCACCTCCTAGACTAATGGAAATAAAAACAAAAGTAAACAAGTGGGACCTAATTAAACCTTAAAGCTTTTGCACAGCAAAGGAAACTAAAAGCAAGGTGAAAAGACAACCCTCAGTATGGGAGAAAATAATAGCAAATGAAACTGAAAAAGGATTAATTTCCAAAATATACAAGCAGCTCATAAAACTCAATACCGGAAAAACAAACAACCCAATCAAAAAGTGGGAAAAAAGACCTAAAACAGACATTTCTCCAAAGAAGATATACAGATGGTCAAGAAACACATGAAAAGATGCTCAACATCACTCATTATTAGAATGCAAATCAAAACTACAATCACCTTACACCAGTCAGAATGGCCATTATAAAAAAGTCTACAAACAATAAATGCTGGAGAGGGTGCTGAGAAAAGGGAACGCTCTTGCACCGTTGGTGGGAATGTAAATTGATACAGCCACTATGGAAGACGGTATGAAGATTCCTTACAAAACTATGAATAAAACCACCATGTGACCCAGCAATCCCACTCCTAGGCATATTCCCTGAGGAAACCAAAATTAAAAAAGACACATGTATCCCACTGTTCACTGCAGCACTATTTACAGTAGCTAGAACATGGAAGCAAACTAGATGTCCATGGACAGATGAATGGATAAAGTTGTGGCACATATACACAACGTAGTATCACTCAGACATAAAAAGGAACACATTTGAGTCAGTTCTAATGAGGTGGATGAACCTAGAGCCTATTATACAGAGTGAAGTAAGTCAGAAAGAGAAAGAGAAATATCATATTCTAACACATATATACAGAATCTAGAAAAACAGTACTGAAGAATTTATTTACAAAGCAGCAATGGAGAAGCAGACATAGAGAATAGACTTATGGACATGGGGAGAGGGGAGGAGAGAGTGAGATGTATGGAAAGAGTAACATGGAAACTTATATTGCCATACGTAAAATAGACAGCCAATGGGAATTTGCTGTATGGCTCAGGAAACTCAAACAGGGACTATGAGGAGGGAGACAGGAGGGAGGCTCAGGAGGGAGGGGATATATGTACATCTATGGCTGATTCATGTTGAGGTTTGACAGAAAACAACAAAATTCTGTAAAGCGATTATCCTTCAATTAAAAAATAAATTAATTTTTTAAAATGATATGAATAATTGGCAGAACAATTCTTTCCCGACTGGAGCAGGTTCCTTCAGGTCAAGGACAAAGATGGATATGGGAAACTATTAACCCACAACCCAAGCCCCACTTATTCCAGAATCACATAAGATAGGAGCTTTTCCTCTGAACATAGCCATCACAGGGAGAAACACTTTTTTTCATATCGTCAACCATCCTTACAGGTTCTGAAAAATGGTACTCACAATAAGCATCGTGACCAGAAGATTCTTCTTGGTGACTTGAGCATGAGAGAAGATGTAGTTCAGTACGGTGTTCATATCACTCTTGTTCTCCTCCCGGAGGGCAAACACGCATTTGTCATAGTGACCTACAAGCAGCAAAAAGAACTGGTCATCACCCATATACGCACATTCACATTTACACGCTATTAAGAAAATTAATAAGCAGTGAGAAGTAACATATTGAGAATTTTCTTAGACAGATTTCTATAGAATCAGCAGTGTGGTTTATTAAGAACAACTTTGGGCTAGGAGTCAGGTGATCTGGTATAAAAGCCCTGGGCTCAAAGCTTAGCTCTGTTACCAAATTGTGATCCACTCCTGGGCAAATCACTTTACCTCTTTAAGCCTTATTTTCATTTAAAAAATTTGACAGGTGGGGAAGGGTGTGTCTTAGGGCCTAAGATTCCCACCCCCGACCCTTACTCTACACTCTCTTATTTAGCTTCCTGCAACGGTTTCCTTGGGCTTCCCAGGTGGTGCTAGTCATAAAGAATCCACCCGCCAACCCTCAAGAGACATCGGTTTGATCCCTGGGTTGGGAAGATCCTCCAGAGTGGGAAATGGCTACCCACTCGAGTATTCTTGCCTGGAGAATTCCCTGGACACAGGACCCTGGTGGGCTACATCCATGGGGCTACAAAGAGTTGGACAAGACTGAGCACACAACCTGAGCGATGTGGTTTCCTTAGAAGAGAGGGTTCAGCTACTTAAAAAGAAACGTCAACACCATTAACCCCAGCTAGAGATTCTGGTTCCCTGTTTGACTCACTGAAACTGTTTCACCCCAACTAGAAGGCATGGTTTTAGTTCAAAACTAAAACACCCAAATTTATCAATATCCACAAAAAGGATGGCTGCTTCCTCTGGAATCAGTATTTTCCCTTGTAAGTCCACAAAGTAGTTAAGCAATGCCTAGGAATTCCAAATCCAAACTAAGGCATAGATCAGGGAGAACCCTGCATGAAGGTAAAAGGTCTGTAGGGAGAGTACAGTTATGCATATTTTCATTGGCCTTTCACAAGGCCACCAGGGGCAGGTTAGTTCTCACTTGCAGAGCTGTTTTGCAACAGAAGCATAAGACTCAGGTATACCATAGTGACTTCTACCATGAGATATTCAGTAATATTCAGTTCTTTAGAAAACAGCTTACCTCAGAATTAAATTTACAAGTAAAGGACAATGAGCATCTGAATAGTCTTATGCATATTTTCATTGGCCTTTCACAAGGCCACCAGGGGCAGGTTAGTTCTCACTTGCAGAGAACTGTTTTTGCAAACAGAAAGCATAAGACTCAGGTATACCATAGTGACTTCTACCATGAGATATTCAGTAATATTCAGTTCTTTAGAAAACAGCTTACCTCAGAATTAAATTTACAAGTAAAGGACAATGAGCATCTGAATAGTCTCAAGGGTCACAATTTTTACGAAATCATGAAAATACTAAAGGATTATCACCTAGTTCAGACTGCATGTTAAGTTACAAACCAGAACAGTGGCATTCAAACTGCACTGCCATGGATTCCTAGAACATCAAGTACAATCAACCAAGGCAACTCTGCTTTTATCTGTTTGTCTGTTTGTTTGTTTTTAAGATTATTTTGAGTGGACCATTTTTAAAGTCTTTATTGAATTTGTTACAATAGTGCTTCTATTTAATGTTTTGGGTTTTTTTGGACCAGAGATATGTGGAATCTTAGCTCCCCAACCCGGGATCAAACTCACACACTCTGCATTGAAAAGCAAAATCTTAACTGCTAGACCACAAGGGAAGTCCCTTATCTGTTTTAAATATTAGTGACTGACATAAGATTTTTTTCAAAATCAAACTAAATGTATTTGAAAAACAGTGAACTTCAATATTTAGAGAGCTGCCAATTTCATAAAAGATCCAATTAGGACAACATGGAAGCTGTTTAAAAATTGGTTATCCTATATAAATTCATATTTCTCCTAAGACTTAAAGTTACATCCTTCTTTACATTTATCACAAATGTGTGTGTGCATATATATGTATCCATGTATGTATATATTCACTTTTGTTGGCAAAGTAATGTCTCTGCTTTTAAATATGCTATCTAGGTTGGCCATAATCTTCCTTCCAAGGAGTAAGCGTCTTTTAATTTCATGGCTGCAATCACCATCAGCAGTGATTCTGGAGCCCCCAAAAATAAAGTCTGACACTGTTTCCCCATCTATTTCCCATGAAGTGATGGGACCAGATGCCATGATCTTAGTTTTCCGAACGTTGAGCTTTAAGCCAACTTTTCCACTCTCCTCTTTCACTTTCATCAAGAGGCTCTTTAGTTCTTCACTTTCTGCCATAAGGGTGGTGTCATCCACATATCTGAGGTTATTGATATTTCTCCCAGCAATCTTGATTCCAGCTTGTGTTTCTTCCAGCCCAGCGTGTCTCATGATGTACTCTGCATATAAGTTAAATAAGCAGGGTGACAATATACAGCCTTTACGTACTCCTTTTCCTATTTGGAACCAGTCTGTTGTTCCATGTCCAGTTCTAACTGTTGCTTCCTGACCTGCATACAGGTTTCTCAAGAGGCAGGTCAGATGGTCTGGTATTCCCATCTCTTTCAGAATTTTCCACAGTTTATTGTGACCCACACAGTCAAAGGCTTTGGCATAGTCAATAAAGCAGAAATAGATGTTTTTCTGGAACTCTCTTGCTTTTTCGATGATCCAGCGGATATTGGCAATTTGATCTCTGGTTCCTCTGCCTTTTCTAAAACCAGCTTGAACATCTGGAAGTTCACGGTTCACGTATTGCTGAAGCCTGTCTTGGAGAATTTTGAGCATTACTCTACTAGCATGTGAGATGAGTGCAATTGTGCAGTAGTTTGAGCATTCTTTGGCATTGCCTTTCTTTGGGATTGGAACGAAAACTGACCTTTTCCAGTCCTGTGGCCACTGCTGAGTTTTCCAAATTTGCTGGCATATCGAGTGCAGCACTTTCACAGCATCACCTTTGAGGATTTGAAATAGCTCAACTGGAATTCCATCACCTCCACTAGCTTTGTTCGTAGTAGGAATATACTAGAATTCAATTATCTATTCAACTTGTATGTATTTGGGTTGTTTCCAGTCTTTTTTGCTATTAATGAATAATGACGCCACAAACAGTCTGTATATGTCTCTTAATAAACATGTGTAACAGTTTCTCTAGAGCATGTCATCTAAGAGTGAAATTAGTAGGCTGAAGAATATAAATAAGTTCAACTCCATTACGTACTGATGAACTGTCTTCCAAAGTGGTTGTAACAATTTGCACTTCTCCTCACAGAAGTGGTGGAGATGATAAGCATTTAAAATTTTTGCCAATCTTATTGTGGTTCTGGTTCACAGCTCTCTAATTAGTAAAAAGATCGAACATTTTTTCATTGATCATTTGGGTGTGATCATTTGCGCTTCCTCTTCTGCAAATTATCTTTTTTATATGTTTTGCCCATTTTTCTATTAGGTTGTCTTTTACTTATTGATTCAAGGCAGTGCTCTATAGATTCTAATCCTTTCTCAGTTGCTATGATTTGTAAATCCCTTCCTCCACTTTATACTCACATTTACTTGAGTATTTCTGCTTGCTCTGTGGCATATGGATCTTCCCAGACCAGGGATTGAACCTGTGTCTCCCACGTTGGCAGGCAGATTCTTTACCACCAAGCTACCAGGGAAGCCCCATATACTGACTTTTGTACCTAGCAACTTTGCTAGATTTTAAATAATTCTAATAATAAACATGTGGAACTTTGAGGCTTTCCGGGTAGACCTCATGTCATATATAATAGTGGCTGATGTATTTCTGTACTCCTTTCCGTAGCTTTACTCCACTCCTCATACTTTTTTATTCTTTTTCTTGCCTTACAAAAGATGATGGCCATGTTTTTTCCTCTTTTTATCTATTACATGATAAATGATTCACATATTAATCAAGCTTACACTAGTGGGATAAAGACAACTGGGTTGTGACGTATTATTTTACACACTGCCAGATTCAGTTTGCAATATTTACTTGAGTATTTCTGCTTGTCATGAGTGCCAGAGTCATCCTTTAAGGATGGAAAAGTGAGCAAAACAGAGCAAAGAGCATCAAAAGGCAATCTTTCAAATTCTGTAGTGTTTCACTGCCATCTTGTGGCAGAAAGCAGTATCTGCAGTATGTAGCTTTAAAATCTTAGCCATGGTGTTTTAGAGACTTGGTAAGTCATTTAGTGACACTATACAGAGAAAGTGACGGATAAATTCCACTTAAATGATACACTGAAAAGCAGTGGAAAATCTGAGCCTTTTTCAGATGCCTGTGGTTCATTCCATGGATGAGCTTCTGAGAGGCAAGCTCTTCGGATAGGCTTTTTCAATTTCAGCCTGGTCTGACTCAACTAACCCTCACTATACAAGGTCAAGAAGAGGCCAATGAGGAATGCTAATCTCTACTAGAGAAATTATCTCAGCCCTCTCGCAGAAGCACACTGATTCTCAGTCTCATCAAGTTGTGTTTTGTTGTTCTTTCTCTGGTGCTAGTGGGATAAAGCTGTTTATTTTTTAAGGGACTGGTGAAAGGAGGAAGAGGGTTGTTCGTGTCAAGTGTTGGTGACAGGAGGGACTGGCTCCGCTGCCGCTCAGCCCTCGAAGGAGACGTTCTCGGCTGCAGAGTCTCAGGGAGGAGCTTACCGTTCTGGAACTGTGTCTCTACTCGCAGGTACTGCCGCAGCAGGTCCATCACCACTGCCTTCATGTGTCCTCGGATGCCACTGCGGTACCTAGGCACAGAGGCAGGTACAAATAGATAACATAAATTCAAGTCTAGAAGAAAATCCTGACAGGCTCACACCGTTAAATAACCAACCGCAAAATAATAAACCCAAAGCCCAGACTTACTAGGCTTCCTATAGAATGGCTTTCCCTCTGTATATAGGGCAGGACAGGAGCCAGTCTGGAATCAATTAACCAGGTCAATTTAAATTCAAGCCAGCTTCCCTGGTGGTGCAGCGGTTGAGAATCTATCTGCCTGATGGCGCAGGCGACGCTGGTTCGATCCCTGCTCTGGGAGGAACCCACGTGCCGTGGGGCAGCTAAGCTTGTGCGCCACAACTACTAAAGCCCACACACCCTAGAGCCCGAACTCCGCAGGAGAGTCACCGCCGGAAGAAGCTGGTGTGGCCCGCAGCTAGAGAGAAGCCCCTGCTCACGACAACTAGAGAGAGTCTGTGCACAGTGACGAGGACGCAGCACAGCCAAAAGTAATAATAAATACATACATAAATTCAAGTCTAAAAGAAATCTGGCTACAGACAAGCCTTTTTTTCTTATAAAGAAATGGAGGGAAAAAAAGAGAACAAAACCAAAACCACTTGATAGCCCTACCTAACAACATGCTGGTTCAGTCCCCCATTGTTAAGCAGAAATGATTACCACACCCTTGAAATGGCCAAGGGAAATCTGAAAAATTTACGAATATCTTAAAGTTGAAAAAGTCCTGTGAAGATACCTTTAGCTCAATAGTTGATCTCATGAGCTAGTAAGAACAAATGTCAAAGAGGGCCCTATGCCAGAAGAAAAATTAGGAGTTCAAGGGAAACTGTAAGGAAAAAAGAAAACAATGAGATTAATGCCTTAAGAATTGATGGAACGATGTCGAATAGAAAGAAGTCATCAGAAACGAGTAGGAGAGTTAGCTCACGATTCTTAAGATATTTAGTAGATACAGGTATTTTCTAAGATACGATGTGCTTTCTAAGTTCCCTAAGGTGAACTGAAGGTAAACCTCTTTGTGATTACTGAGAAGGAAGGAAGGTGTGGGGACGGGCAGGTCTGGGACTCTGGAGTTCTATGTACCTACCTCTGCACCAGCTGGACGATGCTCTGAGTGTTCATGAAGAAGACTTCCCGTTCAGATTTCCGGTTCAGTGTGGCTGCGTGGCTATCTAGGATGTTGGCAATCTAAAGCATAAGAAAGGAGAGAAATGAAGCCCAACTCAACAAAGGGAACCAAAACATTAGCCTGCATAATAGCATCAACACTAGGAATCCTGTTGTTGTTTTTTTAATTGGAGTATAACTGCTTTAATGTTAATTTTTACTGTACAACAAAGTGAATCGGCTATAGGTAAACATATATCCTCGCCCCCTTGAGCTTCCCTCCCACCCCTGCCCCCATTCTACTCTCTAGGTCACCACAGAGCACCAGCTGAGCTCCCTGTGCTATACAGCAGCTTCCCACTAGCTAGCTATTTTCCAGATGGTAGTGTATACGGCAGTGGTATCCCAATTCATACCACACTCCCCTTCCCCTACTGTGTCCATGTGTCAGTTCTCTACGTCTGTGTCTCTATTGGAATTTTCATCATTGTAACATGATAATTTCTATCCTTCACATGTTGAGAGCAGCTGAATGCTACTAGGCATACTTTAGGGGTTCATTCATGATAAAGAAGAAAGCAACTACTATTTCTTTTCACCCTTTGCCAGATGAACTAACGAGTGCATCACAAAAACTAGCATCCTTACCAGAGGTCCTGACAGGCAAGACACGCTTAATGCCCCTCTTGTCTAGCTTTACTCCCTACATGTAAGTCTGGATCAGAGGCAAAGAGTAACAAGCATGCTGCAGAGGTAGTGAGGAAGTCTCTGATGAAAGAGCTACAAATATCCGCCTGCTTTAGAATCACAAAAATACTTCTAATCAGAGTGCAGCCCCAGGACAAAACTCTATGGGGTACACAACCAATATGCTTTTCTCTTAACCACAGATACCTTACATTTCACACCCAACACTTAACTTACTGGGCTTGCACCACGAGGCAGTTTTGTAAAGGGCACAATGCTTAAAACTCCAAAAGTACAACACCCAGACAGTGAGGGGGATCCAAACAGGAAGGACTCCTACTGCGTGAACTCTAGTGTGGGCAGCCAGCAGAAAATGACAGTGTTAGTCTCTAAGTACCTGCTGGCTGGGAAACTGACAGAGGACGGATGTGATGTTGCTGGCATACTGAGCCATTTCCTTCTTGATAGATTTCTCCACATTGGGCGGGATACGACCAGAGACACTGGTCATGATGTCCTGCAATTCTAGGAGAGGCAAGGAGGGGTCTCTGAGGGTCTTCATCAACCGTTCAACCCAGTCTTTTACCTGAGAAGAAAGAAATAATAAAATAGGATCTGGACAAAATTAATACAATCCCCCAAACAAAATTATATGCGTGAATTCACTACCATATAGTACAAGCATACCACGCTTTATCGTGCACTGCTTTATTACGCGTTGCAAATATTGTGGGGTTTGTTTTTTGTTTTTTTTTTTACAAACTGAAGATTTCAAGTAAAACCCTGTGTTAAGCGAGTCTATCAACACCATTTTTCCAATGCTATTTGCTCACTTCATGTCTCTCTGTCACATTTTGGTAATTCTTGCAGTATTTCAAACCCTCCACCAGCAAAACCATTACGACTCCTTAAAGGCTCAGGAGATGAATTGCCTTTTTTAGAAAGAAAACATTTTTTAATTAAGTTATGTACATTTTTTAGACATAATGCTATTACACACTTAATAGACTACATGCCTGCTAAGTCACTTCAGTCATGTCCGACTGTTTGTGTCCCATGGACTGTAGTCTGCCAGGTTCCTCTGTCTATGGGATTCTCCAGGCAAGAATACTTGAGTGGGTTGCCATTTCCTCCCCCAGGGGATCTTCCTAACCCAGGGATCAAACCCACATCTCTTATGTCTCCTGCATTGGTGGGTTCTTTATCAATATGTAAACATAGCTTTGCCATGCACTGGGAAACAAAAAAATTCATGATTTTCTTTCTTATAATATTTGCTTTATTGCAGTGGTCTGGAACCAAATCTGCAATATCCCCAAGGTATGCTGGTACTTACTTTGAAATTACAGTACAAACAACTAACATCGTCACTGTTCACTGGTTTAAATCCCAATGTATGGCAAAACAAATACAATATTGTAAAGTTAAAAAACAGAAAATAAACTAATTAAAAAAATTTAAAAAAAAAAAGAAAAATGTGAAGTCAATGACAGAGATAAGAAGCAAGGATATAAAGACTTCAAATCCTACAACTAATAGTGGCAGAGTTTTGGTCAAACAGCTTTCTCTCCCTCCCAAAAATTCCCTGTATGAATTTTAAACTATGTTGGAGAACACCCATTCTCCAAGATGTTCACCTGTTCGCCTACCCCACCCCACCTAAGAAAAGTGATTCATACCCTGCTGCTAAAGAAAGGATCTGGAAGGCAGTATCCATTCATCACGTTGACCAGATTATCCAGGACATAGTGGAACACTCGATGGAGCTTCTCGCCTCTGAGCGCTGTGCTCTGGATCCGTGGCAGACTGCCTGTGTGAAGCTCAGCCTGTCAACCCCAATGAGAGATCAAGTCATCCACTACCTTCAGACACACCACTGCAACTTAGATTCATCGTGTAAAATCAAGACTTCCCTTTAGGGACTTCCCTGGTGGTCCAGTGGTTAAGAATTAGCCATCTAGGTGGAATTAAGATCGCACAAGTGGCGGGGCAACTAAGCCTGTGCAAAACAACTGCTGAGCCCATGTGCCACAACCAGAGAGAAGTCCGCACACAGAGACAAAGAGCCTGCATGCCACAACTAAGACCCGATGCAGCCAAATTAATTAATTAATTAAAAAAAAAAGAAAGACAGACTTCCCTTTACCACACCCAGCGACAAGGAGAGAAGTCAATGTAAGAAGCATCATGAGGAAAATTGCAGATTCTTAGTATCGTAGTAACACTTAAACGAATTCTAGATGCATGATACCAAAGGCACAAATATAAAGGCATAAGGCATAAAATGAGGGGTAAAAAGCGGAAGGAAAAACTGGAAAACCAAGAATTGAGATCACTTGCCTCTCCAGACTACCCCTACCATGTAACCCAGCTCTTGCAAAGCAATATTAAAAGTGTCTATCCGCCTACTTACCTGCTGGACCTTGCTGGGGTTGTCCAGTTGCATTTTGGCTATTACACAGCCTGGGTCAAGAGCTGCTCCAGGCCGCTTGACGTAATGGATACAGCCAGACTCTGCGGCTGTTAAGGTCATTACCATCTTCATCACCTACAAGAAAAACTAAAATCTCTCAGGACCTAGCTTTAGGAATTAATGACAACTACTGATAGTTCCCATTTCTAATGTTTAAATCCACTTTTGCCATTGTTGGTTTTGACCTGTCTTATACTGAGAAATGATGAACAATTTATCTTCCTCATACCTGTGGATCCAGGGACTTACTCTGTCTATCTATGATATCCAGACCAAAACCTAAGGATCATTCTCACTTCTTTTTCTCCCTTACCTCCAGTTACCAAGCCAGGTTGAATGTATCTTCTAAACCTCTCTCAAGCCTCTCTCAACCTCTCTCTGTCTTGCCAACTCTTTGGTTTAGGCCCTTATCACTTCTGGTCTAGAGGAGTTCAGAAATCTCCCAACAGGGATTTCTCTGGTGGTCCAGGGGCTAGGACTCTGCAATTCCCATACAGGGGGCCCAGGTTTGGGCCTGATCAGGGAAACAGATCCCACATGCCACAGCTAAGAGTTTGCATGTCACAACTAAGACCTGGCGCAGTCAAATAAATAAAATATATATATATATATTAAAAAAAAGACCAACCTCCCCATAGACATCTTTACATGTTATGCCCCTCCAATAAGGCCACTAGAAGCAATCATTCTAGAGCCCAAATCTCATTGCATCACTTTTCTGTGTCATATCCTTCAGTGACCCCACCGGTCTTGAGGAGAGTCTAAACTTCTTAGTATGTTTTATAACGTCCTTCATGATCTCAATTTCTAACGACTCATTTAGCATCTCTGCTTGCCATTTCCCATTAAACCTTAGTCTGTTCTCAAGCGATGTCAAACGAACTTGCACTTCCCTCTATACACCACACGCTCTCACTTCTGTGCCTGTGTACATGCTGTGCCTTTGCCTTTAAACAGCGTTGCCTGGCCTGCCTCATCTGGTCTACCACTATCTTCCAATGCCAAGATCAAAGTCCCCTCTTTCAGGAATTCTTCTCGTGCTGCCCATTCAGCCTCATACTGACTTGGAGCAGGTGGCCCTCTGCATTTTATGCTTAGCCTTCTCAAAATTCATATTTCATTACAAGTCTGTTTCAAGGCCCCATTCCACCTATCATATTCTTTCTGTATAACCAGTACTTGGCATAATACCTAACACTCAGTAAGCGCCATTGTCTAGGATCTATTCTTTGGAGCTACATGTTCCTCATCTATCCAAGGAAAACTATGAGCTTTTAATGTGTTTTTAAAATCTTAAGGTTCAGGGACTTCCCTGGCAGTCCAGTGGTTAAGACTGCGTGTTTCCAATGCAAGGGGCACAGGTTCAATCTTTGGTCGGGAAACTAAGATGCCACATGCCATATGGCACGGCCAAGAAAATGTTTTTTTAAAATAAATAAAATGCTAGGGTTCATAACCCCAATTAAACAGATAACTCTTTCCTTTCTATTTTCTACTTCCTTTCTGTTACTCGTGAGTCCTAGTCCATCCCAGCCAACTCTTTTCCTACTTCCCTCCCATGACCCGGAAGCCCAGTGACCACCTGACCTCGATCTCAGCATAGCACTGGCCAGCAAACACGTGGCCTCCATCCTCCACAATGTACTGGATTAACTTCCCAGCAGAGGGCGAGCGCAGCACCGAAGGGTCATTTTCCTTCTCAAACACACAAGTTTTATTGCCAATTGTGATGCGATATCTAGGAGATAAGTGGGAGTATCTAAGTTAATAAAGCATCTTAAGTTGTAAGGAATAAAGGTAGAATAATGTCAATCCGATGCTGTAAAGAGCAATATTGCATAGGAACCTGGAATGTTAGGTCCATGAATAAAGGCAAATTGGAAGTGGTCAAACAGGAGATGGCAAGAGTGAGCATCGACATTCTAGGAATCAGCGAACTAAGACGGACTGGAATGGGTGAATTTAACTCAGATGACCATTATATCTACTACTTTGCGCAAGAATCCCTTAGAAGAAATGGAGTAGCCATCATGGTCAACAAAAGAGTCCAAAATGCAGTACTTGGATGCAATCTCAAAGACGACAGAATGATCTCTGTTCGTTTCCAAGGCAAACCATTCAGTATCATGGTAATCCAAGTCTATGCCCCGACCAGTAACGCCAAAGAAGCTGAAGTTGAACGGTTCTATGAAGACCTACAAGACCTTCTAGAACTAACACCCAAAAAAGATGTCGTTTTCATTATAGGGGACTGGAATGCAGAAGTAGGAAGTCAAGAAACACTTGGCGTAACAGGCAAATTTGGCCTTGGAGTACAGAATGAAGCAGGGCAAAGACTAATAGAGTTTTGCCACGAGAATGCACTGGTAATAGCAAACACCCTATTCCAACAACACAAGAGAAGACTCTACACGTGGACATCACCAGATGGTCGACACCGAAATCAGATTGATTATATTCTTTGCAGCCAAAGATGGAGAAGCTCTATACAGTCGGCAAAAACAAGACCGGGAGCAGACTGTGGCTCAGATCATGAACTGCTTATTGCCAAATTCAGACTTAAATTGAAGAAAGTAGGGAAAACCACTAGTCCATTCAGGTATAACCTAGATCAAATCCCTTATGAGTATACAGTGGAAGTAACAAATAGATTTAAGGGACTAGACCTGATAGACAGAGTGCTGGATGAACTATGGACAGAGGTTCGTGACATTGTACAGGAGACAGGGATCAAGAAAATCCCCAGGGAAAAGAAATGCAAAAAAGCAAAATGGCTGTCTAAGGAGGCCTTACAGATAGCTGGGAAGAGAAGAGAAGCGAAAAGCAGAGGAGAAAAGGAAAGATATTCCCATCTGAATGCAGAGTTCCAAAGAATAGCAAGGAGAGATAAGAAAGCCTTCCTCAGAGATCAGTGCAAAGAAATAGAGGAAAACAACAGATTGGGAAAGACTAGAGATCTCTTCAAGAAAATTAGAGATACCAAAAGAACATTTCATGCAAAGATAGGCTCAATAAAGGACAGAAATGGTATGGACCTAACAGAAGCAGAAGATATTAAGAAGAGGTGGCGAGAATACACAGAAGAACTGTACAAAGAAGATCTTCACGACCCAGATAATCACGATGGTGTGATCACTCACCTAGAGCCAGACATCCTGGAATGTGAAGTCAAGTGGGCCTTAGAAAGCATCACTACGAACAAAGCTAATGGAGGTGATGGAATTCTAGTTGAGCTGTTTCAAATCCTCAAAGGTGATGCTGTGAAAGTGCTGCACTCGATATGCCAGCAAATTTGGAAAACTCAGCAGTGGCCACAGGACTGGAAAAGGTCAGTTTTCATTCCAGTCCCAAAGAAAGGCAATGCCAAAGAATGCTCAAACTACTGCACAATTGCACTCATCTCACACGCTAGTAAAGTAATGCTCAAAATTCTCCAAGACAGGCTTCAGCAATATGTGAACCGTGAACTTCCAGATGTTCAAGCTGGTTTTAGAAAAGGCAGAGGAACCAGAGATCAAATTGCCAATATCCGCTGGATCATCAAAAAAGCAAGAGAGTTCCAGAAAAACATCTATTTCTGCTTTATTGACTATGCCAAAGCCTTTGACTGTGTGGACAGCAATAAACTGTGGAAAATTCTGAAAGAGATGGGAATACCAGACCACCTGACCTGTCTCTTGAGAAACCTGTATGCAGGTCAGGAAGCAACAGTTAGAACTGGACATGGAACAACAGACTGGTTCCAAATAGGAAAAGGAGTACATCAAGGCTGTATATTGTCACCCTGCTTATTTAACTTATATGCAGAGTACATCATGAGAAACGCTGGGCTGGAAGAAACACAAGCTGGAATCAAGACTGCCGGGAGAAATATCAATAACCTCAGATATGCGGATGACACCACCCTTATGGCAGAAAGTGAAGAAGAACTAAAGAGCCTCTTGATGAAGGTGAAAGAGGAGAGTGAAAAAGTTGGCTTAAAGCTCAACGTTCAAAAAACTAAGATCATGGCATTCGGTCCCATCACTTCATAGCAAATAGATGGGGAAACAGTGGAAAGTGTCAGACTTTATTTTTGGGGGCTCCAGAATCACTGCTGATGGTGATTGCAGCCATGAAATTAAAAGACGCTTACTCCTTGGAAGGAAGGTTATGGCCAACCTAGATAGCATATTTAAAAGCAGAGACATTACTTTGCCAACAAAAGTCCGTCTAGTCAAGGCTATGGTTTTTCCAGTGGTCATGTATGGATGTGAGAGTTGGACGGTGAAGAAAGCTGAGCACCGAAGAATTGATGCTTTTGAACTGTGGTGTTGGAGAAGACTCTTGAGAGTCCCTTGGACTGCAAGGAGATCCAATCAATCCATCCTAAAAGAGATCAATCCTGGGTGTTCATTGGAAGGTCTGATGTTGAAGCTGAAACTCCAATACTTTGGCCACCTCAAGCAAAGAGTTGACTCATTGGAAAAGACCCTAATGCTGGGTAGGATTGGGGGCGGGAGGAGAAGGGGACGACAGAGGATGAGATGGTTGGATGGCATCACCGACTAGATGGACATGGGTTTTGGTAGACTCCGGGAGTTGGTGATGGACAGAGAGGTCTGGCGTGCTGCAATTCATGGGGTCGCAAAGAGTCGGACACGACTGAGCGACTGAACTGAACTGAACTGAATGTCAATCTTAAAAACACCTGAAAACTTCACTGTACACACACACATACACACACACACACATACACAGGACATTTGTTGCATCTTTGTTTACAATGCCAAATAACCAAAATTCCCTTCAATAATGGTCAAATTAAATTAATTATGGTACATCCATATAATGGAAAATTATCTGACCATTAAAAAGGATAGGCATCTCCATTGAGCAGGAAGAAAAAAACATGAAGGTGTGATGATGTAATAGCTAAGATGTTTCAAACTCCTACTAAGTCCCAAGCAATGGTCTACACTCTTTCCATGTGTTAATTCATTTAATTATCACAACACAATGATTGGTGTTGAATAGTGTACAATATGTTAAAGGAAAAAATAAGGTGCAGAACTAAAGGTTACTTTTATTTGTGAATATGTTTAAAAGAAAAACACAGTATGTACATATATATAACTTATATATGCATACAAAATTTCAGTAAAGACATATAAGAAACTGTTAACAGTAGTAGCCTATAAAAAAGCGAATTTATTTTTCATTGTCTGCCCACACTAGAGTGGTGGAGAGACATTGTTTTTAATTTTAAAGACTTCTAATACTCTTGAAATTTTTACTAGGTACATGTGCTATTTTTAAAAAAATTAGAATAGACTTGCAAAAAGACCTTGAAAAATCCCACGAGTTAAACACACCTACTGAGAGAAAAGGTTGATTACAACGATCAGCAAATGGAGCCCAAAGAGCCACTCACCTATCCACCTCCTCCTTCATGTACGTGGTGTAACTGCTGCCGTCATAGGACAAGAGCAGTCCACCGTCACTCAGTCGATGCACGTCTACTTCCACACACGAGCCGTTCATGATCACCACGTAGGAGTTTGGGGACTGTCGAGTCACCTGTAAGAAATGAGAAACCAAAGAGACAAGTCAGTGTGTTCCTTCCAGGAAGAGTCCCAGACAAAATTTCAGTATCTCAGAGATCAAGGTGAGCAAGCTCCATCCAACGGGACTTCCCTGGTGGTCCAGTGGCTGAGACTCCAAGCTCCCAATGCGGGAGGGCCCAGGCTCAATCACTGGTCAGGGAATTAGATCCCCTGTGCCACAACTAAGAGTTTCCATGACTCAGTTAAAGATCCTGCACGCTCCAACTAAAACCCGACGCAGCCAAATACAATAAATAAATAAATAAATAAAAATAGATAAGGGAAGCTCTGTTGGAGAGGAAAGAAATTCATGGCACTGGTGTCTGAGCACCAGTGCTGTGGGCATGGCTCAGCCCTGCCGCAAGCAAAGAGGGGGACCTTAGATACATCTCACTGCTCTGATGGTTCTGTCTCCTGTATCTCCTGGTTGCACATATGAAGTTGAACAACAGTGAAAATATTTACAGAGACTCATCAAATACTGCTTTGACACAGGCTACTGACACTAATAATGACTGTAATTTCACTAATGCCCAGCCCTGCAATAAACCAAATTTTCCCTCCATCACCTGACCTAAAGGAAGCAAGCTGACAAAGACAGAGGCAAAAAAGATAGCACAGACTTTATGAGGTTCAGCATACCTTCAGTACGTACTTCACTCCCTCGTAGATAAGTTCAACATCTACTGTATTCAGAAGTGTATGAGCAGAGAGGACTTGACCCCTGAAAGATAGCAACATGAGAGCTATTTCTACGAAGTTCTAAAAGTTTATAAGGGACTCTCAAAGGTTACTGGTTATAGCATTTCCTGGAATATCAAGACTGAAAACAACCTAAAGGACCATCAGTAAGGGACAGATACATAAATTTTGAAAAAGCCACATTAAGGAATATTATGCAGCCATTAAAAAGATAAAGTCTTTTATGCACTAATATGAAACACTCTCTAAAACACACTGTTAAATAAAAAAAGCAAGTGAAATTGTACAGGATAGTTTCACAGTATGCTATCACTTGTGATTTAAAAAAAATGGAGGTAGGAAGGAACAAATATTATGTATATATGCTTATATGTATTTACCATATATCTGAAAGATAACAGAAAATAAAAACAGAAACATAGGCTGATTACAGGGAAAGAAACTAGGTGGCCAGGAAACAGAGGTAAGGAGGAGACTCATCACTATATATCTTTAAGTGCTTTTTGAATTTTGAACCATGTGAATATATTACCTGTTCACACTGAGCATCAGTGTAACATAGTGAGAGATCTTCGTGGTAAGACTTGAATAAATGAAATCTCAGTTGAATTAAAATGCCTGTCATAAAGTGCTTTAAACGATTAGCCTTGTGGACAATTCCTCCAGGGACTCGGAGGCAGAGATTAGTTTCCAGAACCAGTGTTGGAAATAAGTTTAGCCACACACAGTCTGATCCTATACTTGAAAGACTCGTCAGGTCATCAAGAATACCAGCCTCAATTATTAATTCCTGAAAGGTGTTGCAGGCAATACATGAAGTATTCAGGTTGCCTTACTAGAGAAAAACACCAGATTTTCATCACGAGGGCTCGGAGAGATTGGATGCTTGTACAATACAGAAAGACTCCAGTTTTTACAAAGCAACCAATTCTAACCATGGTATAAACCAATTTCTAGAATCTACACTTAGAGCCCCCAAACCATTTGCCATCAACTCCTACATCCCTTCTCTTCCCTGCCCACACAGTCAGTGAACAAGTAGCACTCACAAGCTGCCAGCAACAGAGAGAATAAATGGGTCTCTGAACATCAGTCCCGTACTCAGGATAGCAGCTTAGCCTGCACGGAACACAGAATGCAAAGCCTACCTCTCTAAGGAGTGAAGGAAGTTGGAGATGCTATTCCGCAGGCTCACGTCTGCCACATGGAGAGCCCCACAGACAACTCCCAGCATGGTGTCAGGTCGCTCCGCCTGCAAGGAACAAAAAGAGGGCAAATCAAAAGGAGAGTCAGTCACTTGGCACCATGGCCCCTCAATTTAAATCAGGCTCAAATGTGCTTGAAGAATCAGCTACCACTGAGAATCTCCATCCTCGTTATCCAACTGATTTTTGAGACAAAAACACATTTTTAGAATTTGAATAGAGATGAAAAACACCTTTCCCCCCACCCTCCTAAGATTTTCACTGAGCCAATCGAAGAGTAGCTCAAAAACAAGCTTGTCACAAATAAATTCAAAAAAAGTGCAAAGATATGGCTACTGATAATCTCAAAGAAAAATGGTGTATAAACTACCTCCAAGTAATAAACATGAATCCAACAATTTTATACAAAATCTTGAGTAATTTATATTAGCCCAGTAGTTCAGGAACAAAGGGTAACTTCTGTTGATTAAAATGAAGCCCTCTCATCAGTACTTGGTAGACAGATAGAACTCAACCACATTTAATATCAAGTGAGGAAAGAAAGTACTTCAATCTCTGCATGCCTCTCTTAAACTATATCCTTGGAAGTAATACTATACAACAACCTATACAATGACTGTGTAACACAGGCACAAGAACGCTTGCTTACAACGCTAAACTCACACTGACTCCAAGACTTTTCCACACAGACCTAGAACCATTTGTATTAGAATCAAACAAATTTTGTCTAATGGCATGGCCTGATCTCATCACAAGCCTATAAAAACCCAATCCCAGAAGCTGTTTGTATAAGTGGAGAAATACCCACCTGTACTTTTTCTGCTATCAGTCTGTCCAGCCAGCCAGTGTCAATTCTATTCAACTGAAAACTTTCAGTCTCCAACAATTTGATCAGGTATTCGACTGTGGTTCGAAAGTCGCCCCGGATAGATAGCTCCTTCAAAGCCACCACCATGTTTCTGGGAGAAGGACAGAAGCAGATCTCTTTCAGCGACAGATATTTTACTATTTTCAACTATTTTCAAGAACTATTTCATCCCTTTGGAGTCTTAGGAGGGAGGGGAAAGAAACAGTTCCAAGAACAAATGAGGGTGCAGATACACATGTGCTCATTCCAGACAGAATTTTCAAGAGGTCAGCAAACTTGTGAGTCTGACTAATCCAACCATCTGAGCATCAGCAGATCAGAGACACTTCGTTATACAGAACACAGAACAAATTATGTGCAAACCACCCTTCGTTTTCACTAAGTTTCCATCATTCCATTCATTGATTGCTGGTTAACTAGAATTAGGGCATAATTCTCCCCTTCTTAAACCCTTTTTATTTTATCTAAGTAAGATTTACATATAATAAAATATACTTAAGTATACGGTTCAATGAATTTTTACAAACACTAAGACCTTAACTTTAAGGTTTCCATACAATGAAGATAACCAGGAAAGAGAAAGTTGAGTATCAGCCTGACACTGCATGTGAGAGTGTTTCATTTTTTTAAGCTGTGTTTTTGCCAACTATAGAATGACTTGCTCGTTACTTTGCTTATTTCCCAATTAAGTGTTAAATAACCACATTTTAATAAGATTTTAATACTATGAGCTTTTTCCCAGTATATTTCTGCTCAGTTTTATCCTGAACAGGGCAGGTCCTTACTTTGACATTTATTATGCATTTCACAGACTCAAGACACATACTAAGTTCTTAAGGGAAAGAGAATGTGGAGGCAGTAATCACTTTAAACATTTATGGCAGAATATCATAAATACCAGTAGAGAGATAAAAGCAAAGCGCCAAGGGGTTCTAAGAAGGGAGAAAACCCACCTCCCTTTGGTTTCATAAAGAATGTAAGATCTGACATAGAAAACAAACTTATGGTTACCAAAGGGGAAAGGGAGTGGGGAAGGGTAAATTAGGAGCTTGAGATTAATAGATACAAACTACTATACCTAAAATAGATAAGCAATATTGATCTATTGCATAGCACAGGGAATTACAGTCAACATCTTATAATTACCTATAATGGAAAATGATCTGAAAAAATATATATAAAAAAACTGAATCACTTTGCTGAACACCTGAAACTAAGACAACACTGTAAATCAACTACTACTCAATTAAGAGAAAAAAGGATATGGGATCCGAAATGGAATAAAAGTAAAGCTAAGATTATGACTGTGACAGAAATATTCTTCCAGGCGGTCCAGAAGTTCTCAGCCAAGAATATTACTCTGTTTCCCACCTCCATCCTCCTCTCTACGCCCTGTCTTGGCCTGGCTTATTCCTCTACACATTTCAGATGTGAGTCTAGATGTCCCTTCCTTTTGGGGAACCTTCCCTGACCCATTCTGGATGGAGTTAGCTGACTCAGCTCTACGCTCCTGTAACACCTTCACGTAATCTCACTATCAGAGACAGCACCTCCTACATTCTGTTCAATGGTTTACTTGCCTCTCTTACCCTGGGTCATCAAGTTCCAGGATGGCACAGACTCTATGGTGGTCCTCATTATATTGCAAGAACCATTAAGATATTCAGTATTTGTTGAATGAAGTAAATGAATGAACGGAGAGAGGGAACAGCAGAAACAAAGGGAAAAGGAAATAAACGAGGGGTTGTGTCCAGGGAATGTTACAACTGAAGCAGAGAGTAATGAGGACAAGGATGAGGGGCAAGTCCACTCATCCAACATTGACGGAACACTTACTACATTCAGGGGACACTGTAGCAACAAGACACACACAGTTCTGTTCTCACAGTATTTAGATTATAGTCCAATGGAAATAATAAGGGAAACATGGGCTGGGACTAGTCTAGAGAAGAGTGGTAAACACCAAGCCGAAGAATATAAACCTGATGGCATGAAGAAAGAAGAAACAAACTCTGAGCTGAAGAATGAACTCCAGCATGGTGTCAAGAAGCAAGCTTCAGGACTTCCCTGCTGGTTCAGTGGGTAAGAATCCACCTTGCAATGCAAGACCCATGGGTTCGATCCCTGGTCGGGGAACTAAGATCCCACATGCGGCAGGGCAAGTCAGCCCGTGTGCTCTGGAGCCCACGTGCCACAACTAGAGAGTCCTGTGCCACAATAAAGACCCCAAGTGCCACAACTAAGACCGGATGCAGCCAAATAAATAAATAAAATACTACAAAAAGAAAGCAAGCTTATTTACAGATACCGCAATTTTCATATGCTCAGCGTTAGCCTGGTAGCTTTACACTGCAGATAGATGTCCAGAGGAGGTCGGGAAGTAAGGAGCAAGACTTTTGGAGCAAGTCATAAGACGTGTCCTGGAGAGAAGACTTGGTGGCCTGCCAATCAAGACTGGAAACCTAAATAGCGACAGCGGCCACTCTAGGGATGTAAACGAATGAGGCAGGCTGGATGGGGGACTGTGTGAACTAGAGAGTTCATGTTTCCTCTAAAAGAAGCAGTCACACAGAGCTTCAGTTAACTTTGGCCAAGTGGAATATAAAACCAATGTTATTGTCACCCCAGTTTTTTTCAAGAGATGGCAGAAATGCAAGTATTTATTTCAATCTCCCACTTTCTAAACAATACTCTATAAGCCAATCAAAACACATCTGTGGCTGTGACCAGCCAGAAAACCACAGGTTTGCAAGCTCTAGTTTCTTCATAACATTAGGTTTATATTCTAGTTTCTTCATAACATTAGGTTTATATTAGCAGGACAGAAAAGGCAACTTTATACCAGATGGTTTTTCTGGGAGCACTGCTTTATAGAGCACAAAATACAGAAAAATTGAGATTTCCCAACTCCTGAAAACATTATTAAAAACCAACATTATTAATAAGTGTTTACTGATTACATAATCTAGGTGTACAGGTTAAAAGCCAAAGGAATAGTATTAAATCCTTGGTGAAAGGCAATCGACAATTAAAAAATATAGAACAGGTAAATCAATTTTGGATAGACATTCTAAAATATCTAACCTGTCAAAATCACCTCTTAGGGCCCTACTTTTCAGGCAAGCAAAACAATATTAAGTTAAATATTAAATGTTTACACTCAACAGAATATTAACTAATACCTATGATATACTAGTTATATTGTAAGTTGTGCGTATATTTCATAGCACACTGAGGTCCCTCATATAAAGCGACATGGACAGTTCCCTTAAGCCCTTTTCATCTAATAAGCAGCTTAACTTTATTATTTTAAATGACTACAGGACATTTATAGCTATACCTTTATTTTGATGACAAATAATGGATCTTATCCATGATATAAGATGCCAAGGTCTTGGTCAAAATCCTACTTCTGCCCCAAATAATGATACTATTTCTACAGAAAAATATGACATCTTTAGAGTAATCAATTGTATAAGTTCATCAAAAACACATGAAAACAAAAAATTACTTGAAAAGGCTCAGAGTAACAGACAGAAAAACATCTGCCAAACACTGCATAAATTTAATACAACATGAATGCAACTACAATTGAAGATATATTTCTTCAAGAAGGTTATCCGTATTAGTACTTCTATAGCAATACATGATTCCCTTTCCCATGCTCACACGTCACTGAAGATTACCACAAGTTTATTTTTTGAAATGCAACCACATGCTATTACACTCACGAAATTGCTTCCTCTCGGTTTTCTCCCCAGGAAAAGCAGTGACCAAACTGAGAATCAGCAAATTCATGAAGTCCTCCTGCAGCAGCAACACTGAAATAACCCCAAACGTTCTTATTGCTGCGAAAATTCAGCTCTTGAACTGTTCCTGAGCTGGGCTTGAAACCCTGTTAGGGAGTGAAGAATATGAGATGATATTATATTTACAAGAAAAAGAACATTCATATACTCACTGGTCAGGTTCCATGTAATCACATATACACATGAACGTGGAAATGACACACAAAAATCATTAAGGCTTGCGGGCCAATGTCCAGTGCTACAAACCCACTGAGGACTTGACCGTGACTTAGGTAGGACTGAATGACCAGTGGAACAGTGATCACTTACTTGTCTGCTCCGACGAAGCCTCTATAAATTTCCCTCTCCAGGGGAGATCCCAAGATACTTCAGATAGGCCTTCAGATAGCATTTTAATACTAAAGTTCACAGTGGGGAAAAAAAAAAGTGTAAACCTTTTAAGTGATGGGTTACCTCATCTGGATTTTCACTTGTGATACGAGCAGCAATAACATGGCCTCTTGGGCAAGGAACATGAGCCGAATTTTCAAAATCAATGGGAGCATCACCCCAGGGAGAGACCCCGTACATCATACGGATATCCTTGATTCTGTATAGAGGGATCCCCATGGCAATCTGAAAGGGAATAAAACACACGTCACTCATCTTTCACAGGTACTTCCCTTAAAACGTGGAGGCTATCAGATGACCGAGAAGACTTTTCATTTGAGTAGCCACCACCTAAAACACTTTGTTTTTATAGTCTGTATTCTACATCACTGAATAAGCAACTCTAAATTACTTGAAACAAAACACACATAAGGTGTTAGCTACTTCCCACTTCTTAAAAAGTCCCCAAATCCCTAATGCAATAGACACGAGCTTCCCTCTAACCATCATTTCTCCATCACCCTTATTTGTAAAGTGTCTTTCAAAAATCTGACATTTTTAACCAGAATGAAAATATCCAAGGCAAGAGTCAATGTCAGAGGCTCTCCAAGAAGTTCAGACAGCTAAAACGTCCTAACTATGTCATAATTACCTCCAAATTATCCCCATAAATCAATGGAAAAAGTAGATTTATATACATAAATCTTCATTTACTGGGTTCCTTAATAAGGAGCACTGGAGACCAAAAGGGGTTCCCATTGTGAACAAAGAATATGTATTTACAAATCGAATCAAACTTCATCATTAGCTATTACTGCTTCCCAAAGCATCTGTTTCCTGGGCAGAATGGAGAAAATAATATTAACAGTGGTACTTAAAACATTATAAAAATAAAATGTGTGCTGCCACATTCTTACCAGGAAAAACCTCAGCCACCACTCTGAAGTGGAATTACTTCAATTTATAACACTAGGAAAAAGGAGCTGCTGTTTAGTCACTAAGTCATATCCAACTCTTTTGTGACCCCATGGACTGTAGCCCATCAGACTCTTCTGCCCCATGGGATTTCCCAGGCAAGAATACTGGAGTGGGTAGCCATTTCGTTCTCCAGGGGATCTTTCCGAACCAGAGATCAAACCCACATCTCCTGCATTGGCAGGCAGATTCTTTACCACTGAACCACCAGGGAAGCTCAAGAAAATGACCCGATGGACTGTAGCTCTCCACACTCCTCTGCCCCATGGGATTTTCCAGGCAAGAATACTGGAATGGCTTGCCATTTCCTTCTCCAGGGAGGGAAAAGGAGTAGAGGGCAATTAAAAAGTAAGGCTTCCTAGAATTAAAACAGCTGAGTATAGCATATTATTTGTAAAGGGTCTTGCAAAAATATGACATTTTATATCAGATGTGTTGGGCTAAAAAGTAATACTCCAGAATTGTTCCATATCAGGAAAACCCACCCACACATCCCAAGCTATCCAGCGCAAGAGAGGAGCATCACATGAGACTTGGATAGGAGGCACTTTTCTCTTATCACAGGCTGGTTGAGCCAGTTTGCCGGGCATCTCTCATTCCAAACTTCTCTAGGCAAGTTTGGAGCCGAGAGCAGGGTGACTCACCTGGAGCTGCGCGGCAGGCAGGTTGACATCGGCCACCATCTCTGTACAGGGGTGCTCCACCTGTAGCCGAGGGTTCAGTTCCAGAAAGTAGAAGCTGCCATCCTGGCTGTAGAGGTATTCCACAGTCCCCGCACTCACATAACCAACCATCCTGGCAAGTTTCACCGCACACTCAAAGAAGAAAAAGAACCCAATCTAAGTATCTCTCCTGGTCCAGCGGATGGCCCACTGCTTGTCTGAAGCATCTCCCTCTCAAAGAGCCAATGTTTATAAGAACCACCAAAGGCGTGTGGCCATATGAGAGTAAATTTCACCCTCTTTGATTATTACACAAGATTCCTACACATGGATGACAAACTCAGTTCAAAGCTGACTGAAAATAGTGTTTTCCACTTGGGGTCATACGTAATCCCACCTTATGCAGGCGAGATAAAGCACCATGGCACAGTCTTCATTGTATCCCCGGTCCAGTATTTTCAGTATTTCTTCCTAGAAACATGGGTGTCCAGCTAGAGACTAGATTTTCCACTCTGACAGCAAGTGACTAAGTTTTAACGAATTCAATGTCAGAATGGGTGAGTGAAGGATAATCCCTGATTCATGTTTTGAAAAGGAATTGCTTACCCTCTATTCTCAGCTTTTTCCTTTCTAAGGACTGGAATGTGGTCATGACAGTGCAAGCCTCTTTCATCATGCAGGTGAAAACATACTAAGAGTGACAAAACCAAACAGAAAGAACCTGAATCCCCAAATGGTCTCATGGAGCAGAATGGTCGCAATCACCTCAGGTTATGAATGAAAGGAAAAATAAATTTCTAACCTATTGTGTGGTTGTATTTTTTAGATTTCGTTATTACAATAGCTTAACCTGTACCCTAATCAATACAGAAACTATTAAATTCAGGAATGATGTCGCTGTTTAAAAAAACTAAAGTATGTGATACTGAGTTAAAAATAGGGTAGTAGCTCTCAAGGAAACAGATACTGCAAACTGGAAAACTGGTGGCCGCCTTGTGAGGCATAAGAAAACATCTGGAGGGAGTTCCCTGGCAGTACAGTGGTTAAGACTCCAGGTGTCCACTGCAGAGGGCATGAGTTCAATCCTTGGTTGGGGAACTAAGATACTGCAAGCCACACAGCGAGGCAAACACACACACATTTGGTAAACTGTCTCCTAAAATAACTTGGAATGCAAACAAAATACCAACTAAGCCCTAGGAAAAATGGCTAGAAAAAGTCAGAATGTGAAAAAACCAAAAGGCTTTGTACCCATAAACCAAAGATGAAAATCTTGCCTTGACGTAACCCACTGTCAAAGATGAGATCAAGGGTGGCTACTATAGTTTCAGCTGGCCTCGAGGTAGTCTTACTGAATGGAGGAGAGGAAAAGGGCTAAACGCAGAAGGCAGTAAATAAAGAGGAAAAATAATTATGTCCAGAGAAACCTTGGGTATGATTACTCCTACCTGAAGCTGACTAGAAGCAAAGAGTCCAGAAACTTACTCAGTTTTGAAGGAATCATATTGCTAAACATACCAAAAACATGGCTTTCCAAACCCATGACTGATAATCTCAGTAATCTTTGTGGCCCCAATCCTGCACTAATAGGAAGTGAGCTGGGAAAGTTCTGCTAAAGAAGGCATGATCACCAGAGCTCAACCACAGAGAGTGATGAACAAGGAAGAACATCCTAGAGAAAAAGGCCTTAAAGACGGGCAAACAATCTACTTCCAGAGAGCAGAACCAAGGGCAGTCAGAGGGCTCATTGAGGAATTACTCCACCGCATGACAGGAAATGACCACAATCCCTGCCTACAAGAATGTGATAACTGCTGTGGACCAGTGATTATTGTCTTTCTTTTTTCTCTTTTCTAAATGGGAATCATCCTGATCCTACTCCGCACTATATATGGCGAAAGGAGGTGTCACAAGGTAATCTGTGATTACTGGTCCATAAAAAGCTACACGCACATATAACAGAGGACTGCACACCACCCAGACAGCCTGGACTTTGGGTTGAACACAGTTAACTGGATAGGACCTTGCGCTGTCTTCTATGGGGAAAGGCCAAGTAAGTTCCAAGAGTAAGGAAAAGGGTGTGAAAGGATAATGGGTAGCCAGAGGAGCAGACTGAGACACAGAGTGTTAAATGCCCTCCAGTAACTTTTCTTTGCATCATCCATTTAGCAATAGAATCTCCTGAATTTCAGCTGAGCATAAGGTTGCTCAACTAGTAATTAAACCCCTACCGATGCAGCTAGGTGTGACTGTGTGACTGAATTTTGTCCGGTGAAAAGTGAGCAGAAGTAAGATGTATGACTTCTGGATCTTACTTTTTTAATTATTTATTTTAATTGGAGGATAATGACTTTACAACACTGTGATGGTTTTTGCCATATATCAGCATGAATCGGCCACAGGTATACAAACTTGCCTTCCAAGTCCTCTCCTCCCCCTGCCAACACACTACAATGTGAACAAGTTCTTGTAGGCCAGCTTTAATAATGAAAATTATGACACCTTAAGACAAGGGTTGGCAAACTTTCAGTAAAAGCCAGATAATAATTATGTTCAGCTTTGTGGGCCATATAGTCTCTGTCACAACTCAATTTTGTCACTGCAGAGATAAAGCAGCCATAGATAATAGACAAATAAATTAGCAAGCTGTGTTACAATAAAATTTTGTTGACAAAACACGTGACAGGCTGGATTTCGCCTGCTACCTGTAGTTTGCTGTTCTCTTCTAGGAAACGGCCTTCGCTGGTGGTTCAGTCAGTAAAGACTACGCCTGGAATGTAGGAGGCCCGGGTTTGATTCCTGGGTTGAGAAGATACCCAGGAGAAAGAAATTGCAACCCACTCCAGTATTCTTGTCTGGGAAATCCCCTGGACAGAGGAGCCTGGTGGGCTACAGTCCATGGGGTTGCAAGAGTTGGACACGATTGAGTGAATAAACCACCAAATGGCAAAGCAATAAACTAGGACCCCTGGGACCAGCTCATCTCTGAAATATGATGAGAGAGAGAAACAGAATTTACACTTACTTAAAAAGGCAGAGGAACCAGAGATCAAATTGCCAACATCTGCTGGATCATCAAAAAAGCTAGAGTTCCATAAAAACATCTATTTCTGCTTTATTGACTATGCCAAAGCCTTTGACTGTGTGGATCACAATAAACTGTGGAAAATTCTGAAAGGAATACCAGACCACCTGATCTGCCTCTTGAGAAACCTGTATGCAGGTCAGGAAGCAACAGTTTGAACTGGACATGGAACAACAGCTGCTAAGTCACTTCAGTCATGTCCGACTCTGTTGTGACCGCATAGATCGCAGCCCACCAGGCTCCCCCATCCCTGGGATTCTCCAGGTAAGAATACTGGAGTGGGTTGCCATTTCCTTCTCCAATGCATGAAAGTAAAAAGTGAAAGTGAAGTCACTCAGTCGTGTCCAACTCCTAGCGACCCCATGGACTGCAGCCTACCAGGCTCCTCTGTCCATAGGATTTTCCAGGCAAGAGTACTGGAGTGGGTTGCCATTGCCTTCTCCGATGGAACAACAGACTGGTTCCAAATAGGAAAAGGAGTACGGCAAGGCTGTATACTGTCACCCTGCTTATTTAACTTATATGCAGAGTACATCATGAGAAACGCTGGGCTGGAAGAAGCACAAGCTGGAATCAAGTTTGCTGGGAGAAATCAATAACCTCAGATATGCAGATGACACCACCCTCATGGCAGAAAGTGAAGATGACCTAAAAAGCCTCTTGATGAAAGTGAAAGAGGAGAGTGAAAAAGCTGGCTTAAAGCTCAACATTCAGAAGACTAAGATCATGGCATCTGGTCCCATCACTTCATGGCAAATAGATGGGGATACAGTGGAAACAGTGGCTGACTTTATATTTTGGGGCTCCAAAATCACTGCAGATGGTGATTGCAGCCATGAAATTAAAAGACGCTTACTCCTTGGAAGGAAAGTTTTGACCAACCTAGACAGCATATTAGAAAGCAGAGACATTACTTTGCCAACAAAGATCCATCTAGTCAAGGCTATGGTTTTTCCAATAGTCAGGTATGGATGTGAGAGTTGGACTATAAAGAAAGCTGAGCACCAAAGAATTGATGCTTTTGAACTCTGGTGTTGGAGAAGACTCTTGAGAGTCCCTTGGACTGCAAGGAAATCCAACCAGTCCATCCTAAAGGAGATCAGTCCTGGGTGTTCACTGGAAGGACTGATGTTGAAGCTGGCTACCTGATGCGAAGAGCTGACTCATTAGAAAAGACCCTGATGCTGGGAAAGATTGAGGGCAGGAGGAGAAGGGGACGACAGAGGATGAGATGGCTGGATGGCATCACTGACTCAATGGACATGAGTTTGGGTAAACTCCTGGAGTTGGTGATGGACAGGGAGGCCTGGCGTGCTGCGATTCATGGGGTCACAAAGAGTCATATATGTCTGCGCAACTGAACTGGACTGAAGTGTATTTGGGGGTTTCTATTTTTTTTTTCCATCTTTGGGCATACTGAATGGCTTGCAGGATCTCTGTTTGCCAACCAGGGATTGCACCTGGCCACGGCAGTGAAAGCCCAGGATCCTAACCACTAAGCCACCAGGGAACTCCCTAAGCCACTGTACTTTGGAGGTCACTTTACTACAGTAGTTAAAGAATAAATCAATACACACACAAACACACACACATAGAAATGAAACGTAAAAACACAGACAACCGTATATTTAACTTCTTGGGAATCCAGGAGAAAAAAAAGAGAGATGGAAAACGTATCTTCAATTAGATGAAGATTGAGTTCCAAAAAATACCATATTCAGATTTCTAAACTACAGCTAATTCCAAGGGACCCTATGAAACTGCTGAGAGATTCTTTTTTTCATACAATAATACAGAATATGTAAACTTGAAAGCTACTGAGAGGACCTTTTAAGAGATAACGGACTTGAATAAATGTTTCTGAAGACTCAGGGATAATCAATCTAGAAAACGGAACTACCGGCTTAACCACCAGCTTATCACACGCTTGAAAGAACCAAACAATAAGATTAAAAATCCCCAAACATTTCTTTATCCCTTCTCAAAATAGTACACTGAAATTTTTTGTCAAAAGCATTAACTAATTTAGAGTTTGCAGTGTCCACTGGCATCTCTACTAGAGGGAGAAAAGCAGAATTTTTATTTTTCCTCTAGGTAAAGGATACTTTTTAAAATGTATTTTTAATTGGATGACAATTGCTTTACAATATTGTATTGGTTTCTGTCATACATCAACATGAATCAGCCATATACCTAGTTCCTCTCCCTCTTGAAGGATACAATCTTATCAATTATCTAGAATCACTGCCTGATATTCCACTATTCTCAGATGGGCATATGAATTAAATGAGTAGCAGTTCTGTGCAAGAAAACAAAACTTAGAGCTTTTCACATACATACCTGTTCCATATGTTCAAATACTGCTGGAGTAGCAATAGCAGCAGGAGCTTCTTCAATAATCTTCTGATGCCTGCGTTGCACAGAGCAATCACGACCAAACAGAGAGATAGCATTGCCATACTGATCTGCTAGGATCTGCACCTCCAGATGACGAGACTGTTTGGCAAGTCTCATCACAAAGATAGGAGATCCAGGAACTTCAGCTTGAACCTAGAAAATAGAACAAATTCTTAAGGGGTAAGTACTTTTCTATTTTGATAAGCTGCTTCCACTTCAACAGGCAAATAAATGCCTGGGAGTGTCAGGGACCATGTTGCTGCTGCTACTGCTGCTAAGTTGCTTCAGTCGTGTCCGACTCTGTGCGACCCCACAGACGGCAACCCACCAGGCTCCGCCGTCCCTGGAATTCTCCAGGCAAGAATACTGGAGTGGGTTGCCATTTCCTTCTCCAGTGCATGAAAGGGAAAAGTGAAAGTGAAGTCACTCAGTCATGTCCGACTCTTAGCGACCCCATGGACTGCAGCCTACCAGGCTCCTCCGTCCATGGGATTTTCCAGGCAAGAGTACTGGAGTGGGGTGCCATTGCCTTCTCCGAGGGACCATGTTAGAAATACAAAAAAAATAATATATGTATATACATATATATAGTTCATACCCTTATCTATTTTTAAGATACTGTATTCTCAATTATATAACTAATATTAATTGTTGGATACATAAACACATGTTACAAGGGCAAAGAACAAAATATTATGAAAACACACACACAAATCCCACAAAAGGGCAAAGTATTACCATTAATTCCAAACAGCCAAACGTGATCCAGACGAAAAACTTTCCTAGTTCACATTACATTATATACAGTATTGTTGTAGTCAAAGAACTTTCATCTTCAGTTTTGAAGCGCACTGCCACTAGATACAGAATTCTATATGAGCAATTATTTTCTTTCAGCACTTTAAAGATACCCCAATGTTTTCTGGTTTCTGCTGAGATGAGAGCTAACAATCTTACTGTCACTTCTTTGAAAGTAATCTGTTTTTGCCAGCTGCTTTAAGATTTTCTCTTTTTCTCTCTCTTTTTTGAAGAGTGAGGTGGCAGATTTACTCTGCTAAGCGTAGATGTGGTTTTCCCTGTACTTCTTGCAGGATTCATCATGGTTTTTGAGTCTATGCTTGGTATCTTTTCAGGAAATTCTGAGCCATTAGTTCATTAGTTCAGAAAGATTCTTAGCCATTGTCTCTTCCCCAATGGCTCAGCAGGCAAAGAATCCACCTCCAATGCTGAAGACATGGGTTTGATCCCTCGATCAGGAAGAGCCCCTGGAGGAGGAAATAGCAACCCACTCCAGTATTCTTGCCTGAAAAATCCCATGGCCAGAGGAGCATAGCGGGGTACAGCCCAAAGGGTCACAAAGAGTTGGATATGACTGAGGACAATCACGATGCAACGATGCTTCCTATTCATAGAAAATTGAAACTTCTGAGGCCTCTTTAAAGTTTGAACTGTCTCTGACCCTTGCAGTCCCTTTGGTACATTCATCAATATAAGTATCTTGAAAAGTTTATGAGTTTCCTATGAATCATACTGAAAATTCACTTCTTGCCTCAAAAACATATCCATAACTTTTCTGGACAGACCTCTCTATACCACGGGCATGTCAGGCTGCTGTGGGACAACATCTTTAAAATTCTTAGAAGCCCTTTTCTTTTTCTAGCTCTTAAACTATTTCTGAAGTCTTAAAGGATCTCTCAGGCACTCTTGATTTGGCCTCGACTCTGAAGTCATTTTTCACTTTGAAAATTTTTTGCCAGCCAGAGAGATCGGTAATGAGAAACAGTTCTATTTTTAAATTCAAAAAGTTTGGAACATCTTTTTTAGTTCACCTCTTTTTTATAATTAAAAAGCAATCATAAGCATTCAACAGATACTTTTAATGCTTTATCTAAAAAGATCTCTTTAAGTAGATCTACGAGTTCAGTACAGTCTCTACTTTCCAAATTACCTCAGGTAACTGTTTTAATCATTACAGAACACGGGTGACCTTTCCCCTCATTTCCGTTCCATCCTGCACTAAAAGTTTGTTTATCATTCCTCTAGGCTTCATTACCAAGCTCTTTACCATCTTCTCTGGCCTTTACCTATGAGCCAGTCTCAAAGCAAATGCCACATAGTTTACTTTTTCTGCCAGGGCAGCATTACACCTTTAGGTATCAGTTTCTAGGTCAGCTATCCATTGATGCCTACCAAACCACCAACATTTCAGTGACTTAGGGCACTAACCATTTTATTTGCTTACAGCAATTTGAGCTGGGCTCAGTTGGGCAGTTCTTCTGCTGATCTCAGCTTGGAGCCACTCAGGGAGTTAGCCATCTAGCAACTTAACTAGGCTTGGATGGTTTAATATGAATTCATGTACATGTCTCAAAGGTGTAGATGAAACTGTCAGGTCTAGGAAGCCTCAGATGAGACAATTCATCTCTGCTTTGTGTGGCCTCTCTTTTTCCAGAAGCCTAGACTATGCTCTTTACAAGGCGAGTATGAGGCTCATTCCAAAAGGGCAAGGGCAGAAACCACAAACCACATGCAGTTTTGGTTCTGAAACTAGTCACCATTTCTACTGTATTCTATTGGTCAACACAAGTCACAAGGTCAACCAAAATTCAAAGGGTGGAAGGAAAAAAAGACACTATTTCTTTATGGGTAGAAGGTGAAATCATACTATAAAGGAAGTGTATATAGGGATGGGAAGAGTTATCACGGTCATCTTTGCAAATAATCTCTCACAAGCTCTTTTCTGTATTTTTCATCCTTTTTGTCTCTTCATGCTTCAGTCTGAGCTTTATTCTGACTCGTCTTCCAGTAACGATTTCTTTCTTCAATTGCATCTAAGATGACATTAAACCCCTCTATTGACTTAATTTTCAGTTCAGTTCAGCCACTCAGTCATGCCCAACTCTTTGCGACCCCACGTACTGCAGCACACCAGGCCTCCCTGTCCATCACCAACTCCCGGAGCTTACTCAAACTCATGTCCATTGAGTCGGTGATGCCATCCAACCATCTCATCTTCTGTCACCCCCATCTCCTCCTGCCCTCAATCTTTCCCAGCATCAGGGTCTTTTCTAATGAGTCAGTTCTTTGCATCAGGTGGCCAAAGTATTAGAGCTTCAGCATCAACCTTCCAATGAATATTCAGGACTGATCTCCTTTAGGATTGACTGGTTTTATCTTCTTGCTGTCCAAGGGACTCTAAAGAGTCTTCTCCAACACCACAGTTCAAAAGCATCAATTTTTCGGCACTCAGCTTTCTTTATAGTCCAACTCTCACATCCATACATGACTACTGGAAAAAACATAGCTTTGACTAGACGGACTTTTGTCGGTAAAGAAATGTCTCTGCTTTTTAATATGCTGGCTAGGTTGGTCATCAGAGAAGGCAATGGCACCCCACTCCAGTACTCTTGCCTGGAAAATCCCATGGATGGAGGAGCCTGGTAGGCTACAGTCCATGGGGATGCTAAGAGTCGGACACGACTGAGCGACTTCACTTTCACTTTTCCCTTTGATGCACTGGAGAAGGAAACGGCAACCCACTCTAGTATTCTTGCCTGGAGAATTCCAGGGACGGCAGAGCCTGGTGAGCTGCCGTCTATAGGGTCGCACAGAGTCGGACACGACTGAAGCGACTTAGCAGCAGAGGCAGCAGGTTGGTCATAGCTTTTCTTCCAAGGAGTAAGCGTCTTTTAATTTCATGGCTGCAATCACCATCTGCAGTGATTTTGGAGCCCAAGAAAATAAGTCTGTCACTGTTTCCACTGTTTCCCCATATATTTCCCATGAAGTGATGGGACCAGATGCCATGATCTTAGTTTTCTGAATGTGGAGTTTTAAGCCAGCTTTGTCACTCAATCTTTCACCTTCATCAAGAGGCTCTTTAGTTCGTCTTCACTTTCTGCCATAAGGGTGGTGTCATCTGCATATCTGAGGTTGATATTTCTCCCTGCAATCTTGATTTCAGCTTGTGCCTCATCCAGCCCAGCATTTTGCAAGATGTACTCTGCATATAAGTTAAATAAGCAAGGTGACAATATATAGTCTTGACATATTCCTTTCCCAATTTGGAACCATTCCGTTGTTCCATGTCTGGTTCTAACTGTTGCTTATTGACCTGCATACAGATTCTGAGGAGGCAGGTGAGATAGTCTGGTATTCCTATCTCTTGAAGAATTTTCCAGTTTGTTGTGATCCACACAGTCAAAGGCTTTGGCGTAGTCAATGAAGCAGAAGTAGATGTTTTTCTGGAACTCTCTTGCTTTTTCTATGATCCAGCGGATATTGGCAATTTGATCTCTGGTTCCTCTGTCTTTTCTAAATCCAGCTTGGACATCTGGAAGTTCTCAGTTTATGTACTGTTGAAGTCTAGCTTGGAGAATTTTCAGCATTACTTAATTTCAGAGAGCCTGAGTGAGACCAAGCCAAGAGCATCCAGATCAGGAATTAACCATCCCAGATACTTTATCTAAAATGTCAGCACAAGCGGAGCACAAAAACATAGGAAGGTACTGACTCTTCCTTGTTACTAGGAAGGCCTATGAGCCACACAAATTATATAGGGAAGAGCTATCTGAGAAACTGAGCAATTTTATATAAGAGAGAATAATTACTGCTTGAATTACCTAAATGAATAAAACCTTAGATTGAATTGGACGTTTCACTGATATTTTTTTCCCTGCTACTAGGTAGGTAGAGGCTAAAGGGAAAGATTAGCTTAGTTACAGACAAAAAGTTTAAATATTTTCTGGACATCCAAATTATAGTGTGAATTAAATCACATATCTCTGATATACATATTAACTCAAATAAAGAACGAAAACTTGTACTCCACCTGTCTGAAGAGGTTAGGGAAGTCATCTGCATTGTTGACTTTTCTGATTCCCTTCCCTCCTCCTCCTTCTGAGGCCTTGATCATTACTGGATACCCAACTTCCTCCGCTGCCTTCAAGAAGAAAGAGAAAAATTGAAGTGAGAATGGTATTAGTAGAGAAGGAGAAAACTGGCATTTTCTCCCTTTAAAAAAACGCTGTCATCTGGTAGGTCTATTAATACATATAGTAAAATAGAAAGATCCTGAAGATATGGTATTAGATGAGAAAATAAGTATCAGAATAGTATTCGTAGTAATGGGTTGATCCAAAAGAAATTGTGTTTGTCTTTTTTAAAAAAGTACTTCTTTATTTATTCAGCAGTGTTGGGTCTCAGATGCACGTGGAGTCTCTCACTGTGGCCCACGGACTCTCTAGCTGTGGTTTGTGGGCTCAGTTGCTCTGTGGCATGTGTGACCTTAGTTCCCTGACCAGGGATCAAACCAAACTCCCCTACATTGCAAGGCAGATTCTTAACCACCAGACCACCAGAAAAGTCCCAAAAGAAACTGTATTTTTTGGTAGGTAAAAAATGGTTCTATATTGGCAATTTTGTATGGTTCAATCTAAAATAATCCCATATAGGTCAAAAACAAAGTAAAACTATATATATATAAAATTATGTACACATTCATACACTTACATATGTAAGTACAAAAAACAAGTCTAGACTATCCACTACTGGTGATTTATAAAGGGAAGATGAGTAGATATAAACTTTCACTTTTTACTGTATATATTATTATATTATTAGAATTTCTTATAATATGCAAGAAGTTGTGCATTACCCATAATTTTTATTTTATTTTATTTTTAAAAAATTTACCAAAGTGTACATTTTCTTTGTTCCATAACTTTTATTTTTAAAAAAGACAAAAAAAACACAGGCAGTTCACTTAATAAACTGACCATCTCAGCACAGCTTCTGATCTTCTGACAACATAGAAGACTCAACAAATCAAGATTCTCACATATCCAGAAATTTTTTCTCACTCAACTTTTTATAAAAATAACAAGATAAAAATAACAAGATACCAAAACATTAATAGTCAGAAAACTAATTTTAAACAAACGCTCTAAATGTGCTTTTCATATTTACAGTATTTTATGATGAGATGATGATCCCCAAACTTTTTGAATACTTAATTATATACCCATAAAGTAAGGAGCCAATTAAGTCAAGATAAACCTATTTATTAGACTGCTATGCTATTATTAAAAGGTCTGAGGTAGCCTTTACATGTAATAATATGGAAGATACCTATATTGTAGCTAAGGCAAAAAGCAGATTGGGGAAAAGTTAACCAAAAGTTTAAAATAACTGAGTCATTCTTTTGTTGAAACATTCCAGTCTTTTACAGTTTACATTATAAAAGTATCTAAAAAATGTGTCACCAGAAAAAGACCATTCCAAATTTTAATTTTTGTCAGTAGTTTTAGGCATGAAAATCCTTCAGTCATAGTCCCATTTCTTCTAAATTCTCTTAACTTCTATGCTTACAAGCAAAATCAGCATGAACTCAGTCACTGGGTGATAAATGATTGAAGAAGCAGGCACAAATGTGGGAAAGACTAAAAAATAGGCTAGCCCACATGATATAAGAACAAGGCAGACCTTTAAAATACATACATAAGTTCCAGACACAGGTCATCCATTTAAAGTATTTTAGAAAAATTTTAATGCTATGAAGAAAATTCTTATATATAGGTAGAAGAAATCTTGGATTATAAAAACAATATATATGGTAAGACCCTAATTTTATAATTATCATAATAGTTATAGTTATGGGAACCTATTAATAAAGACTGTCATTAAATGAATCTATGAACCAAAAAAAGCTGGCAAAAATTTTATGTTTATAATTATAACCAGGAAAAAAAGGAATTTTAACTGATTAGCAATATAGCTAATTCCCTACAAACGGTTTCTACTCTTTTGCAAATTACAGCAAATAGAATATACATCAGCAATTCAATTAGAAATATTAATTCTTCCTATTAATGAGGTTACAGGATGCTTAACTTGAAATGCAAGCAACAGAGCAAAATTAGTTGAACATTCAGTGTTCCTCTTAAATTTATTACAGACGAGTCAAACATGAGTAGTGTGTTTTTCTAAAATATAGCTCTTTGATCATCTCCCTGGTGGCGTAACTGACACTTCCAACTAGTTAAAAAGTGAAAGGAGAAATAACTGGAGGGAACTGTGAAGGAAAGAAAAAGTAATGTTGAAGAAAAGATCTCCATTTGCTTCAGCGCATGTTTCTACATGGACAGACAATAATTAGAGCAACAGCTTCAGCCTCTATCAGCTCCCTCCCTCACTCCTCTCCAAAGGAAAACGAATGAACCGTCAGTTCGGAAGGAGAAACTGAGCATGTATAGCTCAGCCTTTTCCCCTTTGAGATCAGCCCACAGAACACATGTGCTTTCCCAGCTCTCAGTCATACAATAAACCAAATGGCAAAAGCCGTCTCTGTGACTACGCACATTGCCAGTAACCAGTGAGTGAGCCTGCTTAACTGACGTTCACTTTACGAATCTGATTGTTGCTGCACAGTTAAGACGTTTTCATCACCATCTCTGTTCATATTAAAGCTGATGATCTCTGTCTGCCAGGGTTCTTGGTTCTGAACTCAAGCTGGGCAAAAAGTGGTGTGCCCTTAACTCCACCACTCCCCTACACACACACACACACACACACTAGCAGGTGGTGGAGAAAGAATCAGGACCTCCTTAAAGCTGTGACTTAACCACCTAAGAAGTGTTCTGTCCAGGTGAATGGCTTGCTTCAAAACAAATTTAAGTTGTTTTTGTGAAATGTAGGTCACTTCCTCATTCTATTACATAAACTACATCTCCTGGTCTTACAACCCTAACGCTATCATGGGTATATGTCATAAAGTGGTGTGCCCTTAACTCCACCCCCCACCGCACACACACACACACACATACTAGCAGGTGGTGGAGAAAGAATCAGGACCTCCTTAAAGCTGTGACTTAACCACCTAAGAAGTGTTCTGTCCAGGTGAATGGCTTGCTTCAAAACAAATTTAAATTGTTTTTGTGAAACATAGGTCACTTCCTCATTCTATTACATAAACTTCATCTCCTGGTCTTACAACCCTAATGCTATCATGGGTATATGTCATAAACCAGGCTCCAAATCCCCATATTTGGGACTATGATTGGTCCATTGAAAATGATCACTCCCCAGAGTTACTAACCTACCTTCAGCCCATCATCCACATCCTTCACATAACCTTTTTCATACAGTTCCTGAGGAACATTTAAAATTCGTTTTGAAAAATCATTTTCGTGCCAGTCCACACAAAGACCTGCAATAGATAACAGTGACTTAAAAGCAGCTACAAGAATTTCTGTTCTTGTCAATTTTCTTACACCTTCTTTAAAATGCTTTCATATTTATTCAAAATTTAGGGTAGATGTGAGAAAGAAGAATACCATAAAACCCTGATCAGTCCTTGGAGTTAGCAGGATTTACCTAATATCAAGATCTGGCCACTTGGGTTCTGATACTGGAAAAAGTCAAGAGAGATAATAGGGAGCAACTTAAAAAAAAAAAAAAACCACAAGGACCTACATACAAGACAGACAAACAAACAAAAAAAGCATGCCAGACTTCTCACAGAAACTCAGCAAGCAAAGTATCTTCGATTTGTGTGTTCAGGCCTGCTCCAGGGCCAGAGGTCTTAGAAATAATTCAATCTTTATGAGCCCTTGGAAATGGAAATGGCGGTTTTATTGGCCTCAGCAGAGTCATGACTCCAAGCTTCCTGACTGTCCCTGTACTCAGCCACAAGGGGAATGGTACAGCCTCTCCATTCAAACAAGAACAAACTCAACCTTTTATTTTAAACTGTTTGACCCAGCAGGTCTGGAAAGGATATTGCAATCCCCCTGGAGAGCCCGAGTAACAAGAGTTCAAATCTGTTCAGACTCAAGACAATAGTAGTTCCCATTTGTAAGAGGTTTTAGTGTGTGTCTGCTCCTATGCTTGAGGACCGAAAAACAGAAGTTCATAATACTGTCAGCTCTAATAATCCACACGGCACTCTTTAAGGGATCTGTCAAGAATAAATCATTTTTAGAAAAAAATTCATGCTTCTGCATGCTTGGGAAGAAAGGTTGATTATTGACCTCAGTTTCAGGGCAAATGAGAGGTTGAATGGTATTAAAAAGGCAAAACAAGTCATCAACAGATTGTGGGCTCACAATAAGAAAATACTGGCCAAAAAGAATATATACATGGGTCCATATAACTGAATCACTTTGTTGTACACCGAAACTAACACAACATTGTTAATCAACTATACGCCAATATAAAATTTTTCAAAAAATAAAGACTGATGGGGAGGGAGGTGGGAGGGGGGTTCAGGATGGGGAACACATGTAAACCCATGGCTGATTCATGTCAATGTATGGCAAAAACCACTACAATATTGTAAAGTAATTAGCCCCCAAGTAAAATAAATTTATTAAAAAAAAAAAAGAACAACCAGTCACAGCCAGCTAGGCTTACCCAAGTTAGGCAACTGTTTAAGCTACAGCAAATCAAATTGTCTTCTTGCTTTGCTTTTGTGTCTTTATAAAATCCTCTCTCCTAGCTCCTGTAGGTGTAATGCCCCTAGCCACTTTCACTTTGGTGCTACTTGATTGGAACTGATTTATGGTCAAATAAATTCTTGAAAATTTTAGTATACCTCAGTTTATCTTTTAAGAGCACTTAATATCAGAATAAATTTCTAAACATGATAACCAGGTGCTGAGTTGGTCAATACAAACTCACTGTTCATTTTTTTTAATTAGTTTATTTATCTATTTTTTAACTTTACAATATTGTATTTGTTTTGCCATACATTGCCATGAATCCACCATGGCTGTACACATTTAAAAAATAATAATAATAAAATAAAATAAAATGCTAAACAAACTCACTGTTCAGCAAATAACAAATTTGGGGAAATGTTTCTTTTAACATTTATGGGGATATCTCTCATAAATTTCTCCATTAAAAAAAATACTGCAGTTTAAAAAAATAAAGACTGAATAAACAAAAAGAAAGAAAGAAAATACTGGCAGGCAAATATCTGAGTAAGTGGGTTTTAGCTTTTTCTTAGTGATTTCAGTAATCTCCCAAGCAGGTTCAAAGGCCTATTCCACATAAGAAGACCATCTCTGAGGAAGATCCTAGACTACGCAGCATAGATCTGAATCCACAGAACCAGATGAGTTTTCTCAGAGTTTTTCCAAATTAAGTCCCAAGATCATTTACACTACCGTTTAGCATCTCTGTACCTAGTACAAAATTTACATTCTTAAGATATGATAGAATGTTGGATGAAAGGAGCAAAGGTTAGCACTCCCCTTGACAAAGATGGAAGAGGCTCTCGGGCCTGACAACATGCATATGCTTAAGACATGACAGAATCATAGATACAGCAATTAAGCCAGGAGATACAAGCTACCAATCAATCAACTGGGATTCTATTTCTTGTCAAATATTTAATACATTTTAAAGCAGGCTTAAGCCCCCAGCCATAGTCCCAAATACCCTACTGAGCTTTTCTGCACTTTAAGATACAAACAAGAAATAAAATTACTTACCACTGCCACTCCATGGAAGAGTTGGGATACCAGCAGTTTGAGCCACTATGGAAGATGCGATCTTGTCCCCCAAAGCCCACATGGCTTGGCTTGGAGGACCTAAAAACAAAACAAGAAAAGAATCCTGACTTTAACATTTTGGCCTCATTTCTTTCCCATGCGCTTTGTCTTTCATATAATTATTTTTGTATTTGTCTTGTGTCCCCCACATTGCATATCATCCATATCAAAAACTTGATTATGGGGACTGCTACATTTTGGCTCATCTTTGTATCCTTTATAGAATCTAATGTAGCAAATTTTTACACACAGAGAGAATTCAATATATGTAAATATATGCTGAATTAAATCCCTGACAAATCATCCTTCATGATCCAACTCTACCAGATTAACAAAGTCTTCTCTCTTTTTTATGATTATCCTGAAATAAGGACAATAAAGTTTTGGGGTTCAAGTCTAAAATATTATACTCTCCTTGGGCTTAGGGAAATCCAAAAGGAAGATTTATCATTAATAGGCTTTACAAAGCATAATCATCATTGTTGAGACAAAGACAGAAACACTTAATGCCATATAACCTTGACTTTTTTCTCTCTATAGGAGAGCAGAAAAGTCAGAAGAAATAACCCTCACTTACAGGAATATAACCTATATGCTGAAATGTGAAGGTACTGATTCATATTTAAGGGCACACTGCCAAGGTATCCTAAGTATTCAATCATCTTTTCTACATAAAAATAGGTCCTTTCTCCACATGTTTTCTTAAGGTTAATGACAAAGTTCTTAAAGGCCAGTGTTCTAGATATCAGAGCCTCCTCCGTATCTCATAGAAAAGAACCCAGGGACAGAAAACACAATCAAGATTCAAAATGTAAGAAGTGATAATGGTAGGAGAAAAAGAAAATGAAGAAGAAGGTTACCCTCAGAGTTACTGATTGATGAAAAATAAAAGCCCAGTACGTGATGAAAAATAAAAGCCTAGTACATGTTAAACCGAAGAAAAGCAAACTATAGAAGGGCAATCTGGACCAAAACGATAGAGAGAAACAGAAAAACAGGAACAGTACATCAGAAAGGCTTACCCATGAAGGCGATGCCATTTTTCAAAAGAAGTTCTGGGAGCTTGGGATTCTCAGAAGCATGACCCCAGCCGGCCCAAACTGCCTACAAGGGAACACAATATGATTCATTCTTAAAATTCTTACTAAAAAGAACACAACTCAACTGTATTCCTTTCTAACCAAGACTGGCCGTACTTCATGAGGTACAATAGCACCATAGCAGTCTAATGCTTAATTCAGCTTTTATGCCTGATTCTTGGCCAACTTTTTACAGAACAACAATAAGCAGCTGACTGTGGTAAAACCTCTGAAGATGTCAAAAACAAGTTGAAATTGATGTTAAGATACAGCTGATATTGTTGCTCTTCAGGAAAGTCAGTTCATAGCCTTTCAACTAGACTCTACAGAGCCTCTGCTAGAAATGCTGGTTTTCTTTCACAGATTGCATTACTTTGGCCACCCAACTCCACCTTTATATCTAGTGGTTACACTGCCATACAAATCTCAAGTTTTTTTTCTCTTTGGGCTTTAAGACACTTCCCCTAAACTTTCTAAAACAATGTGACAGAGAAGAATAAACCTCCTTCTACACTACCGTACTCTGGACTAATAGTATTTCATTGAAATAGGTAACTTTCACTTACTGGGAGATTTGAAGGTGAAATGGATAGAATAATCTCTGAAAGACCCTTACAAACCTCTTATTTGGATTACGTTTACTTTATGGTAACTCATTCTACTCATCTCATCTTTCCTTTTCCTGTCTATATATTTCATATAAAGGCTCTTATCAAGGTTCAGAAAAGGTGCTTTATATAAAATTAAAATTTCTTCACTGGCTATCCCCTTGTGCCTAATTATAAAATGGTTGAATTTGGCACAGGAAACTCTTCTCAATAATCTATAATGACCTATATGGGGAAAGAATCTAAAAAACAGTGGAAGACCTGAACAAAAGGCCAGACACTATAAAACTCTAGAGAAAAACACAGAACACTCTTTGACATAAATCGCAGCAGGATCTTTTTTGACCCACCTCCTAGAGTAATGAAAATAAAAACAAAAATTAACAAATGGGACCTAATCAAACTTAAAAGCTTCTGCACAGCAAAGGAAACCATAAGCAAGGTGAAAGGACAATTTTCAGAATGGGAGAAAATGTTTGCAAATGAAGCAACTGACAAAGGATTATTCTCCAAAACATAAAAATAATAGTGGATATATGTCTATGGATAACTGATTCACTTTGCTGTACAGCAGAAACTAACACAACATTGTAAATCAAACATACTCCAATAAAAAAAATTTTTTAAAGGATGGATTTGGTTTTCAAGGAGATGCTGGCATGTCTTACTTGCACTGGGATTCTTTTGGCAATGTCAAGAATTAACTCCACATTTGCATAGTTGTTGTTGTTGGGGCCTCCTGGCACAGGCACGTAGTGATCTGCCATCTTAATGTATTCTGGAAACACAAGCACGTTAACAATAATCAAGTTTATTTTCAGAAATGTAACATCAGAGCAAACACTACACAAAGGACAGGTACCACCATATGTAATCATGGGACAAACTACATTCGTGGGATAACTTCCAGAACCATTCATTTGGAGGCTCTTTGTTAAGTCACAGGCACTAAAATGTGATAACCTCGTAGTGAGGAAGCTCTGACACTAAGCAGCAGTTCTCAAACATTTCACTGTGTGAGCTTTTTGAAGAGTCACTATGATCTCTATATTAAGATGATGTGTCACTGAGAGGCCCATTATTCTATTTGGAGAAAAAGTTCTATGACACCTTTCATCTTTAACTTGCACTATATTCTGAGAAGGTCCCTTTCTTGGTATAAAGCCAGGACAAAATGAGGAAACTGGGGAGAGACTGGAGGGTTTGCAGACTTGCTAAGCAGGAAAGGTGAGTTATAGGAGTCTGTCAAGTGCTTGAAAAACATTTGTTTATCTGAAATGTTGAGGATACTACGTATTTGAAAGATACTTAAAAGCTAACTTCTTTCCTTCCTTATTTTTTGGGGGGGCACAGTATCCCCTTTCAAATCTGTCACCTGATGTTTCTTCTTTTTCTGGCAGTAATTGTGGCAGAGCAGCTACAATGTAAAGACTGTACTGAGCTCTTTATATACATTACTTCATTCAATACTCAATAATCCTTTCTATAATAGGTATTGTGAGCATCCAGTTTATAGGGAATTATATCTTGGAGCAGTTAAATAATCTGCTCAAGGTCCATCTCCACCCTAGTTTTTAAAAAGATTTCTTTTGGGGGGGTGGGGGTTGGTTGCTGTGCTAGGTCTTTGTTGCTGCATGTGGGCTTTTCCCAGTTACAGGCACTGGGGTTACTCTTCATTGCAGTGCGCAGGCTTCTCACTGAGGTGGCTTCTTTCGCTGCAGAGCAAAGTTTCCAGGCATGCGGGCTTCAGTAGCTGAGGCTCCCTGGCTCAGTAGTTGCGGAGCATGGGCTTATCTTCTCCATGGCATATGGGATCTTCCCAGACCAGGGAAGGAACCCGTATCGCTTGAAAGATCCCACAAGATGCAGAGCAACTAAGCCTGTGTGCCATGATTATTAAGCTTGTGCTCTAAAGCCTGGGAACTGCAACTACTAAAGCCCACGAGCTCCAGAGCCTGTGCTCTGCAACACGAGAAGCTACAAGGTGAGAAGACCGTGCACCACAATACAGAGTAGCTCCTGATCACTACAACCAGAGAAAAGCCTGCACAGCCACGAAGACCCAGCACAGCCAAAAATAAAAATAAATAAATAAAATATTTTGAAAAAGAATGGAGCCCATCTCATTGGGAGACTTTTCCTTGCTGGCTTGGAGGAAGCAGGAAGTCATTTTGGGATGGCCCACATGGCAAGGAGCCAGGAGCAGTCTCTAGCCAACAACCAGCGACACAGTCAGGCCCTCAGTCCAACAGCCCACAGAAAACTGAGTGCTGCCAACAACCATGTGAGCTTGAACGCAGATCCATCCTAAGTTGAGCCTCAGATGAGATGGCAGCCCCACTCGAATACTGATGGCAACCTACTGATAACCTGAAGTTGAAGACCCAGCTACAGAAACTATGAAATAATAAATGTCCACTGCTGCTTCTTTTGGAGGGATACTTGCCTTATGGTAATACAGTATTTTATTTATTCTGTCCATTAGTAACTACTATTTGATAACATTTAAAATATTAATAGAATTTAATCTAAGAGAAGTTCAACTTACATTATTTTTTACATTTCAATACTGGATATTAAAATTATGATGGTCAAAATTTTATGTCAAAATTTTATAGTGGATGTTTGACATTAGTTGTTTACATACAATTCAGTTTTTGGTGGAAAATGGTTTGGTTGCAAGAAAGAACATTTGGTTTACTTCAACTAATAGGAATATCTCTTAATGCCGGGATGGCCTCTTCGTATTTCTTCTGCTGTTGATTTTTGGCACAGTTATCTGTGATTGTATTAATGGAGCTGAGTGGAGAGGTGCTCATCATGCTTATTCCAAATAAGAGTATGTAACCAATTACTACAGGAATAAGGTGCAATTGCCCAATATTTTTGAAGCTAACAGGTTAAGCATAAGGAGTTCAGCCAAGATTTAGGAATTAAAGCCCACATATCACATGAAGCCAAACAGAGTTTAAAATCTTTCCAGTTATCATCCTCCAATATCACCTTCCACAATCGGATCTTTCAAGTTGCTACCTGAATCGTCCAATTATTTACACATATAGTTTAAAGGTATCTATCTTTTAGATAAGATACAAGTTGAAATATTTACAGATGCAATAAATACTTGTTTTAGAAATTATGCTTAGAGGAGAGAGAAGGTGTAAGTATAGCTGAAAGAAGTTGATTTTGGGTAACAGATAGATGGCAAGGAGTTCATGATACTCTTCCACACTTGAATTGTGAAAAACAACAAGCAATTCATTTAAAATGCAAATCTTTAATGTCTGATATACATGCAGACACAGACACAGACACACACACAGACACACCTAAAAACATAAAGTCCATGCTTTCAAGGATGAAAAACAAGACCATCCTTGACAAACACTAGATCATGTCTTGTACTTTAACAAGCCATCTGCAGTTTCCAGATAACCCCTGTGTCACACCTTCAAATATTTGCATATATGTTCTTTCTGCCTGTAACAGCCTTGTCTTCCCCCTAACTGCTTCACTAACTCGTACTCATTCTTGGGTAGACATAACCACTTTCAGAAAGCTCTCTTAAGTCTGTTAACTTCTCTTAACTCTTAACCCAAGAGCAGGAACCAGAGTTAAGATGTCTCATCTCTGTGTTCTCCTAGCACCCTGTACATATTCCTATTACAGCACTTACCTCACTGTATTGAAATTATTTGTTTCCTAGAGCAAGATCACAGCTTATTAAACTGTGGGTCTCCATGCTCACTGAGTGAATGAATACATGAATTAATAGGAGCACCAAATAGAAATAAGGAAAAAGAAATCATGCAAGGTAGCTTACATTTATTATAGACAATTTCTTCTCTACAACTATCCAGTGACACAGACATGACTTTCCTTGCACAAAAACAAGACTGCAGCTCAAAGATGTTGAAAGATCAATCTAAATGAATAACATCTGCTTTCCAATCAACTGGTGCCTTCTCTTCTTCTAAATATAATATATAACCCTTAATGCCTTAGGAATAGTCTTAATATCATACAGAGAGTACATATAAAGACCAAAATGAGTTTTAAAAGACAACTCTTTAAAGACACAGGTTTGATCCCCGGTTCAGGAAGATACCACATGACACGGAATGACTAAGTCCACGTGCCACTAAGTTCGTGTACTCTAGAGACCAAGAACTACAACTACGGAGCCTACACACCCTAGAGCCCATGCTCTACAACAAGAGAAGCCATTGCAATGAGAAGCCCACACACCACAACTACAGAGCAGTCCTACTTGCCACAACTAAAGAAAAGCCCATGCAGCTATGAAGACCCAGTGCAGCCAAAAAATAAAGGAATAAATAAGTGAAATTATTATTTTTTTTAAAGTATGAAGCAGAAGTTACTAGCTATAATCTTTCAACTATACCAACAGTCTACAATAACCTACCACTCTCGGATGGAGGGTCATCTAAGCAGAGAGAACATGTAGAAGAGCCTACAGAGTAAAACTTACCTGGGTCCTAAGAGGTCTCTATCCCCAGGAGGAGGGGGAGAAAGAATCTTAACACTAAAATTCTCTAAAATTCAATGTAGTTCATAAGGGAAAGGGCACTTCCTTCCAAGCCTTTCTACTTACACATGCTATTAGCAAATAACACTGAAAACCCAAATCAACACTTTGGTTAAACTAACACCTATTTTTACTTAGAAACAGGAATTTATGTTGAGGCTACACAGAGTACAATCCTGGTCTATGTCTATTATTGACACTTTTTAAAAGACAAGTCCTTGGGTTTGGGAATCCCCCAAGTTAACATCCTCTTCCTTAAAGATTGTGCTATTCAATGTTTTATGTTTGGGGATGATGCTTTCTTAACGTTTAATAACTTACCTGCATTGGCTTTCAGGTCTTCAGGCGTGACCATGACAACAAATCGGATGGCACGTTCATTTCGAAACATCTCATAAGACCACCGGCGGATGGACCTCATGCATTTCACCGCTGCAATGCCATTGTTGGCGATGAGAACCTGGCAGAGTTTGGGGACAGGAATTGCAAAGAAAAGTAGAAAAGGCAGGCAAAGATGGAGGAAAAGACATGAAAACATTTTTGTAAATCTTCCTCTGAAAAGCCAGAGTTTCAACTAGGAATCTGTATTGCTGGTCTAGGCAATTAAGAACCAACTCCTGCATGGTCAAGGGATATTTTAAGATGTTAGGTAACTAAGCAAATACTTCAATGCTGTTGTTGTTGTTTAGTTGCTAAGTTGTGTACAACTCTTACGACCCCATGGACTGTAGCCTACAAGGCTCCACTGTCCATGGGATTTCCCAGGCAAGAAATACTGGAGTGAGTTGCCATTTCCTACTCAACGGGACCTTCCCGGTCCTAGGATCAAATCTGTGTCTCCTGCACTGCAGTGGATTCTTTACCACCTAGTCACCTGGAAAATCCAAAATATATGCCAGCTAAAACTTACTCCTTTCTTAGTTCATTTCCTGAAGGGAAAAATCAGTTACTCAAATCTTATAAGTTGAAAAAGACTCACAGACTTAGAGAACAAACTTATGGTTGCCGGAGGGGAAGGGATAGTTAGGGAATTTGGAATGGACATGGACACACTGCCATATTTTAAATGGATAACCAACAAGGACTTCCTGCACAGCACAGGGACCTCTGCTCAATGTTATGTGGCAGGCAGCCTGGAAGGAAGGAGACTTTGAGGGAGAATGGATACATATATAAGCATGGCTGAGTCCCTTCCCTGTTCACCTGAAACTGTCACAACATGGTTAATTGGCTACACCCCAACACAAAATAAAAAGTTTGAAAAAATAAAGAAAGCTACTTAAAAAAGAAAAATCTTGTGAGTCTGTGAATTATTCCACCATTCCTACTATTAGGGAAGAGAAGAAACAAGCTTTACGGGGAAGATGGATTTCAAATAAGGCTGGGGGAAGTTTTTAAGTGTAGTGTCACGCACTATTCTCTGTTGTAATGAGACAAGGCACACTGCCCTGAACATGTATAAGAACCCCTACACCGACCACCACCTCTCTCCAGAATGCTGACTCCAAATCCCTTAGAACTGTAGAGAAATTGCCCCAGAAAGAATGGTCACAAGAAAAAGAGTAAAGGATCAGTGATCCTGAGACTTCTCTGTTAAACAAACCTTTCACCTCCTCACATGCAATCATGACCCTCAGGGTAACAGAGGCGAGGAGACACGTAATCTATCCTCATTGGAAGACTAACAGGAGCACACTGCTAAAGCAATACTTTTAGGAGTGGGAATACAGCTCCCCACCCTTTCAACTTTTAATCACTGTAAGATATTGCAACCAAGTCAATCTCTCAGCTCTGACATGATTTGGATAAAAGTGACTCAGATTTGCTCATGTTTCAAAATACTTATAATCACTTTAAGTATTTCATGTGGTATATACCCTCTAAATATCTCAAATTTCTGGTAGGATCCATAAGTTACAGTGTATCAGACTTGTTTAAGCCTTCTGTTCTGAAACTCTCTCCACTCCTTTAGCTCTAAATCCCAATTCAATGACACTGACCTCCTCATCACCATCCCACAAGCTAATCAATTTCTCATACCCTCTCATATCAGTGTAGCCCAACTCTAGGAAAACCTCGAAATCTTTCTAAAAGCAACTTATGGGCACTGCTTCACCTTCTTACTTAGTTATGATTAAATTATCAGTGGTAAATACATATTACAGAAAAGAATGAAATTATTTAATCATTTAATTATTTAATAAAGCTAGGGAGACAGAAAGGATAATTCTGCACAGTCTCAGAAATTCAACCGACATGCCAGTTTTAAGCAAATCTAGACTACAAATCAAGGCATTAAATCTCATGGGCTTTTGAAAAAATAATTGAGCAGGTTGTAACTTACCTTCTCAATCACTTTATTCCCACCAAAACGCGTAACAAATTCTGCTGGAGAGGCTACGGTGAAATCCCGCTGTGAGTCTATTTTCTTTCGGTCTCGACCTTGCTTGACTAGATGCAAGCCAGACATGCTGGATCTGTGAAAATAGAGAAATCACGAAAGTCTGTAGATAAGATTTCTTCACATCATCTGTCTCCCCTGCAGACCTGCTTTTCACTACCCAGACTTAAAAGTGTACTTCCTATTGCACCCTTGTGGAAACTACATGCTGGCAGACCACACAGTTTTTAAACAGAAGAGAGAAAAAGAAAACGATCATTGCTTGTGGAAATTTAAGGGGGTAGGGGGTAAAAAAGCACTCCTGAATAATAAAAGGCAATGTTAAGGTTTACCAACAGACACCATCACAGAGAGATAGGCAAAGAATAGACTAAAATGAGATGGTATAAATAATATTAATAGACTCAGTGAGACTGTTAAAACTAAAAAATAAACAGTTAGCCAGCCCGCTTCTGAATTATGATTCTGACACACAGAGGACCTTCACCTCTGTTATCTCTAGCCTCTGTCTTTCTTACTAGCTGTAACTCCATATTTTTAACTGCCTACTAAACGTTTTAGTTGGGTATTCCATAGATGTTTCAACAACTCCAAAAACAATTTATTTATGAAGCAGCATAAAAAAACAAATTTCATTGATCTTGAACAAACACACTTTTTTTTAAACTTTTTAAAATCTCTGAAATTGCTATGTATCTTACAACTGATGGTGTGCTTTATTTAACTGGCAGAATTTCTTTTTCTCGTGGTACATACAATAATGGTGCCTCTAACAATTAATGGTGCTTTAAATTATATAGCAGTGGAAACAGCATAAGCCTGCGTTTAAATTTCAGATCTTCACCAAATAACCTTGCTAAGCGTCACTTTTTCTTTGACAAAATATGCACGGTATTGGGACTTCCCTGGTGGTCCAGTGGGTTAAGAATCCACCTACCAATGCAGGGGACGCAGGTTAGACCCCTGGTTGGGGAACGAAGATCCCACATGCCGCAAGGCAACTAAGCCTACAAGTGGCAACTACTGAGCCCGCACACTGTAGAGTCTATGTTCTGCAACAAGAGGAGCCACTGCAATGAGAAGCCAGAACAACCCCCGCTTGCCACAACTAGAGAAAATCTGCATGCAGCAACAAAAACCCAGCTCAGTCAAAAATAAATAAACGAGAAAGGAGTTGCAAAACATACACACACACACACACACACACACACACACACACACACACACACACACACACACACACACACACACACACAGTCCCTAGAGATCAGCTTTCAGTTTCTTAGGGAGAAAGAGACGGAGAAGGTACAAACCTAGGATAAATAAAGAACTGTCTAAGAATAAGACAATAAGGGAAGCAAAGTGTTTACTGACAAAATTAAGGTGGTGAAGGGACTGATCATATGGTCTAATCAATAGTTTAGAGAGCAAAGGAATGTTCTGAGGGTCACTTATAATCAAAAAATGGAAAAAACCAGAAATATATATTACTTTTAATGATGGGATCCTTCATATAGCCATAATCAGATGTTAGGCACCATGCTAAAAACAAGATGATAAAGTGGAAAGATACAGAAGACCTCAAAATCTTTACTTCTCACCTACCTTTCTCAGGAAGGTTTTACAGAATGTTGTCTTCCAAAAAGATGAAGTAAACCAAGAAAAAGGGAGACAAGGAATGCAAGAAATAGCACAGAAGAAAAGAGAAGGGAATTCTCTTAGATGACTGTTAAAATTGGAGGACAGACTGCTCCAGGAAGAACATCCCCTTGAAAAAAATGGACAGATGGCCTACTGTACTTAACAACAGAAAAACAGAATAAAACTCTGTATGTGTATGGACGTGTGTAATAATTATATATATAAATACATGTGTGACCGAGGAAACCAGAATTGAAAGAGCCACATGTACCCCAATGTTCATCACAGTACTGTTTACAATAGCCAGGACATGGAAGCAACCTAGATGTCCATCGGCAGACAAATGGATAAGAAAGCTGTGGTACATATACACAATGGAATATTACTCAGCCATTAAAAAGAATGCATTTTAATCAGTTCTAGTGAGGTGGATGAAACTGGAGCCTATTATACAGAGTGAAGTAAGTCAGAAAGAAAAACACCAATACAGTATACTAACACATATATATGGAATTTAGAAACATGGTAATGATAACCCTATAGGCGAGACAGCAAAAGAGACACAGATGTAAAGATCAGTCTTTTGGACTCTGGGAGAAGGCAAGGGTGGGATGATTTGAGAGAATAGCATTGGAACATGTATATTCTCATATGTGAAACAGATCGCCAGTCCAGGTTCAATGCATGAGACAGGGCACTCAGGGCTGGTGCATTGGGATGACCCTGAGGGATGGGATGGGAGGGAAGTGGGAGGGGGGTTCAGGATGGGGAACACACGTACAGCCATGGCTGATTCATGTCAATGTATGGCAAAAACCACTACAATATTGTAAAGTAATTAGCCTCCAATTAAAATAAATCAATTTAAAAATAAAATATTACATAAATAAATAAATATATGTGTGTATTGCTTGTATATATGTTTGTTTTATATATATATATAACAATGTTATATATTTATATTTAGACATATACAAATCATTTTATTATATTTATTAAAAGATATAAAACATGATAGAAAGCCATACATTATATATAAAACAGTGTATAATATGTATATGTAAAATATACCAGTTGCTTTTTACTTATTTGACTCTCAGTAGAAGATATGCTTGCTTCATCCTGCAACAGGTGGAAGAAGCCAAGTAAAAAGGAAAAAAGGGTGATTATTTTAAAGACAACCTTTGGCAAATTGGTGTTTTTCATTGGTTTCTATATTTGCCAAGGTCTATTCAATTTTCAGGTAATTTTTTTCACAATAAAAACTCCAGAATGCAAAAACAAACAAGTACACAAACACACACATGAGATACCAGAGAGACATTTAATGACTGCCATGCAGCAAATCATTCAGGTCTTCCATGTCAACCCTCTGCTGGAGAGGCAAAGACCTGCAAGAGGTCTGAAAGAAGGGATTTCCATGGTGGTCCAGTGGTTAAGAATGCGCCTTCCAATGCACTGGATGCAGGTCGGTCCCTGGTGGAGGAACTAAGAGACCAGGTGCCACGAGCAGCTAAGCCTGCTCAGCGCAACCACTGAGCCCGGGCCCTCCAGAGCCCTCCTGCCACAACGAGAGAGGCTGCAGGTCACAACTGCTGAAGTGGCGGCAACGACTAAACCCGCACGCCACAACCAGAGAGTCAGCGCTCCAAAATGGAGAGCCTGTGTGCTACTACTAAGACCCGACATGGTCAAATAGATAAATTAAAAAAAGAGAGAGAGAGAAGTCTGAAGAAGGCCAAGTAGGCCTGATTCACTTCCTCCTCAGGTTAAGTTCTAACAGCAGGAAGAAGAAAGATTCAAGGCAGGACACCTTGGCACCCTCAACAACTCCAGGCTGGCTGCCCACTCTCACACGACACCAGGACAACAGCAGAGGGCACCTTTCCTGGCCCTAGAGACATAGTTTAAAAAAGTTTTCTGCAAAACTACCTTTGACAGGATGCTACCTACTATCCAGAGTTGCTATTTTCCTTCAAAATAGATGAAAAGACTTCACCCTTGAAAGTCCAGCCAAGCCCAGTGAACACACTTGGCACAGACTGAGTGAGATCCTTTAAGCAGAGAGCAGCTCGCAGCCAGGTCTGCGCAAGGGTGCTTGTTTTCACCGTAGCTACAATGTCACACGTGGTCTCGGATATCTTTGGTTCAAATTCTGAGTGTAAAATAAAGGTTCAGAAATTCAGGAGCAAGCATGAGATTTTTAATTCATTTCCTTAAGAAAAAAAAAAGTTTTCTACAGACCCACAAAAAAAAAAATCATCAAATCAGATTGCCCATAAATTCCAGGGCTTAGCTGTCAATGCCTTCACTGCTTTTTAAAGGCATAAATTGCCTAGATAGGGCCCTCTAACACTTACCTTTGAATCATGTAATATCTCATCTCCTTATTCTCCTCCGCAGAACCCTCCATATCAAGATGGCAAAGGAATAGAGGTTTTTCTCTTCAGCTGTCCGCCTTGTAAACACAAGCCGGAGTTCGTACTCCCGCTGCAGGTGCTTAAAACCCAGAAAGACGAAAGATACTGTGCCTTCCGACTATTTCTTGGCCCTGCTTCAGTCAGAGTAGAGTATTCCTCATGGCCTCAAACCACAGTCTTTTTGTCTACTCTGTCCCCAATCTCCATATTTCCCCTCCTGTTAGCATCCCCCCCCTCCAATTACACTGGGCTTCCACCCAGAATCAGCTGATTTCCCAAGGGGACAGAGAGGAGAGGGGGAGAAATATAAAAGCGGGTATAACTATAAAGTAGATCTCAGCAGCTTCTGCCTTAGCTGCAGCAAAAGTATTTTAACAACGGCCACTTTCTTCTGACGGTCATTAGAGAGGGGCTCCACAGCCTCTCCAGGCTGCCAGAAGCACATGACAGGGAGGGCTCAGGGCAAAAAAAAGAGACGACCAAGCTTACGAGGACAGCTACACCAGAAAATAATGGGGTCAGGAAATCCAGAGGGAGGAGGGAAGAACAGGTGATTTCTGAGACCCAATCACAACAAGTAAGACTGAGTTTCAGACTCCAAGATGGGGGGAGAGCAGGTCAAGAGGGAAAGAAAGCCAGTCGGAAGGACGAGACACGCCACCACTGAGGAACTTGGAATAAAGTGGGAGTCACAACTCTAATTTTTAGGCCAGAGTAGTGGTGTGTACACACACACACACTTTTTTTAAAAACAACAAAAATCTAAGATTTTATTCACTAAATTTGAGAATAAGACTGGAACTGGTACAAATGAGATACAGAGAGGACATGGATAAAAATCACAGAAACGTACAGGGGCCCAGGCAAGTATTTTAGACACAGAGGTCTAACCCAGCGTTTAAGCAGGGAAGAAAAATCCTGCCTAAAAAGCCACTGGGACACATCGATGGTTATGCTCATTTGCCACAGAGGGACAAATCACTTAAATAAAGAAATGGTGACTGAAAGGGAAATGGTATTCTGTTTTAGCTTTTAACTAAGTAGATGCTGAAAATATTGCTCCCTTGTCATGGCAGAAGAGATCATGACTTCCCGAGCCAAGTTCTCAGGAATGGTATTAATTTACCAGAGTCACATCTAACCTGATTCAGGCACCACAGAAAAATTCCTTGTCACCAAAATGTTGAGTACAAATGGTTAACTCTTATCTGATGCAACTATGCTGAGAATCTATTAACGTTCCATGAAAACCCTTCAAAAGAGAAGTACACAAATGACCTGGAACACAGATAAAAATCAAAGAGAAGATAGATTATTAGACAAACCTTGATGTTAGGACATTCAGGTGACCCAAGGTGAAAAGACTCAATCAGGCCACTCACTCAATGTGACCATTAGTCATAATTTAAAAAAATAAAAAATGGAAGTCCCGGATTGGTTTCTGGACTCTGCATCACTCCTTTTATACTGCACTAACGTCTAATAAAGTCAGTAAGGTTTACATTTTCCTTTAAAGAAGCAGATGCAGAGGAATCCTCCTATCTTGATCTCTCTTCAGGACAACAAGTCTCGAAAAACAGAGCACTGAAGCCTTTGGTTCAGAACAATTACAGTGACCACAGATGTAGAAGCAGCTTAATTTTTACACACATCTAAGTGTTTCCAGATGCAGGCACTTTCCAGGAGAGAATCACTCTCTTCCTTTGTTATGTTAAGTTCAACATTCAAAAAGCAAGGCATAGGCATATAGAAAAAAGCAGGCTATTTTGTTCTTGATTATATCAGAAAATATACTAAAGAGGCACTCTCGGGAATCAAGCTTGTGCTTCCCTTCACCAAAGGGATCTTTCTAAAACAACCAAACGTTAACACAGCACACCCAGTTCCAAAACAAAGCTAGTGTTTCTCATCTTTTACGGATGCTGCCCACCATCTTCCTGTAATGCGAGAACACAAGAAATAAAAGGCCACATTCGTTCCTCCAAATTCAAGGCACCCTCGTTTTTAATCTAACATGAAAAGAGAGTGTCCAAAGTAGACACATACCTGGCACCAAATCCAACTAGAAGCCCACACTGACCCCAGCACTGAAACATGCCAAGCACCAAGGATGACGTAGCAGTTTATCCGGCAGACAGTGATGCATTTAGCTGGCTCCGTTGCAAGGCAGTCTGAGTTATACTGCAGCATGCGCTGGGAGACAGTGTTTTTACACTGGGACTTTCCCAAGCAAAGAAATCTTGGATCAGGGACGTACCTCTTTGGAAAATCAGTCTGCTGTAAGGGACTTCCCTCCTGCTCCAGGGGCTGAGACTACACTCCCAACGCAGGGGGGGCCTGGGTTTGATCCCTGGTCAGGGAACTAGGAAATGGCAACCCTCTCCAGTATTCTTGCCTGGGAAATTCCATTGACAGAGGAGCCTGGTGGGCTACAGTCCAGGTGGTCGCAAAGAGTCCGACATGATTGAGCACACACACACCCACACATACACAAGGTACTAGATCCCACACGCCACAGCTAAGAGCTCACACGCTGCAACCAAAGAGCCCAGCAATGAAGATGGAAGACCACACATACCACAACTAAGACGGCAAAGCCAGATAAATGAATATTGAAAAAAAAAAGAAGAAGAAAATCAACTGGCCAAAAATATAAAAAGGTTTAGCACTTCCCTGGTGGTCTAGTGGTTAGCATCCACCTTGCAAGGCAGAGGACTCGGGGTCAATCCCTGGTTAGGGAACTAAGATCCCACATGCCACAAAGCAACTAAGCCCACACGCTGCAATTACTGAACCCGCACTCCACAGCCCCTGTGCCACAACTAGAGAGTCCAAGTACCACAGCCACTGAAACCCACGTGCTCTGGAGCCCACACGCTGCAACGAGAGAGTCCATAAGCCATAATGAAAGGTCCCGCATGATGCAACAAAGATCCTGCGTGTGACAACTGAGACCCAACGCAGCCAAATAAATAAATAAACAAAATAAAAGGTTTAGCTGGACTCTAAGTTCTGTTTCACTGATCTATATGCCTCTCTCTGTAGCAATACCACAAAGCCTTGATAACTACAGCTTTACAGTAGGCTTTTGAAATCAGGTAGTATAAGTCTTCCAATTTTTGCTCTCCTTTTCCATAATTGTTTTGTCTATTTCAGGTCCTTTGGGTTTCCATGTAAATGTTAAGACAAATTTGTCAAAGTCTAGAAAGAAAAAAAGAGCCTGCTGGGATTTTGCCCGAAACTGTGAGTTTATAGATTAGTTTAAGGGAAAATCATCACTTTGACAGTACTGAGTTTTCCAATCCCCAAACATGAACTAACTGCCTCTCCATTTACAGACAGACCTCAGATATACTGCGAATTTGGTTCCAGACCACCACAATAAAGTGAATACTGCAATAAAGAGAGTCACAATAATTTTTTGGTTTCCCAGTGCATAGAAAAATTATGTTTACTCTATACTGTAGTCATTAAGTGTGCAATAATAGTATGTCCACAGAAAAAATGTACATACTTTAATTTTAAAACAATTTATTGTTAAAAATTGCTAACTATCATCTGACAATGCAGGGTTGCCACAAACCTTCACATTGTAAAATGCAATTATCTATGAAGCACAATAAAATGAGCACAATTTTAAAAAGGTATGTGTATATTCAGACTTCAATTGGGCTTCCCAGGTGGCTCAGGGGTAAAGAATTCACCTGCCAAGCAGGAGACATAGGTTCAGTCCCTGGGTTGGAAAGATCCCTGGAGAAGGACATGGCAACTCACTCCAGTATTCTCACCTGGGAAATCCCACGGACAGAGGAGCCTGGTGGGCCACAGTGCACAGGGTTGAGAAAGAATCAGTTACGACTTAGTGACTAAACAGCAGTAGCAGCAGACTTTAATTTTTCTCAGCAATGTAACATAATTTTAATGTACAAGTCTTATGCTTTTTTGTTAAATTGATTCCTAAGTATTTTATTCTTTTTGATGTCATTCTTAATAAAATTATTTTAGTTTATTTTTTTTGCTTGCTCATTGCTAGCTAGTACATAGAAATGCAACTAATTTTTGTATATGGATCTTACACTCATTTAAAAATCCTTAACTTTATTGAGATAGAATTCACATACCATATATTTCAGCCATTTACGGTGGATAATTCAATGGTTTTTATTATATTCACAGAGTTGAGAACCATCACCACAGTCCATTTTAGAACATTTTCATCACCCGCAAAAGAAACCCTGTACTCAGCAGCAGTCAGTCTGTATTTCCCTCAGACCACTCCCCAGTCCTAAGCAATGACTAATCTACTTTCTGTCCTTATAGATTTCCTATTCTGGATATATAAATGGGATGATATCATGTGTAGCTTCTCTCACTTAGCATAATGCTTTCATGTTGTAACATGTATCCATACTTCATTTCACTTTAGAGAAATAATTTTCCACTGTGTGGACATACCACATTTTGTCTATCCATTTATCAATTGATGGATATTGGGTTGTTTCCACTCTGTACCTATTATGAATAATGTTGCTGTGAACATTCACATACAAGTTTTTAAGGGAACATATGCTTTCATTTCTCATGGATATATAAATAACTAGGAGTGAAATTATTGGATCATATGGCAAATATTTAGTTTTATAGGCAATTTCCAAATTATTTTCCAGACTGGCTGGAAAACAATTTATACTCATTTACATTCCCACCAAACTACCCACAAAAGATCCAATTATTTCATATTCTTGCAAACATTTGGTGTTGCCACTTATTTTTATTTTAGGTACTCTGACAATTGTATACTAGTATCTTACTGTCTTAATTTGTACTTCCCTAATAGATACCAAGGGAACATTTCATGCAAAGATGGGCTCGATAAAGGACAGAAATGGTATGGACCTAACAGAAGCAGAAGATATTAAGAAGAGATGGCAAGAATACACAGAAGAACTGTACAAAAAAGATTGATCTTCACAACCCAGATGATCACGATGGTGTGATCACTCACCTAGAGCCAGACATCCTGGAATGTGAAGTCAAGTGGGCCTTAGAAAGCATCACTACGAACAAAGCTAGTGGAGGTGATGGAATTTCAGTTGAGCTATTTCAAATCCTCAAAGATGATGTTGTGGAAGTGCTGCACTCGATATGCCAGCAAATCTGGAAAACTCAGCGGTGGCCACAGGACTGGAAAAGGTCGGTTTTCATTCCAATCCCAAAGAAAGGCAATGCCAAAGAATGCTCAAACTACCGCACAATTGCACTCATCTCACATGCTAGTAAAGTAATGCTCAAAATTCTCCAAGACAGGCTTCAGCAATATGTGAACCGTGAACTTCCAGATGTTCAAGCTGGTTTTAGAAAAGGCAGAGGAACCAGAGATCAAATTGCCAACATCCGCTGGATCATCAAAAAAGCAAGAGAGTTCCAGAAAAACATCTATTTCTGCTTTATTGACTATGCCAAAGCCTTTGACTGTGTGGACCACACTAAACTGTGGAAAATTCTGAAAGAGATGGGAATACCAGACCATCTGATCTGTCTCTTGAGAAACCTGTATGCAGGTCAGGAAGCAACAGTTAGAACTGGACACGGAACAACAGACTGGTTCCAAATAGGAAAAGGAGTACATCAAGGCTGTATATTGTCACCCTGCTTATTTAACTTATATGCAGAGTACATCATGAGAAATGCTGGGCTGGAAGAAACACAAGCTGGGATCAAGATTGCCAGGAGAAATATCAATAACCTCAGATATGCAGATGACATCACCCTTACGGCAGAAAGTGAAGAAGAACTAAAGAGCCTCTTGATGAAAGTGAAAGAGGAGAGTGAAAAAGTTGGCTTAAAGCTAAATGTTCAGAAAACTAAGATCATGGTATCTGGTCTCATCACTTCATGGGAAATAGATGGGGAAACAGTGGAAACAGTGTCAGACTTTATTTTTTTGGGCTCTAAAATCACTGCTGATGGTGATTGCAGCCATGAAATTAAAAGACGCTTACTCCTTGGAAGGAAGGTTATGACCAACCTAGATAGCATATTTAAAAGCAGAGACATTACTTTGTCAACAAAGGTCCATCTAGTCAAGGCTATGGTTTTTCCAGTGGTCATGTATGGATGTGAGAGTTGGACGGTGAAGAAAGCTGAGCGCCGAAGAATTGATGCTTTTGAACTGTGGTGTTGGAGAAGACTCTTGAGAGTCCCTTGGACTGCAAGGAGATCCAACCAGTCCATCCTAAAGGAGATCAGTCCTGGGTGTTCATTGGAAGGACTGATGTTGAAGCTGAAACTCCAACACTTTGGCCACCTCACGCGAAGAGCTGACTCATTGGAAAAGACCCTAACGCTGGGAAAGATTGAGGGCAGGAGGAGAAGGGGACGACAGAGGACGAGATGGTTGGATGGGATCACCGACTCGATGGACATGGGTTTGGGTAAACTCCTGGAGTTGGTGATGGACAGGGAGGCCTGGCGTGCTGCGATTCATGGGGTTGCAAAGAGTCGGACATGACTGAGCGACTGAACTGAACTGAACTGAATAGCTAGTGATTTAAAACATCTTTTCACATCTTTATTTGCCATCTGTACATCCTCTGGTGACATTTGCTTCTTATTTCTCTCTTCCTATTTAAAATATTATTTATTGATTCATTGTTGTCATACTTTTAACAAATTCTTTAAACATGTTTTCCTTTAGTTCTTTGAATACATTTACGATAGTTGCTTTTAAGACTTTGTCTGCTAATCCAGCATCTAAATGCTCAGAGACAGTTTGTGTTAACTTTTTTTTCCTAAATATGACCTACACGCCCCCATTTCATGTCTCATGATTTTTAACATACTAAATAATTTATTGTAGCAACTCTGGATTCTGATTTCCTTCACCCATGAAGACTGTTGCTGTTACTAATGTTTGCTCATTGGTTTTTCTTTCTTGGTTTAATAATTTGCCTGGGATAAATCTGTGACATCTGTCTCTCTCAAAAGTGTAGTCATTAATTCTCATTCCATTTTCTTCTTATCGCACATGTTTTTATGTTTGAACCTCCTTTCTAAGGGGTTATTTCTCTATTTGTAAAACTTAATCAGTCAGTATTTAGGCAGTGGTTATACTCAAACACCTGAAGCCAGTAAGGCTTGCATTCTGTCCATGGGTCTGTGTGTGCAGTAGAGTAGCACATTCAAAGTTCAGGACATTTTCAAGTTACGTCCTGGCTTCCGCTTTCTACTGAGCCTTATCACGTCTACTCTGTGCAGGCAAGCAGCCTCAACCAGCAAGATGCTTACCCCAACCACAAACACACCTCAAGCTAGGAGGGCTGGCGGCCCTCCTCTCTCGTCTGCCGCAGGGATCATCACTGGGAGCAGGGTACCATCTGCTACTCAAAAGGAATATGCTCCCTTCAACTGTAGCAACAACACCATCCATCCTCAGGGCACACCCACAGCAGCAAAACCTCCACGTCAACCAAGCTGAGGGCAAGGAACAGCAACACTCCTGGCAAGAACACCACAGGCACCTACTGTTCTTGTGAAATTTCAGCAGCTTTTCAAGCATAAACTTTTCTCAGACTGTTGTATGCCTTATGGTTGATTTGAAGGCCGAAATCGTTTTGTCGAGCTTTATAGCTGCTTTTTGGTGTTAAGGACTTGTTCATCTCCTCACTCAGTTATAGCTGGAAGTCCTGCCTGTTTTATTTACTTTTGAAATGTAACATCATACAATAAAGTGCAAAAGTCTTAATTATACATCCAATTAATTTTACATTTGTATACACACATAACCAACCACTCCATTAGGATATAGATCATTTCCAGAGTCTCAGAAGGATCCAGTGTGCTCCCTTCCCAGTCAACATCTTCCCCAATGTAAACATCATTCTGAACTCTATCACCATCAGTCAATTTTGCCTACTTCTGAACTTCATATGTATACTGTCCTGCTGTATGTATTTGATCAATATTATGTTCATGAAATTCATCCACGATGTGGCATAGCAGTACTCTGGTTTCACTGTGTGTAATAGCACATTGTGTGACTACTGCATGATTTATTTATTTATCCAATTGATGGCCATTTGTGTTATTTACGAATTTTGATTATACTTGTACTTGGTTTCTGGTGGACAAATGCACTCGTTTCTTTTGGACAAATAGCCAGCAATGGCTTTGCTTATTGATAGAGTATATGTATGTTTACTGTAAAAGATACTACCAAAAGTGGTTGTGCCAACTTTTATTTACATCAGCTATGTATGAGACTTTCACATACATACATGTATCTCACACCCTTGCTAACACTTGACATTGTCAGTCTTTTAATTTTGGCCTTTGGAGATGGCAATTAATTCACTGTGATTTTTAATTTGCAAATCCCAAATGACCAATAATATTAAACACCTTTTTATAAGCTTATTTGCCGCCTGGGTATTTTCTTTTCTGAAGTTCAAGTCTTTTCTCTATATTTCTATTGGGCTGAAATGTCTTCAAAAGACATTGGAACATCTTTCTCTTACTGATTCTCGCAGTGAGATTAATCAATATTCTTCTTGCAGCAACAGAGAACAATTAGGCAAAAAAAAAAAAAAAAATCAAGAATACAGAAGAATAACGCAATCGAAAAACTCAACTTAACTGACATGTATAGAAACTGGAAGGCCAAATTACCAGAAGAGAATATCAAAATAGGAGAAAGAACAAGAAGAATTTCACAGCCCAGGCAGCATTTGAGAAGAACCTTGAAACTTGAAGTCCCCAAAGTATGAAAGGGATTTCAACAGTCAGGGGAAGAGCATTGCAACAAGAAAACCTGAGAGAGGTTTGGGGCATGAGAAAGAGAGAGAGGGAGAGGGGAGAGTAGTGGGAAGGGAAGTGGGAGGACACCAGTGGGAGAGCAGGCAAGCGAGCAGATCCCATGTTGCCCTCGAGTAACTACTGTCTTTTCTTCCTTGCTGTCAACTTCATAAGAGTTGAACTGTTGAAATTCCTGTTCTTTGGCCATTTGTTCACTACTTAATCTTTTGCCATCTACTAAAGCTGTTCATCTCAAGCTCTCCAACTCACTCCCTGGTACTTTCTCTCCAGCTTCCATCACCATTCACCACTTTATGCCAAGTCTTCTACCTTTAAATTATCTTTCCTGTGGTTTTCTTGGTTCTCCTTCTACCTCACGAATCATTTCCTTGTCTCCTTTTCCTCCTCCTCCCTTCAAAAGGTAAACATTTCCTTAAGATATATTTCCCTTCTACCTATCTCCTCTTCCTCATAATGATCTAATCTACTTGCACAACTTTAATTTCAATGCAACAAACATTTATCAAGCATATACTATACCCCTGGCATTGCTCTAAACTCTGAGAAAGTAGTTTTCAGCTCAGGTTTCAGATCAGACTCACCTGAAGAGTAGCAGAAGACCAGAGACTGTAATTTAATTAGTCTGGGACAGGGCTCAGGAATCCCTATTTCTTTAAAGCTCTGCAGGTGATTCTATTACATAGCCAAACCTCAATACTGTGTTCCATTTTACATGTCTTAGTGTGACATATACGATCCTTAATGACCTGACTTCTGTCTTACCAACCTCTTCTTCCATTGCACTAACCACCTGGTGTCCCCCTTATAGTCCAGTATGACTCAATGTCCTGCCTGAACATGCTAGATGCTTTCACAATCTGGTATCTTTACACACGTTGTCAACCCCACCATCTCTCCCTTCCTACCACACACAAACCTATCTGTTAGCTTGTCTGTTTCATGTTCATCCTTCAAAACCTAGTTCAAAATCTCTGAGACATAATAGATCTCATTAGGCCCACGATTATAGCTGTCGTATTAGAAATAACATTAGGATCCTGGCACAATGTTTGGCTAGAAACTAATATGTAACAGGGACCCAGTGAATAGTACTGTGAGATGATCAGTTTACATTAGAAAGATCGCAAAGAAGGCACTTCTACTGAAGGGGGAAAGAGACTGAAGAAAAGCTAAAATACTATCGCCATAAGAAATAAGAACAAGAGCAATGGCAGTAACAATGGAAAGAAGAGGATGGATTCAAGAATTATTAGGGGCTGTTTGATGGAAAACAGCAAAATTCTGTAAAGCAAGTATCTTTCAATTAAACAATAAATAAGTTTTTTAAAAAAGAATTATTAGGGGATAGTATGAAAAAAGAATATGTAATTAGGAGTGAGGGATAGCTTGGAAGACCAGAGAAATGGACATGCCATTAATTAAGACAGATCAAAGGAGAGGATGTGGAATAAGGAGAACAGGGGTTTATGGCAGGCACGGAGGAAAGATGGGGGGCAGGGCTATTTAGGGAGTTTGGGACCAACATGTACACAGTGCGATATTTAAAATGGATAACCAACAAGGACCTACTGTTGGTAGGGCACAGGGGACTCTGCTCAATGTTACGTGGAAGCCTCGAAGGAAGGGGAGTTTGGGGGAGGAAGGGTTCATGTATATTATGACTGAGTCCCTTTGTTGTTCACCCGAAACTATCACAACATTGTTAAACGGCTATACTTCAATATAAAATAAAAAGTTAAAAAAAAAAAAAAAAAAGCAGAAGGCTGAAGCCAGAAAGCCTTGCAGAAGACCACTAATTAAGAGGTATGTGGGAAAAGAAAGCCTACTGAAGCACCTAAGAGATCCTAATGTTACAATGTATTTTGATAATTTGCTACCTTCCTTTTCAACAAGTCACTAATCACTGTCACCAAAAAGCGGGGAGGGTTAACAAGATAGACTAAGAAATTTAAGGAATACAATATACAATGTATGGTCATTGGGGCTTCCCAGGTGGCACTAGTGGTAAAGAACCCGCCTATCAATGCAGAGACACTGGTTCAATCCCTGGGTCAAGAAGATCCCCTCCTGGAGGAGGGCATGGCAACCCACTCCAATATTCTTGCCTGAAGAATCCATGGACAGAGGAGCCTGGCAGGCTACAGTCCATAGGGTCACAAAAAAGTCAGACACAACTGAAGTGACTTAGTGCATGCACACACACACACATGCATGGTCCTAGACTGGGTACCAGTTTGGATGAACCCATGTTTTGGAGTCTACTGAAGAAACTTGAATATAACGTACATATTAGATGAGATGAAAATTTATTGAAATACAAAAGTGGAAATTTTTGACAAAAACAGAGATTGTAAAACACTGTATACCTGATGATTTCATTTCAGTAGTGAGAAATGCAACTCGCCCATGTGCACAGATAAGGATTCAAAAGACTATACAACAGGGTATGAGCAGGAGTTATCTCTGGGTGATGGATAAAGAAGGCTTTATTTTTGCTTTCTTGTATTTTGTTTTTAATTTTTCTTATTGCTTCTTTGATAAAGCATTCTTTAAAAATACTTTTTTCTAGGACTTCCCTGGCTGTCCATAAGAATCTGCCTTGCAAGGCAGGGGACAGGTGTTCAATCCCTGGTCTGGGAACTAAGATCCCAAGTGTCATGGAGCAGCTAAGCCCGAACACTACAACTCCTGACCTGGCACTCTAGAGCATGTGCCCTGCAACAGAAGAAGTCACTCTAATGAGAAGTCGGTGCAGCACAGCAAAGAGAGCCCCTGCTCGCTGCAACTAGAGAAAGCCTGTGCACAGAAACAAAGATCCAGTGTAGCCAAAAATAAGTAACTATCAAATACATATATATGTATGTGTGTGTATATATATATATGTATTTCCAACTTCTGTCTCTTTTAAATAAGGTTGACATTTAATCAGAGGAAAACTGCTAAAGAGAACACTAACGTATCTATTACACCCAAGGTTCAAGTTAGGTCTAGTGGCTGACGGTATGAGCTCTGACTGAATTCCATACACAATGTGCTGTGTGACCTCCAGTATGTTACTTAACCTGTGTCTCAATTCCCCACCCTAAATGGTGGGTAATAAAAGTAACATTATTTGCCTCGTGGAGATTAAGTGTGACACTCCACGTAAAGTATGTCAGAGAGTTTGACATGTAATAGTCAAGCACGTGATGATACAGATTCAAACCCCGGTAGGAGAACTAAGATCCCACATGCCACTGGCCAACTAAGCCTGCATGCCACAACAGAGACCCTATTTGCAGCCAAAAATAAATAATTTTTTTAAAAAAAGCTTAATATCTCTTTAGTTTAATGCTTCTGAAGAGTCAAACATGTTATAGGCTATCTCATATGTAAATTCTAAATTTTCTAAGATACTGGTAAAGTTCTTTTCTTTCTAGACCATAAAGGTGATAAAGTATATAACTCACCTTCAAGGAGCCCTTCCTGAGTTAATTTAACGACTCTCCCGTTCTTCCATAGCACCAACTACTGTCTTAAACCCCAGCAAAAGGACATATTAGGTTTGATTCATATAGATAAAATGCTGGCCATTTGACATTTGGAATAAACATTTTAAGAAGTTTAAGAGACAATTAAGATGGCGTTTCAAATATGTGAATTATAGGATAAAAAAGGTTTAAAGAAATCACAGTACCGGCACTTCCCTGGTGGCCCGGTGGCTAAGACTCTGCGCCGCCAATATTGGGGGCCCTAGTTCTATCCTTGGGTCAGGGAACTAGATTCCACATGCAACAACCAGAGATCCCATGCACTGTAACTGAAAGATCCCGTATGCTACAAACAAGATCTGGCACAAATAAATAATAAATAAATATTTCTTAGAAAAAAAGAAGGAAAGAAATCACAGTACCTTAAGAGGTAAAAGATGTAACTGTGGGGCTTATCTTCTTCCAACTGAACTTCAACCAGTATACTAGTTGACAAAACTGACTGCAACCTTTGGTTGATAGTGTGATAGGCGGAATAATCTGGATTTGCACAGCATTGTAAGTAGGCAGAACGGTCTGACCTCAAGTAGCATTTCACAAGGAGCAGAGAAAACATCAATATCCACACAACCAGAAGCCTCTGTTAAATGCCACCAAACCATACATTAGGTATCAAAATTGAGATGCCTACATTCAGTCTTTAATGGTCTTTCTCCTCAAATGTCCAATTATATATTACTAATGAGGTTCAGAAATAGAGCAACCTAGCTGATATACAGGTCACATACCCTAGCTGATCTTCTCTAAAAAGAAAAAGCCAAAGCACAGTTATCTACCATGAGGTCTATGTAGACCCACCAAGCTATAATTACTTTCTAAGGGTATTATTTTCAAATGTCTGGGTCATAAGCTTAGAGAGTGATTTATCCAATCTTTCACTAGAGAATATGTGATGCAAATCATCTCCAACTCTGGGTAAGTCTATTCCCTTTTCCTGCCTACCCATTCATCACGCCCACTAGCCTTCTCATTGAGCACCTAAAATCAAGCCCTAACTTGAAAGAGGGGCCCACTCTCATTCTAGACTATGGCAGTTATTTCACTGGGCTTTAGATGACCTCCAGTTACTGTCTTCTGAGAATGTACCTGCCTCTTTATCACCTATGAAGGATTAGGCTATTCATTCTAGGAGCTAATACTAAACTCAGCCAGTCTCTATTTAACTTTGGGTTCAAAGGGTGAAAAGGAGTATCTGATTCAATGTCACCATTTTCACAGCTTAGGAATATGAGTCCAAAGAGGTAACACGAATTATCTGTGATCACTTACTTAATTGGTGGCAGATGTCAGAACAGAGTCTTTCTAATATATAAAGTGAATGAGGATCAACTTAAGTTACCCCCAAGTGACTTAAATGAATCAACAGAGAACCTCTCCTCTATTTGGAACATTAGCTATCTCAGAAGCAAGTAGGAACTGGCACTGTCTCCTTCCCAGGCTGCTGATCACACCTCAATTCATGGTTCCTCCACGAGCTACAGGCATGAGTTTTGCAACAGCAGGGCATGCAAAGAAATTCTCAGGCACTCATATCATTGACTACACAGACTTTGCAATAAGAATCATCAACTTTGGGAATGATTTGGTAACCATAAACTGCCTTGTAATATCATCAGCTGAATATCTAGTTATCTCACCATTGCCAAACTCACCATTTCCTAACCCAATAAATGGATATTCTGCTTCACTTGGCCTCAAACTGGACAAATTTCTCAAGATGCTGTGGGTCTTTAAAGATCTAGATTTCTCTCAGTGTTTCTCAACAGGAGCAATATGACATTATGAGAACCATCCTAGTTGGTTGTGTGTGATTATCCAGTACACTGCAGAAGGTTTAGAATCTTTGGTTCTGTCTTCCAAATGCAAGTAACCCCATGAGTCACAACCCCTACACGTCTACAAATGACCTTGGGGAGGAAGATACCATCCACCAGTATTAGCCTTCAGGTCAATCATTAAGTGATTAAGATTAAGTAAGAAAAAATGTTTACATAAAAATAAAGACCTGATCTCTTTTCCCTGCCACTAAATACTGACTTCCATTCCTCTTTTTTTAGCCCAGAGATTAGATATAATACTTTATTCACTAGCTCCTAAAAACCAGCTTGTGGGAACTATTTAATTAGAACATTTGCATGGTCAGGGAAGTAGAGGAGACAAGTTACTGATACGGAATCAGAGCATCTAACTTTGAATTCCAGTTTCTAGCTATTTATCTTTAGGCAAGTTCTTTTCCCTCTTCAGTCCTCAGTTTTATCATCTATTTAAACAAAAGGCATTAGTCTAAATTCTCTCTCTGGTTCACTGCAGTTTTGGGAATCTTCGAAGTAAAACATAATTAACTTTCTTATCTCTTTTCTTTGGACCTCCATGTAGCCAAACATGGATGACCGCTGGTACTCACTACTTCCTCTTTCAGAAGCAAAGACCCCAAATCCCCAAGGATAACCATAAGACAGGACAGTCACATTCAGCCAGATCCAGCATATGATTTTACTACAGATTCTGATTCTTAAGTGTATAAAAAGGAGCTGAATTCTTTTACAAGCCATTAATAATAGAAGCACCAAGATAATAACAGCAGCAAAAGTGACCCTAATTTATGTTTGTCTAAGCTTACCAATAATCTCAACCCTGGATGCATGTTATAATCACTAAAATAGCTTTAAAAAATGCCCCAACTCTAAGCCAAGCCAGTATCAAGTGAATCAGAATCTCTGGGGATGGGGCTCATTTCTCAAGATTCCCCAAGTGATTCTTATGTACAGTAAAAACCAAGAATCACTAATTCAGACCCAGTAATCCAAGAAATGCAAAGCAAATGAGCACAAGTTCACATGTTGGTTGTACAAGCAAATATCAATAAATAAGAATAATATAGCGTTACTATTTATAGACATTCTCAATTACACGCAGAGAACTGCGTTTCTAGAGGAAAAGGAGAGCTCTGCAACAACCCCTTGTTCCTCAATAAGGACTGGTCTTGGGACTTCGCTGGTAGTCCAGTGGTTAAGAATCCACCTTGCGATGCAGAGGACACGGGTTCGATCCCTGGTCAGGGAACAAAGATCCCACATGCCAAAGGACAAGTAAGCCTGTGTACCACAACTATTGCGCTTGTGCTCTAGAGCCCATGCTCTGCACAGCCAACATAAATTAAAAAAAAAAAAGCATATAACTTCCTGACATGATAAAGCAGTTCAGAGAAAGATTACTACCAGTTTGCCCATCCCTGCAAAAGTTCTATCAATCATTGGACAGTTACAACAATGTTAGTCAAAGTAACAGAGACTGAAATTCCTCAGCCTCACTTGCTGAGTCTCACTAAAAGACCCCTTGTAAGAAGAACAAGACAACAGTGAGAAGAAACATTTAGGAAAAGATGCTTTCAAAAACCTGCACCCCGGGCAAAATATATCATCTCCCACTTACTCATCAAAACTTTAAGTCCAGTGATGCAGAAAAAGGAGAAATAATCTTGACTCAAAATATTCTTGCTCTTTCTAGAACAAGATCAGTGAAACCAATAGGACAGGTTCAGTAAGAAAAACATTCAGCTTCTCTGGCTTACCTCATGTGTAAGGCCAAACCATCCTGGAGGCTCGAGATCCCCAAGTCAGAGAGCGTATCTGAGCTGACCGAGGCTGGTGACAGAGAGCCCTCCTTCTCCTCCAGCAGGTCGAGCTTCACCAGGTTGCTAATCTCATCCTCTGAGTTATCTTCAGACACGGAGCCAATTATGAATCGAGAGTGCTGGTTCAGCTCCAGAGGTTTGGCCAAGGAAGAAGGTTCATCCATTGTTCCTTCAAAATGAGCTCTCAAAGCTATGGAGAAGACAAAGAATAAGTGAAAAAACAGGTTATGGATAATAACCTACATCTGAGGAAAGCCACAAGTTAGACCTAATACACCACAGCTGGCACCTGGAAGCAAGGCAGAGTGTGAGATCTAGTGTTCTTGGCTATTCTTTTTCAAGGACTTTGCTTTCATTTTTTTCTTAATTCTTTTTTTTTTTTTTTTTTTTTTTTTTTAATTTTGGCCCACACTACACAGCATGTGGGATCCTAGTTTCCTGGGCCAGGGATTGAGCTTCCTGCGTTGACAGCACAGAGTTCTAACCACAGACCACCAGGGAAGTCCCAAGAATTTTGCTTTCCAAAAGAAAATTCAGATCATGGGAACTACACCTAAAAAAATCAAAATCAGTTCCCTTTGCCTCAAAGAACGTTCTTTCTAAAAACTATAAGCCATTCCCAATGTCTATAAATTTGGTAATGTCCAGGAACTAATAATGACCAATGGAGAAATCTTTGCAAGTAGGTGAACACTGCTTGCTGTGATATTGTGATTTCAGCTGTTACTACTGGGGCTTCCCTGGTGACTCAAAGGGTAAAGAATCCACCTGCAATGCAGGAGTCCCAGGTTTGATCCCTGAGTTGGGATGATCCCCTGGAGAACTGACTGTCTACCCACTCCAGTATTCTTACCTGGAGAAATCTAAGGACAGAGAAGCCTGGTGGGTTATACAGTCCACGAGGTCGCAAAGAGTCGGATACGACTGAGCGACTAACGCTGACACTTATTGGAGAGAATGCAGGGTAAGGGTTTGGGGATAGCAATGGTCATTTGAAACTTGGTGTTTAAAGTATACAACTACAACCTGGTTCCAAATACTACACTGTGAGAGGCTATGAATTTTATATATAATTGTATATATTTATTATACATAAGTGAAATAATATATAATAAATTATACATATTTATTATACATAAGTGAAATATATTTATAAATGCACATACATATATAAAGAAAACTAAATGTGTGTATATACTACACACACACACACACACACATATATACAGTTTGCTTTAAAGCAAACTCCAAATGAGTATTTCTTAACTTAAAAAAATCTTTACTTGTTCCCATGAGTTTTTTCGTAAAATTATATCTGTTAAAAATTCACCCCAAAATCTCTGTTTTGGTCTCTAATGTGCTGACTGCTGACACTGATAGGGAGAAAGTGAATCTACTATCAAATTTAAAATCTATAATTAAAATTACAGAAGTGTTATCTCAATTAAGTATAAGTTTTCTAGACACAGGGCCTTACTAGTCAGGAGTAGATGTTATCAACTGCTAACAAACTAATTAACAAAGACCAAAACATAGCTCAAAGATGATAACAATAATAAAAGCCAAAAGTAAATGAAATAATATTTATTCTGTCATTTGAAAAATCCTATTTAAAAAAGTCAAAACTACACATCAAATTGGTATTGAACAGCTTATTGCCTGACCAACAATTCTAATTGAGAGGAATGATTCCCAGTTCTGATACTGAGATGCTCTAAGAAAGTTACAATAATAAACTTATTATTAATAACTTCATATGCTATAAACCACTTTGATGTATAAAAGTTAACAGTAGTGTTCTTTGACATTAGATAATAAAACACCAAGATTTTAAAATATTTGAGAATCACTAAATATGTCTAAACCACACATGCACCATTAGCTTTGTGTAAGTTATGAATCAGAGCTCATTCATTTACAAAGACAGAACAGAATCTGCAAACGCTAGAGCAGTGGTTCTCCAAGTGTGGTTGCTAGACCACGACAGCAGCCACAGCACCCACATCACCGGGGTTCTGCCACAGACTAGCTAACCGTACCAAAACCTACATGTCAGGGCACAGTAATCCATTTTTTAACAAGCCCTGAAATTTGAAAACCACTGTGCTAGAAGAACAAAACAATAATAAAAATTTGGCAGGAATGCTAAAAATTACCTATAGACATTTTCTAAAAGTGAGCTGGGGATTACTTAATTTTTCATTTTAAAAACCAGAATCAAATATTAATATAAAAGCAACATGTGACAGGAAAAACTTGATGTGTAAATTCACTGTATAGGAGACTTCCCTGGCAGTCCAGTAGTTAAAAGACTCCATGCTTCCACTGCAAGAAGCCCAGGTTCGATCCCTGGTCTGGGAACCAAGATCCCTCATGCTGTGCAGTATGGCCAAAAATAAAACAGATAAATTCCCTATACATTTCTCCTTTAGAATATTAGGTTTCTTTTAAAAAAAAAAATCTTTAATATCTCCAAATTTTATAAAGAGGCTCATTTCCAGAATGCTCGGTTTTCAAAAAAACCAAGTCATTAAAAACAGAAAAAAAAAGATATAAGAGGAAAAGGGAAAGAAGGAGGGAGGGAGGTTGGGAGGGAAAAACTGTAACAGATTTACCACTCTGAAGAACACCAACAGGTACAGCAGCAGAAAGTCTGCTTCTTTCATATTTTTAGAGCAGTGACTAATCAAGCTTAAAAATGCTAGATTAAAAAAAATTTCCAAATTCCATCTCAACTAACACAGAAAACGATAGTTGCCTTCTTCACAAGAGAAATAAGTAAGGCACTCAGGGACAGATTCTAGTTTATAGCCTAAGCAAAATTAGATAACTGAACACACACACACACACACACACACACACACACACACACACACACACACACCATCCTATTGAGAAAGGACCAATTCTCTGATTCCAAGGGAGAAGAAAAAGAAAGGACTAAATAAATGAAAGGCTCTATATACTCAACTTCAAATTTTTCTTTCCAAGCTATGAACATGAAGACAGCCTTCCCTATAGGTTCCAGAGACTGAAAGCAGCTAAGAGTTATACAGCTTAAAAGCCTGTCCACCAACTGGCAACTCTACTTGAGTGGTATTCTCAGGCGACAAGCCTACAAACCACAGAAAAGAGAAGTCGTGTATGGAAAATCACTGAGTAGCTGCCAGACACTCTAGAAGCTACTCCACCACTCGTCCCATTTCCACTGATTTCAGCCAGAATTGAGGAGAAAAGGTGGTGGATTCCTACCACTGTCAGTTTCATCCACTTTAGGCTACCCACTTCTCAATCTGCTTATATTCTTTTGTGGAAGGCAACTTTTAACATAAAAGTCTACAATTCCATATTTCAGCACATGGACATAAAACTTTTATCACACTGTACACATCAAAGAGCATTATTTGTAACTGACCTCTTATAATTCTTATTGTCTGAGCAGATATCCACTTCCAAAAAGAACTAAAGAGAGAAAGAGAGAGATTTGAAGTGGGTTTTTTTTTTTTTAGAAACTCAAATTTTATCAACTGCTGTTTTGTTCATCTTAGTACAAAACTAAATACTCAAAATATCACTTTTCTGGTCAAATATACTATTTATTAACTTGAAGTTCAAAGTTCAGTTGACTGTTTAAATCTGTAAATCAAAAGCATTATACATTCAAAGACTTTATTATTCATGAAAAGTATTAAACAATAATCCAAGCTTACCATTCCACAAGGTGCCTTTTCCAATTGTGTATCTCGATGGACACATTCTGACCCTATGACTTCCAATATTTCATCAAAAAGGAGGCAGTGGGGACAAGAGAAGCACTAGATTCTCTACTATTCACTTGGGATCTGATTATATTTCCACAAAGGTTGGGAGCCAAGGAGAGGACAGGTCTCTAATTATTAAGTCCCTAAATAAGAGAGCCAAGAATCTCTAACTATTTCCCAAATACTCAGTTTCCTTCTTTGCCCAACAATTATAATGTATTCAGGGTAGAAATTCTCAACTTTGACTACATATAACAATCACCTGTGGAGTTTTTTTAAAATAAATAAATGTATCAAGAAGATGAGGTGTGTTTATACAATGGAATATAAGCCATAAAAAATGAAATTTTGCCATTTGCAACAACACAGATGGATTTGGAGGGTATTAAGTGAAATAAGTCAGGCAGAGAATGGCGGATACTGTATGATACCATTAACACGTGGAATCTAAAAACTACAACAAACTAGGAAGTAAATATAACAACAACAACAAAAAAGGCAGATTCACAGATACAGAGAAAAGACTAGTGATTACTGGTGGGGAAGGCGGGGAGGAACAATAAAGGGGTAGGGGATTAAGAGGTACAAACTATTATGCATAAAATAAGCTACAAGGATATATTGTGTAACACAGGGATTATAACCAATATTTTATAGTAACTATAAATGAAGTATAACCCTTAAAAATTGTTGACTCTATATTAAGTACCTATATATAACATTGTATATAATATTGAACATCAACTATACTTCAATTTAAAAAATTATTTAAAAAAGAAACCAAAAAATATATATATATTTATATGCATATATATATATATATATACATATATATATATATACACACATATATATATATGTCTAAACTCCATTTCAGATCTTCAGAACCAGAATCCCTGCTGGAGAATGAGAAATCTGAATATTAAGTTTCACGACTGACTGAACCTCTTATAAATCTGGGCTTGGGGCTTTCCTGGTGGTCCTGAGGTTAAGAATACCTTGCAATGCAGGGGACACAGATTTCATCCCTGGTCTGGAAAGGTCCCACGTGCCTTGGGGCAACTAAGCCTGTGAGCCACAACCACTAAAGCTTGCCTGCCCTGAATCCTCTGCTCCTGTAACAAGAGAAGCTACCGCAAATGAGAAGCCTGTGGACTGCAATTAGAGGGTAGCCCCCACTCTCCATAAAGAAAGCCCTTGCACAGCAGTGAAGATCCAGCACAGCCAAAAATCAATTTAAAAAACTATAAAGTAAGTAAATAAATCTAGGCTTGAAAATCATTGCTCTAGAGTACAGAAGAAAAAAGAAGGAAAGAACCTCTTTATACAGATAGGGAAATCCAGAAGCTCAAAGAGAGGACCCCAAATGATAAGCAACAGGACTGGGGACAGTGCAGGTATGCCAAGTGTTAGAGTTAGGAGGTACCTGATTGTGTAGTCTGAGCTAGTATTATTCCCTACAATTATGGCAAAGGAGGCAGTGAAAAGAGGCAGGAAAAAGTATGTAAGTACGGATGGAACAAAGGAGTCAAAACTAAGGGCCAAGATGACACTCTGACCCTACCACATATTGGCAGTGCACCGGAACAAGTCACTAAACGTCTCCGAGTCACCTCATCTGTGAAAATAAAAAGAAGTCACATGTACCTCATGGGTCTGCTGTGAGGACTGAGAATACTGGAAAGGCTTTTACAAACGATGATGCACTAGACCACTGTGTTTCAAATATGAGTTAACAAACCGTCAGAATACTAAGACATTAACTTAGTGAGCTACAGCCAACATTTTAAAACTCAGAAAATGTTGGGACTTCCCTGGTGGTCCAGTGGTTAGGAACCCACCTTGCAATACAGGGGATTCGATCCCTGGTCAGGGAACTAAGACCCCACATTCCAGCAAGCAACTAAGCCCATGCACCACAACTCTGCAACTACTGAGACTACGTGCTGCAACCATAGAATCTGTGCCCCATGGATCTACAAGCCACAACAAAAGATCCTGCATGCCACAACTAAGACCTGATGCAGCCAAACAATATATATTTAAAAATACAGAAAAATAAGTATTTTTTTAAAAGAAATGGTTAACAGTGCACCATACTATAAGGATAAATACTGCTTTGTAAATTTTTGTATCAATTACATATATTTCATAATGTTAACAATATCTTATTATGGTTGTGTCCAAAAAGTTAAGTCCTTTTTTTTGGCCACACCCCCTGGGCTTGCAAGATCTTATTTCCCTGGCCAGGGATTGAACCCACGTCCTCAGTGAAAGAATCCTGAGTCCTAACCACTGGACCTCCAGGGAATTCCCCCAAAAGTTAAATCTTAAAGTCACAATTAATCTTCAAACTGCCCCCTCCACTTTGTCCTCTCTAGCAAACGCAGTGGGTTAAGTACCTAAACCAATGGCTCTTAAAGTTTCCTAAGTCAAGACACTACTAGAAATCTGATAAAAGCTATGGACCTTTTTCTGACAGAAATTCATGCTTACCCAAATTTTGCTTGCATACAAGTTTGGGAACCCTAAAGCCTTGCCATGAAATAGGCTTGGACTTTTTTCTCTAAGTGGTCAAAGAATGGAGTTGAGCCCTGGAGAAGGCTCACACAGCTGCTGTCTTATCACCTCTAAAAGAAGGCCTCTCCCCAAATAGAGCTGTAGAACATTCTACTTAGCCATATAAATACTTCATTATATCAAACGTTAGCAAGGTCAAATTTTCTTTTATTCAAAAATACATATAGTTGACCCTTGAACGACAGCAGGAGTTAGGGGTGCCAACCCTCCGCACAGTCAAAAAGTTGGGTATCACTTCGAGGGGGCCCTCTATATATGCGGTCCCTCCAAATCCAAGACTCAGCATCCACAGATGTGACCAATCTTGATTCCCATAGTAATTACAGTATTTACTACTGAAACACTCCACATATAAGTGGACCCATGCAGTCTAAACTCTTGTCATTCAAAGATCACCTGTCGATATTCTTGAACTTTTATTTGGAGACCTGAAAATATTTGCAGAAGGCTCCCAAACTGTACCCTATGTCGCTGAAAAAAATGAGGTAAAGCTAACTATAGCTAATGCACTTATTTATTTAGACACTTCTCTAAATAAAATAGAACAGACTTTGCCAAACTTATGAAACATGTTCTTGAAGTCAAATGACATTGTATTTTCCCAGCAATTCTAATAAAGAGGCAGCAATTAGTTTTCACGGTGACTAATACAAGAATCCAAGCTAACACAGCATATTCTTGCCCTTTTAAGCCATAGTAACTTCACTGAAATTTTAATCAAAAATAATTACTGAATTTTCCTGGTCATTTTGTCATTCTATTGATGAACTCTTCACTCCAGTATTCTTGCCTGGAAAACCCCAAGGACAGAGGAGCCTGGTGGGCTATAGTCCATGGGGTCGCAAAGAGTCAGACACGACTTAGCACATAAAAGGATTTTGGTATTAATTCAATATCATGAGGGTTATATAGTCCTTTCTTAATTAACTAATTTACTTATTTGGCTGCGTCAGGTCTTAGTTGCAGCACTTGGGATTTTCGTTGCAGGGCACAGATGCTTCAGTTGCGGCACACAGGCTTCAGTAGTTGCGGCTCATGGACTCTTGAGTGCAGGCTCAGGAGCTGTGGTGCTCAGGCTTAGCTGCTCTGTAGCATACAGGATCTTAGCTTCCCAATCAGGGATCTAACTGTGTCCTCTGCATTGCAAGGCAGATTCTTAACCGCTGGACCACCACGGAAGTCCCTATACAATTTTTTTTAAGCCATATTTTATTTTCCTGTAAGTTTTGAATTTTAAAATGACAAGCACTTGTGTTTCAACTAGTGAGATAAATGACAATATAGTCAAAGATAAATAAGATGTGGTCCCTGGCTAAGTGGCTGTGGACACCTAAATAAACAATTACAGTAGTATAATAATTGCTAGGTGTGGAAACACAAACCTGGAGGTGATAATGATGACGGCAGGGATCAAAGAAGACTTCCTGGAATGGGAAGACATTAGCAAGGATTAACTAAGAAGAAAATCAAGGAGGGAGACAAAGGAACGAATTCCACATAGAAGAAACCACTGAATAAAGACATAGGTAGAATATGACTTATGAGAAATACTACGTCTGAATGCCCTCCCAGGTGGTGCCAGTGGTAAAGAACCTACCCGCCAACGCAGGAGACACAAGAGACACAAGTTCAATCCCTGGGTCCGGCAGATACGCTGAAATAGGAAATGGCAACTCAGTATTCTTGCCTGGAGAATCCCATGGACCGAGGAGCCTGGAGGGCTATAGTCCATGGGGTCACACAGAGTTGGACACGACTGAAGTGACTTAGCATGCAGCACATCTGAATAGCTGCAAGAACTTGAGGCCATTTCCTTCAAGAGCCAGCTGGAGACTTTGGGGTTGCTGTTTTTTTGTTTTTGGTGGGGGGGAGTTTATTTTATTTTGTCTGTTTCAGTAAACAGGAACGTATCTCTTTAGGATTTAAGAGAGAAAATAGTATGGTGTACTTATCTGTCCTGTTCTTCATTTCTCAGTCTAGGGATTTAGAATATTTATCAAGGAGGAAGCTGGTGTAAATTTCTGCACCTTTCAAGAAATCTTTAAAGAAGACTTGCCAAACTTCTGGATAAGGATGGTAAGTTGAATGCATATCCACTTTTGCTCCTGCCTGAAAATCGCATTAAAACAAAAGGAAAGAAAAAATTTTAAAAGCATAAGCCAAAGAAAGTCATTTCTTCTTTTCTCCCCCCAAAAAAGTCAAGGGAGACAAAAGCAAGATAATTTTCTTGAAAGAGAGATGGAAGAGTGATAAATGACTACACAGACCCAAGAAAACATAATCACGGGCCATTGTAGTAAACACAGAATCAGTATAATTTACATCATGATGCTGCTGCTAAGTCGCTTCAGTCGTGTCCGACTCCGTGCGACCCCACAGACGGCAGCCCACCAGGCTCCCCCGTCCCTGGGATTCTCCAGGCAAGAACACTGGAGTGGGTTGTCATTTCCTTCTCCATTGCATGAAAGTGAAAAGTGAAAGTGAAGTCGCTCAGTCGTGTCCAACTCTTAGCGACCCCATGGACTGCAGCCCACCAGGCTCCTCCGTCCATAGGATTTTCCAGGCAAGAGTACTGGAGTGGGTTGCCATTGCCTTCTCCAATTTACATCACAGAATCTCTAAAATGTTCAGGAAGTAGAAGTGAAAGATGGAACTATAAAGAGGACTGGATGAAATTCTATTTCAGAAGCTTCAGATCCTGAGATTTTCTCCTCAACTGTAAACCTGGGTGCCTGCTGCTCTACCATCCTGATAAGAGACTGAAGATTTATTCTCTAGAGAGTAAAATGGAGGGTTTCTAGGCTGAGGGATGCTGGCAACAGTAAAAGGGAGGATACCATATTGAAAATGGAGAGATTACGTAAACACATTGAGTAAGACTTCCCAGCCTTCTCTCCCCAGTTTTCACCCTCCAAGAGGGAAACTGAAGGATCACTCTTTGCAGAATCTAACCAGATGAATGAAAAAAAAAAAGCCTCAAGTAGAACAACAACAAAGAACATTAGAGATCCCCAAATTAAAATGCCCAGTCAGATCACCCTACAGTGAAATAAACAGTCAATGAGCCTCATTCACATTTTCATAATCTCGGATTAGTTTTTCAATCCCCTCTCTTAAAGTTTAGCAGTCAATTAAGAATTACTAGATGTCTGAGAAAAGTACGAAAGAATTCTTTTTTTAAATAATGACTACCGGTAGAAAACAATGCAACTTGAAGAGATTATGCAATACAAAAAAATTTTAATTAGGGGAGGGGAGGAGGAAGGCAACTTAACTTCTGTGGTATTTCTCCTACAAACTCATAACCCTAGAATAATCATGAGAAAACATCAGACAAATTTGAATTAAAGGACAAAATACTTGAACAGTTCTCTTCAAAACTGTCAAGATCATTAAAAAAAAAGAAAAGAAAAGAAAGACTAAGTAACTATCACAGATCAAGGGAGACTAAAGAGACATCACGACTAAATGCAATGCAGTTTCTCGGATTAGATCCTGGAACAATAAACTGGAGAAATCTGAAAGAAGTCTACAGTTTAACATTACTGAACCAATGTTAACTTCTTAGTTTTGACAAAAGTACTGTAATTATATAAGATATTAACACTGAAGGAAGCTTGGTGGAGAGTATTCATGAATCTTATGTATGCTATTTGCAACTTTCCTGCAAATCTAAAAACCACTTCAAAATTCAAAACAAAATTAAAATTTTTAATTTTAAAGGACTATCATTATCCTGAGAGAACTAAGATATTACTTACATGAAACACATGGGATATTTTTAAAGGAAACATTGAAAGAACAAGAAAGAGTTCTTGTAAGTTAAAAATACAATCACAGCAATGAAAACTCAGTCCAAAAGTTAGAAGATAGAGAAATAGCTTTCATAAATCAGAATAAAAAGAAAAAAGGATGAACAGTAAGAGAAAAAAGGTAAGTACTAGAGAATTTATTCAGAAGGTCCAACATATGAAGAAGAAAGCATGAAAGTGTTAGTCGCTCAGCAGTGTCCAACTCTTTGCGACCCCATGGACGGTGGCCCACCAGGCTTGTCTGTCCACAGGATTTCCCAGGCAAGAATACTGGAGTCGGTTGCCATTCCCTTTTCTAGGGATCTTCCCTACCCAGGGATCAAACCCAGGTCTCTACTACATTGCAGGCAGATTCTTTACCGTCTGAGCCACCAGGGAAGCCCATATGAAGAAGTGGCACTCTCAAAAGTAAGAACAGAACAAAATAGAGGAAAAGCTAAAACTAATGGAGGAAGTCAATAAACTTCCTAAAACTGAAAGGCATAATGGTCAGATTAAGAAGGTCCACCAAAGGTCTACTACAACAAACAAAAACAGACAGGCACCAAGGGACATCACTAAAATTTTTTAAAAATGAAGACAAAGAGAAGATTCCATAAGCCTCCAGAGAGGAACAAAAGGTCACATACAAAGGAGCAAGAATCAGAATACCCTTCAGATCTAACAGCAAAAATAATGGAAGCCTGAAGGTAATGAAACAATGCTTTCAAAATTCTGAAGGAAAATTATTTCAAACCTAAAACTCTATGGCCAACCAACTATAAGGATAAAGATATTTTTAGGCAGCAAAATCTCAAAATAATTACTTCCTAAAATGAAGCAATTAGAAAATATATTTCATTTTACAAACAGCAATACAATAATTGATACAGCCCAGAATCATAAATGTATGTTAAAACCATTGGAAAAGAGATTATTCTAAAACAGGATATTCCCGTGGTGTTAAAAAAGAAAATCGCCTTACAGAAGAGAATTCTGGGAAGACAGTAGAGTACCAAGTACTAGGAATCTGTGTCCCCAATTAGACAATAATTGCCCTGGCAGAATCTGCCTAGTGTAACTATACTGGAACTTGGGAATCTACTGAAAGCTTGCAAGTTCCAGGGACAGACTTTGAAGGTTAATTGTGGTTGACTACAGTCAATTTTCCCTGGAGAAGGAAATGGTGACCCACTTCAGTATTCTAGCCTGGAGAATTTTATGGACAGAGGAGCCTGGCAGGCTACAGTCCATGGGGTCGCAAAGAGGAGGACATGACTTAGCGACTATCACTCACTGATGGTCAATTTTACTTCTGAGTATAGCAACAGCTCTCCATCTACCACCTCAAGTCATATGGCAGCACCTCCCCACTGTGCACATGCTCTTCTATGCCCACACAGACTATGGAAGCCAAGGTGGACAGAAACAACCCTGTCCTTCAAATACTGGGGATCTGGGCTCTGATCACTGACTGCTGTTTCTGATCATATAGGTGTAGACAAAGAGGCAGACAGCTACAGTTGTTACACCTCCTCCCACTGTTGCAAATCCCTCATCCTCCAGCTGATCCTACATGCTGCAACCAAGACCCAACACAGACAAAGAAATAAATATTTGAAAAAAGAGAGAGAGAGAGAGCCAGTGCTCTTTTATGTCCTCTTTATTTTCCTTTTTCCCCATTTTGAGAGCCAGACACTAAACACTAGTACATTCAAAAACTACTTCATATACAGGAAAAAATTAGAAAGTGACTGAATATGCTGAGGGGAAGACTCAGAAAAGACCTAAAGAGACCTAACATTTATATCTCAGGCTGACCTTCTGCATGGAGACTGTCTACAACAGTCAAAAAAACCAAAAATGACAATTAAAAAATCAAATTCTAGAAAGAAAGAGAATCTGATTTCCAAAATTACCACATTATTAAAATCAAATATCCAGTTTTCAACAAAAGATCACAAGGCATACAAAGCATGAGGAAAGTATAGCCAAAAAAACTAAATCAACAGAAATTATTCCTAAAAAACAGCTGATGGTAGATATATTAGACAAAAATATTAAAGCAACTGTCTAAAAGATGCTCAAAGAACTAAAAGAAGATGGGTACAAAGTCAAGAAAACAATGTCTGAATAAAATGGAAATAAGAATAAAGAAATAGAAAACCTAAAAAGGAACCAAAAAGAAATTCTGGAGCTGAAAAGTACAATAACTAAAATGAAAAATTCACTAACGCAAACCTGAGCAAGCAGAAGAATGAATCTGCAAACTCTAAGATAGGACACATAAATTATCAAGTTGGAGGAATGGAAAGAAAACAGATAGACCAAAGGCGAACAGAGACTAAGGGCGCTATGGGACATCATCAAGAGACCAACATGTGCACTGTGGGATCTCAGGAGAAGTGAGAAAAGGACAGAGAGAATATTTGAGGAAAAATGGCTGAAAACTTGCCAAATTTGATGAAAGACAGGAAAACAAACGTTGAAGAAGTTTAACAAACTCCTAATGAGACAAACTCAAAAGACCACCATAGGCATACTTTATTATCAAACTTATAAAAGTCAAAAGACAGAGAGAATCTTGAAAGAAGCAAGAGAAAAGACTCATCAACTGTCTATCAACACTTTGGATAATCTAGATGAAATGGATAAATTCCTAGAAACAAAACTAAATCACAAAGAAATACAAACTCTGAATAGACCTCTAACTGGTAAGCAGAATAGTAATCAAAAATCTCCGAATGAAGAAAAGTCCTGGATCTGACATCTCCCCTGGTGAACTGATATCAATTCTTCTCAAACTTCTTCAAAACACTGAAGAGAACACTTCCTAACTCATTCTATGAGGCTATAGTTACTCTAAATATCCTTGACAAAAAACTAGCAAATAGAATTCAGCAGCATATTAAAAAACTTATTATATACCATTTCCAACTGGGATGCAAGGATTCCACTGGATTCCAAGAATGCAAAGATGATTCAACATACATTAGTTAATCAATGTAATATATCACAGTACCAGAATGAAGGGAAAAAACCCACATGATCATCTCAATACAGAAAAAGCATCTGATGAAATTCAATACACATTTATGATAAAAAACATTCCAGGAATAGAAGGAAATCCCAAACAAAAAAAGTCATATATGAAAACCCCACAGCAAATATTATACTCAGTGGTAAAAGACTAAAAGCTTTCCTCTGAGACATACAGAGGATATCCACTTTTACAACTTCTATTCACCCAGAAATTCTAGCCAGAGCAATTAGGTAAGAAAAAAGGAAAAGACAATTAAATTGGAAAGGAAGAAATGCAATTATCTCTGGAGGTGATAGGATCTTAGATGTAAAATCTCTAAAGATTTTACACACACCAAAATAGGAAAACAAAAACCTTTAGAGCTAACAGATGAATTCAACAAAGTGGCAGAACATAAAGTCAACACACAAAAGTCAGTTGTATTTCTATACACTAACAGTGAACAAGCTGAAAAGGAAATTACAAGAACAATTCCATTTACAATAGCATTTAAAAGAATAAAATATATAGGAATTAACTAAACCAAAGAGGTAAAAGACTTGTACAATGAAAACCTTTGTAGTTTTTATAGTTTTATACATTGCTGAAAGAAATTAAAGACATAAATAAATGGAAACACATGCCATGTTCATGGATTGGAAGACTGAATTTTGTTAAAACATCAACACTGCCCAAATCCATGGCAATTTCTATCAAAATCCCAATGACATTTTTTGCAGAAACAGGAAAAACCTACCCTAAAATTCATATGGAATCTCGAGGGTTCTTGAATAGTCAGTCCCCCCACCCCACCCCCCAAAAAAATTCTTGAATAAGAGCAAACTGGAGAACTTATACTTTCTGATTTCAAGAACTGCTTCAAAGCTACAGTGGTCAAAGCCATGTGATACTGGCATAAAGACAGACATAAAGACCAACAGAATACAAGGGAGATCCCAGAAAGAAACCCTTGTTTATAGGGTCAAATAATATTTGACAAGGGTGCCAAGACTATTTAATGGGGAAAGGACAGCCTTTTCAACAAATGGTGCTGAGAAAACTGGATCTCCACGTGCAAACAAATAAAATCAGATACTTAACTAACACCACAGACAAAAGTTAACTCAAATGGATCAATGTAAGACCTAATGTAAGACTTAAAACAACAAAATGCTTAGAAGAAAACACAGGACAAAAACTTCACATCATTGGATTTGGTAAAGATTTCTTGGCTATGACATCAAGAGTATAGATAACAAAGGAAAAAAACAGACAAATTGGATTTCTTGAAAATTAAAAGAAGTTTGTTCATCCAAAGACTCTGTCAACAAGAGTACAAATGCAATCCAAAGAATGGGAGAAAATATTTGCAAAGCATATACCTGATAAGTAATAAATACCCAGGATATTATAGAGAACTCCTAAAACTCAACAATAAAAAGCAACCCAATTCAAAACTGGACAGAAGATTTGAATAAACATTTCTCCAAAGAGGACCTATGAATGTCCAATAAGCACGTCAATATTATCAATATTACTAATCATTTGTTGTTGTTGTTCAGTTGCTAAGGCATGTCCAACTCTTTTGTGACCCCATGAGCCTGCCAGGCTCCTCTGCCCACGGACTTCCCAGGCAAGAATACCATAGTGGGTTGCCATTTCCTTCTCCAGGGGATCTTCCCAATCCAGGGATCAAACCCTCATCTCGTGCATTGACAGGAGGATTCTTTACCACTGAGCCACCAGGGAAACTTCATTAGGGAAACACAAATCAAAACTAAAATAAGAAGCCACTCCACAGTAATTAGGATGGCCACTATCAAAAACAGAGAAAACAAGTATTGGAAAGGATGTGGAGAAATCAGAACCCTTGGGGTGCTGTGGGGTGTAAACTGGTAGTACTATGGAAAACTGCATGCTGGTTCCTCAAAAAATTAAAAATAGAATTACCATATGACCCACCAATTCCACTCTGGGTATATACTCAAAAGAACTGAAAGCAGGATCTCAAAGAGATATTGGTACACCCATGTTCATAACAGCATTATTCAGAATAACTAAAACTTGGAAAAAACCAAGCATGCGTTGATGGATAAATGGATAAGCAAAATGTAACATATACATACAATAAAATATTATTCAACCTTAAAGAGCAATATGCTACGATGTAAATAAACCTTGAGGACACTATGCTAGGTGAAATTAGTCAGTCACAAAAAGACAAATACTGTATGACTCCACTTATATGAGGTCAAAATTATAGACCAAGAGTAGAATGGTGGTTGATGGGGGCTGGGGAAGAGGAAAACAGGGAGTTACTGTTCAAAGGGTATAGCAGTTCAGTTTTACAAGATGAAAAAAGTTCTAGAGATGGATGGCAGTGATAGTTGCACAGTATTATGAATGTATTAAATATCATAATGCAAAACTATACATTTTTTGATGGTTAAGATGGTAAATGTTTTATGCATTTTACCACAAGAAAAAGTGAAGAAAAATCACTTCATGAGCTATATATTAATTACAAAAGTGAATAAGGATTTTTACAATGAAAAAATATGGTGGGGGACATCCCTGGTGGTCCAGTGGTTGAGCATCTGTCCGTCAATGCCGGGGACATGGGTTCAATCCCTGGTCTAAAAGATCCTACATGCTACAGAGAACTAAGCCCACACTCTAGAGCCCCTGAGCCTCAACTACTGAGCCTGTGAGCCTGTGTGCTACAGCTACTAAAGCCTGTGAGCCTAGAGCCGGCGCTTCGCAAAAGAGAAGCCACCGCAATGAGAAGCCCACTCACCACAACCAGAGAAGGCCCCAGCGCAGCAACAAAGACCCCATGCAGCCAAAAAAAACCACAACACTATATGCACATATAACTTTGATGAATATAAAAAGGTAAACAGCTCACCATGTAAGGTTAAGTGAAGAAATCAAAGATGAAGGATGGTGTACAAAGAATGTATTTGTTGTTGTTTGGTTGCCAAGTCTGTGTCTGACTCTTTTGCAACCCCATGGATGGTAACCTGCCAGGTTCCTCTGTCCATGGACTTTCCCAGGCAAGAGTACTGGAGTGGGTTGTCATTTCCTTCTCCAGGGGATCTTCCTGACCCAGCAATCAAACCCATATACCCTGCATTGGCAACCGGGTTATTTGCCACTGAGCCACCAGGGAAGCCAAAGTATGTACAGTTTGTATTAAAAAGTTGGCAGAGTAGGGGACTTCCCTGGTGGTCGAGTAGCTAAGACTCCTTACTCCCACTGCAGGGGGCCCAGGCTCGAGCCCTGGTCTGGGAACTAGATTCCTTGTGCCACAACTAAAGAGTTCGCATGCTGCAACTAAACATTCCACATTCCACATGCCATGACTAAGACGTGGTGTGGCCAAATCATAAATAATATATATATTTTTAAGTTGGCAGAGTAGGAAGAGAATACAAGAGCATCTGTTTTAATATGAATAAAATCTCTGGCTATTATTAAGAAATACTTAATTAAATTTAAATTAACATATCTGATAATTACTATTAAAAGTTATAGTAAGAAATAAATAACACTGCTTGTCTCCGGTAAGGAGAATTGAATGGCTGCGAGACAAAATCAGGAGAGAGAATGTCACGGTATACACTTTCGTACACTTACAATTTTGAATTATGTGAATGTATTATTTACTAGCAACTAAAATTTTAAATGTTTAATAAATGTTTAATAAAAACATTAGTGTCATGCTACTCTAATTCCTTATCTCATACCTGCCTGAGCTTTTAAGAAGATTACTTGTGTGTCACTCACTTTATTTATTTGTTTGTGGCTGTGCTGGGTCTTCGCTGCTGCTCAGGGGCTTTCCCTAGTTGTGGTGAGCCGGGGCTACTCTCTAGTTGCAGTGCACAGGATTCCTGTTGTGGCAGCTTCTTTTGTTGCAGAGCACAAGCTCTCGAGTGCAGGCTCAGTAGTTGTGGCGCACAGGCTTAATTGCTCCACAGCATGTGGAATCTTCCCAGACCAGGGATTGAACCCATGTTCCCTGCACTGGTATGCATATGTGCTAAGTCGCTTCAGTCGTATACAGTCATGTCCAACTCTTTGCAACCCCATGGGCTGTAGCCCACCAGGCTCCTCTGTCCATGGGATTCTCCAGGCAAGAATACTGGAGTGGGTTGCCATGCCCTCTTCCTGGGCTGCATTGCTAGGCAAATTCGTAACCACTAGACCACCAGCGAAATCCCATTCATTTATTAGTTGATATATATATATATTTTTTTTAACTTTTGGCTGCACCCTGCAGCATATGGGATCTTAGTTCCCCAACCAGGGATCAAACCCACACTCCCTGAACTGGAAGGCAGTCTTAACCACTAGACCACCAGGGAAGTTTTCCATTCATTTATTAATATGTGTTACTGTGTAACTGACTCTGTTATCCCCTCAATGAAGCTGGAAAAGTTATTATCTCTTCCAACTGTCTGAAATCTACTACCCTAACACTTTACAATGCTATGTAAACACTAGGCTTTTGTGGATGAGTGTTCCACAGAAATTCAAACAAGTATGAGGTACAACGAAACTAGGAGATGTGAATCACATGTTCAAATTTCAAACAGTATTCCCCTGAAACATTTAGAGGCCTCTAGGCAAAAAGCCATTTTGTGAATTCAAAAATCTCTGGGATTATGAATCAATTCCTCCCCATAATCTTATTTCATAGAGCAGCATTTAGAAAAAGATGAAACCATGATGTAAGAGTTGGACTGTAAAGAAAGCTGAGCGCCAAAGAATTGATGCTTTTGAACTGTGGTGTTGGAGAAGACTCTTGAGGGTCCTTTGGACTGTAAGGAGATCCAACCAGTCCATCCTAAAGGAGATCAGTCCTGGGTGTTCATTGGAAAGACTGATGCTGAAGCTGAAACTCCCAATACTTTGGCCACATGATGCAAAGAGCTGACTCATTTGAAAAGACCCTGATGCTGGGAAGGATTGGGGGCAGGAGGAGAAGGGGACGACAGAGGATGAGATGGTGGATGGCATCACTGACTCAATGGACATGAGTTTGGGTAAACTCCGGGAGTTGGTGATGGACAGGGAGGCCTGGCATGTTGCAGTCTGTGGGGTCGCAAACAGTCGGACATGACTGAGAGACTGAACTGAACTGAAACCATGATTCAGGTGTCAGCTACCTTCCAGAGAGCACCCAGGATTCAAGGATAAGAACAATTTCTTACTTAAAGAACTGTTGCTTGATTTTTTTTTTTTTAGCCTGCCCCCAAGTGTTCTGGATATGTTAGGCATTGTATTTTGCATTATCTGGCAGAAATGTGGAGCTGGTGAAATTTAAACATTAAAGCCAAAAGTCCTAACCCTCTTGGAGATACAACATCTTATAGGTTTTAGGGAGACAGTTTTAGGTTGAAAATAATGAACAACTCTCAAAAATTAGTTGCCTGATGATGCAGCAATCAGAGGATGAACTGTCTAGAGCTGGAAGTTTCCAACAGGAGTATTGGATAAAATATTTTCATATTAACTATAAAGTTGAACTAGAAAATTCCTAAGGTATATTCTAATACTAAAAGTTCCATTCAGTTCTCAGATTTTTATAAGATGGAATCAAAGGGAAATTCAACAGTTTGCCTTGCCAGGCTCAGGAATACCACTAAATGCTGAAGCACAAAACACAAACAACCCAGCTATCTACCCTCTTGGTGCCAATTTGCTGATATTACTTCTAGTAAACTTAAAAAGTAATCAAGCTCCTATCGACCTACTATCCCCCCAACTTGGCATGTGTGTAAATACATACACACACACGTGCCAACTTATGACTTAAGAACAGGTTTGAGTGGTCTACAAAAACAAAAGATGATTTTTAGGAACCCCATCAGAGTACTCTCTGATTTCTATCATAGGTGCATGTGTGCTAAGTTGCTATAGTTGTGCCAGACTCTTGGTGACCCTATGGACTGTAGCCCACCAGGCTCTTCTGTCCATGGGATTCTCCATGCAAAAATACTGGAGTAGGTTGCCATGACCTCCTCCAGGGGATCTTCCTAACCCAGGGATCCAACTCAAGTCTCTTATGTCTCCTGCATTGGCAGGTGGGTTCTTTACCACCAGCACCACATGGGAAGCCCATTCTATCACAGGAGACAGTCAAATATTCATAAATAAAACCTTACACTTCCTGAAAAAATTTGTCCAAAACTGAGTCTGCTTTTCAAACTTAACTCCACGAATTCATTCAGAATTTTCAAACTTCATGTTATCATTTCCAAAAATGAAAATCATTATTCAAACTTACTCTATCTAGGATGACTACTTTGTAACTACTATTGCCATGCAACTTCAGTTTCTGATGCCATGTAATGGTAAACACTCCTGTGGTTCCTTATACAAATGAAGGTGAGTGCAGCACCCTGAAAGGACGGAATAAACCTAAGTCCCAAATAACATCTGTGAAAGGCCAAACCAACTGGGACCACCAATCTTTGGGTAAGGTGCTAACATCCCTTGTTGCTGAAGTTTCTTTTCACTTGCTTCCTTCAACATCCTGAGACTAGAGACTAAATGATTTTATGGTGGCTTGAATAAATAACAAATTGGTAAGAGAACTGTGCATCATGAGAGCATACATAGTAAGACTGACTTGTTGAACTCATAAAAACCTATGCCCTATTAATGAGATTTATTCTTTGTATAAGTGAAATGACCTCTGACCACTATTTGTCATAGTTTCCTCTATCTAAATATCATCTCACATAACCCACTAGAGCCAAGTAGTGGATACTCACTGAACTTTAAAATTAGTGAAATAAAAAACTAGCTAAGCAACAATCTGTTACAGTGGAAGATCAATAAAGATTTCCTTTAAAAATGTTACTTGCCTCAATAAATTTTTTTTTGCCAATGAGTCTTTGGTGTTCATTTACTTCTTCATAATCTTACTGTTTTAAGGGCTTGGAAAGACACTTGGTGCATATCTGCTATTATTATTAATCTTTAAGAACAATTTTAGATAATGATATAAAAATATTTTTCTGAATCGTAAAAAGACTCCATTTAAAAATATTAAATTCCAACATATTATTCCAATAATTTTTATTTTAACTTACTTCTTTCTTCAACCAATACTTTTAGGATATTAGCTATCCAAAAAAAAATTTTTTTTTTAAGAAAGGAAAACACTAGCTCCAGGCCTGTTAGCCAGTCTGTGTGACAGACAAAAAAATTTCCTAGTCATTGAATGAAAAGGAAATCAAATGTTACATAGTGATCTACACCTGAATGGGTCCATGGCACTTTGAAAAGGCAAGGAAGGGATGAGAGTTCTAAGGCTGGCTTTCACAATACTAGTTCATTGACATAATCTTGTCTTCTGAACTATTAAGATAACTAAACCAAATGTTTCTTAACGTTTCCTCCCACTTTAAAAACCATGACATCTTAAGGAAGATGTATTTCTGCTCTGCACTGGTTAATTCCAAACAAAATTTGTGCAACACAAATAAACTCAGATGACTTCATAAACTAATACTTTGACATCTTTCTTATGACATTTTACAATGTTTGCTAATTATCCTGAAATTCACAACAGTTCCTCCTGTTATTAAAAATGAGGAAACTGAGGCAAGAGAAGTGAGTTGCTACTTTGCAGCAAGCGGGCATCTCTCCGGACACAGCAAGCTGCTGTCCTGCTCTATTAAACCACAATGCTTTCCTTAAAGGTTTAGTGGCTAAGTGGCTCTGACTCTTTGTGACCCCATGGGACTGTAGCCTGCTAGGCTCCTCTGTCCATGGGATTTCCCAGGCAAAAGTGCCTATCAAATAAATAGGCACACAGAAAGCCTTCCCCTCACAGACATGCAAGACATCTCCGCCAAGAAGAGACAAAGGGAATTCCTATCCGTGCCCCCCAAGGAGAAGAAACCATAAAACCAAAGTAAGCACGCTTCTCAATCTGCTCTGTGGACAAGGGGGTAAAAAACGAAAGAAAAGAGAGAGTAGAGGGGGACCAACTTCTGAGACTGAAGACCACGTTATCAGGTTTATTCCGCACACTGGGAAATTACTGAAACACTGCTTAAGGAGAAATGGAATCAGAAATTCCGAGATTTCAGTCTTAAACCCCAAAACAAAAACACCTGAAATTAAAGTATTTCCGAAACTTGTACAGTTGTTAGCTTATTCTTATTTGCTTCTATAAAACCCACAAAGCCTACTTAGAGTCCCTAGTATTTAGAGCTGATTCCTAGTGTCCACCAGCGTCCACTTTACCGCGTCCAATTCCAGAAATACGGTTGGCGCTGATCCAGGCAGGATCTTCCGGCACGTTTTCCTCTGAAATACATTAGCCTCACACCACCTGGCGACGTCCTACCTCCGACAGCTTCCCGTGATCATACCATAAACGTGAGGGAGAGAGTGTAAGAGCAGGCATGTACTTTTTACTACGTCCCTTATAGTTCTGGGAGCAGAAACTGGCAAGGGACACCTCGCCCGGCCCCTGGCTCCCACCACTATACAAAGACAGCGAAAGCAGCCGGGGTCTCTGCACCCCACAACCTCTCTCTCTCTGCAAGAGAGAAGCAGACTTTCAGGGCAACTGGACCCAGCCCTCAACACCTCCCTCCCACGTGGATCTCCTTCCTTCTCCAGGGTCGCACTGGAGACTGGGGTCTGGAAAGGATCAGACCACGCCGGGGCTGGCGCGGGAGGATGGGGGGACCCGCTCCAGGCAGACACACCAGCCCCTTCCTAGAGGCCCTGGGCTGTACGCCTCCCGGTTCCGGGGTCTGAGCTCCGACGCCCGGAGACCCCCCAGGTCCCTCCACTTCTTCCCCAGAGGGAAACGCGAAGCCCCAGAAGAACTGCGAGGAGAGCCGGGCTACCAAGCATCGGCTCCGGGCGGGATGGAGCACGGGCCGCGTGCGGCGGAAGATGGGAGGCGGCCCTTCGCAGCCACCGCCCCTCCCCGGGCCCCGGCCTCTCCCGGTCCCGAATCTCAGGCTGCGGGGCGGCCTTCCCCTCCTCACCTCAAGGCGGCGGCGGTGGCGTCCCGCGGTCCGGCGGTCCCGGACCCCTGCGCGGAGGCGGCGCTGAGCGGGAGGAGACGCCGGTAGCTCCGGCGATGGCTGACAGGCGCGCAGCACCGGGCCGGCCCGGCACACGGGGGGCGGGGCTTCAGGGCTCCGGCCCCGCCCCGCCCCGCCCCCGCTCCCACCTCAGCCGGCGAGCCCCATGAGGTGACTACGTCTGGGGGAATGGCGCGGGGAACCATCTGGCTCGCGGCGCGGGAAGGGAGCCCTGGATCGAGCAGGACTGAGAGAGGCGGGAGGTGCGCAGGCCGCGTAAGGGACCTTACCCTGTTCAATCCGACGCAGTGCCCCGACGCGGAGGGTATCGCATTCATGAACTGCCCAGGATCACAAAGGCTGGTTTCTCAGTTGGTGCTGGCAAACCAAGCCCTGTTCTGAGACAACATAGCCGGCCTCGCTGGGTGGCCCGCCCCAAAGGAGTCTGAGGTGCTGAATCCTGAAGCACTTGAGGGGAAGCCTCGATGAAGGAAGCTCAGTAAGAAAGGACAGGCTCCTGTGCCTGCCCCAAGCCTGGACGGCAATCAATTCCTGGCTTCTTGGAAAGGAGCGTGCCTCCCCATCTCCACGGTGGTTACACAGGTCTTTGAGAAGAAGCCAACGGATTTCTCTAGTTTTGCCGGTTATTTTACAGCAAGACATTCATGGTGATTCTGTGTTGAAAATTAATAGTAACGGGAAAGAATCCCAACATATAATAAAACTATAGAACAGGAAAGAAAATTAGAGAAAACTGCACTTCAGAAGAAAGAGTGAGTTTAACTCTTTCTAATCCTGCCCAGGGTACTTTCTGATCTTTTAACAAGGCAACGGCAATCCACTCCAGTATTCTTGCCTGGAAAATCCCGTGGATGGAGGAGCCTGGTAGGCTGCAGTCCATGGGGTCGCACGGAGTCGGACACGACTGAAGTGACTTAGCAGCAGCAGCAGCAAAAACAAGCTTGTGCTAAAGGCCAAGAGTGGTACAGAGGATGACAGTTTGGTGGGAAGAAGTCCTGAGCCAGGGGGCAAAGAGTGAAAAGGGTAGAAATACACAACCTCAGGTCAGAAGTTCTTGGAGGGAAGCAGAAGCAGGAAGATGGGAAGGTTGGTCAACAGGGAAGAGTATTCTAGAAGCCCTCATCATACCTTTAGGTGGTGACTTCTCCACGAGTTTACCAACCTACTTGAAGAGAACAGAGACTGGAAACACACTGAGAAGGAAAATGTGAACTTGATATAGAGCAGTCAGTCACCCAAGTTTCACAATAACTGTCATTAGATGTACCTGTCAGTTGAACAGAGAGAGGAGAATCAGAATATAAAGATAACTGAGCACGGCCTCACTGTTTAACAAGATGTTTGACTTGATTGACTGAAAAAAAAAAAAAAGCCTGGAAAGAGGAAACTTTGCCTCTTTCCTATGAAGCTGCCATGAAGGAACCGACTTTACAAAGAACTAAAAATTTTGAGGTTATTTGTCTTATTTTTCATCTACCTTTCCTAGTTCCTACTACTTATAATAGGTTCTTTCTTAGTGATGTTGCTGTTTATCAGCCTTAGGAATACTGCAGAACCAGAGGGCTGTGCTCAGAAACTGTCCTTATGTGAACCTTCAGCAAGCCATTACATGTCTTGCTTTTGACCTCACTGAACATTTGAAGTAACAGCTCTGTAAAGTACTAGCCAAGGAGAGGCCTAATGAATGAGGCACCATGAAAGAAAATGAAGGATGAGTTAAGATACACCAAGACTATTTACATAGGATATAGTAATCAATTTATCATCATCAAATGACAGTTGGACCAAGAGTAGGCAGAGAGCTGTGTCTTTTAAGACAGTTCACCTGGAGTTTCAACTCCAAAGTGTTGTTTGGTTTGGTGCATGCCACAACCTGCCCATCTCCACTACAGGCTCTTTAGCACTGTTCCATGGGTACTTGCCACACAAGCTTATGTCTGTAAGAAGTGGTGGAGGAGAGTTAGAGGGTAGAGAGAACTACTGTACAAGACTAACAGATGTAAGAGAAGGGAGAGAGTGGCACATTTCTAGGTGCCATAATGGCTGTAACATACTGAACTGTGATCTAAATTTATATGTCAAAGTCTCAACCCTCAGCACCTCAGAATACGAGTATAGTTGGAGATTGGCTCTTTAAAGAGGAAACTGAACTGAAATGAAGTCATTAGGTGGGCCCTAATTCCAAATGACTGGGGGCCTTATAGGAAGAGGAGATTAGGACACAGAGACACAATGAGGGAAGACCATCTGTAAATCACAATTGAAGCCTTTACCAGATGTGGCTGTTTTGCTGGAGAAGGTGGTCAACTACAAGCCAAAGAGAGAAGCCTAAGAAGAAACCAACTCTGCTGACATTTTAATCTTGGACTTACAGCCTCTAGAACTGTGAAGAAATAAACTTCTATCGTTTAAGTCACCCAGCCTGTGATACTCTATCATGGCAGCCCTAAAAAAAACTAATACAAGTTTCCAAATACCAAATGGCTTCCAGGTTTTTTAAGAAGGTTAGATTAAGGTATCAGGGATTTTCCCCTGAGCATTCCAACCTTAAAGATGGTCTGTCACCCTCCTATGGGGGAAATAAGAAAAGCCTGAGGGCATACCTGTCTTTAAGATATCCCAATCCAGTTGGGAAGACAAAACTAAACACCAAAACAGAGTGTCTAGATCTTGCTCTTTAATTGATAACCATGTAAGTTTTAGAAGAGCCATACATAAAAGAGGATAAATTCTCAAAACTAAGTCCAGAAATACATAAGCAGTATGTGTGTCACTGTCCAGGACATTTTGGCACTTCATTGTCAATTCTACTTCAGTTTGCGGTAGTGTTTCTCAAAGTATGTTCCACTGACCACCTGAAACAGAATCAATCGGTGCTTGTTAAAAATACGGATTACCAGCCCCACTTCAGGTTTTTTTTTTTAAGCAGTAATTATTCACCCTGGAGTTGAAGAATAGTTTAGGATTTATCATTATTGTTCCCTCTTTGCTGTCAGTGTCTCCAATGAAGAACAACATGTCCTACACCTGCACAAACTAGACAGAAAAGTCTGGCAGGTCAGGCCAAAGTTGAACCAAGGTAGGAAAGAATGTGCCTAAGTAGAAAATGGACCCATAGGACTTCCCTGGTGGTCCATCGGTTAAGAATCTGCCTGCCAGTGTAGGGGATGCAGGTTCAATCCTTGGTCCGGGAAGATCCCACATGCTGCAGAGCAACTAAGCCCATGCACCACAACTGCTGAGCCCACAAGCCCCACCGCAACAAGAAGCCCATGCACGGCAATGAAGAGTAGCTCCCTACTCACTGCAACTAGAGAAAGCCCACGAGCAGCAACCAAGACCCAGCACAACCAAAAATAAAAATAGATAAATATAAAATATTTATCATTTTTTTTAAAAAGTAAATGGACCCCCAAAGAGCACCCTGTCCTGGTGGCTGTCTGGCCGCGGTTCCAAATTCCTTAAATGGCAGTCAGTGATAGACCTTTAGGACAGTATTCTTGCCTGGGAAATTCTGCAGTCCATGGCATCGCATGAGAGTCGGACACGACGTAGCAACTAAACAATAGCACAACATAGGGGATATAATACGATGTTATTTCCCACTGGCCCCCAATACAGAACACTCACACTAATCTGGCTTCCAGCTCTTGCCGTGCTTATCTTTACTTTTGCTTATGCTGGCAAACTTGTCCTGCCTCTTTCCTAATTTTCTGAATTTTTCTATAGTCTGTGGGAGTCCCATTTTCTCAAAGAAGATCTCTTTTATTTCTCCAGCTCCTACTGATTATCCTTCCTTTGAATTCTACTAGCAATGTGGTCACCACCACATGGTTCAGCATTTACTGGGCTAAAAATTTTTTGTGGGTATGTTGGTTTCAGCTCTCCAGCTGAATTTTAATCGTCTTAAAAGCAGAGAGCATTTCTTACACTTTGGTATTGCCCTCAATAGCTAGGTAGAGATCTTCATATGGGCTTCACTGACTGAAAATAAAGGCTGGCTCTGTACCTCAGAGACCTCTCTGCTTCCAACGTCTGCTTGTCCGTCTTCAGGTCGCGTCTGGGAGGCAAAAACCTCCAGAAGGATACTTCACAGAGGGACAGACTTCAAGAAAGTCAGTGTCTTGACCAGAACTGAGGCTCTAGTCGTAAGATAAGAAAAAAAAGAAGACAAGAAGGCCTGATCAGAACACTGTGTTCTTCGACTCTGGTCAGCTGTGCAGGTTTGTCCAGGCTTAAGAGCCTGAGGGAACTTCACACTAAAAGGTCAGAAACTGTCCGCACAAAGGCTGCTTTATAAGTATGGTCCTGATGATGAAACGCAAGATTACACAACAAGAAAGACGGCGTTCGCCACGGAGGCTCCGCACGATGTTTTCACATGGACACTTCAGTTTTCACAAGGCATTTCAGCTTCTCCTCCCTCCTTATTATCCAATCGCAGACACTGCCAAGCCCTAGCTGTCCTATCTATAATGGGCAGTCACCAAAACTTGGCTGCCTCTTGCATCACACATCCAGTATCTTTTCTTTTGGCTCTGCTGTGTCTTCCTTGCCGTGCATGGGCTTTCTCTAGTTGTGGCACAAGGGCTTAGTAGCCCTGGAGCACGTGGAATCCTAGTTCCCTGACCAGGAATCATTCAAACGTGTGTCCCCTGCATTGTATACTAAGTCGCCTCAGTTGTGTCCAATTCTGTGTGACCCCATGGACTGTAACCTGCCACGCTCCTCTGTCCATGGGATTCTCCAGGCAAGAATACTGGAGTGGGTTGCCATGCCCTCCTCCAAGGGATCTTCCTGACCCAGGGATTGAACCTGCATCTCTTAGGTCTCCTGCATTGGTGTGCAGGTGCTTAACTGCTAGCACCACCTGGGAAGCCCCTACTATTATGTATGAAACACAATAAATAATAAAACACAACATTAATAATTTTTGAAGAGCCTTTACTTTCAAGGAAAACTGAACCATCACTCAACTTCCTTTCATCCTTTTCATCCCTTCAGTCTTCTTTAAAATAATTTTTAAAATTTTATTTATTCTTGGATGTGCTAGGTCTTTGTTGCTTTTCTCTGGCTGTGGTGTGCGAGCTTCTTATTGCAATCGCCCCTCTCGTTGAGGAGCAGCAGGTAGAAAGCAATCTCCACAAGTCTTGTTTATCAGTGGACCTATTTCACTGATGTGCCCAAATTTCTTAATGAAAATGAAAGCAGTGGAAACCAAAAATGAATGAAAATTAAATGTAATTTAAATCAGTGAATGAGATGGCCATATCAATTGTCTAGTATAGTTCTGGGGGTGAATACAGGCAAGCAGTCCTGAGAAGTACTGGTTCTTGGTATCGGCGATCTTAGCCAACAGAGAAGCAGGGACGCTGCCTTCCCTGTGTTCTGCACTGTAAAGGGCTGAGCTCTTTAATCAGGTAAACCAGGCTTTACATCCTGACTCCATCACTTAATTAGCTCCGTGACCTACAGCAAATGACCCCCTTTCTGGGCCTCAGTTTCCTTGTCTATAAAACTGAGATAGAACACCTACCTTGTAAGACTGTGTTTTGGATTAAATGTTATAGCCAAAATGTAAAGTTTCTAACACAGAACTTGGAGGCAGGCTAAAACTACTACTTCCCCCTTTCTCTCCGTTCCCCTCTCCATGTTCCACTAATGTTCAGTACAAGAACAAAATATCCTGTGGATGCCCAATTGGATTCAGGAATGATTATGGTATTAAGTTTACCACCTAACCCCACCCCGGAGCCAATATTCCCAGAGGAACAGAGCATGTGATCAGAGATCTGGGGTTACATCTGAACATTTTACCCATACTTGGAGGGAGCAAGTAAACAGAAGTGGCTCTGGCCTGAGCTTCTGAGAATGAACTGAAAGGCTGGTAATGTGAGCGTTCGCCAGGCCCTGCTCAGTCCCATGGTTGTACCACACTAAAAAGGCAATTTGGCCCCTGTGGGACAAAAGGAACTTTCATATACTGTCAGTGGGAGTGTAAATGGGGACAACCTCTTAGAAAACAGTTTGCCATTAATTAGTGAAGCTGACCATACCCTGCATGTGCTATAACCCAGCTTCCAGTTATGGATTTATACTCTGGGGAAACTTTCAAATGTGTCCCAGGAACATTTTCTCTTCCAGTCCCACACTGGAAACAACCCAACATCTCTCAGCAGTAGGATGGATAAATAAGCTATGGTGCAATCCAGAGAAGAGGGGACAATGTGCATACATGTGGCTGATTCACTTTGCTATACAGCAGAAACTAATACAACATTGCAAAGCAACTATATACTCCAATAAAAATTTAAAAAATAAATTATGATACCTTCATACAATAAAATATTATAAAGCAAAGAGAATGAACAAACTACTGCTACAAGAAACAATATGGAAGAATTTCACACACATAATGTTGAGCAAAAAAAGTCAGACACAAAAGAGTGTGTTTGTATTTTCTTCAAAAATAGGCAAAATTCATTTGTGGTGGTAAAAATGGTTACTCCTGATAGTGGGTAGTGACTGGGAGACAACATAAAGAGAAGTGGATCCACTTTGTGTTATATGTAATAAAAAGTTTACTTTAAATTTCATAGGGTGTGATCTATCCATTTACATAAGTACAACAGCAGGTAAAAAGTATATAAGTACAAGAGCAGGTAAAAAGTACAAGAGCACTAAAAAGTAATTTTAGTTATACATATATAGATAGTTCACTATTTTAAAAAAAAGTCTAGGAAACTAATGATTGGGAGAAGGGAAAGGAGTGTGACCAGAGGGATAGACATATAAAGAGCTTCTCAGCTACCGTGAAAGTGAAAATGATAGTCACTCAGTCGTGTCCGACTCTTTTGCAACCCCATGGACTATAGCCTGCCAGGCTCCTCTGTCCACAGAATTCTCCAGGCAAGAAATTGGAGTGGGTTGCCATTCTCTTCTCCAGGGGATCTTCCCAATCCAGAGAATGAACCAGGTCTCCTGCATTGCAGGCAGATTCTTTACTGTCTGAGCTACCAGGGAAGCTACAGCCAATGTTCAATTTCTTACCCTGGGTGATGGTTACATATGTTCATATTATTATTACTAAAAATATGCTTGTGTTGGGATTTCTCTGGTAGTCCAGTGGCTAAGACTCTGCACGCCCAATGCAGAGGTCCTGGGTTCAATCCCTGGTCAGGGAACTATATCCCACATTCCACAACTGAAGACCCCAAGAGCGGCAAATAAGATCTATTATTTAAATAAATAAATAAATAAATACTTTAAAAAAATATGCTTATGTTCTATATACTCTTCTACAGGCATTCTATATTCCACAATAAAAGAATTAAACATAAACCCAAACAAATAAAAAATACACACCCTTAAAAAATCGAGTAGCAGAATGTAGAACTGAGATCATTTTCGAACTGGAAGAGACCTTTGAAATATCTTGTTCAAACATCTCATTCAAGAAACTGAAACAGAAGTCAGAAAAGGTAAGTGTCTTACTCAAAGTGACTCAGTCGATTACAGAGCCTAATCTGGAACCTAGGTGAGCCTCCTGTCTTCTGGCCAAGTGCTCCAGAGACCCAGCCAGACTCACCCCATCAGCTCTAGTTTCCTACTGTCTTCAGAGTCACATCTCTCATCTTCATACTCCATGAACCTCACTATCTTACATCTTGTTTTCCTCCTAAACTTGGAAGTTTTGTGGTGAGGAAATGAGATCAGGAGAGAGATCACCCCCTCTACAGATACTGAAAACATTTAGAAAACCACTCAAAACATTGAGTAGAAGGAAAAAAAAAATGTAGTAGTAAAGAAACAGTTCTGGGTCTATTTTTCCACTACTGGATATTCTGACTCATTAATGAAGCTCTCCGGCTTCTCTGTACCCCACAGTAACGTGGCTCCAACCTGCTGGCTGACTTCTGGGAAGGGTCTGAGAGTCAATAAAAGAAAACTCTACTGGGGAGTTCCCTGGTCCAGTGGTTAGGGCTCCTCGCCTCCACTGTAGGGGGAGTTCCCTGTAGGTGTCCTTGCCTACGCTGTAGGGGGCACGGGTGCAGTCCCTGGTCGGGGAACTAAGATCCCACATGCTTCGCAGCACGGCCAAAAAAAGAAAAGAAAACTCCTCTTCTCTTTGTCCCAGCTTGTTGTTGTTCAGTCTATAAGTCATGTCCAACTCTTTGCGACCTCGTGGACTGCAGCACGCCAGGCTCTTCTGTTCTCCACAACCTCCGGAGTTTGCTCAAATTCATGACCATTGCATTGGTGATTTCCTAGCACAAGCTTTGTTTTTGCAAAGAGTGAGCTCTTCTGCCACCTTGTGACAGAGAATGAGAATAGCTCTCACAGCCTTTCCTACACCTGCTCCAAGGTGGCAGCACTGAAACGGGCTACCCAGATACTAATGGACAGAAAATTTCAGACAGAGTGACAGACAGTAGGGAAAATTGTCTGATATCAGAAGGGAGCAGAGAACCATGCAATCACGTTAATGAACTAGTAAGCAAAAACCATGAAACCAAAGAAAGGCAACGGAGCCCCTTTACTCTCTACCCACCTGCCCTGCCAGGAGAATCTGGCAACTGAGACGGTGCTGCTCTGGACCACTGAAAATCTGAGGCGCTGAGGTTCCCTCCACTCGGCTTGCTTCACTTCGTGCCCTTCCATAGCCAAATGTCTTTCAAAGATAAACTAGGCTTCTTCACCTCCAATTCACTCTTAACCCCCGCCTACTTCCACCAACTCTGCTAGAACCGGTTACAAAATTGTTAAATCCAGTGAACATTCTATCCTCCTTAAACACTCCGCTCAGCATTTGACCAATTCACAATTCCTTCCTTGAAATACCCTCCTTTCTTGGCTTCTAGGACATCCACTCTCCTGGTTTCCTTAGCTCAGATGCCACCTCCTCAGAGAAGTCTTCTCTGACTCCCCTACTTAAAGTGGCTTCTGGGAATTCCCTGATGGTCCAAGGTTAAGTCTGAGCTTTTACTACCGAGGGCCCAGGTTCAATCCCTGGTTGGGGAACTAAGATCCTGCACATTGTGCAGCACAGCCTAATAAAATGATACTAATGACTTCCCTGGTGGTCCAGTGGTAAAGAATCTGCCTGCCAATGCAGGGGACACAGGTGTGATTCCTGGTCTGGGAAGATTATACCAGTCATGGAGCAACTAAGCCCAGGTGCCACAACTACTGAACCCACACACTTCAGAGTCCATGCTCTGAAACAAGAGAAGCCGCTGCAATGAGAAACTCGTGCACCGCCACCAAGAGCTGCTCCCCACTTGCCACAACTAGAGAAAGCACGGCAACAGAGATCCAGCACAGCCAAAAATAAATAAATAAAATTAACTCACTTTTTAAAAAGTTACTTAAAATAATAAAAGTGGCCTCTGTCAGTTCTCCTTCACCTCACCACCCTGTTGCTTCATGATGGTTATCACAATCTTTAATTACCTTGTATATGTATTTGTGTATTACTTATTATTAGCCCCCTACACTATTTGGGGGCTTCCCAGATGGCTCAGTGGTAAAGAATCCACCACCAGTGCAGGAGGCGCAGGAGGCACAGGTTTGATCCCTTGGTTGGGAAGATCCCCTGAAGTAGAAAACAGCAACCCACTCCAGCATTCCTGCCTGGATAAACCCATAGGCAGAGGAGCCTAGCATGGGGACACAAAGAGTCCCCCATGGACAGAGGACCCATGGGGTCGCAAACAGTCGGACAGGAATGAGCACGCAAGCACGCACATACTATTTTATCTTCAACTGTTTATTGTCTGCTTTTCATCATTGGAGAAGGAAATGGCAACCCACTACAGTGTTCTTGCCTGGAGAATCCCAGGGATGGCAGAGCCTGGTGGGCTGCTGTCTATGGGGTCGCACAGAGTCGGACACGACTGAAGCAACTTAGCAGTAGCAGCATCATTTCACATGAACGCAGATTTGGCTGGCTCACTGTGAGAAAGGTGTCTGGCACACAGTAGGCGCATAATAAAGATGTGTGGCATGAAGGAATGAAATGAAAGGCACTGCGGCTGCATGCTCAGCACTTCTTCCCCCTCCTTCCACATTTTGGGAAACGCGTCTTTCAGGGACATCTCTGTCCTTTCTGTTTTCCCACCAAGATTTTCCTTCATGCTCCATTTAGCCAGATCTCAACCTGAATTAAAATGTCGGGAAACACAATAGTACTTAAATTATGATTTGACTCAGACCTTATGAACTCCCTTATGGAAAGTCCCTTGAATCAAGCTCCCTTTATATCATCAGAGAATCAGCTTCTAGAACCAACTTATCCATAGTCAAATGTATGTTGGTTCCAATGGAGTAAGCGCACTCATAGTGGGTAGAGCAACTGCAGAGCCTCTGGACTCAGGCAGAGTGTTTGCGTAGATCTTCATTTCTGTTTTATGATCCCCCTAGCTACGCTGCCGGAAAAGGCAATGGCACCCCACTCCAGTACTCTTGCCTGGAAAATCCCATGGACGGAGGAGCCTGGTAGGCTACAGTCCATGGGGTCGCTAAGAGTCGGACACGACTGAGCTACTTCACTTTCACTTTTCCCTTTCATGCACTGGAGAAGGAAATGGCAGCCCACTCCAGTATTCTTGCCTGGAGAATCCCAGAGACGGTGGAGCCTGGTGGGCTGCCATCTATGGGGTCGCACAGAGTCGGACACGACTGAGGCGACTTAGCAGCAGCAGCAGCAGCAGCAGCTGTGTTGCCACAGGGTCTACAAAGTATTATACGAGATGGACTGTTGTGCTGTTCAAAGTGATTGTAGCTGTCGTGTCTGACTCTTGGCAACCCCATGGACTGTAGCCCACCAGGCTCCTCTGTCCGCAGAATTCTCCAGGCAAGAATAATGGAGTGGGTTGTCACTCCCTTCTCCAGGGGATCTTCCTGACCGAGGGATTGAACCCAAGTCTCCTGCATTGTAGGCAGATTCTTTACCATCTGAGCCACCAGGGAAGCCCCCTAAACAAGATATATACTCTTTATCAAAAAATACAATTTTTAAAAAATCTACAACAGTTATCTGTTTAGGAAAACCTTCCCAAACTGTACACAGTATCATTCTTCTAGTGCAGTTAGCTCTTCCTCACAACTTCTCATCCCAAGTCATATGAATGTGGTCCACCTACAGTCACTTCACTTTTTTATTTGGTAAATATTTAATTGTTTGTTTCTTTTTGGCTGCATTGGGTCTTTGTTGCACCAAATGGGATCTTTTCGCTGTGGCACATGGGTTCTGCCTTGAGGTGTGTAGGCTTCTCTCTAGTTGAGGTGTACAGGCTTAGCTGCCACATCGCATGTGGGATCTGAGTTCACCCACCAGGGATCGAACCCATGTCCCCTGCATTTCAAGGCAGATTCTTAACCACTGGACCACCAAGGAATTCCCTCACTTCACTTTTCAGAAGTGTGAAAATGTGCACAACTAGACAGGTACATCTGTGCTCAGGTAAGTTTATGTTTATAACAGTAACTGAATTCTAGAGATGACTGGGTTGAAATGCTCCGTTTACAGAGGAGAAAACTGTAGTCCAGAAAAGTCAAGCAAGTTTCTCACATTGATACATTTAACCGCAGGGGCTCACCTGGAACCCACTTCTGTTGATTCCCAGTCCGGTGCCCTCTCCAGTGTAACTCACTGAATCAGTCCTAGTTGTCTGCACTACTCTAGAAATCATTTTCCTTAATAGAAATCTCAGCACCTCTTTATGTTGGTGTGTAAATCTATGTGCCTGTGTCAGTGAGCATGCATGCAAATGTCTACGTGTCTCCCTGCAAGTATTTGTAAAGCATATCGTGTCAAGCATATCACTTCTGTTTATGCCCTGTTTATGCCCTTTCCCCAGGGGAAACCTCTAGTTAATTACAGTTCCTTATGTCCCCACCAGCAGTGAAGTCGGGTGAAGATATTCTGAATCAATCATTAACAAGCAAACTTGGTCCTCTCTCCAATAAACTCTTTTCCTGGGTCCTGAGAAAATGTGGCAGATCAATTAGGGTGGAACCAGACTCGCCCAGGGTCAAACTTAGTTCTAGGGCAGTGAAAGCATTTAGAGACAAGGCTGTGAGCGGTGGTGTCAGACCAGCCACATACAGTCTCCACAAGGAGAATATGCTCAAGCTAACATGGATACCATCTTGGTTTTCAGCCTAATCATTACATCCTATGATGTTACCAAGAAAGGTAAGTACTCTTCTAGCTGACTGTCCTGAGAAATCCTAAGAGAGGCCTAGAAAGTGTTTGGGGGTCTATTCTGTCAGATAAAGATACAGGCAATACTCAGCACATGAGACTTTCCAGTCACCCCCAGAGAGCCTCTAAATAGAACATACTCAACCCAGAGAGACAGCTGCCTGTTTCATGGGAAGAAGTCTTCAGAGAATGTGATACATTCTTCTGTTTTGTTCATGTAACTAACATTAAAACTCCTTTCACTGTTAGAGAGCTTTCTTTGCTGGAAGGTGTTGTCACAGTTTCACTAAGAGTCCCAAATTCATAACCCTTTATAAGATGTCTTCCTTTTAAAAATTATTTATTCATTTATTGGCTGCACTGGGTCTTCATTGCTGTGTGTGGGTTTTCTCTAGCTGTGGTGACACAGGCTTCTCACTGCAGTGGCTTCTCTTGTTGCAGAGCACGGGCTCTAGAGCATGCGGGCTTCAGTAGTTGTGGGGCTTCATTGCCCCTTGGTGTGTGGAATCTTCCTGGAGCAGGGATCAACCCTGTGTCTCCTGCTTTGGCAGGTGGATTCTTATCCACTGGACCACCAGGGATGTCCAGATGTCTTCCTTTTCTAAAGCATTATGTCCTAATAGATGGGGATGCTCTTGGATGGGAAAAGCTGAGAGAAAAGGTAATGTGAGGGTAGAATGGTACCACTTGCTGCTCTTTGATGGGCTTCCCTGGTGGCTCAGATTATTAATAATCTGCCTGCCAATACAGAAGACTCGGGTTCGATCCCTGAGTCAGGAAGATCCCCTGGAGAAGGAAATGCCAACCCACTCCAGTATTCTTGCCTGGGAAATCCCATGGACAGAGAAGCCTGGTGGGCTACAGTTCATGGGGTTGCAAAGACCTGGACATGACTGAAGCGACTAAACAGCAGCAGCAGCAACTGCTCTTTGATAACTGTTTATTTAAAACATGATTTTTCAAAGTGTCCTAAATGGTTCATTCCTAAAATTAGCTCATCAGAGCTAAGGCCAAACAGCATGAGGTGCAGCAGTAACAAGTTTAACAAATGAAGAACCCTGTGATTTATGTGCCAAAAAGCATAACTGTGACCTATGGTTCTATGGGAAGCTAGAGAGATACTTTGTCCAATGTTACACTTAATAAATAAACTTTCAAAAGTTTTAATACAAGAAGGTAGATGGGACAGGAAGGGGAAGTGATAATAAGCAGTGTTTGAAGGAATGGGTTGGTTCATCTTTCATTAACTTAGTTAACTCTTACCTTTTTTCCCCCTAAGGATAATAAACTGGTATTCAGCTTTATTTATACTTCGCTAACTCCCACTTGTATATATCTTAAAGTTCTGGGAATTCCCTGGCGGTCCAGAGGTTAAGACTCTGAACCTCAATGCAAGGGGACATAATTTGTTTGGGGAACCTGCATGCGGCAAGGTGCAACAACAACAAAAAATAATCTTCAAGTCCTTTTGGGGAAATGTCTGATCTCCCCAACTACAAGTTTTATGAGAAGAAACTGCATTCTCTTTTTACCTCCCTCTCCAGTGCCCAGAATTCCAAAGAGAAAGGACTCAGTCAATCCTTACCTTTTTTCCCCCCACCCCAGAACTCAGGGATAGCAGCTGCCAAGTGGAACCACTGCCCTATCTCTTCCCAAAGGATGTGAGACGCATCAGAGCTGAGCTAATTCGAGGTAGGCTGAAGAATCACTTTGCCACTCCAGGACATTTTTTACCTTCAAAAGATACTTGTCTCCCCCATTCTGAGCCCAGCTCTCAAACATTCTATTCTAAAGCTATCGATCCCCGAGAGGCTTTCTGGAAATCTTTTTTTTTTTTTTTCTGGCCACACTGCATGCAGGGATGTCAGTTCCCCAACCAGGGATGGAAACTGCGCTCCTGTAGTGGAAGTGTGGAGTCCTGACCACTGGACCATTAGGGGGGTCCCTGAAAACCCACTTTTAAATTAACTGTTAATGGAGACTTCCCCAGTGTTCCAGCAGTTAAGACTCTGTGTTTCCAATGCAGGGGGCGCGGGTTCAATCTCTAGTTGGGGAACTAAGATCACAAGTGCTTCGCACATAAATAATCAGCTTCTGTTAAAAAAGATAAATTCTTATGAACTAAGGCATAGCAACATAAATCAATGAGATGGGGTGAAGAAAGAGGAAGCAGATCTCAGGCCTCTCTGTGTTAGAGAAAACAACTTAGGAGCATCTCTCTGCATTTACTACAGTCACCACTGGTCTTCATGGGACCCACGGCGGGAAGGGGGAAAGGCAGGGCTTATATATCCAGTACCGTAGACACATGCTGAGGAAGACCTGATGGAAAAAGAGAAGAAAGTACAGCAGTGGGCCGTGAATGGAAGTGGGTTGGCAGGGCACCATTCAGATTAAGAACTGGCTTCATTTTCCTCTCTTGTTTTTCTCTTTTCAGAAGCTCAGGCAGAAGCCAAAAGGCCCATGTTCATCCAAAACCAGACTGTGGCAACCTTGCAGTGTCTTGGTTCTGGGAGTAAAGTGAAAGTTAACCTTGTACATTCAGAAAAAAGGCAAAAAGTCAAGCATATTCTGAAGAACCTGAGAGTCATGACTGTTCCCTGCAGAAACAGCACGACCCCCCCAAGCTGTCACCTAACCCCTGCATCCAAGGTTCAGGCTGGATTCCTTGTGACAGGCAAAGGTGAGATTGGAAGTTGAGATGGAGGTAGGCACTCACTTTTAATTGACATCTTGGAGGCAGGTGGAGCTTGAAAATGAAAGTGTTATTCACTCAGTTGTGTCTGACTCTTTGTGACCCATGGGCTGTAGCCGCCAGGTTCCTCTGTCCATGGAATTCTCCAGGGAAGAACATTGGACTGGGTTGCCACTTTCTTCTCCAAGGGATCTTCCCAACACAGGGATTGAACCTGGGTCTCCTTCATTGCAGATTCTTTACCATCTGACCCACCAGGGAAGCCCCCTAAGTAGAGCTAAAGCCTCAAGGACATAGATTAGCCTCTTCTTTAGGCAAATCCATGTAAATCTTTTAAATGTAATTTTAGGGCATGGATTAAGCTCTTTGGCATTTGATTAGTATTAACTGATTCCTGCCGTCTGTTCACCCCATGTAACACTGTGGGATACAAGAGAAGTAATGTCAAACAAGTGTTTATACTGATATTATCACCTTTGACAAGTTACTTAATTTCTCCAATGCTCAGTTTCCATAGCTACAAATGAGAGATTTGACTAGACGGTCTAATTTCTAGGTATGTAAGTCCCACAGCAATATGTAAGGCCTCTTAAATAGCCTTTTCAAGCTGTTAGTATTATTGCAGAATAATCTCTAAGATTTCCATTTAAATATAATGTACCTAATGCTTCCTATTTAAAACAAATATTTTGTAATAAAGGAAAGCATCATCTCCTAAGTTATCCATTTCATCAATTTGAATTTTTGTAGAGCTTCTAAAAGTGAGGCAATTCTTGCTCACATATCCTTAACCAAAGAAAAGCTAATGTTGCAATTCCATCAGCACTGGGAATGGAGTATTTGTGTTTATAAACATGCTCCACCTTAATACCCAGTTACCTAGCAGAGGAGGCCTAAAAGAGAGGAGATGCCAACAGGGATGAACATTAATTTAGACATTAACTTAGAACTCTATTTGTTTATTTTTGGCTGCGCTGGGTGTTTGTTGCTGCTCGCCGTCTTTCCCTAGTTGCAGTGAGCGGGGGCTGCTCTCCAGTTGCTGTGTGTGGGCTTCTAGTTACAGAGCCTTCTTCTGTTGCAGAGCACAGGCTCTAGAGTGCAGGCTCAGTAGCGGTGCACGGAGTTAGTTACGCCCCTCAGCCTGTGGGATCTTCCCAGACCAAGGACTGAATCCTTGTCCCCTTCGTTGGAAGGTGGACTCTTAACCACTGGGCCACTAGGGATAAGGAAGTCCTGGACATTAATTTACAAGCTGGGAAGAACTGGAAAAACACTGACAGATGAAGCCTATTAAGTAGATTTTGAAACAGTGTCTCCCAGGAGGTAGAAGAAAAGCCACACTGAAATCCCATGATCCCTGTGGCTAGTGGGCACAGTTCTTTTATGCAGAGAGAGGATCTCTAGGTTTTGCCTCCTCTTTTTTTAAATGTTGGTTGTTTATTTATTTATGTTTTGGCCACACTACACTGCTTGTGAGATTGTAGTTCCCTGACCTGGGATCGAATCCCAGACCCTCAGCAACAAAAGCACACAACCCCAATCACTGGACAGCCAGGGCAATCCCCTTTCCTCCTCTTTCAATCATAACGTCACTCAGTTTGCAAGGTGTTTTTCACACCTGCTTTCTCGTTTTTGTTACCTATCTTCACATCACTTCTGTGAAATAGACCAAGAATTATTTTGCTATAACCATCCTGCAGATAAGGAAACAAAAACTCAGAGAACTTTTGTTACTTGTCCAAAGTGAAATTTATTTACCTTCATCTCATCCGACACGGAAACACATCAGTTATCACTTCAGAGAACTGACTGGCACTATGATGGAAAAAAATTCTACGAAATTCTCTCATTTTTCCTTTTGAGCCTGTTGGCTCTTTGTCTCTGCTTATCTTTGCCAACAGTCTTCCTGATTAAATCATAATAAGACTACTTCCCCTGCAATTCGTGTACAGTACCTGGTACTGTGCCCACTGGTCTCTGAAGTAAAGAACTGTCATTTTCACATAGACTCAAGACCTGGGAGAGTAGTTCAGAAAAGTCAAGTAGGACGTACAGACCATAATTTAATAGGCAATGACAGGAGACCATTAAAAATAGACCAGGAACCACTGTCCGAATTGGGTTAGATCAATTCTGGAAGCATGTGAAGGTGGCTCCAGACCACAGCCAGCACCCATTCGCATTCCACCTTTTCCACAGCTGCCTGAGTCACTGTCATCTCTCACTTGGATTCTGCGAGAGCCTCTTAGCAGGTTGCTCTGCTTCTATCAGGTGCCCCTCTACTGTCCATTTCCAACTCAGCAGCCCACTGATTCTTTAAAAACAAAGCCATCCATCCAGTCACTTCTCTGCAAAAAGACTTGCAATGGATCACCATTCCAAGCAGAGCGAAAACTGAAGTCCTCAAACTGGGCTGCAAAGCCCAGTGATGTGGATCCATTTGCTTCAGAAACTCCTTCATCCCCTCCGACTGTCTCGGTGCTCACTCCACTCCAGTCTCACTGGCTTACGCGCTCTTCCTCTAAAACTGTAACAGACCGGGCACACTCTGGCCTGGGCCTGTGACTGTTTCCTCTGCCTAAGTTCCCCAGCATCTGTTTGGCTAATCCTCTCACATCCTTCACATCTTTGTTCAGTCCTCATCTTCTCAATGAAACTCCGGTAGGTTGCCCAACCGCTGCCCACCTGCACCCCCACACGCTGCACTCTCTTTCCATAGCACTCATCCCCTTCTAACCAACAACATAGAACTTACTGTACTTACTGTTGTCTGCTTCTCCATGTCCTCCCTGAGCCCTCCTTCCCCTTTTCTAGCTCCCAGGCTAGAGTGTGTTCAGCTGCTGTGTCCACAGTACGGAAGCAGACCCTGGCAAACTAGATATTCATTTCTTTAACAGTTATTCATCTGGCTGTGTCAGGTCTTAGTTGCAGCACTCAAGATCTTCGTTGCATCACGGCGCGTGGACTCTAGTTGTACCCGAATGGGCTTAGTGGCTGTGCAGCACGTGGGATCTTAGTTTCCCAACCAGGGACCAAACCCACATCCCCCTGTATTGCAAGATGGATTCTGAACCACTGGATCACCAGGGAAGTCCCTAGATATTCATTTTTAAATATATGCTGAAAGAATGAAATTGAGGGGTGTGTGAAGCTGAGTGGTCTCCCCTTCTTCCAGTTCCTCCTCTTTCTCCAATTCTCTCTCAAAGTCATTGACTTAGACTTCACTTACTAGACAGACCTGCCACAGTCATTAAGGCGAACTATACTACTTCAGTTCTTCCTTGGACTTTGAAGCCATCTTTTTTTAAAGAAGGGACTTTCAACAGTGCTATACCTTCCCATCCTTATTATTATTATGGCCGTATGAGTGATAAGCCAAGAAAACATGGTCCACTCCTTCACTCTGATCCTACATTAGTCAAAAGCATCAGGGGATTTAATCCGTATCTCTTATTACTATATCCTCACTCATTCTTTGGTGTTATCAAGGCCCACACCTTAAACCTATGGACAGATCAATGGGGCCACAGTTAGAAGTTTTATATCAGCTGGGTAAACTCAGGGTTTTGTCAGGTGAAATCAAAGGCAGGATAAAGTCTTCTCAGTTGTCCCTTCATTGTTTCTTTCTTGTTTTACAGCTTTTTTACCAGGGGTCTCTCAGTGTAAGGTCTATCCAGTGATGGGGGCTTCATCAGAGACTTATCCCTCTACTCCTACCTCCATAACTCCTGGGAAAAAAGGAGAGAAAACTACAAAGACTGATGCTTTTTCTAGTCCTCTGAATCAAGGTACAGATATGTAGAGGTGAGACAAGAACAGACAGAAAAATTCTCAGCCCCAGCACTATCCTGGGTCTCCTAGAATTTTCCTGGAAGTAGAGAAGCTACATACAGTTTACATGAGAACATCACTCCATTTCTTACGGGAAAAAAATCAGCTTCTCTGTAAAGGTCCCAGAAATGTCTGTAGCTTGATACTTTTAATAATCCTTCACCTCCACACAAGTGAGCTCACCTTGTTGCCAGGTTTGGGGACAACATACAGGGTTTTGGTGTGGTGTGTAAGATCCAATGTGTGAACAGAGAGACAACGTTTAAACTCTAAGCAATCATTATAGTGATGACAACAACTAAGAAGCACGTTTTTATCTGTGTTGTTTTTACAAACAGCCCTCCATAAATTGGCCAGGACTCAAATTCTGTAGGATTCCAATTGGGTTACTTCCCAGTTCCAACAGGAGAAATGTAAACATGAGATTAATAATAACAAGATGCTTATGAGTCATTTGTCCCCAAATTTGGCTTATGACCCCAAAACTATGGCAATTCACTGAAAGTCGCTCAGTCATGTCCAACTCTTTGTGACCCCATGGACTATACAGTCCATGGAATTCTCTAGGCTAGAATACTGGAGTGGGTATCCTATCCCTTCTCCAGGGGATCTTCCCAACCCAGGAATTGACCAGGGTCTCCTGTACTGAAACTTGGGTCTCCTCTTTACCAACTGAGCTATCAGGGAAGCCCCCTGTTCCTACTATGCCCCACTAAATTGAAAGGAACATAGAAAAGTTGATTTGCTAATCTCATGTGGTATGTGTGTTGGGGTACAAGGGCAGAGATCCTGAGAGGGCTGCTAGAGACAGACTCCCTTGTGCAGCTTTTCTCCCATGAAAGCAATGCAAGAATCAATCCTCCTAGCAAGCTCACTACTGGGCACATACCGTGATAAACCATAATTCAAAAAGACACATGTAGCTCAATGTTCATAGCAGCACTATTTACAATAGCTAGGACATGGAAGCAACTTAGATGTCCATCAATGGATGAATGGAAATAAAGAAGTTGTAGTACATATATACAATGGAATATTACTCAGCCATAAAAATGGAATGAATTAGAGTCAGTTGTAGTGAGGTGGATGAACCTAGACCTGTTACACGGATTGAAGCAAGTCAGAAAGAGAACAACAAATATCGTATATTAATGCAAATATTATGGAATCTAGAAAAATGGTACTGATGAACCTATTTTCAGGGCAGGAATAGAGACACAGAAAATGGACTTGTGGACCCAGCAGAAGAAGGAGTAGGGGGATGAATTGGAGGAGTAGCATTGACATGTATACATTACCGTTATACGGCTGATACCTAGGGGGAAGTTGCTGTATAACACAGGGAGCTCAGCTTGGTGCTCTGTGATGATCTAGAGAGGTGGGATCAGGGGAGTGGGAGGGAGGTAGAAGAGGGTGGGGATATATGTGTGTGCATATGTGTGTGTGTGTGTGTGTGTGTGTGTGTATAGCTTATTCATGTTGTTGTACAGCAGAAACCAATACACCATTTGTAAAGCAATTATCCTCCAATTGAAAATTTTAAAAAAGAATCAATCCTACTTGATGATGGAAAAATTCCAAATCCTAGTGAAGGTGACTCTGGGAAGAGACTGCAAAGGAGGTGAGACCAAAGGCCATGATGCCTACCCCACTCCTGACTCTGAGTCTGAACTGGAAACTCAGCTTCTGCCTCTGAAGCAGGCTGGGCCCCTCTTGGTTTTGTGAGCCAGGAGTCCTGTAAGTCAAAGGGTCAATCTCTTCCCTCTCTTCAGTTCTCACTTCTCCCTGTCCACTCCTCTCCTTTTAGACACAGATGAGAACCTGGAGAAGAGGAAGAAATGGAGCATTGTGGTCAAAGTTCTGATTGCAGTTACCTTGTTTGTCAGTGGAATCGCCATTACCGTGTTTGTCATTTTTGAAGTCCCATGCCCCGTAAGTTTGCTGATGTACTGGGTCCTTGGACTTGATCTATAAAGACCTCCTTCTGTCCCAGAGGCAGGATGACATAATGAGAAAAGCACAGACTTTGGAGTGTGGACACACCTGTCATTCAACACTCACTAGCTGAGTGGCTTGGAGAAAGTTGTTTGCCTTCTCCAAACTCAGTTGCCTCATCTTTAAAACAGGACTAATGATATTTGCCTCTTATGGTGGTTAAGCAGGTTCAGTGAGATTCTGTGAGAAAGGTTTCTGGCACATAAGTTGCTGTTTAGCCCCTAAGTCGTGTCTGACTCTTTTGCGACCCTATGGACTATAGCCCACCAGGCTCCTCTGTCCATGGAATTCTCCAGGCAAGAATACTGGAGTGGGTTGTCATGTCCTTCCCCAGGGGATCTTCCTGACCCAGGGACTGAACCTGAGTCTCCTGCTTGGCAGGTGGATTCTTCACCTGAGCTACCTGGGAAGCCCCCTGGCATATAGGAGGCGCTTACTACATGCAAGTTCCTTTCCTCTGTTCTACTTGGACATTCTCTAGGGAGGATATAGCCAATAGGAATGAATATTTGCTCTTTCTTTAGAAGGGATGATTTTCGGCAATTCTCTGGTTGTCTAATGATTAAGACTCTGTAATTTCACTGCCAGGGGCTGGATTCGATCCTTGGTCAGGGAACTAAGATTCCAAAAGCCGTGTGACATGGCAAAAAAAAAGAAAAAGAGAGAGAGAGATGATTTTCTTTAAAGCGTCTGATGTGAGGTCTGGAAGATAATCAGATGCATGCCAGCCACCTGAAATTAATACCAGTCATTTTCCCCTTTCAGAGTCGATGTCAGCGAGTCAGAGAGCTATGCCAGTGCCAGCAGTTGTGGAGAAGGCCACAGAAGGAAGACCAGCAACCAGGGACAACTGAATCCCAGCCTGACTCTCAGCCCAAAAAGGAAAGTGTTTTCTGTATGGCTACTGTCATTTACCTGGAGAAAATGGGGTTCACACATAAATTCTGGGAGACAGGGAGCTGCTTTAGTTATGAAGCAAATGTGGGTAATTCATTTATGTGTTAGGAAATGGGCAGGTACAATATTGCTATAATGCAATAGGGTACTTATTGAAAATACCTACTTCTGGGGATCAGATATAATGGATCAGAATGGCTAGAGTGGGACCAGGAATCTTATGATAGACTTTTAAGTAGAGGTAGATTTACTATGAAATTAATGAAGCTTAAATTCAGGACCCATGGGACCTGCATACAGGCCTTGTATCCAATTTTGTACTTTTTATATTTGTGCTTTTTCTTTTAAAAAATGGTCCCTGAAATTGTAAGAGCTACAGAGCCCACAATTTATGTCTCCAAAGGCTGGATAATTGATGGGTGCCCTCTCTACATGTACAAAAACACACTGAAGCAAAGAGACGAGGTCTCCAATACTTTCTACATTAAAGAAGGTGGCTGTTTTTGTTGAATTACACTGAGAATGAGTCTCAAAGATTATCTAGTCCAGGATGTGACACATGCTACCACTCTTTTAATTCCATGTTAACCGAAAATATCAATAAAGGGACCTCCCTGGTGGCCCAGTGGTTGGGATTCCAAGCTTCCGATTTGGGGAGAGGCGTGAGTTTGATCCCTGGCCAAGGAACTAAGACCCAACATGCCACACAGCACAGCCAAAAAATAAATAACAGTAAGAATAATAAAATAATTTTAAAAGGAATACTTAAAAAATCATAATCTACCAGAGTACAATTAGAAGATGAATATGTTCCAGATGTCTAATGCACAGCACTGTGATTCCAGTCCCAATACTGTATTACATACTTCAAAGTTGATAACAGACTAGGCCTTATACATTCCCACCACAAAAAAGAAATGATAATTATATGATGTAATGGAGTGTGAGCTAAAGCTACTGTGGTAATCACACTGCAGTTTATAAACGCATCAAATCAACACACTGTCCACCTTAACCGTACACAATGTTATATGAAAATTATATCTCAATTTCAAAAAATCAAGCATGGCACTCTCTCCACCCAGGCATGGCATCAGAATCTTTCTTACCACAGTACTTTAGGTACCGAATGACAATGTATTTGTCATTTTTACCATTTTCTATAATCCTGTTTCTGCTAATATTAGATGATATGCCCTTGGAATTAGTATAATTCTATAATTTGGTGTATTTTTAGTTCTATAATCCCATCTACATTATTATTTCTACTGAACATTGAAAGAAACAGCCCTGAAGAGGGCTAAAAAGTCTAGTCCAGAGTTAAAAGTAACCATGCAACAGTAACTCGGATTGAACTTCTCCCATGAACAAAATAAACTTATCAAATGATGAAGGAATTAATTTTATAAAAGCAATTTTTCACACATTGCCTCTTTTGAACCTCATAAAAATCCTGAGAGGTAGCTAGGATGGGTATCTACATCTTATTGATACTTAAACTAATGCTCAGAGAAGCTATGTGACTTTCCCATGGTCACACAGCTAGGAGAAACAGAACTAAATTCAGAACTAAAATTAATTACTGTACTGAATTTATTAGCTTATTCACCTCTTCCACAAAATTTTACTAAATAGCTTCTGTGTGCCAAGTTCCCTATGTTCAAGAGGTTTACAGTCTATGTTCTATAACAGTTTAAGAATTTAGAAAATATATACAAAATCAGATGGGGACTGGATCACGTATAATGAGAATGTATTGGGATTAGTAAAAAATATTTGATCCATGGACTTCCCTGGTGCTCTAGTGGTAAAGAATCCATCTGCCAATTCAGGGGGCACGGGTTCAATCCTTGGTCCAGGAAGCTCCCACTTGCCACAGGGCAACTAAACCTGTGCATTACTGAGCCTGTGCTCGAGGGCCCATGCTCCACAACAAGAGAAGCCTGTGCACTGCAATTAGAAAAAGCCCACGCACAGCCATGAAGACCCAGTGCAGCCAAAAATAAATTTAAAAATAAATATTAAATTAAAAGTAAATATTTTTAATTATGAAAAAGTAAATATCTGGGTCCACACTGTCCCAGATCTCTGTAGTGGTGGTTTAGTCACTAAGTCATTTTGACTCAGGTCTCTGCCCCTTCTCAAACACAGTGAGATTGTTCAGGATGGATTCCAGGAATGAAGTAGAATTCCTGTGCATCTGGGATCCAAAATAGCTGCACATCCAGGGCCCTTTCCACTCAAAGCAAATAGGTCAAGCAAAGGGTGGCTGGGATGTTTGCTAGGAGGTTATAGGTTCCAAAAACTAGCTTCTCATACGTAAGTGCACCTTGCTGATACTTTCTCAATGTAAGCACAATAACTTTTCCTAAGACTAATGGGTAACAAAGAGGCAAAATGATGTGTCCTTGGAATTTTATGGGGTTCTGTACTAAGCCATCTCTTTGTTAGTCCATAAAGAAATACCTACTTGTGTCCTTTATTTTTCATATTTGATTTCAATCCACAGGTTGGACAAGAGGCTCCCAATTCATCAAATCCCAAGAAAGCTGTACAGATCACTGTGGTCCATCAGACATACTTCTGAAAAGTTCTGCTCTGCCTCACACATTGGAAAAAGGATAGTACACTTTCTCCCTACTATTAATCAATATGGGCAGATTCTTGCCAATTTTACCCTCGTATCTTCAGCAGAAACATTACGATCAGACAGTAATGCCAGGTCAGTGAGGAGAAAACCTGGGCTTACAGTAAGAGTTACTCTAATGTCTTTGCTACTGACTCAGCCACAGGCCTTTGAAATTCACTTGGAACTCAAACAAAAAATGGATATTTTTTTATCTCATCAAATGAAAACAAAAGGTCTTCCCTCTAAGGGCTATATGAATGGACACATTGCTCTCTCTGACAAAAGGTTTACACACAGTGTCCAAGGAACTGAGCAAAGCAGCCCCTGGTGTGGGACATTGACTCTCAGCTGACCTCACTTGGACTGGCTCTCAGCCAGCTGAGGGTGGGGCTCCTGTTTTCAGGCTGGTGTTCACTGGGCTTTCAAACCTCTGCCCCAGCTCTCCACACACTGGGGAAGAACATGACCCTGAGCATTCCAAAGGGCCTCCTTGTGACTCATCCCCAAGGGCATACAAATAGGACCCAGACAAGATCTCTTGATACTGCAGAATTTCTGACATGGAATTATACTCTACCATCACGGTGAGCTGCAGACATTCACAAGCAACCCAGAGCAATGCAGTTATGATGTTCTTTCTCACAGAGGCATGGCTCAGAGTCAAGCCTGACCTCACTAAGAGTTTAGTGAGAAAGTGAAAAGGCTGATTAAAAAAAAAAAACAACTTAATGCAACATTTATTGTATTTCTTACCTGTTGTATCTTCCTTTCCCTTACTTCAGCTAAAAGATAGTTCAAGAAAGGCTCAGTTTATATGGAACTTCCCTGGTGGTCCAGTGTTTAAGAATCCATCTTCCAATGCAGGGGAGGCCGGTTTGAACCTTGGTTGAGGAACTAAGATTCCACATGCCTCGGGGCAACTAAGCCTGAGTCCCAAAACCAGAGAGCCCGCTATACTACAACTGCTGAGTGTGAGCCCATGAGCCACAACTTGAGACAAGCTGTGTGCCATGCCAAAGAGCATGTGTGCCTCGATGTAGCCAAAATAGAAAGGCTCAGCTTATAGAATTTATTATGAAATTAGACTTTCACTTATACATTGTAATTTAATTATTCATGAAACTCACAACTGTGGGTTACAGTGCATATGAGTTTTGACAATGCAATGCAACATAAACAATCTATTTTGTATAGCAAAGAATATTCTATTCATTTTACCATTAAAAATTGTTTTATTCAAGAGACTTTTCTAAAAAACTGTCACCTAACGTATCAATACTTTCAATGTTAAGATAACTGTGTGTTACCTAACAATGAATTTCTGCAACGACTAATCTTACAAATTCAAAATTACGAAACTCAAATTCGTGCTCTAAAAACTGCATTTTGGTAAATCCTTTTTTTATGGTGGCACGAGACAGCTGACCTTAAAACAGAGTTTAGGTGAGAAGAGGACTGGCAGAAGGGATAAGAAGGGTGTTGTCCTGCTTCTTTTCATTTTTTTTTTCATTTTTATTTTACTATTTTTGAAATATTTGTTTGAGTTTTATTTTTTGGCTACACTGTGCAGTGTGTAGGATCTTAGTTCCCCAACCAGAGATCGAACCCATGCACCCAGCAGTGGAAGCATGGGGTCTTAACCACTGGCCACCACGGAAGTTCCCTACTATTTATTTTTTTGTCCTGCTTCTTTTCAAGAGTCTGAAACCATTCCATTTCATTTTGGTGAAATGTACCTGCGCCTAAGTAAATTTTTCTTAGTTCTTTGGTAAAAATAAAAAATAAAAACACATACAAATCATATGCTTCTTTTTTCACTTCAAGAACTGTCCAAAAAGGTACGATATCTAGCTTTAAGCCCTGATCTGTTACTCAAGCTAAGCCTTGAAGAGATGGAACCAAGCATGGAAGACGCTAGTTTTCAAGGAAGCCCTAGAGATCCTGCGCTTGTGTGCTCAGTCATGTCTGAGTCTTTGTGACCCTTTGGATTAGAGCCTGCCAGGCTCCTCTGTCCATGGGGATTCTCCAGGCAGGAATACTGGAGTGAAAAATAAAAAAGAATACTGGAAGAAATACATTTCCTCCTCCAGGGGATCTTCCTGACCCAGGGTTTGAACTCACACTCCCCTGTGTCTCCAGCACTGCAGGCAGATTATTTACCACTGAGCCATCAGGGGAAGCCCAGATATCCTGCAGGTGCTGTAAAGTTCCATAGAGCATTCTCTGAAAATACGTTAGGCAAGACGATAGGGAACAGGGGCTGGCATTGGAATAGATGAGTATCACCCTCCGCCGGTGCACAACATCACCTCCAGTTTATCCTGCCATCTGTGGCTCAGTCTAACCAGGAAATAGGGGGGGAAGAAGCTTGCTCCTTCCCAAGACCACTGGGGAGGATGATCAAAAGCATTCCATACTTCAAGCTTTTGGTCAAGGACTGATGCCTACAGTCATCTCCACCTTCCCAGGCTTATCCACCAGAGAAAGTGTTTTCATTCAGAAACAGGCGATAAAACTTGCAGCAAAGTCTATGCTCATTACCTCTTCTGCCAGAATATAATGTAGGCAACATGTATAGTGACTTTTCTTTATAGAGATTCACTGATGGAATCAAAATTGTTTACACTGCTCTGGGGACTTGTTTCCCCAGACAAAGAAAGGTCCCTCTGAGGATTTTCTGACAGCCTAATCAGTTACCAATTTTCAACCTCCTATTCTCTTAACACTGGGGATCTTTGAAAACCAAAAGATAGAGAGAGAGGAAGGGAAGGGGAACATCCAGGTGGACCTTGGGATGAGACCTGTATTCTGCAGATCACTTCACAGCGGGGCACAATTCTTCCTGTCACCGCGATAGGCTTAGCTATAAACTCAACTTGATAAAAGGCCATTTCTATGGGAAGCCAATTACTCCTCTGGAAGTGACTACCATATTTCCAGTTAGCACAAGTGTTGTGTTTTCTTCAAGTCATAGGCTAGACAGGCCTTAAAGTCATTCCACCTTTTTTTAAGAATCTGAAGAATCTGAGTCATCCCAATGTTTTTTTGTTTTTACTTTTTGGCTATGCTGGGTCTTAGTTGAGGCATGTGGCCTCTTTAGGTGTGGCATGTGGGATCTAGTTCTCTGACTGGGGATCAAACCTGGGCCCTTTGCATTGGGAATGCAGAGTCTTAGCCACTAGACCACCAGGGAAATCCCTCAGCACTTTTTGATAGGCCTAATGATGGCAGTTGCTTGGGGTAGAGAAAACACATTCACAGACATCTCCAATTTAACTTTTGCTGCCACTGCTAAAGGACGTTAAGTAAATAGTTGTATTTCTGCACGTGTGCATGACTTTATTCAATATAAGCACTTAAACTATACAATTGTATACCTTGGTTTTCCCATTTCTTCATTTATAAAGATATACCTGTGATTTCAAAAATCAGTGACCTAGGAATCTTTGGGCCTCTGACAGGCCTGAGCAGGCCACTAGCACCCCTCCTTCTCTGCACCCCTAGGCTAGTGCAAGGGGCTACTAATCAGAGAGGGACATAAGGGGGTTCTCAGTTCAGTTCAGTCGCTCAGTCGTGTCCGACTCTTTGCGACCCCATGAACTGCAGCACGCCAGTCCTCTCTGTCCATCACCAACTCCCGGAGTCTACCCAAACCCATGTCCATCGAGTCGGTGATGCCATCCAACCATCTCATCCTCTGTCGTCCCCTTCTCCTCCCGCCCCCAATCCTACCCAGCATTAGGGTCTTTTCCAATGAGTCAACTCTTCGCATGAGGTGGCCAAAGTATTGGAGTTTCAGCTTCAACATCAGACCTTCCAATGAACACCCAGGATTGATCTCTTTTAGGATGGATTGATTGGATCTCCTTGCAGTCCAAGGGACTCTCAAGAGTCTTCTCCAACACCACAGTTCAAAAGCATCAATTCTTCAGTGCTCAGCTTTCTTCACCGTCCAACTCTCACATCCATACATGACCACTGGAAAAACCATAGCCTTGACTAGACGGACTTTTGTTGGCAAAGTAATGTCTCTGCTTTTAAATATGCTATCTAGGTTGGCCATAACCTTCCTTCCAAGGAGTAAGCGTCTTTTAATTTCATGGCTGCAATCACCATCAGCAGTGATTCTGGAGCCCAAAAAAATAAAGTCTGACACTGTTTCCTCATCTATTTCCCATGCCCTGTACATTTCCCCCCATCCCAAGTCCTTCCTCTTATTTTGGAAACTTCTTAAGCACAGTCCAGTAGATTCTGATCTAAAGCACTTTTCTTTCTTTCTTTTTTTTTAAACAGTTCTGGCTTTTAGCAATTTATTTTTTTTTAATTATTTATTTATTTGACTGCACCAGGTATTCGTTGAAGCATATGGGATCTAGTTCCCTGACCAGGGATTGAACCCAGGGCCCCTGCATTGGGAGCACAGAGTCTTAGCCACTGGACCACCAGAGAAGTCCCTAAAGCACTTTTCTTACGTCATGTCCCAAACTAGCCATTTTCCAGGACTTCCCTGGTGGTTCAGTGGTTAAGACTCTGAGATGCCACTGTAAGGGGCATGGGTTCAACCCCTGGCTGGGGAACTAAGATCCCACATGTCGTGCAGCGTGGTCTCCCCCAAATAATAAATCTGTTCAAAAAATAAAAATAAATAAAAAATAAATCTACAAAACTAGCCATTTTCCTAGGAAGAGTTGCTATTAATATATGTACTTTTTTTCTTGGCCACACCACATGGCATGTCGGGTCTTGGTTCCCCAACCAGGTACGGAACCATGCCCCCTGCAGGGGAAGTGCTGAGTCTTAACTACTGAACTGCCAGAGCAGTCCCTGCTATACGGACTTACAACTAATGGCCAGAAACCCTTCTTTGTTTTGACCTGTTCAGGTTGATGGTCTTATGGTTCCTCCTCCCTCTTCCTCTCCAACACTCCTCTCCTGCCTCTGCCCTTCCCCTGCATTCTCAGAGAGGATTCCTTTCTGAGTTCACACAATGGCCATCATGCTGTCTTGGGCTGCTCTTTATCCTTTGATGCATACTTCCCAGCTCTTCTGTCTGAAGCCTGTTGTGTTTGTATTAATTTGTTGCTGTTGTTGTTTAGTCACTAAGTCACGTCCGACTCTTCTGCAACCCTAAGCACTGTATCCTGCCAGGCTTCTCTGCCCATGGGATTTCCCAGGCAAGAATACTGGAGTGGGTAGCCATTTCCTTCTCCAGGGGATCTTCTTGACCCAGGGATCGAACCCGCATCTCCCATATTGGCAGGAGGATTCTTTACCACTGAGCCACCTGGGAAACCTCGTGTTAACTTGTATGTCTCTGTATTACCTGGTATCCAACAAAGCACCATGTTTATAGTACACATTCAAAGAAATTGTTGATAATGCCACAGCACTAAGTGGATAGTTGAGGATAGCATAACTGACTTTTTATTGATAGAAGAAGATGAGGTAACCTTTACTTTTACATCAGGGTTGCACTGGTCACCAGGTGGATGCAAACCAATGAGGGCCCAATCTGCAGTTGTTGGTTTAACACTTGAATTCTTCTCTCTAGACTTACAATCTTTTAAAAAAGTAAATATATATATTCTTAAAAATACTAATTTTTACTCATTTATTTGGCTGTGCTGGGTCTTAGTTGCAACACATGGGATCTTTAGTTGTGGCATGTGAACTCTTAGTTTCAGCATGTGGGATCTAGTTCTTGACCAGGGATTGAACCTGGGTCCCCTGTACTGGGAGCACGGAGTCTTAGCCACCAGAACACCAGGAAAGCTCCTAGACTCACAGTCTTTTATCTCATGCTCCTTTGTCTCTTTATCTTTCTTTCCCTGCTCCTTCTTCCAACACTTTTCTTTTTCCTTTCCCTTTTTCTGTGTCATCCAATATTAAAAATTTCTCTTAATCTGCACTGCTAGGGAATTTGATTCCATGTCTATAGTACATGAGTTTCAGTCTCCAGAAGACTTTTCACAAGCTGACCCTCCTTTACCTACTATACCTTGGTCTGTACTACCCACTCCAGTATTCTTGCCTGGAGAATCCCAGGGACGGGGTAGCCTGGTGGGCTGCCGTCTATGGGGTCACACAGAGTTGGACATGACTGAAGCGACTTAGCAGCAGCAGCAGCAGTCAAAGCTACGATTTTTCTAGTAGTCATGTATGGATGTGAGAGTTAGTTCCACCTCCTCCCTAATTTGGAAATCTCAGACTTTAAAATTTTTGCTGATGGATGACTGTAGTCTCTTATTATTGCTCCTATGTGCATTTGTCTGCTTAACGGTGAGGTTGAGCATCTTTCTATATATTTACTTGCCTTCAGGTTTTCTCTTGCTTGCTTATATCCTCCCCCTTTTCTTCTGTTGTGTTTAGTTGTTTTTTTTTTTAAATTGAGTCATAGAAGTCTTATATTTCTGGCTGTATTTTGGGATACTAATCCTCTGTCTGTGAAACAGGGTATAATCAAAAGTATATTTCTAATATAAAACAATCCTCCATGCAGAGTTACACATACTAATAAATAAACACCTCTCAGGCTCTGGAGCTCTGGGAGTCCCATTTGGCTCCAAGATTCTGTTTTCATTTTCACTTCTGCATTTAAAAAGCTATTGGTTTGCAGCAACATGGATGGACCTAGAGATCATCATACTGAGTGAATTAAGCCAGACAGAGAAAGGGAAATATCATGTCATACGACATCCTTTATATGTGGAATCTAAAAAGAAATGAAACAAATGAACTTATTTACAAAACAGAAACAGGCTCACAGACTTAGAGAACAGACTTACAGTCACCAGGGGGAAGGACGGGAGGAAGGGATAGTTAGGGAGTTTGGGATGGACGTGTACACATTGCTATATTTAAAATGGATAACCAACAAGAACCTCCTGTATAGCACAGGGAACTCTGCTCAATGTTATGTGGCAGCCTGGATGGGAGGGGAGTTGGGGATAGAATGGATATATGCATATGTATGGCTGAGTCCCTTTGCTGTCCACCTGAAACCATCACAACAGTGTTAACCAGCTATACTCCAATATAAAATAATTTTTTTAATTAAAAATTTTTTAAAAAGCTATTGACGCTTATGTTTTGAAGTCCCACAAAACTGAACATATTCCTTGGAAGGACTTCAAGAATTCCCACCTTGAACGACTCTGCTGTGCCAGCACATCCGTGACAAAATAAGGTAGCAGGATCGTCAACCTGTCTCAACTCTATTCAGTTCTTTACAGCAGTCAGAGAAAAGGGCAGCTCTCAAAAAACTACTAGTGTCTGCCATTGTCTTATTCTGAAATTAAACCAGCTAAGTAATACACAGGTTCAATTCCAGGGTGGTTTATTCAGATATTGCTTTCCTAGGCATTTATACTCCATAGTATTGAAAAGAAATGCAACCTGTAGCAATATCTAAACTCCTGGGCCTATTTCACACTAAAAAGCACTGAGCTCCCAGAGTGAGCCATAAAGTACCTTTACCTAACGTTTTTATTTGTCTAAGCAAGGGGAAGATGAACTTTGACAGAATAGACAGCCCACGTGCCAAAGCAACATCACATTAGAGAATTCTCTCTGGTCTTCTCTCCTCTCTGTTGTGGAATCACCACTGTTTACCCTTTTAGCTCTCTTCTTCCGATCTAAAAAAAAATCACCTGTTTCTCATGACTATATTTCCCATGAAATCACTCCAACGTGCTTGTTCTTCCTAGTGGATTAATTTTAAGCCTTTTACCTCTAACTGAGAGGTTCCCAGGTGGTTCTAGTGGTAAAGAATCTGCCTGCCAATGCAGGAGACGCAAGAGATGCAGGTTCCATCCCGGGGTTGAGAAGATTCCTTGGAGTAGAAAATAGCACCTCACTCCAGTATTCTTCCCTGGAAAATTCCATGGGCAGAGGAGGCTGGCAGGCTACATACAGTCCATGGGGCCTCAAAGAGTCGAGTATGACTGAGTGACTGAGTACATCTCTCACTGAAGATAATAATAGGTAATACACAATGCATATCTACTACGTAAGAATAAAATCTTGTCTTCTGCTAAAGTAACACAAGGGAACAGGTAGGCTAGGGAGCGTCTCATGGGCCTGAACTACCGCAGCCTTCCCAGGGCCACTCTCATGTGTCTCTTCAACCTTAACACAAGTCTCCACCCTGCAGCCAGAGTAAGCTGTCCACAATGCAAATTAGATCTTGTTGCTCTTCGGCTAAAAAACATCCAGGGACTTTCCACTGCTCTCAGGATAAAACTCCAAATCCTTAATACTGTTGACTGCTGATGTTAATCAACTAGGCCACAATAAGAAAGGTTACATATTGAGAGACTGTCAAGGCCATCCATTGTCCAGTCTGCCCCCTTGTCCAGCCTCATCTCCCCTCACTCATTCCTTTACTCCAGCTTCAGCCACAGTGAACTAGCTGCCTTCTTCCTTACCTTAGGGTCCCCACTGTCCCCTTGGCCTGGAACACTGTTTCCACTCTCTCATCTCACCTTCCCCTTCTTTACTATTTGCCTATTCAACACCTAATAAAATTTCAGATACTGGATTGATTGTTCAGTTGCTAAGTCGTGTCTGACTCTCTGCGACCCCATGGACTGTAGCCTACCATGTTCCTCTGTCCATGGAATTTTCCAGGCAAGAGTACTGGAGTGGGTTGCCATTTCCTTCTCCAGGGGATCTTCCCGACCCAGGGATCAAACCCAGGTCTTCTGCATTGCAGGCAGATGCTTTACCGTCTGAGCCACCAGGGAAGCCCTGGAGTTTGTTCAAACTCATGTCCATTGAGTTGGTGATACCATTCAACCACCTCATCCTCTGTTGCCACCTTCTCCTCCTGCCCTCAATCTTTCCCAGCATCATGGTCTTTTCCAGTGAGTCAGTTCTTCGCATCAGGTGGCCAAAGTACTGGATCTTCAGCTTCAGCATCTGTCCTTACAATGAATATTCAGGGTTGATTTCCTTCAGGATTGACTGGTTTGATCTCCTTGCTGTCCAAGGGACTCTCAAGAGTCTTCTCCAACACCACAGTTCAAAAGCATCAATTCTTTGGCGCTCAGCCTTCTTTATTGTCCAACTCTCACATCCATGCATGACTACTGGAAAACCATAGCTTTGACTAGATGGACCTTTGTCAGCAAGGTGATGTCTCTGCTTTTTAATATGCTGTCTAGGTTTGTCATAGCTTTCCTGCCAAGGAGCAAGCATCTTTTAATTTCATGGATTGATAGAATCTCCTTAATAGAGCCCCCCTTGGGACTTCCCTGGTGGTCCAGTGGTTAGGACTCGGTGCTTTCACTGCAATGGCTCAGGTTCAATCTCTGGTCAGGATACTAAGATTCACAAGTTTCACAATGCAGCCAAAAAAAAAAAAAATAGAGCCCTCCTTGATCTCCCAAACTGCACTCGGTTCTCCTATTATCTGCCCGCCTCCCGCTTTTTGGGGGGCTGTGTAGGTCATAGCTGCAGCGTGCAGGATCTTTTAATTGCATCCTGTGAGATCTAGCTTCCTGACCTGGGACTGAATGTGCCCCCGGCATTGGGAGCACAGAGTCTTAGCCACTGAATCACCAGGAAGTTCCCCATTTCCTTCATGGTATGCATCTGTTTGTAATGATGTATTTCTGTGGCATTTGATTGACACCTCTCTTACAGAAGTAAGCTACACTGAGGACCAAGACCAGGTCTGTCTTGCTTGCATTTACTTTCTATGCTTAGGCCTAGCGCTGTATCTAACACTTAGAGGGGCTTAGTAAATATTAATAACTGCCCTTAATGGAAGAAGAGACATATGGGAATTGAATGGTTTCTCTTCCCTGAATCTCTTTATTTCAAGGATCTCAGATACCAGAAATTTAGAATCCAGATCTCCCCTGTGTCCTTCCTTCTATCACCATGAGTCACTAGCCTGGCCTTCATCTCACTTAAACCTCTGAAGTAGCTACAATTATTACCTGCCTTTTATAGAAAACTGATGATCTGAGACTTGCCCAAGGTCACAGAGAGAGTAAGTAGAGACAGCTGGGATTCCAATATAAGTCATTGACCTTAATCTCTATGCTCTTAATCACAACACATAAGCCCTGTCAATTTATATCTTCATTGATATTTCTCTTGGGTGGCTGATCTCTTATTTCTTTCCTTATATTAGGGGGATTATTCTTTATGATATGAGTTGCAAACATTCTTTTCCATCTTCTATATATGTTTTGACATTGCTTTAAAGTGTTATGTCACTCTGCAGAAATTTTGAGTGTTGTGTGGCTAAATGATTAACCTCTCCTTTTATGCCTTCTGCATTCTGGGTCATAGTTAGAAAGATTTTCCTTCCCCACAGTAAGGTTATAAAGGAATTTTCTCATATTTTCTTTTACAGTTTTTAATTTTTATTTAAATATTTAATCCATTTGGAGTTTATCCTGGTGTGAGATAGAGAAACTGACATTTATTTTTACCCCAGATGGTTGTCCAACTGTCTACGAGATTTATTGAGTAGCCCATCATTAGCATATACTAATTCCTGTATATATTTTGGTTTACTTCTCGACTTTCCTCTTCCACTAGTATGGGAGTCTATTCATATGCTGTAATAATTGGTACTTTTTCTTTTTGTTCCAGTGGGCACGTTTTAACATTTATCTTTGACTTCTCTGTGGTACTTGGCATCATTGACTAATCCACTTTGATGCATTCTCAGTGCTGTATTGTTAGATTACTGAGTAGGTGTATAAACATGTACTTAGGGCACTAGCAGATCAAGGGCACTGAAATAAAGACAGTGAGGATATAATCAAAGAGGTCACCATAGAAAAATCAGAACTTTGTTGGACTTCCCTTACACCTATTTTATAGTTTATAATATTTTAAAATATTTATTTATTTATTAGCTGTGCCTGGCCTTAGTTGCGGCATTCAGGATTTTTATCTGTGTCACATGGGATCTAGTTCCCTGATCAGGGATCAAACGTGGGCCCCTGCATTGGGAGCATGGAGTCGTAGCCACTGGACCACCAGGGAAGTCCCTAAAGCTTGTAAATTTTTTTTTACAGATTTATTTATTTAGGCCATGTCACGTGGCTTGCAGGATCTGTTTCCTGACCAGGGATTGAACCCTGGGCCATGGCAGTGAAAGCACTGAGTCCTAACCAGTGGACCACCAGGGAACTCTCAATATTTTTAAATTACATGGGAAGCACTATATTTTCAGTTATTTAGAGCCTATATGGTCTTCTTAAAATTAATAATTAATTAATTAATTAATTAGACTGGGTTGGGTCTTAGTTGTGTCATGTAGGATCTCTCATTGCAGTGCATGGACTCTATAGTTGTGGCTTGGGCTTAGTTGCCCTGAGGCATGTGGGGTCTAAGTTCCCCAACCAGGGATCAAATCCCCGTCCCCTTCATTGCAAGGTGGATTCTTACCCACTGGACCACCAGGGAAGTCCCTAGAGCCTAGAAGGTCTTAATGCTCTGCTGACTGCGTCCCACTCCCCATCTTTACTATCACATCTCTCTCTTCAATCTACTTCTCCCTTTCTAGACTATGGGCTCTTCTTCTGTGTCTTACCTGTCGTTGTCACTCAAGTTTCTACTCTTCACCTTTCTTTTCTTTTTCTATTCAATGAGCTCAGACAATCAATCTCATCCTTTTCCATGGCTTCAAAATTCCCAGATTTGTGCTGATTTCCTAATCTGTGTCTCTGACCCAGATCTCTCCTTTAGCTTTTTATTTTTAATTTATTTTTGGCTGCACTGGGTCTTCGTCCCTGTGCGTGGGCTTTCTCAAGCGTGGGACTACATGCTAGCTGCAGTCGCAGACTTCTCATTGCAGTGGCTGCTAGAGCACAGGCTCTAGGCACCAGGGCTTCAGTAGTTGCAGCTCGTGGGTTCTGAGCACTGGCACAATAGTTGTGGCACATCGGCTTAGTTGCTCTGAGGCTTGAGGATTCTTTCCAGACCAGGAATTGAACCCATGTTCCCTGTACTGGGAGATGGATACTTAACCACTGGACCACCAGGGAAGTCCTCTCTTTTCGCTTTTGAATCTGCCTACTGAACGTCACCTGTACAGCCTGCAAACACCTCAAACTCCATGTTTACAGAATAAGCCCGCCCTTTCCCACTTTGTGTCTGTTTTGCCCTATGGTCTCTCATTTGGTGAGCATTGCCATCATCCACCCAGTTACCCGAGTTGGACATCTGAGAATCATCTTTAATCCTACCAACTTACTTACTCCTCCCCACCCCACACTATTATTATTAACTATTACTATTTTAGACATAACACTCGACCTCTAGGATTTTAGCTTGCCAACCAGGGATCAAACTTGGGCCCATGGCAGCTGAGAGCACAGAGACCTAACTACAGAAGCACCATGGAATTCCCCTCAATTACTTCTTAAACACCTTAAATCCATTTACTTTTCCTCATCCCCATTCCAACCATTTTGTTCAAACCCTCATCATCTCTTACTTGGACTTCTGAAATTCCTGGTCTTTCCTTTTGCCACCTTTCAGTCCACATCACTGCCAGAGAGCTAGATCTAAAACCAGACTAGTTATTACCACTCCCCAACTCAAAATACCCTACTGGCTCGCCACAGCCTCTGGAGTAATATCCGAAGCCTGCTCTGGTCTGACCCCTGTGTACCTTGCAGCTTCATGGCCAATGGCTCTCTTTTCTTGCTCTCTGTACTCCAGTCACACAGACCAAACTGATCGTGCTATCTCATGCTTCTTCGGATAATTCAATTTGTCTGGAATTTCCTTCCCATTCTTCTCTAAGACTTAACTCATCACTTCCAAGAGACCCACCCCTTAATTCTCCCTAGAATTGGCCAATCTCTTCTTGGAGCCCTCAATGTACCTAGCACGTCACTGTTACGGCACATATTACCTTGTATTGTAACTATCGGCTGCCCGTCTCTCCACTGGACACCGAGCTTCTTTTTGAGGGCAGAGCCTGTTTTATTGTGTGTGTGTGTGTGTGTGTGTGTGTGTGTGTGTGTGTGTGTGTGCTTAGTCGCTCAGTCACTCTTCTGCAACTCCAGGGACTGTAGTCCACCAGGCTCTTCTGTCCATGTGATTCTCCAAGCAAGAATACTGGAGTGGGTTGCCATTGCCCTCCTCCAGGGGATCTTTCCCACCCAGGGATCGAACCTGCATCTCTTAAGTCTCCTGCATTGGCAGGTGGGTTATTTACCACTAGCACCACCTGGGAGGCCCATATATATATGTGTATATATATAATGCTTAAACTTTGTTGGCCAAGACTCTCTTCCTTGAATGGGCAGAAGAAAATCAGCTTCAACAGGTTCCAGTTCTTCCATTATTAACTAATCCCTCCCTCTTGAAGGCTTTCTCCCTTTGGACATGTGTACATATTCCATATTTCTAAAGAGCCATTCTATTTCCTAAAAAAAAAAAACTTGACATATCTCTGCTAGGATGCATTACCTTCTGAGGTTGTATAAAGTCTAGAGGCTGGTAATAGATGTCTGAACCTCCACTATGCTGCCTGCTTCCATTCTCTGAGCATCAATTTCTGCACCAGTAAAAATGGGAGTAACGACACCTCCCTTAAGAGATTTTTAAGGACTGAAATGAGAAAGTATATACAAAGAACCTTGCACTGTGTGTGTGCTAAGTCGTGTCCAGCTCTTTATAACCCCACAGACAGTAGCCCATCAGGCTCCTCTGTCCATGGAATTTTCCAGGCAAGAATACTGGAATGGGTTGCCATTTCCTACTCCAGGGGATCTTCCTGACCTGGGGATCGAACTTGCATCTCTTGGGTCTCCTGCATTGGCAGGAGGGTTCTTTACCACTAGTGCCACCTAAGAAGCCCACAAAGAATCTTGCAAAGTAGCTATTTTTAGTGTCAGATCGGGAGACAATACTGCTGTGTCATTTTGAAGAGTATGTTTGTGTGTGTATGAGTACATGATTTAATAGTAAAGGGCTTCAGGGAAAACTGCTGTCCTTGGCATGATTATAGATTACATAAAATTAATAAAGTGAGCAAACACTCTAAAACATGTTTGGCTGTATAAAAATAACTGGTTAGACCATTTATGTAAACAGCTTAACATTTAAGGTTCAATTATCATGCAGCACAATAACAATTATATATATCATTAAATATGCATCAGATTAACCTTGTGAGTTTTCTTTGATTACAGTAGTACTCTATAGAACATTTTTTAGTTAATTGCTTGTAATGCATAAGTCTGTTCACTATTTACATCAATTAAATGAGACAGAGCTCCTGAGTGTGTCCTACATTTGAGGTAAGCCTGGATTATCTATCCTTGATTGCAACTATACATTTGCCCTATGACCTGCAAGATAACGTACACCTTCTTTAGTTTTGTATAGTGGGGAAGATGCTAAAGAAGAAGGCAGAAAGACTTCCTTGGTGGTCCAGTGGTTAAGAATCCACCTGTCAATGCAGGGGTCATGGGTTCGATCACTGGTCCAGGAAGGTTCCACATGCCTTGGGGCAACTAAGCCCGTGCACAACAACAATGGAGCCTTCACTCTAGAGCCTGAGAGCTGCAACTACTCAGCCTAGGTGACACAGCTACTGAAGCCTGCGAGCTCTGGAGCTCATGCTCTGCAACCAGAGAAGCCACCACAATGAGAAGCCCACACACCGCAACTAGAGAGGAGCCCCCGCTCTCCACAACTAGAGAAAGCCTATGTACAACAAAGACTTAGTGCAGCCAAAATAAATAACAACTTTTTAAAAAGGGCTTCCCTGATAGCTCAATTGGTTAAGAATCCACCTGTAATGCAGGAGACTCTGATTCAATTCCTGGGTTGGGAAGATCCGCTGGGGAAGGGATAGGTACCCACTCCAGTATTCTTGGGCTTCCCTTGTGGCTCAGCTGGTAAAGAATCTGCCCGCAATGTGGGAGACCTAGGTTTGATCCCTGTTGTGAAGATCCCCTAGAGAAGGGAAAGGCTACCCGCTCCAGTATTCTGGTTTGACTTTTGACTTTAAAAAGTCAAACTCATTACTAAATTGTTTTAAAAGAAAAAGAAGCAGGCAGAGAAAGAAAATTCTATTTAATTGCTCAGTGTTTAAGAAACCTACAGGTTTCCAGTAGACAGTTCTTGATTCAAATAACAAAAATATTCCAATGCTGACCACTAGCCAACATAGCCTAAAATAACTTCTAAGCAAGTTCCAAGGTCATACTATGGAGCACTTTTGGAATTAAAATAAAAACCACAATTATAATTTATTTGACCCCCACCATGAACTAGGTACTATACATATACCATCATATCCTCATAAGAGTCTTATAAATTAGGTATTATTTTCATTTTATGTATGAGGAGAAAAGAGGCACAGAAAGGTAATAATTTGCCTAAATGCTTTAAGGTTGTCAAGGGTGGAACAGAATTCAAATTCAGGAAAGGCTTCTTTCCTGAAGCCTTCTTTCAAACTACATACCTTTTCAATTATATTAATTGGTTTCTAACAATTCATGTTTCAAACATTTACTCGCTGGTTGCAAAAGAGTATAGACTGCCTGTCATCAAATTACACAGAACACTTTAGGAGTCTGTTTGGAAAGCCAAAAGGTGGAGGCCTTGTCCACCAGACTGAAAGGCATGCAGCTAGGCTGCCTAGTAGGCATTTAAAATTTTCCAGATAAACAGGAGTCATTCAGCAATAAGACATTCCTGGTTCACCCAACTTTTTAGATCCTACCCCAGACCTGCTGCTCCAAGAGACAGACATCCTATGCTTTGCAGAGATCAAAAAGGAGACAGGGAGGGAACTGCCTGCCAGTCCAAGGGTTAGGACTCTCTGCACCTCACTTTTCCTTATCTGAAGAATGGGTTGTAGTGGGGTCCTTAAGCAGAACTTGTCCCCTTCTTGTTCACCTTTGAGATCTCTGCATGAGTGCTAAGCCACTTCAGTCATGTCTGACTCTGTGTGACCCTGTGGACTGTAGCCCACCAGGCTCCTCTGTCCATGGGATACTCCAGGCAAGAATATTGGAGTGGGTTTGCCATGCCCTTCTTCAGGAGATCTGCCCAACCCAGGGATCAAAACCATGTCTCTTATGTCTCCTGCATTGGCAGGCAGGTTCTTTACTACTAGTGCCACCTGGGAACTTTAGGGTGTTCTTACTTATGCAGAAGCACCCCAGATACACTGCTGTGTAGAGAAACAACTATATGTAGACCTCACATTTCTTTAAGTAGATTAGCAAAAGTACTTCAATCCTTCCTCAGCAGACTGGTCATGGTTGAGGTTGATAAAGTGAAAAGAGCAGTCTAACAAGTGAGCCTAAATCAGGGACACGGAGAATACACTGGTGGTGGCGAAGTAGGAGTGGGGAGGAAAAGGGTAAGAGTGGGAGTTTGGGATTAGCAGATGTAAATTAGTATATATAGGATGGATAAATAACAAGGCCTTTCTGTATAGCAGAGAGAACTATATCCAATACTCTATGATAAAATGTAACAGAAAAGAATATGAAAAAGAATGTATTTATGTATATATATGTGTAACTGAGTCACTTTGCTATGCAGCAGTGATTAACAACACTGTAATTCAACTATACTTCAATACAAGTAGATTTAAAAAAAAGGGGGGGGGGGACTTCCCCGGTGGTCTAATGGTTAAGAATCTGCCTGTCAAGGCAAGGGACACAGGTTCAATCCCTGGTCCTGGAAGATCCCACAAGCTGCAAGGCAAACTGAGCCCATGTGCCGCAACTATTGAAGCCCTTGAGCCCTAGAGCCTGTGCTCCTCAACCACAGAAGTCACCATACTGAGAAGCCTGTGTGCACTGCAACGAACAGAAGCCTCCACTCTCTGCAACTACAGAAAATCCACCCAAAGCAACCAAGACCCAGCGCAGCCAAAAACTAGTAATTTAAAAATTAATCAATTAAAAAAAATAAAAAAGCAATCTAGGAACCTCCGAGAAGGAATACTATTATTCCCTAACTCCTTTGACTGCTGCTACTGCTGCTGCTAAGTCGCTGCAGTCGTGTCTGACTCTGTGCGACCCCATAGACGGCAGCCCATCAGGCTCCCCCACCCCTGGGATTCTCCAGGCAACAACACTGGAGTGGGTTGCCATTTCCTTCTCCAATGCATGAAAGTGAAAGTGAAAGTGAAGTCGCTCAGTCGTGTCTGACTCTTCGCAACCCCATGGACTGCAGCCTACCAGGCTCCTCCATCCATGGGATTTTCCAGGCAAGAGTACTGGAGTGGGGTGCCATTGCCTTCTCCGAACTCCTTTGACTAAGGTGGCCACAAAAGGAGAAAGATATGGAGGGATGGAGCAAATGGAAACAAGAGGATCGAAACGCTCCTGAATGGAAGAGGCAGTAACAGAGGCCGAAGAGGCTGGACCAGCCCTGAGCTCGGCCATGGTGGAGTCAGTTTGTTGTTGTTGTTGTTCAGTTGTTAAGTCGTGTCCAACTCTGCGACCCCATGGACCACAGCACGCTAGGCTCCTAGTGTGTGAACTCAAAGAGCTGAGCCCTAAGGAGCTGCAATCCCTGGGCTCATGCCTTTGGTGGAGTGGAGCCCTCTCTACTGAGTGCATCACAGGAAACTCCTTGCCTTTAAGAGACTTTGTAATTGGCATAGAGCTTTGCTCCCAGAACTAAATCTCCGGCTAATTTATATTGACCGGCACTATCTGAGTTTAAAGGGAAGGAAGCTGAAATGGAGAAAGCATGGCTAGATTTTTAGATGTTCTGTTTTTATCTATTTGTATACCACAATACAAACAGCCACCTTAGATACAGGAAAAACAAATATAAGAGGAGATCAAGTTTCTAGTCTTTCAGCACTCAGGACATGGTAACTAGAAATGACAGATCATCATTTTCATAGGGAGGAAGGCTCAGAAACTGCACTTCGGATTCTAACCACTGCGATTAAGTAGTGGGAGAGGAGTTTGGGGCAGATTTTGGACTCAATCGATGGTAGCCACGTTACAGAGCCTGTTGGGAGGATGGAATTTTCCTTTGTTGGTATTTGAGTTCAAAAGTCAACCTCCTCAGTCAGTGAAGAATGGAAGGGCTTGGAGAAGGTGCTATTAGTCTGTCCTGAAGGTCACTCTTTAAAAATATTAGTTCAACAGGGACTGGTCTTAATATTATTAATGTAACTTTCTGTCTTCAAAAGGACAAGAGTTGTTTTTTTCAGGTTCCTTGACAGACAATGCTTAGTGAGGGGAATAACAAGGTACTGAGTTGTCTCTCCTAGGACAGGTTAAATACAGGGTGCATTGGAAGCATGTAAGAGGGGTACTAGATCCAGACTTGAGGAGGTCAGAAGAGACATACCTGAGGAAGTGAAGTCTAAGTTGAAGTGAAGGTACCTTAGCAAAGGAAACTTGGAAGTAGTGCCTGGGGGCAAAAGGAGGTACTTCCATCTGGTGGGAGAATGAAGTGTAAGATGGGGCAATGATGACAAAGAAAGAGAAAGACATTGGACCCTGAAGGGCCTTCTTCAAAGAGTGACCATATAATTTACTGTACAAACAGAGACACTTCTAAGGGTGAAATGCAATCTCACTAATTATATAGGAACAATAGATATAAACCAGGACTGTTCTGAGCAAATCAGGACTTATCACCCTACTCAGAGGTCATGTTCAGGTGCGTGGCCCTCTGGTGAAAGCATACTGGACATCTCTTCTTTTTACCTTACACAATCTTTCTTTTGCCTGAGGACTTCATGCATGCCTTTACTTGCTCATTTTGCAAATATTTGTCCAAGAAGTTCTTCTGGGTACTGAGGTTACAAAGAAAACCTACATCCAAAGAAACAATTCTAATACAGTTAAACCATTTTAGCCCTGGTCTCTCCTCTTAGCTTCATACTTATTTATGTCATTTCCATATGCAGGTTGCAAAACAGATCTGAAACAGAATCTTTCATTTCTCCTCCAAATTTGTATTCTTCATGTTATAACTGATGCCACTGCAATGCTGAAGGCAGAAACTGAGAAAAGCACTGCTTTCATCACTGTTATCCTTCCCCTCACTATGCATTTTTAATTTCTCCACATCCTTCTTAAGCACAATAACTAAATTGGGGCTTAGAATTCTAATGAAGGCCTAACATCAACTGAAGAGGAAGGGTAATTTCCAGGTGCTTGAATACTGTTTTTAATGAATAGATCCCTGAATTATATGGGACTGTTTTTCCACAACAGTACAACACTGATGACTCATATTCAGTTTGTTGACAATGATGACGTCCAGATCTGGATCTACGCCCTAGCTAGTATCAAAAACTTTCAGTTTAGGAGAAAAAAACATAAAGATAAGTCCTAAAAGTTTGATGCCAATTTCCGTTTGTGGAGGTGAGAGTGGTTGTAAAGGTGTAGGTGAAACACCAATAAACTGTTAAAAAAGGATGATTGAAAGGGCAATTTTAATGCTTCTACTATCTATTCTCCACAGAACTGCCAGAGTGATTCTTTTTAAAATAAATCTGATAAACAATCCGCCTGCAATGCGGGAGACCTGGATTCAATCCCTGGATTGGGAAGATCCCCTGGAGAAGGGAAAGGCTGCCCCACTGCAATATTCTGGCCTAGATAATCCCATGGACTGTATAGTCCATGGGGTCACAAGGAGTAAGACAGGACTGAGCAACTTTCACTTTCACTAATTCAAGGCTGCAATTAAAACAAATCTTATGATTCCTTTGTTCTCAACCCTTCCATGGTATTCTGTCACATTCTAATAAAATCCAAAGTCCAACGTGGCTTACCAGATACATGATCTGGCTTCTGCCTATTTCCCAACTTTTTTCTCTAATTCCTAGCTTCTTCTCCAACATGCCAAGCAATCAGGGCTATTTTAATTGCCATTTCTTTACTCCTAGAACAGTTTCTCTCTAGACATCCACACAGTTACCTCCCTCATTACTGGTTAGATTTCAGCTTACGATGTAGAGGCCTTTCTTGTCTGCTCCATCTAATACAGCATCATCCCATCACTCTCTTTTAAAAAACCTGCCACATTATTGGGCATTAGCTATTACACAGTAATATAGTTTATGTATTGCTTATTGTCAATCTCCCCCATTATTATATGAGGCAAAAACTTTTATTCACTGCTGAATTCCCAGCACGTACAACAGTGTTTTCTCATTAAATATTTGATTAATGAATGAATAAACAGATTTTCAGGATACATCATATGTAAAACTATTCTATATTTATTGACATCAAGCATAAGAAATATCTAAAAGAGTGTATCGCAAAATGTTAAATTACTTGGGGGGAGCTGGTTTTCACATTATTTTTGCTCATGCAAATATTCTTTTTTTTTTTTTAGAATGAACTTGTATGACTCAGATACTAAAAAAAAAATGAATAAAGAGGCCACGCTGGCAGAAAGTGTAAATGAATTCTATAAGAGGTTGGGCAAATTTATGAAAGAAAGACTTAAACAGATGTAGTAGCATAATGGTAAAGCTCAGCAACTGTTTGAATCCCCTTTCCATAAGTGATCTAGCATGTGATCCCAAGTTATTCACAAGGCAGAGTCTAAAGGTTTTAACCTGGAAAATGGGGATGGAAACAGTGAGTGTCTACCCCACAAGGTTGTTTCTGAAGATTAAATGAGACCATGTTTGCAACCTCCTTTGTACACGCCTGGCATGCAGTAAATATCCAACAAATGGCAGCTATTATAATAATCAGTAGTAGTAACAAGAGATGTCGGGACATACCTAGCCCTCAAGATTGACATCAGAGTGGACCACCACATCCTCTCATCATTGCGCCTCAATCTGGGCCCCTGAAGCCCAAAGAAGGGATGGTGCTTTCCAAAGATGATAATTTCGACGTTCCAGGAGCATCTGAATCAAACGTACCCAGTGTACCCTTAAACCATTCAGGCAGTCTGATTAATCCAGGAGCGGCACTGCAAGACCCAGCTTCGAGAGGCCACCCCCGCTCGCCGTCCTTGGGCCCAGGCGCTTAGCCTCGATCTCCTTCGAGGCTGTAACAAGGGTGGGAGCGCGAATGTCAGAAGACACAAAAGCGGGGCAGTACTGGCCCGCTCCGGCTCAGCGCGCTCTGGAGCGGATAAAACGGCGGCACCAGGCATTGGCCGGCCTGCGGCGACCAGCAACACGCCCTCAGGAAAAAGTAATTACTGGTCCCACTCAGAACTCGGGGAAGCGGCTCAGAGTCCCAGCCTCTCAGCCGTCTCTGCAAGAGGCCGCCGGCGGCGGGCGCGCGGCGAGAGCCCCGGACGGGGGCCGAGCCGGGGGCGGCGGCAGGCGCGCCACCCGCGACGGGGCTTCGACGGCCGGGGCGAGGACTCGGCGGAGGGCGGCGGGCGCGCGGCCCGCTCGCGCCTGCGCCGCCCGCGGCGAGCGCGCACGCAGGCTCGGGCGCGCGCACGGCTGGCGTTTTTCCCGGCGCGGAGGAGGGGAACGCGCTGAGGTGAGGCACGAGGCGCTGCGAAGCGGTTGTCCGCCGGCCGTGAGCCCCACTCGCGGGCCGAGGTGGGAGGCGGGGACTGAGAGGGGCGGCCAGGTTGCGGGCGCGCTGCCGGCTGCGGGCCCCGGCGGCGTCAGGGGCGAGACGGGCGGGCGGGCGTGAGGCGCGGGCCACGCCGCGCGGTGGGGGAGGGCGACGCGGGCCGGGACTGAGCCCTGGGGCCGCGCCCCGCCTCGAGCCCGGCGCGCCCCGCCCCCTGAACGGCCCGCTGGGTCCCCGCCGCGGCATTCCTGTCGCTGCTGTGGTGGAGCGCGAAATCCCGTTCTTAACAAAGGGCTGACGTGACCCCATGTTTTCAAATAGGGCTTCCAAGTAGATATTTCGTATCTATAGAGCTGAGGTTGTCGACTTATTTCTAAGCTAAAACTGTCAGGTGAAAAGAGTCACTGTTGGAGAACTAAAGATAAACTAACCTTTTTGTAGAACCAATATTTATTTGTCCATTATTGTTGTTTAGTCACTAAGTCGTGGCAGGCTCGAACCCATATCTCTGACATTAGCAGGCGGATTCTTTACCATTGAGCCACCTGGGAAGCCTTCATTTGTCCATTACATTTGTGTTTATTGAATTCTTTCTGCTTGGCACTATGTACCAAGTACTTTAAGGCATACAAATTTGTATTTGATGCGGTCCCTGCTTTCGTTAGTTTAGAAGTGGAAAAAATATGCATTCGGAAGTAATTCTCACAAAGGAGAATGCAAACAATGCCGAAGAAAAGAGAGAGATAAAGGGCTATGGGAGATTAGAAAGGGGGGATTTTTTTTTGACTTAGTGTGAAATAGGAGTTCATTTATGTCTTCAAAAAGGTGACTTGGCATATTGTACATACCTATTAAATATTTGCTCAGACTTCCTAGAGATCCAACGGCTAAGACTGTGTTCCCAATACAGGGAGCCCAGGTTCGATTCCTAGTCAGGGACCTAGATCCTGCAGGCCTCAACTAAGACCTAACACAATCAAATAAATAAATATAGGGGAAAAAAATTGTTCAAATAATAAATTAGTGAACAAAATGTATGTTGTAATAGATGGGATTCCTAAGTTTTCTAGTAATAGAAGTTCATTCAGATTATTATTGGAAAGATAGAGAAATGAGAAAAAATAAAAAAAGCTTAAACAGTTAGGCCACCCTTGGGAATAGGAATCCTGAAGAGCCAGATCTCATGGACCAGATTCTTTGGCTAGTGAATGACTGAGCTCCAACTACCCTCTGTCCTTGTGTATCTTACTCAATATTCAGGTTTCTGTAAGAACAGATCAGATTGCTTTAGCTGCTATGGAGGTGGAGGATAGAGTATTGCAATTCACAATCCCACTAAAGCCTTATGAAATGTGGGAGAGTCAGTTTTCCAAAGAATGGAGGGCTAAGGAAACAAGTGATGCCAGGCAGAGAAAATCAGTTGTTCTTTATTAGAACTGTGTAGCCTTTATAGAGGACTTGGTATGGGCCAGGCACTATGGTATATTATTTATGTGCCTTTTGATATTTAACCCTCAACATCTCTAGGAAGTAGGTATGATTGTAGCATATCCATTTTACAGAGGAGGAAACAAGCTTATAGAGATAAAATAATTTGCTTAGCCTTAACAAAGCTAGGATGTGGTACAATTGAGTACGTTGCATTCTTTTCTCTTTATCTTGTCCCTTTGAATTATTTCCTTATCCAGGTGCCACTTCTGTTTGTTCACAGGGGGCGGTCATCAGCTTTGGTGTATGTGTTGGCAGGTTCTGAAATCTCCTTGAAGCAACTCAGACTAAAGAAGATCAGAGCAACAGAGTCTTTTCCAACTGGGGAATGGACCGATTGGGTTCCTTTAGCAGTAAGTACTATGGGAACAAGTCCCAGGTTAATATTCCTAGTAAACTAAAGTGGAAGTTGATCAAAGAAGAAAAATAAGTACTTTGAAGTTAAACAAAGCCATGTGAATCTGATCCTAAAAGAATAAGAATATCAAATCAAAATAAAATCAACCAATAATAGTGATTGCCCACTGAACACTTGACACAAACATATCACCCTAGGTCTTATAAGAAAACTAAGCTCAGATGGACCATGCATAGTATGATTAACCCATAGTTCAACTGATAAAAGGAGTTGGAATTTAGCTTTAGAACCAGTAACATATTTCAGGTGCCTTGGTAAGAAATAATGTCAGTGGTAGAATAAATGAAATGCTCCTGCCCTCTGTTTTTAGCAGAACTTGTATTCTCAGAGTAAGCTACAGTGTAATAAGAGTGCAGAGAATTATGGAGTATGTGTGAAATAAATCCAGGGAGCCATAACTGTGGAGGGAAAAAAATATTACTTTTTCTCTGATTCTGAAGATAAGAGATTTGGCAATAGAAATCCACTGTTAGATGTTAGTAGCATCCCAATGAGACGAATTAAAAAGGCACATTTGGAGTGTAGACTCCAGCGATTTCTTAAGGGGGAATCTAATTTGCTCACTCATCACACTACCTATATAAATTTAGGACAGAGTGGAGTTTTCAGGCACATCTAGTTTAAATCTCATTTTATATACAAAGAAAACCTAAATGAATTATCCCATGCTGGGAGTGTTAACTGAAGCCAGTCTACCTTTTAAAAAATAATTTTTAAATTTTTAAAATAATTTATAAACTGAACTTTAAAAATTTGATCTGGAAATAATTTCAAACTCATAGGAAAGTTGGAAGAATAGTACGAAGAATCCCCATACACTTTTTGTAAACCTTATTTGCATATATTATCTCAATATAGATACACATATTTACTTACATAAATATGTATGTACAAGTAGATATACTCCATTTTTTTTTTTTACCCAGAATCATTTGAGGCTAAGGGACATACGTCATGGCCTTTACCCTCAAGTAGTTTAGTGTTTATTTCCTAAGACTAGAGATATTCTGTTCTAACCTCAGTAGAGTTACCAACTTTTGTAAGATAACGTTGATAAGATACTTTTCTCTGACCCTCCATCTGTATTCCAGTTTTGTCAGCTGACTCAGTAATGTTGTTTATGGTGTTTTTTTCCTTCCCATACAGGATGCAGTCAGAGGTCATGTCTTGCATTAAGTTGCTATGTCTCTTCGTCTCCTTTAAACTAAAACATTTTCACAGCCTTTGTCTTTAGTGACTGACACTTTTGGGGAATCAGGCCCTTTCCTTCCTTTTTGAAAATAGACGTGTCTCATTTGGGGTTTGTCTGGTCTTGCTCTGTCCCTCATTAGTGATATTAATTTTGAAAACCCAGTCAAAGTGTGCATTTAAGTTCTTCACCATATTTTTTTTTCTCTTACATATAATAAGCAACCCATAAGGAGACAGTTTTTCAGAGCATAAAGTATTTTGTTCCTCATCAGAATTTCTCCCTAGTTGGCATCCATTGATGATTTTTGCATGTACTATGATGGTTACAAAATGGTTTTTTCCCCAGACCCAGCACTCTCTATATATTTATTAGTTAGCACTTAGCATTTTATTATAGTCAAGAGACCTCTTGTTTCACTTATTCAGGTAAGTATGGATGCATGAATTGCTGCCTTTTCAATGATTTATAATTCATTATCATACTTAGTTATTCTGGTCCTCAGATTGTCCTGATTTGCCCGCTGTGAGTCCCTTCAAGGTGTCTCTTGCAGCCTTGTGACTTGCCCCCACCCTCCATCACTTTTTTGAGCATCTCCTTGCTTTTTGGTATGGCTACAGATTGCAGGTGCATCTTACCTCCCATCACCCAGCCCTGGAATTAGCCACTTCTCTCAGGAGTCCTTGGTCCTTTTAGAGAGGAATGATATTAGAAACCACGATCTGGTCATTGCTTATTGCTGCTAGAGTGTGTTGGCATCTTGGCTTTTTTGGCCCACAGAGCTCAGAAATAAATGTGCGTATATGCTATAAACATATATACCAATATATATATTCACATATACATGTATATACCTATAGATAACACTTTTTAAGAAATCATGAGTTCACATTGATAACCTCCAGTTCATCCTTATAGGTTTTTTTCTTATTTTGTGTCCTTTCATCAGTGAAAACCCTGGCTCCCAAAACATCAGCACATTTGCTCAGTCTTTTAATACATCCAAAATTATTTCAGAATTGTTTTGTGGGTACCACTACATAAAGCAGACCTACTTAAACAAATTCAGGACTTGTTTACAATTCTCTGCATCAACCAATACTGAAGGTCTGTTGTTAAATATTCATAAGTTACTTGGATTGGTTCTTTTTATTTCCCCTTCTCATTGTGGTTACAGTATTCTTTTGAAATACTTTTGGGTTTATCTGTTCTGCTTTCAGTTTTTCCTTCCCATATTTACTGATTAATTTTTTAATTTGTAGAACATAAATATACTCCCAAAAGTCAAAACTATGGAGATTTTATATATATATATGTGTGTGTGTGTGTGTGTGTGTGTGTGTATGTATGTATGTATGTATATATAATTGTTACTCCTTATGTCTCTTCCACTCCATTCCGTTCCCCCTCATTCAGCCCTTCATAGGTTTCCAGCTTCACTGTTTTCTTGTTTATCTGTCCTTTATTTCTTTTCACAAAGACAAATAGATATGTATATATATATTTTTAAAATTTATTTTTAATTGGAAGATAATTCCTTTACAATGTACTGTTGGTTTCTGCCATACATCAGCATGAATCAGCCATAGGTATACATATGTCCCCTCCCTCTTGAACCTTCCTCCCACCCCATCACACCCCTCTAGGTTGTCACAAAGCACCAGTTTGAGCTCCCTGTGTTGTATAGCAACTTCCCATTAGCTATCTGTTTTACATATGATAATGTATATATTTCAGTGCTACATTCTCAATTTGTCCCACCCTCTCCTCCATCCATAAGTCTGTTGTCTATGTCTGAGTCTCTATTCTTTCCCTGCAAATAGGTTCATCGGTACTATTTTTCTAGATACCATGTATATGCATTAATATACAATATTTGTTTTTCCGTTTCTGACTTACTTCACTCTTTGTAACAGGTTCTTAGGTTCATCTCCCTCACTAGAACTGACTCAAATTTGTTCCTTTTTATGGCTGAGTAATATTCCATTGTATATATGTACCACAACTTCTTTATCCATTCATCTGTCCATGGATATCTGGGTTGCTTCCATGTCCTATCTGTTGTAAACAGTGCTTCAGTGAGCATTGGGGTTCATGAAATGAATATATTTATGTTTTTCCTAATTTCTTACTGTAAAGATATCTGACACTGTTTCCACTGTTTCCCCCATCCATTTCCCATGAAGTGATGGGACCAGATGCCATAATATTAGTTTTCTGAACGTTGAGCTCAAAGCCAACTTTTTCACTCTCCTCTTTCACTTTCGTCAAGAGGCTTTTTAGTTCCTCTTTACTTTCTACCATAAGGGTGGTGTCATCTGCATATCTGAGGTTATTGATATTTCTCCCGCAATCTTGATTCCTGCTTGTGCTTCTTCCAGCCCAGCATTTCTCATGATGTACTCTGCATATAAGTTAAATAAGCAGGTGACAATATACAGCCTTGACGTACTCCTTTTCCTACTTGGAACCAGTCTGTTGTTCCATGTCCAGTTCTAATTGTTGCTTCCTGACTTGCATGCAGGCTTCTCAAGAGGCAGGTCAGGTGATCTGGTATTCCCATCTCTTTCAGAATTTTCCACAGTTTGTGGTGATCCACACAGTCAAAGGCTTTGGCATAGTCAATAAAGCAGATATTTAGATACTGCTAAATTCCCTTATATAGAAATTGTGCCATTTTGCATTTCCATAGGCAATATATGAAGATGCCTATTTCCCCACAGCTTGTTGAGAAACTATATTATCAAGCTTTTGAATTTTTGCCAGTCTGGTGGGTGAGAACTTTTTGTAGATTGCTCTTATTATGAGTGAAGTTGAATGTCTTTTCATCTTTAAGGTCCATATTCATCTCTCTTTTTCTTAATTATGTCTTCATGACTTTGACAGTAGGATTTTTGGTTCTTTTTTTTCCTTTCAGTTTTTTTTTTTAATTATTTTGGCTGAGCTAAGTCTTTGTTGCTTTTCTTGGGCTTTCACTAGTTGCAGCAAGTCGAGGCTACTCTTTGTTGTGGTGCGCAGACTTCTCATTGCTGTGGTTCTTTTGTTGCAGAGCACAGGCTCTGTTAAGTATGGGTTTCCAGAAGTTGCAGCATGTGGGCCCAGTAGTTGTGGCACATGGAATCTCCTGGCCCAGGGATCGAACCCATGACATCTGCATTGGCAGGCAGATTCTTATCAAGTGTGCCACCTGGAAAGTTCCTTTCTCTCCATTTTTAAAGGTTCTTTCTATGTTAAGGATGTTAGCCCTTTGTCTATGATATATTTGCAAATACTTTCTTCTCGTTTATTTTCTTTCTGTATTTACTTATTTTTTTTTGCCAAAAAAGAGATTTTTGTTTATTTTGTTTATGTAGTCAAATTTATTACTCTTTTATTGCCTCTGGATTTTGAATGATAGTTAAAAAAAGTCTTTCCCTCCTCCTAGGTTACAGAAAAGTTCTGGAATCCTTTGTGAAGGATAGTTTGGCTATATGCATCAGAAACCTTCTGCATACTTAACAGTTGTAGCTATAGGGAAATAGAAATCCTGAGGAACAAAATGTGAAATGTTATATATTAGGTTGGTCCAAACATAATTGAAGTTTTGGACCGTAAATTTTAAATCATTATAGCTAGGCTCAAAGTTATCTTTATTAATCAGAATAGGAAGCATTGCAATCAACATATTTTTGCCAACAAGAAATAAGTTTATTTATTCTTACAGTGTGAAAATCCATGTTTCGGGATTCAGTAAACTCTTGGAAAGCATTTTCTGCCTCCTGCTGGTTATGAAAACATTTTCCCTGCAAAAAGTTGTCAGGATTCTTGAAGAAGTGGTAGTCAGTTGGCAGGAGGTCAGATGAATATGGCAGATGAGGCAAAACTTCGTAGCCCAATTCGTCCAACTGTTGAAGCCTTGGTTGTGCGACATGCAGTCAGGCATTGTCATGAAGAAGAATTGAATCCTTTCTGTTGACCAATACCAGGCATATTAGTTTTTGGTGCATTCATCAGAAAACTTAGCATACTTCTCAGATGTAATGGTTTTGCTGAGATTCAGAAAGCTAGTGGATCAGACTGGGAGCAGACCACCAAACAGTGATCATGATCTTTTTTGGGTGGGAGTTTGGCTTTGGGAACTGCTTTGGAGCTTCTTCTTGGTCCAGCCACTGAGCTGGTTGTTGCTAGTTGTTGTATACAATCCACTTTTCATTGCATGTCACAGTCTAATCAAGAAATGGTTTGTTGTTGCGTAGAATAAGAGAAGATGACACTTCAAAATGATGATTTTTTTTATTTCAGTCAGCTCATGAGGCACACGCTTACCAAGCTTTTTCACCTTTCCAATTTGTTTCAAATGCCAAACGACCATAGAATGGTCGACATTGAGTTCTTCAGCAACTTCTTGTATAGCTGTAAGAGGATCAACTTTGCTGATGGCTCTCATTTGGTTGTTGAGTTCCGATAGCCAGCCACTGTGCTCCTCATCTTCAAGGCTCTTGTTTCCTTTGCAGAACTTCTTGAACCACCACTGCACTGTATGTTCATTAGCAGTTCCTGGGCCAAATGTGTTGTTGATGTTGCACATTGTCTCTGCTGCTTTACGACCCATTTTGAACTTGAATAAAAAAATCACTTGAATTTGTTTCTTATCTATTATTTCTATAGTCTTAAATAAATATAAAATAAACAGCAAGTATTAAGTCATTAGCAAAAAAACATGAAGCAAGAAATGTGCATTAAAATGTTGTATAACATAACCACATTTATTTAAGAATGTATTCCAATATCAAATGGCAAGTTTCAGTAGTGCAAAACTGTAGCTACTTTTGCACCAACCTAATGTATAGGAACGTTGACTTCAGCATTTTTTATAATAGTGAAAAATTGAAAACAACATAAATGCCTAAAGTAGGGAACTGGTTAGACTAGTGGTTCTCAATCTTATGAGACTCAGTGTTTGATTTTTATGTTTTTAAAGCCTCTTTTACTGTTTGGAAATGAAATGCATAGATAACATATCTATGCCCATGATTTCAAAGTAATAAAAATAACTCCCTAACTATACTATAAAGGATAAATAGAAGAAGTAATATTTAATAAAGTAATGTAATTTATAACAAAATAATAGCTATCTCAATATGTTTAGTCATTACAGTGGAAGACATAATGCCTTAGTAGTCAGATGCTTGTATTCATATGTTGAATCACTGTGCATATTACAACTACAAATGCACAGTGATTCACGCATGTTGCATTGGTGATTCAGAAATACCACAACTTGAGTTAAGTCTTAGTAAAATTCTGAACAAAACAAGATAAAATCTCCTCTTGAAGTAATGCAGCTGCCTTCCTGAAAAATTCAATACATGTTAGAACTATCGGAAACATTTTGTCTTATGTGTAATTAGGTTTCAGGTCATGTAATTATGAATAAATTTTCACCTACTTGAACACCTGGTGGGACATTTGAAAGTTGTGCAGTAGACAGGCCAGTTCTCTGGTGTGTGGTAATATCTTGAGTGGTGTAGGATGTCTAGCATCCCTGGTCCCTCCCTGGTAAGTGCAGTAGTGCTCCCTAGTGATTATGGCAACAAGAAAGCATCTCCTCAGATTTACACAATACTTTCCTAGGAGGCAGTTGAAAACCACTAGGTTAGGTAATTGATATACTGGAATATTGTTCATCCATTAAAAAGAATGAGGGAGATCTACATATACCATCATTGTAGATGTTGAGAATATATTGTCAAGTGAAAAAAAAACAGGCTATAAAACATCATGTGTGGTATCTCACTTTTGTTAAATACATACACATACAAGGAAGAAGGGCTGGAAATCAGAATGTTAATAGAGATGACATTCTTTTCTTGTCTAAAATTTTTAAAACTATAAGTTGGATTGTTTTTTGTAAAACAATTACTTCTTGACACAAGAGTTTAAAAACTATCTAGGTCAGTCACTGGTCAATTTTTTTGTTATCATTGTTGAAGAAAGTTTGAGGAAAGAAAAACGTCATTAAAAGGATGTGAAGAAGAAGATAATTTGATAAAAATTGACATTTAATATAAAATCATTTTTGTTTTAAATGGGAGAAATGGGGTAGTTTCTGTTCCAAATATTTACTTTGAAGCTATGGCCAGAAAAGTTACCTTTCTTTCCTCTGTCACCTTTCTGCAGGTCTTCATTTAGAAACAAAAGAAAAGAATAATAATCACCACTTAAAGGAGGGAAAGGTGCCTTGAAGAGTGTTTCTTGTATTTTAGGAAGAAACGTTCTATTACAGAATGTGAGAAATGTATGCCCCAGGCCAAACAGATGAAATCCCTTCTCTACCTTCAAAGCCTGTGTTCTTAGATTCCTGTGGATCACAGAGAACAACTCTGCTAGGTTGCCCTGACTTGAGAGTGGTAGAATTTGGGGCAGCCAGGGACACACATGTATGCATTTTTATAACTTTAGAGGGTTTGGATTGTACTCCTTGCCTTGGTATTTCAGAGACAGTACTGTCATTGGAACTGGAGGAAGGTCTGTTCTGTTCTCTGCTTACTGTGGGAGAAAGGGAGGGAGCTGTCCTAGGTTTAACTCCCAACTCAAGTATAAATTAGTACATCCCAAGGTGTATAATTAAAGAGTTTTTGCCCCCGACTTTTTATTATGAAAAATTTCTAACTTGTAGAGAACTTGAAACAACAGTACAGTGATTACTTGTAGCCCATTACCCAGATAGAGCAGTTATTAACGTTTTGTCAGATGGGCTTTATCTGTAACTGTGTATGTCTTAGGTATGTGACATTATTTTCCCATGGGAAAATAAATTGTGGGCATTATGAGACTTCCAGTTAAAACTTGTGTTTGTTTCTCTGCAGGTGCCATATCTACTTAAATGCTTGAAATAGTAGGTACTGTAGGAAGTAACAAAGCTGCCCTGAAATAAAAAGGAACATCATTTTTGTGTTTTCTTATTTGGAATGAGCTCATCTTATCTCCATGAACTTTTCAGCACAGTGTATTACCTTGTGTAATCATTTGCAGATTTCTGGCTTCTTGTGCTGAAGATAGTCATATGGTATTTTAAAGCTAGTAATTTTTCTTTATGTTCTAGATGATCCCTCTGATAAGCCACCTTGCCGAGGCTGCTCCTCCTACCTCATGGAGCCTTATATCAAGTGTGCAGAATGTGGTCCACCTCCTTTTTTCCTCTGCTTACAGGTAACTCATTAAGGGGAGGCTTGCCTAGTTTTATGGGCACAGTAAATTCAGTGATGACTGTCAGTTGCTCAGAAGGACCGTACCTTGTTAAATCTATTTTTTCTAGTCAGTCTTTAATTACACATTTTACCAGTGAAAAATTGGAGAATAGAGCAAGATGGATGAGAGAGTCTGTTGAATATTCCACTTCCTCCTGTGTCAACCTAATGCTGTTTTTGCCAGTAGATTTCAAGTATTGGGACTACAGGAAATAGAATTGGAGGATTATTCCTTTTGATATTACCCGTGACACTGTTTTTTATCTTATTGAAGAGTGATGTTTGGGCAGGTGACAAACAAAGGAACAAAGTGTTTTGTCGATGATAGTAATAGCAGTACTGATAAGTGCTTACTCTGTGCCAGGCTCTATTTTAAGTACTTTGCATGAATTAACTTTTAAATCATCACTGCAGCCCTAGGGAGTAAGTAGTGATTAGTACTCCCATTTTATAGAGGAAACTCGGCCAAAGAAAGGTTAAGTAATTACTTCAAGGTCACACAGAAAATACCATATTTTATCAGATCCAGAAAGCTATTGATTAAAAGAAACATCCCAGTTTCAGAGATGTTAAAGTGTAAAAATGGCTGATGGAAGTTGTAGTATACTTTTTATTATAAGACGAATCCACATTTCAGAGTTTTAAAATATGACAAAATATATCTTAGAATTGCTGAAATACACTAAGAGCAAGGATTCAAATTTAGACAGTCTGCTTCCAGGGCTTATGCTTGTCTAAAAGGAGGAGTTTCCTCAGAATAAGTCTTTTTTCCCAGATTGTTGTTTTTTCTCTGTGAGGGCCTTTGAAAAGCTGTGATCGTGAACTTAACGTTTGAGTTGTGGCTGCAAACAAGAGTAAATGAATTCTTAAAAACTCATTCAAGAGTAAAATACCCCCAAGTCATCTTCTATCCTTTAAGAAAGCGTTTTAAATTGTAACTTTTTGGTAACTTAATTTTCCTTTCTTTTGCAGTGTTTCACTCGAGGATTTGAGTACAAGAAACATCAAAGTGATCATACTTATGAAATAATGGTAATGATGAAGTTGTAGGAATTTCCCTACATTTTCAAATTTTATAATGGATATTAGTCTTTCTTCATCTGCAAGTATCTCCCTTTTCTTTCCCCCACATGTGAATTAGGTAATCATTGCCCAATAAGCTTTTTAGGATTTTATGGATCTACTAAAGCATTCAAGTCTGAAAATCATTTTATGTACTCAGATTTTTGGTTTAAATTAGAAGGAATTTAAAGGAAGTATTCTTTGAGATTTACTAATGTAAGGATGAGAGGTGTGCTGCTTTCTAGGTTCATTTATAAACATAGTGAATGTATTGTTGCTGTGTTTGGCTAATGGTATTTTTATGTGGTTCATGTGGGCAGTGGTGAGATTTATGTCTGGCACTCTACCTTCTCGGCCTTGGAGAAATTGGTTATCCTCGTAGAGTTAAGTTGTAAAATGAATATAGGGTGAATGATAAAGTAATATATAAAATCACTTTGAAGAGATAGATTGACTCATAGGCCAGAATAAGACTTAGCTATAATTTGATTGATTTTTTTGACACCTGTAAAGAAGGAATGAGAGACGGATATTAGTAGTGTCCTTCCAATATTTTGGAGAAGGAAATTGGAACCCACTCCAGTATTCTTGCCTGTAGAATCCCATGGACAGCTGGCAGGGTCGCATAGAGTCAGACATGACTGAAGTGATGTAGCATGCATGCATGCATTCCAATATCTAGCCAGAGGAGTGGGCACTTTACTAAGCCAAAGTTAATATCTGGTATGCTTGGAGGTGGGTATACAGTACCTTTGTCTGTTATCAGAGCCTGTCTCCTGGTTCACCAAGTAGTTTTCTTATATTTGGCCTCCTATGTTGGTTTTTCTTAAAGGAAGGAATGCTGGTTGGGTATCTTCTTAACAGTAGTTTCACATCATGGATTAATCAGTTGATACTTGTGTAGTTTTCTCTTACTGCCATAACAACTTATCAAAAATGAAGCAGCTTACACAACAGGAATTTATCATCTTACAGTTCTGTTGGCAGAAGACCAATTATATTCATTGGTTTGCTCCAGATTCCGTAGGGCTGAAATGAAAGTGTTGGTCTGTCTGGATTTTTAATCGGAGACCCTAGGGGAGAATCGACTTTCAGTCTCTTTCCATTCTCATTCAAGTTGTTGACAGAATTCACTGCCTGGAGGTTGTAAGAGTGATGATACTGTTTCCTTCTTGATTGTTGGCCAGGACTTGCTCTCAGCCTGTAGAGGTTCCTGACCCCCTTTGTCCATATTCAAAGCCACCAACAGCAGGGAGGCCTTGAAGGTTATTGATGAAATACTTGGCCTCTCTGACCTCTCCTGGTTCATCACTCTTGTGCTGGATCTCTCTGACTCCTCTCTCTCTTAAGGCCTATGTGATTACAGTGGATCCACCTGCATAATCGCCCTATTTTACCGTCAGTTAATTGGTACCTGGTCAGCATAGTCCCTTCACAAGAATATCTAGTTAGTGCTGGACTAATCAGGGGACAAGAATCTTTGGGGAGTGGGAGGCTTCTTTAGAATTCTGTCTACCACAGTGCTGTAGCACATCTATTTCTGTCTTTTAGAAGTTTGAAAAGGGTAACTCAGCATCTCCAAGTCTTATTTGTGAAGCCTTGAGTGAATTTCTGGGCCTGTAATGCCGAGAGTCAGATCCTGGTCCATAATGAATTAGTCAAAAAAATGCTCCTTAGTAAGAGTTCTTGGCAGCCAACTGTCTGGCCTTCCGCTACCTCTCTCTAAACACTTTCAGTCTTCTAAGTAGTTTCTTCACTAATTATAAGGTTTGGAATATATTTTTTAATATTAGGCTTTGTTTTTTAGATCAGTTATAAGTTCACAGTGAGATTGAGTACAAAATACAGAAATTTCACATGTATCCTCTGCCCCCACAAATGCATAGCCTCCTCTATTATCAGCATCCCCCACCAGAATTGTACATAAATTATCACTGAGGAACCTATATTGATACCTCATTATCACCCAAAGTCCATAGTTTATATTAGGGTTCACTCTGCATGTTAACACATTCTATAGATTTGTGGAAATACAGAATGACACAAATCTACCATTATAGTATCATACAGAGTAGTTTCATGGTCCTGAAAGTCTTCTGTGTTCTGCCTTTTCATGCACCCCTCCCGCTAGCTCCTGGCAGCCATGGATCTTTTTACAACCTCCATGGTTTTGCCTTTTCCAAAATGTCATAGAGTTGGGATCGTATAGAGTGTACCCTTTTCAGATTGGCTTCTTTCACTAAGTAATATGTGTATAAGTTTCCTGCATGTCTTTTCGTCGCTTGATAGCTCGTTTCTTTTTTAGCCCTGAATAATAGTCTGTTGTCTAGATGTACCACAATTTATTTATTCATCCACCTACTGAAGGATATCTTGGTTGCTTCCAAGTTTTGACAATTAAGAATAAAGCAACTATAGATATCCACGTACAGGTTTTTCTTCAGACCTGAGTTTTCAGTTCCTTTGGGTAAATACCAAGAAACATGGTTGCTGGATCATATGGTAAGGGTATGTTTCATTTTGTAAGAAACTGTCAAACTGCCCAAAGTGGCTGTACCATTTTGCGTTCCCACCAGCAGTGGAAGAGAGTTCCTGTTGCTCCACACCCTTGCCAGCATTTGGTGTTGTCAGTGTTCTGGGTTTTGGCCATTCTGATAGGTATATGGTGCTGTCTCATTTTAACTTGCATTTCTCTGACAACATATGATATGGAATATATGAAATATGAATTTTTTTTCCCTTTTGTTAACTGCAAAATGAATGCAGGGTTGGAGGAAGAGTGTGGTCAAAGTAGCTGTGGCTCTGAGTTCATTTCACTAAGGTTATCCCATCTTCAAAAAGTTAGCTTTATTCTTCCCAAATTCACACAAGAATGCTAAGAAGCAGAATACATATTTATTTATTTGAATTGTGATTCAGTGTACTTTGAGTAGATTGAGATTATCCTCTGCAGGAAAACTGACCATGAACTCGCTTCAACTATTCCGGGCACCATGCCTTCTGCCTGATGCTGACGGCATGAAGTTTCGCTCCAAGTCCATCTAACTCTTCAGATTACATCATTCTTTTCTCACATATTCTACACCCATACAAACACATTTCAGAATTCTGTTCTTTACTTTATAGTGCTTTTGGAGATTACTAATGCTCTTTTTTTTCTTCTAATCTTTATTCCTAGAAAAGGAAAAGATGAATCTCCTTCCATAGGAATGATGACCAAATTTTGGTTTTCTATACATGAAGCCACTAAAACCTTGATTTTTTTTTTTTTTTTTTCCCATATGAAGCCTCAGAAAACTTTAAATGGTTTTCAGTACTTTTGCCATCTCACAGTGCTGTATTTTTGGAAGTTACTCATGCTGTGGTGGGTGGTGCATTAATCAAGATTTCTGAGTTCTTTGCCTATTTTTGTCTTATAATTCTTAGAACTTTTAACAAGTCAAGGCACCTCTTTTTGCCACACCCTTTATATCAGTGATTCTTAAACTTTAGTGCATGAGAATCACCTGGGAGCTGCTTAATATTGTAGATTCCTAGACCTTGCTATTAGAGATTCTTGTTCAGTAGGGCCAAGATAGGGTTCAGAAATTGAAAAACACTGATTCAACTTTGAGAAAAACTGCCTTATATGCCCATTTAGTTTTTGGTGTAGAAAGTCTTTTGGTTTATCTTATAGTAAAGTTGGTGAGGACTAATTAATATTAGAAAATACACTTTCAGAAATACAGGCTTTTCAACTATGAGTTGTTGTATTTGCCTGTATTGAGTTGGTGATGGACAGGGAGGCCTGGCATGCTGCGATTCATGGGGTCGCAAAGAGTCAGACATGACTGAGCGACTGAACTGAACTGAACTGATGGTACTTTTCAGATTGAGTGATTATTTTGAATTTAATACAGATACAGGCTCTGAAATTTCTTGTTTGGATCTCATAGTACCTCACATGAGGCATATTCCTAGTAGGTGCTCAGATAAAATGTATTGCTTATTAGTAATAGAATTTGACAGATCATAGAGGGTTTTAGTGTGTGTGTGTGTCATTAACAGAAGATAGAACAATTTCTGAACACCTGTGTGATTGCAGGATCGCTCTTCTATTTTTTTATTTGGCCGTGCTTGGTCTTAGTGGTGGGGATCTTCTCTCGTCGTTGCAGCATGCGAACTCTTAGTTGCAGCGTGCCAGCTCCTTGACCAGAGTTTGAAATTACACCCCCTGTATTGAGAGAAGAGTCCTAACCACTGGACCACTAGAATTCCTAAAGATCTTGTGTGTGTGTGTGTATAGGAAGTACTCACTTCAATATCTATGTGATCACACTGAGGTAAAGTTTGTACAGAAAGGCAGAATAAATTATTTCCCTTTGTTTACTAGTTTTGAAAGTATGAGTTCCTTCTCTGGCATCCTCTAGACATTGAGGATGTTTGGCATGTTGTAAACCTTTGCAATTGTTACTCTTTTTAATGTTCAAAATGTTCCATTTTTAGTTAGTGGGAACCTCTACAAGTTGACCTCTGAATCCTTTTGACATGATCCTTATATTCTTTGAGAGTTTTTTTGCTTTCCAGTATAACAAAATGTTCCAGTCTCTATCTTGTTTTACGTTTAATTCTATAAAAAGAAACATCCTTGCCAAAACTAGGTAAATTGTACAGAAAGGCAGAATAAATTATTTCCCTTTGTTCTACTAGTTTTTTGAAAGTATGAGTTCCTTCTCTGGCATCCTTAGACATTGAGGATGTTTGGCATGTTGTTGTAAACCCATTGCAATTGTTACTCTTTTTAATGTTCAAAATGTTCCATTTTTTAGACCTCTACAAGTTGACAGGGCACATATCCTTATAGTTTGAGAGTTTTTTTTTTGCTTTCCAGTATAACAAAATGTTCCAGTCTCATCTTGTACGTTTCCTCCCCAAAACTAAAATGAGTCTTTTCTTCAAAGAGCCCTGGTTCCTTTAGTGGGAAATTGTACTTAGAGACCACACACAGGGCACTAGAAGTATTCGTTGTGTTGGATTAGTCATTTTTTCTAGATCTTTTCATTGAACAGTGTTTGGACAATTTTGGGGGTTTTTTTTTGAAATTTCTTATACAGTTTTTAAAGGTTACACTTCATTTACAGTTATTACAAAATATTGGCTATGTTCCCTGTGTTGTACAATACATCCTTGTAGCCTTACACCCAATAGTTTGTACCTCCCACTCCTTCACCCCCTATATTTTACCCCCCACACACATACTGGTAATCACTTCTTTGTACTCTATATTGGAAATTTTTCTTTTAAGACAAAATACATCATGAGTTCATACTAAAACTTGCATTTCAAATACCAGACCACATGGTTTTACATAACCTCATAGATCGCCTATCTTTCTTTTCCCCCAAGCCCCAAATCCCACTGTCCATTGATACCAGTACAGTTACTTAACAGCTTTATCCTACACTACATCAACATAAAATAATCTCAGAATAACTGTACCAGCACTACTTGAAAACAGTAGTTTTCAATCACTACTTGATTTTTTTTTGGCAGTTCGTTTTACTTTTTAAAGTATATTCTACGAGAAATATATAGTCACATTATTGTGTTTTAAAGTCACCTGGGATTGCTTCTTTCTGTGTGATTATGCCTTAAAATCCATCCATAGGTTTATTTGTTACATTTTACTTTTGATTCTTGTGATTTTAAAATTTAATACTTAATGTACAGTATTTATGTTTCCAAAGTCAGGTCTACAAAAAAGGAATATTCAGAGAGGACCAGCTTTTATCCTTGTCCTTTCCATCCTATCTTCTCCCTCCCTCCCCAGTAGGTAAATTTGGTTCTAATATATGATTTAATCTTGCATTTTAATAGATAGAAATATACACATTTGTATTCCTCTCTTAGCTAAATGGGAACACACTATTATACTTATCTCTACCTTTGTGCTAAGTTTAAGAAACATATTTCTACATGAGCTAAATGGCATTTGTGGTTAATAATATTTATTGGAGATCCTAATGGTAGAACTAGAGATGGGGAGTACGAACAACTAATGAGAACGTTCTTTAGGCATCACTCCACACTATGAGAATGATAGCCATTGGATTATAATTAGGATTTGATTTGGGGTTGCTGGGTTCCATTTCTCTATCTGTTCTTAGGCAGAACTTTTTCTTCCTCAGACCTCAGATTTTCCTGTTCTTGATCCCAGCTGGACTGCTCAAGAAGAAATGGCTCTTTTAGAAGCTGTGATGGACTGTGGCTTTGGAAATTGGTAAGAGCTTGGGAGGAAGGGTTGTCCTGCCCTAGTGGTCTCCAAAAAGACAGTGCTGTTGAATTAAAAAGAGGAACCTCAGAAAAAGGAGTTAGGGGCCATGTTGCTTTTCTCTTGACCTGTGACTTAAGAGACAAGTCCTTTTCCCTTCTACACGTTTTTCCCTAAGGCTGAAATGCCTCACAGGGCTACGGGATGTTTAGTGGTCTGTGACCGGCCAGCTCTAAAAGACCACTTTGGACATATCAACACCACGGAAGGTTGATTATTCCTCTATGAATAGTGGGGAAGTGTAGACTCTATTAGTTATTCTTCCTTTCTAATTTTATGAACTTTTCTTGGCTGTAGATGGCCTTGTCATTTAAGTGAGTCAGACTTTAGATAAATGGCCATAGCTTGCCTGAGATTCAAGTTTGACAGACTACCTATTCGTGTTTTCTGGTTTTAGTGTGTAGATACTTACTTAGTCCTAACATGGCAGAATTGAACAGCATTCAGTTGCTTTATGAGGTGACACGGCTTGATAATGTTACTGCTACTTTCATTTTTACCTTTTTGGAGTACTTTCTTTTTTTTAAAGGTGTAACACATCATTTTTATTCACAGACAACAGCATCATTTACATTTACAAAAATTAAAGGACTTCAGAAGAGCTACTAAAATTAATACAGTTGACCTTCAACAACATAGGTTTGAACTGTGCTGCTGCTGCTGCTAAGTTGCTTCAGTTGTGTCCAACTCTGTGCGACCCCAGAGACGGCAGCCCACCAGGCTCCCCCGTCCCTGGGATTCTCCAGGCAAGAGTACTGGAGTGGGTTGCCATTGCCTTCTCCATGGAGTACTTTCAAACTGATAATTTTTTTTTATGAACTAGATAGCAGAGGCATTATTGAATATAATTTTTTCATGAAGAATCTGAAGCTTAGGGAGTTAAAATGACTTCTTATGACCGCATAGTTTATTAATGTTACCAGAGGACCCTTAAATAGCTCTTCCCTGTCCTGACTTCCTAGAGTATATCCTCTATCAGATGTTGATAAAATATACTATGCTGCCTCCATTATGTCCAGGACCTTGAAGAAAGAGATTTGAGTTCCATTCACATTTTGCTTTTATTTATTAAGCATCATAAAATTTTGTTTACTATGGGAATACCAAAGAAGATAGAAAAAAGTGATCATTTTCTTACTAGTCTTCTTTGGCCTAGTTTTTCATTTTTTTGTCTAAAAGGGGCTATTCCTCTTTGTACCCCTTTCTTAGCAAAGACCACAAAAAGACCATTGTTTCTCTCTCTGCTATGGGTAAGGCACTAAGGCTGGTGGTGAGGATGTTGGAGCCAAGAATTATGACATGTATCCTGCCTTCAAGAAGCTTGTAGTCTAGTAGGGGAATCAGCATATATGTACAGATGGTTGAAATACATAAATCAGAGCATAGTGATGCCTTAGGAGGCAAGTGAAGTGGAGGCAGGTGCCTTAGGAGGCATGATACAAGTGAAGTATCGTGGAAGAGAGAGGTTGAGAGGGAACTTTGAGATATTTCACCTCTACCTCTGCATCATCTGGGCCAGGAGTCAGGGTTCTTCAGTACAAATTAAGTGGCTTTGACACTTCCGTGCTTTGTGTTCTTAAGCAAGTTTCTTAACTTCTTTGGGCCTCATTTTTTTCATCTGTGAAACTGAGATAGTAAATACACTGCACAGTTAATACTAGCATTGATTTAAATCATGTACATATTTCCAGCTTAGAGCTTGGTCTGTCATGAGAGGTCTAGTAAAGAAATGTTTGTTCACATGAAGCGTTTTGTAAACTATAAAATATGCAAATATAAATGTTCTGAAGTGGCTTATTAATCATAGCAATTCTTTTGATAGAGCCTAGCTCACAGGGAAATTCACAGATTTGCTAGTAATCTTCCTTATTTTGGTGGAAAGAAAAGGGTGTTTTAGATATTGGCATCTTTATCATGGAATAGCAGGATTTGAAACATCAGATTATACCAATACTATGTTTTTATTTGTCTCACTCTTCTGCCAATAGCTGCATGATATCAGTTTCGAGATATTAAGTTCCACACATTATATCATTGGGACTTAAAATACGGAAAGAACAAACCATGCTTTGACTGTTATGTATAAATCAAAACTCTGCTTCCTTTTCTCACTTTCCACACTCTAGGCAGGATGTAGCCAATCAGATGTGCACCAAGACCAAAGAGGAGTGTGAGAAGCACTATATGAAGCATTTCATCAATAACCCTCTGTTTGCATCTACCCTGCTGAACCTGAAGCAAGCAGAGGAGGCAAAAACTGCTGACACAGCCATTCCATTTCACTGTAAGTACCTCCCTGTATCAATAAGAGAGTCCAGTATTTAACTCATTATAGTTAACCATCCCAGTATTAAGTCCAAGAAGCAATTTGTTATTTTTGTTCACTTGGTTGTGGCAATTATAGCAATTTTTTTTTTAAATCTCATGTGACTTAGGGACTCATGGATCTAACAAAACATAACCAAACCCATGATGAATTATAAATGGACATCTTTTCCAAATGACTCCCAGGGCACAAATAATGAGATATGATTATTTTTATTTCCCCTGCCTCTTTCCTCATACTCTCTGGAGACAGTTCATAGCTGACTAACTTAAAACCTGGGGCTGTCTCCTGTTTGGATAGCCCTTTGGATGTTAGCACTTTGTTCTCAAATGCCTTAGACCATTTCTTCCTCATGACAACACAGACAGGAAGAGCAAGTGCTTTGGTTTTGCACACAAGGAACCTGAAATTCAGAAAGGTTAAATAATTTGTGCAAGATCACAGGTCTAGTGACTCAATTCCAGCTCACTCCAAATCCAGTGGGGTTTTTGCCTGTCAGTTGGATGGGATTTGTAAATTGAGATTGAGAAGAGAGCTGAAGCAGACAGGGTAAATACTTAAGTTCTGTAATGCTAAAGAAAAGATCCTTGATTTTCTTTTATATTAGGGAAGCAAAAAGCAGAGGGAATTTTCCATATTTACTTAGAGGATTCCCTAAATCTTAGTTTCCTTTTTTTTTTTTTCTCTTTTCCCTGCCCTTTGTAGCCTGTGGGGTCTTAGTTCCCCAACCAGGAATCGAACCCATGTCCCTTGCAGTGGAAGTGCAGTCTTAACCACTAGACCACCAGGGAAGTCCTCTTAATTTCTTTTTTAAGAAATCAGTTTGTTTCCGTAATACTTTACTTTTTTACTTTCCTTTATAAAAATCTTTTGAATTTTATTTATTCTCTCAGACACTGTCTTTCTCCAAATAAAAATATTTCAGAATCTAAATGAGAACTATTTTTATGCTAGTATTTTATTAAGTTATTAAGAAAAACTCTAAATTCTTTCAGCTGCAGATGACCCTCCCCGACCTACTTTTGACTCCTTGCTTTCTCGGGACATGGCAGGATACATGCCAGCTCGAGCAGATTTCATTGAGGTAGGAGAAACTTGTTTTTGTTTCGGGTGAGGCCGTATCTCTTAGCTATAGGTTCCATACCACTAAAAAGCTTTTCAAAACACTGTAATTTGAAGGGCCTTAGGCAGTCCCATTTTCTTCATCTGAGTGCCTTTCTCATTTGTAAACCTTTTTTTTTTAGGAAGGTAGAAGTTCTTCAGACCAAGAACCTATTTCTTAAGTCCCATTTCCTTAGTAAGTATAGGTTTCTATAGTCTGATTCTCATTCCACACTTAGAGGGTTCCAAGGTTGTATTATATCAGGGGGTTGGGAAACTTTTTCTATTAAGGTCCAGATAGTAAATATTTTAGATTTTGTAGACCATAAAGTCTCTGTTGGAACTAAACTTTGCCATAATTATGCAAAAAGCAGCATAGCTAATAGTAAGCAAATGAGCATGCTGGTGCGCCAGTGAAACTTTATTTACAAAAATAGGCAGTGGGCTGAATTTGGTCTATAGGCTGTAGTTTGCTGTCTTCTGTACTGTATTCACAAGTGTATAAAGAATGATGAATGTGTAGAAAAGCTACATGTTCTTACAGCTGTAAAGCCATGTGAATGTAGTCACACGTCTCTTGATTTATCACCTTATCCACAATTATAGCACTCTTGGAGGTAATTAAAGTTTAGCAAACTACAAACAATTTTGCTGGTCACACCCAGGTTAGCATTTTGTTCTTGGCAGCTGATGTTGTAGAGCTCCCTCATAGACACTACCCCTGCAGATTGTACTCATTGAACAGAATATGAACAAATCTACCCACTGAGCTGTATAACCAATATTCTGGAATAAATAGAGCTCTCAGAAGGTGGTAGGAAGGTAGATGAATAGTGCATATGATTTTCTTACCTAAATACTTGAAGGACTAGTCAGAGTAAGATTTTCTTGATTTAAATTTTATGAACAGACTACTTTTAGTTTTTAGGACCAAATATTTATTCCTCTGAGAAGGCAATGGCACCCTACTCCAGTACTCTTGCCTGGAAGATCCCATGGACGGAGGAACCTGGTAGGCTGCAGTCCATGGGGTCACTAAGAGTCAGACACGACTAAGCAACTTCACTCTTCACTTTTCACTTTCATGCATTGGAGAAGGGAATGGCAGCCCACTCCAGTGTTCTTGCCTGGAGAATCCCAGGGACAGGGGAGCCTGGTGGGCTGCCGTCTATGGGGTTGCGCAGAGTCGGACACGACTGAAGTGACTTAGCAGCAGCAGCAGCAGGTGTTCCTGGACTCATAGCTTTCTCATTTTTTTGCTGTCAGTATTGCCTGAAAGCCTCTCAAATTTTTTCCATGATTTTTTACTTATGGCAGTTATCCTGGCCTTGTACCCCATTCAGTACTTTTTAACAAGTGTGTGTTTGTATATTTGCTGTTTGCTTTTAAAGCATGGCTCCTGTAAAGGCGTTACTCAAAGCTGATGGATCTGAGGTGGGAATTTTTTTCCCCAAACAGGAGTTTGACAATTATGCGGAGTGGGACTTGAGAGATATTGATTTTGTCGAAGATGACTCGGACATTTTACACGGTAACATTTTATTTCAATAAGTGTTTCTATTGATTGCAACCTGTAATGAGATTGTGCTGGCTGCTAGGAACGTAAGAATGAATAAGATAGTCTCCTGCCCCTTATGGGACTGAAAGTATAGTGGTTAAGATGCTGAACATATCCTGTTGCCGAGGTTTAACCGTAATGAGAAGATCATTTGTGATGATGGTGAGAATGTTGATCATATAATGGTGGTTGGGAATATCCCACCCCCTGAACTATGTGAGCTTTCTTTTAATTGAGACAAGCCTATGCTGAGGTAATTGGTTAAATGGTCCTTATTGCCTCCTTAAAAGAAAAGGAATCAGGGTGAAAACCTGGGACTTCAACAGCAACTACTGATACGAAATGTTCGTCGTAATTTGTTACCCCAGATTTCCCATAGCAGGGGAAAAGAATGGAAGTTTAAGAGTTTTTAGACCAAGACTGAAAATTTCTTCTTCCTCAGAACTGTTGGATTTTTAGCACTTCTGAATTCTTAAGATTAGCCTGACTTACTAACTCTTTTGTTATAAGTAAATGGTTAATGTCAATAAGGCTTTTAAAAGTGGATGGTTAGACTTATACTGGGTATCTTTTTTTCATTTCTTTCAATTTTCAGTGAACTATGTATTTAAAATAATCCCAAATCTTCTGTTTCATTTCAGTCCAGAATTAAGGGTGATGTATGTAGTAAGTGAATCCCTTGGATTCTGTATTTCCTAAACATTTTTGTTATTTCTCTTAACTGTATATGCCAGGTAGGAAGGGCAAGTCAGACTCCTTGTTGAATTATAAATCGAGTTTTCAAGTTGCGTTAACTGGTCCTCTGTCCCTTGAAGGGGAAATTTTACTCTTCCCTCCATAGAAGAGCTGTCTAGGTATTTGTTACACCAGATCTGAGACCAAGAAAGAGTCCTCATAAAAATTTTACCTTTAGAATTTTTTCTCTACATACTTCTTGAGCAGTTTTCTTTGCAAAATTTCATTTCTCTCCTTTTCTCCCACACAGCTTTAAGGAAAAGTCAAAGTGACGCAGATTGAACTAAAAGAGGAAAGCTTGAAGGCAAACTGCTTTAGTGTTCTCTAGAGCCATTGTACTTGTTCAGGCTTCCATGTCAGTCTCTGCTTTTCAGCCCTGGTAACTGGTGTCACTGTCTGTTCTCACCTCGTGGTGATGCCCCCTGAAGGTAGTGTGCAGATTGCTATTCAGTATTCTCATACACGCCAGCTTTCATTAAAATGCTATTATTTCCTGGCTTGTATCATTCTTATCCAGAATGCAAAAAAGCAGCTTTATAAATTTCATTTTTTTAGATGCTATTCAGAAGTGCTGAACTTCTGAAAGTCAAAATCTCTAATGTCAATAATGTCTCAACTATGTAAAGGGCTTGCTGAATCATATCTCGAGGCCTTAGTCCAAGATTTTCATTCTTAAGCCTCAGCATTATTAAGAAAACTGTAGTGATGATTGGTATTTCATTTTACTCTGCGTTCTTTGTGAAAGCAGGATTTGCAGTTTCTTCTGGTGCATTTATGGTCCTTTGTGTAATTAAGTGGGGCAAAAGGAAAAAAAATCAAAAAGAAGCAATGGATTATCAAGTTTTATTTCAGTTAGCATTTCAAACCTATAGCATACTTTAGTTATTTGTGTTCGTTGTACAGATTCTGCAACCTTTTAAGTTGATTCTAATTCATTCGAACTACAACTGAAACTTCAGTTATTATTATACATAAGTAGTTTTAATTAAAACTATAATAATCTCTGCCTCCGTTTTCCCTCCTTGTCTGGTAGTGAACTATAAGATGTTTAGATGAGTGCTTTTTGAAAGGTGATGACGTCATCGAGAGGGTTGGCAGGACTGGAGATCAAAGGGATGCTCTGCCGATGGCTCTCAGTTCTCATAGTCCTCCTCTGGCGGCATGCCCCCACTGTCCAGTGGGGCATATTGCCCTTGAGCTAAGCGGTTGCTCCCAGAACACTCAAGTGGAGGGGACTAGGAGCCCAAGGAGAGTAGGGAGAAATGAGAAGGTGCTTTTTATGGACACCTAGACCAGAGAGAGGGGCACCTGTTTTCTGAAGATCAGGACAGTGATTCAACCTCAGGCTTGCTTCTGAGTCACTGTGATCTTGGGCAAGTCCCTGGAATTCCCCTTGCTATTTCTTTGTGTCCCCGGCCAACAAAGAAGGATGACTCTGACTAATCAGGGTGAATGTCTCCAATGGAAGAGGGTTCATAATTCAGATTGGTGTTATTACCATTCCATTATACTATTACACTCTTAATATTACTGAGCATTTATAACATTCCTTTTATGTTTCCTCACTCACAACTACTAGAAGGAAGTAAATTGTTTGGCTGGGTTTTGTATCCTATTCCCAGGCATCTAGACAATTGGATGATGCCACCAAGCTCTTTTCTTTCTCAAAACTTTTGCTGTGATTTATGGAATTCGTCTAATAAAGGAGGTTTAAATGGTCCATTATAGAAGCCTAGGACACAATAGAGGAATAGATGGTTACATTCCAGCCATACCAAATATCTTTCAGAATGGGCCCCCAAAAGATACTACATGTGAAGTAATGTCTGAGGAAGACAATAAGGAAGTTCTGGGATCGCTAAATGAAACCACCTCATACTTTATTGAAATTATTGGTCCAGAGAGGGAGATGCAGAAGACCCATAACTCAGTGCCCCCTGTGTCACGGTATGTTGTGAGACATTAGTGCTGACGCACAGTGCATTTCCCTTTTCCTCAGGGAACGTTGCTCCCCATCTGCTTTTATTGGGAAAATCTCTCCTAGATTTGTGGACTGGTCTTTCTCAGAGTTTTCCAGGTGGTAAGCCTTTAGCACAGCATCTTCTAATCATTGCTAGCCAGTAACCTGGGCAAGCAGGAGTTGTCATGAGCTCCTTTCTCTGTGTTGGATCTGTGTTCTTAGCACTTCTCAGGGTGGCACACCAGAGAAGTTTACTCTCCCTCTATTTGGAAAGCTAATTTCAGCAAAATTTCTTGGTCAGATATGGATATGTTCCCCTCCATGCCCCCGATTTTCTTTCTTTGGTCCGTATTAGCCTTTGATCCTCCCAGGTGGCTCAGTGGTAAAGAATCCACCTGCCAATGCAGGAGATGCGGGTTCAATCCCTGGGTCAGGAAGATCCCCTGGAGAAGTAAATGGCAACCCGCTCCAGTATTCTTGCTGGGAAATCTCATGGACAGAGGAGCCTGGTGGGCTCTTTGTCCATTGGGTCACAAAAGAGTTGGACACAACGGAGCGACTAAACAGCAATTTTCAGTCTTAATGGCATTTATGTCTAAACAGTCCTAAGCACAAAGCAGCCAACTCACCATCAAGGGAAAGAAACTGCCAATAGGTAGGTGAGTAGGCACGGTGACCAGGCTGGACCTCTGATCTTCTAACTGTTAAAGGCTCTAAATAATAATAATTAATACATACAGCACTCTCTGTTTGCCAGGTACCATTTAAGTTCTTGACACGTGTGAACTCATTTAATCCTCACAAAACTCTTTGGGTTGGGCGTTACTATGCCCATTTTATAAGTGGGGAAATTGAGGAGTGGAAATATCAAGGTCAGGTTATAACCTGCAAGTGGCACAGCCATCTCAGGCTCTTAATACTACTGTGCTTAATACATCTGTGCTCTTAATACTGCTAGACTTACTGTATTTACCACCTTGAACCTTTTTTTTCTTTTTAGATTTCACATTTTTTTATTATCTGTGACTTAACCACATTCCTGAGAAGTGGAAATAGTCATTTTCCCATTCTACCTTCAGGAAAATGCACAAAGGAGTGAAGCGACTTGCCTAAGGCTTCCTGGTTGCTGACTTTGACCGTGAGGTCACATAGTCATCCTTTTTTCATAGCCCTGATTGTGTCCGTCTTGGCCAAAAGCTTCAGGGGCCGGGGAATGACTTTTAAGAAGCTTCATTCTGGGGAATACCTGATTCACAGGTTTGTGCTCGTGTGCTTGCAGTAAGGGTTTTGATTGGTTTCCCCAAAGTTAAGGCCTCTCAGTTGCTTTTTTGCCAACCAAGCAGTAAGTGCCTTCTGTCAGGAAAACAGAAACATGTTGCCAGCTATTTTGAACAATGTTAGAAATACACTGCAGTGGGAAGGAGCTGCCTCTGACTTCTGCCCACTTCTTGCAATATTTTAAGGCAGCCATTTGGAGACTTTGTTATCAGTCCCCAGTGTAATCACAGGGAGACTAGTCATCCCCTCAGACTGGGATTTCAGAGGCCTGGCAGCAGTGGAGAGGTTATGGGTGGTTTGGGTTGGTTGGTTTCTAAGGAGCTCTGGGTCTTATGTGCCTGCTTTACTCACCTCTCCAGTCACTTTAAGAAGAGTGTGAACCTATGATTGTCCTTCATTCAGTGTCTTCCTCTCATTTCTGTTCTGCCTGCTGTCCTGTGTCCTCTCTGGGTTTTTCATGCAGTTAAGACCTTATAATCAGTTGTTGTGATCTGAGTGTGCTTCATCAAGACAAGAGAGAGCTTCAACTGTGAAATTTTTTCCCTGGGAGAATTCCAGTTCTCCTCACATTTGTTTCTCTGTGTTTCCTTCCTCCCCTTTGTTCTCAAGAGCTGGTTGTACAAGCTTCCACTACTGAATTGATCAAGCACCAGAACTGTTTATCAGCAGGATTTATTTATAGAGGTTTTTGTAACACAGTCTCTTCGGTGTTTTTTTTTTTTTTTCTGTTTTAATTCTTTCCCACACAAATCTTAGGAAACAACATGATATGTTAGTATATTAGAAAAACTACAGCACTGTTTTGTCAAAATTAGCACTATCTTCCCCACTGGATTTTTCTGGCAGTTTCTTTCTTACTGAACTCATCTTGTTATTCAGTGGATAAATGAGATAAGGCACCTAAAGAGCCTGGAACGTGATAAATACTCAGTGTATGTTAGCTCTTTACCTATTTGCTTCTTATTTGTTCAAATTGCTTCTCTTTCTGCCTTGAACTGTTGACTTCCTAATTCTCTTTCTCCTAAGAAGGAAAGTAGAGTCCAAGCTAAAACTTGTACTTGGTTGTGGTGCATGTCAAAAACAGATCATCTCCTCCCCATTCCTCCTGCCACTTTCACCACAGACTTACGTAAAGCCTGTCTCCCCCAGCACAGCGTTCTAGGACCTGTCATTCCACAGCAGGTGTACTAGGAAACACTGGCAGGGTCTGGGCATTCTGTGATATCTATGCTTCTGTATGGAACACGTATAAATCAAGAAAGAGTTCATATAGAGAAAGAGTTCTGCAACCTGAAGAAAAGGCTTGAAATCCATTGCTTTAAATCTTGGACCTGATATTACTGAATTATTTTTAGTTTGTGGGTGGTCATGAGGAAAAATGAAGCAATGTTGTTTAAATTTTTGACCTTGTTAGAAATGAATGACAACAAATCTGTGACACCTAATAACTTTTTTTTTTAATAACTGAAGTTTAAAAAATACTGCATTCAGTTACCTCTTCAGATCATCCAGCTAGAATTTGTTATTTTTATCTCAGACCCAAGGGAGGATGGCTGGATAAAGTATTCCTGGTCATTTCCCAGCGACTGAAGTTGTATGCAGCTATAGTGCATCTGCTTATAGCCCAGAATGTTAGGTTTCAGTATTTCTTGCTCCTAATCTGAAACTCTAATATGTGTAATTTCCAGCCCATGTTTTACCAAAGTTCAGACTCCTTGTTGAACTGTTAAATGAAAGTTAATATACATAGCAAGGCATGGTAAAAGGAGATGTTTAGTAGAAAGCAGAATTTGTTATCCATAGGGTAATCCCTTGTAAACATATACTTAGGAAAAAGGATTTCACTGTAATTTACTGATTCAGAAATTCAGTATCCTAGGATATTTTTTTGTTTCCAAGAGACAGATTTCTTAGACCAGTGAATGTGGAGTAGTTAGCAGTATGAGGTTAAAAGTTTAGAACAGCTTGGGCAAAAGATTTCTTCTTGCCCTGGCTATATTTATATGTAAGTGTGTGTTTGTTTATAGCTCTGAAGATGGCTGTAGTGGATATCTATCATTCCAGGTTAAAGGAGCGACAAAGACGAAAAAAGTAAGTCTGGGAAACCATCCTGCCTTCTTTTGCCTTTCGATTTTTGACCCCATATAGCCCATAAGAACAAATTCCACTTGTGGCTTCTCTTATGACCTTGAGGAATACCCTTAACTTCCTTGACTCTCAATTTTCCATCTGTTAAAAGTTAATATTACCTTTCTTTTTTTTGCTTTTTTACCCCTCCTTCCTTACCCCTTCCTTAATGTTATGACCAATGAATAATATGGGTATGTTCTTTTAAGGAAAAAAGCAACAAGAAAAATTTAAGATATTATTAAGTTGTCATGCTCTTTCTAATGCTCCATTCTGACTGCTGAGTTTTTATGAGAAATCTTTTATCTAAAAGGATTTCAAAGGAATCATGAGCAAGTTTTACGCACTCTTGATTATTCCTTCTCTTTGCAACAGAACAAAAACCATACATTCAGACTGAGAAATTATGGATCCCAGATCTCTGTTGGATTACAGAGACTTGAACAGTTCAGAGAAGGGTACTCACAGGTGTGTGTGTATATATATGTAGGCCTGTTACTAACTAGAGACACAGTGGCATCACAATAAGAAAAAGAAATAGGACTTAGGAGACACTCTGGAGAGACTGAGACATGATCTGAAGTAAAACTTAACTCTCTGCGTATCTGGAGTTAGCTTCCAGTGAACGCTGAAGATTATCCAAATATTCTTGTGAAAAACTTCATTGCTAGGCAATAGAAATCGAAGGTTCCAGACATGAAACTCTGCATGGTTTACCTAAATTCTGTTCTGCTTAAAACATGCAATTAGAGCTAGACAGTATTGTAGAACTCAGTTGTCGCGGTCTCTGTTAGATCTTGTGTTTTATGATGCCCTTCCATTAAACATGCACAAGATTTATTTCAAATCGCTTCAAGGCATTCTGTGAATGTACAGTCGTAAACATTGAGTGTGTGATTATGGCACCCTTCATGGTTAACAGATTTCCCTTAAATGGTTATTCTCACTTATCATTTCCCTAAAGCTGAATAGATAATTTTTATGCCATGGACACAGATTCCCTTCTGTTTCATCTAAGTTACAGACACGTGTTTTTCAGTATTTGTGAGTGCTCATCGATTCATCCAGCAAATGTTATTGAGAGTCTACATTGCCCAAGGAGAAGAAAAATACATGATACTTGAGAGCCTAAAATTGTGCTAGTGACTCACTGAGCTGCAGAACTTTGAGGGGAGTGGCTTTTCTGGACCTCATTACTCCCCCTCGTAGTGTTTACTGCTTGTGGAAGACATTGTTAAATGTGAAATTAATGATCATAGATAATTGTGTTTTTCATTCTAGAATTATAAGAGACCATGGATTAATCAACCTTAGGAAGTTTCAGTGTAAGTATTAGTGTTTTTCTTTAATTTAAAATTTTTCCCATCATTATTGAATAGTTTTAAATCATTTATGGCAGTAGTTCTTAATCCAAGTTGCATATTAGCATCACTAGGAAGTTTTAAAATTTTTTGATGCCCAACAGTCACTTCTAATTAAGTCAGAATCTCTGGAGGTAGAGCTCCAGCATCTATTTTTTTTAAAGTCTTCAAGGCAATTCTGTTGTATACTAAGAGTTACAAACGAGGAATATATAGTCAATAACTCTAGCATGAGAAATATTTTTTAAAATAGTATACTAATTAAAACCTGAATATTAATGGATAATTTTCCAAAATTGGATAGGATTGTGTTTCGGAATTATATGTTAAACATAATTTATCTATAATCATCGGGTTGTGAAAATGTTTTTAAGGAAAGAATTAACAGAAAGTGATACCTTTAGTTTGCATCGTGGGGGGCTAACAAACAAGACGTTAGTATTGCATGATGAAAATAAACCTATAATGATTTTTAAGTGATTGCTAACTTTGACCTTACTCTTAAATATTGGTGATGTCTAGGCTGGGCCGATTTTCTCTCCTTTTTCTTTCACACTATAGAGTTTGTTCAGCACTTAAGAATCGTATCATAATAATTGCAGTATTTATATATGTTTATAATAGGTGTATGCCACAAGATTCTGTTTTGTAAAAGTAACCTAATGAGATTGTGCTTCATATGCTAGTTGATAGAATCTTACAGGGTTTGACACACTATGCCACTGGAGGGTTCAGGTCAGCCAGTCTTGGGTTGAATATCTTTTAATAGAGTCATGATCATAAATAGGTTACATTTTATGTCCTTTAGTTTTTCATTTTCCACTACATGTTTTTTAAGCGATTGTAACGTTTTGATGATATCCCTTCTAATAGTTACATGTTATACCAATAACATATTATATATAATATACATTATAAATATATATTGATGTGCTTAACTTGTCTTTATTATTGGATACTTAGCTTATTTTCAGTTTTTTTTAAATCATTACAAATAGCACAAAGGTAAACTTGTTTGTGAATAAAGCTTTGTCTGCCTTTAGAATTTTTTTTAAGATAGATTCCAAGAAGTGGAGTTACTAGGTCAAAGAATATGATTATTAAAAATGCTTAACACATGCTGCTAGATTGTTTCCTGAAAGATAGTTATGTCAATTGATATTCCTTCTGGCAGTATACATTATTGCTTATTTAACCTTGTCCTCATCAAGAGCTGTGGGGTTGCAAAAATAACCCCAGGTCAGCTCTCCCTTGCCCTTTCTGTCGACAATAGTCGGTCATGTTCTGGTAGTGCATTCCTATGTCTGAAATTGCTGGGCTTTTGGATTTTAACCTGTATGTAGTAGACCTTGACTGTTGCATAAATTCTGTTCCCAGCTGGTGGACAGAGGTCAGCTTAGCCTCTTTATTCTTTAACTGTATTTTTACAGATAGAGCTTGAGGGGAAGCTCTGTTGCTTCCAAGAAAGACTTGGCATGTGCAATGTGGTCTGAGAGGTTTTCACTTGCCATTGTACTGAATGTACGTGTGACCTTAATATCATAGGCATAGGGTTTTTTTTCATCAAACTAAATTACTCCAAATTTTTGTATTATCCCTGTAGAAGTAGGAGGTTTTGGTGGTGAATAAAATCAATCTGTGTCTGCCCATCAAATCAGCCCCTAGAATTTGTGGGCAAGAATTTTCCTGCTAAGGAAGAGATTCATCTGAAAAGACGACAGTTTAAGTAACTGGCATAAGTAACAGCCTGTATTTTTAGCCTGAGAGTGGACAGAGCTAGCCTAGTTACTCTTATTGAAATGACTGAGTAGCAGTTCGAGAATTCCTGATCATTCCAACCTACCAATTACTGTTGGTGGGTTTTCCTACCCCTCTTTTTGCTGATAGCTCTTTTTATTAGAAATTTGGTCAGTAGTGATCCTCAAAGGTACTGATTCTGGCTACCTGTAAGGGTATCTCAGGTGGCATATATGACCATTTGCTTCCATGAAGTTATTTAATAACTTCCATGAAGTTATTAAAATATAACTTCATTTGTAGTATATTAAGTTGTAGTACTTAATTAAGTTTAGAGAAAGGCAAAATGACCCGTGTAGAGAGTGAAGAAATAAACGCCTCACTTGAAGATATGGAGTTACAGAGAGGATTTTTAGTGGGACATGGGAGAGATCACACAATTTTGCCAGACTGATCTACCTCTTCTAGATGAATTAGCACATCTGCACGTCGTCCCTTCTTCTGCAGAAGTTAATACCGGAGATTTTGCCCTACATTGTTCCTAAGAATGTATGGTCTGCCTGTAATCGTCCTTCCTGTTACTGCCAGCACTTCCTACCCCTGTGCAGGTTGAGAGACAGCGAGGTGTGGGGGTCACCAGAGTACAGGTGCTCTCCGGTCATGACAGCATCCCTGAGACGTAGTCCCTCTGGTTCTATTAGCATCATGGTTAGTGTGCTGCATTCCCTAGTTTTCTGATTTGCTTCCTGTCATGGGTAAATTAATCATGTGAGGTTAGGAATAATATTCTTCCATTTTACTACTTGTTAAAAAAAATACAGAAAACTAGGAGATAAAAAAAATACAGAAAACTAGGAGATCTTTGTATTCTTTACTTTCTTTGTAGTACTGGAACGACGATATCCCAAGGAAGTCCAAGATCTTTATGAAACAATGAGGCGATTTGCAAGGATAGTGGGGCCGGTGGAGCATGACAAGTTCATTGAAAGCCATGCATGTAGGTGGTTTTTTAACCTTGAGCATATATTTCTCTGTGTGTGTGTGTGTGTGTGTGTGTGTGTGCGCGTGCGTGTGTGTGCGTGTGTATAAATAGGAGCAATAATGGTATTTTATGTGAAATTCTGTAAATAAATAAGTGGATTTTTTTAAAAATTATTTCTTCCCCTTTATTGCTACAACGTAAATTTGGAACTTTGGGAGTGTAGAAGAAGGCTTAAAAATACTAATGGCTTTCCCCCCCCCCACCCCACCCCAGATAAACAGTAGTTTAGTAGCTTTTTCCACAGTTTTTAATATAGGAGTTTGCAAATACATGGGGGTTCATTATACTATGATATACATGTATCCATCACCCAACTTTAGCAGTTAACCATCCAGTGGCCAATCCAGTGTCATCTTTACCACCCACTCCTTTCCCATCCTCAACTGGATTATTTTGAAGCAAATCATATTATTTGGTTCATAATTATTTTAGTATTAAAACTAGTTTGTAGGTGGGGACAGAGTTGGGTGACTCATGGAAATAATATATAGCACTTCCATCATTTTCCTGCCTTTTTTCTCTGAGAGAGATCTACATAGTTAGCATTTGATTTCTCACTATAAAAAATTGAATTGTTAAGGCAGTAAGGCCTGAACTATAAAACAGTCTGGACTGAGGGGCTGAATCTATACCTTCCATCATGAGATTCAGTATTTGATTTTGACTTCCAAATTTAGTTCAGGAAGGTACTTCATGAAGGCTTGTATACTGTTCTCATTGTGCAGATATTTCTTGCATGACGCTGCAGGCAATCTGAACCGGGTTGGTTGTCCTCACAGACACCCTGTTTAGTTGGCATTCTTTGTGTGATTTATCCTGGGTGTCTGATCTTTACTTCCTGTCCCAGTTTGTACTATCCCTGGTTTATGTGTCACTCCAGGGAACTCCAGGGAACTACACCCCATGGATTGTCCAGGTTCTTCCTTCATCCGCTTTTTCAAAGCACCCAGATTGGAACATTCCATCACATAATAATTTGAGCAGTGCAACCTGATCTGTGTGCTCAGAGGAGGCAGAAATCTTGGTTTATGGAAAACACACTGCTCTTTTGTCCCAATAAGAGAAAAGCTGTAAAGAAACCATCAGGGACTTGAGCACAGAATTTTGTCCTTCCCTTGCAAAAGGTCTGTGTCATGTAATACCAGAGACAGGTTTCATACCAAAATTTGGCTTTGTGGCTAGAACTTTTAACAAGGAATAAATAGAGCAGGGAAACTTGGTGGTTTAAGAAATTATATTCATTACTACTGTAGCTAAATGAATTCAGCCAGGTCACTATGAAGTTTTCTGAGAGACAATTCCAGCTGCTTTCTGCAACTGGAGACAGAAGCCAAAAGACCACTGGAGTACATTTTTTGTCAGCTCTTAAGTAAAATTTCTAATGAGATATCAGCAACAATTAGGATTCCCCAAATGGAATTGCCCAGTCTTTTACAGAAGGCAGAATTACTGAAAATATTTAGCAGTAAAAGTGCTCATTGATGCTGATTTTGTTTTTCCAATTTTTCTCTGTCTTTTTTGGGGGGATAAACAGTGGAATTTGAACTCCGAAGGGAAATCAAAAGGCTCCAGGAATACAGGACGGCAGGCATTACCAATTTTTGTAGTAAGTATGCTTATGCTCCACACTAAATCAGGGGGCAGGTGCCTTCCAAACATATAAACAAGCTTTCACATTTCAGAATGAGTTTTTGATCTTTCCAACAAGTTTCATCTATTTAATCCTTATAAATACCATTATATGGATTACCTGAGGTGAAATAAAAATATGACAGAGTTGCTACTTTAGATTTAGGATTCTGTTGTGGCCTCTAAAAAAAAGACTTTGTATTCCAACTTTTAGTCTCAGCCTTTTTAAATTTAGTGATGCATCATCTGATCATTCCCATTAAGCACACTTCAGTTGGTTCTAAGCACTTGCATCCCAGTTACTTCAGGTAGAGATGATGATATTCCTGGCACCTAACAGCTCACCATGCATTGGACTGTACCCTTTATACTTCACCAACTTAACAGAGGGACTTCCCTGGTGGGTCAGATGGTAAAGCGTCTGCCTACAATGTGGGAGACTTGGGTTCGGAAGATCCCCTGGAGAAAGGAATAGCAGCCCACTCCAGTACTCGTGCCTGGGAAATCCCACAGATGGAGGAGTCTGGTAGGCTACAGTCCATGGGGTCGCAGAGTCAGATGCAACTGAGCGACTTCACTTTCACTTTCAACTTAAGAGATGGGTATCATTATTCTCATTTAATAGAGAAACTAAGGATGAAAGTGATTAAGTAACTAGTTGTAGTAGAGCCAGGTCGTAAGAGAAGGCAGTTGTGTTAGCAGTTAAGAGCTGAAATCTAGGCTTGGACAGCTTGGGTTTGGATTCTGGCTCTTTTACCAGATCTGTAATTCTATTTGTTTTAATTTTCCAAGTCTCTTAGAGTTCATGTGAAGATTAAATTAGAGATAATACATGAAAACATAGTATAGTACCTGACACACCAAGTCCTCAATAAATGGCAGTTTCTGTCATTTTGTTGTTGTTTTGGGGGTGGTCTTCAGCATTCCCTCCTTCCTGTTGGTTGAAAGCTATCACCCGTTCACCCACTGCTCAAGTTCAGCCTAGTAAAATGGCTCTTTATTTCTAACATTGGAAACTGTTTACAAAATGAAATTTTATGTGGAGCACTAATCCATAAATAAAAATGGAACTCCTTTAGTTGAAGTCTGATGATTCAGATCATGTGTGGAGCCCAGGACCACCAGTATGTTCACAGTAATCCCTGAGATATTTTCATGGTATCCTGGGCCTCTATGGAACATGGCTTGAAACCCACTGGTTTGATATTTTGGATCCTGTATACATTAATAGTGTAGAAAACACTGTGCAGCTGTTAGCAAGATGCATATAAAGACTCTGATTCCAGATTTGGGTTGCCTGATGTTGGTTGTCTCCAGGAAAGAGGTGAAAAGAATAGTAATAGTCAGTGAGGATTTATTTTTATTTGTGATCCTAACTGGTTTTTAAGCAACAGTATATGTGTATAGCATTTGTGTGACTTGGAAAAATATATGGATAGAAAAAAATAGAGCAGGAAGTAAATTTGACAGTATTAAAAGTTACTTTTAGGGGGTGGAAATATGAGCAACTCCAACTTTCTGTGTACTTTTCTGTTTTGGGGATTCCCTCTCTCAAATTTCTTGAAGGTAGAAAAGGAATAAACACATTTTCATTTCTTATCAAAAAAAAGATTTCAAACTAGGGGAAATCACTTTGCTCTTAGAAAAATAATTCTGGAAGCAGTTTTTCAAAGGAAATTAAAAAATGACTGGGAATCCCCTAGGGTGCAGTGGTTAGGGCTCTGCACTTTCACTGCCATGGGCCTGGGTTTGATCCTTGTTTGGGGAACTATGATCCCATGAGCCTCAGAGCAAGGCCACAAAAATTAAAAATTAAAAAAGATGAACTGTTTTTTGAAGAGTTAGGAAGCTTTTTGGTTAGTTCTGCTACCTTGTCTTTGTAGTCACTTTTTTAACACCTGCAGGTGCCAGAACCTACGATCACCTCAAGAAGACTCGAGAAGAGGAACGCCTCAAACGCACCATGCTCTCTGAGGTCCTCCAGTACATCCAGGACAGCAGCGCCTGCCAACAGTGGCTCCGCCGGCAGGCTGACATGTGAGGAGTTAGTCCGGCGGACACAACCTCATGGAGCTTTCGGCCTTTGCCTGTATTTTCAGACAGTCCTGTGGGTGCCCTAGCCTAAATGGCAGAGCTGTAATAATTAGGTAGCTAGAAGAATTCAGAAAACTTGAGCAGGCTGTCTCAAACAGTATAGCACTGACAGTTTTGAGAAATGTAACTGGCCTCCTAGAATCCTACTTTGCTACTTTGACCTTATTTTTTAAGATTAGTGTATTCCTTTGTCACACCTTCTTTCTTCCTCTGTATCTACTGGTGTGATTTTCAGTGGAGGATCAAATTCCTGCTTTTTGCTCATGAATGGTCTCTGTCATATGCCACTCCAGGACCTCTTCTTAACAAATCTAGGCAATTTCCTTCCCTGGAACAGATTTCCTTTCCTGAGTTGTGTACAGTTGGGCTAGCCTGTAAAAACATAGTCTAGTCTGTCTCATTACTTGTCAAAGTAGCTGACCTGATAAATGTTACCTAGTCTCTCATGGGCTTTTGTAAATTGCTTTCTTTGATGTGACCTAAGTTTAAATTCCTCTTCTTTTTTTGTAGTGATTCTGGCCTGAGTCCTTCTGTTCCCATGACTTCAAATTCAGGTAATTATTTTTCAGGCTGGAGCAAGTCACAGTTGTGGAGTTTTCTTCCTGGGAATTATAGTGACCCAACAAACCCTCCCGCCTTTGTGGGAGCCAGGTGCTTAGGCAAAAGAATGGTGATTGTTACACAGATTCATAAACATCAACAAGGTGTTAGAATCTTCATGGCCAAACAGAAAATTTCCTCAGGTTTACAGTACGAAGACAGGGTAGGAAAGAACCTCAGATGGGTGTGTTTTCTATTTTACCAATGTTCACAGGCAGTTCGTTTACTATGATTTTATCTACCACAGACTTCAAGATTGTCTCACAGGGGATAAATTAAAGGCTTTGTATCCTATATGAGCAAGGAGGCACGTTACTTGCCAGCAAAGCAAGACTTTTCTTTATAAGTTGGAGACTTAAAAGTATTTCTGATTCTTATCTCTTCCGGCATGTCCTATTTTGAGGTCAGTTTACAGGGCAAGATTAAGCCATATGATATCTGATAATCCTTGCTGCTTGGTAATTAATAAATGGTAGTTTGGGGTGGTATTAGTTGTAGAATGCTGATCTAAGATCATGGTGTTTGTTTGCCTGTTTTCTTGGTTATCATTCACCCCTGCTCCATATGGTAGATTAGCCACTTCCCCTGATCAGAACATACAGACCACTCCACTGTTTACAGACTGGACTTGGCAAAAAGATAACCCATTTGTAGTTTTACCATTTTTTGAAGCTGGGAAAAACAGACCTTGTGATCCCATTCAAAAAAATCTCCAATTCAAGACCCAGACAGGGCTCAGAGAAGGCCACTGCAGGGGTGATTTTTTTTTTTTTTTTTTTCATTTATTCCTGCGTTTCAAGTAATTACTTTTTAATATTTAGAGGAGAAAAGAGTCTTTTAGGGAATAGCCAAGACAGTTAAATTTTATAAGTTTCTCACATCCAAATCCTCCCCCAGTCTAAATACAGAAATAAGAAAATTTATTGTTGGCTAATTAAAGTGAATGAATGTATTTGACCTAGCTTCTTTGGTATTTGTGTTTTGGGAACCATTTGCGCTCACTCTTGGTTGCTTCCTTGGCGGGCATCAGCCTCCCTCAGCCCCACTGTTTAGGTTGAGATGACCCTTTGCTCCTTTTCACACTCTGAGTTGCTCCTAAGGCAGTGCAGAGTTGGAAATGTGAATCACTGATCATAATGTAGCCTCTCGGAACTGGTGAGGCATCGAGTGATTGTAATCTCTGTTTCAGGGCATTTAGGGTCACCCTAGGCCTGGGACTGCAGAGCAGCTCCCATTCCCTCTGTTGATGTTAAAGGGAAGCCTATTTGGTCGCAGAGCGAGCTGTGACAGCCCCTCCCCCTTCTCTCCACCACCTAAGCAGCACCCCGCCCCCATGAAGTATAACGTAATATTCTACATTTTCTTTTGCTTAACACAGCCCATTCACTCACCTATACATTCAAAACAAATCCCCAGAGTTGTGCACATCAGGCTTCCCATCCTGGGCAGTGGTCTCTTTCAAGGTATGTGAGTTCACCTCAGCCTCTACTTTGCCATATACTGACTCATTGTTCCTCTGTGTGGGTCTTTCAGGTAAACAGGGCTACTTTGGGAGGAACAGATATTCCCTCAAATAATACATAATGAAGGGCCTTTTGCTGGCCTGACCCTCTGCCTTTGATCTCAAGGTGAATGGTACCTGGGTAATTACCATGTTTGCCTGCACTGCTGGCAGAATGGCCAGTGTTAGGGAATGTCTCTCCTGCAGAGTTGTTATTTCCATTCATCAGCTGTCAAGACAGGCAGCATGTGACCTTTCTTAACTGGATGACATCTGGGCTATAGATTTTAGAATCTTCTACTGGGTTAGAAAGAATAGTCATATTTGACTCTGAGGTATGTGTGATTATATGTGTATTTTATCAAGGCAAAGGGCACTTGACTTACCTTTTTTTAATTCTTTTTTTAATTCTTTTTTTAAATCTTTATTTATTTATCTTGTTTTTGGCTCTGCTGGGTCTTCGTTGCTCTTGTGTGGGCTTGCTTTCTTAGTTGTAGCGAGTAGGGGCTGCTCTTCATTGCAGTGTGTGGGCTTCTCATGGTGGCATCTTTTGTTGCAGAGCACAGGCTCTAGGCGCAAGGGCTTCAGTAGTTGCAGCATACAAACTCAGTAATTGTCAAGGACATGGGCTTAGTTGCTCTGCAGCATGTGGAATCTTCCGCAACCAGGGAGCGAACCTGTGTCCCCTGCATTGGCAGGCACTAGTTATTATCCATGGCACCACTAGGGAAGTCCTTGACTTACCGTTTTTATTTTCAAGTGAACTTTGGGGTACCCCCCCGGTGTATAGTAGTTTTGTACCTAACAGGCCTGACCATGGTGAACTTTGTTATACTTTTTACTCCTGAGATACTGTCTCTTACAAAATGCATGCCTTTTTCTCTCTGTATCTATAGGTAGACGAAGTGCACCGCCCTTGAACCTCACTGGCCTCCCTGGCACAGAGAAGTTAAATGAGAAAGAAAAGGAGGTAACAAAAAGAAGGGGAGCTGGTTAGAGGAAAGAGAGTAGGGGCCGGTTATTCATTGAGTTGTCATGAAAAACACATTACAGGATCAAACCTGTTTTGCTCTGCTCACATCACTCATGTGCACGTACAGCTCTAGTTCATCCTCGAGGTCTTGGTATTAAAGAACCGACCTTAGCAGGTCTCAGGGACTCCTTTTCTCATCACCCTGCCACCACTCATCTGCTGAGAGAAGAGCATATGATACATAAATCTAAATAATACCAACTATCATTTATTGAGCATTTACCATGTACCAGATACTGTACTAAGTATTGACTGAATTTAATTTTTTACAAACTTAAAATAACTTGTATATGGAAATGGTTATTTCCTATAAGAGTGGGCACTTTTAGAAGTTCTACTCTTATTCCAACAATATGACCATTACTTAAAAAAATTTTTAATTGTCTCCGTGGTAGGTGTATAAGCATGAAAGAGGAATCCATCATCATATATAGTCACACATTAATTTTGATTAAAAAAGCCACGACCTACTTTTCTTTTCCACTGTAATCACTTAATCACTGGATGTGTCTTCTTATGACTGTTAGCTGTTTCTAAACTTTTAAGTCCAACCTCAAATGAGGCATCATCAAGCATTTTCCAAAGAATGTGCGACAACTCTGAAGTCCATTCCAAAGAGGAATTCCTCCTTTGTTCCTTGTGTGCTCTTTTTATAGTTCCCAAGATCGGTGTCCTCATCTGCCACTCCATATCAGAAATTCAGGTCAGACAGAATGGAATAGGGGCTAGTATTAGACTTTTATTTTACCCAGTAGGAACAGTGAAGATGAACGTGGGAGGAGAAGGGAGTGTGGAGTGTATGTTATATCCAGGTGGTGCTGAAGAAGGATTGCCATTCTGATTCAAGTGTAGAATGACCCAGAGTTTCAAGTGGTTTTTTATCCTTACCCACAAAATGGTGACCTCAGACAGTTCATTGCTGGATAAATGGTAGGTGAACTAGAATTAAACCAGCTGTTTGGATCTTTAGCAGTTTAAGTGACCTCTTAGCAAGATCTCTAGACCTCCTTTCCCTCCAAAGTAGGAAATGTAATCACAAAATTAGGGACTACGGGCTTATGCTGATACCAGAAATAATGTGATTCATACTTGGGAACCCAAGTATCAGCACCCCCATCCCGGGCCCTGCGACTCTTCCCTGACTGGCTGAGCTGGACCGTGCCGGGCCCCCGCCCCAGGCCAGTCCTCAGGACACAGACTTGTACCTGCGACAAACCCAGGGGAGTTGGCTGATAGGTGCCGCAGCTCTCCCGGCATCACCCTCAGCCTTTTTCTGTCTCCTGAGACTATTCTCACCAAAGAAAAGATAGAATGGAATGTGGTCTAGCCACCAGCAGCTCCAGTAAATAGTTGGAGGTTGATGTCACTCTTTACACTTTATTATGGCTATACCTGCTGGATTAAATTTTAAGACTGACAGATGTTAATGTTGATTAAATTTGCCATGTCTTGCAGCTCTGTCAGATGGTGAGGTTGGTCCCGGGAGCCTATTTAGAATACAAATCTGCTCTATTGAACGAATGTAACAAGCAAGGAGGCTTGAGACTGGCACAGGCAAGAGCACTCATCAAGATAGACGTGAACAAAACCCGGAAAATCTATGATTTCCTCATCCGAGAAGGATACATCACCAAAGCCTGAGGCTCCCCAGGAGTGTGGCGGGCCAAAGGACTGCGGGCATTCTGGAGCCTTCTTTTTGAACTGAATTCTTATTGTGAAAAGAGGGGAAGAACAAAGGAAATCTTCAGTTGTATTAGTGTCTACTTTCTTCACCCTGCTTTAAAATACTCCTGTTGTTGGTATTGTGCTGCAGAGTTATGTGCTAGATAAGCTATTGTTAATTGTGTGTGGGCATTCATTCCTAACACCTCTTGTAACTAAAACAAGAACCATAGTACCTCACATCACAATGTTAGTAGAAATAGAACTAAACCAGTCTGTAATCCCAGGAGTCCAGCTCAGATCCTTGTACCTGCTTGGGAGGTTGGTTTTCTGATTATGTTTTGCCTTCAAACGTTACAGGCATTTAAAATAAAGAGGTTATAGTGAGAGAAAGCTTTATCTCTCTGTCTGAGGGTTTCTTTTTAAGCTGACAACTTACGTTTATGAGTTTAGAAAGGAGGAAAACCTCCACATGATGTTCTTGTCCCAAACTGTACTTTGAACTTGAATGTCTGGCTCTGTAATCTGCAGTCTGACTGTCTAATCTGCAGAAGACTTTTGAGGAGGTAGCAACAGATATAAAATGTCTCTGTTATTTTTAGAATTAATGGATTAAAATGTTTTGCTACTTAATTTGTGGGTGTGTCAAATATTCTGGTAACTAAAGCACACTTCGGGTGTTGGATGCCCACCTCATCACGCTGCACTGTCTGTGCTAACACGTGTGTCCTGGGCTCACCCCTGTTGTCACCGGGGACTTCTTCCCGGGATACCAGGTCCCCGAGGATGGAGGTGATGCAGTTAACTTCAGCATTGCTTGGATGAGACCTGAACCCTAGTTTCTCCACGGTGAAAGGGTAGCCTACAAGAAGAGCTACTTTTAAAACAAAAAGAAAGCCTTTTCATGTGTGGAACTCACTAGATATGAGGGTGAGTGACTCCACCACATCTGAAAGTTGGTTCCTAAATCTTTTTGCACAGTAGTTAGCCATACTTAGAGGGTTATCCCTATTCTGTTGGAAGCAAACAGAATCTTCACAGATTACCTCCGATAGCTGACTGATTCTTTAGTTCTTTCATCATTCAAAATACCTAATTCAAATGTCATATACTTGGTTGGAAATATCGGCACAAACTTCTTAGCTGATGTAGATATGCATGTGGTTTGCTAATGGACTTCATCTAGGGTTTACAAATGAAAAGGAAACTCTTAGGATCTGAGGGCATTAGAATAAAGGACTTCAGTATTTAAAAAGGGTGGCTTGTGGTTCTTTTTTGTTTGTTTGTTTGTTTTCTTGACATAGTCCTATCTTTAGAAAACATAGTCTATCGCCACCATCACCACAAGTTGATTATCAAAGGATTGCCACTTAATGCTAAGACTGAAAAAATGTATTTATTTATTATTTTTGGCTGCACCGGGTCTTTGTTGCTGCACATGGGCTTTCTCTAGTTGTGGTGCTTGGGCTTCTCGTTTCTGTGACTTCTCGTGGCATACGGGCTCTAGAACGTGTGGGCTCAGGAGTTGTGGCACACGGGCTTAGTTGCCCTTTGACATGTGGAGAGTCCTCCCAGACCAGGGATCGAACCTGTGTCCCCTGCATTGGCAGGCAGATTCCTAACCATTGGACCCCCAGGGAAGTCCAGCTTCTTGTAAGTATTGTTCTAAAAGTGCATTAGATGTCAGTGTTCTGCTGTAGTCTGAGGTCCTTAATCTTGATTAAGGAAGGCTTCCTGGGGGAGGTGAGTTTTTGAGGCAATGATAAGATGGAGATAAGACAAATAAAATGGCAGATGGAAGAGGGAGACTGTTCCAGACAGTAGGTGGAGGAGGATGTGGAGGCAGCCATGGGAGTAAGGAAAATGGTGCCAAGAGATTTAGTTGGCTAGGACACCAGGGGCAGCTGTGGTAGTTGCGAGTGGGAGGACGGCAGGACAGTCTGATAGAAACCTTGGATCCAGTTGAAGTCTGAAAAACTGATTGGGGAATCAGATTTGATGAAAATGGCATGGTTGAAAATAGTGACAAAAATAAGGCTGTAATTTCAAAAGACTGGATTTTAAAAAGTAGGATATTATGGTTTTGGTAAACCCAATTTTGCAGAATTTAAGACTTAGAATTCTAGGGGTTTTCTCAAATCAAGCCATCATTTTGGGTGAGGAGTACTCGAAAGGAGTCACTATCCTTTTGCATTTATAATAGAAAAGCATTTGCTGATATTTGATGTCACTAACTAGCTTACTACATTATTTCCTTCCTTCCTTCTTGTCATCAAAGGAAGGCCCTTCTTACTAAAAATCCAGAGCTAGCAAAAACTTTTCAAAGAATATTCCATCCTTCCCGTTTTCTGCTAGATGGAATTGGCCATAAGCCAACTACATTGATATAGGTCTGTCTTGGTCCAGATCATCTCAGGAGAAGGAAAGTTTAAAGCTCAACAGCAATGAACAATGAATAAAGACCTTTAACTGTGAGGGATTTTTATTACAATTTAAAGGATTTCTGTTGGAACTTTTTCTTTCTGTTCAGTGACCCCTTCTTGTGCTCAGAGACCTTAACAGTCTCTACTGAAACCAACTATTTGTAATTTATCTCTTCTTGGGTTCCAGTTTTCATCCTTATATTGTTTACAACTCCCCCTACCCCCAAGCCCCTGTTTTAAATCTGGACTTGGTTAACCAGTCACTGCTAAATGATAAGAACAAACTTCCCAGTTTTGAGTAATGAGATCCTCAGCTTGTGGTTACGGGAAAGGAAAGACCAGTGACATTCATCAATAACAAAGTTCTAGTTGGGAAGTCATTCAAACTTAAGGAAAAATGTAGATATATAATAACTAAAGTTTCCAGCATGATGAATCAGAAGAAGACCAAACTTACAAAGAGAAGTTTGGAAAGCTAACTCGTTTGTAACTCCGAAACACCTTGACTGGTTTCCAAGCAAGAGAGCTGTACTGTGTTCTAAACAGCATTCTGGAATATCGCCCATTCTTTTTTTAAAACTTAATAATTTGGCTGTGCCGGATCTTGCTTGTGGCACGTAGATAGGGTCTTTAGTTGCAGCACTTGGGATCTAGTTCCCTGACCAGGGGTTGAACCCAGACTCCCTGCCTTGGGAGCATGGAATCTCAGCCATTGGATCATCAGGGAAGTCCCTCGCCCATTCATTTTTAAGGATGTCTTTGTAGATACCTTAGGGCTTCCCTGGTAGCTCAGACGGTAAAGCATCTGCCTACAATGCCGGAGACCAGGGTTTGATCCCTGGGTCGGGAAGATCCCCTGCAGAAGGAAATGGAAACCCACTCCAGTATTCTTGCCTGGAACATCCCATAGACTGAGGATCCTGGTAGGCTACAATCCATGGGGTTGCAAAGAGTCGGACACGACTGAGCGACTTCACTTTGTAGATACCTTATACACTGTTATTAACACAAAAAGCTTTGCTACACCTTACATGTACCTGACTTTTTAGTCTGAATTTCTGAAAGTTAGTTCCATTCAAGAGGAAGCTTTGCTTTCCTTTCCAGTGTGTTTAGCTGGATGTGAGTAACCTCTCCCAGATCGGCCAGAAAGGACCACCTCTGCTACAGTGGGACACTGCCATGTCTGTGGCCTGTGCAGAAGAGGTAGCCCAGCTATAATAAAAAATTTCCCTTCACTCGGACACAATAACCAGCCCTCTGCATGAAATGTAAGTGATACTGATATCGGGGTGCAAGGAGAGCCAGAGCAGCCTGGACAGGATAGCAGTGGTCGTGCTGACAGGGACACTTGTTCTGGGAGAGGGAAAGGTTGTGAAGAGTAGCTTGGAAGTATCTTGGAACCTAAGTCTCCTATCTACGGAGTCCTCATTAGCATTGTATGCTGCTGCTGAGGGCTAGAGGGTAGGGACAGGTAAATCATTTCCCAGAAACTTGGAAAGCTGGTTTTTGTATCTAATAGAGGGAGTTCTTTGTCTGTTCATTGTTTGCCTTGTTGCTTTGGCTTCTACCAGTTGAGATACACTTAAGATTAACTGCCCTTTGATTCAACTGACCAGGCTTACAAGGCAAAAGACACAGGTACTTGAAGGATAAATGTCTTGCATCTGACATTAAAATTCCTTTGTCACTATGAGTTACTTGCTTGGTATGCGTTGTGTACTGGGCCCCCTTCCCTGTTAAGAGTAGGAATAAGGAAGTTGAGAGAAGAATGTAGAAAATGACCATTAAAATGTTTAATACCCCAAACTGAAAGCTGCAAAACAGCCCTGAGTATCACCATCCCTGCCCTTGTCTTTGAGAGCTGTAGTTAACCTGTACCAGCCTAGATTTGTTTTTCGTCCTTTTGGGCTGGGTAACTAAGTCCAAAGTACTGATGTTCTACTGTCAGCACAGAGGATGGATTTCTGTGGCACCAGATAAACCATTTGATGGAATTAATCTCATGTTCTTAATCAAGCCACACTTTTTTTCAGCTTTCTTTGGTCTCCCTAGAGGTCTTATGTGACAGTTTTCAGGTAGTTGGCGATTAATCTTGCCTTGGTCCAGAGTTATGTTGATCAGAAGTAGCATCTCAGGAAGTGTGGAAAGGAGAAGGCTTCAATTGTTTTAAGAAGCTAGCACTTTATTAATCAAAGCAAAAAATGCTGAAATGCTGTCATCACCATTGTGAGCTGACAGCTAAGTGCCAACTCGTAACACTTCCAATATACCTCTCTCCTCCCCAGAGAGCTTTCCTTCCAGGTACACTCCCTGTATCTGTATTGTTGGCTAACCTAATCCTCTTTTCTCTCATTAAAAGATAGATAACTATTTGAATTCCCCATCCCACCCCACCCCCCATTATCACAACATAAAACATTATTTTAAGAAATAAAAAAATACTGGGACCTGCACTGTGGAGTTTAATTTTAATGTTCCCAAACAATAGACCCTATCAGAAAACTGAGTTGGGACTAAGTATCTGATGTTCTTATTTCAGTTTCCAATCTTAGGATGTTGTCTAAGATGAAAAAGGCCATTTTCAGGGTAATTTAATCGCTTTTCCCCAAAAGCGATTGAAAAGGGGTGAAAAGTTCAGAAGTGCCATGAAGACACCAGCTCCCAAGTACCAGGGACCTCGGAGATGGGTGAACTGATAGGAACTTTCAGGAGAGGAAGAGAGCACCGCAGTGGGCCAACCTTTACCCCATGGGAATTTGCTTTGCCTTTGAGAGGTGGAACAGTTTTCCAACACAGTATCCTGTTGGGAGCCTTTTTTTAAGCAAAGTCAAGCTGCAGCAGAAAAGCTACTGGACTGGAGGCAGGAGCCAGAGACCTATTTTTTTTTTTTTTGCCTAGAGGATGATATCTATATCTATATCTATATCTATATCTATATCTATATCTATATCTATTTAACCAAAGGGCGTTTATCTAAGCTCTAGCCACAGGTAGGTGACAGCAATGTCCATCTTACCTGGCTGCCCCCAGCCCCTGCTAAGATCTTTGCCTTGTTCTGGGTGTGCATAGTTTCAGATTCAAGACACCTGTCGGATCCCAGTGAGCACAGGTTTAGCTTCAATGATGTAAAGCAAAACGCTTTTGAGAGCAAAATCTCCCAGGAGTGTCTCCACCCCCAGCAACTGCAGAAAAGAAGGCGTTGGTGGGAGAGAAGGGTGGCTATAGACGTCATTGCATCTTCCAGATCCCAGCTGTGACCTGGCTCAGAGTTTTACAGTTAAAAATAACCATGGCTTAGAGTTGGGGGAAAAAAGTAAACTGTTGTGTCTCCATGGAAACAAGGAGGCGGGTAGGGGGAAGGCCAGCCTTGGATTTCCAGCAGATGTGGCAAGAGGGGGCGGATGTAGGGGCTGGGAGTTTAGAAGCCCTCTGGTGAAGGAAGATATCCGTGATTAGCATCCAGATTGTAGTCAGACATAGCTCCAGGGTTCTGCAGACAGAACTGCAGAGGTTATGTTTGCAACAATGTATACATTTTGGGTGGGTGAAGTCTTGTTTGAAGCTTAGAATTTCCTGTAACACAGATTTGCTACTATTTGGCAAAGCAGAGAGCAGATGAGCAACACAGTAGGTTAGATGTCGCCTTCTAACCAATCTGTGAACCTCTGCTACACCCCCACCCCTTCAGTATCCCTTGTTTTCATTTGCATAATCAGAGGTTTGACATCAGAATATTGTCACAATTTATAACTAGAGGGGGCGGTCTTGGGCTCCTGGACTGATACGTTCATTAACTCCCTTTCAGTAAGATCAGGTTTTTTCTCTTTGGTGTTGTAGATTATGCAAAGTGGCATTAATTACCTAGTAAGTCCTTAAAGTTACCTCTTACCATTTCTGGTATTGTTACTACCAGAGGTTACTAACTCTTGGTGAGGGGAGGAGGTATTTTATTTTTTCATTTCCCTTTTCTTTGAAGGTTTCCTTTGAAACAATTTTTTTCCCCTCAAGAAATACAAGAATATATTCTAGTGTAAAAAAAAAATCAAATCCCTCTATTTTCCTTTTTAAATGAAGGGTGCATATGCTTTCTTGTTTACCTGTCTGGCATACTGGAGTGACTTAAGTGCTAATCTTTGTACTGCTACTTAATAATAAAAATACAACCTTGGGCAAGTTTTTTTAACCCCTCATTTCTGAACTATGGTTGATAAAACCTACCTGTGTTTGATGAAGATAAATGGGATAAAGTATATAATACACCTGACACCTCCCTTCCCTTCCCATTGAGCCTTTAATATTTTCATTTAACTCCAGCCAGGTATGAACAAGCCTTTGATTTTCTATGGTAAATGGTAAATTCACACCACAATAAAGTCTCACAGAGGGACACTAAGATTGAAGGACACAGATCAAATGTTAAAATAGGCACAGGTGCATTTTTCATGGATGTTGTTTATATTGGAACCTTCCTCACTGTGCATCATTGCCACAGCCCCTGGAGTGTATTAAGGGCAGAACGTTTCAGAGACAGATAAATACTAAATGACCTAATTATCCTAGACATGTTTCGATAATATTTGCTTATATAATACCTAGTTCAAGAAGCTTGAACTCAGGTTACAAAATTGTAGGTACACTGTAAGAAAACTAAAAAATCAGGCATGGAAGAAAAAAAAATCAGAAAAAGATCCTAATAGTTGTTTCGTTAAGTAGTAAAATTAGGGGTGATGCTTTCTCCCTCTCTTTCCTGGGTGTTTTGTTTTTTGTAATGTGACTTTTTTATCAATGGAAAAATACATGAGAACTAGTAAGACTCTACAAATATAAGTTTATGGTATTTTGCAATGAATAATATCTAGTTAATCCTTATGATAGCCATATAAGGTGCTATCTTACATCTTACAAAATAGCACAAGCATTAGGCAAGTTTCTATAGTAAATGAAATAGTTTTTTTGATTTCTATCCCTCTAGTTTTGGGGGTTTTTTTGTTTTTAAATATTTTCCACATTTATACAGTGTTCTCCCAGATACCTGGTGTCCCCTGTCCCTGTTAAATGTGTGAAAGGACAATAACATCAAGCTTTACTTCCCTGGGGGATTTGCATTTTTATAGCTATTAATGGCATAGACTCTGGAATTACAGATATTAGTAAGCAGGCGTTCCAGAGCCCTGGGACCTGATGACACCCTGAAATCAAGATTCTATAGACTGGGGAGCCCTGAACACAGCTATCTTCCAATTGTGACAGATATGTCAAATCTGTTGCCAATTTGTTAACCAGGAGAAGCAATACAAATGGAAGATGCAACTATTTGAGGGACTCATAAAGGTCTGATTAGTCTCAGGAGCAGTCATTGCCCAAGCAATTAAGGAGAATATTTTTGGAAAAGCAGACATCAGAAGCCAAGCAGAGTAGAAGTTTCCATCTTCTATTTACTGGGTCTAATCAGATCAGCTCTTATTTTGCACAGAAGCTACACTGCTCTAAAGCACTGCTTATTTAGATGTAGTCAGGAGCATCCACACCTTCCCTGGGTACAGACAAGTCAGATTTTTACAGCAGACGATCTCTAAGACGTTTCTACATCTAAAATAATTGACACCTATAAATGTACCTATATATAGTCTAGTAAAGCGCTGCCCAGTAAGGAAGCCACTGGCCTCGTGAGGCTACTTACATTTAAATTGATTAAAATTAATTACAATTTAAAATTTAGTTCTTCAGTCACACGAGGCACATTTCAAGAGCTCAAAAGCCACATGAGGCTAGCAGCTGCCGTAATGGTCAGTGCAGTACGGGTCATCTCCAGCCCCCAAAGTTCTGTCCAACAGTGCTGGTCTGGAAGACAACACCTTCAAACTGCATTTTTTTGTCGAGGCCTCTGTAAGCCCACATTTCCACATTCTGTAAAGGGATAAAGCACCTCCCTACCCACAGGCATATATGTACAGTCACTAAATGATCTTTCTGAGTTTAGCACTTCTTCCTACTTTCCTTAATCTCTAGATCTTTACACATACATTACACTCAGCACAAACTTTATTTTAGCCCTCCTCCCTCCTCTTCCCTGATGAGGATTTGATTCTTCATGGTAGGCTTAGTCCTACAATGTGTGAAAATGCCCAGTTCCTTGTCACCAAGGAGCTGTTCTGGAAACCTGCCTTCTGTGTAATAAACAAGCTTGCATCTGAAGAGGGATGTATCTATCCGTGCTGCTGAGTCACCGAATTGACTGAAGGAAAGACTATGGGGGGAGAAACAGAGAGGAAAGCAGCATACAATCGTTTCTATTAGAGAGTTTGCTATTTTGGTATTGGCATGTCAAAAATAAGTCACTAGATGAATTGATGGTGGCACAATTTGGTACTGGGAAGATCCCTTTCCCAGGCAAGATTTGAACTCCTAAGGTGTTATATCCTGAATCAGATTCTGCATTGTTATTTCTTGGAAAGATTAATTTTGCTTAATTTTAAGGCTTTCTGTCTTTATGACGGGAAAACTAGACATCTTTCCATTCTAGGCCTTTTTAGCTCCCTTAAGATGATCACTAAAATGGTTTTGACGTTATATTTTTGTCTGGAAAGCAGACAGAACTTTTGGATATTCCTGCACCCATGGAATGACTCGGAATTCGGTTGGAGATCAGAAAGAGCATGAAAAAGCCTCAAAGCTTGCGGTTGAAGATGCAGGAGTTTAGGAGAGCAGGATGTAAACTCAAAGGGCTGTGTTCACTTCCCTCACCCATCCCTCCTCCCAAAACTATGATTACTTGTTTGACTGTTCAGCAACTCTGATGCCAATGATTTACACCGGTGAGGAGCTGGGGCTGGTGAGTAAAGGGCTGGGTGTGGAGTTGGGACTCTTAGGAGCCTGACTCACTGCCCAGCCTGGAGGAAGTTGTTTATACCTCCCCTCATCTGCCAGGGCAAGGTTGTATTGAATGTCTGCTCTGCATCTACTCAAGTTATAGATGGACAAACCTACATAAAAAAAAAAAAAAAAAACGACCCTCAGAATGACACAGCAAATAAGCCCTCCATGGATTAATGCATTCAGCCTGCGCTCCGGAGACCCTCAGACCTGCCTTGGAGGCACAAGCTGTGGACCCGGTGTTTTGAAACTCAGATGATACCTGTGGTTCATGACAGTGGGTTGGCGGTCTCGGGGCAGGCAGAAGATGGCCACATCTATAGCCACTTCTGGGCTTCCCTGGTGGGTCAGACGGTCAAGAATCGCCTGCAATGCGGGAGACCCGGATTCGATCCCTGAGTTGGGAAGATCCCCTGGAGGAGGGCATGGCAACCCACTCCAGGATTCTTGCCTGGAGAATCCCCATGGACAGAGGAACCTGGGGGACTACAGTCCATGGGGTCGCAAAAAGTCGGACACGACTGAGCGACTAAGCACAGCACAGCACATAGCCCCTTGAGTCTCTGACAACATAGCCTCCCACAGTCGCTGGAAACTGCCCATACCTGCCCAAGCAAAATTCATCCAACAGTTGCCATGAGATTTATTTTCTCTTCACGCTTTGGTCCCAACTCCGGGCTCCCCCTTGCAGGATGGAAGGTGGGGGTAGGAGATTAGTCACTAACTGCAATCTTCACACCTTTTATACTTGTATCGTTTTCTTGCCTTTAACCCTCTCACATCCACAAAGTACCCTAGTTCGCCATCCCTGGGCCCTCGCCAAAACCTAGTTTGGAGGAAGACGCTCAAGTGGGAAAACAGCAGCGTCGTATGTTGTGACAGACGGGGACACCGCTGGGGTCCTCTGAGCAGAGGTCTGTCGGGGTACCAGGGATGCGCGCGCGGGATGCCAGACTCCAAGGCGGAGCGCACAGTGCGCACGCGCGCCGCCTGCGGCTCCGCGCGTCCCCCGCTCGGCGGGCGGGGTGCCCGCAGCGCGCCTCTCGCGCCGAGGCCCCGCCCCGCGCCGAGGCCCCGCCCCCGCCCCGGGAGAGGGAGGTGGGGCGCAGTGAGCGTGCGCGCGGCCCGCCCCGGGCGCGGGCGGAGGAGAGAAGGAGGGGCGCGCGCGGCGGCCAGCCCGCAGACGCCGGGAGCCGCGCAGCAGAGAAGAGCGCTGGCCGCGAGCCTGGGCGAGCCGGTACGGGGCCCGCAGGTTCGGGCGGGAGGCAGCGGGCGGGCGGGCGGGACTTGGCGCCCACCGGGCCCCGGGGGCCCTGGCTAGAGCGGACAACCATGTACCCGTGCGAGCCGGGTCTCCAGAAACTTTGTGCCAGCGTCCCCCACCTGCTCCCGGGCGGTTCTCGCATCTTCTGCTCGGCGGGGAGAGGAGAGAGCCCGGCGCCCTCCGCCGCGACCCCTCCTCCCCGCCCGGCCCCGCCTCGCGGGCGCTCGGAGCACCCCCTACCCCGGCCGCGCACCCGGGCTGCTCTCCTGCTGCAGCGGCGCCTGGGCCCGGGTCCCGGCCCTCGGCTCCTCGCGAGCATCCTCTCTGCTCCCCTCCCCCTCCCTGACCCCTCTGCTCCCGGGTCCAACCATGGCCTCTCTGCCTCCTCGCCCCGCCGCCGCAGTTCGCCCGCTCCGAGTCTCGGGAGCGTCGGCGGCTTCTTGCCTCTTCCGAAGGTTTCTGGTGCATTGATAGAAGCAACTTGACTTTCAGCAATGCCAAGTATTCAACTTGAGGGTTTCTCTACGATGGTGGATTGGTGTGCACAGTGCCAACGTTATCTTTTTATTTCTTTTAAGTACCCTTGCTCCAAAGCGAAGTTGAGTTCTTGTTTGTATGCGAGAGGAGTTAGTTGCATGCTGTATGTAGCTGCCTTCGCTGGATTGTATAACTATATTTTATTTAGGTGGATGTTGCCAATGGTACCAGCTAGTGTTATGGTAACTGGGCATCCCAGAGGCAAGAGAAGGAGGTGTGACTTTAAAATGCAGTTCTACTGTGTAGGGATTTTTTTTTTTTTTTAAGTACCTTGTTCTTTTCATCCAGGAAGACCTCAGGGCGTTTAGCATGTGTGAACTAGCTGTTCTGTGTAGTTTTATGAGAGAGGTAGGTAAAAAGCAGTACCATCCTGTTTTACAGATGTGCACATGGAGGCAAAAAGTCAAGTCCTGATTCTTTACTCATCTGAAAGGAATATAGACCAGAGTTCCTGGAATTCCTAGTCCATGAGGGATTCTTAGTCAGAAGTGTCATGGAATGTTGGAACAGACTCCCTGAGATTGTACAGAGCAGTTAAAAGCCACAGAGGCTGGAACTGTCAGCATCTCCATGCTTGGGACTCAGCAGTGTCACAAAGTTAAGTGATACCAGACCAGTCATAGCTGCTCTCTGTGTGTTTCCTTCTCTTTCCAACCAGAGGAACAAAGGTGCTGTATTCTTTCCAAAGTTACCTGAACGTGTCTGGAAGCTCCACTTTCTTGAGCTGCGTTTGGTGTTTCGTGATTGTTCCTTGTGGACTCCTAAAGGCCTCCATTCTCGCGTTGTCTTTACAAATGCAGGGAAGGAGGCACCCCTCAGAATGAATAGCTGCCTCTTCTTCCCTAGAAACCCCTGAGCCTTCACACCAGTGACAGGCTGAGCGAGGGACCCTGACCTGGGTGGGGGCAGATGGTGGAGGTAGGAAGGCACCCTGCACGGGCGGCTTGACACATGGGCCCTATTCCTGCCTCCAGCTCTGACTCATCTTCTGACGCTTGAGGGAGGAGAGGTAGATGCTTGATATTTTTGGCTTTCCCCCCATAAAACGGGAGACAGTTTCCTTCATTCCAAGGGTTTTAAACGTCAGTGTCCAACTTGTCTATGCTGAGTTCTCAGTTGAACTCTTTCACAGTGGTTGATTGCAGGTATGATTTCTGCAGTATTCTTTAATACAATGGTATAAATGTATATTCTTATTATTAAAAAAAAAAAAAAAAACCAAAACTGGCCAGGTGTATAAGTCCGAGAAATCCTTTAAAACTTTAGCATTTTAAAATGTTGGTCCTTTAGGAGGAATCTGTGTTTGGTAGATTCTTTTGCAATTGGGATTTTACTTTAAGGCAAGGTAGGTTACAAATACTTTTCCCCAATACCACAAGAATTAATCATTCTGTTTTTTTAAAATTTAAACTTTACAGAAAAGATTAAAGCTTTCTTTTGAGCATCTGTCCCGAAAGTAATCGCTGTGTATATTTTTACTGGTTTATGTGTGTTCTTTCAGGCTTTGCTAAGCATTTTCTTGAATGTCTCTTTGTACAGAGTGATTCTTTTTTCTGGTTTGCATAGTCTGAAAACCTAGCTTTCTATTTTTTTTTTCTGAGTGACATTTTTAACTAAATTATTTTATTTTATTATTTTTAAGTATTAACTTTAAAACTGTCCTGTTTATAGACACTTGGTTTCTGTCTAGAACAGGTAGCTAGCTATGTGTTTTTAGTCCAGCTGGTCATTAAGTTTTACTAACCCTGATAGCACTGGTAGTGTTTTCTCCAGACAATAGGCAAATGACCCTTTCTTAGCTTCAGAACAGTTAAATCATTAAGATCCTTGGTGCTACTCTTGGTTGCAAAGGAAAACTTTGCCATTAAAAAAAAATCTCGTGCATTTGTCTTTTCTTTGCTTATGAGGAGGCGTAAAAGGGAGTGGAAGGCGAGGGAGTTGCTGAAGCAACAGCCCTGTGTGTAAACTTAAGCGTTTAAGACGGTATCTTTAGTTAACTATGAAAGCCTCACTGGGGTGAAGACAGAGAAAGAGAAATGTTAACGTTTTCCTTGAAAACCGATCAAACCACTAATTTCAGAAGACAGGTGAGCTAAAACAAAATTCACGTCAAAGAGTTTATGGGTTCCTGGCAGTCCAGTGGTTAGGACCCTGCAATTTTGCTGCTGAGTCCTGGGTCCAGTCCCTGGTCAGGGAACTAAGATTTCACAAGTTGCTGGGCATGGCCAAAAAAAAAAAAAAAAAGAGTTTATGGGTTTATGTGTTAGACATTTATTGAGACTTCTGCTATGAGAAAAGTTAAGTGCTGAATACTGGGATAGAAGGCAAATAAGGTCACTGACCTCATGAAACTGATAGGGCAGTAGTGATATTCCAAGCAGAAGAGTTCTCTCCCCAGATTGGCTAGAATTGTAAGGGTTCTGAATTCCTAAAAACCAACATTGTATTTATTTAACCTTTCTTAAGTTATGAATAGTAACACATAAAAGGGTATAAAACATAAATGGATAACGTAATTATTTTAAAGAAAACACAGCTGTAACCATCTTGCGGGTCAGGAAACACACTCTTTTCCAATGACCACCGCTCTCCTCACCCTAGAGGTAACCTAGCCAGTAACTAGCTTCATTTTTGTGAAAATCATTTCCTTTCTTTTCTAAAGTTTTAAATCACCTAAATATATGTATATTTTAATTAATTTATTTAATTTTTGGCTGCTCTGGGTCTTTGTTCCTGGGCACAGTCTTTCCTTAGTTGTGGTGAGCGGGGGCTACCCTCGAGTTGCACTGTGCAAGCTTCTCGTTGCGGCTTCTCTCGTTTGGGAGCTTGGACTCTAGGTAAGCAGGCTTCAGTAGTTGTGGCACAAGAGCTTAGTGGCCCCGAGGCATGTAGGATCTTCCAGACCAGGGTTTGAACTTGCGTCCTGTGCATTGGCAGGTGGATTCTTATCCACTGTACCGCTAGGGAGGTCCTATCATCTAAATATTAATCTTTAAACAATATAGTTTCATTTTGCCTGGTTTTCATCTTTATGTAAGTAGAATCAAAGTAGGTATTCTTGTAAATCCTTTTTTTGGGGGTGGCAGCCAATGTCACATATATGTATATATGTAAGTTTGTGTATATATGCATTTATATATGTATTTACACACGTATATGATTTTTTTGGTTTAAATTCTTCCTGCATTACAGTTTTTTAAGATTCATCCATGTTGTTACCTGTGACTGTAATTAGTTCATATTTGTATGAATACTCCACAGTTATCTATTTGTCATATGCTGTTGATGGACGTCTGGGTTATTTCTGGTCCAGGGCAGTTATGAGTACTGCTGTGTCATAGATGCATGTATCCTCAACTTTATTAGCTGAGGCCAATTTTCCAAAGTGGTTGTACCAATTTACATTCCTCCAGTGGTGTCAGCCTTGAATTTATAATCCACTGTGCTTGCTGTTTAACCACAATATGTTTGGATATTTCCTGAGTGAATGAATAAATATCACAGAGGTGGTTTGATTTGATCCCTGGCCCTTCCCGTACCACTGTATTTTTATATACTTATGTTTAATTGTATGGTTTGAACTAACGTAACACCCAGCACCAGAAATGGTTTTCCACTCTGTGTGGCTGAGAAATACACAATAGAATCCTTCCAAAGATCTTTCTTTCTTAGACAGATGTTGTATAGGGCAATTTAAACATTGCAAAAGGAAGCATTAAAAATTAAAGTGTCTGGTAGTCTTTTAAAGGTTTTGAAAGACTTACTGCTTGGGCCAAGAGATGTCTTGCGGTGGTGAGGTGCGTTGTGCTGGAGAAGACTTGCTTGGTGCCCGGCCCTGAATGTGTAGGCTTAGCGTGTGACGTGTGCAGGAACCCAGGCTAGTCCTTGTGAAAATACCATCTGAGGGAGGGTTGGTACTCACTCACATGCTTGTGTACACGTGCAGATCCTGAGAGGCACCAACGCAGGAATTCCCTGGCAATACCAAAGGAACCACAGCTTCTTTGCTACGAGAAGAAATGCTTTTACAGTCTTTGAAATGTCCATTTCTCCAGGTCTTCCTTTGTATTGGACAGTAGAGGTAGTTTACAACTAGGTTTGATAGTTCCTGCTTTCTGAGTAACCAGTTGCCGGGTTAACTTGAATCGCTTGTGTTTGGTGTTGCTAGCTGGATTTAAAACTGGTGTGTGTGTGAGAGAGAGAGAGAAGAGGAAAGAGGGAGGGAGAGAGGATAGGGAGGTCATGTCAGGACAATTATTAATTTATTAAGTCCAGGTGTGTGTTGAGCATCTAGTGTACCTGGTATTATCTGCTAACTGTTTGTTTCTATCCTAGGGGCAGAGTTACAGTTCTGTAGGTTTAGAAAACACCCTTCAACTGTCACCATGAAATTAACTGATAAAGTAGCATCTAAAAAAAAAAAGAAAAAATGAAAACAGGGCTTCCCCGATGGCTCAGCAATAAAGAATCCGCCTGCAGTGCAGGAGACCTGGGTTCGATCCCTGGGTCGGGAAGATCCCCTGGAGGAGGAAATGGCAACCCACTCCAGTATTTTCCTGGAAAAATATCCCAGTCCATTGGGTCACAAAGAGTCAGACACAACTGACTAAGCACACACACACACACACAAGAATGTAAGATTTGTAATACTTCTTTATTTCTTCTGTAGGGCATCTTGGAAAATGGCTAAGTTGGTCTGTTTTCAGTCTTTACAAATCATGCATATTTTTTCACTCATATACTAAATAAAGAGTTCTCCCCCCCAGATTCTCTAAATTAACCATATTTCTTAGTGATGGGGGAGATATCTTATTTGTATTTTTTGATATCTTTTTCCAAAGGATGTAATGGAACTGTTTTCCCCCTGGTGCAGGGAGGAGGCGGAGCCCTGGTGCCGAGGTCACGCCCCTCCCCGCTCACCTCATCACTTCCCATTCTTGCCCTTATGTTGACAGAGAGTGACCTCCCATCCAGTTTGGTCAGCTTTCCGCTACCATCTGGAGGTCTCCGTGGACAAAAGGGCCCTTTTGAAATTCATACGCAACTGCTGGGCCTACTGGTGCCTTGTCCCAGAACAGTTCCATCGTCAGTGGACCGTGGCAGGTCTTTTTGACTCCTTAGGTCTTTGAGTTTGTGGAGTGGCAGGAAAAAACTCTTTAATAAGAGGGTGTTGCTTCTGTTGACTAGTAAACAGTGACATAGCGGCTAGAGCACCACCGGAGCCTTCCAGCCAGCAGCCCCCTGAGTCTCATGCAGGGTCCTTAGGGCCACTTGGAAAAATATTTCTTTGCCATCTACTGTGATGGCTTTATAACATAATTTCAGGGGTTGGCAGTTTTTTTTTTCGGTGAAGGGTAAGGTAGTACATATTTTAGGCTTGTGGGTCACACAATTTCTGTTGCAACTATTTAACTTGCTGTTTTAAGCTTACCTTGTGACACCAAAAGGCCGTAGTTAATATGTAACAAATGAGCGTGGCTGTGCTCCAGTAAAAACTTGACTCATGAACACTGAAATTTTAATCTCATACAGTTTTTATGTGCCATGGAATGCTGTTCTTTTGAATTCTCTGTTAACGGTTTAGAAATGTATTAACCATTCTTAGCTCATGGGCAGTAGAGAAAGAGATGACTGACCAGACATGACCCACCTGCCACAGTTCGCCGGCCCCTGATTTGAACAAGAGTAGAGTTTAGTTCACAGGGCTTCCCGGGTGGCGCTAGTGGTAAAGAATCGGCTCCCAATGCAGGAGACGCAAGAGACACAGGTTCGATCCCTGGGTTGGGTAGATGCCCTGGAGAAGGAAATGGCAACCCACTCCAGTATTCCTGGGATAATCCCATGGACAGAGGAGCCTGGTGGGCTACAGTTCATGGGGTCGCAAAGAATCAGACACAGCTGAGCACACACACAGAATGAGGTTCATAGGCCATTGGATTCTCATTTAGCATGTGACTAGTAATTAGTAGTATAATCTACAAAGAACTGTGTGTATTATCTTTTTGTATAAGACTTTTTTATTTATTTCTGGCTGCACAGGGTCTTCATTGCTGTGGGTGGGCTTTTTCTAGTTTCAGCGGCTTCTCTTGCTGCAGAGCACAGGCTCAGTAGTTGTGGCGCTTGGGCTTTGTTGTTCCATGGCATGTGGCATCTTCCTGGATCAGGGATTGAACCCATGTCTCCTGCACTGGCAGGAGGATTCTTTATCATGGAGCCACAAGGGAAGCCCAAGATTATTTCTTCAGGAGACAGCTAAAGCCAAGGGAATAACTTCAGGATACTATGTTCTTTGACTCCTGTTTAACTAAAAATTTGATTTCTCCCTTTGCTCCAGGAAGGCTCAGATACACAGTTACCCTCAGAATTCGGGAAGCCTGCTCTCCTTTGGCAGGGATATAGGGGTATGTGTGGCATTATCAGATTCCCTCTCTCCAGCTAATGCGAGAGACCTAACCTGGTTATCTTGTTCAGCTCAGAAACTCTCATAGATAATTCTAGATGCCGCTTCCCTTGTGGCTCAGCTGGTAAAGAATCCGTCTGCAAGGCAGGAGACCTGGGTTCGATCCCTGGGTTGGGAAGATCCCCCGGAGAATTCCATGGACTATACGGTCCATGGGTCGCAAAGAGTCGGACACGACTGAGCGACTTTCACTTTTGGTTTATAAAGAAAAATGGGAGGTTAATTCATCAGTAGTTTACAAATGAAGTTAATTTGGTATAAAAGTACTAAAAATGTGGAATTTGGCCAGGGGTATGATAAAGAAATCCCTGTGGGGAAAAGTTGAGGCTCACAGCTTGAGTTTTAAAGATGTTGATATATCCAGTGAGATGTCAAATGGTGAGATGATCAGAGTGCTCAACTCTTTCCTCTTGAGCTCTTAGTCCTATGAACTTCATTCTGATTTTAAAATTCATTTTTGTCTTCTTTAAATTAATAGTGAACTTCTAAGTATTGAGATCTCATTTGTGAATGGACCTGAGATTTTATGATTCTGCTTTTCAAGGAATTTTGAGGCAAACTTATACTTAACTTGGGTTTAGTTGCTGATGTGTGGTTTTTTTCTTTTCTTTTTAATACTGGGGGTCGGGCTTTCCTGGTGGCTCAGACAGTAAAGAATCCACCTATAATGTGGGAGACCTGGGTTGGGAAGATCCCCTGGAGGATCCTGGGCATGGCAACCCACTCCAGTATTCTTGCCTGGAGAATCCCCATGAACTGAGGAGCCTGGCAGGCAAAGAGTGGGACACAACTGAGTGACTGAGCACAGCACAGCTGAATACTGTGGGTCCAGATGTTCTTCCTATAGAAATCAGAGTTTACTAGTTAACCAGGAATCTATCATTCATGTTTACTTTTTACCTCTTACTCTTTGAAGATTTAAAAGTATTATTTGTATAGGCTGTGACATAAATTGGTTTCCAGTTATTACCAAGCAAGCTTAAATGTGACTGTGGAAATACTGCACCCATTTTCTTGGTTCAAGTTGATCAGATTTTTCACACCCAAAGACCATCTCGTACCACCTAGCGGTTTAGGCTATTTCAGATGACTATCCATATTATAAAGTACAATCAGACCGACCTTACATTCCGTAATTTCTTTCTTTCTGTTGTTTTTGTTTTCTTCCCTGGTGAGATGGACATTTTGGTAGTCTTTAGGTCAGTCAGTCTGCTGTGGTCAGATTGTATGACTCATCAACAAATGAACCACTCATGGAGAAGGGGTTCTGGCCCCAGTGGGGGTACTTACTTTCTGTGTAGAGTCTGGGAAAGCCTCTTAGCGTCCATTTACCTCTGATTCCTCATCTGGGAACCATGACAGCACAATGATACTGATCCCAGAGAGGCTGAGCATGCTCGTGTGGCTTAAGCAAAACAGGCGCTCGAGTTTGCCTTGGCAAGTCCTGCGGGACTGACGGAGGCAAATTGATGAGACCTGTGCTTCTCGCCCTTCAGTGTTATGTACAGCTTACCTGGGATCTTGTTAAGCTGCAGAATCGGATTCCACAGGTGTGGGATGGGGCCTGAGATTCTGCATTTAAGTTCCAGGTTGATGGCTACTGGGCCCTGGACCACATTTTGTGAGCAGTGAGGGTGTTCTTCATTTGGAATCTCCAAATAGGGAGACTTCTTGCAAAGCAAGAACGGAATGGCGTCTGCTTTAAATGGATTGGAGAAAAAGCATGAGAGTGTAATCTCTGAGACACTTCCCCGAGAAACAGCTCAGGTTTTCAACACCACTGACTGTTTTACTTTGTCTTGACCCTGTGCCTTGTCTGCAGTGCTGTAGCACCTACTGTTTGCAGCAATCATTCGACTCACTCACTGTTAGTCCCTCTCTTATTGTTACTCACCTGTTTTATATGTGTATCTTTTGTCATCTCTTGAAGGTGATAAAATCCTAGCACAGGGTGATGTCTCTTGTTACCTTATATCCCTGTTCTGGTGACTCTCAGTGCCTAACACACCATTCCAAAACTCGGTGGTGTAAAAGTCATTTTTATTTTGCTCAGATTCATGTAGGTCGAGAATTTGGACCTCATGTAGTGAGGGCAACTTGTCTTTGCTCCACAGTGTCTGGAGGTGACTTGATGATTGGGAGCTAGTTTCACTGGGATGTCTTTTTTAAAAAAATATTTTTATTTATTTATTTGGCTGGGCTGGGTCTTAGTTGCAGCATGTGAGATCTAGTTTCCTGACCAGGGATGGAACCCAGGCCCCCTGCATTGGCCGCTAGACCTCCAGGAAAGTCCTGAGAATCACTGAAGTGTCTTGACTCGAATATTTAGTAGTTGATCCTGGCTGTCAGCTGGGACGTCCGCTAGGCTGCTGGCTGGAACTCCTACAAGTGACCTCTCCACATGGTGACTCTGTCCGGCTTCTTTGGGCTGTCTCACAGCATGGCAGCTGGGTTAGGAGCATATCTTAGGAGACCAAGGAGAGGTGTGTGGCTTGTTCATGATCTAGCCTCAAAAGTGTCATTTCTACTGTACTATTTTGGTTGAGTTGGTCACATGGGATTCAGGATGTTATTTTGGCCATTTTTGGCAAATACATTCTGCCATAGTCCCCAACAGCACTTGGAATAGTGTTGAACATGTGGCATGAACTCAGTAAATACTGTTGTGTGAGTGAGTGGCAAATAACTTAAACCTCCAGGGGGACGAGGACCGGATTCAAAAACTCAGTTCCAAATGGGAACGGATCGCCCCTGGTACAAATACATGCATACTTTCACCTTTTATAGGGAGTTATTTGTAGTCTCTTCTTACTCTGTTTTCAACATGAGAATCTATGAGTTTATCAGTGGAGCTAAACTTCTGAAGTCTTTGCGTCTCTGTCACTATCGGCATGCTTTTTCCCCTGCTCTCATCAAGTGGCCTACTCATGTCTTCCTTTGGACTGTGGTCTGTTCTCCACCCAGCAGCTGGCTAGTGTCTTCAAATGATAAGCCTTTGTTAGGCTCAGTTCATGGGCTGGTTGGTGGTCCACAGGAGGATATTGAGATATCAGCCAGGCCACAACGACACAGGCAGTTGCTCTACAGCTGCACTCCGGGGGAATATCTGTGACCAAACTATCAAAATGGTGATTCTCAGATTCCTTAGTTCTCTGTGTGTTATGTATATCTATCCTCTTCCCAGCCATCGCATCAGTTAAATTATATGGCAGGAAAAGCAAAAACAACCCCTCCTTCAAATCTGAGATGTTTTAGCAAATTAGCTTTCCAAATTTAGCTCTCCAGATAAGTGAGAACAATTTGTGAATATCTTTTATTTCATTTTAACATGAATGCAGCTCAATATTTGTTTGAATTTTATTCTCAATGTTTTATCAGAAAGTTTTTTTTTCCCCTGAAATTTTGCCACACTGTGATTTTTATTTGTAAGAGTTAACTTTTTTCCTCCAGTGGAACACATTTCTTTTATTTAATATTTTTTGAATATTTATGTTTATTTGGCTCCATCAGGTCTTGGTTATCACACACAGGATCTTTAGTTGTGGCATTCGAACTCTTAGCTGTGGGATGTGGGATCTAGATCCCCGACCAGGGATCAAACCCAGGCCCCCTGCATTGGGAGCACAGAGTCTTAGCCACTGGACCACCAGGGAAGTCCCCCCAATGGAACACATTTCTGGTTTAATAATGAAATATAATGAGAAAAGTAGTATTTATTTACTTACAGCAATGTAGGCTAATGCCTCTATTTTGATGACTTGAAGGGTTTTTTTTTTTTTTGAAAGTAGACAACTAATGGAAGAAGAAAATGTGATTACATAGGCTTTTTGTGTATTAAAAAAATAAAAAGTATAGGCCTCCAGTATATATTACAAACCTCTGAAATTCCTAAAGCTAAAAATATCTTAGATCATTTTAAAGGGTCATCACTGGCACTATTGTGGCCATTTTTTCTGCTTATACAAAAGAAGAAGAAAAAGCTGTAGATAGAATTTCAGTTCTTTAACTCCTGATTCTAGTGGTTTTCTTGTCATGATTTTTTTTTTTTAAGTAGCTTCTGTGGCAGTGGGATGGATACTGTGAATAGACTGACTCCAGGTAGCAAGTCTGCACCTGCTCCAGGTTTAGATCCTGGTGCCCACATCCCAGGAACGCTCCAGTACAGGGACCAGGCAGTTGTTAGCAGCTTATGCTTTACTGAGATTACTGGCCCCCTAGGTAGACACTAATTCTGCATTTTGTTTAGCACTTAGCCCTTTGATGTTCATTATTCAGAGACCAGCATCATCCCTGACATTTCTTATAACTTGTTAAAAAAACCAACTCTGTGGGGTTGGTTTAGGATAGCTCCTGCTTTTTGTCTTTCACCTCACCCCCACTCTCTTGGCCCAGAAAGCATTTGTTCCCTCTCAGAAGTAAATGCAAGCTAAACGCTGTGAACATCAGTGAATGAGTTGAACACCATGGACAGCGACGTGGACATTCTTTGGCGTTCTCTCTGGTCATCCTTGTCCCAGAGACCAGGGCGCTGCAGTGGGGGCGCTGCTGTCACTCAGAGGGCACCTTGGAGTCACTGACCCCTCCAACGTGGTCAGTCTTTTACTCTCCCAGTAGATGGATATCCTCTGTTTTCCCTGCACACATTCACTAAGTTGATTTTGACACGCCTGTGAGGTCACACCCTGGTTTTCTTTTATTCATTGATCAGACTGCTAATCTCACACATGAAGCAGACTAGGACTCCTTGCTCTGCCTTCCCTGGGCCTGCTCCTTGCCGTGGTCCCTCCCTCTGCCATCAGGAGTGCTTTCTGGGACCTGAAGGGTGTGTACCGTCTGTGGCACTGTTTCCCTCTTCTGGGCAATAGGAGAAGCTGGAGCAGCTCAGCCTATCCGGGTCAGTCTTTTCTTTATGGAAGATTTGATCTTCTTAGGCAGATCTAAGGCCCCCCTCATGCACTGAAGGCATGGTGGCGTGGGGGCGCTGGAAGGGCGGATAAGGAGACGCAGCCACCCACCGCGGTCACCGTGAAGCAGTCTGTGGGCTTGAGCCAGGAGCCCAGACACCTTGGATCTCTTCTCGTGAAGAGCCCTGTGCCTTGTCCTCTCCCAGCTGAATCACCTCACCCTTTCCGAACCTTGTGTTTTCTGGTCTGCGAGAAGGGTTTGGGAGTCTAGGTCAGAGGAGCATCTGTATACCGGTGCCCTCTGAGTGCTTTCTGGCAGAAGTTGTTTTTCTGAACCTTGGACTCGGCTTTGGCACTTTAAGCAGGTTTTTGGCACTAGACTGACTAGCAGCAGCAGGGAGGGAGCATCCTGTCTGTCTCGCTTGGATTCTGCCCTGAGGATTCACAATCTGCTTGCTTTTCCCTGCAGCACCAAGTACCCTCTCACTGCCCAGCGAAGGAGGAGTTAGCTGAGTAAGCTAGGCTTTCAGCCCACCCATCCCTTACCCATGGGCCTTGATGAAGACCTTTCCGCTGAAGAGTCCAGTGAGCCTGGGACTGACCCCAGTCTCAGGAGGGCAAGTGGCTTCCCAAACAGGATAATTATTTGGGCGACCACAGGACATGAGTCCCTCTTAATTAGACAGTAACTGGATAACCTAGTTGGAAATTTGATTAGCATCTTCCACACTGAGGATGGAGTTATCACCAGCAGTTCAAAAGCCTTACTTGGTGTGTGTATTGTCGTGTGGTGACTTTGCTTTTTAAACTATTAGGATTCTGCCAGGGAGAGACTTGGAAGCGGCATGCGACTGCGCTCTGCTGTAGGACGGGCTGTTCTCCCAAAGTTATGCCTGTTTCCATGTACATCTGACTCTCAGGTCCACACTCATTTCCTCACACAACTGCTTTCTTGTTTGTCTTCTTGATGTGATTTCACCTACACACGACCCCTGTGTCACTGGTCGGCAGATATGGGCCCCACATGAGGGGTGGTAAGCTTGGGGGAGGCAGCTCCCTTGTAGTGAGCAAGGGCAGTTTCTGGGGAGACACTGAGGGGTCAGCCCCGGCACTCTGAGTGCCTCAGTCTGGAAGGGGAATCAGGGCGGCGCACCACGGCATCACCCCTGCAGGGTGCTCAGTGTCGCCCGACCAGCAGCAGCAGCAGCATCACCTGGGAAATAAATGCCAGCTCTCGAGCCCCCTCTCCAGAACCACTAACTCAGAAACTCTGGGGGCGGGGCTTAGCAATCTGCTTTAATAAGTCCTGCAGGTGATTCTGATGCTCGCCAAGTGTGAGAAACACTGCAGTATAAAGCTGCAGAACGTTACATCAGTTCCAGGTATACCACATAACGATTCCATGTTTGTACATGCTGCAAAATGGTACCACGGTACGTCTGTGCCCCTAGTTAACAAAGTTTTCTTGTGGCAAGAACTTCTAAGATTATTCTCTTAGCAGCTTTCAAATATGCAGTATAGCATTGATGATAGTCACCATGCTAAATATCACATCCCCATGACTGACTCTAAAACTGGAAGTTTGTATCTTTTAACCCTTTTCATCCATTTAATCCCCACCTCTGAGAACCAGCAATCTGTTCTCTGTAGCTTTGAGCTCTTTTTTTCTAAGATTCCACATGTAACTGCTGCTATTTGACTTACTTCACTTAGCATAATGCCCTCAAGATCCATCTGTGTTGTTCTAAATGGCAAGATCTCCTCTTTTTTATGGCTCATTAATATTCCATCGTATTTGTATATATACTGCATTTTCTTAATCCATTCATCCATGCATGGACACATTAGGTTGTTTCCGTGTCTTGGCAGTGAACATGGGGATGCATCTATCTTCTTGAGTTAGCGTTTTTATTTTTGTTGGATAAATACCCAGAAATGGAATTGCTAGCTCATATGGTAATCCTATTTTTAACTTTTCAGGGACCCTCCATATGGTTTTCTGTAGTGGTTGCACCAACTTATATTTGCATAAACAGTGCACAGGGGTTCCTTTCTCTTCACATCCTTGCCAATACTTGTTATTTCTTGTCTTTTTGCTAACAGCCATTATAAAAAGTGTGAAGTGAGGTTTTGGTTTGTATTTCCCTGATAATTAGTGATGTTGAATACCTTTTCATGTACCTGTTGACCATCTGTATTTCTTCTGTGGGAAAATGTCTATTCAACCCTCTGCGCATTTTAAAGTTTGATTTTTTTTCTATTGAATTGCATGCAGTTTTTATATAGTTTGGATCTTAACCCCTTATTGGCCAAATCATTTGCAAATATTTTCTCCCATTCCATATGCTGCCTTTTCGTTTTGTTTAGTTTCCTTTCTGTGCAAGAGCTTTTTACTTTGATGTTGTCCTCCTTGTTTACTTTTGCTTTTGTTGCCAAATCCAAGAAATCACTACTAAGACCAGTGTCAAGGAGCTTACTGCTAGGTTTTCTTCTCAGAGTTTTATGGTTCTGTCCTTTTATTATTGTGGTGTGTCACACTGATTGATTTGCAGATGTTGTACCATCCTTGAATTCCTGGGATAAATTCCACCAGATCATTGTGTATGATCCTTTTAATATATTCAGCAATATAGTTTGCTGATATTTTGTTGAGGAGTTTTCCATTAGGTTTATCAGAGATACCGGTCTGTAATTTTCTTGTGGTGTCCTTGTCTGGTTTTGGTATTAATGTTATGCTGGCCTTGTAGGATGAGTTTGGAAGTGTTTGCTCCTCTTCTGTGTGTTAAGAGTTTGAGGATTGGTACATATTCTGTAAATGTTTGATAAAATTCACCAGAAAAGCTGTGTGTATCTTAAACTTTTGTTCATTGGTGGCATGGGGTTGTGGGGAGTGGGAGTTGATTAGGGATTCAATCTTCTTCCTGGTTATTGGTCTGTTCAGATTTTTCATTTCTTCACGATTCAGCCTGGGTGTATAATTACTAGTAGTCTCTTCATGATCCTCTGTATTTCTGTTGTGTATCAGTTGTGAAATTGTTTCCTTCACGTCTGATTTTGAGTCCTTTGTGTGTGTGAATCTAGCTAAAGATTTGCCAGTTTTGTTTATCTGTTCATGGAGTGATCTCTTAGTTTCATTGATCTTTTCTATTGTCTTTTAAAAAATGCTTATTTGATTGCTTTGGGGCTTAGTTGCAGCACACGATCTTTGGTCTTCATGCAGCATGTGAACTCCTGTTGCAGCACGTGGGATCGAGTTCCCTGACCAGGGATCACACCCAAGCTCCCCTGCATCGGGAGCTCGGAGTCTTAGCCACCCAACCATCAAGGAAGTCCCTCTTATCTTTCATAGTCTCTGTTTATTTTCACTCTGGTCCTTGTTACTTCTTTGCTTTTACTGACTTGGGACTTTGTTCTTTTTCTATTCCTTAAAGTGTCAAGTTAGACTCTGTGAGGTCTTGTTTCTTGGCGTGCAGGCAGTTATCTTATGAACCTCTTAGGACTGCTTTTGCTGGCTCCTGTAAGTCTCGCCGTGCTGTATTTCCACCTTCATCTGTCGCAGGTATGCTTTTATTTCTCTCTTGTTTTCTCCTATGACCCATTGGTTGTTCAGTAACATGTTGTTTAATCTCCACTTATTTGTGAATTTTCCAGTTTTCTTCTTGTGATGATTTCTAGTTTCAGACTGGTGTGATTGGAAAAGATGCTTGATGTGATTTCAGTCTTCAGTTTATTAGGAGTTGTTTTGTGGCCTAAATATACGATCTGTCCTGGAGACTGTTGCACGTGCACTTGACAAGAATGTGTATTTTGTTGCTTTTGGATGAAATATTCTGTATGTATGTGTTAAGGTTACCTGGTCTAACGTATTTGTTTAAAGCTGACGTGTCCTTACTGATATTCTGTCTGGATGATCTGTCCATTGATGAAAATGGAGGATCAAGTCCCGTATTATTACATTATTGTCTATTTCTCACTTGAGATCTGTTCATATTGCTTTATATATTTAGATGCTCCTATATTGGGTGCATAAATATTTACAAATGTTTTATCCTTTTGTTGACATGCCACTTTTATCATTATGTAATGCCCTTCGTCGTCTCTTTATTTTGAAGTCTATTTTGTCTAGGTATAGCTGCCCCAGCTTCTTTTGGTTTCCATTTGTATGGAATATCTTTTCCCATCCTCACTTTCAGTCTGTATATCCTCACATCAGAGGTAGGCAGCATGTCTTTTTTTTTTTTTTTTTTTTTTTAAATCCATTCAGCCACCTTCTGTCTTTTGATTGTAGAATTTAGTCCATTTACATTTAAAGTAACTATTGATAAGTATGTACTTACTGCTATTTGGTTAATTGTTTTCTGGCTATTTTGTAGTTTCTCTGTCCTCTTGCTGTCATGCTTTGTGCTTTGATGATTTTATTTATTTATTTATGGCTGCGCTGGGTCTTCATTGCTGCACGGGGACTTGCTCTGGTCGTGGAGCAGGGGCTACTCTTTAGTTGCAGAGTGCGGGCTTCTCATTGTGGTGGCTTTTCTTGTGGAGCACAGGCTCTGGGGTGCTCAGGCTTTAGCAGTTGCAGTGCTTGGGCTCAGTAGTTGTGGCACACGGGCTTAGCTGGCCCGTGGCATGTGGGATCTCCCTGGAGCAGGGTGGAGTCCATGTCTCCTGCCCTGGCAGGTGGATTCTGAACCCCTGGGCCACCAGGGGAGTCCTGGGGGTTTTGTTTAGTAGTATGTTTAGATTCTTTCCTGCTCAGACCTTTTATGAATCTCCTATGAATAGGTTTTTGCTTTATAATTACTGTGAGGGTTACACATAACTTACAACAGTCAAAGTTTCAATCGTTCCAAAACTCTACATTTTTACTCTATCCCCCCCATTTTTTTTGTTGTTACATTTTACACCATTTTGTCTTGTATATCCCTTAACTGTTATATTTTTGCTACTGTATTTTTCTAACCTTCATACTGGCTTTATGAGTAACTCATCCATATTACCTTTATGCTTTATTTTTCTAAATTGTACTGTATTTACCTCTACCAGTGAGATTTATATTTTCACGTATTTTCCTACTACTACTTAGGGGCCTTTATTTTTCTGCTTAAGAAAGTTGCCTTAATTCTTGTGAGGCCGGTTTAGTTTTTGCTAGTCTGGAAAACTTGTTCTTTAAATTCTGAATGACAAGTATTTGCTGAGTGTTCTTGTCTGGAAGTGTTTTCTTTCAACATCTTGAATATATCATGAATATATCATGCCACTCCCTTCTGACCTGGAAAGTTTCTGCCGACAAACTTGCTGATAGTCTTCTGGTGGTTCCCTCGTATGTACCTAGCTTTTATTAAAGTTTTCTTGTGTTTTCATTTTTAACAATTTAATATAATGTGTCTTGGTATGGGTCTCTTTGAGGTTTATTTGGAACTTTCCAAGCTTGCTGGATCTGAATGTGTTTTCGTCCCTAGGTTAGGGAAGTTTTCAGCACTTTTTCTTTCTTCTCATACTGTGCTTATTTGCTCATTCGTGTCCAACTCCTTGCGACCCCATGGACTATGGCCTGCTAGGCTCCTCTGTCCACAGAATTCTCCAGGCAAGAATACTGGAGTGGGTTGCCATACCCTTTTCCAGGGGATCTTCCCAACGCAGGGATTGAACCCAGGTCTCCCGCAGATTCTTTACTGTCTGAGACAGCAGGGAAGCCCTGGGACTCCCATAATGTAAATGCCTGCGTGATGTTATTTTACAAGGCCCTTAAGCAATCTTCACTTGTTTTCATTCTTTCTTTTTACTGCTCTGTTGGTTTGAGTTTCACTGGCCGTGTTTGAGTTCATTAATCCTTTTTACTGTTATCTAGTCTGCTGTTGAACTCGAGTGTATTTTTCAGTTAAATTATTGTATCCTTCAACTCTGTGACTTCTTTTTGGTACTTTCTTATATTTTCTCTTTGTTGAAGTTCATTCATTCTTTTCTCAAGTTAAGTGAGCATCATTATGACCATGATTTTGAACTCTTTTAACAGGTAAATCATTTAAATCATTTATCTCCATTTCAGTAAGGACATTTTCTGAGGTTTTATCTTGTTCTTTCATTTGGAACATAGCCCTCTACTTCTTCATCTTCCTTGACTCTCTGTTGGTTTCTGTCCATTAGATAAAACAGCCATCTCTCCCAGCTTTGGAGGAGTGACTTTTTGGTTGTCTCTCAAATCTTTGTGATTGTCTGAGTAGCCTATTTTTAGTGGCTCCCAGTAGTTGCAGGTGGGCCCCAAACTGTCAAGAGTTCTATAGGGAAAGGTCTCAGTCACCAGCTTTTAAAGTGTGTAAATACACAGGCTTGTGGGACCACTAGCATTAAGTCCCACTGTCCACCAGAGCCAGGTGATCTAGAGGTGTGTTCTCTGGGAAGCAGTCACAAAAACTGGGGTACCAGATGAGTATACAAATTCCCTTCTAGAAGATACCAGAGAGTTGGAGTGAGGCAGAGGGAGAACAAAAGACAGTGTCTGCCAACCTCTGTGCCCGTCCCCAGAGCGTGCCGCAGCAGAAGAGGCCCCTTAGGTCGAAGCTCCCGGACAAGCAAATAGGCCTCTCACTGAAAGACTGAGAGTGTGTTGGTATCTTTGTAGTGCCCCAGGGTTGGTAGCCAGCCCAGAATTGTGTTTGCCCCCAGAGGTAGGTGCCCCAGAGGTAGGTGATCAAGAAGTATCCCCTGGGTGGCAGCCACAGAATCCAGGGCGCCACACACACAGGTGCTCTGGAACACAGCAGAGGGAAATTGCAAAGATAGTGCTCACCCTCTGAGGTCTTTGGAGAGGATTATGGTAGCCTGCCCCACAGGTTGCAAGCTGTTACTGTTGTTTAAAAACTATTTTAAAATGTTAAATATGCACATGTCTTATGACCCAGCCCTTCCACTCCATGGACTTCCCTGGTGGTTCAGCTGGTAAAGAATCTGCCTGCAACGAAGGAGACCTGGCTTCAATCCCTGGGCTGGGAAGATCCCTTGGAGAAGGGAAAGGCTACCCATTCCAGTATTCTGGCCTGGAGAATTCCATGGACTGTATACAGTCCATGGGGTCGCAAAAAGCCTCGGACATGACTGAGAGACTTTCACTTTCCATTCCTAGGTAGTTAACCAGGAGAAAGGAAAGTGTATGTCCACACAAATACCTGTACATTAATGTTTACATCAACTTCACTTGTGCGAGTCTAAAACTAGCGTCGTCAGTAGATGAACAAACTATATCTGCACAGTGGAATATACTCAGCAATAAAAAGAAAGGAATAACCTGTTAATAGACACAATTTCATGGGTGAATGTGAAAATCATTATGCTGAGTGAAAGGCAGACCGAACAGAAAAACCCTATATCGAATGAGTCCGGTGTGTAAGTCTAGAAAATGTAAGCTATAGTGACAGAAAGGGGCTCAGTGGTTGCTTGGGAATGGGGCTGGAGGGTGAGGGAGGCATGAATTATAAAGGAGCATGAGGACATTCTGCAGGGTGATGGATATGGTTATTATTTTGAGGTCATGGTGTCTTGGGTGTACGTGTGTCAGAACTCATTTTACATCAAATTGTATGTCAGTTATAGCTCCACAGAGCTGTAAAAAAAAAAAAAATTTAAGTGTAATGGTTACCTGGGAAAGGCAGAGGGACAAATAGGAGAGAACAAACTTATTTTTTACCATTATACACATGTTCTTTTCCATTATGGTTTATCACAGGAATATAGTTCCTTGTGCTTATGTAGTAGCACCACGTTGTTTACCCATCCTATATATAATATTGATAGTTTGCATCTGCTAATCCTGAACTCCCAGTCCTTCCCTCCCCCACACCCTGTCCTTTTTGACAAGTCTGTTCTCTGCATCTGAGTCTGTTTCTGTTTTGTACATATATTTGTGTCCTCTTTTAGATTCCACATATAAGTTATACCGTATGATATCTGTTTTTCTGACTTCACTTAGTGTGATGATATCTAGGTCCATCCGCGTGGCTGCCAATGGCATTATTTTGTTCTTTTTTATGGTTGAGTAATATTCCATAGTGTGTGTGTTTATCACATCTTTATCCATTCAACAGCTTCGGTTGTTTCCCGTGTTTTGGCTATTGTTAACAGTGCTGTGAACACTGGGGAGCGTGTATCTTTTCAAATTAGTTTTGTCTGGATATATGCCCAGGAGTGGGATTGCTGGAGTCAGACATGACTTAGTGACTAAACCACATACTACGTGGTAACTCTTGGGCTTCCCTGATGGCTCAGCAGGTAAAGAAGAGACACAGGAGACATGGGTTTGATCCCTGGGTGGGGAAGATCCCCTGGAGGAGGAAATGGCAACCCACTCCAGTATTCTTGCCTGAAAAACCCCATGGACAGAGGAGCCTGGCGGGCTACAGTCCGTGGGGTCACAAAGAGTCAGACACGGCTGAGTGACTAAGCACACATGGTAACTCATTTTAGTGTTTTGAGGAACCTCCATACTGTTCTCCATAGGGATTATACCAACTTACATTCCCCCCAACAGTGTAGCAGGGTTCCCTTTTCTCCACACCCCCTTCTGCATTTGTTATTTGTAAACTTTTAAATTATGTACAGTCTGACTGGTGTGAGGTAGTACCTCACTGTAGTTTTGACTTGCAGTTCTCTAATAATTAGCAATAAGCATCTTTTCATGTGCTTATTGGTCATCCATATGCCTTTTGGTGTCTGGTATTAAGGTCTTCTGCCCATTTTTTGGTTGGGTTTGTCAAAGAGTTGTATGAGCTGTTTATATATTTTGGAAATTAAGCCCTTGTCTTTTGCATCATTTGCAAATATTTTCTCACAGTCTGTAGGTTGTCTTCTCGTTTTGTCTATGGTTTCCCTTGCTGTGCAAAAGCTTGTAAGTTTGATTAGGTCCCATTTGTTTATTTTTGCTCTTATTTTTATTGCCTTGGGAGACTGACCTAAGAAAACATTGGTACTATTTATTGTCAGAGTCTGTTTTCCCTATGTTCTAGGAGTTTTAGGGTGTCATGACTTATATTTAGGTCTTTAAGCCATTTTGAGTTTATTTGTGTGTGGTGTGTTCTCACTTCATTGATTTCCATGTGACTGGGGGAGAATCACACTTTTAATAATGCTGATTGGTGCTCACATTGTTGCATAAATGAGTGAAGAAGAGGGCCACATGGACAAGGAAACAAAATGAAAGCCATTTCAGATTGCTCTCCACCACCAGCACCTCCTGGGGTTGATGTTCATGGCCAAGGCCACCTCTGCAGTGCTGCGCTTTGTGGAGCTGGCTGGCTCCCTGCACCCAAAGTGGCGTCTGGCATACTGCACCCAGTCCCACACTGCTGGCCTGGCTGCTGGCACAGGGAAGAGAGTTGAGCTTCCTGTGCATTTCTTGCAGGCCCTGTGAGCAGAGCCTTACATTTCAGTATGCTGTCTCTGAATCCTTCTCTCAAAAATTCATCTTTACTGTGGCCAAAAGTGCACTTAACGACACATAACCCGTGGTGTGAAAAATATTAACAAAAAGCTGACACTTGGGTTGATAGTTTTTCTTCTTCAGAATGTTTACCTGGCTGTGTTGGATCTCAGCTGCGGCACACGGGCATATGAACTCAATTCTTTGAGTTGCAGCATGCCAACTCCTAACTTGCAGCATGTGAGATCAAGTTCCCTGACCGGGGATCAAACCCAGGCCCCCTGCATTGGGAGCACGGTGTCTTAGCCACTGGACCACCAGGGAAGTCCCAAGGTTGATAGTTCTCACTGGCACATTCTTTAAATACACATGGAGATATATTTAACATGCTTTCCACTTCCCAGCTTTATTCCAGTCAAACCTAGTTTCATAGTAAAAAACCAGGAGGATTTCTTTTGATCTTCCTGATTGACCACATTCCCACCTCCTTGTCTTTCTACAGATCTGATTTGTATCCAGTCTGATCAGCACTCCCTCACATAAGACTTTCCAGACCCAGGACTCCAGAGGAACCAGACACCTCACGAGTGAGTAGCCCAGCACCACCTCTGTCTGTGGAATCACTCCGGGCAGCCCAGTGGGGCCCTGGGTGGGGGATACGCACACTTCTCAGGGCACAGACTAAAGTGGTGTGAAAGACTACACAGACATTGTTAAACTTTATTTCCAACACACATCTTAAGCCAGGGGGTGTGATACATCTTGGAGATTAGAAAAATCTTGGGCTGAGCAAAGTGTATTTGGCCACATCCAGGGTCAGGTCAGCTAAAATACTCTTTAACTTAGATGAGTGAATTTTTGCTACCATGGCCTTGAAGTTACCTGGGATTGTTTCCATGGAAATGTCATAGTACAGGTATTCAGATGTCACAAATAATATGATAGAGTTAGCTCTTTTAAATTAGAAAGAGCTAAAGTGACCATATGTTCCTGGCTTTTCTATAACTGATCCAATTCGGTATCTCTTTAGTCCACAAAGGCCATTCATTGGAATATAATACCTAAAGCAGTATCATTTTTACACCTTTGTAAGATCTCTATGTCTAGAGTTGGGCTTATGAAAATATGGCCATCATAGCCGTGGAGGTAGGCAAGAATATATGAATGAGCATGGCCTTAGGCGGGATCAGAAGTTCTGATCTCTTCCTAATTACCACCAAACACCACTCCCCTCGGTAAGAGCAGGACCCCACAATGCTGTTATTCAGGGATTAGCTGCACTTGTTTCTGTCTTTAACTTTCCCTAAAATAGGAAGACTCTCTTTTGTGCCTTTAAAAAAACAAACAAAAAAAATCACCAGAGTGCTGAATTTTACACTGATTTTGCATGTTGGCATCTTTGACTACCTTTCCTGTTAATCAATGAAAATGATTTGACTTCATCCTGGAAGGGACACGCTATTATAGAGAATAACCATCTCCAATCCTCTCACCCTCCCATTCCGCAGACACTGCAGAAGGCTGTGAGGAATCAGTAGCATTCGGGGTACTGACGGATACCTGTATCTTGCAGGAAGGCGACTGTAACTTCCGATTCCTTGGTGGAGGAAAACAGCACACTCTGGTCTTGCTTCCAATGATGCAAGTGTGATTGCTGGCGTCTTCATGAGCTCCAGAGGTCACAGCACGCTCCCCCGGACACTCATGGCCCCCCGGATGATTTCAGAGGGAGACCTAGGAGGCATCGCGCAGATCACCTCCTCGCTCTTCCTGGGCAGAGGCAGCGTAGCCTCCAACCGGCACCTCCTCCAGGCTCGTGGCATCACCTGCATTGTGAACGCGACCATCGAGATCCCCAATTTCAACTGGCCCCAATTTGAATATGTTAAAGTGCCTCTGGCTGACATGCCTCACGCCCCTATTGGACTGTACTTTGACACTGTGGCCGACAAGATCCACAGCGTGAGCCGGAAACACGGGGCCACCTTGGTGCACTGTGCTGCGGGGGTCAGCCGCTCGGCTACACTCTGCATCGCGTACCTGATGAAATTTCACAACGTGTGCCTGCTGGAGGCCTACAACTGGGTGAAAGCCCGGAGGCCCGTCATCAGGCCCAACGTCGGCTTCTGGAGGCAGCTGATAGACTACGAGCGCCAGCTCTTTGGGAAGTCGACAGTTAAAATGGTACAGACACCTTACGGCATAGTGCCAGACGTTTACGAGAAGGAGTCCCGACACCTGATGCCTTACTGGGGGATCTGAGCCACCAGAGCCTGCGGCAGCAGCCCCGCAAGCAGTACCAGCACCTGCTACACGCCGTCTGCTCCCCTCCTCACCTTTCTTTCCAAATGGTGGACAAATGCTCCTCCCCGAAGTGTTTTTTTTACACTGGGTGTTCATGTTTTATTTTGAGAGAGAGGGAGTGGAGGGGAGGAGAGGAAGACACGGGGAATGCTCACATTGCTACTAACATTTTTGAAACTAACAAACAAACATTTTGAAATAGTGTTTATGAAAATCTTGAACTGGCTTTTAATCATTTTTAACAATTTCAACAGTTTAATAAACTGGTTCTGCTCTGTTCTCAACCCCATGCCTCTTGGCATCATGGGAGGAGCTCAGCGCAAAAATTACTTTGGACCCCCATTAACCCTTTAGATACAGGCTTTGCCCAGGCTGCTGACCAAACAAATGCTTAGGGAACACTGATACCAGCATCAGTCTCCACTGGCTCAGCCCTACTCTTTCCTTCTATTATTTAGTGACTCTGTAAGTTTAAAAAAAAAAAAAAAGCCTTTATTATTTAGCTGTTAAGTAATTATAATGCAATCTGCTGCAAACACCCTCTTGGAATCAGTGTGCCCCAGGAGTATATTAGCATTATTTTTAATAAATACATCTGCTTAACATATTGGAATTTTTACTAATGAGAATTTCCAGGTGTGTGTGTGTGTGTGTGTGTGTGTGTGTGTGTGTGTGTGTTTGATGGACAAAAGATAGCTCTTAAGTAACCATTAAGGGTATGGCTCCTGTGATAATTATGAACGCTGCTTAAAACAGACATCCCCTTGAGTCATGTCAGCATTTCCCATCCTTGCAGATGGGTGGATATTAATGCTGGGACAGTAGAAAAACAGCACAGTGTACACTTTAATAAAGTGCAGTTCTCAGCTGTCCCTTGGTAACTGGAGGGCACCAATGCAGTGAGTCCTCCATGAAAGACATTGTTTTTTAACAAAAGGTATGTCCCTTTGCCTGCCTACTGACTTACACAAAAATGCCCTAAACCAAACCTCAGCACAAATGATAAGCTAACACAATGGCTTCCTTTGTTGAAACTTGGAAATGTCACTGCCCCTCGTAAATCTGACAACACAACAGGGAATAGGTACACGTTTCTGCTAGTGTCTCTATTCCATGCCCCTGGGAAGCCACTGGGAGTTCCCAGGTTGCCCCTTCCTTTTCTAGGAGAGCCACTTGTCCCAGCAATAGCTTGCTTTTCCTTCATTTGCCAGGTAGGTTGTAGCCTGCTTATCCATAGAAAAATTTCCTAGATTTTGGGTTTGTGTGGCAAGAAGGCCTACATATAATGCCAGTAGCTGCATATTTATATAAATCACATTCTTTGGATTTTACCTGGTTTGTGGCAGTGGTCTCCCTCTGCATTCTAAATTTTAAAATCTGCCCACTTAAAAACATGTGCCATTATTGTCTGCGTGGGAAAATTAAAATGAAATTAATAGTTTCTGTGGGAAATCAGAGCAACCCATAAATGCCTTGGCAGCACATAATCAAAAATCAGTCAGAAAACAAAACAATCTATGGTTGTGGAGGCTGGGCTCCTACAATATGAAGGCAAACTCTAGGTCTGGTGGTCTCTGGAGAAATATCCCAAAATTATCTTTGTACAGAGGAAGAAAGCACCTGCTGACAGGTGCTCTTTGTAATTAAGAGACTCTTCCTGCAGGAATCCTGGCAGACGTCAACGCTGGGGTGCAGCTAAGAGCATTCTGAACACTTAGGCAGTCTAGCACCTTTCTAATCTAAATGTCAGAGTTTATTAGCTAAAAGTCACAAAGGAGGGTGTGTGGCCTCTAAGGTGTGAGGGGAATTTTTGTAGTGATCCATATCATAAAGGCCCTATCATTTTTTCTAAGCTTAAGAACACACTAGTCACTAAAAAATAAGCAATTAGAAGGCACCTGTAAATAAATAAATATATAGATGCACACCAAATATATTCAGATAATTTAAAATAAGCAACCTCTATGAACTGCTAACCAGTAGCCACAGGAAAAAACAAAGCATAGATAATATCCTGATATACCCTGTGCTGCTGCTATCTCAAGCATGTCCAGACAAAAGCTACACAGTAAGCCATAAAAAATTTAAAGGCAAAATACACCACCAAAACAGAGCTTACTAATTGCCACTCAAGCAGGGGGGTAAAGCAGCTTGCACAATGCATTGTATGGAAGTGAGTAACCTTGGTTACTGTTTCCAAGGACACTGGGCTCTTGGCTAACAAGCACTGAGGTGAAGCTGAATGCAGTGTTGACTCATTTTTTAAACCTGCGTAAAGAAGAAATCAACGTGACGGTATTTCACACTCCCCGAATCTTTATTGGCAGATCTAATAAAGCATTTTCAATACTAAACAAGATACTGAAAGTAGTGAATACTCTTTGCAGCAAAGGCTTTTCGTTGATGCCTGCTGTGTTTTTCCTCTGGCACCTCCCATGAAGTGACTAAACCTATCGTACTTGCTCAGGTCAGCAGTAATTATACTAACGAGTTTTATCTGAGGCGTTTTGGAATACATTTAGAAATGGAAACCTATCTAGTTAACAGGTGAGCATTGTCATCAATATGGACCACTGTGACAGAATAATAGTCCACACAGTGTTTCCAAAAATGTCTCTGCCGTGGAAATTCTGTCAAACTGGGAGACGTTTCTTGTTGCAAAGGTAGATTTGTGACCACAGTCTATCATGGAATGTATAAGACCAATGAGAAGGCTGCTTGAATTTTGGTGCCATGTCGAAGCCCAAAGCGCTGCTCAGGCTGAAGTAGAGCCCGGAGGCCCCAGGCAAAGTTTACTAGAAACTGGCCCACTTGTATTGTCACTAACACCCACTGGCCCTGTGGAGGGCAAAGGTAACAACTCAGAGACAGCTGTTCTGGTTATTAGCAGCTGGAGATGGTATCATCTGCAACAGATGAGAAAAAACAGATTACCTCATCAACACTTGTCTGTGCATCCTGGCATGCAGCCAGGTAAAGCAGAAGCCTCAACAGCTCAGGAATGAAAACGTTCCCTACCTTTCTTGGGGAGGGTGGAAGTAAAAGATGTAAGATGGAGCAAAATTGAATTGCCCCAAGTTTTGTTCTGAGGAGGGAAAAATGATCTAATTAATTATGTAAAGCAGCAATTATACAGACAAAACCAACTTTTCCAGTTTACAAACAAAAACTATGTCAGAGAGCTTAAGCCACACAAAGTGAAACACAAGGTTCAAAATCTCTTCATAAGCATGTAATTCACAACAGAGAAATGTGTGTCCTAGATTGAGGTGTTCTTCCCAGGAACAACACAGTCCTTACTACTTGACTTTCCACCCCCTGATTTTATGCATTCGGTTTAAGCAGCAAAGAAAATTCCCTATACCAGAAAGGATGATGGAATTCCCTGGTGACCCAGGGGTCTGGACTCCGTGCTTTCACTGCTGAAGACGCAGGTTCAATCCCTGGTAGGGGAGCTATGATCCCACAAGCTACACAGTGAGGCTGAAAAAAAAAAAAAAAAAAAACCAAACACAACCGAGAGCATGAGCCTACTCCTCCTAAAATTCAGTGCTGGTTCTGAACAATTTCCTGCCATCGCTTCTAAGTCACGTGCCTCTACCACAAATACACACCTTACTCTTCTCCTTGCTGGGCCACAAGCTCCACCGTCCAACCCTGAACAATTTCCAGGTCTCTCACAGAGAAACGGATTGGTCCCTGTGCAGGCGTTTTTGGAAATCTGGACAGAGGCCTTTGCAAAGAGGTTTCATTCAGCTGCCTTTCCAAATCTTGTTTGAAAAAAAATATCATGTTCACAGTCTGTGTGTGAGGTAACACAAGGCTTTCAGTGAAGGCCCCCAAGGGCAATGATACTCATCCAGATACACCAAGATTCAGGGCTCAGTTGAAATGAACGTTCTTCTCCACTGCAAAGTTCCCAGGTGTGTTTTGAAAGTTTTCATGAAAACTGACAGTCTTACAAATGCACGAACAGTGGAGAACTGGTTCTGTTGCGACAGTAAAGTTGGTAAATTCGCCCTCACCCACCTGCCGTTGTCCAGTGGAGAGAAGCAGAAATTTTTCTATAAAATGAATATCCATTTAATCATAATTTCCCCCTTTATATTCATTTTAGATATTAACACACTAAATGTGGCTAAATGCATTCTACTTCACAGAACAGTAAGTGTTCCAGATACACAAACACTGGCTCAAAATCCTTCCGACTCCAGTCCTAGAACAAGAATTTATTTTTCTTCAAATGTCAATTCTTCACAGTTTCAATGTTGCAGCAGCAAATTATTCCTTAGATAAAGGCAATTGTGGTCCATATTTTAAAACATCTTAAGAGAACTAGAGATAAGTTAGCAAACTTCCAGTGCCACGTGCAATTTGGGTAGTGCAGTTTGACCTGAAATCCCAAAGACTGGCTGTGGGAACTTGGAGGCAAAGGTCATCTGTGGGAAAGACTGGGAACTTGCACAGCCCCTCCCCCTACCTCTTGAGGCTTTCCTCCTGATGGGGCTGGGGGGGAGCTCCACAGCACTCACATTCCGTTTATCGGTCCCTGTCACCCCAAGGGGTGTGGTGGAAAAAAACAAACCCAGCTGGGTACTTCATAGAGGAGCTGTCAGGAGCTTTCAGAGCAAATCAGGCAGGATCAGGCCAGGAGGTTTCGGTTCGACACAGTTGATCCAGAAGTTGGCACAGCTGGCGTGATATTGGTGTCCCCCATACGCCAGCTTGAAGCTGTCAGTTTCCGAGTTGAACGCCTGCCAGGAAGAAACAGACATGGAGGGGGAGTGGTCAGGCTCCCTCCACGCCCAGGCGCTGACCGGCAGCCGGCACGGACCCCGCTCCAGGACACAGAGGCTGAGGCCAGACTGGCACACACACAAAAGCTGAGCAGGTGGCTACAGGAATTCAAGTGAGAAAAGTTTTGTGTCGCTAATTAAAGGCATAAAAAAAATCTTTACTGTTAAACCCAGTTTCAGCAAAAGTAGGCCAAATCTTTCCTAGAAAAGGCACACAGAGGCTGTGGGAGGTTGGCAGGGGTCATGACATGGGAATGAAAATAGCCAAGGGCTGGGGATCATTTTGATCTCTTTGTGAAGAAGGAAGCCCTTCCCTGAGGCTGGCATTTGATTGTTACATGCCATCCCTGAGGTCTCGGAGGCTCATATAGCCCTATCATCAGAGAAAACTCAAGATTAAAATGGGTCTAATGCCACTGGGAGCTGAGAGCAGAACTGACATCATTAAAATGTCCAAATAGGTACAGGGCTTGTGAAAAAGATACCAAACACCTAAGGATGCTTTCCAAATGAATAATGCTTGCAAGTGAGTTACAGCCAGCCAGGCCTAACCTCAACCACTTCCTGGGGTGTTTTCTAAACATCTACAAATAAACAAAACTCTGACCCCCCCCCCCCCAAATTTGTTCCTGTCTGCTAACAGCCAAGTGCTGAAGCTCTCTAACCTCCTCTGTGTCACGATGACCTGGTGTTCCAGAAGCTGCCCTTTCTGTTACCCTGTTCCTCCCAGAGGAAAAGAACCGCCACACCAGAAGCCGATTCTGAGCCACAAAGCATGCACACAAGACGGAAGTGACCCGCGTGGACACGTTAGTTGACTGAATCAGACACTGTGGGAATGGAAAGGACTCAGCAAAGCATCTATGATTGGAACAGCTCAGGATGACAGTGGAATCATTGAACTTGCCCTCCACATTCAAAATTAAGATGGGAGATGCTAAGGTAACGAGTAAGTGGTTCATACTTTTTTAGGATGCTCTTCTGCAGGCTTCTCTTCTTTCTGAAATAATGTTGAAACCACAAGGTCAACAAAATTCCCAGCACAGGGCCTCTGGCCTGCAAACAAGTCCTTACAGGTCAACCCTTTTCCCTGTGCCACCCTGTGTGCAGAGGGGGCTGCAGGCGCAAGGCAAACGAGCCTGCTCCACAGAAAGGCAAGACCTGCATCCATTCCTGCAACAGCTCCCCGCACCGCCCCTTGGAAGAAGTCTCTGCTTCTGTAGTCCCACCTCAGGACTTGATCAGCTCCCCGCCTCTGGTCACAGACCATGCAGAGAAGTGGGCCAGGTGGGGTTGTGCCCTGGGTCCTGTCAGGGACGTGCTCTGCCTTGGAAGTGGTGTGGGGGGAAGCGGTGACTTACCCGGCTCCTGGAGTCCACGTTCAGGAGGCACACCCCGCAAGCCAGCTCCTGAGCATTTTTAATCCCAGGCCGGAGCATACAAGAGGAAAAATCCAGTGAATTTTCATCAGGCTGTAAGGACAAGACAAACAGGTAAGGAGACAGCAGTTCCCCACGCTGCTTGGCTCGGCTCTCTGATCCCGCCTCCCAGTAGGTCCAGCAGCAAATTCCGTGAACACTCTACCACCGCCAGCACGATCATTCCATTTCCCTGGGGATGTCAGGATGTGTGAAAAATGGTCCCTACCCTCAGAGCTCAGTTTAGGGTCGGGGCAAGGTGGGTATCGGGCAACACTGTGTGATGAGAGCCACGCTAGGGGTAAGAACCGAGGGCCAGAGCAAAGTGCGGAGGGGCTGGGGCACTGACCTGACTCAAGGGGAAAGGAGCGAGGTGGCAGGAAATGCTTCCTAGAACTTGCAGTCATCGGGGCTGAGTCCTGAGGGGTGTTTGCTGGGGGAAGGGTAGGGTAGGATGAGGTAGGGGGGTGGTATTTATTTAGAATAAGCAGCATGGGCAAAGGCCTCTAAGTAGAAGATCGGGTAGGAGGAGAAATCTAGGGGGTGGGAGCCGAGCTTATGGACAGAGGGAGGAGATGAAGCTGGAGCACAAAGGCCTTGAAAGGAATATGAGGGGCTGAGACCTCATCCTGGAAAGCCTTAAGGGTTGTCACTGGATGCTGACAGGATGCGGTCTGCACTCTGGACAGACCCCCCTGGCTGCAGTGCAGGTGATGAACTGGGGGACCGGGTCTCATTACAAGGCTGCTGTAGTGAGCCAGGAGACAGGTCCTGAAGGTCAGAACGGAGGGAGCAACAGTGGAGAGAAATGGACACACGGGGAGCTATTAAGGCCACGGAATCAACAGGCCTGGAGGACTGGGCACCTGAGAGGATCTGCCCTACCGAGGCGTGTGACAGGAGAATGAGTTTGGGGTGGAGATGGGGAGAAGAGCCTGGGTTGGCACAAGCCAAGCTGAAGCTGCCTGCAGGACAGTGGAGCCCTGATGCTACGTGAGCAGGCAGATGGATATACAGGTCCAGCTCTCCAGAAAGAGGGGACTGGACATTACTGGCTAAAGAGAGTAAATATTGGGCTGGCCAAAAAGTTCATTAAGAGTTTTTCCATAAAATGTTATAGGAAAACCCAAACGACCTTGTATACCAACCCAAGATAGTAACAGTTAATAAGTCAAGCCCTTACCTATGCTAAGCAGTACACAAGGCTCTTTATATGCGTTATTTTATTCCTTACCAAAAAAAAAGTATGAAATATGGAATGTGTAGACTAAAGATTAAAGCTGTTAATTTCTTAAAAGTTATAATACATATCTATCATATGAAGCTTTTAATTCCTAGATATTTATCTAAGAGAAATGCAAACACGTTAACAAAAGTCTTGTATGACAAATGTTCATAGCAGCTCTATTCATATTAGCCCAAACTGGAAACAGCTTGTATCGATAAACAAGAAAATGGATTTTAAAAGAACATAGCACATTAATACAATGAAATATTACTCAGTGATAAAAGGGGATCAAACTGATACACACAACAGATGAATTTTTACAACATGCAGTGTAAAAGAAGCTGGCATAAGAACATATACAGTGCATAATTTCATTTATATTAGGTTCCAGAACAGGCAAATCTAGTATAATGGAAAGTTACAGAAAATAGATGGTTGTTTTGGGAATCAGATTAGAGCACTGGGAAGGGGCAAAAGGGAACTTTAGCGGGTGATGAAAGCACTCCATATATCGATGGGGTGTGGGCTACATGGTTGTGTGCATTTGTCAAAACTGATCCAACTATGCATTTAAGATTGGAGCATTTCATTGTATGTAAGTTATTCTGCAATTATGAAATACACTGAATAATAAAACAAGACAAAAACAACCAAAAAGACAAAGCAGAAAAATGAAACAAAAAACCAGAATGGGAGAAAATATTTGCAAACAATGTGACTGACAAGGGCTTAATATCCAAAATATATCAACAGCTCATACAACTCAACAACAACAAAACAACCCAATCAAAAAATGGGCAGAGGACATAAACAGACACTTCTTTAAACAAGACATACAAATGGCCAGCAGGCACATGAAAAGATGCTCAACATCACTAATTATTAGATACATGCAAATCAAAACCATAGTGAAGTACCACCTCCCACCAGTCAGAATGGCCATTATTAAAAAGTCTACAAATAACAAATGCTGGAGAGAATGTGAAGAAAAGTGAACCTTCCTGCACTCTTGGTGGGAATGTAAATTGGTGTAGCCACTATGGAGAACAGTGTGGATGTTCCTCAAAGAGCTGAAGAGAGAGTTGCCATATGATCCAGCAATCCCACTCCTGGCCTTCTACCCAGACAAAACTCTAATTTGAAAAGATAACATGCCCCCCTATGTTCATAGCAGCACTGTCTGGAATAGCCAAGACAGGGAGACGACCCACTGACAGATGAATGGGTAAAGACGAGGCACAAGGGAGTAACAAAGAACCGTAAAAAAGAACAAAATAATGCCCACTGTAGCAACAGGGATGGACCTAGAGATTACTATACTAAGTGAGAAAGAAAACAGACAAATACCACATGATATCATTTATATGTGGAATCTAAAACATGACACAGATGAGCCTATCTATGAAACAGAAACACAGACAGAGAGAATAGTCTGGTGGTTGCCTGGAGGGTGGGGACTGAGGGAGGGACAGAGTGGGAGGCTGAGGTCAGCAGATATAAGCTTTTATATATAGAACGGATAAACAACAGGGTCCTACTGTACAGCCCAGAGAACCATATTCAATATCCTATGATAATAATGGAAAAGAATATTAAAAAAAGAATGCATATATATATATATAAGTGAGCCACTTTGATGTACAGCAGAAATCAATATATTATAAATCAATTATATTTCAATATAAAAACTCTAATCAAGAAAACAAGATTTTGGATTCTTAATGGGTAAAAGTTAGGTATACCTGAACTAATTCATATTTCTTATATATGCCCTAGAGCAGAGTTTCTTAAACTTGACACCACTGACATTTTAAGCTGCTTAAATCTTTGCTGTGGGGCCTGTCCTCTGCATGTAGGATGTTTAGCAGGATCCCTGGCTAATTTGGGGACAAAATCGCTCCCTTCCCTGCTCAACTAAGAACTGACTTTCCAAAGAGGAAGACGTATGCATGCATGCATGCATGCATGCATGTAAATATATACATACACACAAACCCACACACGTATGTAAGCTTATTATAAGCTTTATTGATATGAAGAATGTGTAGCACACATTTTACAAATAATAAAATATACCATCCTTTTATTGTAAATTTCACATAGTATCTTTCTTTTTTTAACTGCACTGCACAGCATGTGGGATCTTAGTTGCCCAGACAGTGAAAGCGTGGTCTTACCCACTGGACTGCCAGGGAAGTTCTTCCCCCACCCATCTGCCCCCATAGTATCTTATTCTCACAAAATGCTTTCTTGGATTTTTGCCCAACTCTTAGATCAACAGTCAACCTCTGCTTGCTCTCCTGAAAGAGTGTTACTTTTGATGTGAATGCTGATGTCTAATGTGAAGGACAAGGGCTCGAGTGTCACCACTCAGACATACTTTGGAACTTCATTTGTCTGTCAAATACGTGAGTGACTTCTTTGCTGAATCAGATAATAGTTTTTGAATACTGCAGAATCTTTACCCAACTTTTGGTTCTACTCACAACATAAGGGCTCTACTCACAAAGAGCATACTTTTAAATTTAACCTACGTTAATATTTTCTCTGTATCACTTTAAATCTAGAAAATTAACAAAACAAATCAAGCCCTAGTTTGAAGCATTTGTGGATTTCCATGGTATAAATACTCCTCCATGGTTGATTTTGAGCTACCAGTGCAATGTCACTGAACACAAGGGTGGGAAGCGATGTATGCGGCACCATTATAAAGTATTTCCACATATAAAAACAGTGGACTAGGGTGACTAACTTCCTGGTCTGTACAAGACTATCCCCATTTTATGGACTTCCTGGTGGTCCAGTGGATAAGAATCCACCTGCCAACACGGGGGACGTGGATTCGATTCCCGGTCTCGGAAGATCCCACATGCCAAAAGGCAACTAGACCCGTGTGCCACAACTACTGAGGCCTGCACCCCATGGAGCCTGTGTTCCACGACAAGAGAGGCCATCGGGACGAGAGAGAGTAGCCCCCACTCACTGCAACTAGAGAAGGCCTGCGAGAAGCAATGAAGATCCGGCACAGCCAAAAATAAATAAATAACTTTTTAAAAAATGCCTGTTCCCATCTTAGCTCTGAGGAAACCCCTTGGTCCTGAGCAAACTGGGACAGCTGATTGTCCTGGGACAGACAGGAATAATCTCAAATGCTAAGGAACATGCTTCGTCACATGGGAAAGGAAGTGAAGATGGAAGGGAGTCAATAGGAACAAAGTAAAAGGGTCAACTGTCCTGTCTTGAGAACCAGAAACAAGAGCAGAACAAATCAAGAGTGAGAAAGTTCTTAAGTTACCAAGTTGGGCTCAGAAAAATGTCTGAGTTTAAGACTGCCTAGGCTCTGCAGTGTGATGCTTGGTAACAACACAGTCTGGAGTGATCACGCAAGTGGGTGGCTTCAGTGAAACAGACAAGGGCGCTTGTAGTCCAGATAGTGATGGATCTGGGAGCCTGGCGAGTTGGCTTTGGTTTTTTTCAAGAATACTGAGATGACCAGGATAACGGCAAATTTGGTGATAAAAAAATGGCTACATGTTCCACAGTTACTTTAGGCTGAACCACTGAGGAGTCACCATACTGGCTTTGTGTTTGCAAAACTATATTATTTTTTCGGCGTCACTCACCAGGAAAATGTGTAGATTATATATGTTCCCCACCCCTTTCGAATCTGAAATGATAAACCATCTGCCAGGTTCCACAAACATCTCAAACTAACCTGAGCTAAATCCATTCAGATGACACTTAGGGAAGGAAGTATGATAGACAGTTCTCAAAGAAGAGAAGGGGAGGTGGAAGTTTCAACTGTATGAACCTCCTCCACCTTAGCCAAGTCAGAGGATAATTCTTTTTCTTTTTTAGTGCGATCATGACCTATTTGGTCAAACCGAGAAGCAGGTGGCACTGTCACTTGTTTGTCGTCCAATTCTGTCCTTTGTAAAATGGCAACAATTTCACATGCCCTCCCTCCCTCCTTCAACTGGTGTTAGGATCCTCACAGATACATAAAAAGGGCATTGGAAAGGATCTAATACTCTAAATGACTGTCACAATGATTCACTTTGATAAATAAAATCTAACATGCTCCTTGAACTGGTTAAAAACATAGTAGCATGTCTGTAATCTACATTATAGACATTTACCATGTTATTGAAGAAGGCCTGTTTGAGAAATAATTAGAACCCAAGGAATCTATATCCTGGAAAAAAAAAAAGTTAATAAAAGCCCTTCAATATATGTTTACCAAAGGAATAAAAGAAACAAATGAAGAGGTCATATTGTAAACTCCAGTGAAAATCATAAGGCTCTGCATAAGTTACTTTGTAGTCAAATTAATCTTTCGAATGACAAAATTAACCTTTATAAATACACATCTATTAGCAAGGGGATTATTGCAGTCCACAGTAACAGTGTGACTCCAATCAAAGGGCCCTAATTCTAGAAGGAGGCATGCCCTCTACAGGCCACTTTAAATTGCACGTCACCTACTTGAATTGGCAAGTATGTCATGTATTTAGCAAAGATTAAAAACCAGCGATATTATACTTGACCTGTATACACTGACAAGTCCCAGAGGCAGGCTGGGATATACTGATACAATCCTGAATCTTTAGCCAATAATAAACTACTAAAATGGTATCCAAGAAAATCACTATTAAGGAAGAAGAGTTTGGTAGCAATTAGCATTCCTTACCGATAGCCTTATTCTCCTTCTCTGTCCCTCTGAATTAGACACAGCTGTGTGACTTGTCATGGTGTTAAGAGACTGAGGATAAGTAATATGGTCACTTTTGGAAGGACGTCTTTAAGACCAATGTGCTATTTGTCACGTTCCCTTGATCCTCTCCTGGCGACCAGCTATGTTCCACTCAGTGAAGCTCTATCAACCCAGATGCTGGCATAAGGAGGACATGGCATACAGCCCCTCCGACTTGAGATGGACACGGAACAGGAGCCGGGAATAAAGCTCTGCTGTTTCACACTGCTAAAGAGGGTGGTGGTGGTGGTGGTATTTGTTACCAACAAACTTAATTTCACTGATATAAACTTGATTCTCTTATAGTTCTGGAGGTCAGAAGTCTAAAATGAGTTGGCAACACCGCTTTTCTTATGGGAATTCTAGGGAAGAACACACATCTTCGTCTTTTCTAGTGTCTAGAGACTGCCTGCACACCTTGTGGATCACAGTTCCATCTCCAAAGCCAAGAGTGTAGCATCTGCCAGTCTCTCTCTCTTTTGATTGTCACATTGCCTTGCAGCCATGAAATTAAAAGACACTTGTTAATGGAAGAAAAGCTATGACAAACCTAGACAGCATATTAAAATGCAGAGACATCACTTTGCCAATAAGGTCCGAATAGTCAAAGCAAGGTTTTTCCAGTGGTCATGTATGGATGTGAGAGTTGGATCATAAAGAAGGCTGAGTGCTGAAGAATGGATGTTTTCAAACTGTGGTGGGAGAAGACTCTTGAGAGTCCCTTGGACCGCAAGGAGATCCAGCCAGTCAATCCTAAAGGAAATCAACCCTGAATAATCACTGAAAGGACTGATGCTGAAGCTCTAACACTTTGGCCACCTGATGCAAAGAGCTGACTCATTGGAAAAGACCCTGATGCTGGGAAAGATTGAAGGTGGGAGGAGAAGGGGATGACAGAGGATGAGATGGTTGGATGGCATCACCGACTCAATGGACATGAGTTTGAGTAAGCTCTGGGAGTTGGTGATGGACAGGGAAGCCTGATATGCTGCAGTCCATGCGGTCGCAAAGAGTCGGACATGACTGAGTGACTGAACTGAACTGATCCCCACTATATGGGCTTCCCAGGTGGCACTGGTGATAAAGAACCTGCCTGCCAATGCACGAGACTTAAGAGATGTGGGTTCAATCCCTGGAATGGGAAGATCCCCTGAAGGAGGGCATGGCAGCCCACTCCAGTATTCTTGCCTGGAGAATTCCATAGGCAGAGGAGTCTGGCGGACTACAGTCCATGAGTTCGCAAAGGATTGGACATGACTGAAGCAGGAGGAGAAGAGGACCACCAGGAAAGTCCTCTTGTCTTCCTCTTGTAAGGATCCTTGTCATGCCTCTGGGCCTGCCAAGATAATCCAGGCTAAGTTTCCCATTCAAAGACCCTTAATGTAATCGCATCTGCAAAGTCCCTTCTACCACCTAAGGTAAAACATTCACAGGTTCTAGGGCTTAGAACATGAACATCTTGGGGGTGGGGAAGCGTTATCCTGCCTACCATATCTACCTTCGGTCAAATAAAGATAATCGTGTGGAGACATGATGAAGATTCTGTCTCTAAAACACTATGCCAATTGGCAAGATGATAAAAATGCTATCATTATTAAAAAAATAAACTGTTCACCTGACATGCCACAGGAACAGGAAGTCCGCTGAAATTCACTGCTTATTTCAAGCAGGGAAGAATTTTATTAGACTGAGGGTAATAGTGGAATCACAGAGCCTGGGTGATTTTCAGTTGACTAGAGGTCAGGAGAGGAACAGTCCTGTCTCTTGTTGTAGATTTCATATGGCAAAATAGATTAGTTTTGTTTTCCAGGACTGAAGTCTTGGTTACAAACCTACTGAACTTCAATCCACAACCATGAGATAAAACCTCAATAATTCACTCATCAGACTTCCCCAGTGGCACAGTGGATAGGAATCCGCCTGCCAACGCAGGCGACATGGGTTTGATCCCTGATCCAGGAAGATTCCACATGCTGCAGAGCAAATAAGCCCATGTGTCACAACTACCAAGCTGCGTGCTGCCACTATGGAAGCCCAAGCGTTTCAGAGCCTGTGCTCTGCAACGAGAGAAAGGTGGGCTTCTCCGCCAGCATACTGAGAAGCCCATGCACCACAACTAGAGAGTAGCCCCTGCTCTCAGCAACTAGAGAAAAGCCCTCGTTCAGCAAGAGATCCATGGCAACCAAAAAAAAAAAAAAAAAAAAAGCACTCACCTCACTAAAATAGAGGATTTTTCTCTCTTGAGAAAAAAGTTTCTTCAATCAGTGCTCAGAAGAGGTACGCTTTTGCCACAAGAGGGAGTTTTAGTCCATGGATTAAGGGAGTATTAAACAGAGGGACATGTAAAACTCTGCCGCCAGTGTAACTTCCAGCTTAAAGAAATAGTAAGGAGCCGCAATTTGGAGGTTAAGACTTGTACTCTGCTTCCCTTAGCCCAAGCGTCACTGCTGCACCCAGGACTTTTTCACTTGGCAAAAGTAATGCAGTCTCCTTTTGATGCAGAGAGTCCCATAGAGTCTTTGTGGGAAGAAACAAGTCATTTTTTAATACTTTGGAAGCTGGGACTAACACAGTAGGAAAAGTGGTTTTACGCAATGACTTACATTCAAATCCCAGGTTTGTGAGTTTCAGGCAAGTTTCATCTTCTATGGCTCCTTTAAAAAGGTCTGGGCAAACCTAATCCTTCATGTAAAAATCAGAACATGGCTTATTTCTGAGTGGGGCGAAGACAACAAAGGAGCATAAGGAAAGTTTCTGGGAAGACAGGCTATCTTGGATCTCAACCAGTCATGGGCTATGTGTGGCATGCATTTGTCAAAACCACTGAGTGGTATAACTAAGATTTTTGCATTTTACTAAGTATATATTTTATTTAAAAAGGACAAGAGAAAAAAATTCAAGAAAGCCAGGAGGGGCAATCAGAATCTCGAAGGCAAGCCTTTCTCATGAGCAAGATGTACAAGGACGAAATGGCTTCCATCTCACCCCCAACAGCAGCTCCCTCAGAGCCATAATCAAGGCTAAGATTCTCCCCAAATATCCTTTGCTCCAAACGGAAAAGGGCTAATACATAATGAACCTGCTTAACATACTTGGTGTTTTGTGATATCTTTTCTTTAGAGTTCACAGCTTAAAAAAAAAAAAAAAAGTTCTGCCATCGCAGCCACATTTTCCTAACAGTACCAGAAGAGAGAGATTTGTATAGCAGTCTCGTTTTCAGTGTTAATTACAAGAAACCAACTGCCATCAAAACAAAGAGCCTTAAAATCTAAGTGGCAAGCTTTTAAGCTCCTCTATAGTCCTGAGATATTAACCGGGGAAAAAGTATACAGAAAATAACTTGACTGTTTAGATCAAGTCACTGCCAAGACAGACTTCTGGTGTTTCATCTCTTTAACCCCGAAGCTAAGGAACAACCCATCTTCTGCAAGAAGGCTTTTGCCTTTCTGCTTTCACCCATCCAATTTTCCCATTTCAAGGAGGCAACAGAGTACTGTGGTTGAAAAAGCAGACTTAGGACTCTTTCAAACTGAGTCCAGGTCTCACCAATATCTCTGTGCTTCAGTTTCTTCATTTAATCAGGGGAGAGTATTATTATCTACCCTCAAGCCTGCTGTATTCATTATATCCACGTAAAGAGTCATGAATATGGTCTGGCACACAGTAAGCACTCAGTAAACGTTGTCTAATGATGCTGACGATGTTTAGGCTTAATATGGTCCATAGGAGTAGAGAGTTAGGAGCAGAAGATGGGTGAATTAGGAGACACCCAGACCCACACATTCTTATTGTGTGGCTGTAGATACCTTGCGGCTATAAAAACATGGAACAAATGGGTGTTGAGGTGAGACCTTTGTGAGACTGAATACAGAGGCTCTGATGAACTTTGATGCTAACAGTGCAAGGGGGACACACTGGATTTTATGACATCCCCTCCATCTCACAGCCTCACAGGCATGCACGTGCATCACTAGCCAATCAACTTCATTTGTGACTGGAGTTTGGAAATACTTTTTTTAAAACTCCAGGATTGGGACTTCCTGGTAGTCCAAGGGCTAAAAAATTCGAGCTACTAATTCAGGAGGTCTGGGTTTGATCCCTGGTCAGGGAACTAGATCTCGCATGCCGCAACGAAGATTAAAGATTCCGGGTGCCACAACCCAGCACAGCCAAATAAAACAAACAAAAACCGCCAGGGTTTTATGACCCACACACAACCCTATTACCATTCTGGCATATTCCCTTCCAGCACTGAAATAATAGTTCTGTGTTATTTCAAACTTTGCACTCCTTTAAAAAATGGCTATGTAACATCCTACTATGAAGATTCACACAATTAAATTCTCCAGCTTTGGACTCTTAGGTTATTTTCAATTTTTCATTTTACAAAGAACAACTTGTGCATTTGAGCTGCTTCTTTTTGTGAGATCGTTGTAGAAACCCTCTACCTTAGGGAGTTTTCCAAAAACTGGAATTACTTAATCAACTTCTCTAGAGGTCTGTAAATCTTTTCATTCATTCAGCATTTACTGGGTATTGACACAGTGCCTGGCACGGTGCTCAGAGCAGACAGATGACGAACATGTGGTCCTTCCTGGTCCTTGTCCTCAATGAGTTCCCAGGTGGTAGGGAAAGCATGCTGCCAGACACCTTTCCCATTGGGTGGCACCAATTTCTTAATGAATTAATTCCTAATAAATTCCCTAAGAAGCAGTCTAATTTTACCACTTCAACATGCTTAAGGTTCAAATAAATAAACTGAATCCCAAACTGGGTTTATTAGGTGGTAAAAAAAAACTCGTTTTAACTTGAATTATTGTTTACTCCTCTTTTATGAATCACTTCATGTTTCTGCTCTGACTTTACAGGAAGCTGGTGTATTTCGCACTGATTTATGTGTTTTCTTTACCGAACAAAGACTTGAGGCCACTGTCAGTAAGAACTGCCACACTTTTTTTTCTTCTTCACAGTTTCATCCATTTTGCTCCCCACTTGGAATGACTTTCACTTACTGGGGCTATGCCATTTGATCTACAAGGAAAGATTTCCTAAGAAACTACTCAATGAAATCTGTTGCTTTCTTTACTGAAAAGGTTATTTTTGAAGATAATGTAGATGATGTTAGTTTCCTCTCTACGAGAACCCACAAAAGAAATTTCTTTCAGATGTGAGTACCAGGAATAGTTATGCTTCCTGAGTAGAGGGTTTATTTTTCAGTTATGAACACAGTGAATCATGGAACTGATCACGTCTGCTTTACATCAGCGCTTGGAAAGGGTCAACGGTACAGCTCACCACTAGCAAATGCCAACACTTTAAAAGCACACATTTGTGCACACAACTTTATTCCTGGCTTTAACATTTCCTGCCTTCATTTTCCCTTTATTTTCCTTATCCATTTATTTAAAAAATTTAAACAAGTTATTAAAATAATGACGTATAAAAAAGGTAAGGTTCAAAAAGTATAAAACAAAAGATACAAAGTCCCACTAATCGCTACGTTAGAACACAAAGACATAAAGGACACATACTACATGATATCACTTACATATGGAATCTAAAAAATATGAATGGATATATACACAAAATGGACCCAAAGACATAGAAAACAAACTTATGGGGGGGATGGACAAATTAGAGGAGTATGAAACTAACAGATACAAACCACTGATACTACATAAAATAGTTAAGTAGAAAGAAATTACTGTATAGCACAGGGAAGTATACCCAATGTTGTGTAATAACCTAAAGTGGAATATAAAGTGCAAAAAGAAAAAAAAAAAAAAAACGAATCACTATGCTATATACCTGAAACTAACACAATACTGTAGAATCAACTATATTTTTCTTTTATGGCTGAACTGTCCATACGGGATCTTAGTTCCCTGACAAGGGACTGAACCCTCGTCCACTGCACTGGAAGTGCAAAGTCAACCACTGGACCACCAGGGAAGCCCCAAATCAACTATATTTCAGTTAAACAAACAGAAAGAAAAAAAGGACACAGTCCTGATCTTAAGGAGCTGAGAAGCTAGTGGGCAAGAAATAAGAAGACATAATTACCAAGAAGCGTGGGAAGTGCCTGCCTGACCACAACGTGCTATGGACACACACAGGAAGGGGGCATCTAATGCAGACTGAAGGCCGCTTGGGATGATTTCTGGGGAAAATGACGCAGAGTCCAGAGGGAAAAGCGATCTAACAGAGAAAGACAGGACAGGGCAGCCCAAGTGATGGAAAAGACTGTACACACTGAGTTAAGGAGTTTAAACTTGACCCTGAAGACCATGGAGAGTCACTACAGGATTTCAAATGGGATATAAATGCCACAATCAGATTAGCATTTTAGAAAGACCTGTCTGATAGTGGTGTGTAGAACACACTGACAGTGGATAAAAAAATGAACCAGTAACTGCAGCTGTGCAGTCAGAAGTGGTAAGGGCCTGAATGATTTACAACATTAAAAAAAAAAAAGGTTTCCATTTTTATTATATTTTATTCCTATTGTTAATATATGAGAATGTGGTGAATTTTTGCCAAACTCATTAAATTTAACCTCTTGAATTCAATTTTCTGGAGGCATTTCTTATCATTAAATAAACAATTCTATCTCTTCTTTTCAAATATGCATACTTCAATTCTTAGTGTATTGGCCACAGTAGTATTTTTAAAAAATAATTATCCAAACAGTATGATTTTAAGTTATAAATCGAAAAATGGCCCAAGAGAATAAACTAAGAGATTTCGGAAATGATTCAAATGCTTTCAGAACTTAATATTACAAACCAGAAGCAACGTAACAATGGCGAGGACCTGCCGCTGATGACAGAGAGGTTGCTGGGCGATGTGGGGTCCTCCTGCCCAGCAGGAGAGAGCAGCACAAAGAGAGTCGGTTGCTCTTAGAAATGGGGCACCTGGTTCAGTGTGAGGAAAGAAGGAAAGAAAATGGAACTGCGCATTTATTCCAGCTGTGGAAGGAAGATAAATTTGACTATTGTGAAATAAAGGATATTATCTGAGACAAACAGAATTAGCATGAATATATAAAAATAAAATAGCCTTGCCCAGTGAAATATTAAAAAAAAAAAAAAAAGGTGGAAGAAACAGAAGAGGCAAAAATTAACTGATATCATCTTATGCACATATGCACGTGTGTGAATAAATCCATTACAAATATGAAATGTGTATGGTCAATAACAATATTTCACTTAATATATGGCCAAACGGTCAAAAGAGTGAGATGATTAGCTTACACACAAAGGAAATAAAAATAGTAAACTATCATTTGAGACACTAGACAGTCCCTCGGGAAATGAAAGAAATTTAAAAAACACTTTCAGGGAATTGCTTACACACTTTTTAAATTTAGAAATTGAAAAAGGTAGAATACAATGTATGGAAATGTATATTTTTATGTACTGCTGTCAACTAGCCTCTAAGCTACCTGGAAATCCATATAACACATGGAACAACAGCTTATACGCAGGCATGCATGTACATGTGCAACCATGCACTCTGATCTCTTAAGTCCACTTGCAGAAACTGTACCATCAAAAGGGGAAACAGTCATTTGTTTAACGATATTCAGAGTAAAACTATTCATAACAGGAAAAAATGAAAACAATTCAAGACCTTAAGAAAGTAAAATGGCTCAATGAACCACAGGATAGCAACAAGATGTAGCACAGTCTTCTGTTTTACTTAGGTTTAAAAAAAATTCTTTTGCAGTATAGTTGATGTAGAATATTGTATTGGTTTCATCTATGTAACAGTGATTCATCATTTTGAAAGGTTATATTCCATTTACAGTTTCTGTAAAATGTCGCCTATACTCCCTAGGCTGTACCAAATACCCCAGTGGCTTTTTATTTTATACACAGTCGTTTGCACCTATTAACCTCCTACCCCCATGTTGCCCCTCCCTGCTTCCCTCTCCTCACTGGTAACCACTAGTCTGTTCCCTTTATCTGTGAGTCTGCTTCTTTTCTGTGATATTCACTAGTTTGTTGCTTTTTTTTTTTTTTGGATTCCACATATCTGTCTCAGTCTTTCTTTGACTTCTTTCACTTAGCATAATGCCCTTTCAGTCCACCCACATTGTTAAATTTCACTCTTTTTTCATGGCTAAGTAGCATTCCATCTTCTTTATCCATTCATCTGTTGATGGACACATAGGTTGCTTCCATGTCTTAGCTGCTGTAAATAGTTCTGGTATGAACATTGAGGTGCATGTATCATTTTGGATTAATATTAACATTTTTTTTAAAAGGACACTAATGGGGAAAAAACTAGAAACGTAAAGGGAGAAACTCAAATCAATGCTTTACAAAACAGTGACTTAATGATATAGATAGAGAATATTTTCCTACACTCTCATTTAGATACAATGGGCCTGGAAGCCAACCTGGTGTTATCCAACTAACAGCAAAAATATTATCAATATCTCCTTCAACTAACAGCACAAATGTTATTAATATCTCCTTCCTTTACAACATAACTGGATACAGTAGGGACCTTCATTCTCCAATCAAAGGAACATATCATCAGCTTTATGGCTTAGGTTTTTGCAAGGAAAGCAACTGCTGAATTGTCTCGTGGGCTTACCGTGAGTGTGGCAAGTGACATGAAGCCAATTAGGTTATTCCATACTTTATCGATGTCCTTTAGCAACTGCTGGAGTTTCTCACTGCACACCGCAGTGGCTTTTATCCCCAGCTCCACACGTTTCGTTACCCTGTACACCTCAACAACACCTGACAGGGTGAGAGAGGAAAGAGTTAGGTGCTGGAAGTGAAGAGAAAGAGATCAACAAGACACGACAGCTTTACTGCTGGCTGATATCCTAGGTGAAACAGGGACTGCATCTGGACAGATGTGAACTTATTACTCCTTGGGATCAATCAACTTTTTTTTTTGGCCCGCAACCCCCGGCATGTGGGATCCTAGTTCCTCCACCAGGGATTGAACCTGCACCCCCTGCATTGGAAGTGTGGAGTCTTTTTATTTATTTATTTTAAAATTAATTAATTTATTTTAATTAGAGGCTAATTACTTTACAATATTGTAGTGGTTTTTGCCATACATTGACATGAATCAGCCATAGGTGTACATGTGTCCCCCATCCTGAACCCCTCTCCCACCTCCCTCCCCATCCAGTCCCTCAGGGTCATCCCAGTGCACCAGCCCTGAGCACCCTGTTTTATGCATCAAACCTGGACGGGCGATCTGTTTCACATATGGTAACATACATGTTTCAATGCTCTTCTCTCAAATCACCCCACCGTCACCTTCGCCCACAGAGTCCAAAAGATTGTTCTTTACATCTGTGTCTCTTTAGCTGTCTCACATATAGGGTCATCATTACCATCTTTCTAAATTCCATATATATGCATTAATATACTGTATCGCTGTTTTTCTTTCTCACTTACTTCACTCTGAATAATAGGCTCCAGTTTCATCCACCTCATTAGAACTGATTCAAATGCATTCTTTCTAATAGCTGAATATTCCACTGTGTATATGTACCACAGCTTTCTTGTGCATTCATCTGCAGATGGACATCTAGGTTGGGAAGCATGGAGTCTTAACCACTGGATCCCCAGGGAAGCCCAGGAACCATCAACTGTTAACGGTGCAGTATAAACTCCCTGGTAAGGGTGCAGACTCTGGAGCTATACCACCTGGATTCAAGTCCAAGCTGTGTAACCTCAGGCAGGTAGCAAACCTTTCTGTACTTTAGTTTCCTCAAATGGAACACTGGGATAATAGCACCTTCTCAAAGAATGGTTGAAGAGGTTAAACTGGTTAAAACTGTAAAAGGCTTAGAACAGCAGACATTAGCCAAATATTAGCTATTCTTCTTCTGGCTTCTTTATGAGTCCATCTGTTTGAATTTGGGAAATACAGTTATACTCACTGAAAATGGAAACATTAACAGTTTAAAAGAATTGCAATGTCAGGATCACTATAACACACAGGCATACCTTGCTTTACTGCACTTCCCTCTGTTGTGGCTTGTAGATACAAATATATGAATTTTTTTTACAAATTGAAAGTTTGTGGTAACTGTGCATCAAGCGGGTCTATAAGCACCATTTTCCTGAAAGCATCTGTTCACTTTGCTTCTCTGTCACAGTTTGGTAACTCTCACAGTAGTTCAAACATTTCCATTATCATCATACTCACTATGGTGATCTGTGATCTATGATGTTACTGTTGTAGCTGTCTGGGGGCACCAAGAACCACGCAGCGTGTGTTCTCACTGCTCCACTGACCTGCTCCACCCACCCATCTCCTCCTCAGGCCTCCCTATTCCCTGAGACACAACAATATTGAAATTAGGTCAATTAACAACCCAACGACAGCCTCTAAGTGTTCAAGGCAAAGAGGAGTCTTACGTCTCTCACTTCAAACCAAAAACTAGAAATGATTAAGCTTACTGAGGAAGACATGTCGAAAGCCAAGATAGGCCAGAAGCTAGGTCTCTTGTGCCAGCTAACCAACTTTCGAAAGAAAGGAAAAGTTCTTGAAAGAAATCAAAAGGGCTACTCTAGGGAACACACGGATAAGAAAGCAAAACAGTCTTATATTGCTGATACGCAGAAAGTCTGAGTGCTCTGGAGAGGTGATCATACCAGCCACAACATTCCCTTAAGCCAAAGCCTCATCCCGAACAAGGCCCTGACTCTCTTGAGTTCTATAAGGGCTGAGATGTAAGGAACTTGCAGAAGAAAAGTCTGAAGCCAGCAGAGGTTGCTCATGAAAGTTAAGGAAAGAAGCCATCTCCATAACATAAAGGGGCAAGGTGAAGCAGCAAGTGTTGATACAGAAGCTGCAGCAAGTTACCCAGAAGATCTAGCTCAGATAATTAACGAAGGTGGCTACACTAACCAACAGATTTTCAATGTAGATGAAACCGCTTTCTTATCGGAAGAAGATGCCATCCAGGAACTTTCATAGCTAGAGAGAAGAAGTCAATGCCTGCCTTCAAAGCTTTCAAGGACAGGCTGACTTTCCTGTTAGGAGCTAATGTAGCCGGGGACTTTAAGCTGAAGCCAATGCTCATTTACTATTTCAGAAATCCTAGGGCCCTGAAGAATTATGCTACATCTCCTTTGCCTGTGCTCTCTCTATAAGTGGAACAACAAAGCCTGGATGATGACACATCTGTTCACAACATGGTTTACAGAATATTTTAAGCTCACTGTTGAGGCCTACTGCTCAGAAAAAAAAAAAGATTAAAACATGACTGCTTAGTGACAATGCATCTGGTCACCCAAGACCTCTGATAAAGATATACAACAAGATTAATGTTTTCATGCCTGCTAATAACAGAAAATCCATTCTACAGCCCATGGGTCAAGTAATAATTTTGATTTTCAAGTCTTAGTCTTTAGGAAATACATTTTGAGAGGCTATAGCTGCCACAGATGGTAATTCCTCTGGTACATCTGGGGAAAGTAAATTAAAAACCTCCTGGAAATGATTCACCATTCTAGATGTCGTTAAGAACATCTAGGATTCATGGGAAGAGGTCACAATATCAACAAGAGGAATTTGGAAGAAGTTGATTCCAACCCTCATGGGTGACTTTGAGGAGTTCAAGACTTCAGTGGAGGAAGTAACCACAGATATGATGGGAATAGCAACTTTCTCAATGAAAGAGTCCATCGGTGAAGCAAACTTCATTGTCTTATTTTAAGAAATGGCCACAGCCACCTCAACCTTCAGCAACTACCACCCTGATCTGCCAGCAGCCATCAATATCAAGGCAAGAGCCTCCACCTGCATGAAGATCATGACTTGCTAAAGACTCAGACAGATGATGGGTAGCCTTTTTCTATCAATATTTTCAATTTAAGGTTTTTCAGACATAATGCTATTGCACACTTAATGGACTACAGTCATAAGGTAAACGTAACTTTTCTAACTGGGAAACCAAAATTATTCATGCGACTCGCTTTGCTGAGCTATAAGCTTTACTGCAGTGGTCTGGAATCAAACCTGCAATATCTCCCAGTGAAGTGAAAGTGAAAGTTGCTCAGTTGTGTCCAACTCTTTGCAACCCCATGGACTATACAGTCATGGAATTCTCCAGGCCAGAATACTGGAGTGGGTAGAGGCTCCCTTCTCCAGGGGATCTTCCCAACCTAGAGATCAAACCCAGGTCTCCCACATTGCAGGCAGATTCTTTGCCAGCTGAGCCACAAGGGAAGCCCAAGAATACTGGAGTGGGTAGCCTATCCTTTCTACAGGGGATCTTCCTGACCCAGGAATTGAACTGGGATCTCCTGCATTGCAGGCTGATTCTTTACCAACTGAACTATCAGGGAAACCCCAATATCTCCCAGGTCTGCCTGTAATTAAGAATATTTCACTTCTCTGAATGCCCAAAGATTTACAAAGTCTGTGGCTTCATGTATCTTTTATACACTTAACAGGACACAGAGTGGTTCTTTTCCTGTGAATTATGGCTGAATTCTTCCAGCAAGGATGAGAGATGCCAAGGTCTCCAAAGACTAAGGACAGCTGCCAGGCCTAACCCAACCCCTCTCCCAGCCTGTTCCAGAGAGAACTGGAAGAATGCCAGGGGGTCTTCAGTGGTAGATGCTCAGCCTATATACAGCACTGTGGCTTGTCCGTCCTTCCTTCCTTTCCCAGGGGAAGGTTAGGAATTGCTGCCCACTCTAAGCCAAGTGAGGGGGATTCTGAGTCAATCTTTCATACTAGGAAACTACTAGAGGGAAAGATAGGCACCCCATGAGCTGGTGAACATTTGTTTATGAAGCAGAATTATGCCTGTCTGAGCAGGAAAGAGGAACAAGAGCAGGAGGCAGGAATAAGGAGAGCTCACAGCCCTTCAGAGCCACTCACCCAGAGAGTATATGCGAGCGACCACTGTGAGCCCAGCACTAGTTGAGGTGCTGGAAACCTAGCCAGAAGCAAAACAGACCAAATCTCTCCCTTCTTGGAGGTGGATTTTAGTGGCGACAGACAGATAATAGATACAAATAATAGAAAGTAAAATATTTAAGATAGTAAATGTGACAAGACTAGGGAGAAAATCAAGCAGGGAGATGGATAGCAAGTGACAGGGTGGGGAAAGGGAACACGGTTTTGAGTAAGAGGGGCGAGAAGACCTCACCTAGAAGGTGACGTCTGAGTAAAGGTCTGAAGAAGATTAGGGAGAGTCCAGTGCCTGTGGTTCTGGCTACAGGCAAACCCTGAGCAGGAGAGGGCCACTGAGAAGGGCAGGGACTGAGATTTCATGTTAGACTGGGATGTATGAGAGCTGGAGGCAGCCAGGAAGTTAAGGAATCTGTGAGGTTGGTAAGGGGAGGAAAGGCAGAATTCAACAGAGCATGGTAAGAACTGATTGGGGACCCAATAATTTAATTTTCTTTTTTAAACCAAAGATTTAATTTTAATGCCTCATCTAGTTCAGACTCTTTGATAAACCAGTAACATGTGACTTTACATTGTGTATAACAAGGACTGGGAAACCTGGCCACAGAGACCTTAAGTCAAATGGTTGTTTCTGGGTAGGATTTAAGTGTCTTATCTATAAAAGCAGATGCTCCTTAGTGAAGTCCTATGAGGCTTGAGAGATCTAGATTAAACTACTTGACATAGGGACAACTGAAAAGCCTCCAAAGTGTCATGATTTTGAAGAAGTAAAATATGAAAGTACATACCTAGTAAGTATTCCATGCCTTGAGCTGACTGAATTACTTCTGTGCATACAGAGCTACTACTGATTCCATTTAAGGTATCATTGGCCTTCTTAATGACCTACAAAGAAATGAAATCACATCACCTTACATAATCAGGAAAAGTCATTACAAAGCAGTTTCCTATTAGTAGAAAACCCAATGGAAAGCTGGGAGGTGTGAAAAAGCATGACTGACTGATGTATATAGATGACTATGCTGAAACAAATCTGAGAAGTTAATTTTGACAATGACGAACCAAGCCTCTGTTTTTTTGGAAGTGGAAAAACAAAGGTTCTTTAGCTTAAATATTATTTTAACTTGGGCAGAGATAATGACATCATTTTGTTACATCTTAAACTCAGTGACAGAAGAGGGCACCGTAAGTCAAGTGAGCAGGGTCTGCTACAATAGGTGGGAAAGAAGCCTCACTGAAGACGTGTGACTTTCCACACAGGTCCTCCTAGTGCAAGGCCAGAGCTCGCCCCAAGTCCATCCAAGGAACCAAGGAGGCAAGATGACACCGGAGGCATATGCGGACGTGTGAACACATGAAAGTGACAGACTCACCTCCAGAGCACTCCCCAGACACCGCTGCCATTCATAGGCATACCTCTCATTCTCCTGTGAAATTTATAAAAAGAACTGGGTCAAGCGGGCTAGCCTGGAATCCTACTTGTGACTTCTGTCAGTTCAGAGTCCTGAAGACTTACTTTTGTGTCTATGAAAATCACTAATCCAAGTGCAGTTGATCTTCTGAACCCACTAATGATGATTTTTATTGACAGTTCCTGGTAACTATAACTTCTAAACACATGACTTGTAATCGGAGGGAAATGGTTTTTAGTGGATTCCCTTCACAAACGTTGCCTCATTTGTTCCATTAATAGTGAAAGCTTTTTTAAACGGACACACCACGGAGGTGTCTAGTACGAGAGCCGGTATCAAACCACAGCTTCCTGCTCCACAGTCAGGAAGCTATGTGTGCGAGTGAGCGTGGGTCTGACAAGGATGAGGAGGAGGAGGCTAAGAATGTTGGTTGGAGGAGGAAACAGCGTGGGATGAACGCTATCTGTGAGTGGATCCAGCACATCTGCCCTCTTTTTTTTTTAAAGATGTTTTTTTTTATGTGGGCCAATTTTTAAATTAGCTACAATATTGCTTCTGATTTTTTCTTTTTTTTTAATGTCTTGGTTTTTTGGCCATGAGGCATGTGGAATCTTAGTTCCCTGACCAGCAACTGAATTCATATCCCCTGCACTGGAAGGTGAAGTCCCCCATGCCCCCTACCCCCCACCCCCTCCCCTAGCACCACCTTTTGAGGTTTTACCACTAAGATGATAAAGTCCACATGCTCAAAAAGAACTCCTTGAAGAAACACTTCCCTCCTTGTGAGGTCTCAGGAATAATTCCACTTTTAGGGTCACTAATTACTCTCAGTGATGTCACATCTAGGAGGAATTTTCATCCAGGGTTAACGTCACCGTTCTCTCACTTTAATGACACATCTCATGTCCGGTGCCGTGAGACAGTCTGCCCCTCATTCCCCCAGGTGAACGAGGCAAGCACTTTCTCTCAGAGCCCTGGGTGCTCAGCCCCCTGTGGACGAGGAGCCCGCTCACCTCCACCTCTCCCGTCAGGTCTTTGTACTTGTCACGGATGACGGGCAGGGCAGGCTTCTCGCTCAGCGTGTTGGAGCGGTCCCTGAAAGGCTGCTCCAAAGCCGGGGAAGGAGAAGAGCGGCTTATTTCTTTATCACCAAGGCTCAGGCTCCTCTTGTGCGATCCTGGGGGGGATGGATGGCACAAAGGTGCTGATTACTCAGCTTAATCCAAGCAGAGGCTCTTCCTTGCTAACATGACCCTCTTCTCTAGATGTTGGTGTCAGGAGGTGGTCAGAATCACACTTCTCATTCAGCCTGTCTGGCAAGTGACACGTTGAACCCTTTCCCTTATTCTCTCATGCCTGAGTCCCCTGCCTTTAATTTTCTCCATTATGCTTCTTTAATCTGTCACAATACTTGCATAACTCTGAGTGTGGGATCACTGGAGTCTGGAGGACTAGGGTCTTTCTAAGTATCAGTGTGCAAGAGTGTGGCTGCTTTTCCAGTCATCACTTATGGATTGGTACTGACTTCCTCCATCCTTCTCAATGAACAGAAGTCAATGAGCCCTCTGTCAGGGTGGGATTAAAACCAAAGGGGCAAACTCAAATGCCTTCAGAGAGCAGGCAGGCAAAGGAAATGACTGAAGCAGGTCAGCTGGAGAGGAACATGGTGGGAACCATGATGCAGGGCAGACCTCACATCATCTGCTGGAGGGGATGATGCTACTCAGCTCCAGCTGATGATCAAGAAGTGGGAACGCAGGCCTAGGACTGCCAGATATTATGCCTTTCCAAGAAAAGCCAGAAATCCAGGTTGTGAAGTGTCATGGTTTTTATGCATCGGCAACTGCTTCACACATTAAAAATCCTTCAGTGTGGGTCAATCAAAACAGGTCTGCAGACTGGACCCAGATCCATAGGTACTACGTGGCAGCCTCAGGACGAAAAGATACACTCTGTAGCCAGGGATCAAGAGCAGAACTCACTGGCCCACACGGGGGTCAAACCATTTCTCTGGCTCTTCTAACACAGCGTACTTCTCCCCAAAACAAGCCAACAAACTGACCACGTGCTGCACTTAATTTTAACCCCCAAAGCTGTCATCTGATGAATATTGGTTTAATTTCAGTTCAGTCTCAGGGAAGCCCTCTTTTATAGTCCTTTGTCACAGACCCTGATTTTAAACATTGGAAAATATATTTCCTGCTAACCTAGGGACCAACTTCTTATTCTAAGAAAGAACTAACACTTAAACGTAGTGGAAGAAACTATGATGTAAAATCTGTGTTGAAAGCTACTCACCTTGAACGGAAAGGTCAAAGGTTGCTAGCTCACTTTTGATCATTTCTTCACTGGATTTCATTTTGCCTTGTGAATTGGCCACTAAAAAGTCAAATTTGCTGATTTTGGGCTTTTCACTCTGAAACTCTCCGAAGTCATCTGCGCATTCTTTGGGGGTGTCGTGAGAAGTGCTGCTGGAGGCCGGGCTCAGGCATGCGGCCTCTTGGCTCCGCTCGCCTACAGGCAGGTCTTGTCTGGCGAAATCCCTGAAGTCCCCACTTTCATATTCCTTTGGCTCGCTGGCCTGTGGGATCACGTCCTTAAAATTGGCGAAAGCTGGAAAGGTGGTCTCTGGAAGAGTATCCTCACTGGCGATGGTTGTGACTTTGGAGAGAGATGTCACGGTGAGGTTTTCAGAACTGCCAAACGAAGTCTCTTTCTTTTGAAGAACTGAGGCGGCTGAGGAGGCTCCGCTTCCTGCTGAGAGGACAAATGGGGACAGTTTTCTGCCCTGAGAGGCATCATCCCTGTCTGACCAGTCATAGCTCGTAAGTGTGCTCACTGCAAAATTGCTACTGTAGGTTCCAAAAGCAGCATATTTTAAGTCCTCTATATCTGAAAGGGAAATAAGACCCCACAATTAGAGGCAAGCCCACCATGTAGGCAAAATGCCCTAAACTTTGCAGAAGCAAAATGTCTAGCGTCTTTGATTAGTTTCATGCGATATTGGAATTGACTAAATTTAGAGCTTGTACTAAAATTAAAGGAGCTGGGCTGTAAAATCTGATCTTTAAAAATCCACATTAGCCTTGAGCTGGCATTTATATTTAGTAACAAAGAGTCCTTTTCTTCAGATACAATAGTTTCTAAAAAAAAAGACAGGAGGTTCATCCACCAATGTATAATAATGTTTGATAGAAGGATAGGGTCATTTAATAAAATGTCCATTCACTTGTAAATTTGAAAATGTATTTACAATATTCCCTGCCCCAAACAAGTCTCTTACATTTTGACTTCATTGGAACATGTTCATTTATAACATGCTCATATGAAATGTATATGATACACTAATTAAAAATCGATTATCTTGAAACTAAAGTTAAAAAAAAAATGTTATAGCTAACTTTTAATCAATTACTAGGAGTTTCTGTCTACATAAGGCTAAATATGAGATTTTAATTAAGTAGTTACTTACCCAGTTGTTATTTTGGTCACTATGGACGTCATATTGCTGTGATGGAGTATGAGGGAAAAAAAATCAATCTAAGCTAACTTTAGCCTCTAAACAAATAGAATCAAAGGTCTGGGTCCTCTTGGGCTCTTGTTTCTTTTTCAACTATGTGTAACTTCCTCATTAAAAAAGGAAAAGAAAGAAACGCTGGGGCGGAAGACTCATTTTACATGCTTAACATATATTTAAATAATTTAAGAGGTGGCACCAAATAGCAAAAAGAATATAGGTTTTTAGTTCAGACAGACCTGCATTTAACTCCCAGCTGCGCCACCTACCACTTGTGTGACACTAGATGAGCTATTTAATATCTCAACTTTGGCTTGCTTTTATGTAAAAAAAAAAAAAAGACCAAGCACTTGGAAGGGCTGTGTTGTGACATTAATGATAGTGTGTGTAAAGGGACCAGCCCAGAGCCTAGTGAGCAGCACAGCAATTATTATATAGCACAGTTGCCACAAGCTTCAACGTGAAATTTAGCTGCCTGCCTTAGGGCTTAAAATAGAATCGTTTCAAAGTAAAATGTGAAAAGTCAACCCATCACTTTGGTGGTCTTAGTAGGGAAAATTTCTTGCCCATTTTCTTGAAGCCAAACCAGCTGGGGCTGAGTCACATTGGTGTGGAGAAGCCACCTTTCCAGTACCATGGTCCATTCAATCCGGCCGAGATGCATTTGGTCTCCTTTTGGTCACTGTCTACCAGGTAAGAAGGCCAAATGCAAGACTCCCTCTCCGACAACCAAAAGCAGGGCTTACGAGGAAAATGCTCGAAAAGTTCTGTGACCTAGATTCTCATAACTCAGTTAACAGGTGAGCCAACACTGGGCCTCTTTGTTTCTCTTACACAGCGACGCCGCCTGGTTTATGAGAGGGAAGCGATTCCTGACATTGCTCCTCTAACAGTGCACCCCAAATTTCTCTCTCAATCCTACTAGGAAAAGGGCACTAACTTAATATAAACAGGAGGGGAGAAAAAGATTTAGGTGAAAACACACAGTTTAGAATGAATGAAACAAGACTTTAGACAGAATGCCTTCTTCGTCTCTGGCTATAGTGTTTGTTTTCCCTACTATTTAAAGGGATCAGAGGGTTCCCTGACTCAAATTAAGTGAAATTCAATCAGAAGGCAGATACAGTTAAACACAAGATGAGTGAGTCTGCAAAGGGTTCATTCAGAAGAATGTGTCACAACATAAATTTTTTTATTATTAGATCCTACCAGAAAGCTCTTTGAAGAAGCTAATGTTCTGAACTACTCCTAGAATCTCATCTACTAAATTGGTAGCAATTTTCATAGAGACCAAAGATAAATTTAATAAAAAGTTGAGCTCTTGTTCAACCACAACTAAGTTGCTATGGTAATAAAAAAAAGATCCTTTTGTGTAATTATGCAACAAGAAAAAACAAGTTAATAACAACAACCAGAAGTGATTGTAATATAATCAGGTAAAAGGCATTATAAACACTAAGGGAATACCTTAGTTGAAGAGCTTTCAAGTATTTTGTATAATACTTTAGGTCTTCAACAAATCTTATTTTTATTATGAATGATAAACACAACATTTTGCCTTTTGTAACAACTCACAGAAATCACCAAACAAAAGACTAAAATGGAAATATTTTGTATTCTAAAAAATAATGAAGAGTAATTATACAGGATATATGAAAGTTAACCCTCAAGGCTGATTTTTTAATTTTACTTTTGCTTATTTACTGGCTAGACAGTGTAAAAAAAAAAAGTAAGTTACTAAAGTGCAATTCATCTGGACACAAAAGGAAGTGCTGCTATTACATAAGGAACATGAGAACACTGTATTCCTAAACCATAGCATTTTATAAGCAATAAAAAATGAGTTGTATTTCCTGGCATGGTGAATAGTTGTAAACCTTTTTTTTTTAATGTGGTAAATCAGTTCACTAAGTGTAGGTTAAACCAAGAAAATTCTTCATTTCCCACATTAACAGTTCTGTTTTCTAAGCAATCAAATGATATGTATTACTGTATGTTGGTCTTACAAATATTAAAGATTCTGCAAAACCTTCAATATGAGTGATGGAAAAATAACATGGAATAACCCACATTTTATATTGTAATCACTGAAGTTACTGTAGGTGAGTTTTCAATTTGACAGGTGAATTCTGAAAACTGCAAGAGAAAAAGGAAAAGAAAACAGAATGGATGCAATAAAAGGAACAGAGAATCACTACTGTATTTCCAATTCTACTGGAAAACTCTTAGGCTGTGCTAGATTGAACTGCAATTGCACACAGATTATGCACCAAATCGTGTGCTTTAATGTACGTATTTGTTTGCAACCAGAAATGCCCTATTACCAAGCCAGAGGAATAAACTACACAATCTGCTTTCCATCATGTGTCTCAAATCAAGACATGGATTTCCTGCTTATGCTGGCAAGTAACCCCATCAATCTCTCCCATAACCTCTATTCAAATCCCATCCAAACAGATGTTGTACATGAGAACAAGGTATTTCTTGGAACAAAGAATGTGAGCTGCCACTACAGGACACAGAAGGCCACATTGATTTCCATGGATCTTTTCTAAAGCTGTAAGCATGTGCCCAGGCGATTAAGAGTTATTAGCTTTTGAGAAAAGCATTTAGAAAAAGAAAAAAAAAGAGAGATACATGTGCCAATTCCACCACTCCTCAGTGTTTAACAGAGCAATAAAAATGTTCGCTGGACTAAGGAATTTCCAATACTGATTTAGTCCAAACTCCGTTTTACCAAAGCAAATCATGAAATATTTATACACTTAAACTTCTGTCCATTTCTGGTCTTATTCTTCCTTCTGAGATCAGTCATGGTCACATTCTCTGTTAACTGTAGAACCTGGTCTGACTGCATTGTCTTAAGTATCAAACACCCACATGGTGTTGTTAAAGAAAACAGGAATGAAAGTGATCACCCTGTAAGCATGACAGGCCATGAAATGCTGCTGTGTAATTGCCTTCCAGTATTTTCTAATCTGTATAGAAGCCTGCCATTCTTCATCTGTACGGACCCGTGTAAATCTAAGGTTTAAGCGCTGTCAGGCTATCAGGAAGCACCTGCAGGGTTCTGGGTCAGTGTTTTAAGTCCAATTAAAAAAAAAAAAAGGTAATCCTGTAGATATTTTAAGTTGGAGGAGGCAGAAGGCCATGGAACAGTGCCAAGACATACAGTGGGACATGGTCATCATTAAAAAAACCTCATTAAAAAACATTAAATGAGCACAGAAGATGGCAATTACAACTAGAGCCTTTTGGCCACGCAAGGGAGAGGGCAGCACCCAGGAGAACCTCCCATGTATATCACCCCATATATAGTGACCCTATATAGCTAACGGGCCAACATTTTCCAAACAACTTATGAAAAGCGTTCAACTGATCGAAGCTGGAAGCTCTTCAAAAATAACATGGCTTGATTTTTTGAGTTACTTTAGGATTTATCCCAGCTTCTTTGATAGACAAAATTATCACCATGTTCATCAGCTACTTTTAAAAATCAGTAGGAATTTTAATGAGAAAAACAGAGTGACTGTAAAATATAAATACATCTGAATAATTTCTCAGACACCGAGGTGTGAAGTCAAGCACTAACCACATCTCACTTTACTTGGCATGGGGGCAAACAAAATAGTCTTTTTTGGTTTGTTGGAACTTACAGGAGAGAATACAGTCCTTCAGATCTTTATTGTGAGTTTATATCGTTATACGTATTATCAAAACTTTCTCCCTAAAAAGTATTGTTACTTTTATTAATTGCTCAATTTATGAATGTGATTATGTTTTATGCACAGTTATGTTCATTTTCTGCAGCCTGATTTAAAGGAGAAAGGAGTTAAAGCAGCCCCAGATGGACCACTCTACCACTTCACCAAAGCCAAAAGACTGACACGAGAAAATTCTAAACGAAAGGCAACTGATATTATTGCTAGATAGACGCTACATCAAAATCTTTCTTCCAAATTAGTTAGCACAGATCATAATTAAAGCATAATATGATTACACAAGGTTTTGCAAACCAAGTATTATTCAACTTGCTAAAGCATTATGCTCTGGAAAACACGATATTTTGAAGGGTAGACCCATATTTTCTTAGTCTCAATATGCAATCTTTCTCCTCCCCACCACATGGCATACTTCAGTTACTGAAAGTAATCTCTCAGGAATTCTATTCAAAATCTTCAGCTTCAATGGTTTAATTTCCTTTCTGACTCAAATTTTTAAAAGGAAGTGTCAAAATATAAGAAAAAAAATTAAAACCATGGAAATAACTCCTTTTCCCCAAAGTTTTTCACTACTATTATACTCTGAAATGGTTTTAAAAAAAAAAAAGCCTAAATTTGGCTTACTCTTGTGGCTGACTTTCATGGGTCTTTCTAAAAAAAAATTATTTTCTTAAAAATGCAAAGAGTTAAGAACATGCCTCACAGACTAAGTTAAAAAAGACCAAAGGAAGGTGGCTTCATAATATATTCTGAAGCTGGAAAGGTAATGCACTCTACAGTTAGAGGATGAAGTACCTAACTTCAAACTCAAATCAAATTCAGTCCTGGAGACTCCCTAGTATTAACAATGAACACTTTCCACTGCAGTGATTATCAGTCTAAATTTGGTTCACATATACTCTGTTCAGAAGTCCATCTCAATATCATTTGATAATTTAATTTATAGATACCTAGTTATTAACAGATGTGGCCCTCTTTCCCCAACACTAAACTGAGGTCTTTCCTTTCTCTTCTCAGTTTAACTCCTAGTTGAGGCAGGCTCCAAGATGTTTACAAAGCAATAAAATCTACTCAGTTTTGTCACTAGAGGTAAGGAATAAAATTTCTAACATGTAACATAATCTAAGGTTTGTACTTTTTAAATGTTTTAAGTTATATTTTAATCCAGTGCCAGGTTAAATAGTTTTATCAGTGGAATCATAAGAAGAAAAGGCTAAAATGTACCCATACTTTCTTAGGAAAAAGGTGTTTGAGGAAACAAAAGAAACAAAAAGGAAACAACCCTCTAACCACAGGAGGGTTTAAATTTGATATGCACCAGGTATTTTTCTTTGGTCTAATCCTGGAGAAGTATAAATTACACACATCCCCACACTTTCAAAATATGCCAAAGAATTATTTATTAACGTAGGACTTACAGATCACAAAAGAGAGTGATACAGAAGAGCTGGAAAAAAAGTCATCAGAATAAGCATGCAGATCAGTATTTGCAGAGGAATATACCAAAGCAAGTTTGAAAAGGCACATTCACACAGAAAATGTCCCAGTTGAAAAAAAAGACATCAGAAAAGCAGCCAAAAAATAATAATAAGGCGCTGATTAAAATACAAAGATTTTCAGTGTCAAAGAAGAGCTCCTTTACAGGTAGGTACGTAGGTAGCTACAGAAGTCTTGCTAACCCTTTGACAGTGTCACAAAGAGGGTGAGCTCTTGCTGCCAACAAAACCAGATGATCTCAATGACTGCACATCAAGCTGCTTTAGAGCTGAGAGATTCAATTTAGCGGGGGGTGGGGTGGGGGGTGGGGACAAAAGCAGCCTAGTTGAAATTATACGCAGCAAGGGCTCAAAGGGTTAAATGTAATAATACTCAGAGAAATCAGGCAATGTTATTAGTATTATCTACCTTCCATACAAAGAATCATAGCAGGAATTAAAAGAGACAGTATCCCCTTCAGAGTTAAGTTAGGGTTTCCAAACAGGATTAAGGTCCAGAGATAAACTACTAGGTCTTATTCTCTCTTCGACAGCTCACTTCTTATTTCTCCAACAAAATGTACCTTTTAATCCACAATCTAAGAGAGCAAAAGAGCTACTGTGGTCAAGATGAGGATAATGTTAAACCAAACTGCACTGGAGAAATCTCTGTCATTTACCTTCTCCAATACATTCACACAGCAGTTCTGCTCAAGAATACAGCTCATTGGTCAGACATCAACCCCTTTTACAACCACTCTAAAGGGATACTGCTCCTTTCAGACAGGAGGTTTACAGATCAAAGGAGAGAACAATCCGCTTTTAAGAATATCCTCAAATGGAAGAAACCTGGCTTGAACATTATAGGTTCCAAGCTGGGAATGTTCCAAACATACATAAAAGGACATGAGCACAGAAGATTGTTTTAACAGGTCAATCAGAACAAGCTCAGTCATGAAACCAATCTCCCCTCCCAAAATGGAAAAAAAAAAAAAAAAAGACATCCCAAGCTCAGATTAGACTCATCTCATAACGACATCTAGTTTGGCACTGTGAAAGAATAGAGACTCACTTTCAGAAAAATAGCTTCTAATTCATAACTTCAGAGTCCAAAAGGCTAGTGTACATGTTATGAGATTTTAAAATAAAAAGTCACTATTATTGTTCAGAAAACAGTGCTTTGCAACCGCCTGCTGTAGCTTAAGCAGCTCATACAAAAAAGAGAAACAGAATCTCTCCAGCAAACAAAGAACAGCAAAAAAGAAAAAAGAAAAGAAAAACATCTTAAGAAAAGTACATTAAAAAAAGAAATAGACAGGCAGGGGCACAAGTTGCCCTGCAGACAGCCAACTGCACTCGGCAAAGGCCTTAGCAAAGAGCCCGTGGAACACAGCACTCCTCCAATACCTTGCTCCCGATTCAGCACCCTGTTTAAGACCATTTCCAACAACTCAATAGCCAAAGGATGGATGCAATTTTGTTTTCTGACTCGACCAATTCGATGTATGCAAAAGCTGTTATACTTTACAACTTCTGCCTGAATCTGTAAACTTGGGAGTGTCTTATGTGTCTCTCTCTGGTTAAACAACAATGAACCCTTCACACATGTATGCATTTTTCTGGAATAATACAGTAATGCTGAGATATTTCTCATTATTAAAGGCCACAAAATAGGTGTATCTTTCTATATACATATCAAAGAACAAAACAAAATAAAGACTAGGACACTTGGGAATCTAGTTTTTCTGACAGGAAGTTGGACTAGAGAATCAACTGCTACACGTAAATCCACATGGAATTTAAACAGGGTTCCCTTCTAAGATGTTCTCAAATATTTTCTGAGGAAGTTAGTAGTTATCCTATTCTACCATCTACAGGTCTGTTACAATTTAATACTTCTAGTCATAGCGTTAGCACTGAAAACCTTACCTGAATTCCACTAACAACTGGTGCCCATCTCCTTGCCAGACCCTGGCACGCAGGGCGCCCACACACAAGTTCTTGCCTTCTTCTTCTCTCGTAGGGATGTGGCAAACTGCAGTACCACTGGCTAGACATTTTTACTTACTTGGCCTAACGCGAGTTGGTTTCTGCAAACCAAAAAGAATACTCTATGGGCAGCTGACAAACATACCCCAGAGAAGAAAAAAGGAGGAAAACACTGACCTCACTCACAGAAAGAGAGGGACATGACTGACACCACAAACGTCTATATAAAATTTCTGGCAATGTGCGGCTCGTTTAGCAGTGGATTTTGATGTGCCTCGAACACCAAGCTGGTGTCAGGTTTCAAACGTCAAAATACCTTAGCTATCCAAGTTTCACTGTATTCACGGTATCCATATATCCGAGTAGCCAGAGAATCAAATGCAACACTGCTTTAAGGGGACTGGCAATGAAGAGGTTAATTATCAGACATTCATAAAGGTTAAGAGCCAGAGCCTTCCTCTTCCGTAAATGAACACCCACAGAACCACCTCTGATATCCGCGTCACCATCACCAGAGCAATCTCACCAATTCCTCACCTGCGGCAGGAGGATGCTGGCCACTAACTGTCGGTAAATCCAAAGAGCTATCAGACATGACATGCTTAAGCTCGCCTCCCACATCAGCCAGTTTCATGTCAAACTGAACAGAGAGTGCGTCTTCCGAGTCCTCCTTGCCGACACTGCTGCCCCCGATGGAAGGGAGATCGAGGGACTTCACCGAAGCAGAGTCTTCTTTGGTGTGTCTGAAAGCCACCGCTTTCTCTCCCAGGGATTTGTCCGAGTTCATGGAGGAAAATTTACTGGAGTGGAAGTCAGCAAAATCATCATCGCTCTTGCCCGAAGAAGTGCTGTCTTTCAGCTCTTCACCACCTAGTCCAGATCCCTCCAGAGAGAGCTGTTTGAAGACGTCATATTTCGTGGACGTAGCAGCAGAGTTTTGTCCACTCTTCCCTGTGATGCCTGTGCTGCTGGTTAGAGGACCAGGACTAGCTTCCTCTTTAAGGGCCTCATATTTGTCATCTGCCTTTTGCTCTGATGAAACAGAACTATTACTGAAAGCCATAAAATCTGCAAAGTCATCCTGCTCCCCGACAGAGGCTGGACTGGAATATTCCCCAAAAAGGTTGAATTCTCCAAAATCATCAGCCACACTAGCAGTCTTGGTTGACACCAATGCTGTACTGGGTGCCGCAGACCCTGCTGGCTGGGGTCGTATGGAAACAGATTTTGATACGCTAAATGCAGCTGAAAAGGACAATGGTTTCTCGTTGCTGCAAGTAATTGAGGAAAACATATCTAGATCTGCTAAATTCAGAGGATTTTTCACTTGTGTTTGTGGTTTCTGTTGGGTAGCTCCTGAGGGGAAGGTGGCTGGGAAAGGTTTGTCTTTTGCTGGTGGCTCTAGTGGCGAGATACTGTCGGCGGTTTTAAAATCAGTGAAACCATCGTCGGTCCCTGCAGATCTGAATTCTGCAAAGTTTTCTCCTGAAAGAAAAAACACAACCAAATACAGAAGAATGCCGAGCTGAAAGGCACATGATGCAAAGCACATTACAGGACAAGCATATTACAGAGGTTTGCCTCATGGGCTTCACATTATTTAACCATTGGTTCGATAATGCCCTATACCATGTATCCCTTTTGTTTGCACACTGAAGGCCAGTGAAAGGGAAATAAAAATCAAACTGAACACACGGATCATATCATTTTCATTTTCTCATTCCAGCGTGGTAAGTCTGTACCAGAGCCCTCAACTGGTCAAAAGCATTGCTCTCAGGATGTTTTCTCACTATGGCTTCCCAGCCAAGCCTCCAGGAGAATAAGAAATGGGCGCTGGAGATTCCTGAAGAGAGGCATATTAAAATCGTGGCCCTTTAAAAATAAAATATGTTACACAGGGATCAATAAGAAGAAAAAAAAATCACGGTACCTATGAAATATTACAAAGAATCCTGCATCAAATATTTAGGATGTACAAGACTCTGCTCAGTTAGGATGTGCAAGACTCTGCTCAGTTAGTTAAAGCTTATGGTTAGACACTATGTGGTTTTGCTGAAGTATACAGAGGCATTAATTTGAAGGAAATTTGGTGAAAATTTCTGAAAAGGCATCTACTTACTTGCAAAGCATTTCTGTTAAGGGCATATTATAAAGTATTGATAGCTTCTCCCCACACCGTGCAACAAACAAACTGAATCTTACAAAAAAAAATCTATGAGTACTTGGGCTTTTCTTGAAATCAGCCATCTCATGGTACCAATCAGCTCTTGTTCTTATTAAAATTCAAAGGGATCTGAACACTAATTCTGTTATTAAAAATTTCGAGGGTTGGATTTAAACTTTATTTTATACTGGGCTACTCTGGGGATACAATTACTGACAGAAAGTTAGAGAAAATAGGTACTAAGGTATTTCTCAGAAATAATTAAATAGATGCAGTTAAGATACTGGTAAAAATCTGGGCCATGGTTCTTAATAGGGTTTCCATTCTTTATTATCACAGTCATGTTATCACTTGGGCTTCCCTGGTGGCTCAGACGGTAAAGAATCCACCTGCAATGTGGGAGACCTGGGTTCAATCCCTGGGTTGGGAAGATCCCCTGGAGGAGGGCATGGCAACCCACTCCAGTATTCTTGCCTGAAGAATCCTCATGGACAGAGGAGCCTGGTGGCCTGCAGTCCATGGGATCGCGAAGAGTTGGACACAACTGAGCAACTAAAGCACAGGATAGCATGTGATCACTCATAGGCACGACATTAGGACGTTCAAACAATCTCCATTTTCTAACAGCACCTGAAGGTCTCCCATAAAATCCACTAGGTTATACCAGGTAATGAAAACCAGAGGTAAACCAATTATAAATATAGCTATACTAACATCACTTGTTATTTAAAAATATGAGTGCAATTCTGGAGAGTTATAAACTAAAATACAAGAAGCTTTAATTTCCTCATCTACTTTTTAAAATTATATTTTTCCCTAAAAATGAAATAAAGAAGCATATAAACTAGAAAGATGTATGTAAAATCAAAATATAATCCTGAAAATTATCATGAAAATAATACAGGCTTTAAATAATCTGTGCCTGTAACATGATACATACTTGATGTATCATATGAAATAAAGCATGGAAAATAATGGAAGCTTATTTTTCTTCCTAATCTGAGATACGTAACCAATCCACCAGCATAATTTATCAACACAGAGAAATCTGTTTACTATTACTAGGGAACTTTTAGAAAGAGAGGAAGAGCATTCAGAGTTTCTGTAGTTTATGTTTTCATACATACCACTAATAAAACTAAAGTCAATTTCACAAACTGACAGGAGAAGCAGATATAAAACTTAACTGCCCTAGAATTTTAGGCAAGTATATCACTGATAATATTTATTTCTGTAAAATAAAAAGGTAACAAGCAGCCAATTTTGTCACAGCCCAAATTTTTGACATGCTGCTTTAAAATATTTGTGAAATTGACAAGTTTTGCTTGGTTGTTTTGTAAAAGAAATCACCACAGCAAACTAAACTTACTGATGAATTGTAAATGTTTCCACTAGAAATGTAAGCTGGGTAAAAGGGTTAAAAAGAAATAAAAATGGGTGGGTTTACATGCTCAAAAACACAGGAGATTTTTGGGCAAATGAATTAGTTACAGTCATTGGACGCCTGCTTATCAGGAGGTACATAAAGCATATGAATTCATGGCTACCTTTTGGGCAAATGAATTAGTTACAGTCATTGGACGCCTGCTTATCAGGAGGTACATAAAGCATATGAATTCATGGCTACCTTAATGAATCCTCATTAAGTTTCTCTAACTGCTACTTTCTAGGCTCTAAAAACATTTCGAAAGATATCACTTTTTGCTAAAACTTAAACAAAAAGTGTCACTTCTCTATATGGTATATTTCCTGCATCTACTTTAATTTATGGTTTAAACTATAGGGGTAGTAAAAAGGAAATATTATTAAACTCAGTCATTTGGACTTAAGAAACTACACCTCTGCCATAACAGTAATGAAGCCAGTCCAACTTTTTTTTTTAGTGGTTATATAATCAAATGACAAAGAACTACTGAAATAAAATTGCTAAATTCTACACAAAACTGATTACTTAACTGATAATAATATTTTATCAAGGCAAGGCAATAATATTTTAACCCTTTGTGTTATTACCTTCTGTATTAAACATTTTAAAAAAATCAATCTGGGAAATTCCCTGGTGGTCCAGTGGTCAAGACTTTGTACTTCCACTGCAAGGGGCACAGGTTCGACTCTGGTCAGGGAACTAATATCCCACAGACCATGTATTCCGACCAAAATAAATAAATGAAATCTTTACCATGGCCAAAATGCCCTATATTTTAGAAAAATAAATAAATAAATAAATAAATAAATAAATCCACCTAATCAGTTTTCTACAAAGTTCGCCTTTAACATGAGAGCCCTAGTCAACTGCAAAAGTATTATAAGCCAACAAAGTTTCATTCCATGAGAGTCAGATGACCTTCAAGGAGGTTTAATTAAATGTCACACAATCATCTTCCTGTTTGACTTCAAATTTTTGCAGTCCAATGTATTCTTAACAAGAGCAGAATTAAAATATATTCTCCCCAAATGAACAAAGTTGGCATCGCTACATGGAGAGCCTTAAAGATAAGACTGGAATGAAAGCACGACAACAGCAACAACCGTCTGGGATTCTGTCAAGAAGGTACTGAGAAAGCAGGGCTCAGGCGTACTGCTTACAGTGTGGGGGCACCACGGCGTTTCCCAGGAATAACACAGATATCACACAACCGCTAACACCAGAGTATAGAAAGAACCGTGATATTAACCCACGTTCTTTACTCCAAACTTGCCTTGGCCCATGAGTTGATGACAGCAACACTTGGAGTAAATGCCAAATCAACAAACCTAAGGTTCCTCTGGGGTTTATCTTTGTAGTCCTAGTACCTAATACAAGCACTGAGGAAGAAAGACATTACATTCTAAAGGCTTAAATGAAACCCAAGGAAACAGTTCTAGAACCTAAGAGCTGTAAAATATTGAATATTTCTAGAGATATTTAAGCAGTATACTTTCTATTGATAGTTTAAATTTCACATGTACACCTTACCCTTCCTGTAACTTCCCTTCACCTCCCCATACCCACCCCATTACTTGGAGAGAAGGTTGGAACAAATGACTGTGGAAAGATGTTCCAAGTTCGAGTGTCCAATACAAAAAGGTAGAAGGTGGTACTGTCCCTAGGAAGAACTCCTCAGTAGAGGATACGAATTTCACAGCATGTGTGTGTTAAGCTTTGAAGGACATCATTTGACCTACAGATTATCTAAATCCTACACATGAGGTTTCTAGCAGGATTTTGCCACAAATAAAACTTTCAGTCTTTACATATATGGCTCTTAAATTATCACTCTAAATTCCCTTCCACTCTATTTAAGTCCTTCTGTTAGAGATGGGAACCACATAGGCACACAAACCCCTCTCACTCTTCTCATTAAATTACAGCTAATTTTGAAAATCTTGAGGCATATAGACTGGTTGCTGCTGCCTTTTGCACAGTCCACAGATTGCCGCACTGCCAATAGCTCCAGTCTTATTGAGCGTTAAAATAACTGAAAGTGGCCACAGGAGCCTAATGTGACTTGAAGGCTTCCAGTGAAAGGGAATGCACTGTCTTCAAAGGAAATTGCGTCAATTTGGGGTCTGCCCTAATTTTTAGAAAATAATTTCCAATAACTGAACCACATTTTGCTTCCTTGTAATTTCTGGAGCCACAAAACAAAAACACAACCACAAACAGTAAAATAAAAGAACACTTGGGATGTTACAGAAAGAGTCGTAAAACTCTCGTGTTAAACAATGAAATAATTTATCCATTTCAGGAATCAAAAACTTACCCAAAGATTTACTCTCTGCTGTCTGTTCGAGCTCTCTGAAAGCACTATATTTATCACCAGGCTCTATGATGAAAAGACAGAAGCTCAATTAAGGTTAGGAACCTTGAGATCACAACTCAAGGACATTTACCATAAAAGGTCACCACTGAAAACCAAGATTTACATTCACAGGTTCATGAATTTATGAACTGCTTTACCTCCAAACGGAACAGTATTTTCAGAGGACTTGTCAGCTGCAATTCCTTTAAACACAGCATATTTATCCGTTGAAGCTGATGTTTTAGTTCCAGGAAGTGGCATCAACAAAGAAGGGGCACTAAAAGGGAAAAAGAAATATTTCTTAATGACTAGAACTTTGTCTCCCTACCATGTCATCAAGGAAGAACTTAGAATTAAAATGGCACACAGATACCTAGGTAAAACTCGTGGCTCCCTGCTTTAAAGAGACTGTATATGTACACCACATATGACAAAAGACAGGTTTTTTTCCTTGAAAAAAATAGACTGAAACAACATTCAAGCAGTAATTCTTCCCTTGATTATGTGAAGAGGGGTCAGATCCATGCTGACCATCTAAACCATCTTTAAGCCACAAAAACCACTGGAGTGGGGCTTTCTGGTGGTCCAGTGATTAGGAATCCGCCTGCCAATGCAGGCAACGCGGGTTCCCTACATGCCGCAGGCAGCAAAGCTTGTGTGCCACAACTCCTGAGCCCACGCTCTAGAGCCTAAGTGCTGCAACTACTGAGGCCCGCACTCCTAGAGCCTGTGCTCTGCAATGAGAGAAGCCACTGCGGTGAGAAGCCTGTGCACCGCGACCAAGGGCAGCCTCCACTCTCTGCTACTAGAGAAAGCCCACGTGCAGCAATGAAGACCCAACATAGCCACAAAATAAATTAATTAATTAAAGAAAAACCCACTGGAGTGGCATTAGAAATAATTATTATAGAACAATGACCACTTGCAATTTCAGATTTAGGTCCATAAATCTGTGAAAGTGACCTGCTCCAAGTATGTAAACCCAGTATTTTAAATTATGTTAACCTTCATGTAAATTATTCTCTCAAATGGGTTCAGAATGCAGAGGCAGGATAATTAAGATAAAAATCTATTTCTGAAATGCTGTTCAACCAAGATGCAAACTGTCCCTCTTGATCACACTACACTGCTTACTGGCAGGAGTTCCCACCTCTGATAAGCAGCAGTAAGAGTTAATACACTCAATCTGCATTATTACAAGGATCACATCAAGAAGTTCCAGAAGCTATCTTTGCAGCAAAACAACAATCACTTCAAAATTAGATAAAGATACTTTTGCCTGTGGACACATTTCCCTGCTGAATGGAAAAACAGTGTAATGAGTAGTATCTGTGTGGGTAATTCTTGGATGGCTTAAACACAGACTACAAAAGCTTTGCTTTTTTTTTTTTCCTTATCAGACTCAGGCAGCTCCCTGGAAGAACCACCTTTACATATGAATGACTACATCCCACTACTATTTTGTGTCATTCAATACCACCATACACGAAAGTTATATAAGTGGATTTCTATTGAGTTCTTTGCCCTGGAGCAAAAATCTTTCCATAGTCATTTAAATCTTCTTATCAGTGGCCTACAAGCAAGGTAAAAACCCAGCTGATACACATGAGTGCTAATGGGCACCCACAGTGCTGGAGGAGTTAGTGCTACCAAATACTGTCATTTCACTCCACTACCAGACACCCGCTACATATTTGACCTGGTCAAATAGGTCACTGTTTATACAGAATAGGTGGGTTTTTAACAGTTCCGTAAGTAATTAAATGACAACTCATTGAACAGAATGCTGCATAGGAATAAAGGTAATGAATGTCTCAGGAAAAAAACCACAGAATTGAATGATTTGTGTTTTCATGATTCTCCAGTGTTAGCTATGGGCTTTTAAAGTCTACTGTAAAATCTTCTACTAAATGTGATATTTATTTGAATATCATTAATTTAAAAATTATTTTCAGAAGTGGGAAAAAATAGAGGCTCTTCAGGGTAATGAAGCAAAAAAAAGCTATGACTCAGACTGTAATTTTATGCATATTAAAAAGAAATAATTTATTTCAGTTCTATCCCTGAAGCAATTACTAAATGAAAAACTGTAATCATCATGAAAGTGTTTATGCCAGTCATGTAACATGTTTCATGTTCCAAACATGGAAATGGTTATTACCATTGTTTAATACTAATGAAAGGCACTCAGAGAATGGCATATTGTTTTAAAATTTAAGAACTTGCATTCAATTGAAAGATGAGACTTTAAATGATTTAGTCGCCAAAAAAAGTTTTCTGCTTTTTTCTAGTTATCATTTAGGTTTTACAGTTACTCCATGAGGCTATGGTAGATGATTTTACCTAGTTGCTCATCCTGCTAAATAAACCCATTTTGAAAACAAAAGAAGGACTTCCCTGGTAGTCCAGGGGTTAAGAATCTGCCTGCCTCTGCCAATGCAGGGGACATGGGTTCAGTCCCTGATCCAGGAAGATCCCACATGCCATCAGGCAACTAAGCCTGGGCACCACAATTACTGAGTCTGTGCTCCGCAACAAGAGAAGCCACAGCACTAAGAAGGCTGCACTCTGAACCTAGAGAGTAGACCCCCCTCGCCACAAACAGAGAAAGCCATGCACAGCAACCAAGACCCAGCACAGCCAAAAATATATAAATTTAAAAAAACAAATAAAAATTAAAAGCAAAAGAAAATAAGCCAACTCAAAACCTCAATGTGCCTTAATACTTTTGAACTATTCTAGCATCAGCACCCCATGTCTGCTTTGTTTTACTATATGCGGTTCCCCAGTGCCTGGCACACGGCAAGTATTTTCCAAATGGATAAATGAATGATGCATTCATATTGCTCCTTTCCAGATGTCCTTTTGTGCCAGCTCTCCAGGACTCTGACATCCAGTTCAACACTGAGTCCAACCAATTTCTCAGATAAACCCTTCTCAGACCCTGTAACTCTAAACTGGGAGCATCTCTCATCATCTCACAACAGGATTACCATGGAAGCTGCATTTATCCTATACACAGTAGCAAGAATCACTTTCACCACGCCACTTATTTCTAAAACGCTTTACAGATTATGTCACAAATCATAAGGAAGTCTATAACCAGTGCCTGCTCTTAACTAATGTCATTTTTTCCCTACAGACTAACGATACTCTCTGCTCCAGCCTATTTCTAACACTTTGACTTTTCATCTTCTCAGACAAACAATGCCTATTTTTTGGTTATAAATACTGCCCAAAGTGGTCTTACCTAGGCTTAACTATTTATATCATGACTTAACAAATATCCTTTTAAAATAATTCACAATATAGAATACAGATCATCATAAGATAGGGAATTCATCACACATGAACATACACACGACTGAAGGAGCAATTCCAAGAGTTTTATTAGACAATATAAATACCCAGATAAAGCTAAGCGTCTTTAGAGCAGGAACTGTGCCTTTTGCTTCTGTATTTCCAGTGACTATCCCAATGTCTGGCACACAACAGATGCTATGTAAATGTGTCTGAGTGAATAAACAAACACTGAGTGTGAATTCTTAGACATGAACAAATGTTTTCATGCAAGGAAAGCATAGTAGTAGTCAAGACAGAATTGAAGAAGAAAAACCTGCAAAGTATGGCTATACATGAAAGTATACTACTACATGGAGATAATGCCACACACAATTGCTAAACCCTATTAATTAGTTCAAGTCAGGCCACCATCTTAAAATTTTCTATGTTCAAATTTCAATTTCATCTGCTGAAGAGTTTTCCCCCAGAGGAATGAATCAATTTGATAAATTCAATTTGTAACCTTCATACTACAATATATTCATCCAACAAACCTTTATGAACTACATACTGTGGGCTAAGTAATATATATAGACACATGAAATCTTGTCTTCAGGTACCTACAGCCGAGGGAGGGGGAACAGTCAGGTAAACCAATAATGGCAGTTAGGGCACAGATTTTCACAAGCTGCCATGGCAGTAGAGAAAGAGACGCCCTTAACTCATCTTGGAGTTAGGGACTGATGGAGAAGGGTTAGTAAAACCTTCCTGTATTAAATTGATTTTTGACATGGAACTAGAATTAACTCTAGAGAGAGCTTCAGATGGAAGAAAACAGGATGTAAAAGGCCAGAAGCTTGAGACAGCATGGTCAGTTTGGCGGTTTAGGTGTGTCTGGAGATAAGCTGTAGGGAAATAGCAACAGTCAAGAGGGCTGGCAGAAGCCAGATCACACAGGGCCTTTTCCCACACCGAGCAGGAGTGAGGAGGGGGTCAAAAACAACATGTTTCTGATTAGGTGACTGGATATGTGATTTAACAAATTTTTACTTAGCTTTAGCAGGAAAACAATGAATCGTTTTATGCAGGCAATTTGAGATGCCTTGGGCATTCAGGCATGTTCTAGACAAGAGCAGAACAGATCAATCTGTGGGACTTCCCTGGTGGTCCAGTGGCTAGGACTCCAAGTTCCTAATGCAGAGGGCCCGGGTTCGATCCCTGGCTAGGGAACTAGATCCCGCAAGTTACAACTAAAGATTTCACGTGTCACAACTAAGATCTGGCAGAGCCAAATACATACATATTAAAATATAGGAAGAGACCTGAGAATGAAGGATTATGTGTTTACCACGTTAATAATACATGTGTGGCTTGGAACTCCCAGTACTTTACAGTCACATCCCTCATATGTTTCTTCTATGTGTCATTTACAAGTGTTTGATGTGGTCTTAAAATTAGGAAAATAATTCTTTCCCTAATTTGTAATTCTCTACAATGCCTATCCCTAAGTTCTTCTTATAGTGTCTGCAGGAAGTGCTGACTAAGATAATCAATTGGTTAAAACAGAAAAGATAAGTGAAATTGCATAAACAGGAATATAACAGAAATGGAATATGTATCCTGACAAAAACAAGTTCCCAAAACAACCAAAGAAATTCATACTGCTTACTCAAAGCTGCATATGCTCTACTTGGTGGAAGAAGTATTAATGAATACTTTTAAAAGATGATGGAGGGACTTCCCTGGTGGTTCAGTGGTTAAGAATCCGCCTGCCAATGCAGAGGACATGGGTTCGATCCCTAGTCAGGAAACTAAGATCCTATATGTCTCTGGGCAACTAAGCCCATGCATCACAACTACTGAAGCCCGTGTGCCCGAGAGGCCATGCTCCACAACAATGAGAAGCTCAAGCACTGCAACTAGAGAAAACCAGCATGAAGCAATGAAGAGCCAGCACAGCCAAAAATAAGTAAATGAATTTTAAAAAATAATAGAGGGAATTCCTTGGCCTGTCCGTGGTTAAGACTTTGCCCTCCAATGCGGGAGGTGGGGTTCAGTCCCTGGTCGGGGAGCCAAGATCCTACATGCCTTGTGGCCAAAAAAACCAAGGCATAAAACAAAAGCAATGTTGTAACAAAGTGAATAAAGACTTCAAGAATGGTCCACAACACACAAAAAGAGTCTTAAAAAAGATGGAAAGGTGTTGACCACATCCTGAGTCAGTTACTGTACCTAAAAGTTAAGCTAGTACATAAAACATTAGAAAAACATTTACACAACTGTGGCTCAGATGGCAAAGAATCTGCCTACAATGCTGGAGATCTGGGTTTGATCCCTGGGTCAGAAAGATCCCCTGGAGAAGCGAATGGCTACCCACTCCAGTATTCTTGCCTGGAGAATCCCAAGGACACAGGAGCCTGGTGGACTACAGTCTATGGGGTCACAAAGAGTCAGACACAACTGAGTGACTAACATTTTCATAAAACAGAAACCTCAAGGCCTAAAAGCCATCGATTTCAACTTAAACATAGGTGAGACATGAATTTTTATATTTCATGTCTATTCACATTTCATATTTCAATTTGAAATATACATTCATTTCAATTCCTAAATGATGATTTCTGTGGATAGTATGCAATAAAATATTAGTAGATAGTATAGATGAACAATAATATATACTATATTGCGACATGTTAAAATATGTACCCCTGTCTATAAAGCTTTTCAGCAGTTGAAGACCTGAATCTAATATAAGAATATGAAGTCATCCTTGCACAAACACACTCAGTCGTAATAAATCAGGTTTAGCACAAGTAGAAAGAAATACTGTCAAGTAGGTGTATACTGGGAGGAATGGTAGAAGCTGAAGTTTAAGGTGAACAAAGGGGAGAGAAGTTTGGAGAATAAAAGTATGAATACAGTGGGAATCCTCTAGAAATCATGAGAGTAAGGAGTCTTAATTCCCTTATTTATACTTAGGCTTCTTATTGTGGACTGCCTCTTTCTCAATTATAAAATACTATATTAACGATATGCAACTCTTTTCTACCTGTTTCCATGCTGAGAATTATTTGATTTTGAAGAAGCCGGCAACTCTTGGAAATCACTGAATGAGTCATCAAGTGACCCCGACTTGGAAGCATCTTGAAAATCCTGGAAGTCGTCATCTTCTGGTTTGACCACCTAGGTTTATAGAGGACGTTGAAACAGAAAACATCCAATAATAAAAAGCTAAGTAACAAATCTTTAACCATTAACCTCGAGGACAACCTTTTAAAATGCTCCCATTTCAGTACAAATACCTACTTTTAGAAGAACACCCTTTAGACATAACATCAGCTCAACTGCTTAAGGCAGGAATGCTGCTTAGTACTTGTAAACACTCTTGTAAAAATGGTAAAAGACTGGTTTAAACTTAATTCATATAATTTTTAAATAGCTGAATCACATTTAATAGATTGAGAAACTGCCATCTTTATGAAACAGTTTAATCACGTTTGTATATGACACAGTGATACAAAGCTTGTTTTAATCTATCACATACATGTATAAACTATGAACACTGACTCGTAATCCCATGCTCTAGGAAGTGAACACTGTTAACAGTTCATTTGTTTTATCGAAAAACAAGCTTATACTATATTGTTTTGCACTTAAATGAAATTATATAACATGGACATCTTTTTCATGCAGTACATGTACATCCACCACATTCATCTGAATAATCCAATAGTTTACCACTGTATAGATAACCCAAAACTTATTTAACATTTTTCTTTTGGTTGATAGATATGCAGCTATTCCTAATTTTCACTCTAACAAACAATGCTACAACAAATATTCTTGTATATTTTTGCTCATTTGAATGTTATTAGCTCTGTGAGACGGACTCCTAATAGCATGACTGCTGGGTCAGAAGACACGAATATTTAGAATTTTGATAGCTGTTGCCAAACGTGCCTTCCAAAAAGGCTGCACCAAAAAATCCTTTTCCTCACATTTTTACTAACACTAAATATATGTTTAAAGATTTTTTTTTTGCTAAACTGAGAAATGAAAAATAAACTGAAATATCTTAATCAGGCTTAGCAGCTTTTTCAAAAGAAACAGCTTAAGGATTTAACTAGCTTTATTAAACTTGATGTTTAAAATATGTATGATAAAGAACTACACATTTTTAGCCAAAATTCAAGTATCTGAAGGCTTCAGAAATTCTTTTGCATTTTAAATAATGAAAAATTCAATGTTGTATTGACACTGCTTAATTTCCACTGCCAGTGTCCATCATGAACCAGCAATCTTTTCTACATTTCTTGGAAAAAACACTTGCTCGGATTCACTTTCAGAGATAACTTGGAATACGCACAGCCTCTTCATCTACCTGATTTGCAGGGTAAGCTGACATGAAGCCGCTGGAAGTCTGGGCTGCAGCTCCCCCGACTGGCCCAACAAGGTTAATGCCCATGACTGGCTGTCCGAGGGTGAGGGGCATGGAGCCTGCAGGGCCTGACGGCATCCCTGTGGGCTGACTCACAGCAGCTGGCAAAGTCACAGGAAAGCCACTTAACGTTGGAACAGGAGCCGCTGGAAACTGATTTAAAGCATCGGGACTCATGGCAGGAACACCCCTCTACACAGAACACGAGGAAAATGGGAACATTTTAGGAAACTGCAAACCACATACAGCCCACATCTGACACAGAAACCTAAATGTAAAATCTGTGGCCCTGGGGTGTTCTACTCTGACTCTGCCAAAACTCAGGAGTTTGACACAAGAAATTAAGTTATAAGGTTAATGTAAATCTAATATTTAGCAAAGAAATGGCCAACACACACTCATTCTGACATTTTCACTCTCTGACAAAGTTTGGTTAATTCACTATAATCAAATCCTTTACAATGATTTTGTAATATGAGAAAAACTGCTGCCAGACCGAGTACACTTTATCTATATCTAAGGAATTTTAGACAAGGACTTCAAAGGACAGACAGTAACTTCATCTATTACTAACTTTCAAGCTCAAAAGGATTATAGTTAGGTCAGAGAATGTTAATATATTAAAGTCTTTAAACAAAAGAGTAGTGTGCTAGCACGCATATCATATAAACAGTACATTCTGAAGAACTCTATCCTGAAAATCACCTAAATTTTAATGTCCAAGGAGTTCTGTAAGTTGTAGAAAAAAGGATTCATATTCTCTCTGTTTATACTGAAAATATAAACCTAACCTTCGAAAGAACATCTACCTGTGTTACTGCTATCATGGCAAGAACGGTATAAAGTTCTTCTTTAGTCAGTTTTCCAGGTGTGGTTCGATTAGCTAAGGCCCATATCTGTCCAAGAGTTTCCCTGGGAAGTCCAGATGACATCAGGATGGGATAAAGTTTAGCAGTGTCTATTCCAGTTGGAGTCATTGTGGTTTCTAAAATTTTCTTATAGGCATCTATTAAAGGAAAGATCAGATTACAAATGTAAACATATCACAAATGATTCATCTTTTTTGTTGCCATTGGTGCTTATACATGAATAATCCTAAATCAAACTGCTTTAACAGAACCGAAGCCACATCAAGGATTTGAGCTGCTATAAAGATATTCAAGTGGAAATGTCCAGCAGACAATTAGGGTCTGGAGCTTAGAAGAGAGGTTGGAGCTTGGTTCTAGAGATGAAGATTTTGGGTTAAAGGTAAGAGGGAGTCTTCTCACTAGGAGACAGTAACAGCAGTAAGACAGAGGTGGTATAAGCAGATACTTTGGATTTTAAAAAAGAAGTTGTACAGTAATGATGGTGTAACTAATCTGCAAACATTAATAGCAGTGGGAAGCACAAATTATACCCATATCACCTTTCTCTTGTCCCAGTGAAGCAGAGGCTATTAGAGAAAACAACATTGGGTAAGGTGTTTGGGAACAGAGCCTTCAGAGGAAGACACAGTTACAGCTGAAGTGAGAGAGGAGAGTGTTTGAAAAAAGGAAGGGTTCACTGGGGAGTCCTTCACAATAAAATGGACTTTCCAAAGGACAAAGTGGGAAAAGCTGTTAGGGATAGGGTTGCTGTATAAAATACAGGATGCCAAAATTGCATGGGGTATACTTATCCTAAATAATTATTTGCTGTTTATATAAAATTCAAATTTAACTGGATATTCTGTATGCAGATTTGCTGAATCTGGTGACCCTAGTTAGAGGAGTTGATGGATGAAAGTAGGGTTAAGGTAGACAGAGAAAAATGTTTAAAAAGAAATTTTACATCTAGCATTACATATGGATTAAAGGTTAGTAGGCGTACCATATGAACATATGTTTTGTAAATTTGTATTTATTTATTTGGCTGTGCTGGGTCTTCACTCCTGCACGCAGGCTTCTTACTGCAGTGGCTTCTTCTGCTGCAGAGCATGGGCTCTAGGACATGCGGGCTTCAGCAGTTGTGGCTCACAGGCTTAGTTGCTCTGTGGCATGTGGGATCCTCCCAGACCAGGAATGGAACCCATGTCCCCTGCACTGGCAGGGGGAGTCTTAACCACTGGACCACCAGGGAGGTCCAGGAACACACATTTTGGCTAGGAAATTATGTGTGTGTTTAAAAGCTTCAGTTGCTAAGTCGCATCCGACTCTTTGCAACCTTGCGGACTGCAGCACGTCAGTATTCCATGTTCTTCACTATCTTCCAGTTTGCTCTAATTCATGTCCACTGAATTGGTGATGCTATATTTTGATACTGTCTTTTAAAACATAGTAAATCTAAGACAAGCTTTTAGAAATAACAGTTATATGATGGTCATTGAAACATTATAGCAAAACACTTTTCCTTCATTGATACAGTTATTTCATGTATGAGGCAGTCATAAACACTAGCTGTATTTAATTTTCTGTACTCCTTCAGAAAAAATAAAGTTATAATTTCTTCTGCATAATCTGTAGCCACAATAGTAAACATTTATAACTACATTACAACATTTGAAGTAAAGTATCCAGATAGGAATCTTGGGCAAAAAAGCTCTTTTTACCTGGAACCAAACTCTCATTGTAAATCCAAGGAGGCATTCTGGGCTGAACAGGATCCTGTGAGGGAAATACCCCCACACCTAGGAGATAAAGAACATCATCTAATGCATATAATGATCCATGCAACAGAAGTGGAAATCACACTGAGTCATGGCTTTTTATAAGAAGAGCGCTGGCTGGAGACACTAAAAAAAAGTCACCAATTCAACTAAAATTTGGTTTCTAAGCAACTCTTGTACATGAACTATGTCCTAAGGCATGAACTAAAAACACAGTTTATGTTTTTATAAAAACATAAAACAAAAAGAAAACAAAAAAATCCTAAGATGCACCAAATCAATACTCTGGATCATATGAGGCTTGTGCCATTCACATGTATTACAAATTAAAGGCAAAAACATGATAGGCAATGGTTTAAAAATTACATGTACAAAAACAAAATTGCCCAAGCTTCACTTGCAGCTTTTAATAACATTTCTTTGCAAAATCTTCTGTTTTAAAATCTTGAATATGACAATGCTGCCTCAGATGTATAGCATTTTTATTTAAATTTTTTGTTTTTTACTTTGTCCTGTAAAATAGCCTCCAAAAGTTTGCCTTCTGGGTTCTCCACACTCATCTCTGCAAGTTGAATTTACAAAAATGTGGATCTTCAGGCAGCGGTGTGTATGGTTTATTTCAAAGAAGCAAAACTATATTCTCATTGGTGACTTTTCCAGTTAAATTTTAACTTTTCAACCTTAAGGAAGAACAGAAAGTTTAAGAGGGGAAAAAGTTTTTATAAAATAAAAGAAGAAATTTTAAGTCAGGAATGATTTTGATTAAAAATCTGGTTATCAAAAATTTTTTTTAAAGGAGTAATAGTGTGTTGAAAGAATTCAGAGCAAAATCATAGGGGTTAATTACAGAAAAGAGTGCATTACATGTATTTTAAGCAAAATTTCAATTAGCAAAATCAAGCAGCATTCATTTTAAGATTAACGCTTAAGGTGTTAGCATTTGAGCAACATTTGGTTAAATGAACTTTTTGCTGAAAATTTCATGAGCTCACCACTCTCTTCAATGGACAGGTTTTGGTCTGAAGTCTTTTCTGCCTCTGCGGTAGTGGTACCACTTACACGTCCATCTACAGCACCCCCATTATTGGCCATTAAACTGGGACGGTTCTTACTGGAACCTGGGCCTAGGGCTTTGTGCCCAACTTCAGAGGTATTTAATTTAATTTGTTCCTGCCCAGATGTACTTAAATCACAAGATACTAGGAGCTTCTCCTCCAAGGAAGAGCCTAAACAAACAGCATGAAGTATTATTTGTATATTATTGCAAGCTTCTGATTTTTCAACCATCCATTTCCACCCCCAGATTCTAAAGGGAAGGCCCTGCCACATATAATTTAAATTTTGAAATAATTCAAGCCCACACATTTGTACAGGACTTGAGATACTTCAGTGATTTTAGAGAACTTTACCATCATTATCTTCTTTGATTCTCAGGAATTCTGTGAGACAGTAGGTAGAATAGCATAGTGGAAGCTGTATTACCTTAGAAATTTGGTGACCTACACAAGATACAGACACTTCTATAGCCTATTGCCTATTTCTGCATCTGTCAATTGAGAAAGTGTGGACAAGAACATGTCAGCTAAGAGCACTGACATGAGCACTGACTCTCGGCACTATTCTACATCTCAAGACAGAGTAAGTGCCCCCTCACCCCTCGCTCCCACATGTGATTAAAACCGAGGTACAGAAATGTTCAAAGATTTGTCCAAGGACAAACTGATAGTAAATGGAGACCCTGGGCTTCTGAACCCCCACGTGCTTTATCACTGAACCAGAGAGCACTTTCTAAAGCAGCTTTCCCTGGCTCATCACTCTTAAGAAAATGATCGTGGGTATTTCCCCAAACAAGAGTCGCCTTCTGAAGAAATCAGTTTGTTCTTAAAGTTCTAAGGTGGCTTAAATGGATCCTAACTTCTTAGATACACCTATTGTTTAAAAGTGGGCATTTAATTTCTAAATACATGGGGTTTTTAAAGTAATCTTTGACATTAATTCTCATTTTGATATTAATTTCTCATTTAAATGTTTATTCTCTGCAATCAGCCTCTGTGTTTTTTCAGTCTTTTAACTTCACTGAGGCTTTCAAAGGCTAAGTTTTGGTAAATGTCACAGCATACTTGAAAATACGTGGGTTATTTTCAAATAACTTTTGATATTGATTTCTAATATAATTTCAGTGATAAGAGAACAGACTCTGTATCCTTTCAATACCTTTAGACCATGAAATTTTTGTACCTTGTTTTCTTTCACCTTGCTTTATATCTCCCTGGATATGTCCCAGTGTCTCCTGGTTTACAGTTCAGGAAATATGAATAGAGTTTGTATTCTGCTGTTGTATGAAAACCATATAAATCTCAATTGTTGAATTGGTTCACAGTGCTTTTCAGGTCTACTATATACCTCTATTTTTCGGTCTATTCACTCTATTAATTTTTGAGAGCTTGGTACTGAAACTTTTAACAAAAAATCTTAATTTATTTACTTAAAAATAACTGTAATATTTAGTGGAACTGTATGTAACTTTTTTCTGTATTTTCCAAGTCTCCTGTAAATGTTTTAGAATACTTTTGTAATTAAAAAAAAAAAAAGGTCCCAAATTTAGCAACAGAAATTTCAAATCACTTTTTCAGAACGTGAGGCCCCACAGATTAAAAAAAAAAAAAATCTCGAGTCTTATATAGAGTCTTATTTTGGTGAATTTCAATAGTACTCACATATTCAGGCCCACGTTTCTTTGCCAACATCACTGTCTTATTCTACTTACGTAAGTAAAATAAATTTTCCTAGATTTCTCAAAATACTTGCATTAAGAGCTTAGGAGTTACCTGTTTCTTGCACATTGTATGAGGCTGAAGCAGTACAGAAACAAGGTATTTGCCCAGGGACACCATGTAAGGCAACAGACACCGGACTCTGACCTGGAGGCAGAGGCTGTGCTCCAGCCTTCTGTACATGCAACTGGCCAAGTGGGGTGGTGGAATGCAAAGACTGAAAAGGCTGGGAAGTGGAGGAAGGCCCACATGTGGGAACTTCAACAGGCCCCTGCATAAAGTCACTGAATTCTTCTTCATCAAGAAAGGCAGGTGATGGGGAGACAGTTTTAGAAGAATGAGATGATGTGGGATAATCTGCAAAATGGAAAATGGCAATGAAACACACAGAAATGAAAATTAACAGGGGAAAAGAAACTGAGATGTAGTACAATTCCAAAAGAATATACTGAAACATGAACAGTGGAGGTGACTAAGAAATAACATGTAACAACAGTCAAATGGAATCACACAGTGAATGCAAAACACTTTGATGTCTATCTATAAATAACTTTTTGGTCTTTTTAAAAAAGAGGTTTTATAGCTATTTTGCATTTGGTTCAAAAGAAGAAAACTGTAAAATTCAAAATTTCTTTCCTTCTTTTATTAGGATAGCACTAATTTTTTTCCTTGAGACCACTAGTAATTTACATCAAAGTGGTGATTACTTTTGAAACTCAACTGATCTGTTTATCTGGATAATATTTTCTCAAACCAATATAAATAAGAAAATCTACCTATATGCTGCTGAATATATTTTAGAGATATATGCTGATAAGACTAAATTTCATTAGGCCAGTAAAAAACAATGCATGACACATACTTATAATTTTTGATAAATCATGCCTAATTGATACACTTAGCATAGTTCATATTTCATATAAGGATGAAAGCTACTATACAGGGAATGAAAATTACAGGGGCAACAGGAACGTCAAACACATTACCAAAGTGATGCTTTCTTGTGAGAGGCACCAAAATTAGGACACCATAAAGTGCTAAGTCAAATAACTTAGTAGCCAACTTAAAAAAATAAACCCTAGCTAAGAGCTATGTTTAAAAGAACTCTGCCTCTAAAAGATACAAATGTCACTATGGCTTTTTACTGTGAGATTCACTTATGTAATAAACCTCTCTACAGGGATTAGGTTTAATACAAGGCTCATTCACAATACTATTATTGTTGCTTCTTCACATTGCAAACTTTGAATTGCTATAACATTTATTAATACTAAAGTCTAATGTCACAAGGAGCAGTTTTTTGTTTTTTTTTTTAAAAAGCCCTTATTTGAAAAACAGAGACAGCAATGGCAACCCACTCCAGTACTCTTGCCTGGAAAATCCCATGGATGGAGGAGCCTGGTAGGCTGCAGTCCATGGGGTCGCCAAGAGTTGGACAAGACTGAGCGACTTCACTTTCACTTTTCCCTTTCACACACTGAAGAAGGAAACGGCAACCCACTCCAGTGTTCTTGCCTGGAGAATCCCAGGGACGGCAGAGCCTGGTGGGTGGCCGTCTATTGGATCGCACAGTGTCAGACACGACTGAAGAGACTTAGCAGCAGCAGCATTTGAAAAATGGGGACACTATGTGCTTCTCTTTTGGATCCATGAAATAAAACCTGGAAGCATTAAAGTTCTATGGAAAATGCAAAATGATTATAAAAAATGAACAAAAAAGAAAAAAGCCATGTCATAATGAATCCCAACCCTCCCAATAATGGTTACTGAGTGTCTGAGAGTGCGTACTTAAGTTCTCAGTTTCGGTTCTCTGACCATTATTGGTAGAAAATAGCAATAATGGAAAACTGAGAGCTACTATGAATATTTTTAGACGGATCCTATTTGGGCTAAACCAATTTTTTTTTTTTAGGTTATACCAATATTTCTTTGCATTTGACTGGAATTATTTTAATTCTATGTGGTATATATTTTGGCTTAAAAACTCATAGCTATATATATATGATTAATAAGAAGTATAAAAATTATGTGATACAGTTTGTATATTCACTATTTTAAGATAAACAGTCTATGGGTGAAAATTAAAAGATGTCTTTGGTGGAAAAACGCTGGAAACTCTTTAGGTGCTTTAGGCCTAGGTTTAAGATCCTAGCTGGAGAAGCTTTGGTAATTCCTTGGGCTTGCTTCAGAAAAAAGTATTTTTCTAGCTAAGCATGAAGCAGTTAACTAGAAACAGCTAATTGCATGCATGCTGAATGAACTCAAGAGATTAACTGAACATCAAAACCCCAATTTATTATTTAACCTGTGAGGTTGTTAAACTATACTTGGTTGCCCAAACGAGGCATTCTATATGGATAGAACAGTATGTGACCTGACAATGGCCATCCCTCTTTACCTTCTCCTTTTTCTAAGCTCCATGCTGGGTCCAGTTTTACCTTTCCAATGACTATACGTCAATGATTTACTGACTAGCTTATTCAGCTTATAATTTTCACCTTTAGGTATGCTTTTCCTTTCTGAACTCATTCTGATCACTAATATCCATTCCCTTTTCAATCTTAGTGTATATTTTACTTTGGGGCACATTTTTTGTAATGATAACCTGAGTATATAATCTAACAAGTGAAATTAATGGACAGAGGCAAAGCTGTCCCAGAAAGTCAAAAACTCATTACTGTGCCAGTATTAGATTATTTCTTCCTGATATCACCTATAAAAGATACTATAAAGGTTTAAGATAAAATTTGTCAATGTGATATATGCTAGGAAAAAATAGTATTTAGCTGAATTATGAAAACTATTCACCCATTAATGGTATGCTAATCTTGAAATTAGCTAAGAATAAAATGTCAAAATTTCAAATTTTAAAAAAGGATGTGGTAATAGCTATGTGAAGATAAGATTCATTTCAACTGCTACATGTTTAACGTACGTGCAATCCCACCCCCTGCTCCCCCGCCCCCGAATTTCCTTTACTCTGCTTCGTTAGGTAGTTTTTCTTTGCTTATTTGATGATGACATAATGAAAGGAATATAAAAAATAATGAAATAAAAATAAAAACTACAAAGAAATGTATTTTCATTTCTACAAAGAAAAAACTAAAATTTCACAAGAAAATTATCAAATCCATGACTTTTTAAAGGAATCATTGAGAAAATTTGTAAGTTTAATCACGTCGAGTAAAACCTGAACTAGTTCTCTAGTTTATAAAAAGTAAAATTAATTTAAAATAATAAAAATGCAATAGTAAACTCATTTACTACATTTGCTTTGGGTGAATGGATTTTACTAATGTTAACATACTCATTTATACAGAAGATTTACAAGTAAAGTTGACATACTGACATTTACTAGAAGACAAGAAGGTTTTTCCCTCCCAAGACAGTTATCTAGACCAGAGCTCTCGCTGCTGCTGCTGCTGCTAAGTCGCTTCAGTCGTGTCCGACTCTGTGCGACCCCATAGACGGCAGCCCACCAGGCTCCACCGTCCCTAGGGTTCTCCAGGCAAGAATACTGGAGTGGGTTGCCATTTCCTTCTTCAGTGCATGAAAGGGAAAAGTGAAAGTGAAGTCGCTCAGTCGTGTCCGACTCTTAGCGACCCCATGGACTGTAGCCTACCAGGCTCCTCCGTCCATGGGATTTTCCAAGCAAGAGTACTGGAGTGGGGTGCCATTGCCTTCTCCAAGACCAGAGCTCTTAATCCACTATAAATTTTAAAACATCTAAATCTGTACTTAGCTTAAAGGAAGAATGGGTGTTCATTGGAAGGACTGATGTTGAAGCTGAAACTCCAATACTTTGGCCACCTCATGCGAAGAGTTGACTCATTGGAAAGGACCCTAATGCTGGGTAGGATTGGGGGCAGGAGGAGAAGGGGACGACAGAGGATGAGATAGTTGGATGGCATCACTGACTCGATGGACAAGGGTTTGGGTAGACTCCAGGAGTTGGTGATGGACAGAGAGGCCTGGCGTGCTGCAAGTCATGGGGTCGCAAAGAGTTGGACACGACTGAGCAACTGAACTGAACTGAACACACACACACACACACATATAACGGTCAATTAAAAACATAGGGACTTCAATCATCTTCCATCAAAAGAGAATTAAAATTAAAACTACCTGGTTTCTTAGGGTGTGATGCTGGAGTAGGGTGCATCTTAGCATCTCTGGAAAACCCATCTAAGTTTCCTTTTATGGCTTCCAAAGCATCATCTCTACTCTTCTCTCCTGTCTGAGAGACAATAAATGTATACATATTTCTTCCCTTACCTCTCACACTTTGTCCTAAATCCACACAAGTTGAAAGAGAACTGAGGATATTCAACTATTTCCAATATTTTTACCACATATGTCAGGCAATGAATTCTCCAAGTCAGAAAAATGTTGACACACAGCAAAATAAGACAATATTCCATAGAATATTATTAAAAGGTCCATTTAAAAATACTTTAGGGCAGTGGTCCCCAACCTTTTTGGCACCAGGGACCATGGAAGACAATATCTCTACAGACGGGGACGGGAGGTGTGTGTGTGGGGTGGGGCGATGGGGAAGGCAGAGATTGTTTTAGGATAATTCAAGCACATGACATTTATTATGTGCTTTATTTCTATTACATCAGCTCCACTTCAGATCATCAGGAATTAGATCCCAGAGGCTGGGGACCCCTGCTTTACAGTATAGGTGTTCGATATTAAGTCTCCAGTGTTAATGCTTCCCAAGAAAAGGTTATAAGCCCTCCAAAGGTAGTACACACGGGTCAAGAAGATAATGACTGACATCTCATTCCCTTCAACAATAAAGTCTCTTTACAGAAAAAGAAAAGTCCTTCACTTTTGGGCTTAAGACAAATGGAAAAATCAATCAACCACACCTACAGCCTGGGCTGGTGTCCCGGTGACAAAACCCACTAAATGAGTGAGAAGAGGCATGCACGGGGGCGTGCTCTGGGGTAGAGTACATTACCTTGGGTTTCACACTACTCAGAAGTCTGAGCTTTTGCTTCTGCTCTTCAAACTGGCGTCTTTTTCTTTCTTCTTCTAAGAGCTTTTGCTGCTGTTCGAATCGTTTTCTAAAGGAAAAACAACCAGTAAAGAGCCCGCTTCGGGGATTATTAACTGTTAGATTCATACTTCTTCTATTAACAGTTTCAGCAATGTCATCTTGCATTTCTAGAACTAAAAACTTCACTGATAATTGTATCTAATTTTCTGAAGATAATCCTATGTCTCCACTATATTAATTTCCAAATATATGAAATAAGTCTAAAAAATGATTTACCTAAATTATAGACGTGAACTTATTTCTTGTCTAATTTGCAACAGTAGGAGACAACATTCTACATTCAAAGTATATATATATATATATATATATATAAAAACAAACAGGGAGGTAGACAAAATAAACATACTCTTTGCTCTCCATACAAAAAAGAAACTTCTACTTGGGGAGTCAGTATCATACATGAGAAAGAGCAATGGCTCTGGGAATCAGGAGGCCCGCACTTGGGTCCAGGTTTTTCCAGTAACTGTGTAGCCTGGGATGACAGGTTGCTTATTTCTTTGGACTTCATTTTCCTCAGATGTAACGTCAGTGGATTGAATTCTAGGATCTCTAAGGTCCCTTCTGGCTTTAAACTTTTAAATAATAACAGCATTTTAAAGAGCTTTAAGGGCACTGTGACTGTTTCCTCTTCAAATCTGCACTACAGATTATTTGACCATTTTAAACTTAATTGCTATCATGTATCTTTATCCTTGCATCCTGAGGTTTCTTACTGCTGCTCCTCGGCAAACTGCTTCTGCATGTCTGGAGTGTACTGTGGGCCTGGAGGACGCATTCCCAGGAATGGTGCTTGTCCCAGGTAAGGCATTCCTCCTGCTGGTATTGGTCCCATTGGGATCCCTGCCTAAAAACAACAGACAAAGACTTAGGCTTAAAAAACACAATTTGTCCTTTTTTTTTTTTTTGGCTGTGCTATGCAGCATGTGGATCAGTTCCCTGGCCAGAGATGGAACCTGTGCCCCCTGCAGTGGAAGCATGGGATCTTAACCGCTGGATCGCCAGGCAAGTCCCCACAACTTTTTCTTTTAACTACTACAAAGAAGAACTGTAGCTTCCATAACTTTTCCTATTTTTAATTAACAAACCATATAAATGCATTTTTAATAAAGCATAGATTATTATTTTTTTAAATTTTGTTTATTTTTGATGGCTCTGGGTCTTTATTGCTGTGTGAGGACTTTCTCTAGTTGAGGCAAACAGGGGTTCCTCTTTAGCTGGTGGTGTGTGCTTCTCATTGCGGTAGCTTCCCTCACAGGGCACGGGCTCTAGGGTGCTCAGGCTTCAGTAGTCGTGGTGAACGGGCTTAACTGCCCGGCGCCACGTGGAATCTTCCCAGACCAGGGAGGGAAGATGGAACCTGTGTCCCCTGCATTGTCAGGCAGATTCTTAACCACTGGACCACAAGGGAAGTCCTGTATTAATTAACTTTAATAGAAGATTCAAAGGACACAGGCTAAAAATGAAAAGCTCCCCTTAATATCTTGCCTCTTTCCCTGCCTTCATGTCTTCGAGAGGACCACCACTGCTAACAGTCTGAGAATGTATGTATAAAATCTTTCAGACTGGGTGTGTCAGAAAGCGCATACACACACACACACACACGTTATATCTGGTGAGCTCACTGATCCATACGTTTGAGGTGTCATATCTTACATGTCTTTGTATTTCTAGCAATAGATAAGAGCCTGGCATATGGCAGTTATTCCACAAATGAGATTAAACACGTATTTCCAGTATGTATGATAGGATAATGAATATTTTGATATTCATTATTATATCCCTGGTAGCCAAACTTTTACAAAAAAAATACATATATTTAATGAATAATAAATGACATATCGATACAATAGTATAAAGTTTACTGAAGTGTCCAGAAGAGTAGCACTGCACAAGAGCTAACCACAAAACTTAATATGAATCATAATGATGGTGACAATGGAAATGATGGTTAATGGCTAATTTTTCCTGAGTGAAAATGTCTCTATCCTTCAACCTGCTCCCTGAAAGAACCTTTCAGGTTCTTCAGTTCCCTAACTTGAAACTTGGCTGTCCCTGGAAGCCCTCTCACTTGGAGATTGCTACTTTTCTTCCAACATTTCCTGTAAATGGACAATATTCTCCTTAGTTCTAAACCCTTTTTCTCTTCTCTTTTCCTTCAAAACCTGAACACATTTTAATTTCTTGCAATCAGATTTCATTATTTACCTCCTACCCTGTTTATGCCATTGACTTCCTCACTCTTCAACTTCAAAACCTTGCTATGGTCCATTCTACTCTTAAACTGCTCCTGGTTATGGTCAATAATCATGTGGATGACTCATCTAACACTGGCGTTTCAGGTCTCCTTGTCACAATCATGTTCAACATATCAGTCTAGTTTCCCATTCCATGGTCATCGCCCTGCTCATCTGGCCCAGTAGCTGCGTCATCTCCAAAATCTTGATTTTAAGCATGCCAATAATTGACCACCACTTTCTATTCTTCCAGTTCATGCTCTCCAGCAATTCGTTTATTTCATTAATACCTACCTCCCATCCATTTATCTTTCCACTTTCCCACCATCCATCATGCTCATCATATCCTCACTTCTCTTCTTGCTCAGCTTAGACTCCAGGATTCAATATTAAGTATCCTTGTAAACATCCTTAGCTCCCCTACCTCTGGCTTCCTTGGTATGGTCACCTGGGACTTCATTCTTGTTAGTCAACTAATCACTTTCTCTTATCCTTATACCCAAACCATTTCATCTTACTGGAGAGAAAAACCTTGAAAAGCCACCTTCAATTCTTTAAAAAAGATGTTTATTTTTGGCTGTGCTGGGTCTTTGCTTTTGTGAGGGCTTTTCTCTAGTTGTGGCAAGCAGGGGCTACTCTCTAGAGGCGGTACACACACTTCTCACTGTGCTGGCTTCGCCCGTTGTGGAGCATAGACTCTAGGGTATGCAGGCCTCAGTATTTGCGGCTCCCAGGCTCTACAGCACAGGCTCAATAGTTGAGGTACATGGGCCTGGGTGCTCCAAGGCATGTGGGATTGTCCCAGACGAGGGATTGAATCCATATCTCCTGCATTGGCAGGTGGATTCTTTGTCACTGAGCCACTAGGAAAGCCCCATCTTAAACTTCTGCCTACAAATCTCAAATGGTTTCCCAACAGAGGAGTCTTACAGGGACTCCTACCTTGTAAGAATTCAATCCTTTGAGTTGCTTGAGATTTGCTATGGCCCAGTGTATTTCAATTTCAATATTCCATGTTTGCTTAAAAAGAAAATAATTTTGAGGACTTCCTTGGTGATCCAGTGATAAAGACTCCATGCTCCCAAAGCAGGGGCATGAGTTCGATCCCTGGTCGGGGAACTAGGATCCTGTATGGCACACTGTGTGGCTAAAAAAAAAAGTGTTTTGCAATTGTTGGACACAGTATCCTATTATCCATTAATCAATTTTGTTAAGAAGCTCGTTTAAATGTGTATCTTTACTGATTGTGAACTTGTCTATTTCTCCTTATTTTTCCGTCAGTTTCTATCTTACACATTTTGAGGCCAGGTTATTAGATGCATACAAACTAATATCTTTCTGAAAAATGTAATCTTTTATCAAAATGAAATGCCCTCTTTACCTCCAGGCTTTTAAGGCTTTTCACCTTAAAAGTATATTTTGTCTGATTTTTCTTTAATAGAAATCATGTTAGTATTTCCCTCAAATTAAAAAAAAAGTATTTCTTTTAAACTTCTCCAAAATACTTTCTTGTTCTGAACCTTTACTGAGACCGTGGAAGACTGTTTTAAGGTCTAGAAGTAATACAATATGTGTAAAGTGCCTGGAAGACTGTTTAGCACATATGAGTAAATGAACAGCAGCTATTATAAAATAATTATCTTTAACATTAGAAGTGATACTGATGACAGAATAGAATACTTTCAAAAACAGTAATGATTCCATTTTTTTCTGAAACAAGATTCTTCAAATACAGAATTAAGCAACTAGATAAGAAAAAAGAACACAATAGTTGTAATACAGATATCATTTCATTGTGTTCCTCCCATACGTCAGCCATAGAACTAGTCATTTGTATAACATAATTCTCAATATATGTAAGATCATCAGAATTAGAGATAATTTTGATAATGATTAATAATAAGACCTTAATAAGAACAAATACTTATGAAGTCTGTACTAAGTTCCAGGGACTTTTCTAAGTGCTTTACATGTATCAATTAATTGACCCTTATAATAAACCTATGCAGGAGGTGCTATTATTATAATTTTACAGATGAGGAAACTGAAGTAGAAAATAGTTAAGTATCTCACTCATTAGTGGCAATGACAGAGCCAGGATTAGAACCAAGCAGCTTCTGGTTCCAAAATCCATTTTCTCCATCATTGTGCTATGCTGCCTGTCCAGTTACCAACAACCACCACCAAATTCAGACTTAAAATTGCTTTAGAAGTTTTTTTCTGTCTATTCATATGCTCAGACACATACCTGTTCAATGAATACTAGCAACCTGGCAGGTTTATAGTTTCCAGTACTTTACAACTGAAGTTACAAGTAATATCGCTTAATTACTAACACTCTCTATTCTAAATCCTGGATGGTGGTGGCCATGCATACTTATTTTTAATCACAGTGTGGTTTTCTTGCTGCTAAAAATTAGTGCCATAGTCCTAATATTATATTTCTCCTTCTCCCACTATAATGTAATCAGTTCCTCATCTTTTCCAGTTTTATTGAGATAATTTGACATACAATATTGTATAAGTTTAAGGTGGGTAACACGCTTATTTGTTACACTTCTTTATATACTGAAAAATGATTACCACCGTAGCACTAACTAATACCTCTGTCGTGTCACATAATTACCATTTCTTTTTCATGGTAAGGGGTTAAATTTCTTTTTAAATTTTGACTTAGTTTAGCCAAATCAAAACTTGTTCTTAGTTATGTTCGATAACATAGAACACAGAAGAAATCACTCAAATCAAACAGGCTAAAAGACAAAATGAGATATTCCACATAAACAATAAAGAATGAAAGAAGATGTTATTATCCACATTGCCTTTCTACACAATTCCATTCTTCAAGAAGATTCAAACTTTCTAAATGGCATTGTGTGTGTTTCCTACTCCTTAAAAGTAACTTTATATATGTCATACAGCCTAATTTTATGCTTTCGTTTGAAATCTAGATAAACTGAAAGGTTAAGAGATACCAATCCTTACCTATACAGTGAATGAATAACACAGCAAAAAAAAAAAAAAAAAAAAACCCACAAAAAACCCACTCAGAAATCTGAGATACGTTCAATAAATTACTAAAAAGACTAAAGCATAAATAAGTTAACCCCCAAGTTGAAAGATACTCAAGGCTACTGAAAACCTGAGCAAGTGGAGAGATGCGACAGCAAGAGTAAGTGAGTGAAAATTCCAATTTTGATCAAAATCCCTACAGGTTTTACATGGAATTTGACCAACTGATCTCAAAATTCATACTGAAGGGGATGTGGCCATGAATAGCCATAACTCTTCAAAAGAACCACAGAGGCTCCGCTCCACTCCACCAGATAAATGTCCACAGTAAGACATTTACTGATGCAGGTATAGACACATATAGCAATGAGACAAACGAAAGAACTTAAAAATTAAATCATAGCATATAAAGAAATTAGGCACTACAGGAGTAATCTTAGAAATCAACAAGTACAGAATGGGCTACTGATAAATGATTTGGGAGACAACTGTCTATTCAAATAGAAAATAATAAAATTAGGCCCTTCAGCATCATACTGATACCCAAAGAACAATTCCAGGTAGGTTAAAGACCTATATATAAAAATTTTAATTTTTTAATAAGAAAATACAGGAGAATATCAGTCAGTATTACCTCTGGGTTGGATTATGTCTTAGATGAGACACAAAAAGCTCAAACCATAAAAGAAATGATTTATCCATCAGATACATATTTCTACAAACTATGACACCATTGACAAAGTTAATAAGCCAAAGTCTAGAAGGACATATTGACAGCACAAATAACCACAAAGGTTAGAATCCAGAATACATAATGAACACTTAGAAATCAATAAACTCAAAACAGAAAGCAAAAAATTGGGAGCAACTTAAATGTACATCAACAGAAGAATATATCTATTTTCATGCAACATAATACTACATAGCAGCTGTGTGTGTGTGTGTGTGTGTGTGTGTGTGCGCGCGCGCATGCACGCGCTTGGTCATGTCTGACTCTTTGTGACCCCACAGACTGTAGCCCGCCAGCTCCTCTGGAATTTCCCAGGCAAGAATACTGGAGTTGGTTGCCATTTCCTTCTCCAGGGGATCTTTCTGACCTAGGGATCGAACCCATGTCTCTTGTGTTTCCTGCACTGGCAGGCAGATTCTTTACCACTGTGCCACCTGGGAAGCCCCAGCAGCTATATGAACACTTAAAAAAAAAACTTTAATAATACAGTTATAATTTTCTTCCTCTATTTCCCCAGAAATTAACACTGTCACAAATTCACTTTTGCTTCCTTTTATTTCTGTATATGTTTATATAATTCATGAATGTCATAACCTCTAGGTTTTAAAATTTTATATAAATATTTCCTTCTGTGTTTGATTTTTTTTCACTTAACAATGGTTTTCTTCAAAGATTTATCCCAGTTATGGAATGATGCTTAATAAAAATACAAAACGGTGCTGAAAGAAATTAAAGAAGTCATAAATAGAAACATAATCCATGTTTCATGGATTGGAAGACTTAACACTGTTAAAATGTTACTATTACCCAAAGCAATCTACAAAAGAAATCCCTATAAAAATCCCAATGAGATTTTTGCAGCAATAAAAAAACCCATCCTAAAATTCATACAGTATCTCAAGGGACCCCGAATAGCCAAACAATCTTGAAAAAGAACAACAAAACTGGAGGACTCAAGCTTCCAGATTTCAAAACCTACAACCAAACTACAGTAATCAAAACAGTAATAGTACTGCCATAAAGTGGGCTTCCCTTTTGGCTCAGCTGGTAAAGAATCCGCCTGCAATGCAAGAGACCTGGGTTCGATCCCTGGGTTGGGGAAACCCCCTGGAGAAGGGAACGGCTACCCACTCCAGTATTCTGGCCTGGAAAATTCCAAGGTCTGTATAATCCACGGGCTCTGAAAGAGTCAGACAGCGACTGAGCGACTTGCACTTCACTTTCACTGGCATAAAGTAAGGCATATAGACCAATGGAAAAGAACAGAAAGCCAGAAATAAACTCTTGTATATATAGGTCAAATGATTTTTGATGAAGGTGCTAAGACCATTCCCTGGGTAAACGACAGTCTTTTTCAACAAATGGTGGTCATCAACAAAATTGGGCCCTTAGCCAACACCATATACAAAAATTAACTCCAAATGGATCAAGAACCAAAATGTAAGACCTATAACAGTAAAACTCTTAGTAGAAAACATAGAACAGAAACTTCTTGACACTGGATTTTGCAATGATTTCTTGAATATGACATCAGGCACAGTTAACAAAAGAATGAATAGACAACCTGGACTTCAAGAAAATTTTTAAAATGTGTATATTAAGAGACACAACCCACAGAATGGGAGATAATATTTGCAAATCACATATATGATAAGGGATTCATGTCCAAAATAAACAGGAAACTCCTAAAACTCAACAACAAAAAACTCAATTCAAAAATGGGCAAAGAACAGACATTTCTCCAAAGATATTCAAATGGCCAATAAGCCCATGAAAAGATACTCAACATCACTAATCATGAGAAATGCAAATTAAGACTATGAGATTTCACTTCACACTCACTACTATGGCTCCTATCGAAAAACATAGAATGTCAGAACACATAGGATATGCAATTCAAAAGACTGAATCCTAATGTAGCCTATGAACTTTAGTTCATTGAAGTGTATCAATATTGGCTCACTAATTTCACTAATTATAACAAATGTACCACACTAATATAGGATGCTGAGGAAACTGTATACTGGAGGAGGGAGGGAGGTATATTGGAAATTTCTGTGCTTTCCAGTCAACTTTTTTATAAAACTAAAACTCCTCTAAAAAAACACAGTCAAATAATTAAAAACAACAACAAAAAAAAAGTGTTGCAAGGATGTGGAAAAACTGAAACTCTTTTGTATTGTTGTTGGGAATAAAATGGTACAGCTTCTGTGGAAAATAGTATGGAGGTTCCTCAAAAAATCAAAATAGAATTACCATATGACTCAGCAATTCCATTTCTGAGTATATACCCAAAAGAATTGAGAACAGAGTCTAGAAGAGATACTGGTACATCCATATTCATAGCAACTTCATTCACAATAGCTAAAACATAGACGCGACCCAAGTGTCCACAGACCAACAAAAGGATAAGCTAAATGTGGTATGTACACACAATGGATGTCAGTCTTAGAAGGAAGCAAATTCTTCAATATGTTACAACATGGATAAACCCTGAGCATTATGCTAGTGAAAATAAACCAGTCACAAAAAGACAAAGACCGTATGCTTCTACTTACATGAAGTACTTAGAGTAGTCAAAATCACAAAGACCTAAAGTATAAGGTGGATGCATGGGGTTGGAGGGAAGGAAGAATGGGGAGTTATTGTACAGTAAGTATAGTTTTAGATTTACAAAATGAAGAGTTACAAGAATGGATGGTGGTAAATGGCGGCATAACAATGTGAATATATTTAATATCACTAAATTCTACACTTAAAAATAGTTAACATGGCAAACTTTATGTGTATTTTACTGTAACAATGTTGGAGAAAACACGGGAGGAATCATATTACACACTTATCATAATCAAGACTAGTAGACACTTACATCAATGGACTGGAACAGAGAACCTAGAGAAACACCCAGATAAATATGCCTAAGTGCTACGGTCGACTATGTTGCCACTCTGATCTCAGACTTCCAGCCTCTAGAACTGGGAAAAATAAATTTCTGTTGTTTATAAGCTATCCAATCTCTCATATTTTGTTACAGTAGCCTGAATAGACTAAAAAACAGACAAAAACTGACAGAAAGTATCTGCAAACCACACATCCAACAAACGACTAGTATGCAGAATATATAAAGATCTCTTGACACTCAACAGTTGATAGTTTATGGTGAACGGTGTCAGCATTTGTGGTCTCTGAAGGAGAAAATTTCACTCTGGGACCCAAAAGACACGCTCACTCAAGAGCTTTGTGTAACGGTTTTATTATAGTAAAAGGATAGAGTAAGCCTCCACCAAAAGGCACTAGAAGCGGGTAGCAGAGTACTTGCCTCACTAGTTGAAACAGTGCATTATATACTTTTCAACTGGCTGCTGAGAATAGATAAAAACAAGACTTCAAGGATGTACGAATTCCATTAGACCCTTTGCCAAGGCATACACCCTGAGAGAACTTCAGTACAAGGTTAGCCAGAAGGAACCTGTTTCAGGCAAAGTGTTTCTGGGGGAGATATATTGTTGCTGAGAAATAGGCTCCCAGGCAAGATTTGTTACAATTTTAATTACTAACATGGAGTGAAAGAAAAGCATTTCCACCAGTAAGACATTGTGCTGTGTGATCATTAGCTCCTAAAGAAAGGCCAGTTCGTGGGCAAGATACATTGTTGCACAAGGCTTAAGGAAAGCAAGAGGGAGAAAGTTCACCTCCTCCTTAAAGGGCCCCGGATTGCCTAAGCTTTAACTCTCTCACAGTAAAATAACGAAAAAAAAATCCAACAAGAAAACGGACAGAAGATAGAAACAAACACTTCTTCGAAGAGAATGTAAGGACAGCAAGTAAGCACATGAAAATATGTCTAGCATCATTAAAGAAACACCAATATGGAGGCTGCACTCTGAATATATCCCCAGACCACAGGCTCACAGTCACGTCACCAAACTGTAACACTGCTCTGATTTCCCTGAAATGCTGCCTGACCTTAAACAAAACCTATGCTTTTTTCATGTCAACATGACCTCACAGTATTCTAGCTAATAAGCTACAAAAAAAGTAAGCTTAGCAATGAAAAGGAAAGTAAATTTCGACAAACTAATCACAGCAGAAAACAATGAATTCATTCATGTTTATAATAAACTGCTGGAATCTCTTGTGGTTTGAGGTCTCCCTGTTCAGGAATAATTTGTTTCTTGCCCAATAAAATATTCATATCCAGTAAAGCTCCCTGAATTTTCTTTTGACATTAGTCGCAAGGGAAATGCAAATTAAACTCATGAGATATCACAACACACCTATCAAATGGCTAAAACAGAAAATAACACCAAATGCTAGCAAGGATGCTGAGAAACTGGATCATTCCTATATTGCCTGTGAGAATGCAAAAGGGTATAACCACTCTAGAAAACAGTTTAACAATTTCTTTAAAAACTAAACTTCCAAACACCATGCCATCCAGCATTCCTGGGCATTAATCCCAGAGAAATGAAGCCTTATGTTCAAAAATCTCTATCACAGCTAAAAGCAAAAACAGTCCAGATGTCCTTCAGTGGGTGAATGGTTAAGCATTCAATAGTATATCCAATAATGGAATATTACTCAACAATAAAAATGAATGGAAATATTGATGCATGCAACAACTTGGATGAATTTAAAGAGAATTATGCAGAGCAAAAAAAGCCAATCTCAAAAAGTTAGTGATTCAATTTAGGTAATGCTGAAATCATATAATTATAGAAATGGGGAAAATATATATGTGTTATATATATATACATATATATATAACACATATATATTATATAACACTAATATATATATACTAGTGATTGACAAGAGTTGGGGGGGCATGAAGTGGGAGGGAGATGAATTTGGTTACAAATGGCAACATGACGAGATCCCTGGGGTGGTAGGAATGTTCTGTATCTTGACTGTATCAATGCCAACATCCAGCTGTGATATTACACTATTATTCTCCAAGTAGTTACCACTGGGGGACTCTTTGTATTATCTCTTATATACACATGTACCTACTTTACCTCAAAATTGAAAGTTTAACTAAAAATGGTTTACTGGCTCACACATTGTTCATCATATATTTCATTCTTACCTGTATACCTGAAATATTTTGATTAACCTCAAAACGTATTCAAAATCTTGTTAAGTGTGTTCTTTTTATGAGTTCTGGGGAGTAGAGGGCTATGAGGCAACCATGACTAATTTTCATCTTTGACTTTTATCTGTGTATCCTTCAAAGATTTAAGGGATGACTAAAGAATAAGAGGTATTCTTCAGACATGTCTGTGGTTGGTTAAAGCTATCAAGTTTGGAGGAAAAAGGTAAGATTTCTGTGAGTTTCTCCTTTAAGAATAGTGAACAGCTTCCAAGTAGCATGATACCTGCCAGCAAGACTAAAGGTTAAGGGAAAAGATTTTGGATTCTTTATTATTTTTTTAATATATTTATTTAGGCTGCACTGGGTCTTCATTGCTGCATGCGGGCTTTCTCTAGCTGCAGCGAGCAGGGTCCATTCCTCTTTGCGGGATCTTCCTGGAGCAGGGATCAAACCCATGTTCCCTGTATTGGCAGGTGGATTCTTAACCACTGGACCACCAGGGAAGTCTCTTTATTTTAGAATCATTTAGAAGCTCCTGATACTGAGGGAAATTATTTCGGTGGTATCAAACCTAGTAGTTCACTTATTTACTGTTGCTCTGTATATTAGAGATCCTTACTGTTTTTGGTTATTTCAAACTCTTTAACATATTTTTCAGATAATTATATAAATCAGAAGGGGCTTCCCAGGTAGTGCAGTGGTAAAGAATCCACCTGCCAATGCAGGAGACGCATGTTCAATCCCTGGGTTGGGAAGATACCCTAGAGAAGGAAATGGCAACCTACTCCAGTATTCTCGCCTGGAAAAATTCCATGGACAGAGAAGACTGGAGGGCTATGGTCATGTGGTCACAACTGAGCACACACACACACAAGTCAGAAAGCGATATTTAGTGTGAAAATTGATTTTAAAATTGTATCCTTTGTTAAGATTTCAGCAGGAAGCTTACTGAATCTTAGTTAGAAACATGGTATTCTTTGGTGGATTGCTTACTATGACTTGCTGCCCTTACTATAAAAAGCTGGCACATCCCTATGTGGTGTGCATTCCTCCTGTTATACTCCCCACTGATGTTTGTTTGGGCCACGTTACCTTTGTAAGCAGAAGTGATAGCTAACTCCTACCTTTGAGAGAAAGCTTTAAAAGACATCACAGGGTTTGGTCATCTCTTTTCATTTATGCGGAGAAGGCAACGGCACCCCACTCCAGTACTCTTGCCTGGGAAACCCCATGGACGGAGGAGCCTGGTAGGCTGCAGCCCATGGGGTCGCCAAGAGTCGGACATGACTGAGCGACTTCACTTTCACTTTTCCCTTTCATGCACTGGAGAAGGAAATGGCAACCCACTCCAGTATTCTTGCCTGGAGAATCCCAGGGACGGGGGAGCCTGGTGGGCTGCCGTCCATGGGGTCGCACAGAGTCGGACACTACTGACGCGACTTAGCAGTAGCAGTAGCAGTTTCATTTATGCCAGGAGTCTGGGATGTCCTAGGTAAAGGTCTCAGGATAAAGAACACAGAGCTGAGTCAGAGCCAACTCATCAAAGGACATGTATCTCAAATGAGAAATCTGTTTCTGTAAGTCATTGAGACTTAGGGATTTTTGTTTCTGCAGCATAACCTAGTGAAAGCTGAGTAACTTGAACTTAAACCCTACAAAAGCTTAATTTATTCCCATTTTCTTCCAACTGGAGATGAATAAAGAATGATTTGGGGATTTCCCCAGGTGGTCCAGAGGTTAAGAATACACCTGCCAATGCAGAGGACACAGATTTAATCCCTGGTCCAAGAAGATTCCACATGCCATGGGGCAACTACTGAGCACGTGTGCCGCAGAGCCCGTGCTCTGCAACAAGAGAAGCCACTCTAGTGAGAAGCCCATGCACCACAAGTAGAGAACAGCCCTCACCAGACGTAACTAGAGAAAGCCCGCACACAGCAATGAAAACACAGCACAGCCAAAAATTTTAAAAAAGAAAATAAAATTAAAAAAAAAAAAAAAAAGAATGATTTGGAAGTTTTCCTAAATCTTTACAGATGCAGACCACACTTATTTCTAAATATAACATTAAGCTCCGAGTATGTAGCTTGGTATGTAGACAATTAACAATAATTTTGTAAACACTGGCTAAAAAGAGGCAAGTACCTGCATAGCAATAGGTCCCTGGGACATCTGAGAGCTGTAATTCATCCCTATCATGCCTTGCATGTTAGGCTGCATGACAGAGACCATAGGAAATCCTTGCTGCTGCATCGGCATCAGACCTGCTGAAAACAAAGATACTGTTAAGGTCAATGTGTTTTACAGTTTACTTTCTTAAAACCCTAAGGTCCTAAAGGACTTGTTTCTTGGGAAGTGGCAGAGTAGAGAGGAAAAGGCCCAGGCTCTGGCGTGAGACAGACCTTGCTTTGAATTCCAGGTGCATCATTTACTTAGCTTTGTGATCTTGGGCAAGCTAACAAAACTTCATCTATACAATGAAGATAATGATATTTGCTGTACAGAAGTTTTGCACATACTTAAAAAATACACAATATGACCTATCTGGCCTTCAAGATGACCCCCAGGGATCTCTGTCTCTTGGCATTCATGTCCTTGTCATTCCCTCCCACACTGAATAGGGTTGGCCAGTGTAACCAATGGGACACTGTGGAAATGAGGCTTGTTCTCAGTAACTGTGCAGCTTCATTCTTGTTCTCTGGGATCAGCTGTTGGGAAAGCCACTGCCACGTCATGAGAATACTCAAGCAGTCCTAGGGAGAATGGAGAATCCACGTGGCAAGAACTGAAACCTACTGCCAAAAGGCAGCACAAGTTTGCCATCTATGTGAATGAGCCATCTCAGAAACAGATCTTCCAGTCCCATCAAACCTTTAGATGACTACAGTCCTAGCGGACATCTTTACTGCGATCTCCTTGGTCCTCAGTCAAAACCACCCAGTGAGGTTACTCCCAGATACCTGACTCACAGACATGGTGTGGTTTACTATTTTAATGGTAAACTGTTTAAGTTTGGGGGTAATTTTCTATGCAGCAGCAAATAACTAGTAGTTACGAGTTAATACTAGTTAAGCTACTTTTAATACAAAAGTAGGTTAAGAGCATGAACTCTTGAAGCCGACTAAAAATATCACTTGCTAGGTTTGGGACCTTGGGCAAACTTGCTTAACCTCTTTCTGTACCTCGGTTTCACATTCACAAGACTGTTTAATACCTAATATGCTTAAAGAAATGGTACTTCTCTTCTCTTTCCTTACATGGTTAATGTAACACCACAAAACAGCCATCGGCATGAAAAGTATATAATAGATGAAAGTAAGATTTATAGTATGGTACCTCCCAAACTTTTCCAAAGTAGTAGTCCCAAGAGGAGAATGAAAACTACATTCCTCCAGGGATTTAATAAATACTGTCTACTATATTTTAGGCACAGTTCTAAATACTTAGTATGCAACAAAGAATAAAACAAAATCCCTACATAGCCTGAACTCAAATTTCATCCTAATTTTACACTGTACCACAGATCACATATATGCTAGTTCTAGTATAAGGATTAAAAGAATCAAATTTTGATTAAAAAAAATTAAAGGTCTGATAAAGTCTACCGTGTTTATCTAGTGGATTTTGTGTACCTTCAAGGATATTTACAGAGTTTAATATCAGAAGCATGGATATTACATTTGAGGTAACACTGATCAGTGACAAGTTATTCATTTATATTAATCATTTATTCAAATATTTGAAGCCCTACTCCACGTCGGGCACCATTCTAGGTATACAGCATTGGACAAAGCCAGATCTTTACTCTCATGAAACTTACACTGTAATTGGGGTAGATAATAAAAAGAATAAGTGGACATCAGGTGAGGATAAGGGGTAAGAGAGTCAGGGAGAGAAGTGGTTGCTATTTCATAGTCAGAAAAGGCTTCACCAAAAAGATGGCATTTAAGCAAAGGCTTGAAAGAGTAAGGGAGTGAGCCATGTGGGCACCAGGGAGGAGCATTCTAGACAAAGGAACACCAAATGTGAAGACCTTGAGGCATCACGGACAATAAGGATGCAGAGAATGGATATACCACAGGAAGACGTTATCCCTCTGATGCCTCTGGACCTACAGTTTTATTTATTTTAATAATTTTATTTAAGTCCTGAACAGGTAACTCAAAGATATGGTATGAAATTTAAAGGCACAGAAGTACATACAATCGAAAAACAAGTCTTGTTTTCTCTCCTGTCTCCCATTCACCTTGGTGGCCACTCTTCTTGTCAGTTCCTTGTACAGGCTTTCAGAAATAACCCAAGCGTAATTTAAAGCCTTCAAAAGATCAAAAAGTCCACTGTAACACACTCCGTAAAAAAAAAACCTCGAAAACAGCTCCAAATTCCAGAAGAAAAAAATATCAGGCAATCTTTTGGGCTCTATCCTTGTCCTGTTCCTTTGCTTCATACGTAGATTTTTACTTGAAAGTTTATAAAAATGCAAAATGAGGAGCCACAAAAATAAACACAAAATGCTGTGATGTCTTCCTAAACAACAACAGACCTCCAACCACTTGATCCAAATCTAGGACACATCTAATTACAGAGAGCTTAAATAATGAATAGGCGTGAGTCCAATGAAAAGAATACAACTGACCCTTGGAAAAATTTACCTGAAACTCAGCCTCCATCACTGATTATGAATGGAGACACTGACCACCTGCTACTGAGCCGCTCTTTATCATTTATCTCTACTGGTGACCTGTGAGTCTCTGTTTCTGTAGCAGGCCTACCTTAACCAGTCAACACTGGCTTTGTGAGAAGGGCCAGTTTTCAGAGAGGCTTGGACTGTGGAGAGGAAGTGGGTACACAGGAGTGGGAAAAGTGAGAAGACAGACAAATATATTCTTCTGTCAATGTTTTGTCCCAGTGGTGCAGCAACATGAGCTGAGATTATACCCCTTCACTACTGTTTCCTTGAAGACAAAACTAGAATAGATATTGGTGGGCCCTTGTCTGAAACTAAAAGAGAAGGAATATACCTAGCAGAGAAACTCAAAATAGTTTAAACAGAAGCAGAATATGTGATCACTTATGTACGTGATTAGAGTAAGATCAAATTCATATACAGAAAACATAGGATAAAACAACTAAAGAGGTTCATTTATTCATTCCATAAGCATCTATAAAGACCTGACTATTTTCTATCAGCATGCTGGGTGCTGGAGATACTCATGAGCATAGGGAAGACACAGCCCTTGCCCCACAGAGCTAACCATCTAGAAGACAGGAGAAAGTTGGCATTCAGAGAAATACAATTCATTTCATTTTTGTCACTTGTTTCTTTAATACTCTTGTCTTAAAAGTCTCCTTCATCTCTGAGGTTAAATAACAACCTGTTGGTTTGATATTTAAGTAAGTTTGGGAGAAATGAAGAATAATTTTTCTTATTCCCCAGATTACGCAATTTTTGAGAAATTTTAGGAGTAAGCTATCAGGTTCAAGACAACAAGAAAATTTTACTCTATTTGGCAGCAACAGAACTTTCTTTACTCATTTAATCCCCAAGTTCAGAAACAAAGAGTGAAAAATGAAAGCTGACAACATAAACTTTCACATACCTTGAGGGGGTCTTAATCCACTGGCAACTGGAAACATGAAGCTGAAAACAGAACAAAGATACATCAGGACTGGGACTTCCCTGGTAATCCAGTGGTTGAGAATCTGCACTGCACTGCAGGGGATCCAGGCTTGATCCCTGGCTGCAGAACGAAGACTCCACATGCCTAAGGGCAACTAAGCCTGCCTGTGCCAACTACTGAACCAGCATGTCGCAACCAAGACCCGACGCAGCCAAATAAATAGTATTTTTAAAAAATATATGAGGATCTTCCTAGTGCAAAGATTTCAGATAAAACATGTAATATTTTACATAAATAAAACTGTAGCCAGGGCCCTGGTATCTGTTCCACGGTATAATAAAATACTGAATTATCCACCATCAAAACAGGTTGAGCATCCACAGTATGCATGACAGTCAGCAGGTTAGCCAAGGGGGAAAATTTTGAACCAGAAGAGAGAAGACTTTGAAACTGATCCTGGTTCTGGCACTGTGTGACTCCCCTGGATTCCGATCTCTCCATCCATAAAATGAGAGGGCTGGATTAGATTCAATTCAGTGAATGTTTATTGGGTGCCTATTACATGAAAGACCTGAATGAACTCAGGCTTGCTGAAGACACAGATGCAGGCAAATAACTTTTAACATAGGATAGACTGTACTAAGGGCTGTGAGAGGGCCCGAATACTAACAGAAATGATAAGAAAACACATTAATTTGATAGGTTAAATCTTGGGAAGGTTTCTGGAGGTACCTCTTGAGCTGTATCTTAAAAGAAAGGCACACTATACAGCAATAGTTTGAACAGAGGTTCAGAGGCCAAAGCTGTAGGAGTGTTCAGAAAAATGACTTAAGGCTGAATATAAGACACAGGATTGGAAAAGTAAGCAGATTGGAGAAGGCCTTTAAAATGTTTGATTTTTTGTACATAAAGTCAGATTTTTAAGAATTGTGGTAAAATATAAATATAAAATTTTACCATTTTAACTATTTTTAAGTGTACAGTTCAGTGGCATTACAATGTTGTACAACCACCAAGATCCATTTCCACAACTTTTTCACCATCACAAACAGGAACTCTGTAGTCATTAAACGATAACTCCCCATTACTTTCTCCCCCCTCATCCCCTGGTAACCACTATTCTACTTTTTGGTTTGATGAATTTGTCTGTTCTAGCCGCCTTAGATGGAATCATACAATACTGGTCCTTTTGCATCTGGCTTGTTTCACTTAGCATAACATTTTCAAGGTTCATCAAGTTGTACCATGTGTCAGAATTTCATTCCCTTTTATGGCTGAATAATACTCCACTGTTTGTACTTACCACATTTTTCTTATCCAACTCATCTGTTGATGGACAGCTGGGTTGGCTGTTGTGAATAATGCTGTTATGAACATTGATGTACAAGTATTTCTTGGAGTCCCTCTTTCAGTTCTTTTGGGTCTCTACCTAGGAGTGGAGTTGCTGGGTCATATAGTAATTCTCTGGTTACTTTTTGAAAAATTGCCTGTTTTTCACAGCACCTGTGCCATTTTACATTCCCTATGAACTAGGGTTCCAATTTTTTCACATCCTCCACCAACACTTGTTATTTTCTGGATTTTTGTTTGTTTATAATGATGGTTAACCTGATGAGTGTAAAGGACTACTTCAGTGTGATTTAGATGTACATTTCCCTGATGTCAGAGGTTCTCAGCAGGGAAATGATCAGAAATGTGCTGTAGGTTTCTCTGGTAATGCAGTATGCAGAGAAGACTTGAAGTAACAAGAATTAGCTACAGAAACTATTAAAATAATCTTATTAAGAAAAGGGCCATAACCAGAGTAGTAGGAATGGAAAAGAGGAGGTGAATGAAAGTTATTTAAAAGGAAGAATCAACAGGACTTAGCAACTACATGGATGGAGTACAGTATTGAAAAAGCTGAAAGAACTGAAGATGCTGCTGAAATTTTGGGCCTGAGTGACTACAAGGATGGTGATGCTGTTCACCGCAGACAGGAACCCAGTGTTAGCAGGTGTGGGGAGTAAAGTGCTAGGAAGGGGTCCACAAGGAGCAATCTAAGAGGCAATCAGAGAGGTAACACCAGATCAAGAGAAGGGTCTGCATCAATCTAGCTAGGCTATTTATTTATTTTTTGGCCACACTTTGTGGCCTGTGGGATCTTAGTTCTCTGACTAGGGATCAAATCCGTGCCCCCTGAAATGGAAGTAGAGTCTTAATCACTGGACCACCAGTGATTAGGTAGGAAGTCCCCTAGGCTCTTTTAAATAAAGGTAAAAAGAGAAAAAAAATTAAGGTCCGGTTGTGGATGAAAGAGTCCAAGGGATGTGTATACATAGTGAGAAGACAACAAAAGACAACCTTGGAGAATTCTTAGTGAAAACTGTGTAGGAGATGTTCACTGAGAACCAAGGAAATTGATTATAACTGAAAGTTATAAGTGGGGTAGGACCACATTTAAGGAAGGAGTTACCAGTGTCTAATGCTATAGAGAAGTTGATAAGAATGGCAGTTAATAAATAAAGATTGCTGTTTTAAAAAATGGTGATCTTTGAATGAACAGTTTCATCACAGGAAACAGGACCTACAGAGATAAAGATTTAGGATACAAAAGATATAATTAGAGACAGAGAAACAAGGTTTTTGAGAGGATAGGATTAACACAGCAAAAGGATGAAGGACTTCTTTCTCTGAGACCAGAGGGAAAGAAAATGGGACAAATACAGAGGAAGAAAAAATCTGAGTGGGAAAAGTCCTTAAACCTGGAAGATAAGAATCTGAAGGAGGTTTCTGAGAGTCCTTGTAGACACATAGTGAGATCCAGGAATAGTATGCCAAATTTAGCTGTCTTTGCATTTTTTTTATTGCATGACATCCCCCTCAACCGAGGAAAAGGGCTAAAACCCAAACTGCAGAGTCTTCTAACTTTAAAATACTTTGATCAAGAATTTTTTCGGTAAGGTGGTTTACAAATTTCTAGTTGGACATCTACCTGGTTACGTGTCATTTACAGCCTTGTAGAGGATCTGAAACACTCACAAATTCTGCTGACAAGTGGGCCTGCACCCAAAGAGAGGCCTGAACAGTGAACAGCTTTTCTGAATGGCACACAAAATGTATTAGTTAAGCAATGTGTTAACTGGATAAAATGTTTAAACTGCAAGTTGAAATCTGGTAGGACTCAGTTTTTTTTAAAGTCAATCATATACTAAGATTTATAAACTGAGGAGCAATGCATTTAGGTAGTCAACATGTTGAGACTTCAAAATCAGTTTTAAAGATTACAAAGATTATAGACCTATAAAGGTTACTTTGAAAACATATACAAAAACTAAATTAAGGATATTACTAGATAAAGAAGATGTAGTACATACATACAATGGAATATCACTCGGCAATAAAAAGGAACAGAACTGGGTCATTTGTAGAGACCTGGATGGACCTAGAGACTGTCACACAGAGTGAAGTAAGTCAGAAAAAGGACAACAAATATCATGTATTAATGCATTCATGTGGAATCTAGAAAGATGATACAGATGACCTTATCTGCAAAACAGAAATAGAGACACAGGCATAGAGAACAAAGGTATGAACACCAAGGCGGAGGGATGGAAGGGATTGAGAGATAGGGATTGACATATATACACTATTGATACTATATATATACTATATAACTATGAGAACCTACTGTATAGTTCAGGGAACCCTATTCAGTGCTCTGTGGTGACCTAAATAGGAAAGAAAACCAAAAAAGAGGGGACATATGTATATGTATAGCTGATTCACTTTGCTGTACAGTAGAAACTGACATAACACTGTAAAGCAACTACATTTTAATAAAAATAAGAGTATTACTGACAAACATGACTTACTCCAGTAATTATACAACAATCCAAACTACCCACTGACCTACGTACCACTCATAAGACTCTCTGAAATGTTCAGACGACTAACAGCCACCATACTTAAAGACCGGTAGTTCAGTTGCTCAGTCATGTGCGACTCTTTGTGACCCCATGAACCACAGCACGCCAGGCCTCCCTGTCCATCTCCAACTGCCAGAGTCCACCCAAACCCATGTCCATTGAGTCAGTGATGCCAGCCAACCATCTCATCCTCTGTCGTCCCCTTTTCCTCCTGCCCTCAATCTTTCCCAACATCAGGGTCTTTTCAAATGAGTCAGTTCTTCGCAGCAGGTGGCCAAAGTATTGGAGTTTCAGCTTCAACATCAGTCCTTCCAATGAATGTTCAGGACTGATTTCCTTTAGGATGGACTGGTTGGATCTTCTTGCAGTCCAAGGGACTCTCAAGAGTCTTCTTTCACACCACAGTTCAAAAGCATCAGTTCTTCAGTGCTCAGCCTTCTTTATGGCCCAACTCTCCCATCCATACATGACTACTGGAAAAACCATAATCTTGACCAGTTGGACCTTTATTGGCAAAGTAATGTCTCTGCTTTTTAATATGCTGTCTAGGTTGGTGATAACTTTCCTTCCAAGGAGTAAGTGTCTTTTAATTTCATGGCTGCAATCACCATCTGCAGTGATTTTGGAGCCCAAAAAATTAAAGTCAGCCACTGTTTCCCCATCTATTTGCCATGAAGTGATGGGACCAGATGCCATGATCTTAGTTTTCTGAATGTTGAGCTCTAAGCCAACTTTTTCACTCTCCTCTTTCACTTTCATCAAGAGGCTCTTTAGTTCTTCTCCACTTTCTGCCATAAGGGTGGTGTCATCTCCGTATCTGAGGTTACTGATATTTCTCCTGGCAATCCTGATTCCAGCTTGTGCTTCCTCCAGCCCAGAGTTTCTCATGATGTACTCTGCATATAAGTTAAATAAGCAGGGTGACAGTATACAGCCTTGACGTACTCCTTTTCCTATTTGGAACCAGTCTGTTGTTCCATGTCCAGTTCTAACTGTTGCTTCCTGACCTGCATACAGATTTCTCAAGAGGCAAGTCAGGTGGTCTGGTATTCCCATCTCCTTCAGAATTTTCCACAGTTTATTGTGATCCACACAGTTAAAGGCTTTGGCATAGTCAATAAAGCAGAAATTGATGTTTTTCTGGAACTCATTTGCTTTTTTGATGATCCAGTGGATGTTGGCAATTTGATCTCTGGTTCCTCTGCCTTTTCTAAAACAAGCTTGAACATCTGGACGTTCATGGTTCACATATTGCTGAAGCCTGGCTTGGAGAATTTTGAGCATTACTTTACTAGCGTGTGAAATGACTGCAAAGATACTGATCAAGACAGCAAAAGCTTGGACAAAAACTGGGCAGCAAGATGATAAGCAATTTGATTTCACAGATGAAACCACTATGCATTACTTATGTCCAAGTATGAAAGCAGCACTGTGAGCTCTATTCATCATATGCCTATCTCATTCATCCTCCACTTTCAGCTACCTTCCCTACTAACCCAGATCAGCCTTCACTTCTCTCCGAAGCCTGGACTCAACAAGACTTCCCAATGGATCACCCTACTGGCAGACTCTCTGGCTTCTAATGCAGTTCATGTAGCACAGGTGAGGCACATCTCCCTAATGGACCATTTGATAGGGCTGCATGTGTGCATGCTAAGTCGCTTCAGTTGTGTCTGACTCTGTAAGACCCTATGGACTATAGCCCACCAGGCTCTTCTGTCCATGAGATTCTCCAGGCAAGAATACTGGAGTGGGTTGCATGCCCTCCTCCAGGGGATCTTCCCAACTCAGGGATCGAACCCATGTCTCTTACATCTCTTGCACTGCCAGGAGGGTTCTTTATCACTAGCGCCACCTGGGAAGCCCTTGAGAAGGCTGCTCCTGGGATTAAAACAATGTAGTGATTCCTCCTTAAATCAAATTTCCTTAGTTTATATTCAAGGCCTGCTCCAGTTGTACCAGAACTTTTTCAGTTTTCTCTCACAACTCTTCTCCCTCACTCAGTGCCACAGTCCATCCAGCCTACCTGCTGTCCCCTACTGTTCACTAGGCCTTCCCATCTCCATGACAATCTCGTGACCCTTTCCTCTTCCTCAAAATGAGGCCCAGCGGAAACAGCTCTTCTTTGCCTACAATGATGCTTGAATCCACAAATATTTATAGGATGTTTTCTGTGTGAAGAATGTGCTACAGCAGTGGAAGATAAAAAGATAGGAGGCCCTTAGGAGCTTATAAAGGCAGGAAATGGACAAGCTTACAAATGATACTATCCCAGAAGGATATAGACTAACCAAGATTTTTCAACTTTTTTTTTCCTAGTATACTTGACTCAAAAGATGCTTTTTTACTTCTCATCTCTTGGGTAAATTTTGCCCTTTACACAACTCTACAATTTATTCTAAGTAGCACATTCAGGACACCAGTCAAAAGTAGGCTAACATTAATAAAGTTGGAAAATGCCAGTGCTTTTTGCTTAGCCTCTTAGAAAACAGACAAGTACCTAAGAAATATAGTAAATTATGGTTAATGGATTTCCTCTATTAAAAGCTGAGAGAGACTGCCTGGTTATTTTTCTTTTTCCCTAAAACATACTTAGGTTGCAATCATAACATTAGCTTCTTCAGCCTTCACCACTGGTCTCTAAAAACCATACACTTTTTAAATTAAGCATAGTTTCTCAGCCTCAGAAAATCTCCAATACAGGTAATATGTACCACACATTTTTCAATAAAAAATTGAGTTATTCTCTCATATATCCTCTAGTTTAATAAGGCAGTATTACTACAACCAAATTTTAAATAGGAAACAAAAATTTTAACGCTCTAATTTCTATCACAATTCAGGCCATATTTAGGAAAAAAAATTGTGCTCATGTTAAACTACTACAGACTAAAGGAAACAATCCACTCAACTTTCTACACCGAAGATGCCTTCATCTTTTTTGGAAAAAAAAAACAAAACCAAAAACCCCAAATGAAAACCAAAATAACAACAAAACCCTCCCAAACCTTGTCTAGAATGCCAAATTCTTTTACGTTTATATTTCCCCAGAACTTGGTGCCATGATTTATCATATACTTCATCAAATTAATGTCACTCACAAACATTTTAGAAACGGTCCTGATGTTCAGAAAAGAGATTTACATATTTGTCTTCTCCAGCCAGTAATGACTTATGCTAAAAAAATAACAAACATGCTGAAAAACTAATGCAACAGTGAAAATCTGAAAACAAAAGGGAAAAAAAGCAGACTTAAATCTAAAGCTAAAGGTGTAGAGAAAATGAAAGATGGAGTCGCACACAGGTGGTTTATTGAACAGCAACAGCTCTTTTTTTTCTGGCATATACATATATATTACAAGCACCTGCAGGAGGTGATGACTTTAAAGGCTTCACACTGTGGTATTCATGACTCCAAAATTAAAACCCTGCATATCAAAAAACTAACACTTGGTTTTCCAAAAATAATTTGGGATGCTTAAGATAAAGAACTAAATTTATCTCCAAACGTGTATGATCCTCGGGTTGGCTAGCAAAACAAAGTCAGACTAGGTCATTAACAGAAGTGGGATGAAAACTTCCCAGAATCAAGCATTTCCTTAAACGGTAAACTTGCCAGGTTGCACTCCTTCATTTCTTTTATCGTTCTCGATATGAGAAGCACTGGCGATTAGCAGCTGAAATATGACAGGGAAAGCAAATTTGTTTAAGGATTAAGTAAAAAGTCTGGAAGCTTTGCCCTGATAACTGCCTACGTGCTGTTCAACAGTGAATTGGTGTTTATTGAGGAGACAGGTGTTAAGAATTACAAGAGCTCTTTAGCAAATGCAAAGGTCTTCAGGTTTTCCTGTTTCTGGTATGCTAAGGAAGTAAAAGGACAAGACGGTGAAAGACGAACAGTGTGCGGACACACATACATATATCTTGGAAACACCTGTCCAGCTCTGTGAAAAGATCTTTCGGAGCCCTGGGAAAGGGAAGTCTCTGGCAGTTTCGGATCCAGTCGGGCTAGAGGCGAGGCGTCAGGGTCCCTCCTTGACCCACCCGGCCGGCTGCCAGCCGCGCCAAAGGGACCCTCGCCTCCTCCCCGTCTCCTCCCCGCTCGGCCCCAGAGTCCCCGAGCGTACAGGACAGGAGTCCGGCGCCCAGGCTCCATCCGCCCCTTCGGCCTAGGTTACCAAAGGACGACCCTTTTCCCGCAGCCCTAGTTTCGAGGGAACAGCGGTCGGAGCGGGCGGAAACCGCCATAACCGCCGACCACCCGTCGCCGGTGCGGGGCCCCTGCGTCGGCGGGGCGCGTCCTGGCCCAGCTTCTCACACCCACCTGCCTCCCCCGGCGGCCCCCGCGCCGGCTCCCGCGGCCCCGCCGCCGCCAGCTCCACTTCCCGGCCGCAGCGCCATCTTGCTCCGGGCCCGCCGCCGCCACCTTCCCAGCCGCTGTCAGCTCCCGACAGCCACTTCCGGGGCGAACGGCAGGCCCCACCTTGCCGCGGCCTGGGGCGACGGGGCGGGGCCGCGTGCCCACGTGACCCTCAGCGCCTGGGGGAGGGACCGCGCCACCTCGTCACGTGACCCAGCAGCCGAAGAGTGGGGGCTCTGGGGGCAATTCTGGTTCGGGGAGACTGGCGGGGCGGTCTGGGCCCAGTTCTAGGGGAGCTGATTCGTTCTCTGGGAAGGCTTTGTGGAGGGCACAGCTGGCCGAGCGGCAGGGAATCGTCGTCGTTCCTGCGTTTGAAAAACCATCATCTTGATTAGTGGAAAGAATAGAGCGAGTACAGTTTCAAAAACTGGATGGTGGGTACACGGGTGTTCTTTTACTGCTACTTTTTACACAAAGGATAGATGGAGCCTGAATGCCCCTTTGATAACTTCACAACGTCGATTAGTGATGAGCTCTACTTTTCCCCTGGAACTTGGCGGATTTTTTTTGGCACCTGTCCTAAAAGCTGAAGCTGTTTAGTCACCGGGTAATCCGCGTTTTTCTTTTACTTAAAATCAGGGCCAAAACGGTGGTGCATGATAAGGTTTATTGCGCCTAACCTCTCTGGGCATATTTTTACCGTGATTTTTTTCCTAGTCATACTACTGTAAGTAAATGTAAAAGTTGAATGTAAACTTTTTCAAGCCTTGAGGTAGCGTTTGCTTATTAGCAAGTAACGAACGGGTTTGTCGGGTTGAAGGAATCACAAGTTGGAATCAAGGTTGAGGGGGTGGGGGGGATATCGACAACCTCAGACATGCAAATGACTGGCAGAAAGGGAAGAAAAACTAGAGCCTCTTGATGAGGGTGAAAGAGGAGTGAAAAAACTGGTTTGAAACTCAACATGAAAACAACTAAGGTCAGGACATCCAGCCCCATCACTTCATGGCAAATAGAAGGGGAAAAAGGGGAAAGTGACAGATTTTATTTTCTTGGGCTGCAAAATCACTGTCGACAGTGCAGAAGGTGACCGCAGCCATGAAATTAAAGGTCGCTTGCTCCTTGGAAGGAAGTCTATGACAAACCTAGACAGTGTATTAAAAAGCGGACTTCACTTTGCCGACAAAGGTTTGTGTAGTCAAAGCTATGGTTTTTCCAGTAGTCATATATGGGTTTGAGAGTTGGACCATAAAGGCGGCTGAGCACTGAAGAACTGATTAGTTGGAATTGTGGTGCTGGAGATGACTTTAGAGTCCGCTGGGCTGTAAGGAGATCAAACAAGTCAATCCCCAAGGAAATCAATCCTGAATGTTCATTGGAAAGATTGATGCTGAAGCTCCAATAATTTGGCTCCCTGATTCGAAGAGCTGAATCATTGCAAAAGGCTCTTGTGTTGGGAAAGAGTAAAGGCAAAGGGAGATGGGAAGAAGCCGAGGATGAGACGGTTAGACAGCATCACCCATTCAATGGACATGAATCTGAGCAAACTCTGGGAGATAGCGGAGGACAGGGGAGCCTGGCACGGTGCAGTCCTTGGGACTGCAAAGAGTCAGACACACTTAGCCACTGAACAAGTAACAGATTATACTTAGCTTTATCTTTTACTCTTGCCTCAGGGCTTTTACAGGGAAACAGTTTGTAATAATAGTTATCGTTTATTGGGCACAAATCACTGGTTAGAAACTTTACTGTATTTTTTCAAATCCTCAGTGTCCCTAAGAGTTACTATTGGCATTTCACAGATAAGAAAACCAAGGTTAAAAGAAGTTGTAATTCAGACCACACAGCTGCAAAACACCAGGACCAGGATCCAAGTTCAACTGTTTGACCCCAAAGTCCTTTCTCATTTCAACTACAGTGTGCTATTTGTTTTTTTCCCCCATGTCCACAAATTTCATTCCTCCCCTTCTTTAGATAGAACTGTGTAGCAGATGTTCCAATTGATATAAACTGATACATACAATGGAACTCCATATAAATCCATTGACAAACCAAGTTGATACAGGTTTCTGTAGCCACTTTAAAAGATGGGTGATTACACAGGAGAAACTACTTAAAAAGAAAAGTCAAATGAAGAGAATATTTCAAGGATCATACAAGACAATTTGTTTCTGCTGGAATACTTTGTTCTCTTTTGCATGCTGGCTGTTCTAAGACTCTGGCTATCAGCCTCTCCTGACTTTTCCAGTTCAGGTTAGGTGCTCTCATGTGATGCTTCAGCACTGTGGCCTTATGTCTAACATGGCATTTATCACACTATTTGTTCCTTTACTTTATCCCCACCACTACACTGTTAGGGCAGAGACTATGTTATGAAGCTTTGTATTCCTAACCAAACACATAATGTTTAAGGAATATTTTTTTGTGACGTGATGACATGTCAGGCACAGTGCTAGGTGTTTCTAATCTTGAGACATAGTTGGTATTACCCTCAATTTCAGTAATGAAGAGATTGGCAAATGGGTGGCACCAGTACACCCACCTCCAGAATATGTTGTGAGCCAAGGATCTTTTTGCAAGAACAAACAGAAACATCACAGGCTTGTTAAAAGTATTTCTTCCACCTTGCAGGTCTCCATTTATGTCTCCATAAATAGGTCTCCATTTATGTAAATTCTGAAGATGAACAATTTTTGTCCCATCTAAAGTATTTTAAGTTGGAGTCTACCCATCCTGACTCTAGAATAAAAGACTGAACATAGGAAATAAGTTTAATTCAAATGTTGATGAGGAAAGTTTATTAGAGTATTATAGTATTGATGACAATAGCTAACATTCATGTCAGGTGCCATTCCAAGTACCTTACATGTATGAAGTCAATTTTTTATTCCACTGTACAAAACTCAGTCCAGTCACTCAGTCGGGTCCGACTCTTTGCGACACCATGGACTGCAGCACACCAGGCCTCCCTGTTCATTGCCAACTCCCGGAGTTTACTCAAACTCATATTCACTGAGTCAGTGATGCCATCTAACCATCTCATCCTCTGTTGTCCCCTTCTCCTCCTGCCCTCAATCTTTCCCAGCATCAGGGTCTTTTCCAGTGAGTCAGCTCTTCACATCAGGTGGCCAAAGTACTGGTTCTTCAGCTTTAGCATCGGTCCTTCCAATGAATATTCAGGACTGATTTCCTTTAGGATGGACTGGTTGGATCTCCTTGCTGTCCAAGGGACTCTCAAGAGTCTTCTCTAACACCACAGTTCAAAAGCATCAATTCTTCAGCACTCAGCTTTTAGTCCAACTCTCACATCCATACATGACTACTGGAAAAACCATAGCTTTGACTAGATGGAACTCTGTTGGCAAGGTAATGTCTCTGCTCTAATATGCTGTCTAGATTGGTCATTACTTTTCTTCCAAGGAGCAAGCGTTTTTCATGGCTGCAGTCACCATTTGCAGTGATTTTGGAGCCGCCCCCCAAAACAGTCTGTCACTGTTTCCACTGTTTCCCCATCTATTTCCCATGAAGTGATAGGACCAGATGCCATGATCTTAGTTTTCTGAATGTTGAGTTTTAAGCCAGCTTTTTCACTCTCCTCTTTCACTTTCATCAAGAAGCTCTTAAGTTCTTTGCTTTCTGCCATTAAGTGTGGTGTCATCTGCATATCTAAGGTTATTGATATTTCTCCCGGCAATCCTGATTCCAGCTTGTGCTTCATCCAGACCAGCATTTCTCATGATGTACTGTGCATATGTTAAATAAGCAGGGTGACAATATACAGCCTTGATGTGCTCCTTTCCCAATTTGGAACCAGTCTGTTGTTCCATGTCCAGTTCTAACTGTTGCTTCTTGACCTGCATACAGATTTACCAGGAGGCAGGTCAGGTGGTCTGGTATTCCCATATCTTTAAGAATTTTCCACAGTTTATTGTGATACAGTCAAAGGCTTTGGCATAGTCAATAAAGCAGATGTTTTCTGGAACTCTTGCTTTTTTGATGATCGAGCGGACGTTGGCAATTTGATCTCTGGTTCCTCTGCCTTTTCTAAATCTAGCTTGAACATCTGGAAGTTCACGGTTCAAGTACTGTTGAAGCCTGACTTAGAGAATTTTGAGCATTACTTTGCTAGCGTGTGAGATGAGTGCAATTGTGTGGTAGTTTGAGCATTCTTTGGCACTGGAATGGAAACTGACCTTTTCCAGTCCTGTAGTCACTGCCGAGTTTTCCAAATTTGCTGGCATACTGAGTGCAGCACTTTCATAGCATCATCTTTTAGGATTTGAAATAGCTCAACTGGAATTCCATCACCTCCACTAGCTTTGTTTGCAGTGATGCTTCCTAAGACCCACTTGTACAAAACTAGCGATTGAGAAAAATCTGCACAAGTCAATACTCTGTAGTGTAGCATTTAATAATCATAATCCTTTACCCTTGGCAGAGACTTGCATATTAACTGGACTGAAGGGCCATAAAGCCTCAGGAAAGATAAGCTGTAGGAGAATTGTGCCAGTGGTGTATCAAGTAACGGGGACATTCTACCTTACCAGGATAAAATGTTTATCAGTTTTCTAGCAAAGTCATCTTGAATGGAAAGAGACAGGGAAGAACATGGTTAAATGACAGAAAATGAAGTAAGAAAGGGAGAAGGTGACTATATTCTAGTAGCTACAACACTGTGACAGGTAAGGTCTGAGCTATGTTACTGATGAAGTAAAAAGATATTTAACAGACCAAAGAATTTAAAACCCTAGGGAACTTGAATAACCAGCCACATAAAAGGAATCTCGTGTGGACAAAAGGGAACGCTCTTGTACTGTTGGTGGGAATATAAATTGATACAGTTACTATGGAAGACTGTATGGAGATTCCTTTAAAATACTAGGAATAAAACCACCATATGTCCCAGCAATCCCACTCCTAGGCATATACCCTGAGAAAACCAAAATTGAAAAAGACACATGTATCCCATTGTTCACTGCAACACTATTTACAATAGCTAGAACGTGGAAGCAACCTAGATATCCATTGACAGATGAATGGATAAAGAAGTTGTGGTACATATACACAATGGAATATTCAGTTCAGTTCAGTTGCTCAGTTGTGTCCGACTCTGCAACCCCATGGACTGCAGCATGCCAGGCCTCCCTGTCTATCATCAACTCCCGGAATTTACTCAAACTTGTATCCATCGAGTCAATGATGCCATCCAACCATCTCATCCTCTGTCATCCTCTTCTCCTCCTGCCTGATGCAATCTTTCCCAGCATAAGGGTCTTTTCAAATGAGTCAGTTCTTCACAACAGGTGGCCAAAGTATTGGAATTACAGCTTCAGCATCAGTCCTTCCAATGAATATTCAGGACTGATTTCCTTTAGGATTGATGGGTTTGATCTCCTTGCAGTCCAAGGGACTCTCAAGAGTCTTCTCCAACACCACAGTTCAAAAGCATCAATTCTTCAGTGCTCAGCTTTCTTTATAGTCCAACTCTCACATTCATACATGACTACTGGAAAAACCATAGCTTTGACTAGACAGACCTTTGTTGGCAAAGTAATATCTCTGCTTTTTAATATGCTGTCTAGGCTGGTCATAACTTGTCTTCCAAGGAGTAAGCGTCTTTTAATTTCATGGCTGCAGTCATCATCTGCAGTGATTTGGGAGCCGAGAAAAAGAAAGTTAGCCACTGTTTCCCCATTTATTTGCCATGAAGTGATGGGACCGGATGCCATGATCTTAGTTTTCTGAATGCTGAGTTTTAAGCCAACTTTTTCACTCTCCTCTTTCAGTTTCATCAAGAGGCTCTTTATTTCTTCTTCACTTTCTGCCATAAGGGTGGTGTCATCTGCGTATCTGAGGTTATTGATGTTTCTCCCGGCAATCTTGATTCCAGCTTGTGCTTCATTCAGTCCAGCATTTCTCATGACATACTCTGCGTCAGTTAAATAAGCAGGGTGACAATATACAGCTTTGACGTACTCCTTTCCCTATCTGGAACCAGTCTTTTGTTCCATGTTCAGTTCTGAGTAATGGTATATTACTTAGCCATAAAAAGGAACACATTTGAGTCAGTTCTAATGAGGTGGATGAACCTAGAACCTATCATAGAGAGTGAAGTAAGTCAGAAAGAGAAAGATAAATATTGTATAGTAACACATATACGGAATCTAGAAAAACAGTACTGAAGAATTTATGTGCAAGGTAGCAATGGAGAAACAGACATAGAGAATAGACTTATGGACATGGGGAGAGGGGAAGAGAGGGTGAGATGTATGGAGAGAGTATCATGGAAATTTATATTACCATGTGTAAAATAGATAGCCAAAGGGAATTTGCTGTATGGGTGAAAAAAAAGGAATCTTGTTGTTATGGCTCCTACTACAAAAAGCCATCAACAAATTTAGAAACTGCGAAATAGAGAGATGAGTAGGTTTATTCTTGGTAGACAGCTTGTGTTGCCTCTTGTCCATTTCCCTCCCACCACACCCCAAAAAAGAGTGGGTAGGAAGGGGAATTCAATCTCAAGACTTTGCGATGCGGTTCCAAATGCCACTCCACAGTATATACAACACCTTCCTTCACACTTGAAGAGAAAAATCCAGCTCACCACATTTGGGTGTTACTTTTAGTATAAGCTTTGGTTCTTCTATAAGAAGTATCACTCTGGATTCAAACCACACAGATGACAATGAATGTTTTTTCCATTTTATAATCATTTAAAAATCACCTATTAATTAAAAGTTGACATGATATACTGAGAATTTAGGATCATTTTTCACTAGTCCCATGTTCTTGTGGTTGACTTCAAATGTTTGGTACAGGTGATTATAAGATGATATATTCCACGAAAAAACATTCATGCTGGAATTATAAAATCACATTTGTGATACAGTTCTTTTAAAACTCAGTTTTTTTAACTTTTGTCCTCAGGAGCTAGTTTCTTCTTGCTGTTCTGACCAGTGACTTTTTTCCTGTGACAATGAAAGGAAAGCTGAATTAGAAATTTTAGATATGTGTACTTTCCAAAGCTCTACCGGTTTCATAACATTCACTGAAACCTCCATGATCAAGTATATGGGACATTAGGAACACAAAGCTGTGTCTCTGCCCTCTAGAAAAACACATCCACCTAAGTGAGACTGCAACACCACAATAAACTACATTACAACATGGCACAAAAGACAGATAATAAAAAGAGTTCACATGGATTAAGTGCTATACACTGTTAAAAGTGCTTTATATGTATCAACTCAGATCTTCTAACTTATGAAGAAGATTCTATTCATATCCTCATTATACAGATGTGGAAAATGAGGTGGAATGGTTGAGTAACTTGCAGATCATCACACAATGATAATATTAGTCATGGACTCTGATATTCTGATTTTAGAGTTTGGTGAATGGTGAATGCCATCAACTAACTCTTAACACAAGAAAAAACTTTTGAGAAAATAATCAACATTTATGTACTACAGCAGAGTAATGCAAATCAACTCAATCCTTTACCAACAGTGAGCAGCAGAATTATTCTTTATATAACTATTTCCATTATATATAGGGGGAAAGAAGCTTAAAGATGTGAAGTGATTTGTTCAAAATCACACAGGAAGAGGTGATGTTAGAGCCAGTTCTTCTTGCTCCAAATCCAGTCTCCTCCTCTACTACACCAGGGTGAGTTTGCAGTGCCTGAAGTGAGGTCCACTAGGCAACAGGATTTAGGTTTATTACTCAGTTTGGAAGCAGGGTCTGAAGATATGGACTTAAGAGTAATCAGCATAGAGCTGAGGCCACAGGCGTGGGTAGGATCATTATAGCAACATCTACAGTAGAAAGGTAAGCTGGTGTCAGATCAGCTCTTGTGTGTATGCCATGTTAAGAAGTATGGTTTTTAAATGTGAACAAAATAGACAACCAAAGCATCTTAAGCAGGGGCTAGGGACAGATTTATACCAAGTATCCTCAAAGTCTTAGTGCAGCCATAAAATCAACAATTAAAATATAATTTAAAATATCAGTATTTCTTATTACAGTTCAACAAAGCCATGATCTTATGCTCTAGTTGATTTTCTGTCTTTGTAAAAACTTTCCTCAGCTGCTAGTCAGTACCTGAAAGGATTGCACTTTCAATCCTAGCTTTACGATCACCCAAGAATGAGGTTCTGATGTACATGCAACAATTCAGAAGCAGCTCATTCCAAGAAAAAGTCTAGTGAGACAGATAAGGTGACAAAGCAGGGCAACCTCCTGTACCAATGCACTGGTCTACTAATCCTCTACCAATCCACCCAAGAACTGTTGCCACAAAGAAAAATTAAAAATGCATTAAGAAGGCACAAAACTGATTAGGTACAAATTAATCTTTCCAGTGATATATTTTCGTAAGGTTGTAACATTTATTCCTCCCAAGTTATTAAAGCTTAACACCACTAAACCCTTGGGACACTCTGTACACGCCATGTTCTGGGGTTGAATATGACTTCCCACAATTAATACAAAATGTCAGGCTGAGTCTTTCACTCAGGAGGAAAGAGCAGGCCAGTTTTTTCACCCGGAGTTCACCTTGTTCCTTCTACGTGCTTAAGTTTTACCTATCCCTGAAGATAATTCTACTTCTGCAAAACTTTCTGTAAACGACACCAATTCGTAATGATTTTTCCCTTTGCTAGCTTCTATTTTACTTGAAAATTATTTTCTAATTATTTTTTTCATGTATACTAATCTCCTTTCCCTAACTTCAGGAAAGGGGTCTCATTTTACACTCTTTGTACACCCTACTACATATTATGTATGTAGTACATATATAATACAGGTATATGTAGTCAGGCTAAAGATGGACAGTAAGTACTTGGTAAATGCCCACATTTTATATGTTATATATTAACTGGTACTGACAGAATTTAAAGTGCCATTTTTTCTTAGGTAGCGGAAAGAATAGTACTATGCAGAATATTTCAGTCTACCCCTATCAGATCATGGTTTCCTAGCAGTGATAGGCAAAAAAGGTAGTCCTGTGTACATTCTAAAAAAAAGAAAAAAAAAAAAACTGTACTTTGAAATCCTTAAAACATTCAGCTAAATGACTGAACTTATAATTTACTCAAGTTTATAATTTATATATAAATATATTTGTATATAACTTCATATAAATATGTAAATCATACGTTTATAATTTTTATATAAATAAATTTATAATTTACTCAAATCATACTTTTCAGAGATGTTTCAACATGCTTCAGTGTAAATCCTACTGAAATCCTGTCCAGAATACGAAGCTTCAAGACAGACTCCATTGATGTGAGTTGACAGTCCTAACAAGTGGCCTCAGGAAGTAGTGTGTCCAGATTCAGGCTGCGTGGAGATAGTGCATGCATGTGTCCTAAGTCACTTCAGTTGTGTCCAACTCTTTGTGACCCCATGGACCGTAGCTCGCCAGGCTCCTCTGTCCATGGGATTCTCCAGGCAAGAATACTAGAGTGGGTGGATCAAACCTGTGTCTCTTTAGTCTCCTGCACTGGCAGGCGGGTTATTTACCACTAGTGCCACCTGGGAAGTCCACGTGGAGATAGTGGACAGTGCAATTCTAATTCACAGTGAACTGAAATCATATTTCCAAAGATGGAAAAAAAAAAAATCATTAATATATTAAGACAAATTCCAAGATTGAATTAACCAAGTTTCCAAATCATTAGCAACCTAAGATATATTACTATTATTACATTCTATAATGGACTGTTGTTAATGTTTCGTCGCTCAGTTGTGTCCAACTCTTTGCGACCCCATGGACTGTAGCCCCCCAGGCTCCTCTGTCCATGGAATTTTCAAGGCAAGAATACCGGAGTGGGTTGCCATTTCCTTCTCCATAATGGACTGCAGACCTATCAAATTTTATTTCTAAAAATCTATCCTAAGGAAAAATAATGCTCATGTTATAGGAATATGACCGAGTCAAACTAACTTTTACCATATACTTACCGTTTAGCCTTAGCTTTTTCTAAAAAATATTTTGGAGTTGTACTAATGCTCTCCCTTTCCAAGGGCTTCTTAATCATCTTTTTCTTTTGTTTACTGGAAGTTACAAAGAGAAGAAAGAACTGAATTAAGTGCAACTTAATTTAGAGAGCTAAAACTAAAAGTAGTTTTGGTTCTTGGTCACAAAATTTATCTATTTACTGGTTTATAGTGACAACATCGTATCCACTTTAATATACTAGTTTTCCTAATAGTATCTAGAGCAGTAATCCAAAGAGATGATAAATTCAACCAATTTTAAAAAGGCACTGATTATGATTAAAATATGCAATGTGTCACTCTTATATCCTGCCAATAAGCACTAGAGTCTGATTCTGGCCAATTAACTACTTTTTACTAGCTTTATGAATTAAAATATAAGCATATTTCACGCACATTTAATAATATTTTAAAAATCTGAGTACTTAAAATTTCAAGGATGAAAAACTGACAGGGAAAGAACACACAATATTCACAAATATTTAAGAGGAAAGTTTTTACTTTAAAATGTTCTAAAATAGTAGTGTTGATAGAACTATAACGTATGAGTGTGAAAGTAAGAATGTACATGCAAAGAGAGAAAAACTCCCAAGTAAATTCAAGATTGTACCTTAGTAGTTTCTGGAAACCTTTTATGTATTCTGGGACAGGACATCCAGCCTGCTGGATGACATTGGCAACACTGAAAGAGGTACCGGTAAACGTAAATTTGTATCTTGTCAAACTGTTGTTTATGTACTTAAATCCTCTGCACAACAGAAGAGGAACTAAGACTACACAAACAAGAAAGTAACCCAGTAAAGCTTTCTGATAAATTATTACCGATTATTACCAGAAGCAATCATATCGGACTACTGAGAGAACAGTCTGCTGGACTGAAATCAACGTACTGATGAAAAATTTTAGATAGCAGCTGCTTCTACTCAATGTGTATCAAGCCCTAACAAGCACAGCCCAGTCTTGGATGAAACACTGAAGTCAGAGTCACACTTAAATTTATTAAATCATAGGGTTTGGCTGACTTGAGCTTCTCATGTACAGTCACTTATTCAATCCTTACAAGCTTTTGTAGTAAATATCATCATTATCCCCATTTCCCAGATGGAAAAGACAACTTAGGTGCACACACTGATATGGGGGGTCATCAGAGTCACATGCTTAGGGTTGGTAAGGAGAACTCAGGTGAATCAAGGCTGCTGGAATATAGTCCCCTACGTATCACATGAAAGTCTGCTCACGACAAAACCAAGGTTGACAGAGCCAAGGCTCAGAAGGCACAAATCAAAATCTGTGCCACAACTGAGAAACAGGTCAGTGTACAAACCACCTCCAACCACAGCTTGATTTCATGTTAGAAATATGAACTGCTGTCAGTTATCATTAGCCTAACATTTCTGTAGGCAACCCAAGTGTAGGAAATATAATTCAGCTTTTACATTAACATCTACAATGATGGGCTAAATTAAGATGAGATTCTAAAAATGTATCTATCGTAAGTTATCCAGGCTTCAAGGGGCTACAACTGAATAATATTGGAGTGTGTCACTAAAACAGTTTTTCCTCTACGACAGGTGACCTGGGACTAAAGATAAAACTCCATCTGCCCCTAAGAGTAATGGGAAGAATGCACCATGCTAAGAGATTATTTTGACTAGGCTGTAACATAAGAGATTCAGGGATTAACTTTAATGATTCACTAATCCAAAAACCTTAATTAATGTCACGTGATTAATATCAAGTGATGGTTATTGGGAGAATTCCGAGTCTGAAACTTAAACAAATATTCTCTTGTTAATACTTCCAAAATCTAACAACGGAAGGACAAAAACAAAGCCTTTTGATCATTTTTCTTTCGTGGCTAACATTTGGTTGACTAATACCGTAACAGAATTTGGGACACAGCCATTTTATAATTATCCATTAATTGTGTATAAGAATAATGAACCAATTTTGCCAACTTAATGCTAAGCTATTTCTCCTAATTTACCTTCTTAATAATGGTTTATCATCTTCAGTGAAAAATGTAACAGCTTTTCCTTTATGCCCAGCTCTTCCAGTTCGACCTAAGAGAAATCAGACCATTAAAAAACAAACAAAAAAACTCATTTTTGAGGGGAATGGGACCTTCAAGATTCACATATACAAGTCACTGGATTTTTACAGTACTGAAAAAAATGAACATGCTGAAGGGACTCTGGTAGATGTGCTAAGACAGATGAGTGGGGGGGTGGGGACACATGACTCACCTATCCTGTGAATATATTCCACTGAGCTGGTTGGAAAGTCATAGTTGATAACCAAGTTCACACCTTTAAAATCGATCCCTCTGGCTAGCAAGGCTGTACAAATAAGAACCCAGATTTTTCCTGCTCTGAAGCTGTGGACTGTGTTATCTCTCTGGTTAACAGAACATACAACGAATGTTTTAGTACCACTCTGGGAATGGAAAACAAGTGCTTCATAAATGCCAGTACTTAGTTGTTCTTTGTTGCTTTGAAAGTTTACATTTGACTTTACCTGTTGCTGTGTTCTGTCTGCATGAATAACATCCACGTTAATACCTTCATATATGAGCTCATGAAAAAGTTCTTTAGCCCTTTCAATGGATTGAACAAAAACAAGAACAGGTGGATTGAAACCCTAAAAGAAAGCACAACAACCCATAACTAAGACTATAACTGCATCATTTCATAAGATTTCAATTCATTTCAATGTAGAAATTGCCAAATTTCTCAGACCTGTGGTTTAAGTCTGCCTCCATATTCTTCAGCATCCATTCTCTACAACGGGCTTTTCCTACTCAATGTGAACCATACTCTCCATTTTGTTCATTCCAAAAATCTTGTCTAATTAATCCCCCTTCACCTTTCTATAGCAATGGATGTCTACTCCTTGAAATAATCATCTGTTTGTTTCTGTGCCTCAAAACATTTTTGTTCCTTCTTAAAATATAATAATTGTCACTTTAACCCATTATTTATCCTAACTGGGTATTCCCCAAAGCTTAGTCCTTGGTTCTCAGTTCTCTCAAAATAATCTTTATCTTATCAAGTTAAACAAAATTTAAGTTATGACTACCAGCTCTAAGCAAATGATTTTTACATTTTGTATCATCAAACCCTGCTTCTCTCTCAAACCAGCTTTCAACTGTCAGCAATAGGACTTGACCTTGTTATTATGGTCCACACACCCTTTCAGAATCTAATGAAAGGTATGAAGCTGTATAATAGGCAACCAGACACTCACACAATTTCAAGAAGGTTCACAAAACTCAAGTTCATATATGGCTAAAAATCCCTGGTGTATCAGTTCAGTACAGTCGCTCAGTCGTGTCCGACTCTTTGCGATCCCATGAACAGCAGCACGCCAGGCCTCCCTGTCCATCACCAACTCCCGGAGTCCACCCAAACCCATGTCCATTGAGTCAGTGATGCCATCCAACCATCTCATCCTGTGTCGTCCCCCTCTCCTCCCACCCTCAATCTTTCCCAGCATCAGGGTCTTTTCAAATGAGTAGTTCTTCGCATCAGGTGGCCAAAGTATTGGAGTTCCAGCTTCAGCAGTCCTACCAATGAATATTCAGGACTGATTTCCTTTAGGATGGACTGGTTGGATCTCCTTGCAGTCCAAGGGACTCTAAAGAGTCTTCTCCAACACCACAGTTCAAAAGCATCAATTCTGCGGCGCTTAGCTTTCTTCACCATCCAACTCTCGTATCCATACATGACCACTGGAAAAACCATAGCCTTGACTAGACGGACCTTTGTTGACAAAGTAATGTTTCTGCTTTTCAATATGCTGTCTAGGTTGGTTGTAACTTTTCTTCCAAGGAGTAAGCGTAAGCGTCTTTTAATTTCATGGCTGCAATCACCATCTGCAGTGATTTTGGAGCCCAGAAAAATAGAGTCAGCCACTGTTTCCACTACTTCCCCATCTATTTCCCATGAAGTGATGCGACCAGATGCCATGATCTTAGTTTTCTGAATGTTGAGCTTCAAGCCAATTTTGTCACTTTCCTCTTTCACTTTCATCAAGAGGCTCTTTAGTTCTTCTTCACTTTCTGCCATAAGGGTGGTGTCACCGGCATATCTGAGGTTACTGATATTTCTCCCGGCAATCTTGATTCCAGCTTGTGCTTCCTCCAGCCCAGCGTTTCTCATGATGTACTCTGCATATGTTAAATAAGCAGGGTGACAATATACAGCCCTGACGTACTCCTTTTCCTATTTGGAACCAGTCTGTTGTTCCATGTCCAGTTCTAACTGTTGCTTCCTGACCTGCATACAGATTTCTCAAGAGGCAGGTCAGGTGGTCTGGTATTCCCATCTCTTTCAGAATTTTTCAGTTTATTGTGATCCTCACAAAGGCTTTGGCATAGTCAATAAAGCAGAAATAGATGTTTTTCTGGAACTCATTTGCTTTTTTGATGATCCAGTGGATGTTGGCAATTTGATCTCTGGTTCCTCTGCCTTTTCTAAAACCAGCTTGAACATCTGGAAATTCATGGTTCACGTATTGCTGAAGCCTGGCTTGGAGAATTTTGAGCATTACTTTACTACTGTGTGAGATGAGTGCAACTGTGCGGTAGTTTGAGCATTCTTTGGCATTGCCTTTCTTTGGGATTGGAATGAAAACTGACCGTTTCCAGTCCTGTGGCCATTGCCGAGTTTTCCAAATTTGCTGGCATATTGAGTACAGCACTTTCACAGCATCATCTTTCAGGATTTGAAACAGCTCAACTGGAATTACATCACCTCCACTAGCTTTGTTCGTATTGATGCTTTCTAAGGCCCACTTGACTTCACATTCCAGGATGTCTGGCTCTAGGTGAGTGATCACACCATCATGATTATCTGGGTCATGAAGATCTTTTTTGTACAGTTCTTCTGTGTATTCTTGCCACCTCTTCTTAATATCTTCTGCTTCTGTTAGGTCCATACCATTTCTGTCCTTTATTGAGCCCATCTTTGCATGAAATGTTCCCTTGGTATCTCTAATTTTCTTGAAGAGATCTCTAGTCTTTCCCATTCTATTGTTTTCCTCTATTTATTTGCATTGATCGCAGAGGAAGGCTTTCTTATCTCTCCTTGCTCTTCTTTGGAACTCTTCATTCAAATGGGTATATCTTTCCTTTTCTCCCTTTTCGCTTCCCTTCTTTTTACAGCTATTTGTAAGGCCTCCTCAGACAGCCATTTTGCTTTTTTGCATTTCTGGTGTATAATCCTATGTAAATATCTGTGAAAACCTTCCATTTCCTATTGCCAAGTGATATCATTATTAGCAAAACTAACAAATATAGCACAATGTGCCAAGCACTATTCTAAGTACTGTATTTGTATTAATTCAGTAATTAAACAAAAATCCCCAGTCTAGTGTCCTATTCACGTAAGGCCCCAGTTCTACATGAAAGCAGCAGAGTAGTGGGGGGAGATTTAGATACACAGACATACTCGTGTTTTATTGCACTTTGCAGGTTTTTCATAAATCGAAGGTTTGTGGCAACCTTATGTTCAAGCAAGTCTATTAACACCATTTTTTTCCCAACACCATTTGCCTACTTCTTGTCTCTGTAGCACATTTTGGTAATTCTTGCAATATTTCAAACTTTTTCATAATTACTATATTTGCTATGGTGAGCTGTGATCAGTCCTCTTTGATGTTACTAATATGACACACTGAAGGTGATGGTTAGCAAGTTTAGCAATAAAGTATTTTTAATTAGGGTGTGTACATTGTTTTTTTCAGACATAATGCCATGGCACACCTAACTACAGCACAGTGTAAATGCAACTTTCCTATGCACTGGGAAATCCCCAAAATTCCTGTGACTCACTTAACCGTGATATTGGCTTTACTGTGGCGGTCTGGAACTGAACCCCCAGTATCTCAGAGGTCTGCCAGTTCACAGATGTGGAAAAAGGAGGCTTTCGGGGCATCAACTAGGTCTTTTCCTAGCCTACCCTGAGCTGGGGACAGAAAAACTTAACTTTATTCTAAGAGGTGAGCCTCTCCCACTTGGGACGAGTTGCTCCAATGTGCTTCTAACTTACTGATTTGCCACTGGATTACTAAACACGATGCAGGAAAACGTGCTCAGCCTCCCATTAGTAATACAAGGTTTGGTGAACTTCATCAAAATTTGAAAATGCAGCCCAAATATACCTTTTTAACAAGTTCTCTCATGGCGAGTAGTTTTCCAGTCTCTGAACCAACGAAGAGAAGCTCTTGTTCTACCGTCTCTACTGCAGAATTCCTGAGAAGAAAAACATACCTTGCAGTTTGTGAGAGCCAATCTTTGTTTTTCCCCATAAATTTTAAATAAATGAAAATATTTACACACAATTCCAACAGAATGACTTTTTCCATTGTCAATATAAGTAACTAATTATTTATATTCTAAAGGCAAAGTTTTTTGAAATTTACCTAGAGAGTAATTGCTTTACAATGTTGTGTTGGTTTCTGCTATTTAACATGATCCTCCCTCCCTATCCTACCCCTCGGTTGTTACAGAGCTCCTTGTGTTATACCAAAGTTTTTTAATTTTAGTTCAAGTACAGCTGATTTACAATGTTGTATTAGTCTCTGGTGATTCAGTTTATATATATATATATATATATATATATATATATATATACACACACACACATACACATACATACTTTTTAAATTCTTTTCCATTATACGTAATTATATGTGGTTTATGTATTTTACCTTTAGAAGTTTGCATCTGCTAATCCCAAACTCCTACTTTATCCCTCCCCCTTAATTTCCTCTTTGGTATTCTAATTTTGTTTTCTATGTCCATGAGTCTGTTTCTGTTTTGTAAATAAGTTCATTTGTATCATTTTCAGATTTGACACATAAGCAATGTCATATTTCTTACTCTGACTTACTTCACTTAGTATGATAATCTCTAGGTCCATCCATGTCGCTGCAAATGGCATTCTTTCATTCTTTTCTATGGTTGAGTAGCATTCCATTGTGTGTGTGTGTGTGTGTGTGTGTATGTGTGTATATATACACACACATGCATCAGGTCTTTATCCGTTTATCTGTCAGTGGACACTGAGGCGGTTTCCATATCTTAGCTGTTGTAAACAGTGCTGCTGTGAACACTGGGGTGCATGTGTCTTTTCCAGTTAGTTTCCTCCGGATATATGCCCAGGAGTAAGACTGATGTATCATATGGCAACTCTGTTTAATTTTTTAAGCAATCTCCACCCTGTTCTCCATAATGGCTGTGCCAATTTACATTCCCAACAGTGTAGGAGGGCTCCCTTTTCTCTACACCCTCTCTAGCATTTATTCTTTGTAGCCTTTTTGATGATGGCCATTCTGAATGGTGTGAGGTGGCACCTCACTGTAGTTTTCATTTGCATTTCTCTAATAATTAGTGATGTTGAGCATCTTCTCATGTGCCCATTGGATATCTGGATGCCTTCTTCAGAGAAATGCCTATCTAAGTCTTTAAACGTTCTGTTCTGATTATTAAAATGTTATTTCAATTAAAAAAATAAACACATAAACAATAAGTTGCCCACAATTCTACCATTTTATGATAAATTTTGATATTTTGTTGTGTTCCAGTCATATGTTTTCATGTTTCCAATTACTTACAAAATCTTCGCAAAAGTAAAACGATTGGGTAAAATGAGAATATTTTAAAGGTTGCTTCATATGGCTAAATATTTTTCATAATGATAGCAAAGGTTTATTTATAGACAGATAGTTGGGAGTGAGGTATCTTAAGGTTTTATTAACACTCTATAAGCCACTGTAATATACTACACTATGTATACTTTTTCCATTCTGTTATCTTCCTTCATAATTATATTTATGGTGAATCTGTTCTATTTTTCTTTTTATACACAGGAGTTTTAAGTTGGAAGTAGATAGGATACTCTTTATTATTTCATTTGGCTTTTTACTTAGCATGGTATTACAAGCACTTCTTTATACAGCTACAATCTTCACTTTTATTATTTCATTTCCATGCTCCTGGCAACAATACTGGAGTATGTAGTCATTCCCTTCTCCAGGCAATCTTCCCAACCCAGCAATTGAATACAGATATCCTGCATTGCAGGCAGATTCTTTACTATCTGAGCCACCAGGGAAACTCCATACCATTTCATGGGTTGCACTACATAATTTCATAAAACTTTTTTTCTACCATTTAGCATAAATGTGCCCCAAAATATTTTTAAAAAGTAATTATAAATCAAGTGGCTCAGTAACGTCAGCTTCCTTCTCTCAGCCCTACTGAGTTAAGCAATCAAGCCATCAGAGATTAAATCCTCCGGGTGGCCACAGAGCTCATGGTCATATTCTAGGGAAGGGAAAAATCAACTAAATGTATGATATACACGACAATATGAGAATGTCCCTTTAGATTATTGAGAATGTCCCTTTAGATTATTCTAACATAAAATATTCTTAATCAATCTTGACTTTAAAGAATATGTTTCTTTCAGTAAAACTCTTTTTATTAATCTTAGGCCACACAACCTGTCTCCCTTAGTCTAAAATAATGGTTTGTTTTTTTTTTTTAAATCAGTGGGATAATGTGGAAGAAGAATTACCTTGCTCCAATGGATACGGTAATGACATTGTCCAAGTTCAGTTTGCACCACTGTTCAACATCATAGGCAAAAGTTGCACTGAACATAGCTCTCTTCACCTTGTGGGATGTACAGGCCAAGAAAATGGAAGCCAGCTGGTCTCTGAACCCAGTTTTGCCATCTTCAAACAGTTTATCTGATTCATCTACTACCAGCCATTCAACACTAAGAAACAACAACAAAAATTTGTGGTTTATTGAACTGAAAGATCCAGGACACGTCACTAAACTGTGGGGACACATGAAGAAGTCAAACCACAATGACGCTTCTCAGATCCACACATTGTACCAGAAAAAGGTATAAGAAAAATAAGCAAAGAAAAGGTAAAACAAGATCAACATAAATAAATGGATCTAATCCATTAGCCCCAAAGGATATGAAGTTCCACTGACAATGGCTGAAGTTCCACTGGCATTGGTGACGGAGTTCCATCACCACTGCTGAAAGATGTGAAAATTTCTAGTGGAACTCTGTACTAACTGCTTATCAGAATCTGTTAACTTTATTCCAGACCAGATAGTTACTTTTTTCTCAGCACCAACACTGACTGAAAGCTGGCAGATAGCAAGCTCCAAAGGGCAATAACACAAGTATTATATTATAGTTGAGGACAAAATATAATCGACTTAATGAAAAACACACATAAAAGACACTATTAAAGTAATGTACCTTGTTAAGTCTATCCCTGGAGGATCTTGTTTTAATAAATAGATTAGTCGATTTGGAGTAGTCACAAGGATATCTGTAAGGAAAAACAAATGGTACAAACTGCAAAACAACAGTCGTCCCTCTTGAACTAGGGGAGTAAGCCCCCTGCATTTCAGTTAATAACCTCAAGTAGGGAGAAGTGCTGATGTGCACTATACCAATAACATGACAAACTAATGTACATATTTTTTTAATACATCATAGCACATACTACTAAATCCTTACTCTCCTTTTATTTGACCTGCCTTCTTGGCCTCTTCAGAGGCAGGAATACAATAATCCAACAGTCTGCTTTTCAAACATTCGTTTTTCAGGAAAATACTTTCCTTAAGTGGAAATTTATTCAGAAGCTCAAGATAAAAGCCAAGTTTCTCTGGTGGATGTTAAGAGTAGGGATGAAAGCCAGTCTTATCTGCAGAATATTTCCATGGCAGGTTAACTACCAATAGAATAAAACAGGGATTCTCAGCCTCAGTACTACAGACATTTTGGTTCAGACAACTCCTTGTTGTAGGAAGCTGTGCTGTGCATTGCAGGATGTGTAACAGCGTCCCTGGCTTCCATCCCTCTAATAGTAGCACCTCTCCCCAGCTGTGACAAAATACCTCCATATACTGCCAAATATCCCTGGGGTGGAGGGTGAGGTAGAGAATCCCTGGTATATATTTATGTAACTACTGGGTGAGAGGAGATCTCTTTCAGCTTTTCTAAAAATCGAACTAACTACACTTTAAGAATTTTTAGGTGGCAATTCGGATAATCCCTTACATTTCAAGCATGAGCTGAACTGAGTTTACAACTTCCATCTTCTTGCATACATGCTCAGTTGTGTCAGGCTCTGTGACCCAATGGACTGTAGCCCACCAGGCTCCTCTGACCATGGAATTTTCCAGACGAGAATACTGGAGTCAGTTGCCATTTCCTCCTCCAGGGGATCTACCCCACCCAGGGATCGAACCCGAGTCACTTGCACTGGCAGGTGGATTCTTCACAAGTGGTGCCACCTGGTAATCCCTTACCAAATTTCTTAGATGATTTAGGTCCAAATTTCTTGGCTGCAACTGCTGCTTTGTGGATCATGTGTATCCTGAATCCTGTTCCCTCGGATAGTTTTACTAACTCTCGGTGAATCTAAAACAGAAATGATAAAAACATCAGCTGCTGAAATACTTGGATAAGATGTATACTATGTTTTTAGTGTTTATAAAATAAATCTAGTATCAATCCATGAATACCTGAAATTAAGCTTATGATAATCTGCAAATTAACCTGGAATCTTGGCATTTTGGAACTTCAATGCCAAATAAGATTCACAGTTTCTTCAGCTCCAGTAAACCAGTTCCAAGAGATAAAATCAAACCTCTTCGACTCTGTATTATTTTTGAGAACAAAGTACCGTTTCAAAACGGTTTCATACTTGGCATGCATTTACATTAAGCACACTGGGAGAGTCGAATGGATCACAGTATAATTTTACTTTCTCAAAAACTGAGGTTTCCTTTTTCTAGGTGAGAAAAAAAAAGTTTTAAAGAGGAGCTATATATTACAGACCACTTCCCTGGTGGCTCAGACAGTCAAGAATCTGCCTGCAATGCAGATGACCCAGGTTCGATCCTCTGGGTTAGGAAGATCCCCTGGAAAAGAGAATGGCAACTCACTCCAGGATTCTTGCCTGGAGAATCCATGGACAGAGGGGCCTGGTGGGCTACAGTCCTTGAATATGCAGAGTCGGACTCGACTAAGTGACTAACAAAAATATGTTACAGTAGCCTTCCAACTACAAGGATCTTAGAGCATATACCAAAGTATAAATGCTAAGATCATCATATTTTAGAAAACTGTAAGACTTTCTGCAGTAAGACACCAAGAAGTGTGCTTTGTACACAATACGTGACCATGACAAAGACACGGGCCTTGCTATTCTGAACCTTTCTATTACCCTCAAATAAGAAAGATGTCTGGCAGACATAAACACATCCTCTTCAGAAACTACAGGTTATACCTGGCTGGCAAGTTCTCGTGTTGGTGATATAATCAGGGCTCTGAAGCCTTTATTTGCGGGTTGTTTCAGGTGCATTAAAATAGGAATGCTAAAAGCCAAAGTCTTTCCAGATCCAGTAGGAGCGGAAGCCAGCAGTTCTCGACCCTAAAAACAGAGTATATTAAGTACAAAGATGAGTACATACATTTTTCAGTGCCAGTCAAATAATGCTACCAGCCATAAAAATAAAATTATACACAGCAAGTCCAGATACTCACATTCCCATCATTCTTCTAATTTCTCCCATATTTGCTTTTCTAACATCACCCATCTCTGCTACCACCACCCCAGCAGAGTTTCCGAGCATTATCACTAAAGTTAATTTGAACTGGGTAAAGAAAGTAGATAACTAAAATCCAAAGATAATTCACAACCATATTCCCATCATTTCAATTTTCCTTTTCCCTAAACCTCTTTATCAAAACAAAATCAGAAAACCACTTTTGGCCTTGATATCTGCATTGCTCCATCCTTATGGGACATTTTAATAAATAACAAAAGGACTAAAAGCAAAATAAAAAGTGGTGATAACACGAGTGACAATCATTTATAGGTGACAATCTTCAAAAAGTCATTGTGCTTTTTAAAGCTTTAAGCCAAGGTCACTACAGAAACAAAATTTTAATGAAAAATTAAAAGCAAATTTGCTATAACGTCAGTCAAAAACATCCTTCAAATATAGTCTTATTTCAGTTCCCAAAGAAAATGAAAAGGATTAATATGGATGAGATGGGAGGAACTCATACCCTTTGGCTACTAGAACTGGGAAGGCCATCTTGGTTATGTGGTGAGAAAAAATCAGCTCTCACCACTACAAAAAGAAACCTCAGAAAAACTTAATTTCCAAATATCTACGTTAACTCATACTTCTGTCAACAGTGCATAAACAAATAATGGTATACTCATAACACGGATACTACTCAGCCTATCATATATCAGTAACAAACTGATATATGCAACATGGAGGAATCTCAAAAGAAGTACGCAGAGTGAAAGAAAGAAACCAAAAATAAAAGAATACACAAATAAATGATTCCTCTTATATGAATTCTATAAAAGGTAAAACTAATACATGGCAGTAATTACCAGAACAGGGCTTCCCTGGTGGCTAGTGGTAAAGAATCCACCTGGAATGCAGGAGAGGTGGGTTTGATCCCTAGGTTGAGAAGATCCCCTGGAGAAGGAAATGGCAACCCAATCCAGTATTCTTGGCTGAGAAATCCCATGGACAGAGGAGCCTGGTGGGCTATAGTCCATGGGGTTGCAAAGAGTCGGACACAACTGAGAGATTAAACAACACCAAGAACCAGAACAGCGCTTACCTCTGGGTGAGGCTGGGGTGGGGACTGAAGGGAAAGGGTATGAAACTGCTGAAATTCACTAAACTTGCAGTTAACATCTATGATTTTTTCAGTACTTAAATATAGTTCAATAATAAAAAGTACTGGGATATGGGAATTCTCTGGCAGTCCAGTGGTTAGGACTCTGCTTTCACTGCTGAGGGCGTGGGTTCAATCCCTGGTTGGGAAACTAAGATCCCACAAGCTGCACAGCGTGGCCAAAATCTTTTAAAGTACTGGGATTAAAAACAAAGTCAGGTTATATGTAAGAATTCAGTACTTCTGAAATAGTTCTTGGCTATTATAAACCAAATCACTGATGAATAAACAGAACATAGTATCTATCCTCAGATGAACATTTTTAGTTAAATGGAAAATATAAGTGTAGTTTGTGCAAATATATAGTAGTATAAAGTGTAAGATAAATGTTGCACGAAAAAGAAAACACATGGAGAACTAGGTGTTGGGGAAAGAGTGCTGGTAAAGGAAAAAGATCACATCAAGTAGCAGTGATCAAGACAAATTTTATGGAGGCACAGGCATTAGAGACGGAGTTCAGAGGATGGCAAGGATTTCAACAAGGGGAGGTAAGGCAGAAGGGAGGATCTCAAAGATAGAGGAAAGAGAATGAACACGAACACACACACACACACACACTTCGAGGCCTTCACACTCACATGCAGCATAACTGGAATAGCTTGCATTTGGATTGGTGTAGGTATCTGGAAGCCTGCATCTAGAATGTTCCGAAGCAGTCGAGAATTGATTTTATATTCCTGGTCAAGTTGCTGAAATGTAGCAATTGGGTCGGGAAGATCAGTTCCTTGGACGTGTATTTTATGTTTATTCCGGAAGAAGTTTAGCTGAAAAGTAAAACAAAGGGATTTGGTAAAATACATTGTCTGATGTTGTAAAGCAATAATAGGTTTCTGAAATAAGCTTTAGTAGCATATGAAGCTTTCTAGTTAAATTCCAGGCTCTAAAAGAGAGATATTAGGCACAATTTCCGCCCTTTCATAGAAGGATGACCTTCCTAACAATGAAACTTATCTATCCACACCTTCCACATTTAATGTGTCAATGCCTGAATAACATTATTCATATTCATGTGCTACTATCATAGTCACAATCTTATATAAACTGCTAGAAGACAGACACTGAATCAATCTATTTGCTTCATATGGCACTTAGCACATTAGAGCCAATGCTTTTTAACATCTACCCTCAACTCTCCTTATTAAGACTGAATGCCACTAGAAGAGTCAAGTGATGTTGATTTTGTTTTTTGTGTTTTTTTTGGTTTTTCCACTCTCTGATCCAGACAGCCAAATTCTGGATTCAGGATTACTAGATCAGCTGAACAATACTCCCTCTGCAACACAGCAGGAGTGCAGCAAACTCAACAACGGCATATTTATTGTCTCTTCGAATTCCACTCCTCCTAGTCCCAAGTTACAAAACAGGTTTCTTAAGAATTCCAACTCTCAAATCTCTGTCACGTGAAATTCTTCAAAACCAGTGAGTTTACCATAAAAGTGGGCCAATTTTATGTTTATCAAAGGGAAATAAGAAATTTAAAAAATTTAATTCTAAGCACATTATCAAATTTGACCTGTTTAAGTTTCAAGATTTCAAGATACTTTCAAGAATTTTAAACTTTAAAAATTTCAGCCACAGCACAAAGGCTACTTTAAGTTTTTATTAAAGTAAAATCTAGACTACTATAAATAACCTTCTATCTTAACAAAATCATATTCACTTTGATGATCAAAAAAAGCCAAGCACAGTGAAAAAGGCACAAGGCCAGAAAAACAGTTAGGGCGAAGATATTTTTCTCACCTTTTCTTTTCTTAGCTGCTCTAACTTTCCTGAAGTTAGTTTATTTTCTCTTTTAATGTTTTTATCTTCAATCTTTGCTTCCACAGATGATATCCACCGGATAGTAGAAACTTCTTCTTGAGAAGTAATTTCTAAAATATATTTTTTAAAAAATTAAAAGATTTTAACTGCAACATTCTTAGGTGGCACAAATAGGCCATACCTTCACACTGAAAGAAAAAGTTACAGTTGATACAACTAGATAGTTTTGGTAACTGGCCTAGCTGACTTTGAAGTTTACGTGGAAAATAAATACGTAACAATAGCTACAAAATTCTAACAGTAAGTAGTAAAGACTAATTCTGGAATTTCTTTTAAATTTTTTTCAGCTTCACTGAGGCACAACAGACACAATAAACTGCATGTATTTAAAGCATGCAATCTGAGGAGTTCTAACATATGCATATACCTGTTGGACTTCTCTGGTGCCTCAGTGGTAAAGAATCCACCTGCAATGCAGTAGACCTGGGTTTGATCCCTGACCTGAGAAGATCCCCTGGCAAAGGAAATGGCAACCCACTCCAGTATTCCTGCCTGGGAAATCCCCTGGACAGAGGAGCCTGGTGGACTACAGCCCAAGGGGCTGCAAAAGAGCTGGACGGGACCGAGTGACTAAACAACAGCAACAATACACCTTTTAAACCATCAACACATTTAAGGCCATTTTCATCAGTTCCCTCCCCGAATTCCTTGTAGCCCCTTATAACGCATTACTCCATTTCTAGGCAACACCTGTTTTCTCTCATTGTTGAATAATTAACTTTATTTTTTCCTGGCATCTTATATAAATGGAACCATATAGTATGTACTAAATTTAGTCTGGTTTCCTTCACTTAGTATAGTTATCCTGAGATTCATCCATCCAATCTATGTTGGAGCATGTATCGATAATTTTAAACCTTTTATTTATAGGGAGTATCCTATTGTATGGATATACAATTTGTCTATCCTCCACTGTCCAAGGACATTTGGGTCATTTCATAGTTTTGGCTATTACAAACAAAGCTGCTATGAACACGAGTATACAAGTCTTTGTGAGAACACAGGTTTTCCTTTCTGTTGGGTAAATTCTAGGAGCAGAACAGGTGGATCCCATGGTAAGTGTATGTTTATTATTATTATTTTTTAATCTTTTCAATTTCTACCAAAAAAGCCTACTAGAATTTTAATTGGATTTGTACTGATGCTATAGCTCACTTTAGGGAGAAAGTATCCAGTTGCCCAATCAATAAACATGGTATGCCACACTACTCTACTGGGATTTATAACACAGTGTTAGTCACTCAGTTGTGTCCGACTCTTTGTGACCCCATGGACTCTGGTCCCCCAGGACAGAGTGTCCATGGGATTTTCCAGGCAAGAATACTGGAGTGGGTTGCCATTCCCTTCCCCAGGGGATCTTCCCAACCCAGGGATTGAACCCAGGTCTCCTGCATTGCAGGCAGATTCTTTACCATCTGAGCCACCAGGGAAGCCCATTTATAACATAAGGCCACATTAATTAAAACAAGCTTGTACTGGTGTATGAATATAGAATCAGAAGTAAATAAAATAGAACAGAACCCATAGACCCAAATATATATGGGAAATAAGTTACAATAAAAGCTGTATCTGAATCCAATGGGGAGAAAATGGATTATCAATATATTAAGACAATCGGCTAGCCATCTGGAAAAAAAATTAAATTAGTTCCTTATTCACTCCTTACACCAAATAAAATCCCAGAGGGCCAAAGATTTCAATATAACAAAATGAAACTACAAATAAAAAAGTACGGGACAATTAAAAAAAAAATTAAGTTTAATGCTGAGGACACAAAAGCAAAAACAAATTATAAAGGAAAAGATACACTTAACACATAAAATGGCAAAAATAAGTAAGATTATGACAGGACAAACTAGAAAATATGTGTAAACACAGTATGCTAGACTAGAGCTAATATCCCTAACAAATTAAGAAGAAACAGATGAACAGTATAATAGAAAAAAAGGTGCAATACTACATGAGGAGGCAGATTATAATAACAGAAAAAGAAAACTCTCATACACTGCTGGTGGGCATCACCAACTGGAATGACTTAAAAAAAAATAAAAAATTAGGCTCACTTTTATGAGGAGACAGTTGGCATTAATAGACCTGAATCATTACTAATCCAAAAGACCTTGAATTCTCAATTAAAACTCTTTATGTCTATCCGCACTTGCTACTAAATGATTACAGGACATATCTGTGTGTTTCTGGTTGCCCAATGTTTGAATCTTTTTCCTAAGCTGGCGTCAGGTCTTTTTAGAATTCATCTTGATGGAAGGCTTTATTAAACTTCCTTGTAGCCAAGAAAGTAAAATGACTTTTATTGCAACACTGTCACCAAAAGTGTGGAAACAAAGTAAATGTCCAACACAGAAACTTGTCAAATCAATTATGGAACATCCCTACAATATATAACAGGATACGATGCTACGGTTCAGTGAACAAAGCAGTAGACTTCCTAATCATACCATGTTTCTGGTATCTAAATTTAAAATAAGTTTATCTGTTAACTATGAAATCCCACTTTTAAGAATTTATCAGAGAGAAACACCCACACATACACACAAAGTAGAATAACATTTACTGCAACACTGTAAAAGCAAGTGAAGAAACAAGTTAAAGGCCCACCACTTACGAACTTATTAAGTCAACAATGGAATGTATAATGGGATATGATGCTGTATTAAAATGAACAAGGCAGCGCATTTGTTCATAACAATATGTTCATTTGTTCATAAAAGCGAATTTGTTCATAACAAATTCCAAGATATACTGTTTTTTTTTTTTAATAAAGGGGGTAGAGGGAAGGAAGGTTCAGAACAGAACAGCATGTAGAGTATGCAATCATTCATGCTTTTTAAGGGAGGTATTAATACATGTCAATAGACTATCTCTCCAAAAATATCTAAGAAACTGATTAACAGAGGTTGCCTCTGAAGAAACAGTGGACTAGAGATAAAACACTGGGAAGAAAAGTTACTTTTCACCATTGTATAACTTTTAAAAATCATGTGTAAGTACTTACTTTACCCAAAAAGGTAAAATGGCTGGGAAACTTAATAGATGAACAAGGAAAAAGACAAATACCCCAACAGTTGAGTACAGGAAAAAAAAAAAAAAAAAAAAACAGCCAAAGAGTACAAACAAGTCACAAAACTTGAAATGTAAATATCGAGTAAAGCCTATGAAAAGATGTTCAATCTCACCAGTTATCAAGAAAATATAAATAAAAAAGTTTCACTCATTAGACTGGGGAGAAAAAAATAAAAAGACCAACAGTATCCATCATTGCCATGGAGGTGGGAAATCATTTTGCAGTTATCTGTTCAAAGGAGGAAGTGTGCATGTTCTCTCGCCCACTGAGTCCACTTTGGGGATGCTAATTACAGAAATAACAGCACCTGCATAAAAAGATATGCTTACAAGGATCTTTACTATAACAATACTTGTAATCACAAACACCTTGAAACAACTCGAATGCTATCAAATGACAAACAGCCATATATTGTCTGACATGTAACCATAAGCTTGTACTATTTCTGTAAATGAAAAAAAAAATTAAAGACAAAAACCATAAATCAAGCCCTAACCTGAAGTCATCTTCTTCTTTTTCCTGTTCTGCTCCCTCTTCCTTTCAATTTGGCTCTCTTCTTTTTTCTCTTCATCTTGTAGCTCCGGATGAGTTCTTAATGCTCCACAATCACCTGGGACAGACTTTTTGTTTCCAAAAAAGTCCAGTCCCTGTAGCACCTCCGAGGAATCAAAGTCATATTTCCTTTTCCCTATCTAAAACCCAAAAAATTTTAAATGAAATCTGTGGACAGATTTGGCATTGTTATCACTCTAGCAGCACTGACAGTTAAGGATGTGGGTACAATGACTCCTAATATTTTTTGTCTTTCACCAAATATCTGCTGAGCTGACAAGAGTCTGAGCAAATGGAATCCAAGATGATACCTTTTCTGACCTTATAACAGTAATAATAATAAGCATAATAGCAACTAACACTTATAAGCATAACACTTATGCTTAATCTGCATAATCATAACACTGCATAATTAGATTTCTAAGCATGTTTAGATATATTAAATTCCTCCTTCCTTCAACAACCCTAACAAAGTAAACAGCAAAACTGCAGATGAGAAAAATCGAGGCATTAACAAGTTAAGTAACTTTACCACGGTCTCAAAACTGGTAACTGGTAGGCCCAGAATTTGAACTTAAAAAATCTGGTTCCAGAGTTCAAACTCTTAACAACTACACTATACCGTCAGAGAAAGAAGAAACACAGGTGTGGCAAACACACAAAAATGTCTCTAGTCCCAATATTAAAGTTGATATTCAAGATTTTCCACCACTGGGCCCCAACTTCTCTCGATTTATCACTCACTACTTCCCTTTTTAAGAGCGCCCATTTCAAATCGTTCTTCTCAATACTTAATACGCCGTGGAGTAGCGGGAATAAAAAGAACCATGCCCACGCAAGCCAAGACAAACCAGGGAAGACCACCATGAAATAAATAATCTGTTCTCTCTGTTTGGCGTTGTTGCTGTTTTTCAAATTCTTTTCCATCAGTTTCGGAGAAAGGATAATTTTTGAGAGTAAGATTCTAACGGTGCTTTGAATAAACTCAGAAGAGCGGCCAGCGGGGTGGAGTGGAGGTGAAATGTTTCCTGGCTAGACCCAACCAAGTCTACAGAAGGACAGGTAAACGGTTCATTCAGAAAGGCTGCGGTAAGCTGAACGCCAAAGGAGGGAAATGCCCCACAACCAGGCCTCGGGGGTCTCCGAGTGCGGGCTCCCCCAGCAGTCAGCAATTTCTCCGGCTCCCGCCCCTTCTCAGTCACTCGCGCTTCTGCCCACAATACCTGGAATCGAGCTGCGTCCGCCGAGAAGCGTCTCAAATCGAATTTGGCCCCCGCGCCGAGCCGGCGAAACAGATCGTGAGCATCCATCTTTACCCAGAAAGCTCCGCGGTCTCATTGCGCCTGCGCAGAGGACTTCCTCTCCCAGAAGGCCTAGGGCGGGCGGAAGTGGCTCGAGGGTGAGGGCGGAGGTTCCTGGTTGTGAGACGTCAGGCGGGTTTACTGACTTACTGTCTGTTGTTATTTGTTTGATTAAAAAAATATTTATCCAGATCTTCTTAGCCAGGCACTCACTGTTCTAGACTTTTAGGGATAGTTTGGTAAACAACACTCCACGAATCTCACCTCAGGAAACTTACATTTTAGCAATGATAGAAGATGCTAACAAACAAGCAGAATAATCCCTGAATCAGAAAAGTGATACGAGACAAGGGTTAAGAATGGAAACAGGGAGGTCAAAGTAGAAATGGTGGTGGTGGCTTGGACTAGGGTGGTGTCTGCTGCTGCTAAGCCACTTCAGTCGTGTCCGACTCTGCTACCCCATAGACGGCAGCCCACCAGGCTCCTCTGTCCCTGGGATTCTCCAGGCAAGAACATTGGAGTGGGTTGCCATTTCCTTCTCCAATGACATGAAAGTGAAAAGTGAAAGTGAAGTCGCTCAGTCGTGTCTGACTCTTCGAGACCCCATGGACTGCAGCCTACCAGGCTCCTCCGCCCATGGGATTTTCCAGGCAAGAGTACTGGAGTGGGTTGCCGTTGCCTTCTCCGGGGTGGTATCTAAGCTGATGGAATTAAATGGGTAGATTTGAGATATGTTTTGGAGGCAGATCTAAGTGCACCTGATGAATTTCATGTGAGCAAAAGAGAGGAATCACTCCTAGGTTTTTGTTTTAAAATATGGGGTAAGCGACATGCCGATTACTGAGCTAGGAAAGACTGAAGGAAGAACAGCTGTTTTGTGTGAGGGTGAGGCGTGGAAGGTGGAAATCAATTGTTATGTTTCGGGCATGTTAAGATGTCTCATAGATTTCAAGCGGCGGTTAAGTCCAAGTGAGTAGTTTATTCCCAGTCTGAACCTCAGGGGAAAAGGTCATGGCTAGAAAAATAAATTTAGGAGTCATCAAAATATAAATGGTACAATGGGATCATATCAAACAAGCATTTAACTTATTGAGTTATACATATTCAACCATAGAGTGTGAGAAATACTTTAAATTGTGTGGCTCCTTTACACTCAAGAAAAGCAAATGTGGAGTGAGGAGGAGGTGAGGACTGGGAGTCTGCTGTACCCTCTGATGGAGTTGGTCCCTAATTCTCTCATAGCAGGAGCAGCTTGTTGTTCCAATTGTGTCTGCTCTTTAAAGATATATAGTTTTCACAAAATGCGAAAGTTCAAGTACTTTTTCATCTATTGCTCAATGAAAACAATTGATCTCTGCATGGGAGGGGAAAAAATCAACTGAGTTTTTAGGAAATGGAGTATTGATCTTCAATTTGGCACATAAATATGGCCACAACCATATGTAAAATCAACATTTATGAAACCACAACTACTGTAGTATATGTGTGATTTAAGGAATTTCCAAGAATAGTTACACTTAATGAGTTTTTTCTCTATGAGCTGACTTTAGAACCCAATCCCTGTGTAAGTAGTGACAAACCTATATGTAAAAGCATGATCATAAATGTAACCACTTAGATTCTGTGAATAGGGAAGAGAAGAGAACCCAGAACTGACCTTTAGTGTACTCCAGCATTCAGAGATCAGGTAGAGGAGAATGTAATTATAAAAATTTGAGAGGCAATCAGTGATGTAAGAAGACAAGGAATGTGGTATTCTGGCAGCCAGACCAAAGTTTCAGAAAGAAGGTACTGATTAGCTGTATAAAAGACTGTTGAGAGACTGAACATGAAGAAAAAAGATCACTGCATTTGGCAACATGGCGGTCACTAGTGACCTGATAATTTCAGTGGCAGGGAGGATGGGAATGATTGAGTGGCTAAAGGTGGAGAACTGCAGACTGTGATGAAGCCAACTCTTTCTGAAGGTTTAGCTGAGACAGAAAGCAGAGAAGTAGAGTAGTAACTAGAGGCAGATAAGTGTTCAAAGGCAAGTTTTGCTTTTTGTGTTCAGTGTTTTAAAAGATGAGTGCTAAGGGAAATTTGTAAATTGCAAGGAATGATGCAGTGAAAAGATGAAAATTGTTGATGGAACAGAGAAGGGGAGAATAATGCGATGGACAAGGGATGTGATTTTTTCAGGAGTGTAGAAGGGCTGAGGAGGAGGAAGTGATATGAAGTAACATTCCATGTAGTCAAAGCTATGGTTTTTGAATGTATGAATGAATATGAGAGTATGCATGTTGAGAGTTGAGCCATAAAGAAAGCTGAGCGCAGAAGAATTTATGCTTTTGAAATGTGGTGCTGGAGAAGACTTGAGAGTCCCTTGGACTGCAAGGAGATCAAACCAGTCAATCCTAGAGGAAATCAGTTCTGAATATTCATTGGAAGGACTGATACTGAGGCTGAAACTCCAATACTTTGGACACCTGATGCAAAGAGCTGACTCATGGAAAAGACCCTGATGCTGGGAGAGATTGAAGGCAGGAGGAGAAGGGGAAGAGAGAGGACAAGGTTGGATGGCATCAACGACTCAATGGACGTGAGTTTGAGAAAGCTCCAGGAGATGGTGAAGGACAGGGAAGCCTGGCATGCTTCAGTCCATGGGGTCGCAAAGAATCGGACACGACTGAGTGACTGAACAACAACAACAATATTCTCTAAGAATGGGAAAATTTCTCTACTGGGGAAAAGCATAGTACCTCTGGGCAGAGAATGCCCATATGAGTTGGAGACAGTGAATTAAAAAAAGAGACTAATCAGCATGATTTAGCTGCTTAGATGAAAGTGTGAAGAAGTTGTATTGCTGGATTTAGCCAGGATTAAAGTTTTTCAGGTGTTTGTGGTAGAAGATTATGGCAGAACCCTGTACTCCCTCTCCTCAAACAAAAGTCCCTTGGGATTGATAGTCAACAAGGGTTTGAACTCCTGAGAACCAAGAAGGAAGGGAAAGTGCATAGGCATGGGTCTCTTTTATTAAGAATAATACTCTGCATTATATTAATAAACTAACTTGCTTCCCTTCTTTCAGAGGAAAGAGTTGTATTGAATGTTGAGTACGTGTATTTTACTTTCATAAGCATGTAGTTGAAGTTAAGTCTGAGTTTAAATTCCTCCCAGCCTCTCCGCCTGTTAGCTGTGACCTGGTCAAATTAACCACTCTTGGTCTAATTTCCTCATTTGTAAAATGAGGATTATGAAACCTATGACAGAATTGCTATGAGGATTAAGAAGCATTCATAAGGCAATGGTATGTAGTGGAAGGAGCATGGATTTTGGGTGTCAGAAAGACTTACGTGTGAATCATTGAATAATTTGATCTTCTTAGGTAGGTTATTTCACTGCTCTGTGCCTCAGTTTCATCACTGGTAAATGAGGATTATAGGATCATAATATCCACCTTGAAAACTAGGAGTAATATTGGTTCACCACACAGAGCTCAAATGGTGGGAACTGGCTCAGGATTCTCTCATCTATGTATCTGTCAATCATCTATCATTTATCTTTCTATATACCTGTCTATTTATCTATCTTATGTATCTATATTTGTCTATATTAGAAATATATGTTACATATATGCGTGTCTTATTATATAAAGCTTTTGGAACAAAATTTCAAACACAGTAGATGCTTAATAAATATTAGTCCTTATCTTTCTTGCAGTCCATTCTCCTAAAGCAATAGTGCTGTTTTTTTTTCTAAGCAATAGCTCTTGACCTTAACAGCATGAGAATACCCCGAGGAACTTAAAAAACAAAACAAAAGAAAACTGGGTGCCACCCCCAGAAATACTGGTTTAATTGTTCTGGAGTAGCTCTCTGGCCTATAATTTTTGAAAGCTTCTGAAGTGAATCTAACTGCTGTCAGGGTTAAGAATCACTGCTAGAGTCATCTTTTGAAAGCCCAAGTGAGACTATGTTGCTTCTCTGCTTAAAAATTTCTCGTGACTTCTGTGGTGGTCTAGTGGATAGGAATCTGCCTGCCAATGCAGGGGACACGGGTTTGATCTGGTCTGTGTGCCACAACTACTGAGCCTGTGCTCTAGAGCCGCAACTACTGAGCCTTCTCGCTTCCAACTACTGAAGCCTGCGTACCTAGGCTAGAGCCCATGCTTCACAAGAGAAGCCACGGCACTGAGAAGCTTGCACACAGCAACAAAGAATAGCCCGCACATTGCAGCAAAGAGTACCCCCACTCGCCGCAACTAGAGAAGGCCCGAGTGCAGCAGTGCAAACCAACACAGCCAAAAATAAATCAATTTTTAAAAATTTCTCATGATTTCCCGTCATCTACTGAGTGTGATCTGAGCTCATGTGGCATGTATGCTAGACCCCATGCAGTGATTCTCAACACTCTCAGGACACATGACACACTCTCATAAATAACTTTGGCTTGGGTTCAACTGCCTCCAGTTTTTTACTTGCTAGTTGTGTGATCTTAGGCAAGTTACTTATCCTCTCTAAGCTTAAATTTTATCATCTAATTTCAGCTATGCTTCTTCTAACTCTGAACCTGTACCTATTTTTCTTTCTTCTTGGAATGTCCTCTCTCTTTTTGCACTATGGCAAACACCTTATCTTCAAAATTCAGTTTTATGAGTTATGATTATCAGGACTTCCCAGATGGCTCAGACGGTAAAGTGTCTGCCTACAATGCGGGAGACCTGGGTTCAAACCCTGGGTTGGGAAGATCTTCTGGAGAAGGAAATGGCAACCCACACCAGTATTCTTGCCTGGAAAATCCCATGGACAGAAGAGCCTGGTAGGCTACAGTCCATGGGGTTGCAAAGAGTCGGACACGACTGAGCGACTTCACTTTCATGATTACCAAAGGGGTGGGGGGGCATGAAGGGATAAATTGGGAACTTGAGATTAACATATATTTTATATATATATATATGTATATGTATATGTATATGTATATATATATATATATATATATATATATGTAAACTGGATAAACAACAAGGGTCTATTGTATAGCTCAGGGAACTATATTCAATGTCCTGTAATAACCCATAATAGATAAGAATCTGGGGACTTCCCTGGTGATCGAGTGGTTAAAACTTCACCTTCCAATGATCCAAAATCTTGAAAACAATATGGAGTTACAGATAAACAGCCTGGAGACAAGGATTGAGAAGATGCAAGAAATATCTAACAAGGACCTAGAAAAAATAAAAAAAACTTCATCTTCCAATGCAGGAGGTGCATCATCCATCCCTGGCTGGGAGCTAAGATTCCACATGCCTCCTGGCCAAAAAACCAAAAAACATAAAACAGAAGCAACATTGTAACAAATTCAATAAAGTCTTATAATGACCCACGTAAAAAAAACTTTAAAAAAAAGATTCTGAAAAAGAATATATATATGTGTATAGGTGTGTGTGTGTGTGTATACACACATATAAAACTGAATCACTTTGCTGTATACCCGAAACATTGTGAGTCAGCTATACGTCAATTGAAAAATCAGTTTATGTGTTCTCTGCTAAGAAGCTTACCTCGAATGTCCCCTTCTTGACATAGTCCATCTTCTTTCTTTGAGTTCTTATGCCACTTTGTAAATGTCTCTATTTTAGCTGTTGCATGTTAATTGTTTTCCACATCATCACATACCAAACTGTAAGCTTTTTGAGGGCTGAGCCTGTATCTTATTTATTTTCATATTATGTTGGCCTAGCATGGATACTGTTTCATCCTGAAGTGATCAATAAATTTTGTTGAATGATGAAGTGAAATAAAATAGACAAAGATTCTTGAAATTGCCAATCTTGTGGACTCAGGAAAGAACCTATATCTTTTGCTTGGTGGTTTGTAATAAATTGTGGCTGAGCGAGTGAATAACGTCAAATGAAAACTGTCAGACTGATACCATTTTCTACTGTGACAATGTCCAGCTGACTCATTAAAGGACCATTTCCCCTTGAGAAAAAAACAAAACAATTAAAAACCATCGTCAATAAAAGTGGTAAGGACTTTGAATCATGGTTTTATATAACTGGAATTTCTCCAAAAACCAGTATGGTCTGACTGGTAGACACACATGGTTTCTCAGCTGTAGCAAGTGAGTACACAAACTTTGTATAACACTGCAGTGGAGTTGGTTGGGATATCTTGTTGTTATGGGCAGAGTGACCACTGCATGCCCTAAAAGTATGTTTTTGAAAATCTTTTTTTCCTCCACTCCCTGCTTCTCATTCAGAGAACTTTGTTATTGTTTTCACAGGGTGCTTGGCATGAATTTGGGCCTGGAGATGCAGAGATAGATATAGTTCTTGTTTTCAAGTAGCTTAAAATCTGCTAAGGATAGTGACTAAAGTCTATTAGAACCTGTTTTCAAACAGAGCAAGCACTGTAATATGAGTTATAGCAGGTAAGGGAGTGTTTGGGCTGTGGTGTCAGAATGGGTTGGACCTCTTAGGAAACTAGAAAAGATTTGTAGAGGAGATAAAGCTTTCAAACCCTTAAAAAAAATTGATGTTGATGAGTTAGATGACAGGCAAAGCTCTTCTGAATAAAGGGAAGAGTAGCAACAAATGTAAGCGGTTATGATGATCCCTGTTGTGTTTGGGGATCTACTAGTGGTTCAACAAAACCAGAAGTGGATGATGCAGCAAGAGATGGAGCTGAGCAGGTGGGTAAGGACTAGCTCCTGTACACCTTGTGAGCACGCCAAAGAGCTTGGACTTGATCTTGTAGGCACTGAGAGCCCTTAAAGGATGTCAAATCAGTGGTATAAACAGCGTTTTAATTTGAAAAGATCACGCTAGCAGCAACATGGAAGGGAGGCAAGTCTGGAGGCAGGGAGGTCAGAAGAACATCACAGTAACAGTCGAGTGAGGGAAGAAGGCTGTAGCAAAAGGAAAGAGGAGAAAGCAGATCAAAAGAATGTGAAGGTTGTGATGTTGATCGCACTCCCTTAGTGACTGGATGTAGGAAGACAGGGAGAGAGGAGCAGCTCCCAGGTCTTGAACTTTGGTGACTGGGTGAGGGGGGCTCTGTTTATGTGGATGGGAAATATTGGAGGGCTAGGATAGTGTAAGAGCAATATAATAAAGTTTAATTTTAGAAAATTTAATTGCATTTAATTATTTTATTGCTTTACAATGTTGTGTTAGTTTCTGCTGTACAATGAAGTGAATCAGCTATATGTACACATATATCCCCTCCCTCTCGGACCTCCCTGCCCCTATCCCACCCATCTAAGTCATCAAAGAGCACCGAGCTGAGCTCCCTGGACTATACAGCAGCTTCCCACTATCTATTTACACGTGGTAGTGTATATAGTAAAGTTTAATTTTTACAAAAATTATTGTAGGGCTTCCCTGGTGGCCCGGTGGTAGAAAAATCTGCCTGCCAATGCAAAAGACACAGATTTGATTCCTGATCTGTAAAGAATCCCACATGCTGCAGAGCAGTTAAGCCCATGTGCCACAACTATCGAGCCCATGTGCTGAAACTACTGAAACTCGTGTGCCCAAGAGCCTTGCAATGAGAAGCCACAATGAGAGGAAGCGGTGCAATGAGAAGCCTGCAAGAAAAGGCACTGCAATGAGAAACCTGTGCATAGCAACTAGAGAGTAGGCCCCACTTGTCACAACTAGAGAAATAAAATAAAATTTTATTTTATTATTTATTTTTATTTTTGGCTGTGCTAGGTCTTTATTGCTGTGCCTGGGGTTTCTTTAGCTGTAGAGAGTCAGAGCTACTCTCTGACTCAGGCTTCTCATTGCAGTGGCTTCTCTTATTGCAGAGCACGGATTCTAGGCACATGGGCTTAAGTAGTTGTGGTGCATGAGCTTAGTTGCCCTGAGGCACATGGAATCTTTCTGAACCAGGGATCAAATCTGTGTCTCCTTCACTGGCAAGCTGACTCCTATCCACCGTACCACCAGGGAGTCCTAAGGTTTAGAGAACGATTGAGTTTGAGATTTCTGTGAAACACCTAAGTGGAGTTTTCTAATGATCATTTGGAAATAGGAATTACTAGTTCTTTGCAAAGGGAGCTAGAAATTTCTAGATTACAGCTTCAGGGTCTTGTAGGTAACAAATCTGCAATCATTCACACTTAGACAAAAATCTCACTTTCCCGGGGGCTAATTTTTCAATATCAAATTCTCAAGCCTGATCAATACTCTAGAACTTTAGAAATCCATTTCTAAACAGAAAACATTTCTGTTTTGCCATCAAGTTGAATGTACAAAATGTTAAGAGTCAAAAGTATAGAATGTACTTTTCAGGTTTTAATGACAGTAATGTGTGTGCTTAGTCGCTCAGTCGTGTCCGACTCTTTGCGATCCCATGGACTGCAGCCCTCCAGGCTCCTTTGTCTGTGGGGATTGTCCAGGCAAGAATACTGGAGTGGGTTGTCATGCCCTCCTCCAGGGGATTTTCCTGACTCAGGAATCAAACCAGGGTCTGCTGCATTGCATGCGAATTCTTTACTAGCTGAACTACCAGGGAAGCCCCTTAATGACAGTAAATGCAGTATGAATATGAGCACTCAAATATGCTTGTAACCAGACCAGAATTCAAGGAAGCATTGCCAGGACCAAAGCTGACCTCATGGTGGCACTCCAGTCTCACTGGAATAAAGGGCTCTGGCATCATCCTATTCACCTCTAAGTGGACAGTCCACACTGAAGTAAAGAGCTGGCAAAAATTCTGTGTCCACAGACCCCAAAGTTAAACTTTCTGGGAGAATTTACAGGGAAGGATGTGTGTGTGTGTGTGTGTGTGTGTGTGTGTGTGTGTGTGTGTGTGTGTGTTTTAATCCACTCTGATCTAAGGCTGGATCAGCACATAGGGTATGATATGGTAGAAGGTCTCCATCCAAAAAAGAAATTTCACCAGGGTACACAACTAACCAAAATAATATCCTCATTATTATTTCATAATAATTAATAATAAATAGCTACATGTATTGGTGGGCTTCTCTGGTGGCTCAGTCGGTGAAAAATCCACCTGCTAATGCTGGAGACTCAAGAGACATGGGTTTGATCCCTGGGGGTCAGGAAGATCTCTTAGAAGAGGGCATGGCAACCCACTCCAGTACTCTTGCCCGGAGAATCCCATGGACAGAGGGGCCTGGAGGGCTACAGTCCATGGGGCTGCATAGAGTTAGAAACGACTAAAGCGACTGAGTACTCACACACAGTGAGGACCCCTATTGTGAATTTGAGGCCTCTTCCTGAAACTCTTCACCACCTATAAGAAACATATTTACATAGTCGTGAAATATGTCCCATGGGGTATTTATTAATTATAAACCAAAAAATAGCAAATTTACAGTGGAGAAATCTAGCTGGTATGTTGAGACAGTGAAGTATAAATAAGAAAGCAAATGCAGTAAAATACCAATATTTGTGCCATAGAGAGATTCTTTTCCTTTCACAATGGAAAAAACTAGGGTACTGTGAGGAGCTGTTGACCTGATTGGCCAGCAGTGGAGCAGAGGACTAATTTCTATCTTTGATCTTCATCTGTGAAAGCCCAAATCCCACAAAAGTTTCCAAATGGAAGATTTACCTTTCTAAGGGGTAGAGAATTATTGGTGAATCCTAGACTATATAAATGGAGAAGGCAATGGCACCCCACTCCAGTACTCTTGCCTGGAAAATCCCATGGCCAGAGGAGCCTGGTAGGCTGCAGTCCATGGGGTCGCTAAGAGTCAGACACGACTGAGCGACTTCCCTTTCACTTTTCACTTTCATGCATTGGAGAAGGAAATGGCAACCCACTCCAATGTTCTTGCCTGGAGAATCCCAGGGACGGGGGAGCCTGGTGGGCTGCCGTCTATGGGGTCGCACAGAGTCGGACACGACTGAAGCGACTTAGCAGCAGCAGCAGCAGACTATATAAAGGAAGACTCCCAAGTGAAAGACACAAATAATAAAACTCCAGGATAATATTATTGTACTGACCATAGACAGCAGAGGTGGGAGTTAGTTGTCCTTACTCCTACAGTGCTTAACCAAGAGTGTCCAATCATATTTATACAGCATTTTTTAAATGCCTAATGGACATCAAAGCCAAAAAGCTTCTCTGCCTCTCTTGGGGTTAATGTGAGCATTTTGTACATTGTCACCCTGATAGAATGACCAATTTGCCTGGTTTATTTTTTTTGCTTTTTTTTTTTCCTTTAAAGAACTGTTCTTTTAGTGAGAAGGAAAAGATGTCCAGAGAAGCTTTTTGTTCAATGTGTCGGTGTTTGCATGATTTACAGTATAATTAACCAGCCCTGTAGCACCAGCCGACCAGCTCCTTTCACTATTCATCATGTTTCCAGTGACTTCAGATCATCAGCTCTACTGGGAGGAAATACCTCCTCCTTAGAGATGTAAAAATATTGTGTCCCTGATCATTCCCACAGGCGGAATGTGACCCATCTTTGTATTAGTGTTGTTTTTCAGACCTAAGGGATTCCTCCCCTACCCTGTTATTTTTGCCCATCATTATTCTCAGAGCTAAAATGTAATTAAGTATTGCATGCAAAATCTAATAATACTTAGGAGGAATTTTGCTATTTGATTGCTTATAGTTACTAGAACATATTTGTTAAGATATAAAAGTCTGTAACTCAAAATCTAAAACAAAACATCTATTCTAACAAATGCGTAATAAATATCATCACAAAAACTATTTTAAATCTCTATATTCAAACCTTGCTAGGTACCTAAAAAACTTCAAAGGTGTCTACTTTGGGTCCAATAACTCTACTTCTAAAATGTTATCCTAAATATACCCCTCCAACAATATGAAAATACAAATGCACAAGGTTAACCATTGCAGTACTGTTTGATTTGCAAAATATAGGACACTATAAATGCCCATTAGAGGAAAGAGATTGAGTAAAGTATTGGTACAAACACGTAATTGAGTGCTATATATCTGTAAGAAAGACTGAAGATGATGTCTACAAACCCACAAGGAATAATTTCAAGGATATACAATTCAGTGAAAAAAAGCAAAGAACAAAAGAGTATCTATAATATGCTACCTTTTGTGTAAGAAAAAAAAGGAAGTGAGAAAATACACAAGTAACTTTTTTGACCAAAAAGCAAACCAGGAAGGATAAACCAGAAATTAATGAAATTACTGTTACTTACAGGAAATGGTTGGGAATGAGGTTGAAATGGTGAGAAGACAGAAAGTAATATTTCTCTTGAATATTCCTCTTTGTATAGTTCTGTCTTTTGGAGCCATGTTAACGATTCATATATTAAGCAGAACACTTACACACAAAAAGAGGAAAAGCCTAAAAATGGAATACAAATAAATCAGCTTAGGTTTTAAATGAATAATCACGTGGAAAAACGTGTATACATGTGGGACAGAGAATTAACCGTACCCAAGGAACTTTAGAATATAATTATTTTTGCTATATACTCTCAGACTGAAGAAAAAATGAATTGTAAATGAATATTAAACTGTAATTGACTTGGTTTTTTGCAATAGTTGGGTTTTTTTTTGGTAGCAATTCTAAAACTACTTTCTGTGTATTCCGAGATTGGGTAAATAAATAAACATATAGATATATTATGGACAATGAGTTCAAATTTCTCACTGAGAGAAAAGGGCTTTACAAATATGGAAAGAAAGAAGAGTAGAATGAATTCTATATATTGGATTAGAACTGGACATGACAATCCTTCCAGTGAGAAAGTCCAGCAGCAGTGTCACCCTAGGAGCAACTTAGCTTCTAAATTCAGTTTGCTAATAAAAAGATCCATGGCTCCTTGAAGGATTGGCTGATTCTAGAGCTAGATCTGGAAAGAACACACACAAATATAGGAAAAGTCTAAAATGGAATGCAAACAAATCAACCTAATGGTTTTAAATGAATAGTACAATCACTTGGAAAAGCAGGTATATGAATATGAGACAGAAAATTAACTGAACCCAAGGAATTTAGAATACATTTTTTGCTATATGCTCTCAGACTAAAGAAAAAAATGAACTGTAACTAAATATTAAACTGTAATTTGCTTGGGTTTTTGCAATGGTTGGGGGTTGGGTTTGTTTGGTTTTTTGGTAGTAATTCTAAAACTACTTTCGGTGTATTTGAGATTGGGTAATTACTTATGGACAATGAATTTCAAATTTCAAAGAACAAGATGAACCTTGAACTCATTGTATTAAATGAGTAAATTAGGAAATGCTCAAAAAATGGTAGGACATATCAGAATGACAAAAAAAGCTACACTGAGAGACTTATCTGGCAGTCCAATGGTTAACTCTAGACTTCCATTGTAGGGAGCTCAGATTAGATCCCTGATCAGGAAACCAAAATGCCGCATGCCTCATGGCAAAAGAAAAAAAAGAGCTACACTAAAGGGACTAGTACGAGCCAAATCTGGGACAATTAAACATAAATAAACAATGAAAGTCGGGTATTATAATCCATTGAGTAAAATAAGAATATATCAACATATAAATAAGTGAAAAGAGTAAATAATGTGGAAGAAGATAAAGTGAGTCCCAGTAGAATGTCAGCTAATAAACATAGAAAGAATGATGGAATTAAAAAAAATCACACGTACACAAAAGAAAAAAAAATCACTATTTGGCAACCGTCACTGTAATAATTGAATCATTGATGGATGGTAAAATGAGTGGGTGAAATTTGGATGAGAAACAGGATATTTACATGACAAAGTATGTTCTCACAAGATATTATTAATTACGAAGAGAAAAGTAGTGAATTTAGAGTGGAGAAATTGTCAGACACCATGTTAACAAAATGATTGAAGTAAATGATAATGCAAATTAATAAAATAACAATATTTGGGAAATCTTGGTGATACATATACAGGAATTTTGGGTACTATTTTTACAACTTTTCTGTAAGTCTGAGATTATATGAAAATAAAAGGTTAAAAAAGGTAATTAAAGCACTTTTGAGGTGTTTGCTAGGCTATAGAAAGACAAAGGTTATAATCAGTATGCTGCTGCTACTGCTAAGTCGCTTCAGTCGTGTCCGACTCTGTGCGACCCCACAGACGGCAGCCCACCAGGCTCCGCCGTCCCTGGGATTCTCCAGGCAAGAACACTGGAGTGGGTTGCCATTTCCTTCTCCAATGTATGAGAGTTAAAAGTGAGAGTGAAGTCGCTCAGTCGTGTCTGACTCTTAGCGACCCCATGGACTGCAGCCTACCAGGCTCCTCTGTCCACGGGATTTTCCAGGCAAGAGTACTGGAGTGGGGTGCCATTGCCTTCTCTGGATAATCAGTATATAGGAAGTTAATTCTGCTTGCCTCCTTGGCAGACCAGTTTATGGAAAGTCATTGTTGGGGAGTAGGGTGTGGCAGGAGGGCAAAAATTTTATTAGGTGTTCCCTTGAATGATATTTTAAAAATTCTTTTTGAAATAATATAAACCTGTTGAAAAATAATTTTTGATAGCAATTAGAAATATGTGTATATAGCTGAATCATTTTGTTGTACACCTGAAACTAACACACCATTGTAAGCCACCTATACTTCAATAAAAATAAGATAAAATAACAAAACATATAACTAATTAAAAATGAAGCTTTTCTATACGTAAAATCTAAGCAAGAGAATTCTATAACCATTTAAAGACTACTATGCAAAATACTGTATAAAAATAAAAGCACACTAAAAAGCTGGTAATTAACTGAAATAAAAATCAATGTGATGTTCAAAAAAATAAATAAATAAAATTTAAAACTCTCTACTATGTACCAGAGACAAATTCTTTTTCTAGTCTTTAAATAACTGGATGCAGATTTAAATCTGCATAAAACATAAAAATGTAAAAATCAAAGAGATTTTAAAGCATTTAGAATGAAGTAATTTCTATTCTCTTCCTAAATAGTAAATTTAATAGAGATTTTTGATTATGATGGCACTTATAAAGCTTTGATGTTACCGATGCAGACACATACTCCAAAACTATTTTTTTCTGTCACATAGAAATAAGTCAAAGATCATTGAAAAGAACTGTCCTAGGTAACAAATACTACTACTGCAATGACTTGTTAGACACTGTTCTAAATATTGTTCAAATATTAATAATCCATTTAATGTCACTGCAACCCTGTCTAATAGTGTCTAATAGAGCAGTGGACACTATTATTAGACTCAGTTTATAACTGAGAAAATCAAGGTTCTCAAACTTTCTTGATTAATTGTGCTCTTAGTGTCTCAGTAGTTTTTTCATGGCAACCCAAGCCAATACCTAACAATTCCATTAATAGATTTGTTAGGGCCAAATATCTTAACATCTTCCCTTGAACACAGGGCTTCCCTTGTGGCTCAGCCTGTAAAGAATCTGCCTGCAATGTGGGAGACCTGGGTTTGATCCCTGGGTTGGGAAGATCCCCTGGAGAAGGGAAAGGCTACCCACTCCAGTATTCTGACCTGGAGAATTCCATGAACTGTGTAGTCCATGGAGTCGCAAACAGTTGGACTCGACTGAGCGACTCACTATCCACTATCACTATCTTAACATCTATCTGTGATTTCACAACTTAGTAGCCATTAAAAATACATGTAAACTGAAAGAGAAAATATATTCTTATTTTATTGTTAAATAATCATCAGTTCAGTTCAGTCCCTCAGTCGTGTCTGACTCTTTGTGACCCCATGGACTGCAGGACGCCAGGCTCTTCTTCCAGGCAAGAATACTAGAGTGAGTTGCCATGCCCTACTCCAAGGGATCTTCCTGACCTAGGGATTGAACCCACATCTCTTGCGTCTCCTGCATTGGCAGGCGGATTCTGTCCAGCTTTGAAAACTTTGAGCTCAGATCAGACACTGCCACACTCATTTCCTGTTCCACACTGATATTCATGCAGTACTTGCTTTTCATCACAACTGCAGAAAATCCAACTTCTCAAAGACATGACATCACAGGGACTTCCCTGGTGATCTAATAGTTAAGACTTCTCAGTCCCACTGCAGGGGGCCCGAGGTTGCATCCCTGGTTGGGGAACTAAGATCTCAGATTTCAAATGTCATAACTAATGAGCCCACACACCACAACTAGAGAAGACTGTGGTCATCGAAGAGCCAGCACCGCCAAAAATAAATAAACAAAATTATAAAAAAAGAAAAGACATGACATTATCAAAAGGATAATAGTCTAATGCTGGAACTATGATCTATCTTGGTGTACTAGAAGTTCATGTGGTTTCAAACAGATGTTGAGTATCACTGTGTTGCCCTTGAAACTTTAAAATATTCTATGTTGCCCCATTAACTTTCCGCTGTGGCATTCTATAGTCCCTTGGGGCACAGTTTGAGAACTGTGGATCTAACACAGAATTATTACTCAGTTTGGTGGACAAAAATTCTTAGAGGAAAATCAAAGTTAGAGTAGTGTGAACATTAACAAATTGACGAAAGAGTTAATATTTTACGAATCTTGTTCTCCATGTATCTCTTCAATGCATGTTTTTTATTTTGTTTTTATCTGACTGCTTTGAGATAGATTATTTTAAAAGAATTTTATTGAAATAGTTGATTACAATATTTTATTAGCTTCAGGCATACAATATAGTGATTCAATACTTTTATAGATTATATGGCATAGACTTCTATTTTGCAGATAACAAAACAGAAACAGAATCATCTGGAATGAACAATAAAATGTTCACATCATATAGGTCAAAGGTAAATGCTGGCATTTAAGGAGTGGGGAGCAAGGACAGTGCATGATAAATGGTTTAGCTGATAATATATGCAATAAAAATATTTTATGCTACCAAGCACAGAGAGTGAACTCAAGGAAGTTTGCAGCTTTAACTGAACCTCTCTTTTAAGCAAACTGAAAACCTGAATGTTTTAAACCATTATACAGGGGCTTGATTATTTTACAAAAAAGTATTATTTAAGATTCCTTGATACATCTAAAATATGATGTGGTTCACTGATATTAAAATGAATGCTGAATTTTTTTTAACGCATTAGTTGATAAAATATCTCTCTGCTGTTTATGTTGCATTTTGAGTTTCTTTTCAAAAATTTGTATTTATTTGTTTATTTTTGGCTGTACTGGGTCTCCATTGCTGCACACGGGCTTTCTCTAGTTGTGGCGAGCAGGGGCTACTCTCTAGTTGGCATGTGTGGGCTTCTTACTGTGGTAGCTTCTCTTGTTGTGGAGCATGGGCTCCAGGGCCTGCAGGCTTCAGTAGTTGTGGCACATGGGCTTAGTAGCTTTGGGGGCATGTGGAATCCTCCTGGACCAAGGATCGAACCCATGTCTTCTGCATTGGCAGGCAGACTCTTAACCACTGGATCACCAGAGAAATCCTGCATTTTGAGTTTTCTGTCTTTTAGGAGGATAGGAAGTAACAATTCATCTCCTAATTGTCAACAGAGGGAAATGACATACAGAGAGAAGCAGTGAGTTTATTTAGCATTGTGTATTCAGAAATGAAAAGGCATCTCCTACTCATTTGGGTTGTAAAAAAATCGTGTTAAAAATTGCATCTGACATTTTATTACTTAACAACTATAGTTCTTTTCACAATAAGGTGATAATATATAAAAATCAATACATAAAATCTAAAGTTCCCAGTTCCACAAGATTTTGCACTAGAGTTACTGTATGTGATTGTTGCCCAAGAATTTAAGTCTCAATTCTATTGACTGTACTGACATAGTGAAGATGTTGTTGTTTAGTCGCTAAGTCATATCTGACTCTTTTTCACCCCATGGACTGGGGCCAGCCAGTCTCCTCTGTCCATGGGATTTTCCAGGCAAGAATACTGCAGTGGGTTGCCATCTTCTACTACAGGGGATCTTCTCGACCCAGGGGTCGAACCCACGTCTCTTGCATCTCCTGTATTGCAGGGAGATTCTTTACTGCTGAACCACAGGGGAAGCTCATAGTTAACATAATGCCAGTGTGTCCCATGAGTGATATGATGAAAATAGGCTTAATAACTTATGGAAGGAAATGCTTACTCCTGTTTTATTCCAATGGCCACAATAAAGGGTTCATTTTGATTAGTGTAACTTCAGCTCGTTGTTACAGCATGAAGAATCAAAGAAAGTTTCATTTCACTTTGTCATCTTCATTTCAATGGCAGATTGACTCAACAAATCTGGGGTTCCTGGAGCACTGAGGGAAATACCACTGAGGTGTCTCTGCAAAGTTATTCTGCAGCCCAGACTGAAATATCTTCCTTGGGGCCTCTGCTATTTTACTTCATCTATCTATTTATTTTAATTTATATTTTAATTGGAGTGTAATCGCTTTACAATGTTGTGTTAGCTTCCTCTGTACAGCGAAGTGACTCAGTTATACATATACATGTATCCCCTCTTTTTTAGATTTCCTTCCCGTTTAAGGTCGCCAAGAGCCCTGAGCAGTTTCCTGTGCTCTACAGTAGGTGCTCACTAGTTATCTATTTTATCTGGGATTCTTGAAGATGGAAACAAAGGCATTTCCCTGAGTCTTTGCGAAAAGCAGGGAAAGCTAAGATAATCCCCCATGGCGAAGTGGTCTTTTTATAGATCTGAATACTTAGGTCTATGGTCTGGGTGTCCTGAACAATTGTCTTCATGACTGTGAGCCATAGTTCACTATCTAAAGTTTCATTTAAGTATCATGATGAATTGGCTGCAACAAGTAGATGGGGGAGGAATGTGAAAGAATTTGTATAACAAAGAACCATAAGTCATCTCTGGTACAGTGGGCCCCCTTCTCCCCCAGCCTGTGGGCTTGTCCCGGGAGCTGCAGGGAGAAAGATGGAGTGGGAGTAGGGCCTTCCAGTGGTAGGCTACAGCAGCCCGTGGACCTGGGGAAGCCATTTGTCCCCAGACAAACCCTTCTTAAAGTATCATCTACTCTTCATGAAGAAATATCCGTCAAGTGAGTGCCCTCTGTGTGCAAGGCACCGTTCTAGATGCTCTCAGGCTAGGAGGAGAGGGGAGGGGGGAAGTAGGACCAGGATGAGTCCCTGCCTTACTATTTATTGGTCATGGTTATGACAAGGGCTCTGCCCCCTTCTTCAGCATAAACGCTGGTACATAATCAGGTGCGTGCTTCACTTTGTGAAAGAGAAATACTTCTGAGCCTTTCTGGCATGCAAATAAATTTCCATCAAGTCAATCTCCTTTACATTCTCCGTAAAGCCAACCCTGACATCTTCATCTTTCCCTACATTCCCGGAGCCCTCTCCTTGTTCATGTACTTTGTGTCTTTCTTGGTAGGCCTTTCGCCCCCCTTTTAAATGTTTATCTGATTTATTTATTTAGCTGTGCTGGATCTTAGTTGCAGTTGTGGTATGCAGTATCTTTAGTTGTAGCATGTGGGATCTAGTTCCCTGACCAGGGATCCCCGACTGGGCCCTCTGCATTGGAAACGTGGAGTCTTAGTCACTGGCCCACCAGGGAAGTCCCTTGGTAGGCCTTTCTGATGCAACTGACATAGAGTGAGAAGTGAAAAAAGCCTGGGCTCTGGAACCAACCAGGCTCAAATCAGAATCCTAGCTCTGCTACTCAATAGCCACGTGTGACCGGGTTAGTTTCTTAACACAGCTAAGCCTCAGTTTCTTCTGTAAAATGGGGATAAAAATAGTTCCTATTCTTTAGGACACTGGGAGAATTAAATGAGATGATGTATGCTGGCATTTAGAAAATGCCTGGCTAGATAGTCAGCATTCAGGAGTTGTTAGTCACCACTATTAGGTGCTTCACAGATGATTGCTTTATAGGTGAGGAAACCAAAGCTCAAGATTTAATAACCTAGGTACATTATAACTTGGAGGAAGTATGGCAGTCTGTTTAAAAACTCTAGAGTCAAATAGACCTCATTCACATTCCTTCTCTGCCATTTATCATGTATGCAACCCTGAACACATAATTTGATTTCTCTTAGACTTCATTTCTCTATTTGTAAAATGGAGATGATGATTGCTAATAATTTCTGCTTCACGCTTATTATGAGGATTAAATGAGATGATGTGTGTAAAGTGCTTGGCACAAGAAATGCACTCAGAAAACAGGAGTCACTCTTATTACCAAAAATCACCCAGTTGACAAGTGACAAGACCTGGATTTAATGGCTCTGAATCCTAAGTGCTTATCCTTTTCTACTAAACTCACTCACCAGCTCCTTTGCTCTCTGAGCTAGACTTCTAAGGAATTAGTAGATGTAATCAACATTTGGAAGGCTTTTTCTGTTGCAATGCGCACGTGTGTGTGCTAAGTCGCTTCAGTCATGTCGAACTCTTTGCGGCCCCATGGACTGTAGCCCGCCAGGCTCCTCTGTCCATAAGATGCTCCAGGTAAGAATACTGGAGTGGGTTGCCATGCCCTCCTCCAGGGGATCTTCCCAACCCAGGAATCGAACCTGCATCTCTTATGTCTCCTGCATTGGCAGGCAGGTTCTTTTACTACTACTGCCACCAGAGAAGCTCCTTTTCTGTGCAATGAAAGTTCTTTATTTTCCTCTTCTGATGATTGGTTTGTATTTTTTTCACAAATATGTACTCACACACCCATAATCTTGAACTAGCCTTTCCCTTCCTCATCAGTGGAATATAAATATTTATTGATTTTCCAACCTCATAGAGGAATAGCTAACATCTCCAAGGAACAGAACACTGCCTTCACCCACATGAACTTTTCAAAGTGCTTGCCTTTGAAAGAGATCATCATCCCGGAGAAAATATTACAGGGACTTTCTTATGATGAGGTTTGGACTAAAATTCAAGTTTGTGGAATGAGGCCCAGGTGAAAAGGAAAAGCCAGAGCTCACCTTCTTCTTTCCAGCCAGCCCTGCCTCCAGTTACTGCCCGCTCCTCATCCCAGGAGGGGAGAGAGCCCAGCCTAGGGTCAAGGAGTGGTGACCAGGTTAGCAACAAGGGCAACAGGGGGAGGAGACAAAAGAACAGAAAGTAGCAGCGGCTGGCTGAATGCCTGAGCATGTTTCTTTGCTGAAAGAGAATGGCCGGACAGCGATTCAAACTGAGAGAGAGGAGGGTGGAGGGAGGAAGAGGACAGCTAATGGATGGGGTGGCCCAGCAGGGGTCAGAGGTCAGGAGGGCACTCAGGGAACTAATTGGCCACTCTGTGCATATTCACTTTCTGCTTCTAGCCTACAGCTGGGCCTGGGGGCAAAGCGATATGGAGGAAGCTGGCTGTATTTTTTTTATGTCCTGAGATTCTAGGCCAATGAAAAGCAAGTGAGATAAGGACCTTCTTTCCTTTTCCAGGAACACTTTTTCCTTCTTGCAAAGGAAAATGCTGAAGGTTCCACTTCACTCATTCATGCATGCATGCATTTCTTCTTTCCCTTCTCCTCTTTCCTCTCCTCCTCCTCCTTCATCATCATTGTCATCATTATCTCCATACGTTAATTGGATGCCCTAGGAAATGTTATGCTGGGCACATTCATAAGGTGAGAAAGGATCCACCCTGAGCTTGGATCACAGATAATTAGTTAGGTCTGGGCTTCAGGGATCATTTAGTCCAACTCTCTTGTTTCAGACTCATGGAAGTGAGGAAAGCAATTTGCTCAAACTCGAAGAGAAAGGAGTAGAGGAGGGAGCGGAGCTCAGGTCTTCTCCCTCCTGGGCAGGAGATTTTTTTCCATGACATTCTTCTCAGAAACATATTAACTTTGAAAACCTGAGCAGACTGGGTAACAGCTCAGCCTCTGGGGCAGACAGCCTGAGCTAGAATGCTGGCTGCTAGCTTTGGGACCTTAGGATCCTTACTTAAACTTTCAAGGCAGCAAGTTGCTCATCTGTAGAAAAACAGGGTTGTTATGGGGATTAAGTGAGCTAAATGCATGTAAGGTGAGCATATGCTTCGATGAATGTTAACTATTACTACTGTTATTTCTTCAGAGCCCAGCATAGACTGCACTTATAGTGATAAACACGTAACACAATGAATATCGACTCTTTCTTCTCCTATAATCTCCATGGGCAACCAATTCCAAGATGAAAATTCTCATTCCCCCTTCGTTAAGAGAGCTGTGAGGATCAGAGGGAAATTTTGGAGTCCTGTCTGAACCTTCTACTGAAAGGCTCTCCAAATTTGGAAGGAGCTGACTCATATCAATACATGCAAAAGGCTTAAAGCAGTGCAGGGTACAGAGTTAGCACTCAGGAAATGCCAATTGTCATTATTATTATTATTCCTGGGAAGGAGAGAGTGCTTTGTCTCTGCAGGGGGTCAGGCATTAGGCTGGTTTACCCTTCATCAGGAATGTTGGGAGGGACATTCATGGATCAGTTGATAGTTGGCCAAGATGAGGCCTGAGTTCTGTGAATTTTCTTTCTAACTTTTGTGTAGTTCAATAGAATCAGTTGTCTAGCCTCTGCCCAGAGTTCTGAAACAGACCATCACTCCAGTACCATTGCACATGAACTTGGAAGCAGATAAAAAGATGAAAATACACTAGACACATAGACCATCTACGAACACTGGCTCTCCAACCCACAGTGGAGCTTTACATTCATGGACGTGATAGGGTCACAGAGTGATACGAGTTTCTATCCAAAACTTAATTTTGAAGCTCCTTTATGCCACCTGTTCTTTCCATTTCATTATTCATTCATTACTGAAGTGCAATTTACAGACAATAAAATGCAGATCTTAATGTTCAGTTCCATGAATTTTGATAATGGTATATACTCTTGTAACCTCCACTCAAAACAAGGTAGGGAACAATTCTATCACCCCAGCAAGTTCCCTCTTGCTCCTTCCCATTTAACCTCCCAGTCTTCCTCTTCCCCTCTCTAGGAATTCTTTTTGTCTTTTAAACTATTTTATTTATTTATTTTTGGCTATGTTGGGTCTTCGTTGTGTGCTTTCTTTAGTGGCAATGAGCAAGGGCTGCTCTCTTAGAGCTTCAGTGCTTTGGCTTCTCACTGTGGTGGCTTCTCTTGTTGCAGATTGCGGGCTCTAGGGCGCTGGCTCAGTAGCTGTGGCACATGGACTTAGTTGCTCTGAGGCATGTGGAATCTTTCTGGACCAGGGAGCGAACCCATGTCCCCTGCATTGACAGGTAGATTCTTCCCTGGACCACCAGGGAAGTCCTCTAGGCAATTCTGACTTCTGTCACCCTGGATTCATTTTGCCTGTGGTCAGATGTTACACATTTTTATCTGCCTCCTTTTCTTAAGCATATTTTTTGGGATTCATTCACCTTGTTCATGTATTAGTAATTCATTTCTCCTTATTGAGTACTACTCCATTGTGTAAATATACCACAACTTATCCATTTTCTTGTGATGGACATTTGATTTTTTTCCAGTTTTGGCTGTTATGATTAAAGTTGTTATGATTGTTCTTATATATTTTCCTGAGCCCCATTGCATTTATATTTTAATTATAAAATGTATGCAAACAGTTCAGAGATTATTACAGATATTCATATATCACCATTCATATTTAATAAATGCTAACATTTTGCCATGTTCAGTTCTTTCAAAAGAAAGTTTATAGATTTAGTTGAAACTCACTCTGTATCCCTCCCCACTCCTATTCTTCACCTCTGATCCTTCAGAAGTATCCACTTTTCTGAAGTTCACTTGAATCCATTCTGAGTTTTTACATGTTTGATAATGTATCTGTATGAAAGGATGTTTTCATTAACATGCTAGATACTTACTTCTAAGAAAATTTTCTTTCATTATTTATCTGAGCATTTCCCTTCTGGTTTCTTCTATGTTTTGTTTTGTTTTTTTTTTCTTTTTGCATTTTACTTAAACTTTCTGGGAATTTTCTCAACTTCATCTTCCAACTCATTCATTAAGTTTTCCACTGATGTTATCATATACATTTAAAATTTCTAATTTTTAATCTTTTTAATTGTCTAAAAGTTTCTTTTATAGTTTCCTGCTCTTGTTTTATGGATGTGCTATCTGCTCTTACTCTTACCTGACAAGGAATAATAATTATAGTCTTTTTTAATTTGCTTTTATTTTGTTTATTTGCTTTTAGTTTCCTTTTCCTGCATAGAATCGGTTTTCTCCAGGTTTTAATTTCCTGTTTGTTTTGATCTCTATTTTTCATGTTGGAGTTCTTCTTAAGGAGTCTGGTGGTTCTTAGATGCTCTCTAAGAGAGCATGGGGAAATTAAAAACTGATTGAAAGCCCTGAATTTGAGAGTAGGGCTTATCAATTATGGGGCTCACTGTAGATTTACCTGGCTGTTCCATTTCCTTGGGGGAACCCCTGATGTCAGAAGTGTTAAGCTTTTTCTTGTGGACTAGTGAGAATCCCTGGGGAAGCATTGCTCATTCTCCATCCTGGAGAATGAAGGCTTCCTTCACTTCATCAGCATTTGGCATATGAACATTCACTTATCCTCCTGTTCTCCATATAATAACCTGCCCTCAGCTTCGTCTGTTGTTTTCTTTCCAGAGACTCTCTTCAAAGTCTTGGCTGGATGAAGCAAGGGAAAGGAAAATATGTGACCCTACTGGCTTTTTAAGGGGCTTCCCTGGTAGTTCAGCTGGCAAGGAATCCACCAGCAGGAGAAGGCAATGGCAACCCACTTCAGTATTCTTGCCTGGAAAGTCCCTTGGACAGAGGAGCCTGGTGGACTACAGTCCATGGGATCTCCAAGAGTCGGAGACGACTGAGCAGCTAAACCCCCACCACAGGCCCCACCTCACCGGGCTGAGGTCCGGGACTCGGGAGCCTGGAGGTGCAGAAGAGCCCCCGGGCCTCCTTGGCCAGCCCTGGGTGAAGCCCCTTTTCCCCTCAGGCTCGGTGTGCCCGTATGTTCAGTGGGTTGTTGACTGACCACCCTGGGGCTGACCCCTGCCCCGCCCCGCAGAAAAAAAATAAAAAAACAATCCACCTGCAGTGCAGGAGACCCCAGTTCAATTCCTGGGTTGGGAAGACCCCCTGGAGGAAGGCATGGCGGCCCAGTCCTGTATCCTTGCCTGGAGAATTCCCATGGACAGAGGAGCCTGGTGGGAGGCAGTCCATGGGGTCGCCAAGAGTCAGACACGACTGAGTGACTAAACACACACAATGGCTTTTTAAAGATTTCCACCCAGTCTTGATACGTTTCACTCCATCTTCACTCATCCTCATTGCCTGAAGTACTCGGTAGAACTACTTCCTACTTTTTCCACTTCTAGATTAAGATTCAGCTTTCTTAGGCTTACTGAGTCAATTATCTCTCATTTATTTGCTTTCTAGCTTCCAACATTTCCAAAATTTGTTGTCTCCTTTCCCATTCTCTTTGTTCTTGTGAGTTTATGCCTTTTGTAGAAAGAATCTTTACTGTCATCTTAGTGATGATGGAAGTCTCTCTTATTGTGATTTTAAGTTAAATTTCTCAAAATATTACTGAGGTCTATTACCTTTGCATATACTTTTTACCTGTTAGGTTTCCATTTCTGTGACTTGTTTGTTTATATTCTTTGAAGATTTTGCTCTTTGGTTGTTGGTCTCTTTCTTATTGATTTGTTAGATTTCCTTATATAATCTGGAACTCGTCCTTTGTTAGTAGCATTCATTGTAAAGATTTTCTCCCACTCTATGGTTTGACTTTTAACTTTATTTATACTGTTTTTTCCATTTCAATAAAATAAACATTAAATCTACTTAATACATCAAATCTTCATTTTCATTCAGTCAAATTTATCCATTATGGTATTGTGTTTTGAGGGTCTTACCTAAGAAATCCTGTCCTACCCCAAGGACACAAAACTATTCTCCAATATTTTCTTCTAAGAGCTTTAAAAATTTGCCTTTTTAAAATCAAAGCCATTAAGTTGCTCTTTATATACAGTATGAAGTAGGAAGCTAATTTTATTTCGTTTTTCCATATTGATAATCAGTCATTTTAGCACCATTTACTGAATTGTTCATCCTTTTTCAGTGATCTGTGACATCACTTCTATAATACACCAAGTTCTTATATTCACAGGTCTATTTCTGAGGTCTCTATTCTATTCCATTGGAGCTATTTATCTTGCTGTGTGTCAAAATCATACATTTTAGGTTATTACAGCTGTATTAAAAATGTTTTACATGTAGTAAGGCAAATGCTTCCTCCTTCTTTTCCAGGATTGTCTTAATTATTCTTAGCTTTTGTCTATCATACTTTAAGGTTAGCTTGTAAGTTTCCTATACGTAGATACAGTCAAGTTGGTATTCTTATTGCAATTGCATTGAATCTATAATTTGGGATCAAAAAACAATATTGGATTTTCCATCCACGAACACAGTATATTGCTCTATTTATTTAGACCTTCTGTCTGTCAATAAAGTTTTATTTTTCTCCACGTTGATTAAGACTTCTTTTAGTAGAGCCTTTACTAATACCTTTTAGTTCTGTGGACATGGTGACAGAAACTCTGAAAGATTACATTTTCTACTTAGTTTTGTCCAGGTATACAGGAATGATTTTTTATTTTTTTGGTATGCTGATCCTGAGTTCAGCCACCTTGCACAATTCTTTTAATAGTTTTGATAATCTATCTGCATATTCTCTTGGATTCTCTATGAAGACAATAGCAAATATCCTAGAAATTGATAGACTCAAAGGGAAGGCCTAAGGAGAATAGACACATGGAAAGGTGTTATGGAGAGGAGAAAGGACAGTGCCCTGTGGACCAGTGGGCAGCTTGTGGATCCATTTGAGAATCATTCAACTGTTTGACAGTGAGGTAAACCCACCCTGGAAGTTGGTAAAGCCTGGAGAATGATCTCTCAGGGATGTAGCATAAATGTAACTACATTATAAAGGGGGTTGGATGAGACAAGAAACTCTGAAATTTGAGTTTTATCCTGTCATGGGGCAGCAGCCCCAAGTGACTTCACCTACCCCTGACCAACCAGGTGTTTCCCTGCGGTCTGTTGGCAGCCTTCAAGCTGCTAAATCCATACATTTTCCATCTGAACTATATTACTGAAATTCTGGCTACCCAAATCCTCCTTGCCCTTGTGACTGTAGCACTGACAATGTGATCATAAAAATTTAAAATATTCAATGACACCCATTCTTCTAAGCACTTTATTTATGTTAACTCATTTTGCCTTAACAACAAAGGCAAACTGTCTCTTGTGGTAGAGACTGTTATTATCCTTGTTTTATAGATGAGGACACTGAGGCACAGAGATGTGCTTGTTCAAGGTCACACAGCTGAAATCGGCAGGTGGGACCGGACTCCAGGCAGTCAGGCTTTAGTGTCTGGGTTCTAAACCACCATGGATGCTGTTCCTATGAACTGTGAAGGGAGCTGCAGTGGATGTGGTATGTGTGGGGTCTGCAGCCCCAAGCTTGGACTTCTGCCCCAAAGCTATTCTTTGGCAAATTATTTTCTCTTATTATAATCCCTAATAATGTTCTTAGGGTAGAATCATCCAGTAGGTCTTAGCCCCTTTACAGCTGAAGAAACATAGGTTCAGAGTGTTAAATAATGTTCTTAGTATCACGTAGGGAGTAAGTGGTAGAAGTAGAATGTGAACCCCGCTCTGGGTGGCTTTATTTATTTATTGGCCATGGGGCTTGCAGGATCTTAGGATTGAACCCATGCAGTGTCCTAACCACTGAACTGCCAGGGAATTTCCTCTGGGTGACTTTAGTGTCCATACATGTCTCCTGCCGTATGCCATCTCTATCATGGAGCCAGATCTTCAGAAAGAGCCTACACACTCTCAATTCCCTCTTTTGCATGGGATGGGCAATATGTGGGGGACAGTGTTCAGGGAAAAATCATCATCATCATCATTATTATAAAAAATCCTGTCAAAGGTCCAGCTGGGTGCTGAACCTGACAATCCAGGATCACTTGTCAGGCCTCAAAGTGAGGGTCCTTGAAAATGGGAGTGTTTCATCATTGACCTGGCAGAAGTAAGCTGAAGGGTAAACAAAGCCCAAGTAAGTAAATAAGTCCTAAGATAGGTTTCTCCATCTCTGGAGGTGATGGGTTGAATCAATTTACTTCTCTTAGATCCACAGACATAGAAAGCAAACTTATGGTTCCCAAAGGGGAAAGTGGGGGGAAGGATAAATAGGAGGTTGAGATGAACATATACACACTACTATATGTAAAATGGAGGAGGGCATGGCAACCCACTCCAGTATTCTTGCCTGGAGAATCCCCATGGACTGTAGCCCTCCAGGCTCCTCTGTCCATGGGGTCGCAAAGAGTCCAACATGACTGAGCAACTAAGCACGGCATGGCACATACATAAAATAGATAACCAATAATGATCTGCTGTATAGCACAGAGAACTCTATTCAATATTTTGTAATAATCCTTAAGGTAAATGGCAACCCACGCCAGTATTCTTGCCTGGAGAATCCCATGGACAGAGGAGTCTGATGGGCAATAGTCCATAGGGTTGCAAAGAGTTGGATACGACTGAGCAGTTAACACATACACACATAAGGGAAAAGAATGAGAAAAACAATATATATATTATATATACATATATATATACATTCTGAAACACTTTGCTGTACACCTGAAACTAACACCACACTGTAAATCAATTACACTTCAAAATATATACATATATCTTTGAATAAAGTTTTATAATTTTTGCTATAAAATTTTACTGCTATAAAAAATTTACTGTTTCTCATACACCATTCTCTGCTCTTGCATTTAGATCAAGCCTAAGAATTTGTTTTCAGAATTCGAGTCAGGGGCATGATTCCTAGAGAACTGTGGAGTGGTGCCTGGGATGAGAGACATATTCATTTCTGTGCACACATGTGTGTGTGGGCACACACACACCTGGCCCAGACAAGCACAAACATGACACCACTACATTTATGATGAGCAGACCCTGGAGACAAGGTGGGTGTTTGGGAAGCAGCAAGTTCATGGGCCCTGTGGTCTCCATTCCCAGTTCACTGATGTGGTCAATTACTCCCTGCTGTAGTGGGGTGGAGCCTGCTGTTTTGGAACTGAGTCCCAGCTGGGACAGTCTTTCCAGAGGCTCATCCAGGGGTCCGGGGACAGTTCCTATCCCTTGTTCTTGGACTGGCAGTTCAGGTTGCCGACTGCCCACGTCACAGCCCTTAAGCAGGGTCCTGTGTTCTAGGTTGGTGCCAAGCCAGCCTTCCTCCGGCAGTGATGCTGTCTTAGGTCAAAAGGGAAAGCATCGTCGCTGCCCTGTGGCCAGGCAAACAAGCAGCTGGCTTTGAAGTCTCAGTGGGGGATTTGCTTAGGCTAGAGTGGGGAGCTTGAAGGAGAGGTTTTCAAGCCTCCCCTGAGCCTGGCTGTGTTTGTTAACTCCGCCCAGCTGCCCAGGCCTGGGGTGTTTGGTGTCTCAGGGGAAGCAGGAGGAGGGAGGCATGCAGAGGCATCCTCTGAGGGACAGCTTTCAACTCCTGCTGAGCCTGTGGCCCTGCCTGCCAGCCGAATGCAGACCAGACCTGAGTCCAGAAGAGCCATCACAGGGGCCAGGCCTGCGACGGAAGGGAACACCCAGGCCCTTCGCTTCAAGGTGGGCTGCCGGGGTGTGGTCCAGGGCGGAAGGCAGAGGATGATGCTTCCCTTGGGCGCTGTTTCTGTTTAGGCTGTTGTTTAGTCACTCAGTCGTTATGTCCGACTCTTTGTGACACTCATGGACTGTAGCCTGCCAGGTGCGCCTCTGTCCACGAGATTCTCCAGGCCAGAATACTGGAGTGGGTTACCGTTTCCCTCGTCCGAGGGATCTTCCTGATCCAGGGATTGAACTTATGTCTCCGGCATTGGCAGGCGAGTTCTTTACCACTGAGCCCTGGGAAGCCCATATACCTTCTATTTGGGTGGTGGTAGGTAAGAATGAATGGCCAGGGAAGGCTTGAAGAAAGAGATGACAGAAGCAGCACTGGTTCCTTCAGTAGCCATAGACCTGAGGGTCCCACTTGCAGTCAGTCTCCTCCTCCCCATCTTCATCCTTCACCAATTGCCTCCTTGACTCCCCCTACCACACCCAACCCTTTCTCCCCCCATCCCCAAAACAGCACAGGGGTCAATTTGCCCTCCCCCAGATATGGCACTGCTGTGTTCCTGCCTCAGAAACTCTAGGTATGACCAGAGACACTGCCCCCCAGCCCCTCCTGCAAGCAACAAAATGCCCTGGGTGAGGAACTCCAGTGGGAGGAGGGGGAGAAGCTTCTAGAAGCCTGGGCAACACAATGCTCCCACTGGGCTGACGCTCAGGGCTTGCCTTAGGATTTCCAAAGCATGTTTGTGACCTTTCAGGCCTGAGCCACAGGGAATGAGACAAGACATTAAGCGTTATTATTAAACAGTTCAGTGTCCAATACATTATTAGTCACGACCAGCTCCATTTCTGTCTCTCTCTCTTTCTTTCCTCCTAAATGCCCCTGTTCTGCTACAGCTGAAGGTTCACGTCCGCTGGAGTTTCACCTCCAGCACTGCTCTCTGGTCCATCCCTACCCGCCTGCCCTGCTCCCCCTCCCCCCGCCCCCCAACCCCTGACATGTTGAGATTGAGAAAAAGCTTGTTTATGATAAGACCTTGAGATCTGGAGTTATAAATCCTTCCAGGATGGCCACTCTATCTCCATGCTAATGCTGGTGGTGCCGCCCGAAAGAGGCTCACCCGGTTGTGACCCATCCCCTCTCACTCCCCAGAGCCCCTTGCTCCTCTTCTGCAAACACGGGACAATGAGCAAATGGGAGTTACCTGTCTCAACAGGTGTTAGACTGGCCTCACTTTTCTACAGGGTGATGGAGAGGTCACCTCCGGGGCCCCCCACGCCGGGCATTCCTGTGATTGCAAAAGCCCACCTTCAGATGTGACCCTCCCTTTGGTCCCCCCACGACTTCAGCTATAGGAGGCCGAGCCCACCTTCGTGGACTTAGAAGACCTCGCTTCAACTGCTGAGCCCACCGGCTAGAGAGCAGTCAGCACCCTCCTTGTCTGGGGATGTGGAGGGGGTACATGGATGCTGCCACTCGGGTTTGCTCTGTCATGCAGTCATCGTTTTTCATATTAGTCTTCCCTACTAAGTCATGAGCCCCTTGAGGGAAGAGATTGTTTCTTATTCATCACCAAATCCCTATGCCCAGCAGACTGCATGGAACATAAATATTTAGTAAATGGCTTAGCCTAACGCTTGTCAAACTGATCACCAGCAATTATTTATTGAGGATGACTTCTGTGCAGTGATTCCACTAAGCAGTAGTGGGTATAAAAATAAATGAGACCTCATTCCCACTCTCAGGGTTTATGCTAGAGTCAGGGAGACCCAGAGAAGCTTCACTTGCTAGGAGGTCAGAGGAAGGTGTGGAGAAGGCAATGGCAACCCACTCCAGTACTCTCGCCTGGAAAATCCCATGGATGGAAGAGCCTGGTAGGCTGCCATCTACGGGGTCGCACAGAATTGGACATGACTGAAGCAACTTAGCAGCAGCAGCAGCAGCAGCAGCAGCAACAGAGGAAGGGGTAGGGGCTGGAACTGGGGACCCCAGGGAATCTGGCCACCAAAGTTTGCCAAAACATAAGCCTACTGTGGATGCCCCCAGACCCAGATAGCCATTCATTGTGTGTCTCTGTACTTTTCAGAGTGAAGCTGTTCACTTACCAATGATCTACATGTCTGACTTTCCCCTATGTGATTCTGTGACTTTGTCTCAAACAAGTGAATAAAACCTAAAAAGTAGTCTCTACTTGGGAAGAGTTTCTCAACCATTTAGTCCTGAGAACCAAGGAAGTGAAACCTGTCCCCGAGGGACCCCACCCAGTGCCACACTTGTGAACTGTGCCTGTGTTGTTTGGTTTGAGCTCCCCAGGGATTTTGAGGCCAGAGCTGCCACCGCCCTCCGGAGAAAGGAAGGAGGAGATAGAGGCACTAGTCTGGAGTTCAGGCTACCCCAACAGAAGTCAACACCTCTGTGCTGGCCACCAAGAATAGAGAAAACAATCAGTTCAGTTCAGTTCAGTCGCTCAGTCATGTCCGACTCTTTGGGACCCCATGAACTGCAGCACACCAGGCCTCCCTGTCCATCACCAACTCCCAAAGTTTACCCAAACTCATGTCCATCGAGTCAGTGATGCCATCTAACCATCTCATCCTCTATTGTCCCCTTTTCCTCCTGCCCCCAATCCTTCCCAGTATCAGGGTCTTTTCCAAAAGAAAACAATAGTGGGGTTGTAACTCCTCCTCTCTTGGACAGAGGACTTTATATCTCCAAGAGCCTGGGAGGACAACAAGTTAACCTCTTGGGGTCCCAGAGGGGCCAGACAATGTGAGAGACCATTGCTGGACTGATGCCATTGTCTTGTCAAGGGCATCTTCACTGAATGGACCGAGGGTCTAGCAGTGTGCAGGGACAGTGGGAGCACTGTCAGTGGGTGGCATTTTCTGTGTGACTCATTTAGGCTGGTGTTTCTGAAACTGTTCTACTCAAGTAGCATTAGTGGCAGAGAAGAGTGACCCTCACACTTCTTATCAGGTCTGGGGCTTTAGGTCACTGAAACAAAATTTTTTTGACACCCCACATTTGATCTTAAAAATACGTGTAACTTTTGTATTTTCTACCATGACCTTTGAGGTTAAAATTACTTATCTCTGAATAAAAAAAAATGGATGCTCCAAGATGAGCTATTTTTCCTAGGACCCCCTGACTCACTGGCCTGTATCCCAGTTTGAGAAGAAGGATGCCTTGCAGGACATCAGACCCAGACACCTGTTCCAACCCACACTTGGATGGCCGACAACCTTGATCCCAAACCACTCTTCCGGGTTTGTCCTATGCTGCCCTGTTCACATACTCCTCCAGTTTGACCCTGGGGGATCATCCCTTCACCTCTGGATTTATCCTGGTCCCTCTAGTAGAATTTGGAGATATGGTGGCCAGTAACCCCATTCTTCAGATGTCTAGAGGCAATGCCTCTAAAGTTTTTTGCAATCTCCTTCACAGAGCATGAGCAGAGGAGTATGTATGAGATTCTGAGCAGGGTTGAAAATAATTACTAAAATGGATCCTTAATGAACTCATTATCTAAAAGATCCTTGGCTAGGGATTGTCCTTGCAATGGCCTTGGTAGGCTTTGCTTACCCTGACACAACTGCTCCACTGTACAAGGAACTATACAAGGAAAGAAGGAATCAAGGCTGCCTGCTTATGTGATGACGCAGAAATAAGGTGGTTGCAAGTTCAGAGTAGACTTATCATGGATTCACTCTATCAATGGATTTTAACTTTCAAAAGAAGTGTCACTAATTCATTTATTCATTCATGAATTTGCTATTCATTCAACAAGCCTTTGCAGAGAATCTGTAGTGTACCAGGCACTGCACAAGGTACTGGAGGTGCGGTGGTAAATAAGAATAACATGGTCTGGGCCCTCTTAGAACTTGCTAGTAGTAGACAGAACTAAATGGTCTCCAAGAAGCAAATAGAACGAGCTCAGATGGGCCAAGCCCAGGGCTTTCTGCCACTGATTACTGCTGCCTTGGATGTCACACTAATAGCATAAGGATACAGTGAGATGGTCCAGAACTAAGTCGGAGTAAGGGTGAATTGCCTGCAATTCTTCCTAGGAAGGTTAAAAAACATAAAATGAAATTTCCCTCCAAGTCTCCTGACTTGCCCAACTGCCCCAGAGACAATGCACCCAACCCTAAGTGTGCAAACACGCCCTAGAGTGAGGAAACTCATGGTTTTGTATAATCCTCTCATTAGGGCAGCCACGCGAATTGCTCTCCTTCATGTCACAGACACAGACCCCAAGGCCTTGGAGAAGGGACACAGCCTGTGGAAGCCCCCTTGGCCAGGCTAGGCCTGGGATTGGGTTTACATGGGGAGGGGAGTCGGGCAGAGTGGGGCCCAATCGTGACTCTTGACTCCACTGAACAGTGCTGGGCTGGAACCTCCATAACTCGCCAGACAGATGCCCATAGTTACGGAGACTCTAACCACAGAGCCTTATCTTTTTTCCCTAGGACCTGTTCAGGTCTGATGGCTCTCATTCTGAAAGCTCTAAACTCTAGAACTCGACCAAGAGCTGGTGGACAATGGAAACCTGGGCTCTGGAATACATCTAAACAACCCCACAGACTGTCTCCTCCTCCCTGAAGACTGACCAATGACCCCAAAACCCCTGGATTGTTCATAAGAAATCTAGTGTGGCCTTGGCAGCTGCTTGGATTGCCACCCTTTTCACCCTTCAATACCAGACTCTCTGCATCTTAGCCTGCACTGCCTGTAAAGGACAATTCAACCGAATCCAGAGTCAGTTAGGTTGTATAGCTAATCATGTGTAGAGTCACCTTCTTATGACATTAAGACCTCCAGGGGAGCCACTGAAAAGTCTTGTGAGGTCTGCTAATTCCCCTGTGAATGAGGAATGTGTTTATTCTTCCAAGGGGCAAAGATCCCCCACTCAAAGTGACGCTGCCACATTGTGTAACCAGGAACACGGGTTGTTGCTGATGTAAACAAATGGCCTGGGACAGACCTGCCAGGAGCCCGGGCTCCTTTTCCCAGAGGTGTTTCTTATGAATGGTTGTGCCCAGTGAAGCAATTTCCTGCCTTGTAAATTTCTGCCCAGCAAACCACATCTCCTATCTAGTGCTGCCTGGCTCTGGGTCATAAAACAATTCCCCAGAGACCAATCAGAGCCTGATCAGGAGTCCTTGAGTAACAGGAAAATTACCCTCCACCTGCAGACGTAATGACACTCTACAAGCTAGTGGCTTTGCAGTTTCTGAACGTAAACATCACATGCCTTACCCCATGCCTCAGCTCTGCTCATCTGAGATGTGGGGCCCACGTATCTGATTCTTAGGCCTTAGTTCACTTCTCAGAGGCACTGGCTGGCTAGTGACCCATTACCTTGACCCAAGGACCTGCAGCCTAAAGAACATATTTCACTGTGTCAGATCACGATTTTCAGAGCCAGGGCAAGAAAATTTCAGGCGGGGTTGGGGGGGTGGTCTTGGGCACACGGAAGACAGAAGTTTTGGGCTGAGACCATACTGGAACCAATCTGGACTTTCTTTTAGCATTTTGTGGGTCTTCGGTCTGAAGTGTCTTCCCACCCCCTCCACCATCTGCCTGGTGAACTGACATCCATTCATGAAGCAGTTCAAGTGTCCTCCAGGGAAACTTCTCTGATTTCCACCCAAACAAGATTTCTTCCACTGTCTTACCACTCTGTCTTCTAACACTGACATAGCACATTGATCACAATAACTTGCTAATTTTTCTGTCTCCCCAGCCAGGCAGGCAACTCCTTCAAGACATCTTGGAATCTGCAGTACCCACCACTGTGCCCAGCTCAAGCCAGTGTGCAAAAGATATTTGTTGGATGAATGAGTGAATGGGCATCTATTATGTATCTCTCTGCCACACTTAAAAGGCTTTGTATATGGAGCATGTACAAAGAATATAGTCAAAGGTATGAAGCTCTGGGTTAAGCCAGTAAAGAGGCGTAACCTTCTGTCCTTGACAGGTCTGCAATCTGGTTATATTTCTTTGGGTGATAGGAATATTTGCCAAAGGTATACAGATCAGAGGGCTTCCCAGGTGGTGCTAGTGGTAAAGAACCTGCCTGCTAATGCAAGAGACACGGGTTCAATCCCTGGGTTGGGAAGATCCCCTGGAGGAGGGCATGGAAACCCACTCCAGTATTCTTGCTTGGAGAATCTCATGGACAGAGGAGCCTGGCAGGGTATAGTCCAAAGAGTCAGAAACGGACATGACTGAAGCGACTTGGTGCACTTGCCTGTAGAGAGATCAGACTCACAGGTAGACAGAAGTGGATTGTTTTTGTTGTTGGTTTTCCTTTTTGAGTGTTAGCTCAGAAGCCAGAATGGGTTCTAAGCTGGTCTAACTAACCCTAGAACTCCACTGGGAAAAAGACATTACCTAGGACCTCCGTTTTCATCTCTTTCCTTTCTCGTGGCCCCCATTTATAACAGTAATAACAATGACTTGCTCCTTCTTTCAAAGCTTTGGAGGCCCCAGACAGAGGTGGTAAGGGTGGTGGTGGTAGGTATATGCTGGGGTCATTTTCCAGGCATACAACTAGTAAACTCCATGACATAGATACACACATGCATTTACTCAAAAAATGTTTACTGAGCGCCTAATGCATACCAGGTATTAGATGTTGGGGACAAAACAGTGAATAAAACTTTATGTCCCTACCCTCACAGAATTTACACTTCAGTTAGGGGCAGGCATTCAGTGACAATGGGGATGGGGGTGGGGGGTGGGCATTGTGTTCTCTCTCACATGGTCCAGAAAAACTGGATGCAGATAACTAACATTTAGTGCAGACTTTCTCATGTACCAAGTGAAGGATTTGATCCACCTTGTATCTCATTTAATCCCTACAACAACCCAATTTTCAGATAATACAACAGGCTCAGAGAAGTTAAGCACCCTTCCCAAGATCACACAGCTGATAAGTGGTAGAGCCAGGATTTGAACTTCAACTTCCCTGACTCGCCCAGCCTGAGCTCCTCATCATGCCTCTGTATGGCAGAAGTAAATATTTACCAGCTGAACAAAGGGCTGGATGAATGGTTAACCATCACTACAGTGGCAGCCTGTTGTTTTGCTTCCATGATACAAACGTGAGCACCATGTTGAAGTTTTTCATTTACTAATTGTGTCAAGCTTTTCCAAAGTGTGACTCCATAGAAAGTAGCCTTCATAAAGATGAAGAAACAAGTATCTTTCTCCTCACCATCTGTGTTTCCTGGGCAAGGCAAGTCATTTTACAAAAATAATCATGAATTATCATTGATAAAGAAACGAGCACCTTCAGCTTTCTTTCCTGGGTTTGTGGTAAAGTCTGTATTAGAGTGTGTGTGTGTGTGTGTGTGTGTGTGTGTGTGTGTGTGTGTGCGTGCAGCTGTGCACGCACAGCTGAGTTGGCTCAGCTGTGTCCGACTCTTTGTGGCCCCTCATGGACCACAGCCTGCCAGGCTTCTCTGTCCATAGAATTTTCATTCAAGAATATTGGGGCGGGTTGCCCTTTCCTACTCCAGGGGATCTTCCTGACCCAGGGATCAAACCCATATCTCCTGCATTGGCAGGCAGATTCTTTACCACTAAACCACCTGGGCAGCCCATTAGGCTGTATAACAACCCCCCAAAATATCAGGTCTGAATCTTTGGTAGCTGTCAAGGACTCTTTTCCTTAAAAGGAAAGAGTCTTGGCAGATGTGATGAAGGAAGAATATCCTGGATAGTCTGAGTGGGCCCTACATGTGATGACATGCATCCTTCGAGGGAGGAGGAAGAGGGAGATTTGACCACAGGAGAGAAGATAACGTGACCGGGGAGGCAGGGACTGGAGTGACGTGGCCGTTAAGCTAGGGAACCAGGAGGCTGCTAGAGCTGAAGGAAGCAAGGGACAGATTCTCCTCTGTAACCTCGGGAGGGAGTTGGCCCTGCCAACACCTGGCTTGGGCTCGATGACACTGATTTTGGACTTCCAGCCCCAGACTGTCAGAGTATATATTTCTGGTGTTTTAAGCCCCTGAGTGTGTGGCCATTTGTTAGAGCAGCCAGAGGAAGCGAATACAGTTCTTCTAGAGAAGGAGATGGCAGGGAGAACAAATTTTTGACCACCAGTGTAGGTGATTCAGAATTATGCTCTCTTTTAAAATTAAAAATACGAGGTTGGCCAAAAAATTCGTTTGGGTTTTTCATAACATCTTATGGAAAAACTCAAGTGAATATTTGGTCAACCCAATAGAATTACCATATAATCCAGCAATCCCACTCCTGGACATATATCTTGATGAAACTCTAATCCAAACAGATCCATGAACCCCTATGTTCATAGAAGCACTATTCACAATAGCCAAGACATGGAAGCAACTTAAATGTCTATCAACAGATGAATGGATAAAGAAGATGTGGTACCCATGTATGATGGAATACTACTCAGCCATAAAAAAGAATGAAATAACGCCATTTGCAGCAACATGGATGCCACTAGAAGTACCAAGCTAAATGAGGTAAGCTAGAAAGAGAAAGACAAATACTATATGATATCACTTGTATGTGGAATCTAAAATACGACACAGTGCTTCCCTGATGGCTCAGTGGTAAACAATCTGCCTTTCAATGCAGGAGACATGGGTTTGATCCCTGGTCTGGGAAGATGCCACATGCCGTGGAGGAACTAAACCCACTGGCCACAACTGTTGAGCCTGTGTTCTAGAGCCTGGGAGCCACAAGTACTGGGCTAGCATGCAGCAACTACTGAAGCCTGCATACTCTAGAGCCTGTGGTCCACAACAAGAGAAGCCACCACAGTGAGAAGCCTGCACACTGCAAACAGAGACTAGCCCCCAATCCCTGCAACTAGAGGAAGCCTACACGCAGCAACAAAGACCCAGTGCAGTCAAAAATAAATAAATAAATAATTTAACTATGACACAAGTGAAACAGATAGAGCAGGCTTCTGGTTGCCAAGGGGGACGGGGTTGGGAGAGTGGTGGAGTGGAAGGTTAGAGTTAGCAGATGTAAGCTATTATATACGGAATAGGCAACAAAATCCTACTGTGTAGCACAGGGAACTGTAGTCAATATCCTGTGATAGACTATAATGGAAAAGAATACAAAAACTGAATCACTTGGCTATACAACAGAAATTAACAGAACATTGTAAATCAACTACACTTCAATTAAAAAAAAACACATGATAACGTTCTGTTTCTAGTCAAGATGACTCCAAGAAATCCCTGTCTTGGAAAGCAAGGGGACCCCCCTACCAAAATGACTCCACCTCCTTCCCCACCCCCACCTCCTTCTCTCGGCTTTGTGTTTCCTTTCATTACCTGTCAATCAATATCTGGCATATTATATTAATTTGCTTATTTTGTTATTGTTGGCTCCCTCCCAGTTGACTGTAAGCCCCATGGGAAGAGTAACATTTTTTAAACTGCTTTTCTCTCCATACCCAGAAGAGTATGTAGTACGTAGTAGACACTCAATAAATGTTTGTTGGATGAATATCAGATGTCAGGTTACTGTCACCTGGAGAGCCCTGACACCACAGCATGACATACTACCCAGATGCTTCCTAAAGTCCCAGTTTACAAAATGCCTGACACAGAGTCTTTGTCTAGGTAATATTGTTTTCTGTAGCATCAATTCCTATTTCCTGCTTTGTTCAGGCCCCTGACCTTGGAATCTTCTTTGATGTCACATATAAACTATCAGAAAATCTTAGTGCCTGCAGATTCTCTCCCTTTAAAACCATACCCACAATCAGACAGGTTCTCCCCACTTCCACCACCAGCCCCTGATATCAGGCTCCAGTGATGCAATGACTCCCTGATGGTCTCCTTGGGGTCACTCTTGGGCCTTCCCTACAACTCAGCAGCCAGAAGGACCCTTTTAAAGCATAAGCCAAGGGACTTCTCTGGTGGTCCAGTGGTCAAGATTCTGCGCTTCCAATGCAGGGGGCCCGGGGTTTGATCCCTAGTCAGGAAACTAGATTCTGCATGTTGCAACTAAGAGCCCACACGTGGCAATGAAGATACAGCACAGTCAAAAAAAAAAAAAGCAAAACAGCATAAGACAGATCTTGCCCCTGCTCTGCTCACAACTTCCTGATGGCTTCCAGCTCCCTCAGAATAAAAGTCCTTCCAGGAGCTTATAGCAGTCCTTACAAAGGTGACAAACTCCTTGTGATTGGTCATCACCCGCACCCAGCACTCTGCTCACACCCTGACCCTCATGCTCCCTCTCACTCAGCTCTGTAGCTACTCCAGTCTCCCTGCTGCATTTTTCATAGATTTTAAAAAATCACCTGACATGACCACACACACATTCGCATACTTAGTGCCTGTCTCCTTAACCAGAATGTCAAGTTCACAAGGGGAAATGAACTTTTATCTATTTGATTCATTGATGTATCCTTGGTGTCTAGAACAATGGTGCCTGGCACACAGTAGATGTCAGTATTTCTTTTTTTTTTTTAATTTCTTGGCCATGCAGCTTGTGGTATCTTAATTCCCCAACCAGGGACTGAACCTGCATTTTCTGCATTGCAACCGCAGAGTGTTAACCACTGGACTATCAGGGAAGTCCCATAAATATTTCTTGAATAAATAAATGAGAAATATTATTTTGGACTAGATGATGTTTCCAAATGCAAAGGGATACACAAAGGCTTTATAATGGCTTAGGAAATTAGGCATGCTTTCCTTACAGTGTGATTTTTTTTTGTCTTTTAAAAAACCAACTTTATCTTTTTATCTCTTTCATAATTAAATAGAAATCATTTAATATAATTGGTTTATTAAGGATGTCTGAACAATAGAGCACAGGAAGGAAATCAGCCTTTGGAGGATATCCCAGTATGTATCTAGTGAGAAGATTAAATGTGTGGAAACAGCAAAGAAATTTTGGGTGGTCTGTTGGCATACACTGGAGAAGGCAATGGCACCCCACTCCAGTACTCTTGCCTGGAAAATCCCATGGACAGAGGAACCTGGTAGGCTACAGTCCACGGGGTCGCTAAGAGTCGGACACGACTGAGTGACTTCACTTTCACTTTCCCCTTTCATGCACTGGAGAAGGAAATGGCAACCCACTCCAGTATTCTTGCCTGGAGAATCTCAGGGACAGCGGAACCTGGTGGGTTGCCGTCTATGGGGTCGCACAGAGTCGGACACGAAGAGTCAGACTGAAGCGACTTAGCAGCAGCAGCAGCAGTTGGCATACACATACACAGGCAGACTGCAAAAACCTGCTTTGATGATTTTTGCTTTTGATGCTATCCCCTTCATGTTTGCTCTGCTCTTTCTTCCTTAGAAAGTGGGAATCCACCTGAAATGCGGGAGACCTGGGTTCGATCCCTGGGTTGGGAAGATCCCCTGGAGAAGGGAAAGGCCTCTGGAGTGGGAATACCCACTGAAGTATTCTGGCCTGGAGAATTCCATGGTCTGTATAGTCCATGGGGTCGCAAATAGTCAGACACGACTGAGCGACTTTGAAAAGAAAGGGAAAAAACTGGTCAACCAGGCATGTGTGAAGGTCTGCATACCCCAAAGATTCATTAATAAAATACTGTCATGTTATAAATCTTATCTGACAATCTAGTATTTGCCCAGCTGGAATGACTTCTGTATGAAAGAGAGAGACAGAGAGACTGAGACAGAGAGAGATAGAGAGGCAGAGAGAAGGAGGGAAGGAGGAGACAGGGAGGGGCTTTGTAGACATTATATTTAGCTGATTGCAACTTTGTGTAAATATCCAGTCTGTTTGAAACAACTGGGAAGTGTTTAAAGTATTTTAAAAGACATGGATTTGTCACTGTGTGGCAAATCCACTGTGTGGTCCATTATCGGCAATCTGTTCAGAACAGATTTCAGTGGCATTTATTTGAATTACTTCCGCATTCAAAGGGGATACCTCAGCTCTGACTGTCCTTGGGAGGAAGTTCACTCCTGCCTCTTCCTGACCCACTGTTCCTAGATCCCTGTATTTCCCATGACCACCCCCCCACCAGCACCCTCAACCTTTAGGAGCTTGTAGCCGGCTTTAGTCCTAGCCTCCTGGCTCTCTGTCATCTCCTCCCAATCATCCCCACCTTCTACCTTCTTCTTCCCCTAAAGAGACAGACTCCACAGTCAAGCCTTCCCTCTCTCTCCTCAGACTTCTTCTCCCTGACTCATCCTTGGTTCACTGCTTCATTGGTCATGTACCATAGGCATGAGCAAAATCATTTCACCAATTATTGGCAGTTTTCTTTACCAAACATCACATTTGTGATGAGGGTATCTGGACAGATCAACCAGGTCCAGAAGAATATATGAGAAGGTACCCTGGAATTGTCATTTATAACCTTCTTGCTACTTCTATCTCTGGTATTCCCTTAGAAAACTTGTATGGATTCATTACATATTCTAACATATTGTCTATAGATTATAAGATAAAGTCAAGCATGTATCTGCTGATACTTTTTAAGTTGACCTGTCTTTATACTTAAAAATGTCTCTTAATAGTAGGCTTCCCTGGTGGCTCAGATGGTAAAGAATCTGCCTGCAGTGCAGGAGACCTGTGTTTGATCTCTGGTCAGGATGACTCCCTAGAGAAGGAAATGGCAACCTGCTCCAGTATCCTTGCCTGGATAATTCCACGGACAGAGGAGCTTGGCAGGCTTCAGCGCATGGGGTCACAAAGAGTTGGAGAGAACTGAGCGACTATCACTCACTCTGGGATGAGAGAATAGTTAACACACAGTATTCACAATGTACCAGGCCCACGTCCAAGCACTTAGCAAGTATGAACTCATTTACTCAACAATCCTATACAGTAGATACTACTGCAATCACCCACTTTTCCATAGGAGGACAATGAGGACAGGGTTAAGTGGTGATGTTGGAGATTCTAATCAAGGCATTTTCGCTCCAAAATGAACATCAAAGACCTTCCCCCCATCCCAAGAGCTCAGATTCCCTGGCTGTCTACACTGTGTTCTTATCCACCTGAATCCAGTAGTTAACACTCCAGTTCTCTCTGCCTTTGGGGGAAATAATTCACTGTTTGGAATGGACAATTCAAATCCACTTTAAGGCAGGCTTACATGACTGACTTCATTTCTTATCCACAATGTGAAAATTAAGTCTGCCTTCCCCAGAGCTCACCCAAGAAACCACAGCAGGTCATGGTGAAAACAGAATTGTCTGTCTATTAGCCTGAGCTCAGGGTGTAAAGAGATCTTCTGGAAATGTTAGTCCTTAAGGAAATGATCCTTTGGCTCCTGGCTCCCCCAGACAATATTATTTAGGCTAAAGCATTCAAGAGAAAATGCATGGTTGAGTTGAAAAGGGTTGGGACCAAGGCCAAGTACCATGTGTCAAAAGAGGCCAAGATTTGCTGTTTCTGGTTGAGACAGCATATGAGACTCCTGCATCACTAAGAACTGCATCTCCCACTACACCGGGATTTTGAAAAACCTGTTGCTTGGGATAGGAATTCCCAAGGGACAGGTCCATAAGGGATGAAGGCATGGAGGCCTTTAGTTGCAGATGAGTCTTTAGAGTGGCTAATGCCCACCTGAATCCATACACAGTGGGCCTCCTTGCCCCTCTTAGAGTCAGTGAGAAGAGAGATTTGATTTAGAAGGGAGGTTCTCTCAGCGTCCAGGGTCACCTTCTATGAGTCTTGGTCCACATAAGGTCTAGTTAAGAAAAATTCCTAGAGATTTCCGCCCCTCCCCAAGTCCTCCACACTCCCAGATGGCTTCTTGAGTGATTAAGACCTCCTGGGTTTTCAGGATTGTTACAATAACACAAGATATAAAATCTATCAAATGCAGATACTTACTGCTCCAGAAACAATGTGAATTCAAACATAGGGCTCCAGTCGAGGCTGGAGTTCAAGACCTATATTCCCTTCCTCTTCCTGAACTCACAGGAGCCAATCAATAAGACATCTCCCCCAGAGTCAGCAAAGCCTGGCCTCTCTTGACACAAGGTGCTCGGCTCTGGTCCCGGCCCTTTTCAACCCATCCATGAATTTTCTCTTGACCACTTTAGCCAAATAACTTTGTCTGGAGGGGAGCCAGGAGCCAAAAGTTGTCAGCATTTCTAACTGTCTCCATCCCTGCACTGGGCTCTCAGTACCTTTGCCTGGCTCACTAAGAACTGCATCTTCTACTACTTTGAGATTTTGAAAAACCTGTTGCTTGGGACCTCTTCAGCATGATTCCCTCTCTTACAGCCAGCTTGGGAACTGCTCTGTCTAGAAGCCAGAAACCACACATTGGTAGGTCTATGCTGGAGATGGCAAGGAGGAAAAGTCCAGCCTCCTTCTTCCTAGAGCCAACGTTGGATTATTTGTGGCAAAGCCCCTGCTGGAAAGTGTTTAGTCTTCTGGGTTTTCACCTTTTGGACTATTTGTCTTCATTAGCATCCTCACTGGAGGCAAGAACCCAGGCAGGAGGTGATACCCACAGGAGCCATTCTCCTGACTAACAGCCCTATGGGAGGAAAGAGAGGTTGGAGTTCATGCTTAAAATGAAGCTGACAATGTTACCCATGGTGATTCCACGTTTCCTACTTTTTCCTCTGTTCCTGTGACCAACAGTCACCGAGAGTTGGCTCCATGTCTACTCCAATGAGTCACAGAAAGACAAAGTACTGGAGTCTGACTGGGGAAAAAACTTTTCTTACCTTAGCAATAAGGCCGGCCTGAAGACAATGGGACATGCAGCAGCAAGCCCCGTGGAGTAAGTGGAAAATTCCAAGAAGACCAGGGGCCAGGAGTTCTTGGAGAAACCAAGGCAGGGAAAGCATCAGAGGTAGAAATATGAGACTCTGGGCCATGATAAAATAAATTGTTTTAATGGGAGGTTTTCTGAAAGGGCAACTTTTTCTTGTGCTATCAAACAGCCAGTGTCCCCGCTTTGGGGTTTCATGGGGCTGTCCTGGCTGGTCCCCCAACCCTTCCGAAAGCTAAGACACTACTCTGACACTATGTTCAGCCCTTCCAGGGACCCAGAGGTGTGTCTTAACATCAGGATATCAGAGTGAGCTGGCAGTCAGTCCAAAATACACAGTCTCTGTGTGCGTCCAGGGCCGAGGAAGCGGGTCAAGGGCTTCACTTCTGCCTTAGGTATTTCTCCGTGGGGGAAGAGAGAGGGGGCAAATCACTTTGAAAATTCAACTCTGACCTTTACAAAGAAAATCGAGAGACGCTTTAGTATTATATACAGGGCAGAGGGGACAGGAAGTAGAGGGGAAATTGCACTTAATTACAGTAGTTTATAGTTTACACCCATTGGACAAATTTACTTCTTTTAAAGAAATCTCCAGATCAGCCGGGATGGGGGGCGGGACAGGGGGAGGTGGCTGATATTTACAGTGTGTTTGGCTCAGTTCAATAGCACACGTCCTCCTCTTCTCATTTCAGTAACAGATTCAAGTTTTCACTTCAGTTTGTTCGATGAAAGAGAGTGATGTACACGCTACGGCTTTCTCTCTTCCTCTTCCGCCGCTTCTTTGTCTCCTGCCTCTAGGACAGACCAGACTTCTGGGGAGAGGCATCGTGACAATACTGCATAGAAGGGGCTGTGCCTCTCAGAGCAAGTGTCCGAGGCGCCAGCAGGACGGCAGGTGAGCAGGGACCTCTCGCAGGTGCTGCGTGTCGGGTCACTGCACTTCTCCGTGACAGCTGCCCGGAGGGTGATGGTGTGGAAAATAAGGGTCCTTGTTGCTGTGCACAAAGTAAGTGATGTGTGGGCATCACCAGGCTTGGAGAGGACACTGCAGAGAGAGAGGAGAGAGAGCTCAGCTGTGTGCCTCTGGCGGGGACCTGGGCCCTTAGCATCTGTCTTCTCTGGGGGAGCTAAGACCCAACTCAACCAGCAGAGAGCTGGAGGCTGGAGGTGTGGGGACCCTGTGCCCTCAGAGTCCTGCAGGGCTGGCCCTGAAACACGCTCCCTTTAGGAACATCTAGGAGCTGGATTCTCTGGCCATCTCAGAAGAGAGACGTGAATTGCCAATGGCCTTGAAATAGTCATAACTTGCCGACCTTTATCCTGAAATGGGACTCCTCTTCCTGTGAGAGTGCTTTTTATAAATTGCTCACTTTGGTGGCAATGACAGCTGGATGGGGAGCTTTTGCTTTTGAAGGAAGTAAGGGTCTCTTCCTAAGACCTCTAAGAGCAGGGGTCCCCCAGATCCCTTCCCAAACGGAGTAGCAGAGATCCTGTTAAAGGTAGATTTTGACTCAGTGGGCCAGGGGTGGGCCTAAGAACTTGCATTTCTAATCAGCTCCCAGGTTGGGCTGATGCTGCTGGTCTATGCTGAGCCCCAAGGCCACAGCGCACAAGAGAAAATCACCACGTACTAATGCTCCATCAGGAAGAAGTGTGGAAAATTGCAAAGTGCTTTCTATAATGCTTGCTCCTATCAAGACAAGAAATCAGAGGACCAGGATCCAAGGGCTAAAGGCCTTTAAGACCAGGCTTCTGGGTGGGTTGGGGCAGGAGACCCAGCATGGAGGAGTCCCTGAAAAGAGCCAGACCCCCACGTGCGGCAGCCTCCACTCCCAGAGCCGTGGGCCTTGCTCGTCTCAACTGTCATGGAAGATCACAGCTTATGTTTTCCTTCCGGGGAGTCCCTTTTCCCCCACTTTGCTTCTCTTCCTTCCCTTTCCCCTTTGTTGTCATCTCAGAGGAAGGTTCTGCCCTTTGACTTAACGGTTCTTTTTCTCAAGACTGCCCCTCAAACACTCCCCCCTCTACACACAGACACAGACACACACAACACGTTCACATATCTATCACACTGTTACAGGCCTCTTATCCCACCATTATCCCATTAACCAGTTCTCCCAGCCATAGCCTTGTATGGGGCTGCTATTATGTCCATTTTACAGATTAGGAAAGCAAAGTCAAAGAGAGTCCAGAAATTGCCTAAGGTTTTGGAATTAGGAGAGTGTGGGGCCAGAGATTCAAACCAGTTCTGGGAGACCTCCCAGCCGGTGTTCTTTACATTACACTGAGGTTAAGAGCCTTCTATTAGCTTTGTTGTTCATTTTTTTTTTTTTTAACATTTATTTATTTGGCTGCAGCAGGTCTTAGCTACGGCATGCAAATTCTTAGTTGCAGCATGTGGGATCTAGTTCCCTGACCAGGGATAAACCCAGGCCCCTGGCCTTGGGGGTGTGGAGTCTTAGCCACTGGATCACCAGGGAGAAGTCTCTACGAGCTTTGCTTTTGTTCAAACTCCTTTCTCTGGGCCTTGGTTTCCCCACCTTTATGATGAAGGTTGTTGGGGGATTAGATGGGCTGTTAGGCGTGCTGTCCTTTCCATGGTGCTGGTAAGCTTGTTAAGCTGCCCGGGGTGCCCCAGTCTGAGCTGCTCCCCGTCCCCTACCCCCACCCCCCAGTGCTCCTTAGAGCGGGGCTGAGTGGTGGGTCCATGTGCGGAGACAGGTTTCTGGCCCTTCTGCATTCTTGAGCCCCTGGGCAGGGTGCTCTGATATCCTTTGCCTCCTCTTCCTCCCTCCACCCACCGCTGCTCTCTCCAGTCTCTTTACTCCTCACTATCAAGCTTTTTCCAATTTTCAGATTTCAGGTGGAGGGGAGAGAAAACGGCTTGTGACCTTGCAGGTTTCAATGGAAGAGCAAACACCGAGAACAGATAAGCAGACGCCAGCGAGATTCTATGACCTGTCATTAGGGATGGGCTTCCCAGCTATCAAATGTTTGCTCACATAATAAAATGGTGGCAGAGCCCTAAATGTTGTCAAAGGAACTAGAGTTATTTGTCCCCTTCAGAGTCTAAACACAAACATCTGATAAGGGTCGCGCTGGGCTCCCTCAGAACAGAGGCCCGGCTCAGCCAGCCCCGCGGGGGCCCTGCCTGGGGGTCCCCGAGTGACTACAGAGCCCTCCGTCTGGAGGGTGGGGTGGCTGGAGGATTCTTAAGGACGTCGTCACCCTAAGAAGATCTGATCCATAATGGGAAGAGCTGACATTTACTGAGGTCCTACTGTGTGCCAGGCTGCATTGCTAAGGAAAGCCTTGACACTCATCATTCCATAGAATTTTCACATCACACCTTTGAGGCAGGTAATCATCATTCATTCATTTAAAATGGTTTTGTGGGCCTTCCCTATGCTGAGCACTTTCACAGGCACTGGGCATGCAGCTGTGAATGGGACTCTGTCCCCACCCACACTGAGCTGACATTTTAGTGAGAGTTCTGCACAATGAATGAGTTAAGAAATGCATAACATAAAAGTTTAGGAGGAGATGAATACTCTCGAAAAATAAGCATGGTAAAAGGTCACAATGACTGGAGGGAATGGGGAAGAAATTATGAAGGGGGGTCGGGAGGTGATCCCCCTGCTCTTTGAGGTTTGAGCTGAATGCAACGAGCATATGCAAAGATGCACATTAAAGTATATTCCAGCAGAATGTACCGTAGGAGCAGAAGTTCTGCGGTGGGAGCGCTTCAGCTCTGGTTTGGCTGAAGCTGAGGGACAGAGGAAGAAGAGCTTCAGTCTGACCACATGGGGTCTTAGAAGTCTCTGTTTCAGTTTGGTTACAACCGGAAGGTAGTGGAGACTTTTGACAGGGGCGGGGGGTGCCATGGTGGGTTTTCCTTTCTCAGGGATCACTCTGGCTGCTGAGTGGCCAGCAGAGCACATTCGTCCCTGTGGGGCAGGAATAGGAAGTCAGGGGCCACTGCAGAAGCACAAGACTAACGGGCTGGGTGAGAAGCAGTGAGATGGAGGATGCATTTTAAAGGACCCTTAGCAGAACTTATTGGTGGACAGGATGTGGGATGCGGGGTGTGAAATCATCGCGAGTACTCTCAGGTGTCTCACCTGAACAACTGATGGCATTTTTGGAGATGGACAAGCCCAAGCAGAAAGCAGTTTGGGTCAGGAGAAACTGGGGCAAAATGAAGAGCTTCTGTGTTAGGCAGATTCAATCCGAGATGCTGGTGAGGCATATTAGGCGTGCACCGGTACATGCCAAAGAGGCACTGGGTTTGTGAATGCGCCCTGAAGGAAGAGGTCAGTACTGGAGAGAGAATGATAAGACCCATGGTCGTGTACACCTGATCCAAAGTCATGCCACTGGAGATCACTCAGGAATAAACATGGAGGAGAAGAGGCCAAAGAATGAGCCCCAGGGCCCCTCAACTAGTAAATGTTGCAAAGATGAGCTGGCAGCCAAGGAAACGAGGAGTGGCCAGTGCCATAGGAGGAGAACCAGGAGTGGGTAATGTCCTAAGATTCAAGTGAGAAAAAGAGCGAGTGATTGGCTGTGTCAGAGATAGAGATTGGGAAGTAACCGCTAGATCTGGCAATGTGGAGATATTAGTGAGCTGGACAAGAGGGGTTTCAGGAATGTGGGGACAAAAGCCAGTCTGGAATGCTCTCAAGAGAGAACTGTGGGGGCATACAGGCCTCTGTACACCCTCTACCCCAGGTATATACAATAGAATACTATGCAGCCATAAAAAAGAATGAAATTTCACAATTTGCAACAACATAGATGGATTTGGAGGACATCATGCTTTAGTGAAATAAGTCAGACACTGAAAGACAAATACTGTATGGTGTCACTACATGTGGAATCTAAGAAATACAACAAACTAGTGAATATAATAAAAAAGAGACAGACTCACAGATATGGAGAACAGACCAGTGGTTACCAATGGGGAGAGGGAAGAGGGTTGGGACAAGAGAGGAGATTAAGAGGTGTAAACTACTAAGAATAATATAAATAACCCACAAGGACCTAATGTGCAGCATGGATACTGGAATACAGCCAATATTTTATAATAACTATAAATGAAGTATAACCTTTAAAAATCGTGAATTGCTATGTTGAAACTCAGAGAATAAAGCAACTATACCTCAATAAAAATAAGAAAATAAAAAGAATTGGGGGTGAGGAAGTGGAGATAGTGAATACAGATGATTATTAATAATCTATTGTTAGGTTAATGATAGTTCTATTTATTATAAGAAATGATTATACTTCCAGTGTTTTAGATGAGGGAACTGAGGCTCAGAGAGATTCTAAGTGACTTGCCCAGGATGTCTCAACAGAAAACCCACTATGTAAGATTACTGCCTTTTATCTTCTGAGTGGGACATCAGGGGGAAATAAATGCCCTTTGCCATCTAAAATCCTCTTTTCTAAGCCCGAGAGACACCCAAGGTTACCCTCAGGGAAAGCCAAGGTTGACCCAGCTGCCACAGACTGGGTGTTTCCAGCCAAGCACTGAGCTGAGTGTTTTACAAGTTTTATTGCATTTTGCCCTTTCAATGATCCCACAAAGGAGGAATCGTTATCTTCATATTACAGGTAAGGAAACTGAAGTTCAGAGAGGCTGGACCTTCGCCTTTGGTCACATAGGTAGAAAGTGGCAGAAGCTGGAGATGGGGTCTGTCTAATTTCCACATTGGCTCTTCACCATCAAGCTCACACTGCCTCACACCAGTGGGAAAGGTCGGGAGTGGGTGGGGAGGGGGTGGAGGGAGGGGTGGGTGCAGCTTCAGGGGATTTGTGATGAGGCTGCCCACCTCCTTCTCATCAGCACCCCTGATGGATGACTGCTCTGGGCAGCGGGGTTTGGGGGGGGGGGTCCTCTCCTGACCTCTCTCTATGTAAACTAGGAAGTGGAGTGGTGGGTAGAGTTGTGGAAACAGGAGTCTGCTCACAGCCTGCCCACACTTGTTTTAGCCAAGGCTGGTGCTTGCTGTGGTCTGGTTTCCAGGCTGGAGGGCTGTTGTTTTTGCAGGAGGCTCAGGCAGAGACCCACTCAGATGGTAACTTGCCAGGACTCATTGCGGGTGGTGGGATGGGGGTGGGTGGTGGAGGGTGGGAGACAGGCTCTGGAAAGGACAGAGGGCAGTAGCTTCCAAGGATTCCCAGCAAGAAAGTTCCAGCCTGAGGTTTCTGAAACATGATCCACAAGGTCTTGTGGCATGCCTGTCTTGACGATGGAAAACACTGGGAGACAAGGTCAGATCTTGGCTTTAGCTTCAGGCCAGCATAACCTTGAGTCATTTTTATGAACACTTTAAAAATGGATCTTAGAAGGTGAGTGTTGTTGAATGATTTGGAGTGAGAAGAACCAAAGTCTGGAACTCTAGCTCCAGATTTACCATCCTGTATGCTTGGCCAGATTTCGCCCCATCTTTGAACCTCCATTTTTGGCTCTGTAAACCAGGCATAAAAATTTCTACCTTGCAGGAGGGTTAGCCAGGAAAGGTAAGATGGAAAAGCACCTGGAGTGCTACATGGCAAATGGGAGGTACTTAAAAAAAAAAAACGCTAGATTTTAATTCACTCATTCATTCACTGATTCATTCACTCACTCATTCATATTTACTGAACATCTACTAAAGCCCAGGCATTTGGCCACACACAAAGGGCTTGGGTGCTTTGAGAGGCTCTGAAAGATTGGCTTTTTTTCCTGGGAGGTGGATGAAAGGGCATCCTTGTGCAGCAGAAAAGTGGGAAGCAGGGATCTGGAGCCCCAGCCCAGGAGGCAGGATGTGCCAGAGAGGTGGTCCTAATCCTGAGACATGTTATTGTCAGAACCTCCTTTGACCACGTGCAGACCAAGCAGTGAGTTCAATACTGAATGAGCAAATGGAAGGTGTCTTCTAAGGGATTACAGACAGAAAGGGGTAGGAACAGGGAGGAAGCTGTCACTTCGAGCACATGACTCTGTACCAGGCATGATCTTCAGGCACTTTGAATATTCTGTATGAGGGAGGTAGGAGCTTCCCCTTTAGAGAGGAAGAAACTGAGACTCACAGCCCTGAGTTAACTGCCTAAGGTCATGAAGCAGGTGTGAAGGAGCCAGGATTGGCTCAGACCCATTGGCTTTTCCTAGCATTCTATGATGCCTCTAAAGCAGCCCTGCCCGGGATGGGTCCCGGTTCAATGCCCACACTGGCACAGGAGAGATTCTGAGAAGCCCTGTCTTATGGAGTTTCTGTTAAACCCAGCTGTTCCCCCAACACATTTGGCCAAGGAATCTTCCTCTCCTTACGTCATGGGCCCCTGATTCCTAGCAATAGTCTTAAAGCTCTTTTTGGAAAAGAACACTTTCAAACAACAAAAAAGCAGAATTGCCACCAATTCCCTTCTGAAACTCACTTCTGACCCTTTGCCTTCAGAACAGAGTCTGTACAACTTTTCTTCACCTTGGGTTCCTCCTGCTGCCAGGAGGCAGCATCTTCACCCTCCTCTTATTTCATTCCATCTTTCCTATCCTCTCTTCTGCCGTTTGTAGGAAGAAAGTTTCTTGAATGGAATACAGTTATGTAGATTTAATTTTTACTCTTGTTCCTGACTGTTACAGACCACAAGAGCAGTGATTACCGTGGGCGTTTTAAAGACAGGTATTGCCAGGACTTCCCCGGTGGTCCAGCAGTTAAGAACCTGCCTGCCAACGCAGGGGCCACGGGTTTGATTCCTGGTCTAGGAAATATGGTCCCACAAGCCTTGGCTCAACTAAGCCCCTGCACCTCAACTACGGAGCCCATGAGCCCTAGAGCCCATGCTCTGCAACAAGAGAAGCCACCTCAATGAGAAGCCTCCGTACCGCAAGGGAGAGTAGTCCCTGCTCACTGCGACTAGAGAAAGCCCGCGCACACCAATGAAGACCCAATGCAGTGAAAAATAAAGAAAGATTGGTATTGGAAGACGACACTGTTTAAGTGGGAAAAGTCCAGGATTTAGAATCTAAGACCAAAAGTCTGGAAGTTCAGTCCCAGTATATTATCTTTTGTGACTTTGGGCAGGTTACCCTGTATCTCTGAGCCTTGGTTTATTTCTTTGTACTTCTTAGGAGGTTTTGGCAAAAAGAAAACAATGAGATAACGTTCATGAGAATCATAAACTGTACAGCATTACATGAAGAGTGTTAGCATTACTAACTGTCATCGTCATCATCCTATAGAACGGTGAGTCTATCATCAGACTCCTGAAATGTCTGGGGGTTTCGAGATGACTTCACAGTAGTTCTAGAGGGTTGTTCACGTGGCGTCAAGGTCGGCTGGCCACTTGGTCCCATTTGGGGGCCGGTACAGCATCTCAGAGAGCATCTTGAAGCATTTTGATTAAGAGGCCATTTCCTGAATACAGAGGACTTGTTTCAACAAGCGAGCATCAAAGTCAACTTGGGAAAGACAGGAATCATTAATCACAGCCCCGTCCAGGGCTGCCCAAGTGGCAGATGGATTGATAAACCTTTCAAAGGGGAAGGTATTCCCAAGCAGGGCTGCTGCGCCTGGCTGCCCCCCTGATTGAGATTGGTGAGCACAGATAAATGTTTTCCCTGCTCACTACAAAGAGTGGGAAATCACACGGGAGTCGAAGGGCAGGGTGCCCGGAGCGTCCTTTCATCTTCCGATGAGTGAGAGAAGGGTAGCAAAGTGGGTCCCACACACCTCCCTCCCTACCCCACCTCATTCCACAGCCCGAAGGACTAGGTCATGTGTGTTTCAGCGCCCAAGATGTGCCAGGCACTTAATCTACACGGCATCATCAAATCTGCAGAACAAGTAGATGCCACGACTTGTTTTAGAGATGAGGAAAGTGAAGGCTCAGGGAGGTCAAGGTCACTGAGCAAGTGGCAAAGCCAGGAACTGAATCCACTTGTTTCACGAGCCCAACTGCAGGACCAGGAGGAGACAGGGGCAAAGGAAGAACAGAGAAGGCTGAGCCCATGAAAGAACTTGCTCAGGAGCACATGGCACTGGATAAGGTGTGATTTGATGGGGAAAGAAAAAAAAAAGACCATCCACAGGACCAAACACTGCTGAGAGCCTCTGACATTAAGTTCAAGGTTGTCACCTACTAATCTAGCAATCAATAAAGGCCAAACAGTTCCCACACTGCACAGACCCCAGCTACTAAAAGGTCCTATTGTGTTACTCTGGAATTGTGACCTGTGTTCAGACGACTTGTCCTGTTTTCTAACTCTCTGTCTCATTCGAGTCCAGCTGCCCAAGCTGTAGCCTTACCATGGCTCGTCTTTACCCTCATCCCCTCTATGTATGTGGAGGTGGGAATTAGTCATCAACTGAAATGGTGACTAAGCCTCTGGATTCCCCACTTTCAATGCACCAGGAAGCTGATTCTGAGCTTCTCTATAAAACACCAAGTGAACACAGGCCTCTGGTAAGGCCAGGCTGTCTACTGGGGAGTCCCCGTGGGTTGGCAGAATTGGGTCATTTTCTGGAGCTTACAGCATTGGGGGTTCAGGATGAGTTCTGAACTAGGTGAATCAGCCTCCGGACCTCTGACTCACTGTTCATTTTCTCTATTTGTTAACTGATGGGAAATCCTCAAGGATCCCTCTTGCAAAGCATGAGACTCCAGAGGGTCTGACTTTCTGAGCCCTCCTTGGAAATACCCTGTCCATGGATCATGACCAGTCCACTGGGGATACTCAACCTCAGTGCCTACAGGCTCTGTATAATCCAGTCTCTAGCAACTGATCACACTTCGCTACTCTAGTGCTCTTGTTAGGGATGCTAGGGGAGCAACAAGCCCCTTCAGCCTGTGTCCCATCTTCTATGCCTTGTGACCTCAGGGATTCTTTTATCTTTACCTTGTGACCTCAGGGATTCTTTCAGAAAGTACCTGGGGAGCCTCAGAAGGACCACACTGAGGCTGAGTCCACACTTGTCACACTCTCTGCACATCAGTAGTCATAGTCATCCCTCCCCTCCCTCTAACTTCTTGCTGTCATTACCTGTTTACTGGAAGACATGTTGGTGAGCGTACTGATGCTGCTGGTATCTGTGACCACCATCGCAGATGGAAACCGGGAGGTGTGGGAATACTGGGGAGGTTCCTGCTTGTGTGTGTACACTGCAGAGACAGAGTGAAGATAAGATCAATGTGCAGATCTCACAAGAGTGTAAGCACAGCTGCAGACCACCCCTCATCCCACACCACTGTTCCTTTTTCCCCAGGCAGATAAAAGGGGGTGGGGGTGGGTGGTAGTTATGTTTGGGCAAGGCAGTGTGATGTGATCAAAAAGAATGGCCATGTGTTTAAATCCTGACTCAGTTAGCCTCAGTTTCCTCCTCTGTAAAATGGGAATGATATCTGTTGTAGGATTAAAAGAGATCATGTTTAAAGCACTTTACCAAATAGATAAATAGGTTTCCACAGTGCCTGGTATATAGAGGTGGACGGTGCTTCTGTGGTGGGAGCACTTCTTTCCCTCTGACTTTCAAAGTATTAGATGCCTGGATATCAGCAAGTAATCCTGGGACTTCCCTGGTGGTCCAGTGCAGTGCTAAGACTCCATGCTCCCAAAGCACAGGGCCTGGGTTTGATCCCTGGTCAGGGAACTAGGTCCCACATGCTGCAACTAAGATCGGCACAGCCAAATATATAACTATTCAAAAACAAATAAACAAACACCCCAAACACAGCTGATCCTGGGGCACGTGTGGTGCATCTGAGAATTTAAGTCCAAAAAAGTTCGTAGTAGCTGTCAAAATGAAGGAGCTGGCCTGTTTGCTTACTATTTCTGTAGTGACTCAAGCCCCAGGTCTCATGCTAGCAATTATAGATTGATTAATAATTGTTAAATAGGCATGGGTGTCATTACTTGTATAATTTTGGGCTGTTGCAATTTGCACTAAAATGTCATATGACATCACACAAATGAAGTATGATGGACAAAAGTGTTAGTCGCTCGGTTGTGTCTGACTCTTTATAACCCTACAGACTGTAGCCCTCCAGGCTCCTCTGTCCATTGGATTATCCATACTGGAGTGGGTTGCCATTCCCTTCTCCAGGGGATCTTCCTAATCCAGGTATTGAACCCACATCTCCTACATTGCAGGCAGATTCTTTACGGTCTAAGCCACCAGGGAAGCTCCCTGAGCCTAGATTCCAATAAAAGCTCCAGAAGCATGTGGTTTTCGCTTTCTGTTTTTCCAGTATGTGTCCACCAAGTCTGGAACCTTTGACTCATGCTAGTTCATCCATAAGATTCATGTAAACTCCAGGTCACATGACCAACCCAGAAAGCATGTGGATGTTTGGCCTTGTGGGAGGGACCAGCTTGTTCTACCAAGGAGTCCTCCAGTAGGGAATGGGGCTGAAGGTCACAGCCTGCTGTCTCAGCCTGTCCTTCCCTTAGTGGGAGGCTGGTTATTTCCTGGTCTGGGGCCCCATGAGCTCTCTCTTCAGAGCCAGCCAGGACAGCGGGGCCTCGGCAGTCCACAGGTCGCTGGTGACCCCTGTCTGACTGTCCCGCCCAAGCCTCGCCACTGAGGAATCCTGCCCAGGTGAGGCAGGGGGAGCACACTGTCAGGACAGGGGAGGAAGGGCAGTGTAACACATGTGGTCCCAGACTCTGCTGCAGGCTGTGGCAGATTTTTTAAAAGCCACGAAAATGTGATTGGAATGTGAGATGGTACGCAGAAACCAGCTACACAGGCCTGGGGCAGGATGGAGCCCGAGCGTAGAAGGAGGCTGAACTTAGCCGTTGCCCCTCAGACTCGCAGCCAGAAGGGAAATTGAAATCCTTTTTCCTACCCCTGCCTCCTCCTATTAGACACTCTTAATAAATAATTATTTGCATTTTTATAACTCTTTTTAAAAATTTATATATTTTTCAAATTTTTTGGCCATGTGGCATGTGGGATCTTAGTTCCCAACCAGGGATCAAACCCACACCCCTTGCACTAGAAGCATTAAGTCTTAACCACTGGACCACCAGGGAAGTCCACATTTTAATAACTCTTAATACTTACCAAACACAGTTCATACCTACTTTTGTTTCACTTTCATATTGACTCTACATGCACATTATTTCCATTTTAAGATGAAAAAACTGAAGTTGAGAGTGGCTGAGGAAATTACCACTGGCTACATAGCCGCTAAGGCTCAGAGCCAGGATTTAAATCTAGGTCTGTCTGATGCAAGACTATTGCTCTATTCCAGAGGCAGCCCAGGTGTGTCCATGGGGTTGTGCTTGAAGACAGAAAACCATCCTTCCCATGCTTTCTCCCCAGACTCAGAGGTGAGGGCCTATAGCCTGACATAGCCAGAGGGCTGGGGCTCTGGGGCTCAGGAGGGGGAGAAGTGGGGGCTAGGCATGGATGAGAAGTAAATGGTTGCAAGGGGGGCTTCCTGGGGGGGGCCAGTGGTTAAGACCCTATGTTTCCAAGGTAGGGGACACAGGTTCGATCCCTGGTTGGGGAACCAAGATCTCACATGCTGCTCAGCATGGCATAAAAACCCCCAAAACTCCAAAATATAAATGGCTGAAAGGTAGTCTTCGGGTAGGTGAAAACACTGGAGATGGGAAGCAGCCTCTCTGCGTGGGGCAGAAACTCAAATGTTCCGTATGCAGGTGATATGGTTCTCGATTAGAGATGTTTGGGGTGTGGAAATCAGAGAGTGTGGGGGACACACTGTTAAGACTCCATGATGACGGGCCCAGGACGCTCTGAGCTTGGGAGGAGTTGAGGCCTGTGGGAACGAGAGGAAGGATCAGAGACGGCTTCAGGGGTGAGAAAAGGTGAACAGACTTGAATGGTCATCAACAGAGCCCCTGCTATTTGCCAGCGCTGGGTTGAGGCTGTTACATAACAGGTTGCCCGGGAAGAGATTTTATAGACCAAAAAAATTGAGGCTTAGAGAGATAAAGAGACTCACCCACATTCCACAGACAGCTGTAGATGGAAATGGGGTTTCAACAGGTCTGACTGAGGTCTGAGGGTTTCCCAAAGTTGTCCTCTGACCTCCCAAATTTAGCCCCCTTGGGGTTGCAGCGCTCTGTATCTGCCCACTCATTGGAAAAGACCTTCGTGATGGGAAAGATTGAAGGTAGGAGAAGGGGATGACAGAAGATGAGATGGTTGGACGGCATCACTGACTCAATGGACATGAACTCGGGCAAACTCTGGGAGACGGTGAAGGACAGGTAAGCCTGGAGTGCTGCAGTCCATGGGGTTGCAAAGAGTCAGACACGACTGAGCGATTGAACAACAACAACATATCTGCCCACTCCATCCATGCCTGGCTCTGGGGGAGGCTTGCCCTGGTGCACTCAGGACCGAGTTAAGGGCGTCCACTCTAAGGTACAGATTACTGCCCAGATATGTCTGTCCAGCAGGGGGCAAGAGTGTGCAGGGGCCCACATTTTGATAAAAAACAAAACCTCCTCCATGGTCCTAGAGGTGTGCAGCTTGAAGACCCTCCTTCGGCCAGCTGTGCAATGACCTGAGAGAGGTCAGATGCTCATTCTCTTAACTAGAGCAGAGAGGGGATAAAACACTGTGACTCAGCCAGTCTGTGAAGTGAGTGTGTCTTATTTGGCAGCACATGGCTGGTGGCAATGGAAGGACCATGTACTAGAAGGAGGAAGTAATAAGTTGAAGGCTGGTGGTCACAGCAGGTGTTGCCATCTTTCTGTTCTGGAGGACGGGGACCTTCATGGTTCTGTATTGTGTCTCTATCCTGAGGTCTCTTTAGAACTGGGGCCACTGCAGCCAAGATCAGGTCCCTGGTACCTATCCTACATTGGCTCCCTGGGCGGGATTCTGGGGCAGGTAGCTGAAGCGGGGTGGGGCTGGGGATGGGAGGATGAAGGGAAAGATACCCTCAACTTCTTTCTGGGAGTTGCCAAGTTTCCTTTGATTTGACTTCGTTTTCTAGGAAGTGGTGGGGGGAGGGGCAGAACAAGCTGAAGACGGAAACCCAGAAAACAGATCTCTTTTTTAGGCAGATGCGGGAAAAGACACCTAGAGAACCTTTCCTGAGATGGGGAGGGTTCCATAAGCAGGTTCACAGGAGGGGGAAGTGCTCTGTGGAGATAGCACAGAGGCCTCAACAATTGCCTGCTCAGAGCTTTAGCTGATACCGTTATCAGAAACCTAAAAGGTGAGCAGAGAAGGGAAGGGGAATAAGCCCCCTCCTGGCTCTCCTGGGTGGGGCTGGGAAGGAGGGGTCCTCTGATCACTCAGAACAGCACTATCTCTAACTCTGTAGGGGCTTGGCTTCTCCTCCAGGCGGTGTCTCACCTGACACCTTGATCTCCTGTTTCCTAGACTTCCCATAAAGTCTCAGACTCCAAGGGAGCCCCATGGATTTGCTGTTTTCTCCCCAAGCCCATTGCCACTGCTCTTTTCAAGAGGTCTCTGCCTAGAAAAGCAAATGATCCCATCTAGAGTGGATGACATTGGAGGACTTAGTTCTGCAACCAGCCTATTGTTTTTGAGTCGTCCCGAGGAGCCCTTTAAGAAATACACATTCCTCGGCCCCACCCAAGACATAATGAGTCAAACCCTTTGGAGGTGAGGCCCAGGAATTTTATTTTCAACACAGCCTGTGCCCCTAATGTGCCTCAGTTCCAGGATGGAAAGCCACTGATGTCATTCGAGCTCCCGCAGAGTGTGACTCTTGGCTTTCCCATCTGTTTTCTGGGCACTGGTTCCTGCTTAAGAAGCATGTTATCCAGTCCAACAGGTGAGTAGAGAATGATGAATTGGCACTGCTGGGGAGTCTGTTATCACATTCTCCTTGGGCCTCTGCAGTCACCAAGCAGGGCCCATGTACTCAACAGGATGTGCGTGCTAAGTCGCTTCAGTTGTATCCGATTCTTTGCAACCCTATGGACTGCAGCCCACCACCTCTGTTCAAGGTGTTCTCCAGGCAAGAACACTGGAGTGCATCACCATGCCCTCCTCCAGGGCATCTTCCCAACCCAGGAATCAAACCCTTGTTTCATGTATCTTGCTTTGGCAGGCAGGCTCTTTACCACTAGCGCCACCTGGGAAGCCCCACTCAACAGGACAGGAATTGGCTATTTATTGCCCAAAAACTCATCTCTTGATTTACTGGCCTGTGGTGCAGAGAGCAGAGCAAGCTTGGACTCCATAACCGATTCTTCATCCTGCCACTTCCTGGGGTAGGACTGCTGTGTCTCAACCATGTTTGCTGGTGACCCTCATCATGCTTCATGCTTTCCCCACTCCAAGTACACACACACACACACACACACACACACACACACACACATCTAAGGTCAGTGCACTCTGGTATTGGCTGTCTGCAATAGGAGAATAAGATTATTGCAAGAAAGTAGAGAATTATAGGTGAGAAAAATTAGGAGGAGCAAAATGAAAAAAATGTGTAATAGCTCCAGGGAAATTTTTAATTCAGATAGTGCATAAGAAAATATAGATCTGTGTGTGTGTCAGCCAAAGCTGGAGGTGTGAAGAAAGAAGGTAAGTGGGACAGTTTGTGTATAGTTTTGGTTGTAGAAACAGACACGAGATATCTTATCCATGGGCATTTTAATCAAATCTCCTAGAAGTCAAGCAAGCTGGTTTCAGGAATCTGATCTCATTCTCAAACCCTGGTTTTAGTGTGGTTACCACATTCCTGGAGATGGCCCCGTGAAAAGGCAGCAAATTTAAAATAGCTTTTTTATTTTGTGAGTCCTCTAAAGGTTCCTTTTATAAAACTAAGTGGGGAGAGCATCAGTTTCCCAGTAGCTGAGGACAGAGAGGGGGCCAAATGTACTCATTCAATAAATTCTGGTGACTCCTATGGGCCTGGCTCTGTTTTGCCCTCAAGGAGCACATAAGTCCATCCCGTCAGAAGTGATCTGAGGCTAGATAAGGTTTAGGGAGAGTGGACAGAGGAGTGAAAAAGGCAGGAACAGATAAAAAAGTGGTTCATGTGGGCACTGGACACAGGGAGGCCACGAAGACAGTGGGTGATCCCCAGGGTAGAAGAAAGATGGGAAATGTACCTCCCATAGCTCTCCCCCAAGACCTCTCATGGATGCTTCCTGGATCACAAGGAAGACCTGGCCTGAGCTATCAACACAAGGCTGAAAATACACTAAACACCATCAACATCATTACTCTGAGAGTGGCATCCACAGGCACACTTCTGTCAGCCTTCTTGCGCTGAAATGGCCCATCTGTGATGGATGGGACCATACAGACCCTGTTAAGAAGGAAGCCCATGGACTTCCCAGTGGGAGGTGCTGTTAAGAAGTACTTAGGGATAGTAATGAACACCGGACAAAAATAAAAGCTACAATATTACACATATTCATACTGTACCAATGTACAAGTGTGCCTACATACCCAGTCATTGGATTGCCCCCACAACCCATTTTACAGATGAGAAGACTGACCCTCATAAAGATGCAATGATTTGACCCAGGACACACAGCTGGTGAGCTATAACCCAGATTCAACTCCATTCCCTAACTTCCTCTCATTTTAGGCTAAACAATCCAAATCTTGAGGAGAGAGATAAAAGGAATGAAATGAGTTGAATCAAATCTACAAGTGGTGGATGAGCTGGAAGAATATCTTCTTTACTGTTTTTTTTTTTTTTTTAAATCAGGTTGACTCATTTCCCAAGGCACTTCTCCCTGCTCCCAAGTTTTCTGACCAAGAACAGAGCTTACTTTGTGCAATGGCCATGACTCCAGAGAGGGGGGTCATGATGAGGTTTTGAGATTGCTGGGGATTGTGGTGGGACAGGCTGTGGATATTCGTCAAGGTGCTGACAGGGGGCAAACCTCCTCCGGAGACTGAGATCTGCTGGAGAGAAAAAACAAGAGAAGCATGAGTGGAACCCAGGTTGCGAAGAGCAGTGTCCAAAATGACAGCACTTAGCAACTCCTTGGCACAGCTAATTCACTGGTGCATTCATGCATTCATTCAGTAACAATTATTAAGCATCAACTGAGGGACAGGCACTGTTCTAGATACAGAGGAGAGAGAGGTAAGTAATATTGACCATAAGCCCTTCCCTCATGTGCATTTTTGTTGACTTCCTTTGAATCACTAGCCTGTCTTAGAGATTCTTCAGCCCATGTGTATATGATTGTCACCGGTTCATGTTGGAAATGGTTCTGGAAACAGACTCACAGATTTAGAGATGAGCTTATGGTTGTCAGGAGGGGAGGATGCTGAGAAGGGACAGTTATGGAGTTGGGGATGGACGTGTACACACTGCTATATTTAAAAAGGACAACCAACAAAGTCCTACTGTGCAGCACAGGGATCTCTGCTCAATGTTATACCTCAGTCTGGATGGAAGGGGTGTTTAGGGGAGAATGGATACATGGATATGTATGGCTAAGCCCCTTTGCTGTCCACCTGAAACTGTCACAACATTGTTAACTGGCTGTACTCCAATGTAAAATAAAAAAGCTTAAAAAATAAAATTTAAAAAGGGTTAAAAAAAAGGAAAGAAAGCATCCTCTGTTCTGCTCTATGCTATCTATATTATTGGTGCTAAAATATGTAATTGCTACAAATAATAACTGGAGAAATGCCCTGGGATTCCCTAGTGTAGCAGATTAGGGCCCAGGTCTAGGGCCCAGAGTACATGGAAGCTTTCACTGAGTACAGGATCTGGGAAAACACTACTCATGTATTAACTCACATACCCATGAGGCAGATGCTTCTGCCATTCCCATTTCATGAATGAAAAAACAGGCTCAGAGTAGACATGCATATTACCTGAGAACCAACAACCAACAACCTAATAAATGATACCTCTGGTATTCAAATCTAGATCTGTCTGACTCTAAAGTTCAAGTTCTTACTTTTTATAGAGGGCTCTTCCCCTGCAGTTATTACTAAGGTCTGTCTAGGGAAGATCAGTCATTATCCATTATTGGGATTCTCTACTTTCCCCAAATCTCTACTATACATTAAAAACAAACAAACAAAAAAAAAAACACCTTTTTTTTTTTTTTTAAGGAGCTACTATTGTAATGACAAAGCTACTAAATAAGGATTGGTCCCAGGTACTCCCACTCTGTTTCATCATTATATTTTAATGACAGATTAGTAAGAGAAAGCTACTGAGTTTTGTATATGTTATCCAAGGCCACTCTGATTCCTTTTATTAAGGATTGAATCCTTTCATTTATTCCTAAGTGTCTTTTCCTTAATGACTTAATGACTGTCATTTTCCCAAGTGTATATATAACGGCATTTCGAGCATCTAATGCTACAAGGCTCTCTCCTCCTTGTAGTGCTAATATGTCTACGTGTCATATTGCATGGGTTAGAACTTTCTGAATAGTATTAACCAGTTACAGATGTAATAGACATGCTTAATTTGATTCTATGTTATCAGAAACACTTCCACTATTTCCCCATGAATTATAAGGAGCTTTCAGTTTTATACACACACACACACACCACACACTTTTATTCATGATTAAGTAGCTTACTTTTTGTGGTTTTAAAATAATTTTAAAAATTATTACTAAGAAAGGACTGTTCCCCCCTCACTCTGAACTAACCCAGACATTCTTGATAGCACCAGCGATGCTCACAGGTGGCTTAGGGTTGGGATACATACATCAGATGTTTGAGTCGCCTTTTCCTTGTGACCCAGAGCTCCTCAGACTCTAGTTCTCACACCAGGACCCCTGGAAGACACTATCTCCTACCTGCCTTTCTGATCAATCCCATAGCTTCCAAAGTGAATTTGAAGAAGAAAGAAAGAAAGAAAAAAACCCAAACAGGTTTGTTTGTGTTTTTAAAATGAGCATCACATTGTGAGTTAGGGGTCACGTGCTCAAGAAGGAATTCTGACCACATCAAACAAGAGAGAACCAGCTTGTTTGCCAGACTTGTTTTTCAAAATGTCAGAGTCATAAAAAAAAAAAAAAAATCTGACCTGTCTTCAGACTCTGTTGAGTAATGCAGTCAATGCAGAAAGTCAATGGAGTGACAGTAATCTCTGCCATTTCAATGTTTGGTTTTAATCGTGAAAGAGAAACGTGGGTGCCAATGATAAAAACAACTTAAAACGTGTATGGCTTTAGTGTTTCTTTTCTTTAAATCATTCATGTAAAGCAGAATTTTGTTTTCAGTTGGAGGATAATTGCTTTGCTATGTTGTGTTGGTTTCTGCTGTACAACAATGTGATTCAGCTATAAGTACTCATATAGCCCCTCCTTTTTGAGCCTCTCTGCCCCGCCCCCAGCTTTAATGTTTCTGAAGTGCTTTCACTGATCGTCCTCAATAGATAAGGACACATGTAGGAAGGCATTATGATTATTGCCCTGTTTTATAGATTAAGAAAGGCTTCCCGTGTGGCTCAGTCTGTAAAGAATCTGCCTGCAATGCAGGAGACCAGGGTTCAATCCCTGCATTGGGAAGATGCCCTGAGAAGGGACATGGCAACCCACTCCAGTATTCTTGCCTGGAGAATCCCGTGGACAGAGGAGCCTGGCAGGCTACGGTCCATGGTGTGGCAAGAGTTGGACACGACTGAGCAACTGAACCACTGCCACAGATTAAGTAAACTGAGCCTCAGAAGAGTCGAGAGAGTAGCTCTATGTCACCTGACTAGTAAGCAAGGAAGCCAAAACTCAAACCCAGTTTTGCTCGACCCCAAATCCTATCTCCTTCCTATTTTTTGGGGGGGGTCACCTTGGTCAAGCTCCTTCCTACTCTAAAATGCAACCATTGGGACTTCCTTGGTGGTCCAGTGGTTAAGACTAAACCTTCCAATGCAGGGGTTGCAGGTTCCATCCCTGGTCAGGGAACTAAGATCCCACATGTCTTGAGGCAAAAAAAAAAAAAAAAAATGATAAGGTAACAAATTCAATAAAGACTTTAAAAATGATTCACATCAAAAGAAAAAAAAATTTAAAAAATGAATAAAACACAACCATCGCCTCTTTGCCTCCAGGACAGATGGAAGACAGGGAGCTGCCAAGAGTAACAGTCACCATCCTCACAGGGTAATCTGGAGAGTTTGGATGGTCTCAGCGTTGCCTTCTGCAGTCCTTTGCTATGTGCTTCACATGCCTACTGCCTACGAGATTGATACTGTTACCCCTCCTTTGCAGACAAGGGAATGGAAGTTTGGAGAAATTAAGAAATGTGCTCAAGTGGTAGAGTGGCCATGAAGAGCGGATGATCTGCCTCTAGGGCTGAGCTTTTCACCATGGGGGTCTGTTGCTTTGATGCCGTGAGAGTATTCGGCATGTGCTTTTCTAAAACACAAGGTTCAACATGCACAGACTGGAACCTGAAAGCTGGCCAGCTCTTTGTGAACGTGTGCCACTCGGGAATGGGGTGGGGTCCCTGGAGTGCAAAAGAAAGCTCAAATGGGTCACCCTTGTTTCCAAAAGCAATCCCTGGGGGATGATTTCAAATGCACATTCTACTTGAAGTCAGCACACAGAGACTGTCATTCCCTGGCTGGCGCTCACCCCCAAAACAGCAGAATTACAGGCAATCCTCGCACCACCCCCATGACGCAGACATTGTTATCCCCCATTTTCCAGATGAGGAAACTGAAATTAGGCAACGTCCATCCTTCGGCTGATAAACAACACAGCCCAAGACGTGGGCACACTTGTTCCCTTGCGGGCGTTATTTTTAACCATACTCTCCACTTCTGTCTTTGGTGGACCAAGATCTGTGATGGGCTCGTTACATATTAACCAAAAACAGACTCCTGAATTTGGGCATCCAGCGATAGTGACATAACATACGAGCCAGGGTGTTGGAAACTAGTGAAAAGCTGGTCGCTGCAAACAAGCTTCCAGGTGTTTGCTAACGTTGAGGTGTGCTGTCCTGGTCAATCATCAATCCAATAACAGACTGCCCATTAGGGCGCTGTCGAGCAGAAGAGGAAGGAAAGAGCGTGTCCTGAGGCTGCCTTTGGAGCGCCCCAGCCTGGGTGAGGCCGTTTGCTTCTCAGGAGGAAGGAAAGCAGGGCTCACAGGGAAACACCAAGGACCTTCAAGCAACAGGAGAGGTCTCCCTCCAGATGTCCTCCACCGGGAAGCCATGAAGGCTTCCTCAAGGCCCCGCGTCTCCTTCAGGGAAGTTTGGGCAATCCTTGGGCCTCACGAGGCAGCCAAAGAAGAAGCTTAAGGGATGAAGCGTGGGCAAGGGGGCTGTAAAATGCCTCCCACGGGAGCAGCTGTTGTCTCCTGTTGCAGAGCCCATGACCAGGAAGCCATCGGCTCAGGTCCCCAGACTAGAGTTGGCACTCCCCTCGGAAACTACACTTTGTTTTTCCTCCAGGGAGCTAGGGACTCAATCACCTGTGACTCACCATTCCTGTGTTGCCTACACGGCGCACACGTCAAGGTCTAAAATGGCATCGGCTCCCTGCCCTGCCCCCCACCCCGGCTCCCACCTGCCTCTGGGTCAGACACCTTGAGGGTGCAGGGCTCCACCTCGGGCTCGGAAGCCAGGAATCTGCAGCTCCTCCCTCCCCTGAAACACAGAGCATGACCCGAAGAATCAAGTTTTCCACGTCCTACCCTTCCCAGTGTCGTCACGCTCGTGTTGTCTCGGAAGCCACCCTCCCCAGGGTGTGCTGGCGTTGCTTGTGGCTTAGAACCTTGAAAATTCAGCATCAACTAGACTATTCCTCACCGGGGTGCTCAGCTGACATCTGAGGGTGGGCTGTGGTTACTGGTAGAGAAAACGTCATTGAGGGGAAAACAATACTGATATTCACCCAAGAACCACCATGCTGTCATTCATTGAATATTTACCATCCCAAACACAGTGCTGAGTACCTCTCATGTTATCATATTTGTTCCGCCAACAACCCTAGTGTTATTACCCACGTTTTATAGACGAGAAAGAAAGAGCTTAGAACCTGGCTAAGGCTACACAGCTATTAAGTGCCAGAGCTGGGATTGGAACCCGGTCATTGCAAACTTCAAAGTCGGTGTTTCCCACTCCGCCCCCCCCAAAAAGCACTGCCCCACCCCACCCACCATTTTGTGCTATGATCTTCACTGCTGCCCAGTGTCCTTCAAAACCCCAGGGCCAGAAGCTTCGCCACCTTCTGCCACCCACTCAATCCTGACTTCACTCACCCTCCTGGGCAGCATCAGGGGAGCGCTGAAGAGAAAGGGGGGGGGGTTGTTTCAAAGTGAGGTGCTCTCTGGGTTAAAAAATCTGGCTTTGGAGGCCCTGGGTTGGTTGGGGGGGTGGGGATGAATGAACATTTTATCAACTCAAATGTCACTGGCAGCCCCAAAACAAACAGGGTTCCACCCGGCTTGCTCCTTTATGAGGCATTCAATCAATAAAATGAGAGCAGGGCTCTGTCAGATTTATTGGCTGGGTTCAAACCGAACACTTCTTCCACCCGCCGGAGGCTGGGTCACTGGCTCTACCTTTCCGTTCCAACTCTGGACGGCCCCCATTTTCCCCTGTGGGGCTACAATGGTTCATTGTTTCAGGCAGGCCTTGTGAGAAGTTGTGTTTGTTTTGCCTCTTATCTTATCAGCTCCAGAGCTACAATGGCCCAGGTGTACTCACCATTTTACCATCAGGTGAGAGGAGATTGTGGCCCGGGTCCAGGCTGGCTGGAGAGACTTGCTGTAAAACCGACTGGCTAGTCACCATGGCGCTGTTGCCATGGTGACTGATTGTTGAGGAGGAAGTGACCTCATTGCTTCCCTGCTGGCTGTAGCGCACTCCTGCAAAACAAGGCAGACCCAACAGCGGAATATTAGTGCCACCTAACCCAGGATCACTTGTTTTCTAGGGTAAATGACAAGGAGCGAAAACACTGCCTTCCTTCCCCTGTCTATCTATGAGACATATCAGCTGTCTTTCTCTAGGGCAGAGGTTGCTCGGCCTCTGCTTGAAGTCTGGAATGGAAGCTCCATGAGGGCAGCATGTTTTTAATCTGTTTTGTTTTGTTCCTTGCTGTATTCTCTTGGTTGTTGTTGTTTAGTTGCTAGGTCGTGTCTGATTCTTTTGCAACTCCATGGACTGTAGCCTGCCGGGCTCCTCTATCTGTGGGATTTTCCAAGCAAGTATACTGGAGTGGGTTGCCCTTTTCTTCTCCAGGGGACCTTCCCAATCCAAGGATTGAACCTGTGTCTCCTGCATTGGCAGACAGATTCTTTACCACTGAGCCACCTGGGCAGCCCCTTCTCTTGGCAGCCACTTGAAAAATATGTCAAATGAATGAATGAACAAATGAATGGATTCTATTTCTTGTTGCTTCTACATAGTGCTTTTAGGTTTTAGGGGCTTTCCCTTCCTAGCTGGAGTATTTCTTTTGGTCTTCAAAATGCCTTCTAGAAATGTTTCCCTGGCATTGCTTGGCTATGTAGGGCTGCAGAGTATGAGCTGACAGGTTTTACAGAGAGGCACTGGCCCAGTGACCCTTGAAAATGAAAGTGGCTCAGTCGTGTCCAACTCTTTGTGACCCCATGGACTGAAGTCCATGGAATTCTCCAGGCCAGAATACTGGAGTCGGTAGCCTTTTCCCTTCTCCAGGAGATATTTCCAACCCAGGGATCAAACCCAGGGCTCCTGCATTGCAGGCGGATTCTTTACCAGCTGAGCTACCAGAGAAGCCGTGACCCTTGTAAGGGCCACAACAGAATGCATCATTCTGTGTACCACCATTCTGGCCAAGCCCCAGTGACTGAGGGGACACCAGCAGAGCAGGATGGAACCAGGGCTGTAGCTAGGAGTCTTTGGTCCTGGAACTCACATCCCTTCAGTGGGGTCCCCTTTGGCTGATTTCCAGGGCCCAGGGGAAGGCGTGTGTGCCTGGAGGTGGGGCAGGCAGCACCCATAGGCAGGAAGTGAATGCCTAGTAGATCACTGCTGTTTGGTTTGCAAGGGAGGGGAGAAGCAAGCATGTGTACAGCCTCGTTGCTATGACTCTCCCTCTTGCTCAGGAACCAAAGTGCGAATCTGTGCTCAGGAAAGGGACAGTGCTGGGCAGAGACTCGGCGACTGCAGGAAGCTGAAGGGGGAAGAGAACCTGGGTCCGGTGTGCAGAGTTCAAGCCCTGTTTGATGTGCCCGTGAAACAGCCGGAGACAAAGCTGAGGGGGAAGCTGTGCCATCCTGCCCTAAGCTCAAAGCTGAGAAAGACCGTGTTCTTATTTTCTGCCTTGGATTTGACAGAAAGGTTTAGGGGACCCAGTTCCCAACTGCAAGAGACAGAGACCAAATGCCTAAGGAATCATTTGGCAAGGAGGGCCAACTTCTTCATTTCTCCTTCCCCAGGAGGAAATATCACCTCATCAAGCATCCAAGTTCTGTTGGTCCGCTCACCCCCTGCCCTGCCTCCTGCCCCCAGGGGAGCCCCCACCTGCTCAAGGAGGCTACAAATGTCCCCCTGGGAGCCAGGCAGGGCTGCCATAACTAGTAGTCTGTAATTCACAAAGACGGAGCTTGCCAAGAGGAGACACAAGCCAGTTTTCCTTGGATTGTTTAAAGGACGTTCCCCAAGGCTGATATGACCTAGAGCTTAAGAAGGGTGGGGAGAAAACAAACACATGCTAGCACAGGAGTCTAAACTTCAAGAGCAGCTTGTTGACTACAAAGTGGTTTGATGCGTGTTCTGTGGGCTTCTTCTGTTGGTTGTTTCCTTTGATTCAAGGGGCTGCTGATGGGGGTGGTGTTGGCAGCAGGACAACACTGGAATTCAGTAGTTATAGGGCTGGGGCACTATATTTTGGGGGGGAACAGGAGCCATGAAGTTCAAAGGAATAAAGGAAGACCTTCACGTCTCCAAACCAACATCGCCTGCCCTGCTTTGTCTGTCTTCCTCTGCACCTATCTGCAGTTCCTAGGTCTCATCGCCACTACCCTCTACTCCATCCCACTGGGTTAAATTAGGTCCTTTTGCTCCACTCATATCTGCCCCTGGGTTCCCAGCAGGATGCTTACTAGGAGAAGAGAGATCTGAAACTTTGTGAGCTCAGAAGGCAGCTGGGTCCACCGGAAAAGCGGGGAGGCAGATTTCAAATCAATAAAAGGAAGGGTTTTCTAACCAGGAGGGCTAATGGGAAGATTGTGTGCTCTGGAGTGGGACAAACTTGGATTTCAATCCTGACTTTGCTCTTAACAGATGTGTGATCTTGGGGAAATCACTTCTCTCTCCTAGGTTCAGTTTCCTCTCGTAAAATGAAGAGATCGCTTCCTTAATATGGCTAATCTGGATCAGAAACATCTAGGAAACTCCTCGTAGAATGCCAAATAAATAGCACCCACGGGTCGGCCTGGGATCCTGCAGGGAGGGAGCTGGTGTAGGGGTGGACTGCAAGATATTTGTCCTAAGACTCCAGAATCCTGGACAATGGAGGGTAGATTCTAAGTCCTGAATGGAATTACCTTCCCATGGAGCATCATTCCCGAAGAACCCAACTCTGCTGCAACCACTGATGCTTCGCCCTGGAAGCAACTTGGGAGGGAGACCTGGCCCCTGCCCTCTTGTTCTTTCCTTTCAGAGAAAATGGACTTCACCCTGCTTTTCTCCCACTTCCTCTGACTCCCTGACCAGCTATTTACCTCCCCAAGATGCTCTGCTCCTGAGAGTGTAGTGATAACGCTGGGAGTCAGGTGTGTTTTCACCTCCCAGCTTGTCCCCATCATCGATTTGGTCTCAAGTCAAACAGACGCTCGCTTTCCCCTATTTAATTTGGCTGAAGGAAGAGAGCAAGTCCTCGGACGATCAAATATGGGTCGCAGGGAGACTTCTCCCCTACCCCCAGGCTACATAATTATTTATTTAAAAATAATTAACCAAAGGTATCCACAGGAAACAAAAGCCTGCTTTACGTGGGAGCCTGGCAGGAGGGAGGCGAGAACCATTTGTTAGAATCTGGGCGGCATAGCTCAAGACTGTGGTGCTTTGCAGAACTTGTTTTCTTGTAGACCTTGCTTTCTCCCCTAGCAGAACTTCATTATGGGAGAAATATAACAGGGAGATGCTCTCTCCAAAGGCAGATGGGCCTAGACCTCCGCATCCTCCTTTAAGGACCTCTGGTTAAGAGACGGTGTCTGGTTGGGGACTAGGGGATCTCTGTTTTGAGCTCAGCTCTGCCATCAGTGTATTGGATGAGCTCCAGCCCTGCTCAGCTCTCAGTCAGAGGACTGCCTGCTTTGGTGGGGGGGGGGCTTTTATCACTGCAAAGTGGGGTGGGAAGCAGGTGATTTTTTTTCAAGTATCACAATGTTTATTGATAGATACAAGTATATGAAATCAGAGCATGAACATAATCTGATAATTTAAGTAGACATTTCAATACTATATACTAAGAGTGAAAGTGTTAGTCGCTCGGTTGCGTCCGACTCTTTGCGACCCATGGACTGTAGCCCGCCACCAGGCTTCTCTGTCCATGGGATTCTCCAGGCAAGAGTACTGGAGTGAGTTACCATTTCCTTCTCCAGGGGATCTTGCTGACCTAAGGATTGAACCTGGGTCTTCTGCATTGCAGGCAGATTTTTTACCATCTGAACCACCAGGAAACCCATTGGTGCTGCTGCTGCTAAGTCACCTCAGTCGTGTCCGACTCTGTGTGACCCCATAGATGGCAGCCCAGCAGGCTCCGCCGTCCCTGGGATTCTCCAGGCAAGAACACTGGAGCGGGTTGCCATTTCCTTCTCCAATGCATGAAAGTGAAAAGTGAAAGTGAAGTCACTCAGCCGTGTCCGACTCTTAGCGACCCCATGGACTGCAGCCTACCAGGCTCCTCCATCCATGGGATTTTCCAGGCACGAGTACTGGAGTGGGGTGCCATTGCCTTCTCCGAAAGCACTGCTAAGAGGGACCAATTCAAAGTCTCACCATTTGTTTCACACCTACAAAGACCACTTTAAGGGCATTTATGATCTCTCAAAACAGATCAGTTCTGTGCAAGGAAACCATGTTTATTTTAAAAAGACTTGCACACTTGTCCAGGCTCAAGGATATTAAAATGTAGCACATAAAGCCCATTACTAGAGGTAGAAATACCTCTGCCACTAGTGGCGCTAGTGGTAGACCCCAGAGGAGGGCATGGCAACTCACTCCAGTATTCTTGCCTGGAGAATCCCATGGACAGAGGACCCTGGCAGGCTGCAGTCTATGGGGTCGCAAAGCGTCAGACATGACTGAGTTACTAAGCACAGCACAGTGGTAAAGAACCCACCTGCCAACACAGGAAACATAAGAGACCTGGGTTAGATCCCTGGGTCAGCAAGATCCTCTGGAGGAAGGTGTGGCAACCCACCAGTATTCTTGCCTGGAGAATCCCATAGACAGGGAGAGCATGATGGGCTACAGTCCATAGGGTTGTAAAGAGTTGGACATGACTGAAGCATCTGCACGCATGTGCATTTGCCCAGGCTCAAAGGTATTAAAATCTAACACATAAAGCCCATTACTAGAGGTAGAAATACAGGCAATATACTATTACAGCAACAACCATCAATTACAGTTAAGAATTCTTCTGTAACAGCCAAATGGATAATCAAATATTGCAACAACCTGCTCCAGGGGCACCTGTAACCTTTCCTGCTGATGGTTCTCTCACCAGGAATTTGGCAATCAGGCTCCTGAGAGGGAGGCTGAAATGAGCCAGCCGCCTTAAAAGGGGATGCCGAGGTGAAGGGTATATCACAAGGTCTCAGCCCCCGGCAAGACCAGCCATGTGTGCTTCTTAGAGGATGGAGAGGTCAGGTTGTTGTGTATTTCACAAACTCAGAAGAGGGCTCGAAAGGAGAACCAAAGTAGAATAGGCTCTGGTGCCAGGTGACTGGGGTTTAAATCCTGATTCTACCACATAATAGCTGTGTGACATTGAGGGAATTACTTAACCTTCCTGATCTTCAGTTTCTTTATTGTTAACACTTTCCATCTCTTCAGTCACTGGGGAAAAGACTGGATGTGTTAACGGGTGTGAAATTACCCAGATCATGTTTGGCATATAACAGTTACTGGAGACACATCGGCTCCTCCTATGGGAGGATGGTCTTTGTCTAAAAGACATTTTTAGGAAGATTGAGTTTATAGAACTCAGAACTTCACTGAGCACCTATCCTGTGCCAGGCACCATGGCAGGAAGCCTGTAAGAAGTTAAGAAGTGGAATGGCATCTTCCCTTCTCTGAAAATGAACATATGACGCTCTGGTTTAACAGTGACTGGCTAAAGGTGCCAGGCAGATAGCCACAGAGCTCCCACATGAGCAATGAGAAGGCCAGAAAATGGCCATGTATTTTCCACTCATTTCCTGGTTTCAATTCAGTTAATTGTCCGCATCCCCATCACTGGCCCTTAGAACCACAGCAAGTGTGTCCAGCAGCAAAAAGCTGGTATCTAGAGACATCCCTGAGGCCTTGGTGAGGAGGTGTCTACTCTTGCCTATTCCCGCTCCTCAGCATCATGGAGATGATGCTGTTTCTGAATTGCCAACAGGATGTGGGACAGAGACAAATCGCTTGGTTTCTATCCAGTGTGGCTGTAAGCTTATGGTTCCAGGAGCCAGCCTCTCCATGCCCTGCATTCCTGCACCCACGCCCATTTCCAGGGCACTCTTCACATTGCTGCACGTCAGGATTTCTTTCTAGAACAAAACTGCACCATCTCACTGCCCTGTTTGGACACTTACTCCCTTCTGGAAAAGCCCCAACACCTGAGACTGGCAGAATTGGGCCATTACAACTCCATTCTGCCTTATTTGTATCATCTGTCACCACATCCCAGACAGTCATATCAGAACCCTGCCATCTCCTGCCTCTGTGCCTTTGCTTATGCTGTTCCCTGTGTCTAGAACGCTCTTCCCTTCTTCTCCATGTCCCATCCTTTAAGCAGGCTAAATGTCACCTCTTCTGTGAAGCTCTCCTTGATTCATCCTAGTAGTTATCTGTTCTGTCCTTTGTATTCTACATGCAGTAGTGACTCTGACAGCAGAGGCTGGTCACCTGCACAGAAATGCTTGGATGATATGTTTCCTTCTCTCTCTCTCTCTTAAAGGAAGAGATGATTTTTACTCATTCGTGCATCCTCAGAGCCTAGCAGAGCAGCTGATGTATGAATATTCACTGAATGAGAGAATAAGCCCTCAGGTGCTTTGAGCATCCTAGCCTCAGAACATGGGAGCATCCCTTCTGGCAGAAGGACAAAATACAGTCAGTGCTGTGCTAATATTGGTACTAAAAGTGTGGGTTGCGGGAATTCCCTGGCAGCAGTAGTTAGGACGCTGAGCTTTCACTATCCAGGGTGTGGGTTCAATCCTTGATTGGGGAACTAAGATCTCACAAGCTCTGTGGCAAGGCCAAATTAAACAAAAGTATGGATTGACTCTAGGCTTTCCTGGTGGCTCAGGTGGTAAAGAATCTGCCTACAATGCAGGAGACCCAGGTTCAATCTCTGGGTTGGGAAGATCCCCTGGAGAAGGGAATGGCAACCCACTCCAGTATTCTTGCCTGGAGAATTCCATGGACAGAGGAACCTGGTGGCGGGCTACAGTCCATGGCGTAGCAAAGAGTCGGACACGACTGAGCAACTAACACACACACAAGGATGGGCTTCAATTCTATTGATATATTAGGGAATAACTTGAGTATAACATCAGTTTCAGAAATCTGCACCCAGCTGAATGGCACAATAGAAAAACCCTACAGTCTTTTTAAAAGCTTTTTTTAAAAAAATTGAAGTATCATTGATTTACAATGTTCTGTTAATTTCCGCTGTACAGCAGTGATTAATTATATACATATATATATTCTTTTCTATATTATTTTCCATTCTGGGTTATCCCAGGATATTGAATAGAGTTCCTTGTGCTAAACAGTAGGACCTTGTTTATCCATTCACATAGGATACACTAAATGCGTGCACACAGACACACACACATTCTCACACCCTTCAAACACGTCAGTTCACTGCATGTGCCATAGCCACATCTGTCCACATCATTTGAAGTTACAACTTTCCTTCCGATTTCAGATAAGTCTCTGCCCACCACCTCAATAATTCACCAGCTTCGCCGCTTCCGACACCCACTTCAATAGGCAAACTTCAGAACTTTCTCAAGGTAAAGCCCCATATTTATTGTTGTACAGTGTTTATATATTTCCTAAGCATTTAACAGGTGTAAAACTGCTAATGTTTTTTTTTTATTAGACTCTTATCTTTTTTAAAAGGTGTCACTGACGAAGTTTTTGAGTATTGTGCTCTTAACCCCATTTTTTCCCATAAGCACTGCAGTTTTTATTGTGTGACCTTGCAAAGCACAGTGGTTTTTATGATGGGTATGTCGGGTTCTAGAGGACTGACTGTGCTCTTATGTTCAAAGATGTTCAAAGATGGATGCAACTGCCTCTCAGGGGGACCCTGGGGAGCAGCTGCCTAGGGTGTAATTAACCACAGGAACTTTCCATACCAGTGCTTCAGGAGCTTAGAACTACCCCACAGAGCCCTATGTGTCTAATCTAGCTCTTGATGAGTTTCAGAAAACAGTTTAGGAGTTTGGGATTAACATACACACACTGCCAAATATAAACAAGATAAGCAACAAGGACCTACTATTCAGTATTCAGTGCAGGGAACTATACTCAATATTTTGTAATAACCTATAAGGGAAAAAAACTGGAAAAGAATATATGTGTTACTGAATCACTTTGCTATACACCTGAAACTAACACAAAATTGTAAATTACTTATAGTTCAATTTTTTTTTGTTTGTCTGTCCCACGTACCCTTTATTTATGAAGTCCTTCCACAATTCATTTTTCATCCCATCAACTCTATGAGGAAGAGAGTATACAGGACTTGTCTAGACTGGATGCATAAAGCCGAGTCTTGTGGCTCCAGGGAGCCAGGGCACCATGCTCCTCAGGATGAGCTAGGGCAAAGTGCAATCTTTCTCCACTCTTGACCCCCCATCTTCTGTCTCATGTAGCCCGCTCAACAGCAGGATCTAACCTGACCATCTCCTCCCATTTGTCAAAATTCTGTTCTTTATACTTCAATTTCTGTGTGTGTGTGTGTGTGTGTGTGTGTGTGTGTGTGTGTGTGTGTGTGTGCACGCGCAGTCACTCTGTCTTGTTCAACTCTTTGTGACCCCGTGGACTGTAGCCTGCCAGGCTCCTCTGTCCATGGTATTCTACAGGCAAGAATACTGGAATCGGTTGCCATTTCCTCCTCCAGGGGATCTTCCTGACCCAGGGATCAAATTTGTGTCTCCTGCAGCTTCTGCACTGGCATGCAGATTCTTTACCACCGAGCCACCTGGGAAGCTCACTTCAATTTTTTTAAATGGTGAAAAAAAGACCAGTTGAGACGCCAATTCCACAATTCTAGAAATCAACTGGGCACCAGTGTCCAGCCACTTTAAACTCATACATACTCTGTCTCTCTGCTTTGACTTTCTGATGATTCCAGGCCTATCAATTTCTGGGCCTCAACATTTTTGTCTATAACCTGGACGTACAGATCTCCCTTCCTCAGAAGCCAGGATGATAAATGAATAAAATGAAGTTAGAAAAAAAAAAAAGTTAGGGAAGCTCTGGGTTTTCCTGGAAAAGAAAATGCTGGGCAAACAGAAGAGCAGTGTCAGTTCAGAAAGCATGACCAGAATTGCTCTTTTACAGAAAGAAGCAAAGAGGTGGGGTCTCCTGGGCAGTGGGAGACTCAGCTTGACCCCATGTGGCCTTTGACCCCGAAGCCTGGGGGTCCCTTTCACTGGGGTCTGTGAGCTGCACCCAGATTCCGGTGGGATGCCTTTCACCCTTGACATTTCCAAGCCAATCACCCATCCCTGATAATGCAGGAATGTTCCTCTGGCTGGTGGACCTCTGCCAGCTCAAGGGCTCGTCCCAGCCACCAACAGAGTAAACATTACTCAACCGACCGGGGCCCTGTCACACACATTCTTCCCCTGTGTTCCTAACCTCACGCAGAGCGCAGCCCAGCCCTGTCGGGTCTAGAAATGGGAATCGAAAAATCAGGCAGGAGTGAGTGTGCAGAGGAGAAAGCTCTTTCAAAAAGGAAACAACCACGTCCATCAATTACAAGTAGACGGAGCTGTCTTCCCTATGAAGTCAAAACACATTGGGTTGGTGGGGGTGGTGGCTGCGACAGAAAGGAATTAAGCCAGTCTTGATGGGTCCAGTACCACATCCTTATAAACCCTTTCCCCCTTTTTCTAAAGAGGAGTCACTTTTTAATTTTTAGTTGCCACCTGCGGGATCTTGAGTTGAGGCAAGTGAACTCAGTAGTGGCATGTGGGATCTGGTTCCCTGACCAGGGATCAAACCCCGGTCCCCTGCTTTGGGACCTCAGCCTTAGCCACTGGACCACCAGGGAAGTCCCGAAGAGCTCCCTTTCTTGAGGAGAGAGGCAGAGACACAAATTATTCAGACTGGTGAACTTCTAAGACACTCACTTGGGGATGAAAGAATGTGAACAATTCCCCTGGCCTGAAATTGAGAACTCAAAAAATGAAAGCTTTCCAAGAGGCTGGTATTGCTGCCTCAGTTTCCTCACTAGTCACACAGGACCGTTAACATTTTAAGGGTTCTTATTAACATTTTCTTCTCTCCGAGGATATAGATGGATGTTTGCCAAGGGTTGAGGAGATTAAAAATCTGAAAGCCTGGGAGTAAAAATCTGAGGCAAGATGAAAGCAATTTAAACACGGGGCTGGTTTCAACTCTAGATCTCTTTCTCCCCGAGGTGGCTTAGTTAGGAGTCCAATTCAAAAGAGCAGAAACACAGGCAGACCTGCGGGGACGGTAAACATTCTTGAACTCAAGGGGTAAAAGTTGAGTGATACTTCAGGGAAGCCCACAAACTGGTTTTCCTATAAAAATCAAAGCAAATGCAGCCAAGGAAAGAAAAAGGCTTCTATCAAAAGCATCTTGGCTGAGAAAAGAAGCGAATGTGCACCTGAGAAATGGCCCAGGTGGGGAGGTGGACAGGGCGTCAGGAATTCTGCCTGTCCTCCGCACAAAGCCCAGCTCAGCCACCATGCCTGCTCCTTAGCAGAGAGAGGGTTTCTGCCGGCAAATGCCAAAGGGTTTGCAGTGAACACGCCAGCCTGGAGATGCAATTGCAGATGGAAGTCACCCGGCTAACCCTCGAGAAACTGAGAGGTCCTCACACCTGTAAGTGTTTTACACGGTCTGCTTCTCAGTGGGTTCCAGATGCCCATTGGACAGAGTGGAAGGCCAAGGTTCAAAGAGGAGCAAGTCATTTTTACTACCTCTTACCTAGGGTCTCCCAGCAAAGAAGAGCTATTCTAAAGCCTATCTCTCTCCTTCTTCCTTGAAAGACCCACACTGACCCCAGATTGAACCTTGGGGCTTCCCAGGTGGCGCTAGTGGTAAAGAACCTGCCTGCTAATGCAGGAGACATAAAAAGACACGGGTTCGGTCCCAGGGTCAGGATGATCCCCTGGAGAGGGCGTGGCAACCCACTCCAGTATTCTTGCCTGGAGAATCCCATGGACAGAAAAGCCTGGTATTCTACAGTCCATGGGGTCACAAAGAGTCGGATACAACTGAAGCGACCTAGCATACACACACATGCTGAACCTCCCATGATGATGCATGAATAGTTTGAAATGACTTTGTTTCTTTTCTTGTTTCTTGGCTGCATCTCTCATTGGAATGTAAGCCCGATAAGGGCAGGACCTTGTCTGTCTTCTCCACAATCTCCTGCCGCAGAACCTTGCACAGACTATGCTCTGCCCTTGATAAGAGGACATATGAATGAATGCATAGCCCGCCCTTCAACCCTGACGGAGCGGTGGAGAAGTGACAATGGTATAACTGATCCTCTGAATCTCTTGGGTTTTCTGAGGTTAATGGAACACATGTATTTTTAAGGAGGAAGAAGGGGGAGTGAGAGAGATGGAGAGAGAGAGAGAGATTAAAATACAATCAAAATGAAGAGAGAGCATTGATACATTTCAGCAACTTCATGTTGGAAGGTGAGAAATGGGGGTGCCGAGGAATAAGTATGACACAGAGACTCTTTCTTTTCCCACCGGAGACCCCGGACAGTGCTTTATAAAGAGTGGAAAGAGCCAGTGGGATGCCTGTGGGGAGTGGGGAGCCTACCTATTCCCCACTTCCTTTTTTTAAAGAAACTTTTTATTTTATATTGGAATATGGCTGATTAACAATGTTGTGACAGTCTTGGGTGGACAGTGAATGGAATCAGCCATACATATGCGTGTATCCATCTCTCCTGGACTCCCTCCCATCCAGGCTGCCACATCACATTGAGCAGCACTCCTGGTGCTAGACAGTAGGTACTTGCTGGTTATCCATTTCAGATATAGCAGTGTGTCCACGTTCATTCCGACCTCCCTAACCATCCCTCCCTCCCCTTTCCTTCCCATCCTTCCCTACCTCTTAAGGCCTAAGCATATACAAGGGGCCTTTAACAGGGTGTGACTAGGCATCTCCGTTTACATGGGCTGACCATTTCTAAAGGGTTTATTTAGGCTGCTGGCAGGAACCCCAAATTTAGTCTTGCCATGTTAGAACCCAGTTTTAGGCCCCTTGGGTTAATTTGGGGGTCGGGAGGATCAATTACTGAGGATTTACCATGGCAACCTGAGTAACTCAAACGGCTTTTTCTCCAGAGGAGTCTAAGGTAAAACTAAGAAGGGTTAACGATGGACATCGTTAGGCCTAAAGGCTGTTGGGGCAGACAGAGGCCTGCTGCAGTCTGGATCCTGGGGTTTCCTTTCTGAGAGGCTGCCTTTGCTGGCAGGGTAATGTGGCTGCAACAAAGGCCCCCTCGGCTGGGCTGACAGGGAGAATCATGATGCGTCTAGTGGGGCTGGGGAATGGGGAGGGCCATAAAGTCATCAGCAGACTGAGCCACTGGGTGTCCACATAAAAGTGAGGACCCATAAACAGACATCTGTATTGTGACTGAAGGGCTAATAAAACTGCCTTAGAAGAGAGAGGTTTTCCACTGCGATCTATTCATACGCAGGACCTGACTGGGAGGTGATACCCGAGCAGAAGATCCTAGGAGGCTTGGCAAGTGTCAGAACTGCCTCATTATGGGAAGCTTGCCCGGCCAGACCCCAGCATCTTTCTCACTGTCGTGGAGGGCAGCTCCAGCATCATTGTCATCACCATCACCATCATCAGCGACAGACAGCCAGGGATCACCCAGCAGGCTCGCAGATGCTGGACCAGGGAGCAGCAGGTGTTGGGCACTGAGACCATGGAACGTGGATGATCACTGGCTTCCACTGACCAGGAGCACCAGTAATGTGCTTAGGGAGCACCGCAAGACCTGATAGCTGCCTAGTTTCCTTACTGTCTCTTCAGATGACTGGTAGGCAGTAAGTCCAATCCCTTTTCTAGACCTCAGTTGCTCAACGAAAACTCAGGCAGAGTAATTCTTGCTCTTTTCTTGCCCCAAGGGATGCTGGTAAGAGATGATAAAGGGAAGTAATCTAGAGTGAAGTACGTTGGACAGAGAAAGACACATATCATATGGTATCACTTATATGTAGAATCTTTAAAAAAAAAAAAGACTGCAAATAAATTTACCTACAAAACAGAAATAGAGTTACAGATGTAGACAACAAACTTATGGTCCCAGCGGTGGGAGGGAGGGATAAACTGGGAGATTGGGACTGACAAATACACACTACTATATATAGAACAGATAACTAATAAGGACCTACTGTATAGCACAGGGAACTCTACTCAATACTCTGTAATGGCTTAAACGGGAAAAGAATCTACAAAAATGAATAGATATGTAACTGCCTGCAATGCGGGAGACCTGAGTTCGATCCCTGGGTTGGGAAGATCCCCTGGAGAAGGGAAAGACTACCCACTCCAGTATTCTGGCCTGGAGAATTCCATGGACTCTATAGTCCATGGAGTCGCAAAAAGTCAGATACGACTGAGCAACTTTCACTTTCACTTTTTCATGTATATATAACTGATTCACTTTGCTGTACACCAGAAACCAACACATTATAAATCAACTATACTCCAATACAATTTTTTTAAAAAGGAAGTCATCTAGTAGAACTAAACTAGTACACCAAACTAGGAGAAGCTTAAGGGAGAAAGAATAATAACATGTTCTTTGAAAACTTCCTGGTAGTATTTAACATTGAGTGATTTTTTTGGTGAACTGGATACTTTAGTTAAGCAGTATTCATGGAGGTGGAGCTGAATGACATCGTTTCTAGAAAGGTGAGAATATGCTTTACATAATAATATGTACATACGTTATGTATAGAATGAAAGGAATTCCACATTCAGCTTGTAAGTGAATAAGAGACTTATAAAGCAGGGCATTTATGCGTGAAGCTTTTGGATAGGAAGCTCTCCATAAGAGATATTGTCAGTCCACAAATACGTGGAAGGTATACTACGTGCCAGGCATGGAGCTGTGGGCTGGAAACTCAGTGGTGACAAAAGCCAACTCAACCTTGGATGTTAGCACAGCTCATATTTCTCTCACTTGGAACACATGTTAAGCTCATCATCTGTCTCTCTCCCTCCTGGGTGAGCTGGATTTTTAGCGGGCTCGGGGACTAACTTCTTCATGGTGAGAATAAGACTTATTCAGCTTGTTTCTCTGTTTTTGACAGGTAGGAATGCAAACCCTACACTCCACCTGGAAATAGGAGTCTCAAAAAGAAGGAGGAAAAGGCTCATTTCTGTTTTCATCCCTAAGACATCCTCAGATAAATTAAGCTCTTATTTTGTATCCACCATGCAAACTGATGTTTCACAAGTAGGAGATGCTGTCCAGAGGTTTTCCATCCTTGCTAAGCAAGGACTCACTGGGCCTCATGGCCAATCCAATCCAACAGGTGCCAACTGCAAAGATGCCCCCTGTAGCGGGCAGAGCCAGAAGGCCTGGGCAGGCATGCTGCCACTCAAAGGCCCTGAAAGTGTTAATTTTCAGCAGTTATAGGTGTCTCGTTTATACCCATTATAAATCTGTTTATTGTGACTGGCCCCACCCAATCTGCTGGAGCTGTAAAGCTCTAATGGTCCCTAATAAAGGTGGAAGGCACACAGTTCCTGAAATGGGGAAGGAGAAAGGGAGTGAGGGTGACCGGGAGGGAGAGAGGCAGATATGAGCTTAACAATAAAATATCACAATGGCAAAACTCCCTCTGCAACTTCCAACAGCAGAGCCCCGGAGCCCCACTCTCCAAATAATAACCTGTCAGAGCTGAAATGTCTCATTGGCCAGAATCTCTGAGATGTTAAACGATCGGCCCAAGATCCCCCCTACTCCTCAGTGCCTCGAGGCTCCTGGATCCTAGTCTAGGGCCCTCAGACCAGCTCTCTCACCTCTTCTACTTCGACAGGAGACCTTCAGGACTGCCACCAACCCCTTTAGACTCCAGCCTTGCCCCATCTAGCCTGTGATGTCCAGCCCTGACTACCCATCCACATCTCTTAGGGAGTTGTTGAAACTTCCCCTGCCTGTCCACTTGTTCCATATTCTGACTCTAAAAGGTGTTGATGGGGGTCTGTGCTTGTTTTCAGTTGCTTAGTCATGTCCAACTCTTTGCGACCCCATGGACTGCAGCCCACCAGACTCCTCAGCTCATAGGATTTTCCAGGCAAGAAAGCTGAAGTGGGATGAAATGGCTTTCCTCTTCCAGGGCTCACCCAGGGATTGAACCAGCGTCTCCTGCATCTCCTGCATTGGCAGGCAGATTCTTTACCACTGAGCCATCTGGGAAGCCCCAAAGACATAGGTACTTTTATAATAATAAGATCCCCAGACGCCTTTGATGTGGCCTGGGAAGCAGATCTGAGAACCACAGATCTTGTCAATACTTGAGTTTCATTCTTCCTGATGTCTCAAATGACTAGCAGGGTTCATGAAAAGGGAAACTCTTCCAGGGTGAAACTGCAAACCACAGCCTTATCCAGAACTCAGGGAGAACCAAAGCTCTTCCTCTCTCTTGATGCCCTGAGGGTACCTGAGTCAACCCAATAACTCCTCCTGGGTCAAGCACCACGTAGGGGTGCTGGATGCATTTTATCATGTTTAAGCCTCACATGATAGCCTGAAGGAGATATATATTGTGATCCCTATTTAACAAATGAAGAAACCGAGGCTCAGAGAGGCTAAGACACTCATTTGAAGCCATATGGCCAGAGAGCGACAGAACCGCACTTCAAGCCCAAGCTTGTTTGGGATGCTACACCTTGCTACCCAGACACACCCCTCTGGGCATGGTCCTGACAAGGGACTGCCTGTGACCAGCTCGCCTGGGGGATGTGCACTTCCCTTAGAAAAGTCATTAAACACTACAGAGCATCTACATGCACGGTGTGTCTCCAGCTTGGGAGGGACACGCAGTATACACGTCCTGAGAAATCTCTTGACTACCTGAGAGCACTGGAGAGACTGAGCATTGCTGGTCAAGTGCCTCTGTGGATGCACCCACACAGGTGTGGTTTGCACAGGGCTGCTGAAGCCAGACCAGAGGGTGCTAGGGAGCTATCTTAAAGCAGATGGCTCAGGTAGAGGAACATCGCTTCCAGAAATTTAGCCCTTGGGAGCATCTGAGGTTTCCGGTGTTCACTGCAGGAATTGCGTCCACCCAATCCCTTCTTACCACTCTTTTGCCTGAAGTTTGGGGAGCTTCCTTCCTAAGAACAAAGGTCATGAAGCTTCTCAGCTTTGGCCTCCACCAGGAAAGCACCACACCCCCTCTAAGCGGCAGGTTGTCAGGGCTAATTACCAAAAAGCAAGGGTGCTCACAACCTTCATTAAAGGAGAGGAATGCCTTATTAGGTGGAGGAAATTCAGGGTCATCTTATGTACCTGACCTTTTGCTACATGGTCATGACCGCCTGTACCCCATGGCCATCTATGGTTCTTCCCAGCTTTCTCTCACTGTTTAGCATCAATTCACTGAAACCTATGGCAATGGATGTGTGCTCAGTCACTCAGTCATGTACATCTGACTCTTTGTGACCCCATGGACTGTAGCCCACCAGGCTCCTTTGTTCATGGGATTTTCCAGGCAAGAATACTGGAGTGGGTTGTCATTTACTCCTCTAGGGGTTCTTCCTGACCCAGGGATCAAACCGATGTCTCCTGCATTGCAGGTAGATGCTTTACTGCTGAGCCATTGCAGAAGCCTATGGTGCTGCAAACGCCCTATGGCTATCACAGAGCAGTCCTTCCTGGAAGCAGGAAAGCCTTCCTCAGACCCAGTTACTCCAAGAAGCCAGCCTGAGTCTGCTGCAAACACCAAGATGAGTATCTAGTAGAACTACTCAAATTTTCTCCAAGTCAAGATGGAAAGATAAGAGGAACAGACAGAAAGAGGAATAACCCAAACCACTAAGCTCTGCAAGGACTGCTAATAGTTACCATTTATGAGAGTCTGATACATTCTGGGTGCTTTACATATATTATCTCATTTAATCCTTTGGCATCTGTATGAGTGGATGCCCCCATTTTACACATTGAGAAACTGAGACTCAGAGATCCCAGATACTTGCCCAGGGTCACACAGCTGATGAGTGGCCAAGTTGAGGTTGGAATCCAGGTTGACCTCCATAGCTCATGATTCTATTGTTATGCCCGCTGAATTTAAAACAGCATTTCCCTAGAGTATCCTTTTTGTTGTTGTTCAGTCGCTCAGTCCTGTTTGACTCTTTGCCACCCCATGAACTGTAGCACACCAGGCTCTCCTGTCCTTCACCATATCCTAGAGTTTGCTCAAACTCATGTCCATTGAGTCAATGATGTTATTCAACCATCTCATCCTCTGTCGTCCCTTTCTCCTCCTGCCTTCAATCTTTCCCAGCATCGGGGTCTTTTCCAATGAGTCAACTTTTAGCATCAGGTGGCCAAATTATTGGAGTTTCAGCTTCAACATCAATCCTTCCAGTGAGTATTCAGGATTGATTTCCTTTAGGATTGAATGGTTGGATCTCCTTGCAGTTCAACAGACTCTCAAGAGTCTTCTCCAGCACCACAATTTGAAAGCATCAATTCTTCTGCACTCAGCCTTCTTTAATGCCCAACTCTCATATCTGTACATGACTACTGGAAAAACTACAGCCTGGAGTATCTTTAGCGTATATTAAATGTCAGTGTTGTTGATGGTCAGGCATCTATGGCACGGCCAGCCACTGGGATTTTTAGAAGTCCTCCAGCTGATTCTAAGGTGCAGTAAGATTTAGGAACCATTGTCCTAGAACACAGGTCAGTAGACAGTGGTCTGCAGGCCAAAGAGGCCTGTATTTGTATGACATATGAGCTCAGAATGGCTTTTATATCCTTAAGTGGTTTTTAAAAAGAAAAAAGAATATTCTGTGATACACAAAAATCATAGGAAATTAAAATTTTAATCCCTACCACAGCCATGTCCATTTGTTCACACCTGGTCCATGGCTGCTTTTGCTCTCCAAAGGCAGAGCTGAGCACCTGTGACTGAGACAGCTGTTTTAGGCCTGAAAAGCCAAAAACAGTCACTATCTGGCTCTTTACAGAAAGTTTGCCAACCTCAATACTAGAGTTCTTTTTTGAGGGGCTGTGCTGGGTCTTCGTCACTACACCTGGGCCTTCTCTGGTTGCAGGGAGTGGGGCTACTCTCTAGCTGTGTTTCGTGGGCTTCTTATTGCAGGGGCTTCTCTTGTTGTGGTGCATGGGCTCTAGGTACACAGGCTTCAGTAGTTGCAGCATGTAGGCTTAGTAGCTGGGGTGCATGGGCTTAGTTGCTTCAAGGCATGTGGGATCTACCCCGACCAGGGATCGAACCTGTGTCCCCTGTATTGACAGGCAGATTCTTAACCGCTGGACCACCAGGGAAGTTCTGTAGCAGAGTTCTTATGAACAGCTAGGATGATAACCAGGATTGAATGTGTTTGACTTTATTTTGGGGCTAGATTTCAAGTATACATATATACATTACGATAGATACATATATATGCTTTTTTCTCTCCCCATTCATGTTTGATATTGTGGCTTCCTATCAAACCTTGCACAGCTCTCTGCCTCTCTCTGCACCTTTGACGCTTAATTCTCTCCCAGTTCTTGTTAGTTTCCATCAAACCTTTAACAAACAGCCTCCAAGGACACTTCTCCCATAACCTGCAGGCCGGGGCAATGTGCTTGCAGGCAGCTTCCTTCCACCTCAGGACCCCACAGGAGGCAGCAAGGAGTCCTTGAATTCCCTAAAGGTCCTTCAGGGGGATTAGGCAGGCAGGTAGGGCTGCTCCAGCGATAGGACTCCAGTATCTGCTTGGCCCCTTTGTGACGAGGCTGGAGCCCCACTGACCTGGGCAGCCGGGCTTCTTTGTATGCAGACCGGGGCTGGCCCGCTATCAGGGGGAGGCTGCCAGCAGAATGCTCTGAAGGCTGGGCCTCTTAATCTCATTAATATCCTGATTGTCTTCCCCAATCTAGTGGCAGCCGATGGGGTGGTACCCGAAAGATAAAATGACCTTTGAATTCAACAGATAAAATGGCAGTCAGATAAAGTCCCTACAAGGAGAACACTGGAGCCCTGGCCACCCCGGAACTTCACATCACTATAAACATGTTTTCTAAAATAGAAGACGACTCAAGGCAGGGTTTGCTTCTCTTCTGAGAGAAAAGAGGGACAATGGGGTTTCTTTACCATGGGGAGGTTTGTTGCTGCGGAGATGAATATTTTTACAACTGCCCTCATAAACCCCCTCAGCTTGTCTGCTGCCCAGGGAGTGGGCGGGACTCCAGAGGTGAGCCGAGGTGCTTGCACCGTCTCCGAAGACCCATTAAGTTGTTAAGGCATTTAGTGCCCCAGACAGTGCCGACTGCAAGGGCAGTTCAAATCTCCACCCAGATGGGGATGGGTTGGTGAAAGAGGGGGCTTTGATTTCTTCCCTGGGCAGGGCACAGAATCCACCTTGGTCAGGGGCAACAGTTTCGGGGGGTGGGGGTGGGATGAGGCGGGGAAGCAGCAAAATAGCCAGACTGGGAGACCCCACCCTTAAAGCCCCTTTGTCATTCAAAGAGGAATAGTAAGAATGTGGGAGAAGAAGGAACTGTAGGAGGATCCTGTGTGTGTTGATTTCCATGCCTGAAAGCGCTTAGCATCTGCGTAAAGCAAAGAGAAAATCAGTGTATCCATTCAAAACCTGTCTCTGCCGCTTATGAACTCTATGTGCATGCATGCTCAGTCACTCAGTTGCATTCGACTCTCTGCAATCCCATGGACTGTAGCCTGTCAGGCCCCTCTGTCCATGGGATTCTCCAGGCAAGAATACTGGAGTGGGTTGCCATTTCATCTTCCAGGAGCTTTTTCCCCACCCAGGGATCGAACCTGCATCTCCTACGTCTCCTGAATTGCAGGCAGATTCTTTACCACTGAGCCACCGGGGAAATTGGGCAAAGTACTTGCATTCTAAACACCTCACCTTCCTTGATTATAAAATAGGGTAAGGATATAGACAGTGTCTATCCTATGAAGTTGTGAGGATTCAATAAGATGATGCAAATATCAGCCCAAGACCTGGTATCCAGGAAGGGCTCAATCAGCATTAGCTATTCCGATTATTCAAAGTTACTCACAACCCTGGGCACTTTTGAGATTTCCTTGGATTCTGTAGATTTCACTGTCAGGGAAAGTCAGAGTGACCCCATGGATGTTCTGACTCAGCGTCTGGTTAGTCTAAGACCCAGGGTTAGATTTCTGCAGGCAAGTTAGAAGGAGATGTAACAGGGGATGAGGGGGAGGCAGGAGACAGGATTCTCTGGTTCTCCAGCTCTGATCTGACCATGGCGGGAGGCAGGGACAGCTCCTGGGCTAGGAGAGGGAGGAACAGCATTTGAAGGGAGGGAGGAGCAGGCAGCCACAGAAATACACGTCTCTATAACAGTAGTGGCACATGGGCTTAGTTGCCCCGCGGCATGTGGAATCTTCCCAGATCAGGGATCGAACCCCTGTCTCCTGCGTTGGCAGGTGGCTTCTTTACCACTGAGCCACCAGGAAACTATTAAGCCTGTGCTCTGAAGCCTGGGAGTCGCAACTATGGAAGCCTGTGCATCCTTGCTCTGGAACAAGAGAAGTCCTCGCACCACAACTAGAGAGTAGTCCCTGCTTGCCTTAATCAGAGAAAACCCGCGCAGCAACAAAGACCCAGCATAGCCAAAACTAAGGAAGTAAAATGATAGCAAAGCAACAACACAAAAGAAAGACACATCTCCTCTTGGGTAAAGAGGCTTTGGGGCTCAGGGCATCCCAAGGTTATCTTTCAAGGCTTCTTCTTGCCTCTGGGACTCCCTTTCTTTCCAGGAGAATGAGCCTCTACCTCCTCGAAAGGTGATACAGATCAGATGTTGGGTGAGTGAAGGCTGATGGAGACCTCTGCCCCTCCCTTGCTGTCGCAAGGAGGCCAAGGGACCTTGCTGGAGGCAGCTGGGCGAGTTTGCCACAGTTGGGAGCAAAGGGGACAGTACGCAAGGCCACCAGAGATGATGTAGCCGATCCCAGGGCTTGAGCCAAGGCTGGCCCAGCTTCCATCCCACTCCAACTTCCTCCTCCTCCTCTGGTGGATCAATACAGGCACCAGTCTCCAACCAGTCCGCTTCCTCGCCACAGCCCTGCTCTCTGACCTTTGGGGGGCCTTTCCCTTGATTCTGCTCCAGAATGGAGGTCGGGGCCATCACTCCGGGCCTACTCAATGGCCTCAGAATGGGCTGTCACAGGGCCTATAACCGGGGACAGCTCCTGCTGGCGAGAGCTGGGATGGGGGGCTGCAGATAAAGGCCTTCCCGGCTGAAGATAAATGGCTGCTGGCAGCCGGCTACAGTAACTCCAGGCCCCCAAGCAGAGCAAACAAAGGGTGCCCCTGTGACACTCCCTGGAAAGATGAAGGCCCATCAGCGGCAGCCAGGCTTGTTCAAAGCCCCAACTTAATTGTCAATTAAGCATGCATGAGGGAGACAAAGCCATGACAACCCTGGGCTGCATGCTGGCGTGTGATTGTAAAGCCGGGAGGGGCAACGCTGAAAACAGCTGATTCTGCTGACCATGTGTTTGTAGGGCACCTTGTAACCAATCAGCCGCTGACAGAGGCAAAGGGCTCCTCCTGCCACTCCTATTGTGCCGGACATTCCAGGGCCAGGGTCACACTGTGGTCACCGTGGGCAAGTGGGGCCACAGCGCTGTCAGTGTGGCTGGGAGGGTGGGGGCTCAGGTACAGAAGAGATGCTCTCCTCCCCAGGGAGAAGGGTCAAGGGAAGATGTGTCTCGAGGCGCCTCCTGTCCTCCTGGCTGGGGGATTGGGGTTTGGAGGGGAAAGAGGGGAGAGGGTGGGGGCTTGGGGATGGGGACCTTGTCTCCCCAGCTCAGCCCTAGAAGTTGCGAGTATTGAGTCTGGATGTTTGTTTCTCCTCGGCCACCAGAGCTCTTTTCTGCATCCAGGTATGTTTGGGGCTTGGTTAGAGACCACACCTTGGTTTCAGGGACTGTGATGGGAAGTAAGTACATCATGAGGAGTGCAGAACAAACCTTCCCCAAGTGCTGGGCTTCAGCCTGTCATCTGGGTGGCCCTGGGCACACTTCCCTGAAGAAGGGAACCCCTCCTGGGGTGTAGCATCCTGCACCCCAGCCTCAGGGCCAGAACATTTCACTGTCTCTTGGCAATAAGGCCTCAATGTGTGAAACTGAAAAGGAAATAGATTCCTGCTGCCTGTCACAAAAGAGGCTTGCTCCTTGGCAGAAAAGCTATGACCAACCTAGACAGCATATTAAAAAGCAGGGACAGTATTTTGCTGACAAAGGTCCGTCTAGTCAAAGCTATGGTTTTTCCAGTAGTTACGAATGGATGTGAGAGTTGGACTATAAAGAAAGCTGAGCACAGAAGAATTCATGCTTTTGAAACATGGTGTTGGAGAAGACTCTTTAGAGTCCCTTCGACTGCAAGGAGATCCAACCAGTCCATCCTGAAGGAAATCAGTCCTAAATATTCATTGGAAGGACTGACACTGAAGCTGAAACTACAATACTTTGGCCACGTGATGTGAAGAATTGACTCATTTGAAAAGACTCTGATGCTGGGAAAGACTGAAGGCAGGATAAGAAGGGGATGACAGAGGATGAGATTGTTGGATGGCATCACCGACTTGATGGACATGAGCTTAAGCAAGCTCCGGGAGTTGGTGATGGACAGGGAAGCCTGGCGTGTTGCAGTCCATAGGGTTGCAAAGAGTCCGACACAGCTGAGTGACTGAACTGAACTGAACTGACTCTTGCCATGACCACTTGTTTAGCTTTCTGTGATAATAATAATGGTGACAGTAATTATGTTTTGGGCTTTCCTGGTGGTTCAGTGATAAAGAACCCTCCTGCCAATGCAGGAGACATGGGTTCGATCCCTGGGTTGGGAAGATGCCCTGGAGAAGGAAATGGCAACCCACTCCAGTATTCTTGCCTGGGAAATCCCATGAACAGAGGAGCCTGGCGGGCTATAGTCCACGGGGTCACAAAAGAGTCAGACATAACAGTGACTAAACAACAACAAACAATGGCTATGGTTTACTGGGAAAGACGGTGTTCACACAGCGTCTCACTGAATTTTCACATGGACCCCAGGTGGTAGGTACCCTATCTCCATTTTACAGACAGGAAACTCAGACTCAGAGAAATTCTATGAATTGGCCACGCTGCAGGTATGGGGGTTAGACCCAGGATTCAAAACTAAGTCCAGAGAATCAGTCCCTGGTGGGTGTGGACCATCTTGATGAACTCTGAGTTAAAATTCAGGGAAAGAGAAAGGTAGGTGCCAAAAATATACAGTGGCCCATAGTGATCGTTCCATAAACAGCAGCTCCTCCCTACAAAGGGGCAGAAAATGCTCAAAGGTAAACTTGATCCCTGGCAGTTCTGGGGGCTCCACGACAGCCTGAGTTCTTTCCAACTAGACCAGAAGCCCCCAGGGGCAGGGATGCGTGTCTAACTCATCACTAGCTTGGTGCCCGCACTCGGCCTGCATCTGTGCTGTGGGAAGGTACAGGGTGGGATTCTATAGCCCTGGGTTCTAGTCCTTGTTCCACTATCATCGCCTTGGGGAACTCTGCAAAGTTACTACCTCTTTCTGGGCCTCAATTTCCTTCTTCCAAGTGCCTCCCAGTTCTATCATTCCCTGATACGTAACATGGTCTCAACTTCCGGGGACTCCAGAGAATCCACTTCCAGTGGGATGTGCCTTCTGAGACCGATGGACCGGTGGTGTCTTGGGCTGTGTTTCCCGGCCCCCTGCCCAGGCTCTAGTACCTGCTCTGGCCCCTCTGGCCCCTCCCCTCTGGGTCTCCTGTCACTATATAGAATGCCTAAGCCGACGACCCCGTGGTGACCTCACCACAACCCCAGCTTGTCAGAAAGCCACTGGGCCTTTGTTTGGCTTGCAGGCTCCCTGACTTTGGTGTGGAGATCACAGGTCCCAGCACAATGGCCATTGTCTTCTCAATAACGCCCCTTGCCCCAGCCACGCCCCCCCGCAGCTCTCAGCTCCAGCTCTGTGGATTACTACCGCAGAGAGGCTGCGTTGAATCCAGTGTTCATCTGCAGTCTTCGCTGCCTCTCAGGAGTGACCCCAACTTTCTTCCTATGTGGCTGAGCCCTTCCCTTTGGTGGCAACAGCACCCAGAAAAGTGCCCCTCCCTGGCCCAGGCTTCACGCTGGACAGAGACCCCCGAGGAGGTCATGCCGGAGGTGGGGGGCGAGGGACAGTGTGGAATGGATGCTTACAGATTGTCCAGGTGGAGGCTCTGAGCCAGTGCCCCCAGCACTCAGGTCAGCTCCCGGGCCTCAGGCCTCTCCCAGCAGAAGGGCAACCAGCCGGCGAGGGGCTAGAGCAATTTAGAACCACCCCCGGAGTTGGAAGTAGCGCTCGGCTCCTTCTGCAAACCCCTCCCTGAGCAGGCAGTAGACTGTACCACGCTCTGTCTACACAGGCACCACACCAACCTCAGTAAACACATCAGGCTGGGAAGAAGCCCACTTTCCCGGAAGGACCCACGCAGTCCCCAGCACGTGGGGGTGCTCTCCCACAGGAAGGATGGAGTGGGATTCCGTCCCGACAAGCCCACGCCCCAGAACAGGGGCATCCTCAACCAGGCCGGGCGGGGCCTGGCACACACAGCACACAGTAGGTACTCAGCCAGTTCTGACCAACTCATGCCAAGGTTTCATGTGACCAACCCTATCCTAACTCTGGCAGCGCACAGACGTCCCCAAGCAGAGGGGCCCTTGCCCAGAGGCCTCTGGACTCCTCCTGCTGCAGTTGGACAGAGCCCTGGGGATGCACAAACAGGATGGAGGAGGCAACCCCTCTCCTGGCAGTGTGGACCCGGTACACCGACAAGACAGGCTGCTCCGTCTCATCCGGTGGCGGCCCTGACCTGCTGAGTCAGCAGCCACACACACACACACACACACTCACACACACACACACACACACACACACACACACACACACACACACACACAGAAGAAAGGAACCTGGAGAAGAATGGGGAGCAGGGCTCCCTGGAGGCCGAGCAAGGATGCAGAGGAAATCCGACCACGGCCGTACGCTACTCTCAAGAGAACATTTCAGCAGCAGAAGGAAGTCGGTCCTAGGACCGTCCCAAAGAATTTCCTCTTCTGAGACATCATGAGACCCCTGGGGGAGAAGCCAGAAGGTCGGGTTGCCAAGTGGTGGGGCTGGGCCCTGCTTACCTGGTAGCTTGTTTGGAGGGGAGGTGCTGGGCTGGTGGTGAGGGGAGCCGTGGGAGAGCAGGGTGTTCAGGCTGTGCGTCTGGCTAGAGCTGTAGGCGTCCATGGCCAGCTTCTGTCGGAACGCCTCCTCCTTCCTGCGGTTTGCGAACCAGTTGTAGACGCGGACCTCAGTGACCAGGTTGGAGCCCAGGCCGTGGGCTTTGGAGGGGGAGACGCCTCGCTGCAAACATTCCGCCCTGAGAACAGGAGAGAGGGGAGATGGTGAGTGAGGGTGGTCCGGGGGGAGGCGCGCTGGCATTTGGCCCTGGGTACACTATAGCGGCGGCTTCCCTGCTGGCTCAGAGATTAAAGAATCCGCCTGTCAGATGGGAGACTCGGGTTCGATCTCTGGGTCAGGAAGATCCCCAGGAGAAGGGAATGATAAGTCAGTCACTCTAGTATTCTTGCCTGGGAAATCCCACGGACAGAGGAGCCTGGCAAGGTACATACAGTCCATGGGGTCACAAAGAGTTGGACACAGGTGAGTGAGTGAGCACACACGCATACTCTCATGGAGGGGGGTGGGTGCTGGCAAGGAGTGTGAAGCGGCCAAGGAGTGAGTATGGGAAGCCTAAGAAATGGCCAGCCTGTGTAGTTATCTGATGAGATGGCTGGATGGCTAGAGCAGGGTGGAACACAGATTCTGAGCAGGCTCACTGCCCCAGAAGTCTGGGGCTTAGCCTTTGGTGTGGCTCCTGAACGAAGAGAGGAAGGTGAGGGGCAGGCATCTCAGGGGGAAGGTCCAGGTGAGCCTCCTGACACTGTATGTGACTATTTTCCGTGTCCTACAAAAGACAAGCTCCTTTGCTGGCTTAGTCTGAGTCCCTCCATAGCACTCTGAAATGGCTTCTGGTCTTTCACGGTTTGGACACCCCGCAAAGGTGCCATGGAAGCCAAATTCCTTATTCACACAACAATAATCCCTTCCAAAGGGCAGGCTGGGTGAGGTATAAATGAAGACACACCAGCAGAGACACTGGTGTCCAGTCATCACTGCTGAGGAAACCCCAGTGCCAGGCATGATAGAGATTCTTAGACCCCCTGGATACTGGGGGGCTTCCCTCTCATCAGTGGGGGCCAGAGCATAGCTGAGGACTCTGTGACATGTCTGGGCAGATGGTTTCACCTCCCCAGGCCCCTGCCAGACCTCCCTGGTTGCATCATCCCCCTGCCAGAGCTGGTCCAGCCCAGAGACAGAGAGAACCCACAGGTCTTAGCCAAAGCAAAGAGCAGAATTTTTAAAAAGTGAAGGTTGGAATCAGAGCAGATGGGGCAAGAATGAAGCTAAAGGATATCTAGAGGATTTCTAACAGTTTTCTTTAAAATGTGACAGCCTGGGTGGGAGGGGAGTTTGGGGGAAAATGGATACCCGTATATATGTATGGCTGAGTCCTTTTACTGTTCACCTGAAACCATCACAATGTTGTTTGTTAATTGGCTATACCTCAGTACAAAATAAAAGCTTAAAAAAAATTTCCATGTCATTAAAAACAAATGAACTCTACAAAACCAACTCTAATCAGTGTGGGCAGAGTGGAGGGAATTCTGACCAATTCTTGCTCTCCTGCTAAGTTTCCCTTTGAACCAACATTTGGTCTAGGCCAAAGCCAGTCTGTGGCTAAGGAATAGCTGTCCCTTGGTCTGTAGGGGGATCAAACGCATGATTCTCTCTTCATTGGCATATTTTAGACCATCATTCTCCATCATTCCCTGGGATAATAGTTCATAGGGCTATGCCACAGAAAGACATCCCCTAGTTAACAACCTGTTCAGCAAAGTGAAGTGCGTTTCTTGACTGCAGGACTTCTCAGAGCCTTTAATATAGGAATGTACATTGTGACTCCCTAAGAGAAACTCTACAGGTGATGTTTCTCAGGCTGATTTATTAATGACTTGAAATGAGGATTCCATGGAACACACTTTGGGCAAGCCTGATTTAGCCACACTTATCTGGACAAGTGGGCTTCCCTGGTGGCTCAGATGGTAAAGAATCTGCCTGCAGTGTGGGAGACCTGGGTTCAATCCCTGGGTTGGGAAGATCCCCTGGAGGAGGGCATGGCAACCCACTCCAATATTCTTGCCTAGAGAATCCCCATGGACAGAGGAGCCTGGTGGACTACAGTCCATGGGGTGGCAAAGAGTTGGACACAACTGAGCAACTAAGCACAGCACCACTAGTGTCTCAACATTCCAGGACTGAGGGGATGGAGCTCAGGTCCATGTGCTTGCCCGCCTGCTCTGGGGGAGCTTCTGGTGGTGTTACCTGTTGCACTCCTCCACTAAGGCCTCCCTCTCTTCCTTGCTGGGGTTCTTTTGCCGGTCGTAGGCCTGGTACAAGATTTGCTGGGACGCGGGCCCCCATTTGAACCGGTTGCGACGCATCTTCTTGTTGGTGGGCTCAGAGCAGGCGTCATCGGACTGCCCAGGCCCCTGGCTCTGTTGACTGAACTCTGGAAAGAGAAACAGCAGCTGATCCTGACTGCTTTTGTCTGTCAAATTTCCAGAACTCTGGACTGTCTGGTTGAATTCTGAAAAGAGAAAGGAGTAGATTTGATAGGGTCTGTAGCCTTCACTCAGCAGATAGACAGACAGACAGACAGATCAAGGGACAAAAATACCTTTATTTCTCTCCCCTGAGCTTTGGGGTCTGCTGTTAACTATAGGTGGGAATGCAGGGGTGAGGGCAGGCTCATCCCAGGCCCCTCACTGCCTATTTCCATTGGCTCCACCAAAGCCAACCCCTTTCCTTTCTTTGGAGGAGCTCAAACGTGGCTGACCATTGTTCTCAGGACAATTTATTATTATTATTATTTCATTGGCTCACTGGCTCTCAGACATGAAGCAACTCTCTGAATCCTGAAGTCTTGTGTTTTGATGTCAAGGAGATGAGTTCGACCAAGTCTCAGGTCTAGACGGAAAAATGCTAAAAGGTACAGTTTGCACTTAGACAAAATGTTCAGAGGCTGAAAATAGCTCTCTCCACCCATAGATCCTAGGGATCAACATTATGTTATGCTCTTTGAAAAACCCCAAACCCCAAATCTTTTGACTACTGCTTTGAAATAAATATAACTGGACCTTTGTATTGGAAAAAGAAGAAGCAGCTCTTTAGCGCTCTATCATCTCAAAGGCAATGGTGTGTGTGTGTGTGTGTGTGTGTGTGTGTGTGTGTGTGTTCAGGGGTCCATTTATGAGGGGAACAGCCCAAGAGGGAAAGGTCTTACACACCTGCTCACACATTTGAAAGATAGGAAGTGCAAGAGATGGCAAACACAGGACTTTCCTAAGAATGGTGTTTTAAGAGTTGGAGACAAGTAAATACAGATGGTATGGAGCTCCCTGACAATCCAATTCCGAGGACCGGGCATATCATGACCCTCAATATATTTTGATTGAACGAATGAAAGATGACAAATCACCCAGTGGTGGCCCCCTAGCCTCTGTGGCTGCAATGAGATTTGATATTTACTCATGGAAGAGTCAGCCTCCTTGTTCTCTTCCTTACATCTGCATGAAGCAGAGTTCATCATGGTATTAACTCCATTTTACAGATGAACAAGCAGAGAGGCCAAGCACCTTGCTGAGCAAGGACCCATAACAGATTCATTTGCTAACTCCTGGTCCCCGTGTTCTGGACCTTGATGTTTTTCTTGGTTCCTGGAGTCATCCCTGCACGTCTCAGAAAACTCTCAAGGTCCAAAGTCAGGCCACAGCTTGAATCCTCTGCATAACACCTTACCATGCGGCCTTCCACCTACCTACCTCCAGCGATGGGGAACTTGCTACGATCTAAAGATCCATTTCCATTTTGGCCCATCAAGAAGTGGTGGGTCCCTAACAAGCCTAGACCCCTGATGCAGGTAGTGCTGGTCTTTGTTTAACTAGCTGTTGATCAGCTGAGTTAACGAGCTGTGTCCTTGGTAGACAGACAGAACGTGTCACTGGAACCTTTGATTGGAGCCCCATCCACCTTGGAAGATTCTCAGGCCAATTTGGGCTCTGTTTTCACTGGTTCCCAATAATTCCTTTAGATACCTGAGAGTGTCTCTGCCACATCTATTAGCAGGAAATCACTGACTCCATGGGATAATGTAGGGTCCCAGCTAAGTTCTGTAATTCCTGGTCCCTTGGCTTCTCTGCCTATGGAATGGGCCTGGTGAGGACTTAAGGGCCCTAAAGAGTCTTTTAGAATATATACCCCTGGTCAGGATGATGGTGATGACAATGATGGTCACCCAAATTCCCAGGGAAGTTCTACTTTTCAAAGCGCTTTTACAGTTCCAGTATTATTTGGTCTTCACGGCAGCCATCTAAGTGCAGGGAGTTTGGAACAATCAGAGGGGAAGAAGGAAGTCCCCTGCTCAGTGGATGTCTGTCTCAGTGTCTCCTCTTCTCCCTGTGGTCCTGTGGAGTTGTCATGAATAACAACCAAAGCCACTACAGATAATCATGAGGACCCAGGAGCAATACAAGGTTCCTCATTTGATGTGAAGAGATAACCTGTCATCACAGTGAACATTTAATGAACCATTTCCACAGTCAGGTTATTATACAAAGTCCCCCAAATGTATCCCTTCAACTAACTCTCACACCTCTCTTAGGAAGAATTGTTATCTCCATTTTACAGATAAAGAAATTGAGGTTCAGACTAATTAGAGGCAGGGCAGAAGCCAGGATGTGAACCTAGGCTGTAGACGCTGAACTCACAACCATTGATGGTGATGCCACATGTGCAACACCTCTCACTAAAAACAATCCCAAACCACACACCCACAAAACCTTCCAACTGGCCTTGGATGGAGGTAACAGAACCTACTCCTGAAGTTCTGTCTGTGGTGAGTGCAAGACACACTTGCAGCTGCCCACAGAGTAGGGGCTGCCTCTGGCTGTTGGCTGCCCTTTTTGAAGAACCAGACTCGCACACATTCTCCACCCACCACCAACTCTCCCCTACTTCTTTCCAGATTAGTGGCGGGGGTGGGGGGCAGTGCACAGAAAATGTTTGTTGCCCATAAAAATTAACTTGGAGAAGATGGCATCAGTAACCTCTTTATAGGCTCAAGAGCCAGCCTGAACAAGGAGATTCTATCTGTGAAGATAGGCTCATGAATATTACCATTTATTAGTTTTAGCTTCTTATGAAAATTTGTTATCATATGTCTTTTTTATTTTCCCGATTCTCTCTTACTACTTGCCACCTGTTACTTGTCCACTTGTGTCCTTCTTTTATTCATCTCTCTTCCTATTTTTTATCCGGTGCTAGTATATCTTGTATTCAATCTTCAAGAATTGGTTCAAATGACACCTCCTCCAGGAAGCCCTCCATGATGTCTCTAGGCAATTAAGCAATTCCTCTGGCTTTCCCTTGTGTATACTTTTATAACAGCTCTTAGAAAGCTGCCATTATTTATTCAAACATCTCGTCTTCCTCATTAGGTTGTAAGTCCCTGGAGAAAAGAACCTGTGTATCTCACAGCCCAGCAAATGCTTGGCACCTCATAGGTGCCCATATAATATTTACAGAATGAAGGGATGCTTCTTAAGCTTTCTGTCTCATGGGACTTTAAAACCATGATAACGATAATTGAAAAATCCTTTGCAGAGATGGTCATACATTTTTGCAAAATGTCATTCTCAAGCATCTTGAGAACCTTTATGGGACTTCTGTCCTTTAGAAACTTTTGGTTGACCTTTCCTGCCTCCATCTTTCTGAGGGAAAGCCCACAGAACACAGAGAGGCAACTCAAATGGGAGATGATGCCTGAGGCTTGGATTGGAGTGAAAGCGCATCCCAAGGGTTCTCTGGCTTTTGGAGACTAAGGTTTCTGAAAAATTTTCTTGGGCTTTACAGGAATTACAGGGAGTTGCTTCATGTCAGACACACAAATTCTTAAAGACATAGTCACCATGGATGGTGGATCATCCCAGAGTTTAAAAGGGGCCTCTTCCTCTCAGTAGCAAAGAGCTCTCACTGTGCTTCTAACCACCAGGGAAGCTCCAAGTTATCTAATGCTACCAGCAAAAGAGCAAATCACTGCGATATAAGATGAACCCCTAACCCTTTCCTTGCATCTTGAAGGCCTTTCCAGCCCATGGACATTGAGACAATAAATACTGAAACCATCACTTCAGGGCAGTGTGTGACAGGAAACAAGAGTGATTTTTATAAGCAGTCCTCTAGCGAGACGGGAAAAACTCAGCCCAGAAAGTGGTGGAAACTCATATCTTAACAAAGACAGAGAAGCCCACAGCCCAGAGAAGAGTATGTGGGAAGAGCGAAAACTTACATAAAATTTTCCTAGAAAAAGGGCTGGATTGAAAAATCAAAATATAATGTAAAAGTGCACTTTTCCTAAAATAAAAACACTAGGTTACTGATACTCTTATCATTCAAATGTAGTTCAAACTTCCCTAGCCTTCCAAACACAAATCTCTCAGGGTTACTGCATAGAAGAAATCTTGGGACAGAAAGGAAATTTGGGAAAGACAATGGAAAGGATAAGAATTCATCACTCAGAGTTGAAAATACAGATGCTTTTACTGAGTCCTGCCTTAGCCAGAAGCAGATTCTTCCTCTGACAGGCTCACCAGCTGGTGTCTCAAAGCTCTACCGATTTTGGTAAATGTGAGTAAGCATCTTAAGTTGCTTCAGAACTCAGTTGTACCCACCCCACCCCATCCTCCCAAACAACAGGGTCAAGTTCCTAACATATCTATATGTACGAATGCTTTCTATTTTTTATACTCTTTAAGACAGAAGGAAAATAACAATAATAGTAATCAATATTATTGATTGCTACTAAATGTCTTCCTTGGAAAGTCTGATCCATGGTCACGGATCAAGGGGAGAAGATGCTTGGCTTACTTCGGGTTCACTATTCTGCTGTTACCTACTTGGTTTCAAAGAGAAAGATGTTGGAAGCAGGGAGCAAAATATTCAAGGTGTGCTACACACACCGATGGCCTTGGCAAATCAACTGGCGGGGGACGAGGGCATCTCGGGAGAAGAAAGTGACATAAGCCAACTCATTGCAGGGCAGTCAAATCCACGTGACAGCTTCCTTATATTTGCCAAGTGCCACGCAGACCTTGTTGATGAGAAGGAAACTGAGGCATCCCACAAGGGTCAGAGTCAGGGCAAAGGTCAGTCTTGGTTGAGGCAGAGGCAGGTTGAAAGCACTTACGTCGGAGGATCTCCCGCTGCTTTCGGACGTACCAGGTGTACAGGGCAGCTCGCTTCTGGGTCTTCATGGGGGTGCCCTTGTTGAGATGCTGGGAGAGGTGTGATTGATTCAGGCCGGTGACATCCACCACTTCCCTTTGCGGGATGTTGTGTTGTTGCATGTAGCCCTTGATCATTTTGGCAGCCCTCCACGGGTCCTCGCTAGACAGACAAGCAGAGGGTTAGGATGCTGGTGGAAGAGGTTGGGGACAAATATCCTCTTTCTAGAGGTTTTACTTAAACTCTGTGCAAAACTCTGACCTTCCCCTATTTCTCCTCCTGCCCAAGTTACATCCTGGGGAGAGAGGCGAGGCTAAAATAGAATCTGGACAAAAGAGGAGATGAAAGCTTCTGTATAGTGTACTCCATCCCTTTCAACTGAGATCTGGAGGATAAAGAGGAAGATTTCCTTGCTTCAGTAATGGGAAAGCAAGCCCATCACTCTCTCTCTGGAAGCAGAAAGAAAAGTTCCTGGGTGTTTCTTCTTGTTTTTGTTTTAAGTTTGTGTTTGTTTGTTTGTTTTGCTTTCCTTCACTTTCCTGGAATGTGAGAGATTTTAAAGGAAGAGGCACACCAGAGAGCAGAGGTGTCATTCGCTTGGGACTAGGCTGGTTGATCCCCACGACAGGAGGTTAGCATCTCTAAATTCACCTGGACTTCTCCCATATCACCTCCCTTTGGGATGGGCATCTCCGCTTCTTGCGTGTAAAATGGGAGTAAAACGTAAGTGACCACCTCCGGAGAAGCAAGGAGAACACCTTAGCCAAATGTTAAACAGTTTTCAGAGTTTCAGAAAACTTTTAAGAAATGATGTTCCTCTCCTGGGGGGCTGAGGAATCGCTGCACTGATGTGAGGCAAATAAAGTTAAAAAATTCTTCACAGCCCCACCTCCCAAATAAGACCACACAGATGGACGGATAATTTCAATTTCTGAATAAGATGTGAATAATTCCAAATGCCATTTTCTTTCTATATTCTTACATTTCTCCTCGGATAGGGTAGGAGTGTCTGGAAGTTAATCTTTCTCATAAATTTCAAGCTTGCAGTAAGAACTTAAACTTTCCATTTAAGTGTTTTCATTTAAGTTCATTTCATTCACAAACACAGGTAATGCACAAAAACTTCTTTAGAACAATGTATTAGTGCCTCTGAGCTTATTCCAAATGTTTCAACTTTGCCAATATCTTTTCTTGCTTATTGAATAGGTAGCTTAAAAGTGAGCGATCTAATTGAAAACAAAAATTAAGAGAAGAGTGCACAGTATAGAACAAAAATATTCATGAAGCAATATATCCATATATATTATTTGTTTAAGGCAGCTACATCATTAACTTAAAAAACCCCAGCATTCCATTACGGTATGTTGGTGTATATAATAGCCTGATAAAACATGAAAAAAATGAAGGGAATAATTAGTTTCAGAAGTAACAATAAGCAAAATTACAGAGGGCAAAAAAAGAGATACAGTTGAAGATGAAATAACTGATTTATTTCTAGATGATGTCTATGTCAACTAAAATTACGTTTGTGTAATGAATTTTTTTAACCTAGTAATTAGACAGATTTTTGGAAGCATTTGAAAAGTTGGGATTATTTTAGCAAGTCTTTGATATTAAATTTATGAAAACACAAGTTTTGATAGAGATGTTTTTGAGAAATGCAAACTTAAAATTACACATAGCTTAATATATTTCTCAAGTATTTATAAAGGTACTTCCAAGTAATACAACAATATTTAAGTAAAAACAGGAACAAAAAATGAGGAACTGCGTCATTTCAAACATGGATAATTCACCTTGAGTAAGAGGAAAGTAATGTAACATTTTGAACATGCCCGTGTAAACATCAGCACTCATTTTAAAAGTTTATTTCTGCTAAATACTTGCACAGATATTTTTAGGGTAAAAAACACCCTCAACAGATACCAACAACAACTTCGAAAGTTAGAAAAAGTATTTAGATTTTTAAAGTTAATGCTGCTTCGACAGATTCTTTAATTTTTTTGGTTTTGCTTGAATTTTTCCCTTGTATTTATTTTGTGTGTTTAAGAAACCTAACTGAAATAGTGTGATGTTCTGAGAGCAGATAATTCCGAGGAAAGAATGAATTAGCTTAACGACTGGAAAGGTTTAAAACAAAAAACAAAAGGCCAGGAAAACCGTATAAACGATACCAAATCTTTCTGCCCGCCTTAAAGACCAGAGCTGGGGATAAGATGGCGCAGTTACACCTTTATAGCTCTGACCACAGCATTCGCATGGATTCAGCGGGGAGGGCCCCAAGAGTCGATTATGTTTTGAAATTTAAAAATACAGCCAGTGATCTGGGGTTCGCAACCCTGATAAACACACGGATCGGGAGAAGGGCGCCAGGCATTGTCCTTAGGGCGCAGGTGTCAAGCGCCGGACTTCGGCGCCCGCCTGGTCGGCCCAGCACGCTCCTTTCCAAACAATGCCACGAACCGAGAGGCCCTGGACCCCGGCTCCGATCGCCGCGATTTGTTCGTTAAGAAGCCTCCATCAGGGCTTCTTGGGGAGCAACCAACTTTCCAACTTTTCACCGCGCGCGCCAGCCTAGAGCCGGGGCCGGAACGGGCAGCGCGCAGCCCAGATCCGCTTTTCTCCTTTTCTCGTCTCTCTCTTCTTGGAGATGGAAAGAGCGGCCAGCCGCTCCCCAAAGTGACTTGTCCTGTTCTTTTCTTTCCCCTTAGAGGAGCAGGGTGGACCAAAAGGGGAGTGCGCGCGCCTGGCGTGAAGCAGCCAACTGCGCGGTGACCTGGGGACCGCTAGCGATTTCTTGAAAAATTACTTTAATCAAGTCTGACCGCTCCTGAAGGTGGGGGAGGGAAGTTAGCAGCCGCTGGGGAAAGGAGGAGAAACCTGAGGGCCTGTCCTGTGTGTCCCCCACCCCCGCCCCCGGTGGGGGTCTTGGGCCTCCTAGCCTGGCTCCCCGCCCCCTGGAGCCCGGAGCTCTGCGCAGCGAAGAGCGCTGGGCTCCGAGACCCAGGGCCGGGCCTGGCTCTCTGCCCACCCGGCCTGCGGTGTTGGCGATCTCCGGGGCAGCCCGGGTCCGGCGCGGGGGCTCGGGGCGCCGCGGGGGGGCTCTCCTGGGAGGGCCGGGCAGCCCGGTGCGTGTGTGCTGGGAGCCGCGAACAGCCCCGCGCGTCCGCTTTCTGCTTTCCTTCCCCCTCGAAGCCGCGTTTACAACTTCACCAATGAATAACCCGCCTCTCTGTTCAACCTAATCACGACTTTTTGTGTATCTTTCTGTTGATGATTTATAGAAATAAATTAATAACACCCTAACTCCACGTGCTTCAGTTTATATTACATCTCTGCCACTTCTAACCCGGCGCGGGGCTGGGTGCCGAGGGACGCCTCAGGTTCTTCTTCCAAAACCCCGCTGTAAGGCGGGTGCCTGCGGCCAGGCGGATGGGCCTAGGCCCCGCAGGCCTCGGTGGCGGGCGGCCGGACATCGGCGGTTCCTCCCTGCCCGAGGTCAATCTCCGGGCCGCCCCGGCGCCCCAGCCGCTCTCTTCTGACCCCTCTCACCTTCCTGCACCCTTAGCCCGGGCCGGGGAGAAATCGCCGCCAAGTGGGCAACCGCCAGGCAAGAAAGAACCTCAAACCCTACGAACTAACTGTAGCAACAGACTTTCGGGAAGTTAGGAAAAAAAAAAAAATCTAGAAATTCCCCTGATTGTTTTGCTAGAGAGTAAGCCGCCGGGTCCCCAGGTAGCAAATTCAAATGCAAGGTCATATCGCATCCCAAACGGCCACTACGGGCGGGTGATCCGGGTTGCCCCGGTCGCGGGCGCGACTCCGGCCCTGGCCCTGCCTGGGGACTGCGGCGCTGAAGTTCCGAGGCCAAGCGAGGGTCTCAGTCCCAGAGCAGCCTGGCTGGGAGCGACGAGCGGTCTAAGTGAACCGCTCGGCTCCTTGGATAATAAGTAACAAGCTGTCAAAGCCCTAGGCCGCTCTGAAAGGCTTAGCAAACCACCCGGGGCCGAGAGACAGACCGCCGGGCGGGCGGCCGGCCTGCCTGGATTCCCCGGGACGCCGGGGTGTCAGCGGCGAGATCCGGGAACGCCCTCCTTTCTCCCACCAAATCCACCGCGAACTGGAGGCTTGGACGCACTGATCCCTCGCTTGCTAGAGACGCGGTTTCATTGCCCCTTGAAGAGTCCACTCCAACCCGACAACGTGCAAGCATTTCCTTTCGCAGATCTAAACGGGCTTTGGGGATTCCGGATAACCTCGGGGCCTTGCGCGGGCGCTGCAGACGAGAGCACCCATCGGAGAAGGCGCCCCCCAGATCCCGACCACGGAGCCGCCGGTCCCTCTGCAGAGAGCCACAGGACGCCGCGCCCCAGGCCGGCTCCGCAGAGGCGGCATCCCGGGAGAAGTGCTTGTGGCCTGGGGTTGCTGCGGGCCCGGAGCCTTGGCACCGCGGGATCGCCGAGGTTTCACTGCGCCCACTCGCACCTTCGGCCGCGTGGGCGAGGGCTCTGCCAGCTCGGTTCTCCCAGGCCGAAGCCCAACCCGGCCGGGAGGGCCCCGCGGGTCCCGGGCGCTGGGCTGGGCAGGGATTCACGAAGCTTCGGGGCTCGGGCCGTCCGATTGAGGGGCTGGGAGGGGTCCAGGTGTTGGGAGAGAAGCGGAGCGCCCCCCGGGGGACTTCTCTGGTGGGAACCAGGCTTGGCAACAGCAGTCGGGGGCCGTGTGGCTCAGCCACGGGGCCCGGGGCTCCAGGTGTTCGGGAGCACCCCTCCGCACCTCGGCCCGCGCCTACCTGAGCATCCGGTCCACCTCCGCCCGCTGCTCCGCCGCCTCCTCGGTGTTGAGCGCTTGCAGCTCCTTGAGGATGGGAGGGGTGTCATAGTCGTCCCCGTCCTCAGAGCCCTCGTCTCCGGACAGGCGGCCCTTGGCGTGGCCGTTCGTGAGAGTATGGAAGACCGGCTTGGTGTCTGGTTCGGCCCCGCTCCCCGGCGACAGGGGTAGCGTCTCCAGCTTCACCCCGAAACTCGGGGACGGCAGCAACTCCTCCAAGGCCTGGATCAACACCTCCTTGGTGACCCCGGAGCTCAGCAGGGCGCTCAGGAGTTCTTGCTGGAGGGACGTGAGCTTGGACACCATTTTCCAAGAACAGAGAAAGAAGGGGGTGAGGGGGCGGGCGGGTGGGTGCGAGAGAGGAGGGTGGAGGGGAGTCTCACAAGCGAACCCCAAGTCCAGGAACCCCCCCCCCCTTCAGCCTCCAGACACCTGTTACTCCCCGGGGTCCCGGAGTCTCCTCCGAGAGGAGTCAGAAAACTTCTAACTTGCCATGATCGCCACCATTAGGCCATATAAGATATGCAAATTAGCAGGGAGGGCCCGGCTTTCGGCAAGATGCAAATAGTCGGCGCGGGGCGTGGGGGGGTGATGGGGGAGGGGAACAGAGAGAGTGAGAGTGTGCGAGGCAGACCCGAGAGCCCGAGACCCGAGCTGGGAGCCAGGATGCTAGGGTCCAGGGTATTCACGCCGGGGGGCTGAAGAGATTCTTGTACCGCTTCCGTGTATCAGCCAAACTTCAGCTGACCTTTGGACTCGTTAAACAAGTAGCTTGCATCCTGGTGTGCAAGGCGCCAAGACTTTTCCACCCGCTGTGGGTCCGGCTTTAAATCTGGAGAGAAGGAGAAACTGCGCTCGGGGCTCAGGTGAGAGCTGGAGGAAGCTGGGGTGCTCTTGGGAGAAGCAGAGGAGAGGGGCCGCGTCCAGACCAACCTGCAAGCGGTGGGCCCGGAGAGCCGGGCGGGCGGAGGAAGAAACTGACCGCAGGGGAGTGGACGCGGAGACCCGGGGAAAGAGGGGTGTGTTGGGCAGGGGTGAGTGCGGAATGTGGGGTGGGTGGCGGGCACTGAGTTCTACCTGGGTTACCGCTCTGCGGATCCCAGGCCTTCGGGCGCCGGGGCTGGCGGCTTGGATTTGTAGACCTGTCGGCCCCAGAGCATAGGCCAGCGGGAAGGAGGCCGGGAGAACCCCTGGGAAGAGGAGGCGCCGACTAACCTGGTGCAGCGGGGTCGCACCGGCACCCAGCCCGGCCAAGCCGCGGGGACCTGGGGACCTGGGCGCCCGGGCCCCTGAGCTTTAAAACCCATAATATCAAAGCGCGCTTTCGGGGCAAAACTGGGATTGCGGGGCCTCCTTTCTGGCGATGAAAGCAGGCTGGACAGTTGAAGCCACACGTCTTCTGTGCGCACTGATTTCTGGTTTATTCGCAGCTCCAGGACACAGCGGTTCCCGGGGCCAGAGACTGATCTCTGCGGACCCCAGGTCAAGGCGGCGGTGGCTGGCGACTCCAACGCGAAGTTGGGAAGGGGCCGACCAAGCTAGCGAGGGACAGAATTGATTGTTCACGCCGGCCTGGCCCAGGAAGGAAGTCGGGAACCTCTCAGCTCTCTGTTTCACCTGCATCTCCCCAAGGCGCTCAGTGGGGAGGAAGGAGGCAGGAGGTTCTCCCCGACCTCCAGGCTGCCCAGGACCTGCAGAAGACCCAGGGCAGCAGGGGCTTTTTAGGACCCATGGCTCACAGTCCCATAGTTCCTGGGGCAGAGGACACCTCCTTCCCCTCTCTAAGCCTCAGGTTCATCACCTAAGAAATACTGAAACCTAAAGCCCAGAGGATGCGGCATTGTGTACATTGAGTGAGCCCACCTGTGAAACCCTGTATTCCAGGAACAGTGTTCACACTTTTCTGAGAAGGCAGGCAGTCGGTTTCTAGTAGTAAAATCTAGCCCCTTGGGAGGTTCAGGATTCTCAGAACCAGGCAGATTCAGCGCTGGGCTTGGAGGGACTGGGAGCTTAGGGACAAACATTCAGAATGAGCAGGGAATTTGCAAAGGAGCTTCTAAGCAAAGTCTCCCCCCTTTCCCACCTTTTAAAGACAGTTAAGAGGAAGAGGGGAATTTCAGCAGGAGTAGGAGTGGAAATGGGGAGGATCATCAGATCTGTCTGCTTGGTTCAGGTACTGGGGCTGAAACCCAGATGTGGTTGATCCAAGTTAGGTTGCTAAGGAGCTTGTTGTTGTTTAGTCCCTAAGTTGTGCCGCACTCTTTTGCGACCCCATGGACTGTAGCCCTGCCAGGCTCCTCTGTCCATGGGATTTCCCAGGCAAGAATACTGGAGTGGGGAGCCATTTCCTTCTCCAGGGGACTCAAGGATGGAACCTGTGTCTGCTGCATTGGCAGGAGGATTCTTTACCACTGAGCCATCAGGGAAGCCCTGCTAAGGAGCTAGGTTGACTTTTTTAAATTCAGGGTTTGCTCTGCACTCCTGGACCACCCACGAGAAAGTGGTTGTGTGCATGGAGCTCTGGGTGACCTTTACAGTGTCTTCCCCCCAGAAAAGGGTAATAGGTTCATAGAAAGGAGGGCTCTTCATTTCACCTTATTGTTTTGGAGTTTGTTGTGACATATGGCACCTCCTTGCCCCTCACAGTTCAGCCCAATGGGAGAACATTTTTTGCCTCCCCAGCTCCCCTCAGCAGGGATAATGAAGTGTTCAGAGTAAATGTCCCTGGAGAACAATCGCTTTTTCTCTGTCTCTCACTTGCTATCATGATAGAAGCAGTCAAGTGTAATGAAGATCAGTTTCTGTGTTTAGCTGGGAAAACCCATTAAAAAACCAGCCATCACTTCCCTTTTAACAACAAAGCTTTGATTTGTAGTTCCGACTGCCGTGTGCCCAGTCTGACTCTCAAGCTTCCTTATCTCTCAAAATTCAGGTGTCAGCAAACCCATTCTTCCACCCTACCCCAGCCAATGGAAACACACAGAACATTGCCCAGAGTACAGGGAAATTTCCTATGCGTGTCCAGGTAACCTGGCTATTCAAAGCCAGCAGCTTCCTGTAACCCTCTCACTCAGGTATTGGTGTATACCACCTGATACAATATGGGTGCTCACCAAGTAACTGAAGCTATCTATCTGTGAGCAGACCCATATGGAAATTTAGAAAGAAAAAGTGTAAGGATCCCAACAGAGGGTCCTTCGGGATGTGGGTCACAAACACTCACCAAATGAATTCTCTCGTAAAACACTTTGGTTAGGCTTCCTCCAAACAGAGGAAGCCAGAACATAACTGAAATACTCTTGTTTATGCTTCCCACAGGATAAAGTAATGATGGGCTGACGTAGTAGCCCCATTTTAAAGAACTGGGAAAAGAAGATGTAGGACATTTTAAAGAGGTGGCTTGGAGCTACTGTAATAAGTTAATAGAAGAGTTGAGATTGGGGCTTGATTTTTGAGTAGAGCTTTAGGATGAAAGGAAAGGGCTCCAGTTGTATTGCATTGGGAGATGGGAAGTTGAAAAGGGGGATTCTGCTGTGATTTCACAGCAGAGAATAGAGAGCAGATGTTGGTGTCAAACAGACCTAAATGTGGGTTCTGCAATCTGCTTAACCAGCTGTGCAACTTGGATAAGCTTGCATTACATAAGCTTCTGAGCCTCAGTTTCCTTAGGTGGAAAATGATCCTAATACTCTATTGTGTTTTTGTGAAGGTAAAAAAATAATGAGTTAGTAACTGCAGGTTCAAGTGTCTGACATGTTTAGAAAGAGACAGCCCATCATGAAAACATGCAAAGAAGTAAGGCTGCTGATCTTCTGGGGCTCTTTTATTCCCAGCTTTTTTTTTTTTTTTTTTTGAGTTACTGACTTTAAGGAGACCAGATTAGGTCCTTCTACTCAAACAATGAATCCGCTCGTTCACATTCCAAGATTTTTCTATGGGAAATGTAGTCCCTGATCCAAGATAATTTAAAATCCAGTTGGCTCATTAGTCTATGAAAGTTTTCCTGGCACCATCTCAGAAATTTCACAGAATGGCCCTCGTGGTTCCCATGGACTCAGTCTCTCCCGTAACTTCATGGCCTAGGTGACCCTGCTTTCCTGCGCTTGTGCACAGTCTTCCTCCTACTTTCCACGGTTCCCCTGATTTGCTTACAGCTGGGAGAACCCAGTCCTCTCTGTTCTCTGATGCTCCCCTCTCTGCATTGATTCGGGAGAGTCTCTAGAAAGTCTCAAAATCAAAGCATCTCTAGAGTTAAGCATGAATACCACCCCATCCTAGTCTAAAAGAGGTTGGAAGCCTTATTGTTAAGAGAGCAGCGTTGCAGCCTAGAGAGCATTCCAGACTGTGGCATTAGAGCCTGAGTTTCCATCTCTGGATACAACATTCTTTTTTGGATAACTCTTCACCTCCCCAAAAGGCTTGGCTGGGCACCTTCTCTGACTCTGCTTTTGAGAGATGGCCACTTGGTCTGAATGGCCATTTAAGTTCCCTATCTTTTCTATGATTTGAAATTCCAGAATGACCACGTTGTCCATTTCCAGACTTTTAGGCAGATGACACATGAGCTCAGGCTGGAACTCTGAGTAGTACTAGACGTGGGGCACCATGGATGGTAAACTCCAAGAAGATGGAGAACATCTCATAACTTACTCTTCAATGTCCAGAGAGGTGTCTGATCCATAAAAGATGCTCAATAAAACTTTTGTTGAATAAATGCGCAAGTAATCATTCCTGCACAATACCATTAAGAGTGATTTTTGTGTCCTTATTTATACTTGATTTTTCAAGTTGTCAGCAAGAGGTTGTAGTTTAAATACCTTTTCCAGACCCAAATGGGTATATAATGTGCGACTCCATTTATATAAAGTTAAAAAGCAGGAAAAACTAATCCATGGTGATAGAGGTTAAAATTGAGGCTACTTGGGACTCCCCTGGCAGTCCAGTGGTTAAGACTTTGCCTTCCAATGCAGGGGGTACAGGTTTGATCCCTGGTTGGAGAGCTAAGATCCCACATGCCTCCTGGTCAAAAAAACCTGAACATAAAACAGAAGCAACACTGAAACAAATTCAACAAAGACTTTTACAATGGTCTTCTTAAAAAAAAATTGAGGTTACTTTGGGGGATGTATTCACAGGGATGGGTAATGAGGGAGCTTTCTGGGATGCTGGGAAAGTTCTCTGTCTTGATCAGGATGGTGGATACATCATCAGGCTACACACTTAGGATTTGTGGATGTTGCTACAAATTAAAACTTTGTTAATGTTAGCTGCTCAGTCGTGTCCGACTCTTTGCAACCCCATGGACTGTAGCCCACCAGGCTCCTCCATCCATGGGATTTTTCCAGGCAAGAGTACTGGAGTGGGTTGCCATTTACTTCTCCAGGTGACTGACCCAGGGATTGAACCCTGGTCTCCTGCATTTCAAGCAGGCTTTTTACTGTCTGAGCCACTGGGGAAGCCCAAATGATAACTTAGTAAAAAGTATATAATTCCAAAGTGTAAAATGTAAACAGTGTCAGCCACCTCCTTACTGCTCCCTTGTTTACAGTTGCTGCATGACCCTATACATTCTTTCCCATTTCTCACGTATAGTTTATCACCATTGAAACTTACAGACTAGCATATTTCAGGGGTGGGCAAACTTTTTCCATATGGGGCTGGATCATTATTATGAATATGACATTCTTCTCTTAAAAACTGTGTTGTGATCCATGAAAGAATACTTCATTAAAATTAAAATGTTCTGCCCTACAAAAGTCGAGGTCAAGAGAATGAGAAAACAAGCTACAGACTTGTAGAAAACATTTGCAGAAGAAACACACTGGTAAAGAATCTGCTTGCCGATGCAGGAGATACAAGAGACTCGGGTTCGATTCCTGGGTTGGGAAGATCCCCTGGAGTAGGAAATGGCAACCCACTCCAGTATTCCTTCTTGGAAAATTCCATGGACAGAGGAGCCGGGTGGGCTACCATCCGTGGGATGACAAAGAGTCAGACACCACTGAGCACATCAGTGTGTTAGTAAGTATTTTAGGCTTTTGAGGCTTATAGTCTCATCACAACTGCTCAATTCTGCTGTCATAGACAATACACAAATGAATTGTGTGGCTTTGTGCCAATAAAACTACTTACAAAAGCAATTGGATGGACTTCACTGGTGATCCATTGGTTAAAAATCCACCTGGCAATGCAGGACACAGCAAAACAAAAGAAAAAAAAAAAAACAGAAAACAATTGGCTGGCTGGATTTAGCCTGTGGGCTACAGTTTTTGTTGGAACTTGGATGAAGGCAACTTCACTATCTTTGGGATGAGGAAAAAGATTCAGGGAGGGGAAATGACTTTCCCAAGAAAGAGACCCTGAGAGGCAATCACTGATCACTTATGAGTCACACCATATGTCAATGGTTCTATCTTTGGGATTGAAGGAAAATTAGATTTGTAGGGGGCTTGGACTTGGTTTCAAATGAAGTACTTTCTCAATCATAGCACATAGCTCAAGGGCTCCTTCCTGCCTCCCTTCCTTCCCTCCTCCTAAATCCTGGATTTGGAGGGTCGAATCAGAGCACCAAGGGATGTTTGTGGGTGTTTGAAGTTCCTTCAGAATGACTCCAGGAGGATGTCAGATCCTACCACCCCAGCCCTCAGCTTCCTTTCTAGAAATCCCTTCCAGCTCTGTGCTTTTATTTCCCCAAACAAGCTGCTATCAGATGATCTTTGCCAGGAAAACTCCTAAGGGTAGAGGAGATTTCTCTCATTTGATTCCACAACCCACCTCCTTCTTGCTGGGTCATTTTTAGAAATAGGGTGTTCCCAGGAGCTTGTAAAAGATTAAATTAAAAACGAGCAACCTAGTATGATATTAAACTAATAAATACTACACCTGGCATAGACAGCTTTCACTCCAGAGCAATAATCTAGCCCTTCTACTACACCCATGAAAAGTGAGGTTGGCAGGGGGCCCAGCACACAGCAGGGGCTGTATAAGTGTTTATTGAATCAACGATATGGGCCAGGCTAGTGTTCAGAAAAGAAAGAAAGGCAATACTCTTTACTAAGATTTCCTGGAATCTGTTTTCAGATTAATAGTCAAAGAATTGTTAGTGAGGGATCCTCGTGGTGCTCTCCTCTGTATTCTTCCCACAAACCTGTGAGCTAGGCAGTGTCAGTCCTGCTTTAATGATGAAGAAATAGAGGCTCTAAAAGGGTAAATACTGGCCCAAGGATCCTCAAATGGTTAAGGAGTGGAACCTTGGCCTTGAACTGAGGACTCCCTAGTGCTCCATTAAGTACCTTCCTTCTGGTTCCTTTGCATCTTCCAAACCCAAATGGGATGGGAGAGACAGGGTATAGAGAAGCACCCTGAACAGTTTCAGGGCAGAGAAATCTTGTGATGTGTTAGAAAGAGAGAGGTCAAAGTCTTTCCTGTCTAAGGCGATACCAGCCACATAAAGAGCCCTAACATTTGTACAGGGTTTTATGGTGTGCAAAGAGCTTCCTTCTTTCATTTGATCCTCAAAACAGTCTCGCAAAGAAGGCAAGGCAGGAATTAGTATTCACGTTTCACGGACGAGGAAACCGAGGCTCAGAGAGGAAAAAAGACCGACCGAAGATTCCAGTACCACCCTCTATTGACCCAAGTCTTCTGAAGCTGGACTCCACAGTCCTCTCCACAATGTTGTGTTTGTACAATGATAAGGTTAGCACAAGGCACAGCCTAGAACAGACACAAGATTTAAGGGTAAGGTAAAAAGAGTTACCCCCTCATTCTAGTCCTGAGGTCATGCTCAAGTGATGGAAAAGCTGGAACAGTGTCAGGAAAGATATTGGGTCCAGTGCACGAGACAGGAGCCACTAGCCCCTTGGTGAGTCACTCGTGCCTCCCCACCTGTGTCCCCTCTCCTTCCATGGTGGACACACCCCTGCTCCGCCGGGTGGTGTCTGGTCAGGAGGTCGGTGACATGATCTGGGGCATGAGTGGCCACTGGGCCTCAGCTAAGGGATGACCAAGGTCTTCTTTAATGCTAGGTGACTAGACACAGACCCTGCTCCCCGGCCTGGGGGTAAGAGCATGTAGGGCTGCTGGGTCAATGCAGCAGACATTTATTGAGCACCTACTGGGTGCTGGGCACTTCAGAAGCTGTCTAGTTGTGCTGAGATGAATGTGATTCCATTGCTGCTCTGAAAGAGTTGATTTTATAATGGGAGAGATAGACACATATGCACTCATTCCTCTTTTTTAGATTAAAAAATGTTTTATTGAACTATTTTATGTTGTTTTTGGCCACACCGTGTGACATATGGGATCTTAGTTTTCTGATCAGTGGTCTAACCCGTGTCCTCTGCAGTGGAAGCAGGGTCTTAACCACTAGACCACCAGGGAAATCCCATATACTCACTTCTATTGCTAGACCAAGTGGAACAGGCTTTACAATAAGTATGGTGCTGATTGCTTCGCATAAAGCATCTCATTTATTCTTCATAATGGCCCTGTGAGATAAAACTATTCCTTCTACTTTTAGTTTTCTCCATTTATGCTCAGAAAGCTCAAGATTTACATTGAGATCTTGTGTCGCCTAGCTTCACACGTTTTCTGTACCTGCTGAGAGGCAGCAACGGTAGGGGACTCGGGGTAGGGCTTGGAACCAGGCTGATCTGAGTTTGCAACCTGTGTCTGCTGCTTCCCAGATGTGACCCTGGGCAAGCTGCCACTCTGAACTTCAGTTTCTTCGTCAGTCAGAAGGAAAACAGTGTAGAATTTGGCAGGAAAGATAAATATGTAAACCACTTGGCACAATGAATAAATAGAAGCAAATGCTAATAATACTAGGGGAATCAGTCAAGTTCTGCAGGGACTCAGAACGCTTGAAGGGTAAGTACAATTTTGACAAGAACTCAGAGAACATTTCAGGCAGAAAGAATTGTTCAGCAAAGGCTTGCAGGCCTGAAAGTAGGTGAGGAGGCGATGGGGGCAGAGGGCAAGCTGAGTTGTCTGGACCATGGAGGGATCTTGCTAACAATGATGTTGGGAAGTTAGGGAGGACCGATATGAGCAAACATTGGATGCCATGCCCAGGGGTCTGAACCTCTCTCCTTAGGCAATGTGAGTGTGCTCGTGTATGCTCAGTCATGTCTGACTCTTCGTGAGCCCATAGCCTGTACAGACTGTAGCCTGCCAGGCTCCTCTGTCTGTGGAATTTTCTAGACAAGAATACTGGAGTGGGAGGTCCTACTTCAGGGGATCTTCCTGACCCAGGGAGGATCCTTTCTGGGGTGGGTTTTGGGCTCCAGTTGTAGGCCCCACCAGTCCTCTTTCTTCCTAACTCCCACCCGGCAACCACCACCATTCTCGACACCCTCAGGGAGCCTGGTGTGGGCACAAAGAGGTTGAGAGAGCATGCTGGAGCCCCATGGCATCTCAGGGACGTGACAGTGGCCATCTCTGACCCAGGCTGACAGTGTCTGTCTGCCATGGGTTGGAGCTGAGGCCCTAGGAGGAAGAGATGCTTGGCTTGACTTCCACGGCCTCAGCTGGGGCATCATGCATTGGTCCAGCGGCTGGGCAAGGGGGAAACTGGCAGCTGGTGGGCTGTGTGCCCAGGTGTGTACTGAGTCACAGGCTGGGGTTCCCAGACAGTAACCTGTTATCTTCCCTATCCCCCCAGGGAATGAGGCATTAAATAGCAAATAAAAAATAAACAGGGAGGGAGAGAGACAGAGAGAGGGAGGCAGAGAGGGAGGGGGAATGTCCCCAAGATCACGCTGGACGGAGGCAGCGTGCGTTCTGCCTGCCCGGCCTTTGCCCAGACCTCACAGCCTGCTAAGAATGTTCCGTCACAGTCTGTGGGCTGGACCTTGGCCTTTTTCCACACATTCAGAATCACCGGCTAATGAAGTGCATATTGTTTTCTGGTCCATCTCTCTCACCCGATGGCTAGTTCCCCTCCATGGGCCTCGCTCAGCAGTGGTGTCAGGAGTGATATAGAGGCTGACCATTTCCCATCACTGTCCCACACACCTCATTAACTCCTCCTTGCAGCTGGAGGTGACCATTACGGACTAGAAAAGCCAGTGGGCTCTTCAGAGAGCAGAGGGACCTGCAGTTTCCCAGAAGTTCTCGACCCACGTGTTCTCTCCTGTAAGACCTGGGAGGTGACCTTCTGGGTTATAGAGCCATCGGAACAAAGGCATGTCTGCAGCTCTTAGAGAATCACTTTTTTTTTTAAGTAAGAGACTTGCTTTTAAAAACAGAGGAATAGATTTGAAACTTACAAAAACAAACTAGGGAATGTAACAAAAAAGAATCAGATTCACTGATACAGAAAACAGACTAGTGGTTACAAGTGGAAAGATGGAAGAGCAAAGGAGCAATAAAGGGGTAGGGAATTGAGAGGCAGAAACTATCTGATATAAATTAAACTATAAGGATACACTCTACAACACAGGGAATCACATATATTTTAGCATAACTAAAATGATTAGGGGACTTCCTTGGTGGTCCAGTGGTTAAGACTTCACTTTCCAAAGCAGGGGGTGTGGGTTCGATCCCCAGTCCGGGGGCTAAGGTCCCACATGCCTTGCAGCCAAAAAACAAAAACATAAAACAGAAGCAATCCTGTAACAAATTCAACAAAAGCTTTAAAAATTGTCCACATTAAAAAAAATCTTTAAAAAATGATTAATACTGTAAATTTATGTACATTTTAAGTTATGTATATTAACTTACAGTTCAGTTCAGTTCAGTTCAGTTCAGTCGCTCAGTCGTGTCCGACTCTTTGCGACCCCATGAATCGCAGCACGCCAGGTCTCCCTGTCCATCACCAACTCCCGGAGTCCACCCAAACCCATGTCCATCGAGTCGGTGATGCCATCCAACCATCTCATCCTCTGTCGTCCCCTTCTCCTCCTGCCCCCAATCCTACCCAGCATTAGGGTCTTTTCCAGTGAGTCAGCTCTTTGCATGAGGTGGCCAAAGTATTGGAGTTTCAGCTTCAACATCAGTCCTTCCAGTGAACACACAGGACTGATCTGCTTTAGGATGGACTGGTTGGATCTCCTTGCAGTCCAAGGGACTCTCAAGAGTCTTCTCCAACACCACAGTTCAAAAGCATCAATTCTTCGGCGCTCAGCTTTCTTCACCGTCCAACTCTCACATCCATACATGACCGCTGGAAAAACCATAGCCTTGACTAGACGGACTTTTATTGGCAAAGTAATGTCTCTGCTTTTAACTATGCTATCTAGGTTGGCCATAACCTTCCTTCCAAGGAGTAAGCGTCTTTTAATTTCATGGCTGCAATCACCATCAGCAGTGATTCTGGAGCCCAAAGTTATGTGTATTCTACCACAATAAAAACTTAGGGAAAAAAAAGAGGAATGAGACAAGAGCACTTCTATGTGGAATAAAAGAATATTCTTTGGAATCAAAGAATACCAAAAAAAAAAAAGTACAAAGTTACTTTACAAAATTACACCAGAGGAAACCTGAAGCATTATCTATTGAAAGAAATGTCTCTGTTTCAAATTTGGTCTAGCCCTGGCACTGGGAGGCATGTGATATTTGTTGGGTGAAGGAATAAGTGAACGGTGTATTTTCACAACAGTCCTGTGATGAATCAAGGTGGACAGTGTCTCAGGAAGTGAAGTGCCCGGTCGCACAGTGCGGAAGCAGGTGGCAACGTCCCGTCCCCAACTGTCACCTTTTTTCCAAGCCGTCTTTTCGTCTCCTCCGAGATCTACCACTTGCCAAGACGGTCTGCAGAAGTCATCCTGTGAGGACAATGGTCTGTACCGAGCACCTCCAAGAAGACAGGTGTGGTGCTGGGCCCGGGTTGCGACGCAGTATTGGGCTGCCAAACCAGCCCTGCCCTCAGGAACGGCACGGCCCGACCGGCTGCTCCTGGTGTCCAAACAGCCCTGCTCCCTGGTCCTGAAGCTCTTTATTTTCACCGTGGTCTCCCATGACTCATTAGTAAATGTTTTTTCTTATCTAACAAAATAAAAACTTTTGTTTTCTAAGTTACAAAACTAATAAACATCACCTTATGATCCAGCAATTCCACTTTTGGGGGGATATACCCCAAAGAACTGAAAGCAGGGATATTCGCACACAAAAGTTCACAGCTGCCCTATTCACAATAGCTGCTGTGTGGGGAGTTCCCAGGCAGTCCAGTGGTTAGGACTCAGCGCTTTCACTGCTGAGGGCCCAGGTTCACTGGCTAGTCAGGAAACTAAGATTCCAAAAACCATGCAGGATGGCAAAAAAAAAGGAAAAAAAAAAAACAGCTAAAGTGTGGAAGTAACCCAAGTGGCCAGAGCAGATGGATGGATAAGCAAAATGTGGTGTCCACATATAGTGGAATGTTTTCCAGCTTTGAAAAAGGAAGGGGATTCTGGCAAATGCTACAACACGGATGAACCTTGAGGACATTATGGAAGGGGAAGTTATTGTTTAATGGGTGCAGAGTTTCAGTCTGGCCAGATGAAAAACTGGAGAAAGATGGTGGTGATGGTTACATGACACTATGGATGCACGTGATACCACATGACACTATGGATCCATGTGATACCACTGAAATGTACATTTAAGAACGATTACAATGATACAGTTTGTTTGTTTTACCACAATTTTTAAGAACCTAACAGACATTGCTGCTGCTGCTGCTAAGTCGCTTCAGTCGTGTCCAACTCTGTGTGACTCCATGGACTGAAGCCTACCAGGCTCCTCCGTCCATGGGATTTTCCAGGCAAAAGAGTACTAGAGTGGGGTGCCATTGCCTTCTCCATAAGAGACATTACAAAACAGAAAACAATAAAAACTGGATAAAGTAAAAAGAGAGGCTCCTTTCTTACCTGCTCACTACCTGCTTCCTAGTCCCCAACTCTTTCTTTCTCTAAGCATTTGCTGTTCAGTTTACCTGCTTCCTGCATGCATGCTCACACTGGTGTGTGTGTGTGTGTGTGTGTGTGTGTGTGTGAGTACTTAAAAAAAACCAAACCAGAGTCCCTGGTTCCCTCTTTTCTGTTGTATACTCCTTAAGGGCTGTCCAGAGGAGACTTCAAGCCCACGGGCAGCGGGGACCGATTGCTGGGTCTGAATTTCCATTCCATACTGTGACGAGGGACTAAGGGACTTAACCTCTCTGGAGCTCAGTTTCTGCATCTGAAAATGGGTACACTATTAATTCTTGTTCTCTGGAAGTTTCTTCCTTGACCTGGACTCTGCGAGCAATCAGGGCTCAGGGAAGTCTGCAACCAGGGAAGGTGGGGGAGGACCTTCCAGGAGGTGGTAAACGCCTATTTACAACATGTGTTTCATCTTTCCGCAGTCGGTCTAGCTAAGAACAAGTTATCTTTATCTCTCCAGCAATCGAGAGCAGCTGTTACAATAAAGATATCCCTTTCAAAACAGTAGATCCTTGGAGTGAAAACTCATATTGCAAACTTTAAGACGAGGTGACAGAGCAGTATCCAGAAAATATCTAGGATCCGGGGCACGTGGATTGGTAATATTAGGAAGATATTGGGGTAGTGGATTATGTGAAGCACTTGGAGTCAAGGTGCCCAAGTTCAAGTTCCACCTTATAGAAACGAATAACCTTGAGTCATACAAACTGTAATGCTGCCAGCCTCAGTTTCCTTGCCCAGAAAGAGGGCATCATATTTCATATTATATAGGATTCCTGTGAGGATTTAACTGCCATAGTATGCAAAAGTGCTTTGCCAACCATACAGCTCTTAAGCAATTGTAAATGATTATTACTGACTTATTGTGATAATGGATTTATGTCAATATTTTGCCACAGGCCCATGTAGCAAAAGAATCTTTTTTTTTTTTATTTTTCAAGAATGCAAATAATTTTATTATTTTTTTTGTTCTTGGTAATATATAATCATTGTAAAAAAATTAAAGCAAAATGAAAAAGTGCAAATTTCAATAATCATAGCTGCCGTTGACACTTTGAAATCCTTATTTATTTAGAGGCATTTCAATAGATTAAATGAGAAAAAAGCTTCAAACATTTTTATAGTATGACCCTAGTAATAGCTTATGAATTACTCCCAATCAAGTATTAGTGATGAGAAGAAAGATGCAAGTTACTAACTAACATCATTTGAGAGTTCCCTGGTGGCACAGTGGTTAGGAATCCACCTGCAGGAGACATGGGTTCAATCCCTGGTCTGGGAAGATCCCACACATCTCAGAGCAGTAACAAAGCTCATGTAACACAACTACTGACACCCCCATGTTTGAGCTGATGCTCTACAACAAGAGAAGCCACTGCAGTGAGAAGCCTGCCCACCACAACTGGAGAGTAGCCCCTGCTCGCCGCAACTAGAGAAAAGCTCATACAGCAACGAAGACCCAGCACAGCCTAAAGTAAAATAAATAAGCCAACAAAATTATTAAAAAAGAAGATCATATGACCTTTTAAGGCTTGTATAATCTGGAAATTCTATCAGTTATTTATAAAGAAGTTTCAGGTATTTAAATTATAATAATGTACTAGTTAGGATCTAGGCTCAACATGGGTAAAATGGATATAACATAGTGTAAATTCATAGTTTTGGTGCAGATTAGATTAGAGAATGCACAGTGTTGTCAGAGACTGAGCCTTCATAAATGTTAGTTGCTATTATTGTCAATAATAATATATTAAGTTTATTTTGTTCCCTGCTTCTGAAGACAGTTAGGTAGTTGATCCGACTAATCTGTGATAACCTGAGGTAAAGTAGTAGAACTCTCTATTTACAAGGTTTGAAGGCAGAACAGAGGAAGAGATGATTGTATGAAGACTCTTCGAAAGTTAGGAGTGGTGGGTGGTAACGGACAGGTAGTCAGGCTAGGTGATGGTCCTGGGACTTCTAACCTGTGGTTACCACCGTGGCTTCTTTGGTCTAAACTTTAACCACTATATTGAGATTTCATGTGACTTTCTCCCTATCTTCCGGTCCAAAGCTTCTTTAGTGCTACTGCCAGATTTGCTAATATGTGAAGAAAGTACTTTTTACCCCTCTGCCAAAGATGGGAAATATTATAGGAACCATCTCATAATTCATAGCATAAAAAATTTCTTCCATTTAATCTAATTCTACAGTCTTTCCCCTGTCCCTATCAGATAGGAGTTGTTAAAACATGGTACATGCAAAGCTTGGGAGAGAATGAGGGACGGTTTTTTGAAGTTCTAAAGTTACTTTTTAAGTTTAGGGGAGAATAGATACATGTATCTATATGGCTGAATCCCTTTGCTGTCCACCTGAAACTATCACAACATTGTGAGTAGGCTATACTCCAATATAAAATAAAAAGTTAAAAAAAATTTTTTTAATGGTTAAAATATCGGGAAAAAAGTTACTTTTTAAAACCACTTTTGCTATCACAGGAAATTTCTTCTGTATCATGGAAAACACACACCTCTCCCAGTGTGCAATGACTAGCGTAAACAATACGTGTGACTTTAACCACAACAAAAATGTGCCACCTTTTAGGTGGGCTTTGAGGTTTACCTTTAAAAAACTATTTCAAGGAGCTAAGTTTTGGTTTTGCTTTTTCTCTCTGATCACTGCTGACTGACTAAGGACTCCAGGCTGTTTACACGGGAGAGCTTTAGATACGGTTATTTGTGTGGCATTGTATCAAGGCCTTCAAATATTTGCCGGGAGGTTTGGTGGAAAATGTCTAGGCCAATGCAAACACTGCCGGCCCCAGGGAAATCCAGGAGGCTCAGAGGACCATTCCAGAACCCCTGCTCTGTCGTATTATCCCTACAAGGAAACCCTCTGAGTCTCTGTCAGACAGAATGAGCCCATTAAAGAGACCTACATGGGTTCATGTCATGAGAGTCTCCTGATTCAGCCACCGCTGGATTCGATCATTCCTCATCTGTGAGAGGTACAGTGGAAAGCCGTCGACCTCACAGTCACTCAAGCTGAGCGCCAGCCCTCCCTCTGCTGGGTCACTTACTGGCTGGGCCACTTTGACAAATCACTGGCCCTCTCTGGGCTCTGATTTTCTCAATATTAAAAGGAGATGATTGAACAAAATGAGCTCTAAGATCCTTTCTTTGATCCTATCTATAAGGGCTTCCCTGCTGCCTCAGACAGTAAGGAATCTGCCAGCAATGCAGGAGACTGGGGTTCACTCCCTGGGTCGGGAAGATCCCCTGGAGAAGGCAATGGCAACCCACTCCAGTATTCTTGCCTGGGAATCCCATGGACGGAGGAGCCTGGCGGGCTGCAGTCCACAGGGTCACAGAGAGTCAGACACGACTTAGCGACTAAACAACAGCAGTCTCTCTATAAAGTACCTCTTGGGTGTAGTCACTGAACCAGGCCAGCAGCGGACGGTACAAAGGAAAATAGGTTCTTTGTCTCCAGAAAGTTTGTTTGAATGTTTAAACTCGTTTATTATTTCTCAGCTCCCTGCAGTTCCCTACAAGCTCACAATCTCAGAGGGTATACAAGGGCACGTAATAAATTACTTTTTGATATATTACAATGTATGCTGAAATAATACTGTCTGTTTCCCTGAAATAATATTGTCTGTCCACTCTGAATTTTTGTACAGGTGACCACACACTCAGAAAGCCAATGTATGAACAAATCAATCTATAATAACAGTTACATTTATGTGTAACAATGGCCATAATTTATTAAGCACCTACTATGTACCAAGCTCTTTGTTAGGTACTTTAAAATTTTTAGCTCAAGAATTCTCACAACAGTCTTGTAAGGTAGGCTGTGTTATCTCCACTTTACACACAAGGAAAACAAGACTTTTAAGAGGTAAAGAAGCTAGCCCAACCTCATATTTATATTAAAAGGATTCACATTTGGCTCTCTGTGTTTCCAGAGTCGGGTCTCCTAGCCCTGAACCTCTTGCTTTGGGTGTAATGTTCTGCATTTTACAAAGTGTCTGTATATATACACATGTTTTCAGATTTTGAAGATAAACAGATTCAAGCATAGAGAGCTTCAACTTGGTGCTCTGTGACAACATAGAGGGGTGGGATGGCAGGGGTTTTTGGGAAGCGAGGTTCAAGAGGGAAGACATATATGTATACTTACTTATGGCCGGTTCACACTGCTGTGTGGAAGAAACCAATACAACATTGTAAAGGAATTATCATCCAATTAAAAATAAAACAGTAATAATTTTAGAGAAGCATAGACAGCTTAAATGTCATGCCCCAAAATCCCTTGACTAGAGAGTGGCAAATATGGGACTCCAAACTGGGTGTTCTGATTCAGAAAACCAGAACTTCCCCTCCTTGCCACATCGCTTGTGCATTGATGACTGACTTGCTTCTATAAGATTTTTTGAACCGCCCACTTCCAGGTGGGGCCCGCATGCCACATTTATCTCCCCCTTCCTACTGTTTATACACGGCTTCCTATTTCCTTCCTCAAACCAAGTTTTCCTTCAATCTCCCAATTCTATGAATGATACATCCATCTTTCTACTGTTCCATGCCTCCAAACAAGAAGGCATTCCTGTTCCTGACACCTGTATCTTACTCTTCAGCAAACCCTGTTGGATCTTCCTTTAGAATAAACCCAGAATCTGGTCCCTTCCTGGCTCCTCCGTCAACACCCCCTCAGTCATCCCAGGCGTCTTTCCTATTGTCTGATCTGGTCTCCCCTGCTTCTGCTCTTGCCCCCTCAAGTCTGTTCTCCACAGAGCAGCCAAGGAGTTTTTGTTCAATCAAAAGGTAATGTTTGGACTTCCCCTGTGGTCCAGTGGTTAAGAATTCACGTGCCAATGTGAAGGACATGGGTTCAATCCCTGGAAGACTCTATATGCTGTGGGGCAAATAAAACTGTGCATCACCACTACTGAAGCCCACGTGCTGCAATTATTGAAGCCTGCACATGTAGAGCCTGAGCTCCACAACAAGAGAAGCTGCCGCCACGAGAAGCCTGGGCACAGCAATTAGAGAAATCTTATGTGCAGCCAAAATAAAAAAATAAATAAAAATTTAAAAAGAAATCATGTTGTTCTCTGCTTCTAAATATACAGTGGCTTCCTGTCTCACTCAGAGCAAAAGCCTGATGGAAGGTACTTGACTCCAGTCACAGGGTCTCCTTGCTGCTCCTGGAAACTGCCCCAGGGCCTTTGAACTTGCTCTTTCCCTGCCCTGGGGGATTTTCCCCAAAGATCTCTCCCTCAAGTCTCTACTGATTTGTCATCTTCTCTGTGAGGCTTTTCCTGCTCACCCTTAATAAAACTGTAGCCCAACCCTTATTTGATATTCTCAAGCCCCATTCCCTTGCCTTTTTTTCTTTTTCTCCAAAGCATTTATCATTATCTGACAAGTTATGTGGTGAACTACTTAATTCTGTTTATTGTCTGTTTTCTCAATGCTAAGCCCCAGGAAGGCAGGGATTCTTTTTTTTTTTTTTTTTTTTTTTTTTTTGGTGGGTTGGGAGGCAGTGAGGTCTGGCTCATTCTCTGCTGGTAGAATCTACTAGTGCCACCTGGGCAGCCCATATAACCCCAGAATCTAGAACAATGCCTGGCATGTAGTGGTCCCCAGTAAGTGTTTTTTGAATGAATGAGTGAATGAATGAAAAACTCCCCTGATGTTTGAATTTCAGTCCTGCCTGGTTTCATCTTTTCACCATCTGCAGAGCAAATCATTTTTATCTCAGTCACATGGCCATTCTTCTGAGGTATGGTTCATTTATCACTGCCTCTTCCTCTGAGCCCAGCTCCTACCCAAGATGCTCTCCCAAGTGGCTTGGGTGATGCGTGGCAGTCCTGGGAACTTCCGAACTAACCCGCATTCTGTGATTGTAACAAGGGACACTGAGTCGGGCACTGTCCTAGACTCCTTGATGCTGCTTTCGCCTACAACACTCTCATTTTTAGGAGTCACCCAGCTGCCAAAGGAAGGTCAACCATTCTGCTTGTTGAATGATAATTATTCAAATATTGCCTGGTCGTATGGGAAATGTTCAGCCACAATGACAGAGAGTGAATCAGGCAAGAAAGAAACCTCATATGAATACCCATCATTTCCCCTCCTCTCTAAAGAGGTAAATGCTCACGAAAGAGCCCCTGCATTTCTGCATTGAAGAGAGAGGGCAGGAGCACAGGAGGAGAGGCAAGGCTATTCATTTTGTAATTTGTGAAAAAGGAGTCACTGATCCAAGTTTCTGCCTGAGATATTGAATGATAGGATTGTTATTCAAAATTTCTTTAGGGGTGACGCTGTCGATTAGAAATGAAGCATGCACTTGTTTTTTGTGAATGAGGAAACAGACATCAAGGGACAGTCACATTTGCCTCCCTCTACCTGAAGTGTCCCCGACCATCTCTGGAGGGGTGTGTCATTATGAAATCACCCAGCAGTGAGAGAGAGAGGAAGAAGTGAAACTCATTATTCAAGCCCCCCCACCCCGCCATAGTGTTGAGTCATGGCTGGGAGCAGAGAAGGCAGGGCTGGGAAGAACCTTAGAAGTGGCATCAGAGATCTAGCTGGAATGGCTCTTAGAGGTGTCAAGAGCAAGCTTAGTGGTCACTAGCATACGGGAGCAGAGCAGAGGGGATAATGACTCTGGGGAGTTCACGACTGGAGAAGAGCCAGAATTCTCCCATCGTCAGGTGCCGCATGGAGCCATGTCCAGGGTCTCCTTAAATGACCTCGGTGACCAGCTGGCTTCATATCCTCATTTTCCAGATGAGGAAACAGAGACCAGTAAGGCAGAAAGAGCAGTGAGGCCGAGAAGGATATTTAAAATGGACCTTCACCCCTTCGGGTTCTCTTGAGTTTATTTAAGCAGGCCTTGCAGTTCTTTCTGTCCTTCAGTGTCAGAGTAACTGATCCATCAATTCTGTCTAGTCTCTGAGGAAATGATCTTGAACTTGAAAATCAAATGCCTAAATTCACTGGACCAAGTTAGTTTCTTGTACTGTCCCTTCTGTTCCATGCCAGCGTTTCTGCCCAGGAGTGGGGTCAGTTTGGTCAGAGCAGAGGGAAGAAGTATAGGGGACTCTCCCAGGGCCATCACTTAACAATAAAAAAAGGGATGTCCTGCCAATCAACGAACTCCAGATAGGTGAAGCGCAAGTTGGGGAGCTGGAAGAAGGTTCAAGGAACCATGGGAATTGTAGACACGCTTTTTTTGGGGGTGGCTGATGCAGCAGCCAGGGACTTTCCGAGTGGCCTTATTTAGCACTGCCAACAGAAGCGGCGACTCTCCAAAGAGTTGTATAACGGTGAACCTGTACCATATCCTATATGAGCTCATTTATCACATAAGCATGCTAAGTCATTGTCTACAGGAAATGGGGTGAGAGAGCCTGACCACCACCATCTTGGGAGAGCCTGACTGTCGCCATCTTGGCCCGGTAATGCTCCCCCACAGAGGGACATGTAGGAAAGACTCCCCAGAGCAGACTTTCCCGGTGCTCTTGGCATACAGCAGGTGCTTAACAGGTGATTGTCGGATTGCCCCAGTAGATGCCATGCTGGAAAACTTGCAAGCTATCAACTTCACCATTGGCCAATGGATGAGTTTACCCATCACTCAAATACTCTATGTCCAGAATTATACTCAGAATCATGTAATAGTCAAGAGATATATGTGTGTTTTTATTCTGACCTTCATGGGTCTGGAAACCTTGTTCAGAAGTCAGTTCCATCACATGTGACACAAATTGAGCAAAATACGGGACAGTTCCCACATAAGACCATATAACTGAGAAGATTGTGGGAGTGGATGTAAAAGCAATTTTTTAAAAATTAATTATTGTTTATTTTTGGCTGAGCTGGGTTTTCATTACTATGCATAGGCTTTCTCTAGTTGCAATGAGCAGGGGCTACTCTCTAGTTATGGTTTGTGGGCTTTTCATTGAGGTGGCTTCCCTTGTTGCAGAGCATGGGCCCTAGGGTGTATGGGCTTCAGTAGTTGTGTCACATGGTCTTATTTGCCCCATGGCATGAGGAATCTTCCCGGACCAGGGATTAAACCTGTGTCCCCTGCATTGGCGGGGGGATTCTTAACCACTGGGCCACCACGGAAGTCTCAGCAATGTCTCTACATTGTTGTGCTGATGTAACACTGCGTTCATGCTAAGTCATGTCAGACTTTTTGTGACCCTGTGGATTGTAGTCCTCTGGGCTCCTCTGTCCATGGGATTTTCCAGGCAAGAAAAATGGAATGGGTTGCCATTTCCTCTTCAATCCCAAACCAGGGATCGAACCTGAGTCTCCTGTGTCTCCTGCACTGCAGGCGAATTCTTTACTGCTTGAGCCATCGGGGAAACCCGATGTAATAATGATGAGTTTTCCTTGTAGCTCAGCTGTTAAAGAATCTGCCTACAATGTGGGAGACCTGGATTTGATCCCTGAGTTGGGAAGATCCCCTGGAGAAGGGAACAGCTATCCACTCCAGTATTCTTGCCTGGAGAATTCCATGGACAGAGGAGCTTGGTGGGCTACAGTCCATTGGGTCTCAAAGAGTCAGACAGAAAACTAACACACTTTACTTTTCAGGGCTGAGTCAAACTGCAATGATTTTCATGGGCAAAACAAACACAGCGTGGCAGGCTACGGTCCATGGGGTCGCAAAGAGTTGGACCCGACTGAACGACTTTCACTCAATAATAAAGATCATCATCATCATCATCATAATAGCTGCCTTTCTCTGAGCAGTCAATGAAGCTACTACTAAGTACCTGCTACTTAGTAGCACATGCTAATTTCTTTACAGATGTTGTCTCATTTAATCTGCCTAACGCCCCTAGCTGGCTAATATTACCCCCTTGCCTGAGGTCTCATAGCCGCAGAAGCTTGAATTTGAACCCAGGTCCATCTTGCTCCAAAGCCACGTTCTTGGTGTTGACACCTACAACACGTACTCAGCCTTCTGCCCTACTCTAGGCCTGTGTGTGTGTGTGTGTGTGTGTGTGTGTGTGTGTGTGTGTGTGTGTGTGTGGCTTCTTTAAATACGATTCTGAGACCTTTTAAACTCTCTCCCCGTTGACTAGCCACCATGTCTTTCCAGACCAGTGGCTCTCAAACTCACACAAAAAGGTCCAGATGAGTGAGAAGAGAAGGGGAACTGGCCATAACCTGGGGCTCCTTTGCTTCCACCCCATTTGAGAGTGGGGAGCACCAGCCGACACTGTCCCAGCATCACCGTTGGGTGGAGCATCACCCGCACTGCTCTGCTCCCTCTGTGCCCCTGACCTTCCTGTTCTCCTGACCTTCCTGTTCTCCTCTGTGCAAACTTGTTCTCATGAGGTCTGCCTGAAATGCCAGGAATAGAATTGTCTCTAAAGCCAACCCTCCTTGATTTACCTTAGGGTATACCCCTCACCCCGTTCCTCACCCAGGTGTGTTTCCCTGGGGGTGGGTTCAGGTCCTATTGGTGTCGAGTAACTTCTCCCCTCTGGGACTGTGCCTGGGAGCTGCAGCTCTTCTGTTCTGTTCTCAGGGCCTCTGGCATTTAGGTGCTGGATTACTTTGTTTCTTCTTATTTTTTGGCTCTGCCGCGCGGCCTGCAGGATTTTAGTTCCCTGACCAGGTATCTGCCCCCTGCAGTGGAAGCTCGGAGTCCTCATCACTGGACCCCTAAGGAGGTCCCTGAGTGCTGGATTTCAGTTCCACCCTCTCCTGCTCCTGTGGCCACACAGTCTCCAGGCTAATGTGGTAGGACACTAAGAGGACAAACCCATTCAACCTCCTCAAATCACCACGTTGGCTTCTGGGTACATTGAAATTAAAATCACCCTACTATGACTACTGAAGGGAATCAACCCTGAATATTCATTGGAAGGACTGATACTGAAGCTGAAGCTCCAATACTGTGGCCACCTGATTTGAAGAGCCAACTCATTAGAAAAGACCCTGATTCTGGGAAAGATTGAAGGCAGGAGGAGAAGTGGTGACAGAGAATGAGATGGTAGGATGGCATCACTGACTCAATGGACATGAGTTTGAGCAAGCTCTGGGAGATGGTGAAGGACAGAGAAGCCTGAGGTGCTGCAGTACTTGGGGTGGCAAAGAGGCGGACACGACTGAGTGACTGAACAACAACGACTACTACTATTACTACTACCATGACTGCTACTACCACTGTTATTGCTACCGCTACTACCACTATCACTACTGGTAGCTGTAGTTACTGCCATTATTAGTACTAGCACCACCAGACTTTCTCCTACATCTAGTATCATCACCACCATTCCTATCATCATTAATTGGTTGGTGGTTTAGTCACTCTATCATATCTGACTCTTTGCAAGCCTGCCAGGCTCCTCTATCCATGGGATTCTCCAGGCAAGAATACTGGGTTGCCATTTCCTTCTCCAGGGGATCTTCCCTACCCAGGGGTCAAACCCAGGTCTCCTGCATTGCAGGCAGATTCTTTACCAACTGAGCTATGAGGGAAGCCCACCATTATTAGTACCTCCATTACTATTACAATTACTACTACTGCCCCTGTTATGGCTGGCTGCTGTCGCCAAAGACTTGTGTGCTTGGCTCAGGGTATTTTACTTAAATTGCCTCATTCCATTCTCACAACAATCTTTGAGGTAGGAAATACCCCCATCCTTATTTTACAGATAAGATAACTGAGCCTTGAAGAGACCTATGAGTTGTCAGAATTTCCACTGCTGGTAAGAGGCGAGTCAGGCTCTGAATCCGAATTGTCTGACTTTTGGAGCCCATGCACTTCATCCCTGTGCTCAGTGGTCTGCCGTGTGAGCAGGTAACACAAGCGCTGGAGTCAGGGAGGCCTGGGTTAGACACCCCACCTAGGTGGGGAACAGGCAAGTTAGTCTTCCCTGTAAAATGGGGGTTTCCCTGACATGTATAGAGTTCTTTTGAGGATTAAATGAGAGGAGGTATATAAAACACGTAACAGAGAAGCTGCACATAATCTACCTTGATTCCCAGGGAGCCTAACAGACCTTCTATCTCTGACTGTCCCCTCACAGCCAACAATAGGTCCTCTGCAAACGTTTGCAGAATGACTCACTCTCCATTCAGGCCATACAAACTAGGTGTTAATCATTCATTTGTTCACTCACTCATCACACAATTATTGAGTACCTACTGTATGCCAGGCACAGTGCTCAGATCGTGGGGATAGAGCGTGAGGAAAGCAGACATGGTCACTGCCCTGGCAGACCATGCTCTGGTGGAATTTTCTGGGTGCAGGCTCCAGGGTCTGCAAAGGCCACTGTGGACAGGAAGGCACAGAGCAGCTAGTAGATTGGTGGTGGTTTAGTCACTCAGTCGTGTCCGACTCTTTGCGACTCCATTTACTGTAGCCCGCCAGGCTCCTCTGTTCATGGGATTCTCCAGGCAAGAATACTGGAGTGGGTTGCCATTTCTTCCTTCAGGGGATCTTCCCAACCCAGGAATCAAACCCGGGTTTCCTGCATTGCAGGCAGATTCTTTACCAACTGAGCTATGAGGGAAGCCCAAGCTATGAGGGAAGCCAGGTCAAATAACGTCTTAGGAGACTGGGGAATGGAGAGCTGAAAGGGAGAGAACTCCCATCAGAGGAAAGAGAAATTCCATTGGTGGATGGATCAGGCAAATCTTGTCAAGGGAAAGGAAGTGGCCAAAGGTAGCTGCCCAGAGACGCACGCCAGGTGACTGATGCCTCTTCGAGGGTACTAACCTATTCTCCCATAGCAGTTTCATTGAAGAGGGGGCACCGGGGCAGTAGGTTCCTTCAGAATCAGTAAGAGACAGATTACTAACCAAGAGAAAAGACTCTCATCTCATGCCAGGCACTGGAATGGACTCCAATTCTCGCCACTCACAAATGGGCCCCCACTTCACAGGTGAGAACACTGAGGCTTTCAGACATTCAGTGACTTACTCAAGTTACTGAATGCGGATGTCAGCATGCAAACCTGGATCCATTTTGTTCCAAAGCCCAGACAGTTTCCATCATGGGACATGTTGCCTCTTTCTTTTACTGAAGAGGCAGGAAGCCCAGGGAACTTCCTCCCTCAGATCTGATCCCCCAGGGGAGAGGGGTAGTCTGAGGCAGTGTTTCCTGTGACCTAAGGGAATGGCAATGTCTTCCACATGAAGGAAGCAGTGCTTGGTACCACACAGGGTCATTGATGGGACGAGGTCAAGGCCATCGGGCAGTGTGGGTAGTGAGACGCTGTGGAGAACAGCCGTTGGTATCAGGCAGACCTGGGCTTGAATCTCAGCTGGGCCAGTTTTTTCTTTAACCTCTTTAAGCCTCAGTTTCCTCCTCTATAAAGTAGAAGGTAAACTCATGGTACTTATTGTAGGATTAAGTCAGTTACTACAAGAGGAGCTTCTGCAATGCATGTGTATGGTAAGCACCCAATGTGTATTACTAGTTGGTAGTTTTTGTTTTCAGTTCTTTATTTATTATTAATTTTTGGTCTGCACTGGGTCTTTGTTGCTGCGTGCAGGCTTTTTCTAGTTGCAGTGTGTGGACTTCTCATTGCAGTGGCCACATTTGTTGCGGAGCTCAAGAGAGGGTGCTAGGGCATGCAGGTTTCTGTAGTTGCGGCTCATGAGGTGCACGGGCTTGCTGCCCCACAAGATGTGGGATCTTCCCGGACCAGGGATAGAACCCATGTCCCCTGCCTTGGCAGGTAGATTCTTAACCACTGGACCACCAGAGAAGTGCTATGAGTGTTCTTTTACTAGAAGGACCTAGCACCATGCTAGGTCCTCAGGATGCAGCTAACTATTGGGCTTCCTTTTTTCTGGGGCCTGACAACATTCTGGCCACCATACCCCTTACCCGAGTCAAGTGGGTGCTTGGTGAGCTTATGAATTTTTATAAGATTCTATTTCTTCATGTGATGCTCTAGTGCCATTGGACACGTCAGCTCCTGACCTTTCAGCCGGTGGAGCGCTTCCCATAAACAGAGCCATAAAAGCCCGCTGGTTTTCTCCTTGGCACTTGGTGCTCTCCCTCTCTCCTTCACCATTTGAATAGTGATGTCATATTCCAATATCCTCTCACCTCTGCTGAAAAAGTCCTCCCCGTGATTCCCTCCTGAGCGCTTAGCAATCCCCGGAGGGGAAGCTGTGGTTTCAACAAGGTGCAAGCATCATGAAACCGAGAGAACTGGTGGGGTGGAGAAGTTACTCAAAGGTAGGAGACAGAGAAAAACACCTACGTACATTTATAAAGCCCCAGTCAGTGACCAAGTCAGGTTTTTTTTGTTTGTTTTTAAGGCTTGCTGTTAAGACTTTGGCATGACAACATTTAAGAACATATAAGTAGAATAAAACGTCCACTCATTTCCTCCCCTAAATGCTAGGCCAACTATTTGCCTCCGTCAGTGCATTCAAGTTTTCAAACATTTTTATTTATTTTATTTTGGCTGCGCTGGGTTTTCTCTAGCTGTGTTGCATAAGCTTCTCTTGCTGCGGAGGCCAGGCTCCAGATCGAGGGGACTCAGTAGTGGTATCCCATCGGCTTCGTTGCCCATGGCATGTGGGATCTTAGTTCCCCAACCAGGAAACCCACGTCCTATGCATTGAAAGGCAGATTCTTAATCACTGGATCACCAGGGAAGCCTCTGTTTTCAGTTTTTACACATATTTTTTATGAATATTATAATCAAACTGTGGGTTTAATTTGGAGTCCTTCTCTGGTCCCATAAGGTTCTTTCAGGAAGGCCCCTTCCTCCTGGCTGAAACGTCTTCAGGCTCACCGTGGAGGTCATGGCATCATGCTTCACTCCTGACACTCATCGCTAGGGTTTCCGGGTCCCAAGTAATCCTGGTTGTGAGAGGAACAAAGTCTTTGGTTCAAGCCTGGGTTCCGCCATTTATTAGGCATTCAGTGACTGCTTAGTGCTCTGAACCTTGGTTTCCACATCTGTGACAGAGGTGTAGTGAGCTTTAGAAGGCTGTCCAGCCCTGTAAGAGAACCACTTCCACAAATAACAGCCAGTAAGAGAGATGTGCTGTGGTTAACTTATTGTGGGATAGTTTTAAATGACACTAAGTTGGACATCTTCTGAAAATTTTCTTGTCCTTTTGATTTCTCTTTTGATTGTTTGGCCCAAGGGTATAGACCTCTTTGTGGCTTTTGATATGTCATGTCAATTTGCCTTCTGGAAAGCTGCTACCATCTCACAGAGTTGACAGTGTAACCTGTATTTGATCCAAAGTTAGCAGCAAAGGAAGGTGTGGGGACTAGTAATGTCAGTAATGCAGTTCAGCAATAGGCAGGTTCTTTAGGAGCCAAGATGTAGCAGTTAGTGGAATTTTGATGTTGGAAGCTAGCAACTGGCAAGACGGCATGGAGGTTGTGGAAGTTAGGCAGGGCATAATTTTAGACCAACCAAAGGCAGATACTTACTGTCTGGGTGTTTGTTAAAACATGTACTCCAGTTGTTGTTGTTCAGTTGCTAAGTCATGTCTGCCTCTTTGCGACCCCATGGACTGCAGCACACTAGGCTCCTCTGTCCTTCACTATCTCCCAGAGTTTGCTCAAATTCATGTCTGTTGGGTCAGTGATCCTACCTAACCATCTCATCCTCTGTCACCCTCTTCTCCTTTTGTATTCAGTCTTTCCCATGGTCAGGGTCTTTTCCAATGAGTTGACTCCTCACATCAGGTGGCCAAAGTACTGGACCTTCAGCCTCAGCATCAGTCCCAGTAGGGTTCAAGTATTTGATATTAGAATGTGTCTCTCCCCATATACACACTGCTGTATTTAAAATGGATAACCAACAAGGACCCGTTATGTAGCACAAGGGGCTCTACTCAGTGTTATGTGGTAGGCTGGATGGGAAGGGAGTTTTGGGGGAGACTGGATAAATGTATACATATGCCTGAATCCCTTCACTGTTCACCTGAAACTGTCACAACATGGTCAATCAGCTATACCCCAGTACAAAATAAACAGTTTAAAAATAAAAAGAAAATAGGTCTCTTCCCCTAATGTATTTCTGGCATTGGGAAAAAAAAAGTCTAAACAAAATTTCTGCTTAAACCTCTGTGGGGAGTTAAATTGCTCCATGGAAGTGGTTCCATTTATCTATTCTTGGTCTTTATAATACCCTGAAGCTATTGATTTGCTGGTTTTTATGTTGAGTTTTTACCTGAGTTTTATTTTTGAGTTTTTATTTCTGCCTGGCCAGACTGTAAACCTCAGTGCACAAGTACAATTTGCCTGTTCGGGGGATGGAAAATTCAGTCCTACGAAATTTTCACTGATGCTTTATGACTTACACTACATCTGTTCAGAAGGATGAAGAGAACGCAGAGTTGAGACCTGCTTGATCTGGGTCAGGGCCCCTTTCTCTAGTTACGTTACAGTGTAATTTGGGGGCGACTTCCCCTTTCCCAAATTCTGATGCTTCCCTCTATGAAGACTTAACTGCTGTAGGGGTCGTGCTACAGGTGACTGATGGAAATATAGCCCTTGGACCAGGGTCTCCTTAAATTATTTTTCATTTCTGGGACTTCCTTAGTGGTCCAATGGTTAAGATTCTGCACTTCTGATGCAGGAGGTGGGGGTTCTAACCCTGCTCGGGAAGCTAAGATTCCACATGACAAGCAGCACAGCCAAAAACAAACGAATAAATAAAATCATTTTTCATTTCTAATTGCTGAAATGACCCGAATCCCTAAGTTCAAGGGCACGGGCTTCTTGACTCTGCCCCATCCATCGTTCACCTATGCTCTTCTACAGCCCCACGGGAACCTCTGCAGGAATCCACACCTTTAGATCGAAGATACTGAACTACATAATATTGAAGGTCTCCATCTAGGTCTTATTTCCAAAAAAGATTTAGAGAATGTTGGAACTGACCCAGGAAAAACACCTGGGCATTGAAAAGTAGTTAGGTCACTATTTCTTAAGTTTGATTTACAAAAATGATAACTAGAAACAAACCAGTGTCTAACACTAGGGGATGGTTAAGTAAATTGTGGCACATTCACATCATAAAATATTTCGGGGGCCATTAAAAACATAAGAGTTTGAAGAACATGGAAAAAGACTTCTGGGATAATGTTCAGACAATAAAATCAAGTATGACGTCAATTAAGTACTAGAAACATGCCTGTGTATAGAAAAGAAAGCTGGGAATAAATACCCAAAATGCCTGTAATGATTTTTTTTTTCTGGGTCTGGGTATTTATATTTTGATTTTACTTTTTATTTCTTTTTAAATTTTCTTGGCCATGGGGCGTGTGGGATCTTAATTCCCCAACCAAGGATCAAACCCACACCCTTGCACTGGAAGTGTGGAGTCTAACCACTGTACTCCCAGCAAAGTCCTGGTATTCAGATTTTTGTTGATTTTATTTTTTTCAACTTTTTTATATTTTACCAAATTTTATATAATTTATTTCTATTTTTTAATAATCAGAAAAAAGTTTACTCAGGCTTTAAAAAAATTTTGAGACTAATCTAACCAGGAATCAAATTATCCCAAAGTTTAAAATTTTTCTAATGCTAGAAAGTAAACTAAGAATAATCAATGATGACATTAAAGTAAATATGTGGATGAGGAAAATGGGCAAAATTTTCCCCTTTTTACAAAAATAAAACTACTCAGCATGATATACGAGAGTATTTTGAACCTGAGTCAGAGAACATGGGTTCAAACCCCAGTAGAATTCTGGCTGAATGTCCTTGAGCATAGTTAACTAATATTTCTAGCCTTCAGTTTCTTCATTTACAAAATGTATCTCTCAGGATTGTTGTAAAATCAAATGAGATAATGTCTGTAGAACTCTTCTGTACAATGTTAACTTTGATAGAGAAGGCTAATAACCGGGGGGAAAGAAGGGAAGGAGCCCTTTTTCGCTTTCCTTTGAAGGAACATAGCAAGGGTTTTCAAACTGTGGGTCTTGGTCCATTTAATGGGATATAAAGTCAATTTGTTGGTTCACAGACAGAAAGCAGTTATTTTTCAAAGAATATGTTTGAAAATGCCAGTGGATGGCAGAGTAATGTTATTGTTTTGTGAAGTATTCACACCAGATTATGATGTAAAACGTGTATCTTACTGCCTCGAGGACCCAAGATGACTGTGAGGGCTGGAGAGTCTTTTGCTTTGAGGTCAATACCCCTGGGGAGACCAGAATAGCACAGGCCCCTTTCTCATGTTTGCTGCATGAAACTGAACAGAGCCGATGTCTGGTGGCTCGTGAGTTAGTTTCAGGAGGAGAGGGGAAGTTAAAGAGGGGGAGGGTTTATTCCACTGCCTGATAGTGACATAGTTACATGTGTAACCTGCTCTGCCATTTGTAAATATTTTTGCACATATGATCCATCCTTCCTTCCTTCTTTCCAAAAGAAACTTATTAGGCAGTCAGTGATGTGGCATAAATTGCATGCCCCTCAAATATACATGTTGAAACTCTAACCCTCGATATGACTACATTTGGATCTTTAGCAACTGTCAAGAGATAATGAAAATTAAAAGAAGTCAGAAGAGTAGAGCCCTAATCTAATCTAACTGGGATCCTTATAAGGAGATGAGGGCTTCCCAGGTGGCGCCGTGGTAAAGAATCTACCTGCCAATGCAGTAGACGCAAGAGATGCAGGTTTGATCCTTGGGTCAGTACGATCCCCTGGAGGAGGAAATGGCAACCCACTCCCGTATTCTTTGCCTGGAGAATCCCATGGACAGAGGAGCCTGGCGGGCTACAGTCCATGGAGTTGCAAAGAGTCAGACATGACTGATCTTGAGCCATCCTATAAGAAGATGAAGAGAAACCAGGGATAAGCACAGAAAAGGCCTTGTGACGACATAGGAAGAAGGAGGCTGTCTGCAAATCAAGGAGAGAGGCCTTGGGAGAAATCAAACCTGCTGACATCTTGATCTTGGACTTCCAGCCTCCAGAACTGTGAGAAAATAACATTTCTGTTGCTTAAGACACTCAATCGGTGATATTTTGTTATAGAAACTCTAGCAAACTTATGCATCACTATGTGCTACATGTGGTCCTAGGTCCTGGGGCGGCAGGGGCGAGGGGGTGGTCCAGAGATGAAAAGATCAGGTCCTCGTCTTTCTGGAGACAGATACACAAATAATCATTTACAAGACAATGTGTTAATTGCAGTATGATGCTGAATGCTGTTTAAGGTTCAAAGGGGCTCAAAGGTAAGTGTCTCTAAATCTTCCCAAGGGAGTAGGGGCAGTGTCTCAGAGGAAGAAATTCTAGAGGATTTTTCATTCACCCTATTTTCTGACACTTTTTTTTTTTCCTTTTTGGCTGCACAGGCTCTTTGCTGTGGTTCTAGGGTTCTTCTCATTGTGACTCACTGGTTTAGTTGCCCTGCGACCTGCAGGATCTTACCTCCCCGATCAGGGATTGAACTCTCATCCTCTGCATTGGAAGGTGGATTCTTAACCACTGGATGACCAGGGTAATCTCTCCGACACTGTTAATACGAGGTCAAAGCACACGTTTCTGATTTGGAGGCCTTTATTTCTAATCTCTGACTATACCAATAGCAGACACGAGGTCTCAGACTGAAGGTGTACCAGTGATACCTATACGGGAAAGGCTATGATCCTTAAGGATCATGTTGAGGGACCACCAGAGGCTCTGATGGAGGGGCATTCAGGGCTAATGTAGGTTGTCAAATGCAGGGAAGGCCCGGAAGTGAGAGAGGCAGCTCACAAAAACACCACCCTCTCTCCACACAGGGGATTAATCCTTGCCCTCTCCATACATGGTCCTCTGTAAGCTTGTAGAGAATTTTCCTCATGAGTGATGTGTCCCACCCCTACCCCACCTTGGAAGTTTCTAGCTTTAGATGGCAAAGCCTGGGATCACTTCTAACATCCTACTTCAAACCTTTATTCTCGACATGAAGGGCCTGCAAGCTCTGTCTGTAAAGGGCAAGATGGTGAATATTCTTGGCTTTGAACACGCTATAGTCTGGCCAACTGATGGACTTGGCCATTGTAGTATAAAAGTGGCCATAGTTAATCTATAAACAAACGCACATGGCTGTGTACCAACAAGACTTTACTTACAGACACTGAAATTTGAATTTTACCTAATTTTCTCAGGTCATGAAATGTTATTTTTTGTTTGTTTTCTTTTCAGCCATCCAAAAATGTGCAAACCATTCTCAACTCATGGGTGTTCAAACCAGAGGGCTGTAGTTTTCCTGCCCCTGACTTAACGTGGTCACATACATCTTTCATGAATGTGATGATTTTTCTTTTTCCCAAGTGAATCCAGGGAGTCAAAGAGTATCAACAAGAAGGTTAAGGATGGTTGAGCTTGCTTTACAGCTTTTGAGCCTTCATAGGTGAGTTCTGAAGCTCTCCTTGATGATAGTCCAAGGGGATTTTAATAAAAGGACATATGCCCATATTCTATTTTATTATTTACTGATTTATTTTGGCTACACTGAGTCTTCATTGAGGTTCAGGGGCTCAGTGTTGAGGTGTGTTGGCTTTCTCTAGTTATGATCCGTAGCAGGGGCGGGGGGCTTCTCTTGTTGCCTGGCAGCGTGTAGGATATTAGCTCCCCAGCAGGGATCGAACCCCCATCTGCTGCATTGGAAGGCAGATTCTTAACCACTGGGCCAGCTGGGGAAGTACCCTCATCCCTGTAGTTTCATAAATGCATTTAAAATATACTAGGAGTATTTGCATAGAGACTTGGGTCAACTCTTCCCCTGGCTGGGCCTTGGTTTCCCATTTGTAAACTGATCTAGACAACCTCTCAGGCTTCTCTCTCTCCAAAATTCCAGTGTCCCCAGAAGAGCTACCTCCATTTCCACTCCCATGCTGCCACTCTTGTGCTCTGCCTCTGACCATGCACTTGGGGTCTCTTGACTTTGAGGCACTCTGCTCAGCTTAGCTGCTTTCCCCCTGTTAATCTTTAAGAAAGTGGTATTAGTCAGTCAGTCGTGTTTGACTCTTTGCGACCCCATGGACTGTAGCCCTCCAGGCTCCTCTGTTCGTGGGATTCTCCAGGCAAGAATATTGGAGTGGGTTTCCATTCTCTTCTCCAGGGTATCCTTAAGAAAGAAAGGATAAGATATACAGAATTGGAGAGCTGGGGCTTTTGCATCTTTCTTGGCAGCAACACTTGGGTGGCCCCTTCGAGGAACTTACTTCCTCATCTTTGTTCCCTTTCCCAGCCTATTTCAAAGAGCCTTTTGGAGAACTTGCTGTCAGAGTTGGCATGCCAGTCCCCAGGGGGAACGGGGCAGATTCCAGGTACCCAGCAGCTCCAGGCTGGCTAAGGGACCCCATCTCGGTTTCTCTTGCAGGAAGTGACTATGACCTGAGGGCCCTAGACACTGTTTATAGGCTTCAATCATTGCCAATGAAAGAAAAATGCCCAGGGCAATGTAATTAAATGTAAATGAGATTATTACTGAAACTAGGGTTTTTGTTGTTTTTGTTGTGTTTTTCATTCTGTAAGAAAAAAAATCCCACGGTGTCAGAGTAGCAGAGTTAAGGAGCTCTCATTCTAGAATCACCCCAGCTATATGATAACCGATAGGCAGACGGCCAACCCTTTTCATCACAACTTCCCCCTCCCTCCACCCAGCACCATACTAAGAAGTCAGGCATTCACGCCCTGGTGTCTCAAAACCAGGTGGACTCAGAGGAACCAGAGAGGCTGAAGTCTGGGTCAGTATCTTCTGATTAGATGATCAGTCTAGTAATGGCTGGTGGGCTACAGTCCATGGGGTCGCTGAGAGTCAGACACGACTGAGTGACTTCACTTTCACTTTTCCTTTTCATGCACTGGAGAAGGAAATGGCAACCCACTCCAGTATTCTTGCCTGGAGAATCCCAGGGATGGGGGAGCCTGGTGGACTGCCGTCTATGGGGTTGCACAGAGTCGGACACGACTGAAGCGACTTAGAAGCAGCAGCAGCAGCAGCGGCAGCTAGTAATGGCCCCAGTACTGCAGAAGCACTGGGAGTGTGGGAGAGGATGGGGTCTTTGGGCCTGTGGGTACACATGCCTGAAGGAGGCTGCCTTGGTACACTTCTGCTTGAAGACTCAGACAAAAAAAAGTGTTAGCGTTAGTCACTAGAGAGGGAAATGACTGCCCTGCAAGGAAACACATTGAAGTTTCCTGTGGTTAACCCAGGGAAATAGTTGGTTCTTCCTTCTTCTGTCACCTAGGATACTATGAACAGACTTTCACCCTAACCACACATGTTTCCGGTCTGCATTTTCCTGGGGCCTTTGAACTCTCAGCTTTGAGAGTCTGGGTCTTTTTCTTTCTTTCTTATACGTTGTTGCTCTTTTCCAACCTCTCAATGCCAACCCACATGGTGGGTGTCCACAGCACAGGGTCTGTCTTGTGTTAGATCCTTGCTAGTCGGAGTGTGGTCTGTGGACCAGTGGTACTGGAATCCCTGGGAGCTTGTTAAAAATGCAGAACCTCAGGCCCTATCCCAGACCTTCTTAATCAAAATCCGCATTTAGAAAATCACCCTGGGCGATCTGTGGTTGGTTAATGTCTGAGAAGCACTGAATTAGAGAACAGGTGTTTTCTGAGTGTATATGCCGGTCCTAGTGTTGCTGACACTATTTGCCACTGTCTTGATATGCAATTTTTTTTTTATTTAAAAAGATTTATTGTGGCCACACAGCATGCAGGATCCTAATTCCCTGATCAGATCAGGGATCAAACCAGCTCCCCCTGCATTGGGATGGTGGAATCTTAACCACCAGCCTGCCAGGGAATTCTCTCATCGGTGTGCAATATTTTAGTAAGCAATTGAACAGTCTTGGGCCTCAACTGCCTTTGGACTAGATCAAATAGGACAAAAAGCAATTTTAAGCAGAACTTTACAGAACTATGGGCTTCTCCGGTGGCTCAGACAGTAAAGAATCTGCCTGCAATGTGGGAAACTTGTGTTCCACCCCTGGATTGGGAAGATCCCCTGGAGAAGGGAGCGACTACCCACTCTGGTATTCTTGCCTGGAGAATTCCATGCATAGAGGAGCCTGGCAGGTTAAGTCCGTGGGGTCACCAAGAGTTGCCACAACTGAGCGACTTTCACTTTCACTTAAACAACTGTAAGATGAACCAGGCATGAGCCCTGACTTCAAGGGGTTTTGATTCCAGTGATGAAGATGAGAAAAATATGCAAGCAGTGATAATACAGAATGAAAAGTGGCAGGTGCCCCAAGAGATGTGCAGGGCAGGAGCTCTGGGCTTCAGAGAAAGAGGAGGCTCCTGCTGGCTTGTTCTAAGTTCTGCCCTTCTGTGGCTTCAAGGGGAAAATGAATTTCATGTGGTGGGGCTTGTTGAGACACCTTATACTTTTCAAGCTACCGTGAAGTGAGGTTCAAAAATGCTGCTCCCACTGTTCAGAAGAAAGGGGAATTTTTAAAAGTATTGTTTATTATTTTAGATGTAATCCCATTGACTGATTTATTGGTATGAATCAGCATTTGTTTGTTTGTTTGTTTTGGCCACCATGTGGCATGTGGGATCTTAGTTCCCTGACCAGGGATCGAACTCATGCCCCCTGTAATCGAAGTGCAGAGTCTTAACCACTGGACCACCAGGGAAGTTCCAGAAGAGGAATTGTTTAGGAGAAATGCCAGAGATTCTAAGTAGGTGAATAAATGAAAATAAAATGAAACAAAAATCATAGGAAAGTTTCCATTTTTACCCATGTTCCGTATCATCCAGACTGTGAGGGTTTGGAGAGCCCTCATGCTGTTCATCTCTGTGTCCCTTGGTGGCTCAGATGGTAAAGAATCCACGTACAGTGCACGAGACCTGGGTTCAATCCCTGGATCGGGAAGATCCCCTGGAGAAGGGAATGGCAACCCACTCCAGTATTCTTGCCTAGAGAATCCCATGGACAGAGGAGCCTGGTGGGCTACAGTCCATTGGGTCTCAAAGAGTAAGACAGAAAACTAACACACTTTACTTTTCAGGGCTGAGTCAAACTGCAATGATTTTCGTGGACAAAACAAACACAGCCTTCTCTGGGGTAGTTTCGGGCAGTATAAATAAAAATCCTGTAATATAGCAAATTATTATCGTGTCTTCATTCTAGAAAGGCAGATTGTAGAGACTATTTCCTTCAGTGGCTCAGGCTTGCATGGGGATTTTCTGAGGACTGGTCTTCCTCCTATAAGCCTTGCACATTTCTTTTTTTTTTTAATTAAGGCTATATTATATACTGCTTAATACATATGCATTTTTAAAAATCTTGTATTTTATATTGGTGTGTAGCTGATTAACAATTTTGTGATAGTTTCAGGTAGACAGCAAAGAGACTCAGTCATACCTATACATGTATCTATTCTCCCCCAAACTCCCCTCTCACCTAAGCCTTGCACATTTCTAACATCCATGAAGAAGAGCTCATCAGTAATGTGCCTTGACATTGGACTGCTAGCATTGTTGGGAATAAATCACAATACACAGAAAGCTCTTTAGAACAATTCTTTAGGTCTTCTAATATTCCATAAATTGGGTCAATAGAATTGCTCCATTTTAAATAACACACAAAAGTATATTTTCTGTCTATTGTCACCAAATGTAACTAGGAGAGAACCTTGGCTCATGTGCCAAGAGGTGTCCACTAGAGTCACTGAATCCTATGTCTTATTTCCATATGTCTAGGAAAGATGTCTTCAGCAATACGTGAACCGTGAACTTCCAGATGTTCAAGCTGGTTTTAGAAAAGGCAGAGGAACCAGAGATCAAATTGCCAATATCCGCTGCATCATCGAAAAAGCAAGAGAGTTCCAGAAAAACATCTATTTCTGCTTTATTGACTATGCCAAAGCCTTTGACTGTGTGGATCACAATAAACTGTGGAAAATTCTGAAAGAGATGGGAATACCAGACCACCTGACCTGTCTCTTGAGAAACCTGTATGCAGGTCAGGAAGCAACCGTTAGAACTGGACACGGAACAACAGACTGGTTCCAAATAGGAAAGGGAGTACGTCAAGGCTGTATATTGTCACCCTGCTTATTTAACTTATATGCAGAGTACATCATGAGAAACGCTGGGCTGGAAGAAACACAAGCTGGAATCAAGATTGCCGGGAGAAATATCAATAACCTCAGATATGCAGATGACACCACCCTTATGGCAGAAAGTGAAGAAGAACTAAAGAGCCTCTTGATGAAGGTGAAAGAGGAGAGTGAAAAAGTTGGCTTAAAGCTCAACGTTCAGAAAACTAAGATCATGGCATCTGGTCCCATCACTTCATGGGAGATAGATGGGGAAACAGTGGAAACAGTGTCAGACTTTGTTTTTTTGGGCTCCAGAATCACTGCTGATGGTGACTGCCGCCATGAAATTAAAAGACGCTTACTTCTTGGAAGGAAGGTTATGGCCAACCTAGATAGCATATTTAAAAGCAGAGACATTACTGTGCCAACAAAAGTCCGTCTAGTCAAGGCTATGGTTTTTCCAGTGGTCATGTATGGATGTGAGAGTTGGACGGTGAAGAAAGCTGAGTGCCGAAGAATTGATGCTTTTAAACTGTGGTGTTGGAGAAGACTCTTGAGAGTCCCGTGGACTGCAAGGAGATCCAACCAGTCCATCCTAAAGGATATCAGTCCTGGGTGTTCACTGGAAGGACTGATGTTGAAGCTGAAACTCCAATACTTCGGCCACCTCATGCGAAGTGTTGACTCATTGGAAAAGACCCTAATGCTGGGTAGGATTGGGGGCGGGAGGAGAAGGGGACGACAGAGGATGAGATGGTTGGATGGCATCACTGACTCGATGGACATGGGCTTGGGTAGACTCCGGGAGTTGGTGATGGACAGTGAGGCCTGGCATGCTGCAGTTCATGGGTTCGCAAAGAGTCGGACATGACTGAGTGGCTGAACTGAACTGAACTGAGGAAAGATGGACAAGGTTCTTGGATTTCTGTTTCTCAAAGCTTCTCCTTTGAGTACGTGTAAATAGCTCATGTATATGGAATCTAGAAAAATGGTACTGATGAAGCTATTTGCAGGGAAACAATGGACGTGCAGACATAGAGAACAGACTTGTGCACTCAGTAGGGGAAGAAGAGGGTGGGACAAATTGAGAGAATAGCATGGAAACATATACATTATCACATGTTAAAGAGCCAGTAGGAATGTGCTGTGTGACACAGGGAGCTCAACCCAGTGCTCTGTGACAACCTAGAGGGGTGGGATGGGGTGGGAGATGGGATGCAGGTTCAAGAAGGAGGGGACATATGTATACTTGTGGCTGATTCGTGTTGACGTATGGCAGAAACCAGCACAATATTGTGAAGCAATTATCCCCCAATAAAAAATATTTTTTAAAAAAAGTATAGACTTTAGAGCTGGAGGAATCTTGCATATCATTCATCATAAAGAAATTTCTGGAAATGTCTGGTTAATGAGATTGACTGGAGTGGGCTTGTTTCTCTACAAATTCATAGAAAATCTGGATTAAGTAGAACAAAAACTTCCCCCCAAATACATTGTCCAGCTTGTAAGAAAGAACTAAAGAGAAGGGTTCAAAGTTAGCATAGTACGTAGGCACTGAGACCATGATGGCTGACAGGGGTCTCAGATTCAGAGATAGGCTAGGGAGGTTAAGTTTCAGTACTAAGTGAAGGCACAGAAGAGAAACTGAGGGTAAGGAGAGGTGAGCAAATGGGGAGAATTCTAAGGGTTCCTCTGTATACGAATGGGAACTGGAGAGTTGCTCACCAACTTAGGGAATTTACCAGGAGTCTTAATACCCACCTGGGACTCTGGATGGAAGAACAGATGCTCATGAGAAATTGTAAACCCAAGCCAGTGTCATATGTCAGTGTGGAGTTGGAATTTATAATATCCAGGTGGTGCAGTATAAGAACCAATCTGAACCAGCAAAATCACTAGGGTCCTAGGAGAGTCATATGTGAAACTGCATGGAAGATAATCACTGCTGAAGATGAGACCATGATGAAAACTTACAAACTACATCAGGAGCCGAAGCACCACGAGGGAGAGTTAACGGAGATAATAAATGGGAGCATTTGTATCTATAATACAAAGCTATCGATAATAGAGCATTCCATAAAAGACTATAAAATGTGTGTGTTTAAAATATTTAAAGAGGTAAAAGGCTAAGAAAGGGACACACTTTTTAGTATTTAGAATAAGGATGTCTGAAAAAGTGGACTTTTAAAAAATGAAAAATAGAGGTCATTGGAACCAAAAACTTAGTAAACTGTTTAGATGATAGAAAAGCTACAAGTGAGGAGAAAATTAGTGATATGAAATGTGGAACTAAGGAAATCACCCAAAATGAAACATGGTTAAGTAAAGAGAAATATGCTATGGACGGAGGTTAAGAGACATGAAATAGAGAATGAGAAGGTCCAACATACTTTTAATAGAGATTCTAAAAGAGAGTCTAGAGAAAATTTGGAAATGGCAATATTTAAAGGAATCCTGGCTTCAAAATTTGGAAAAAAGATTAATGAGTTCTTGGATTGAAGGAGTATATTGAGTCACATGCAAGATAAATAAAAACAACTATACACGTAGACACATCAACATAATGCAGCTACAGAAGTAACAGAACAAAACAAAACAAAACACAAAAATGTTAAAAGCTATGTTTTTTAAATGTTAAAAGGGTGGAAAGGGATGAATACAAACCTGTTTCCTATGCAGCAATGTCAGACTGAAACGAGACCTCTCATTAGCCACCAAATGTGTCAGAACACAGTGGAAATAACCTTCAAAGGGCAAAGGAAGAATAATCATTGGTGTATAAATTTATACCCAGCTGAACTACTTTCCAAGAGAGACGGCAAAATAATGACATTTTCAAGTGAAGACAGAGTTTATCATCATAAACTCTTACTGAAGGGACTACTGAAGGACATGCTTCGAGAAGTGAATTGAGCCCACATAGAAGGAGGTGCCTTGCAAGAAGCAATAAGAGCAAAAATAAAATATATATGTAAGCCCACTGCTATATCTAAATAATTATCAGCTACAAAAATTTTTGAAGTAATTTTAGAGGTTTAAAAATAAAAATAAAATATTAAGACACAATAGGAATTTAGGGAGAACAGTTAAAATGTTCTAAAGTCTATTTGGGGATAAGAAGTTAGAGATACTGGTTAACTTTATAGTCATTAAAACAAGTATTTATGTTAAAATTTTAAGGATTCCTACAAGAAGAATGGAAATAAAGTGGAAAACTTCCAAACCAAACAAAAGAAGGTACAGTCAATTCGGTAGAATGCGTAAAAAGAAGCCATCGAAAGAAAACACAAAATAAAATGGTAGAAACAGTTTCATCAATATCAGTAATCATGACGACTCTAACTGGATGAAACTTAAAATTTCTGAACACACATACATTAGATGCTAGTGGGTCAGGGTAAAGGGACAAACAGAGCAATGATAACAGTGGGCTGAAGGGGAACACAGGGTGCTATCAGGCAAAAGGAGGGGCACCCGGTTCAGTCTGTAGCGAGAAGGTTGGGGAAGAGTTCCTGATGATGGCGACCCTTCAGCTGCATCCTGGAGGATGAGTAAGAAGGCAGAAGGGATAGGAAGGGTGTGCCAGGCAAAGGTTACAGCATGTGCAAAGTCATGGAAGTGTGAGAGAACAAGGCATGCTCTGGTCTAACCTTCTTTTGTTATGGATGAGGAACCTGAACTTCAGAACAGGTAAGGAGACTGTCCCAAGGTCACCCATCTGGTTAGGAACAGAACCAGGATTTGGACCCAAGACTCCCACCTCCTCGAACACCCCCTTTCTACTGTACCACAGCGCCTTAGGTGTGCAGCAGGAGGTTCGACGACTGCATATCGTTGAGATTCCAGCCGACTTGGAAAAAGAGCTGCCTTTGGGTGTGGGGGCTGGCTGTGTCTCTGGCTTATCCTGGGCTGGAGCAGAGCCAGGAACTTGGCAGTTTCCAGGGCTGAGCAGTCCAGCTCACCCCAAGGAAGCCATGGCACCGATGCCCAGTTTAATCATTAACTCCAAGTTCACAGGGCTGGAGCTGGAATGCACAGGACCTGGGGAGCAGTCTGGGTCTCCAGGGAGCTAAGAGAAAGATGGCTCTTGAATGAGAAGGGACTCAAGTTTATTTTATATTTTTTATTTTTGGCTGCACTAGATCTTCATTGTGGTGCACAGGCTTCTACAATTGTTGGCAGGCAGGCTTCTCTAGTTGTGGCGTGTGGGCTCTAGAAGGCATGGGCTCCATAGCTGCAGCACAAGGGCTTAGCTGCAGCATGTGGGATCTTAATTCCCCGACCAGGCATTGAACCTTGACCCCCTGCATTGGGAGCATGGAGTCTTATCCACTGAACCACCAGGGAAGTCCCAGGAACCAAGTTTAGAATCGGGTCTTTTGTCCCAGAATGGGTCTATACTCCGGGTTCAGGAAAAAGCATTTTTGCTGTTCCTCTCCATTTTGTTGGAGTTGACTTATCATCTTGTTAACTTGATTTCGGAATCCCTGTCAATATTCATATTATATCATACTTGCCTCTGCTGCAGCCCTTACCCTGCACAGTAAGTCTTTACACATCCATCTACCCCAGTAAACTGTGACCTCCTGGAGGGCAGGACTCAGTCTTTTAACTTAGCATCCTTGGCGTTTGGCAGAGCCTGGCACATAGTGGGTGCTCATTGTTTGCTGACTGGTTGAATAGATGATGGGCTTCCCTGATAGCTCAGTTGGTAAAGAATCCAATGCAGGAGACCCCGGTTCGATTTCTGGGTCGAAATATTCCTGAATAGATGAGACCCTGATTCTTCATAAAGGTGTTCCAAAGCACATGACTTTTTTTTTTTAATTAAAAGAAATGGAGAGTGATTTTGTATAAAAAGTTCAACATAGGTTCATAAATATTTCTTAGGATATTCTGTGCTATCTTCATATATTACAGAGCCAAGATGAGGTCCACGGGTCTAAACGGATGGAGTGTTGCTAAGGAGTTGAGTCTTCTCTCCTTTCCTGGTTAGTGTCTAGGTGACAGCAGAGCATATTGAAGGTTGCTTGGGCTCACTAGGGAGAGGGCTGTTCTTCAAGCATGAAAGTGAAAGGTTTAGCTATTCAGTTGGGTCTGACTCTTCACGACCCCACGGACTATAACCCACTAGGCTCCTCCATCCTTGGAATTCTCCAAGCAGGACTACTGGAGTGGGTAGCCATTCCCTTCTCCAGGGGATCTTTCCGAAGTAGGGGTCAAACCCGGGTCTCAAGCATGAGGTGACGTTTTTATTGAGGAGACAAAAGACCCGTGGAGAGCAAATTCCACCAGCATGATAAAGCTAACTGCTCCTTATAATTTCTGAAAGCCTGCAGTTGGAAAGACTGCATTTGTAGTGGCATCACCAAGCCCTGAGAACAAAACTATAAAGGAACTTCTGGATTCCACTGAAGAAACATTCCAATGGAAAGTGAGATACAGGAGGTGGCAAAATTTCCCTTTCTTTCTGGTGAACCTGATTTTCCTGATCTATAAGGTAGAGGCAGTCATCTCTTCTTCATGAGGCACTTGTTGTGATTAAATGGAATGATGGTAAAGGAGCCTTGGTACCTAGAAGATGCTCAGTCATGGTGCGAACATCTTTTCTCTCTTTCTGAAAGTAAGAATCCTGAACCTGTATAGAACCAAAGGTGTGGAAATAAATTCTGCTGTTAGAGACCATGTGACTGGTGACCAGGTATTCAGCAGCCCTATCCGGAAGGGATGGAGTCATTCTGCTGACTACTGGCTTCCAGGGCAAACATCTGCTGATAGTGTTGTAGTAGAGCCAGCCCTGGAGGATGCTGGGAGAAGACACGTTCCTTGCAGGAACAGTCGCTCTCCCGGAAAAGCCAGCTTGCCTGGTTGGGGTTGAGCCAGAAAGACTGACTCTCACCCTAGCAAATTCTCTTTCACTGCAAGGTACTGGATACACTGGGAAGACTGCCCAACATCAGGGAGCCTCCTTCTGTACCAACCTCTGGGTACTTGCTGGTGGGTGGCAAATAATCTAACCAGTTTGCCTGCACCTCTTTCTACCACCTGTAAGTTCTCAGAGACCTGTAAGTTCTTTAGAATTTCCAGTGTGCAGGGATTGTGGTGTGAGTTAATTCAGAAAAGACCCAGGCTTAGATCCCTCCAGCTTCCCACCTGCTCTAGTCCCCGCATCATCTAGAGCAGGTCACTGAGCTGCCTTTCCCCTTGGCCTTTCCATTTCTCTCCATTGCTCCAAAGAACTGGGATGAAATGAGAAGTCAATTGCCAAGGGAGATCCTCTCCTGGGGCAAATTTCCTGTTTTTGCCTGCGGGCATGAAGACCCTGAGTGGGAAAGCCAGTGTGGGCTACTCTCCCAGAACCAGCCCTGGGGTGACAGGTGCAGGCCGTGTCCACTCTTTTATGGTGTGTGTGGGGGGTGGTGGTGGGGAAGGAGAGGGTTTAAAAGAGGAGGAGGAAGAAGAAAGACTGTGTAGAGACCCCAAGTCTGCTCCATTACTCCAAGCCCGCCCCTACCTGAAACTGTAGTCTCCACCAAGTTCCAGAGAGAGAGGGAGAGGGAGAGAGCTGGGGGTGGGGGAGAAAGAGACGGAGAGGGGGAATCAAAGAAAATTGCAAAAGTCAATGGCCTGGAACCAGAGGCAGCCTCAGCAACTGCAGTGTGACTTTGATTCCCCTATCATAACCCTGAATTAAAAATTCAGGCAATTATCTGCATGGCTTCCTTCTGATTAGAATGAGCCGGAGCCTCATTAATGCATCGGCACAGAGGAAAGCCATTAGGGTCTGTGAAATGGAATGTTTCTCTGAGAACAGGTTCCGCTTGATGTAGAATACCCAGCAAAAAGAAATTTCACACATTTTTGAGCTCAGAGTCACAGGACGGCACCCTGCTTCGGGGCTGCAGACCCTGCCACGGTCGTCCCCTCTCAGCTGGTTCTGGGTGAAAGCCACCTTTGTTTCCCAGCCTCTCTCTGGTACCTCCATCCTCTAGAGTTGTGGGGGGGTGGGGGGGGGGTGTGAGTGTATGAGGGAGTTGAGGGGCCAGAAGGGACTTCCTGGCCGTCCTGAGACACTGAGTCAGACTGGATGCCTGATCTCAGAGTCCTTGAGCCATGAAGAGCCCTGGAACTTTGGGGGGATTCACTGCTCTCCTTTGCTAGAAGAACCAGAAGCAGGTATGTTGGAGACAGTGAAGTTCCAAGACTCCAGAAAAGATCAGCGTATCTGCATGTTCCCAAGAGTCCTGGCACTTTCCTGACCGATGTAGTGACTTGGGCATCCCAAGGTGGCCCAAGCAGCATCTGGGGAAGATGAGCCCGCCTTGGGGGCTTGTTGCTTAGAAAGGGGTGAAGGATTAGCATTAAGGAGGGCACCCTTTATTCATCCCTTATTCTGTGAGCTTGAAGCTTCCAGAGATGCAAATCTACCATCCTGTGCCTAAGGGGGTTAAAAAAAAAGTGAAGTGTTAGTCACTCAGTCTTGCCCAACTCTTTGAGACCCTGTAGACTGTAGCCCACCAGGCTCCTCTGTCCTTGGAATTCTCCAGGCCAGAATACCGGAGTGGGTAGCCATCTTCTCCAGGGGATCTTCCTGACCCAGGGATTGAACCTGGGTCTCCTGCATTGCAGGCAGATTCTTTCTTTACTGAGCCACCAGGGAAGCATCCATAAAATAACCAGCATTCAGAAGCTCTCATGCACCCCCTCTTTGGGATTTCTAGGGTGCAGCTCTCTTCCTCAAATGACTGTGCATTGCTTACAGGGGAACCCAAGAGCAGTTTTCCAAAATAACCACCCTTGCAGCCCCGGTAAGTTCATCTCTTGGGCTTGACCCTGTGTCATTTAGGTTTTCTTCAAGCTGATGGATGGGACTTGGGTTCCCTCAGTTCGACAGCTCAACATTCCTCTAATACAGGGATTCTGGGGACACTAAACATTGATCCTTGGGATAAGCTACATAAAATAACCTCTTTAGGAGAAAAGCCAATCTGACACGATGAGAACTGGAAAACCGTGAAAAAGTTTTTGTAGGAAGAAAACGAGTTACAGTCATTAGGGTGCCAACCAGAAAAGCATTTTCCTTCAAAGTATTGGAACAAGCCACCTTCTTCTCCTGGCACACCTGTTCCCTATCCAGTGTTAAAAACCAGGGCCAAGTGTCTGTGCAAAGCTGTAAACACAGCCGGACGGTCATGAGAATAATGGAGTCGATGTGTAAATGACACAATTTGTACTAACGGCGCCCCCTACCGGATAGCAGCAACACTAGGCTGGTCAACCCGTGGCCACTCAGGTTTTTCAGAATGTTTCCAGTTCCATCCCACGGTGGAAGGGACATTCCTGGTCACCAGGGAGTTTTTCTACAGCATGTTTTCAATACTGCGGACAGTTTTATGGGTGTAAGGCTCCTAGAGGTTACCTCAACCTCTAAGACAAACAAGATGCTTGGTGATTCAACCATGTTTCTTTGTGGGTTCTGAGTATCTGTTTTTTTTCCTAACACTTTGCTCTCCTTGGACCAACACTCGCCAGAGTTAAATGCAGTTGAGAATGACTTGTGACCATGGATGATCTGCATGTAAAGGGCTGACCTAAAGGTACCCGGGATCTTGGGTGGCTGGAGGTTATCTCTCGAGCCTCACCGGCTGGTATGGGAGTGAAAGGGACTGGCCAAAGGTCAGGAATGTGGGCCTTCTGGAGAGGGAAGCCACTCCACCAGCTTCACAGCCAAGCCTTTCTCTCTGTCACTGAAAAGAATCAAATCTCAGCCTTTGCACCTTAGCCCCGTCTGCTGCATTCCTCAATATTTTAAACATAGACCCTCTGCTCAGTCCGACCACCCCTTTCTCGCCAAGATAACCCAGTCTCTACCTTTGTACATTGTCACTCATTATTTGTTCCACGAATGTTTTTTTTGGACAACTGTTCTGTGCCAGACATTGTTCTAGGAAGGGGAGCTATAGCACTAAACTTGAAACAGAAAGTCTCGTTGGGGATGCTGTGCTGTGTTGTGCTAAGTTGCTCAGTTGTGTCTGACTCTGGGCAACCCTATGGACTGCAGCCCACCAGGTTCCCCTGTGCATGGGATTCTCCAGGCAAGAATACGGGAGTTGGTTGCCTTGCCCTCCTCCAAGGGATCTTCCCGATCCAGAGATGGAACCAAGGTCTCCTGCATTGCAGGCAGATTCTTTACTGTCTGAGCCACCAGGGAAGCCCCTCGTTGGGGATACAATCATAGAAAGACAAGTGTGAGCGAGCAGTGTAAGTGCGAAGAAGCCAAGCTGGGAGAGAGGGGTAGAGAGGGAGGGTGGCTACTTCATTGGGGGAGGGGGTATCTCTCTGCAAAGCCCTTTGGAAAAGCTTTGTGCTCCATCCATGCTGGTGATCTGTCTCCTTTCTCTCCTTTAAAACCAGGACTGCCTCTTCCGTGAAACTTCCTCAGTTCATGTTCCCTCTCCAGTGACTCTGCCCTTCAGCTCATCTCTGCTCAAGCTTCTTCCTTCTCAGAAAGATGTTTGATGATGTTAGATTGTGATCTCCCGGAGAAAAAGGGTCCTGTCTTCCATTTCTCTGCTTTGCTACCAGAGCAGGTGGGGGTGGGGGGAGGCGAGGAGGAGACAAGCATGTCTACTCTGTGCTAGAAACATTCACACATTCCTTCATCTAGTCCTCACAAAACTCCTGCAGACTCTGGCTTATTGTCCACATTTTATAAACAAGGAAAGTGGGGCTTCATTTATCCAAGGACACACAACCACTGAGTGGCGGAACTGAAGTCTGAACCCTGATCTCTTTAGCATCGTGGTCTGTACTCTTCCCACCCTGGAGCCTATTTGTGAAGTGTTCCTGCAGTGGCATCAGTGAGTGATGAGTACAAGGAAGGGATAAGCTTTGTTTTCTCATCGAAGAGCTGTGCAAAAAAGGTGAGAAGCCCCTTGCCCCTGGCGATTCTTCTTTCACTGAATTATAACCAGGTAACCACAGGCACCTCACTTCCCCTTCCAGGGGCCCATGACTTGTCTTTGTAAGTTAAGGTTAGGCTACAGGTGGCTCAGACAGTAAAGAATCTGCCTGCAATGCAGGAGACCCAGGTTCGATCCCTGGGTCAGGAAGATCCCCTGGAGGAGGGAATGGCTACCCACTCCAGTATTCTTGCCTAGAGAATCCCATGGACAGAGGAGCCTGGTGGGCTATGGTCCATGGGAGCCCGAAGAGTCAGACAGGACTGAGTGACTAACACTTCACACATGACCTCCTAGCTCCGACATTCTGGGAATGTCATCTTGTTCAAGGAAGGGGAGAGGATGGAATTCAGGGAGAAGTTACCAACTTTACTGCATCAAATATGGTTTTTTAACATTAAGAGATAGAAACATAACAGGGTTTGTTCATTCAATTAAAATTCAATATATACTGAATACTTACCACATGCCAGACCATGGCATGTGCTGAGGATACAGAAATAAACTTTAAAAACATTGTCCTTACCCTGGCATATATGTAAAAGGAAAGACAAATATGACACGAAACTGTCACAATGATAGCATCTGATAGCTCACATAGAACCCACCCTTTGCCAGAAATTGTTCTGAGCACTTGAAACCTTTAACTCATTTTAATCTTCCCAACAAACTATGAGGTGAGTATTATTTTTATTCCTACTTTACAAGTGAGTAAACTGAGGCACAAAGAAGGGTATATGCTGAAGAGGTATTGTGAGCGTTAATAATGCATGAATTGAGCTTATTTTTTTTAAGATTTCTTTGATGTGGATCATTTTTAAAGCCTTTATTGAATCAGTTGCAATATTGCTTCTGTTTCATGTGTTGGTTTTTTGGCTGTGAGTCATGTGGAATCTTAGCTGCATGACCCAGGATGGAACCCACACCCCCAGCATTGGAAGGTGAAGTCTTAACCACTGGACCTCCAGGGAAGTCCCAAATGGTGCTTATTTACAGGGCCTGAGATGTCAAGATGAGGATAGGCCATCATCCTGCACTGTTAACAGCTGGTTTTGTCCCCCTGAAAGTGAAAGTGTTGCTCAGTCGTGTCTGACTCTTTGTGACCCCATGGACTGTAGCACGCCAGGCTCCCCTGTCCATGGGATTTCCCAGACAAGAATACTGGAGTGCATTGCCATTTCCTTCTCCAGGGGATCTTCCTGTATTGCAGGCAGATTCTTTACCATCTGAGCTACCAGGGCAGCCACTGTGGTCATTCCTTTCTTGACCCTTCTGCCACTTGGGATCAGCCACACACGTCCAGCTGGAGGAAGGGATTTTCTGCAGTGAGCAGAGAAGGCTTTAGGGTTTTGAAACTCAAAATCTGTAGCCATCAAGTCACATGGAACATGGAATAAACTGGGTGAATTACAGCCAGTTTCCTGTCCACTGAGAAGGGGAGTGAGAAGAGGAAAGAGGCAAGCATGGATGCTCTGGGAAGTCAAGCACTAGCCCCTGCACCCACCTGAGCCAGACGTGCGGTGGATCCTGGGGATCAGACCTCTCCCTGGGCCCTGACGTTCCGAGAGCAAGGGTACCCTGGGCTTGAGGGCAGTTGGAAGGAGATGGGCTCTTAGCTCTGCAAGAGCTGACTGCTGTGGGCAGCACGGTGCACAGAGCAGAATGAATGTCTATCTTCCTAGGAGAAGCATGGAATAAGAGGGTCACTGGACAGAGCCTTCTAGAGTCAGAACCAGAGAAAATGCTGCCCCAGGACCAAGTGAGGAGTGGATGTCTTGTGGCTGCTGAAGAGAGGTGGTGGGGTATAAAGGCCAGGATGGGGGCGCCGCCAGGGCAGGGGGCTCTGCTTTGCTCACTGCTCCATCCTGAGGTAACAACAATTCACCAACGTTCATTAAATGAAGGACCCCAGATGGCTGCCTCTAGAATCAGGCCGTCGGGTTTCATACCTCCCCTCTGCCTTTTACTCCCCTGTGTCATCTTTGCATAAGTCTCTCCGCTTCTCTGTGTCTCACCTGTAAAATGGGGATAAAAATAGTGCAGATCAATACTGATCTGACATAAAGAGAGAGAATGCCTCTGAAGCACTGTCTGGCACAGCACATGGGCTCAGGAGGATTTGCTGAGTAATAGAGGCCACTGCCTCCATCCTTGCTCTGCACCTTATACACCCCTCAACCTCAACACCACCCTGAGCTTAGACATAACCTTGAAGAAAAGATGAGGACTCTGGTACTGGCTAAGATCAAGTTCCCATCATCACGATACAATGGAGATGCTTAATACTCCTAAAGATATGAAGGTAAATGTTTTAATTTGAAATAGTTATTCTTCTTGAACAATGAATTTTGTAGCCTGATAATCATATTCAAGATAAATGCACCCTGTGAAGAATCAAGTGTCCTTCGGAGAGCCTGGCTAGCATTTAAATTAAACTGCTTTCTTCCTTGCAGACGTGTTGACTCACAAAACAACCTTACTTGTCTTTCTAGAAAAAGCCCAGTCCTTCAGGTGAGTTATTGTTTGCAAGGGCTGCTAACAGAAACTATCTTTAAGGCAAAGAGGTCAAGTCTAGGAAACAGAACTCTGTCCTTCCCTGCAAAAGAGCACTGGACTTTCCTGAAGAAATTCAGTATCAAGGGTTTTATTTCTTGTTAAGATATGTTCCCCTGAAGGTGAGTGATAAATATTATCATTAATTTTTTATTAAAAAAAACCCTATCTGTATTTACCTGACTTCCCACTTATCTAACGGCCAATAAGTGACTGTCTGTCCTATTTTCCCAGATTGTATACGTTTTTAACACTGAAAGCCTCATATCCTGGGAAACCCTCTCAGTTCCAGACAAACAAAAATTCTCTAAATGTCCCAGATAATCCATAAATGCCAATGACAAACCAGGTAGACTTGTCAGCCCAAGGAAGTGTCTGCAGATTTTTTTCGTTTTTGTTAACGAGCAAGGAAATTTACTCATTTCAAGTCAGAAGAGCTCACTTCAGGGAGGAAAATCAAAACTGATCCCCTGGGGGCACTTTCCACTCTGCTAACTGTCGGTAGGCCTGGCCCTGGAGACCTTGCAAAGGGGGATTCAGCCTGTCTGCCTCGATGATAAGGAAATGGGATGCAGACAGAAGACCGTGTCAAATGGGGGCCACCAGACAAAGCTGCAAACCCTTGCCTTGGCATTCTTCCTGTCAAGTCCCTCGCTTTTGGTCAGACTCTTGACCCCTCGATGAACCCCAGCCACAGCGCAGGGCGGTCTCCATGTCTCCAAGTCACTGTCCAGTCTGTCTGCCTGTGCAGAGCCCTGGGGTTTGTCCACAAGGAAGAGGAACCCAGGCATGGCAGTTCCACTCAGGACACGTGGAGTGGCGGCTCCGAGCCTCTGCGTGCATCTCTTTCCCTCAGACCAAGTGTCTTTGCTGTTTCTCTGGCGTGCTCAGACCTGGTGGAATTGGTCCACTGCTTGCAGAGCGAGTTTCTGATCACAGAGAACATGGCACAGCCTGTTTCTGCACATCACAAGGAGAGTGAGGACCCATCGGACTGTGGGTATTTGGCTCCGAGGTTGAATTCCTGAGGCCACAGGGTTCCTTCCATGAGTCAGGGTCTCTCGTGAAATTGCAATCAAGATATTGGTGGGGCTGCATCATCTGAAGGCTTGACTGGGGCTGGAGAGTCTGCTTTCAAGACAACTCATCACACAGCTGTTGGCTGGAGACCTCAGTTCCTCACCATAGCACCTCTTCATGGGGCTGCCTGTGTGTCTTCATGAGATGAGAGCTTCCCCCAAGGTCAGTGACCCAAGAGACAGAAAGCAAGAGGGAAGCCATGGAACACCCCCACCCCTTTTAAAAAATATTTATTTACTTATTTGGCTTCGATGGTCTTAGTTGCAGCATGCAGGTTTAGTTGCCCCGTGGCTTGTGGGATCTTAGTTCGCTGACTAGGTATCAAAACCTACATCTCCTGCATTGCAAGGTAGATTCTTAACTGCTGGACCACCAGGGAAGTCCCCACAGTACCTTTTAAGACCCAATCATGGGCTTCCCTGGTGGCTCAGTGGTAAAGAATCCACCTGCCAATGCAAGAGACATGGGTTCAGTCCCTGATCTGGGAAGATCCCACATGCCGTGGAGCAGCTAAACGCATGCACCACAATTATTGATTCTGTGTTCTAGAGCCCGAGAACTGCAACTATTGAAGCCTGTGTGCTCCATGCTCTGCAACAAGAGAAGCCACCGAAATGAGAAGCCTGCACATCGCAACTAGAGAGTAGCCCCTGCTCACAGCAACTAGAGGAAAGCCCACATAACAACGAAGACCCAGAGCAGCCAAAAATAAATAAATGAATAAATTTTAAAAAGATCCAATCATGCACCATCATTTCCTCCATGTTCATTTGCTAGAAGAAAGCCATCAAGTCCAGCCTCACTCAAGGGGAGGGGGAAATAGGGAGGAAAGAATATCAAAGGATTTGTGCACATAGTTAAAAATCACTGTTTCCCTAAACATTAAAAGACCATGGATGAATTCCCAGAAAAGTTGGTTTTGGTAGTAACAGAGAAAGAAAAGCACAGATTTCAAGTCAAATTTGAGGTTGATCCAAGGCTTTGCTTCTTTTCAGTTTGTGGGATCTGGGGCAAAATGATCATCTCTAAACCTTAGTGTCTTCATCTATAAAATGAAGATAATAGTAATTCTCTCATTGACTTACTATAATAATTAAATGAGATTACCTACCGAGGGACAGATCCAAACTGTACAGGGTATGCTCTTATAAACTGACATGGCCCTCTTTAAGAAAAGAGAATGCAAAGTTACAATTAGATGTTAGGTGTAAAATGAACATTTATTTAGAATTAGAAATAATTAAAAAATAACACATTTCCAAAGCTGATAAATACTACAACTATCACAAAACCTAGAAAAATGACAATTGAAAATATTCAATTACCTAAACATACTTCTTTAAAATAGCACTTTTCCTACATTTTGACTGCACATTTTTTGACCACTTCTCAATATGACAAAGATTTTGTAATATCTTCCATAGTCAGGAGAGACAGATAAATCAGTCTTTGGTTCAGCCTTACAATTCATTATTTGTAATGTTAGGCACTTCTTCAGGGTTGTTGTCAAATGTGGAAAACTTCTATCATGTGTCTCTTATAGAGGTGCTCAGGGCACTTCAAAGCATCTTGTGTAGTGAATTGATGGCACTTGTAACCCAGGACCATTAGAGGGGTCTGCACAAGGGAGGAGCTTAAAGCATCAGCCTCCCTGTATATCTTCCCCTGGGAGCAAGTATGCATGTAGCAGGGAGGCTGGCACGTAATAGGTGCTCAGGAAATAGGAACAGTGAGGAGACAACCGTCATCCTCTTTCTTCATTGCCCCAGGCAAAGTCAGAGACTTCTCATCTTAATTTCATCTTCCTCCTTCTCCAGGAGCTCCTCCAGGGCCCCTCAGGGACAAAAATACAGCCCTTGTTATGATGGAGTGGAAAGAACACTGGGCTCAGAATGAAAAGACCTGGGTCTGAGTCCTGACTTTATCACTTAATTTGCCACTCATCAGCTGGCAAATTAACCAACCTCTCTGTGTCTCAGTTTCCTCATCTCTGGGGTGAATGCTGCTATGCCAGCTTTGTGGGTTGTTGCAGAGATTAATGGCAGGCTATAAGAAAAAAGGCTTTGTAAATTGTAAGCAATTTCACTAAGGTAAAGTGTTTATTTTGACGTCTGGAAGTTACTGAGGAACCAGTTTGGACACTATCCAATATGTCAGAATCTTGAATTCTTTGTTCTCTGTGGTCTCAAGGAGTTGGAAATTCAAAATGGACTTTCATCAAATTTGGCACAAAGACCAGGATAGCAAAATAGTCCACTCTCTCCATAGAAAGGTACTGAGTCCCAGCTAGTGCCGTAATTTGTGCTAGAGATGAGAGTTCAAAGACAGACAAGACACACTTCTGGTCCTTTGTGGATGGGTAGATGGAATCCCAGACAGACATCTGCAGGTTACAGCCTCGCTGTGTCTCAGGGCCTCCTTCTGCCAAGGGGTGTGGCTAAATGCCCAAACGGCGTGGAAACTGATGGGTGGACGCTTGCAGATCGTGGAGAATCCTTGCACAGGTGTCCGACAGAACCATTAAAGAGCTGCAGGGAGGCCCTGCCGAGACTGACTGTTCTTGGGGGAATTTTCAGGAAGCTTTGAAGTGCCGCCAGGGCAAGGGAGGCTGCCCCATCCTGGAGGTGCATTCACTGTAATTTACTCCTCCACGTGGGCTCTGAAGCTCCAGTCTCATAAATACATCACCCACGCAGCCCTGCCCTGTGTAAAGGAAGGTGGACAGAGGAGGTGGGGCGGGGGCAGAGGAGGAGGAATCCCTAAATTAAGAAGGTCCCTGGGAGTCACTGGCCTACAGACACGACTGATCCCCCAGAGTCTCTCTCCTTGAAGCAGAAATATTTCCAACTAAGATCACAGACTCCCTTGTCATAAAATCAATGAAACCGCAAGGGAAAATGACCTCTCGCTTGACTGCACCAGAGATATCTCAAACGGAGTCATTTCCCCTCCTGCAGAAACAAGTGTGCTGGGGCTCGGAACCTGCATCCAGGCTTTGCTGTGGAGAATTTGCGGTGAAAAGGAAATCGGGTAGGTTGGGAGCTTACTTACTTGTTTTACTTGCTGTGTTTTAGGATGGTTTCTGAACAACCCCTCCAGGGGAGACTTTTTTCTGGGGTCAGACCTGGGTCCAAGCTCCAGCTCCTCTAATTACTGGCTGGGTGTCTTTGGGCAAAGTGGAATCTCATCCAGGTTTCCTCATCTAGTTAAAGAAAAGGAAAAGAGGATGATACTGTAAGGTCCGCCTGCCCTACAGGGGAGGTGACAAGGTCAAGTGGTTAAGTCTATGCAAATGCTTTTAAACCGTAACGCTCTTGATAAATAACAGATTTTATTATTAAAAGGTAAAAGCTGGACTTCCCTGGTTGTCCAGTGGTTAGGAATCTTCCTTGCAAGGCAGGGGACACGTGTTCAACCCCTGGTCGGGGAACTAAGATCCCACATTCCTCGGAGAAACTAAGCCCACACACCACAGCTAGAGAGTCTATGAGCCACGATGAAAGATCCTGCATGACGCAATGAAAATCTTGCATGCTGCAACTAAGACCCGACACAGCCAAAAAAAAAAAAAAAGACAGAAGCACCAAATCCTGACAGTGTCCCTGGTAGAACTTCTTATGCTGCAAGGGACAGAGAACTTATTTCAAACTGGCTCAAACCACTTGGAGCTATTACAACTTCCGCAACTGAAAAGGGCTGAGATAGGATTGATTCAGGTGATGATTACATTCAAGGAATGTCACCAAGGGCCAGCTCTTCCCCATCCTTGCAGGGGCCACAAACCTCACGTCTTAACAGGATGCCATCCAGAGGAAGGGAGGTCCTTTGTCCACTAACTTCTGTCGAAGAGAGGTGGAGAAGAAGTGAGAGGCTCTTCTCTTTGCAAACTCTGCATACGGATCAAATTTCATTGGCTCTCTTTACATTGTTGTCATTCAGTCAGTAAGTCATGTCTGATTCTGTGACCCCATGGACTGCAGTACGCCAGGCTTCCCTGCCCTTCACTATCTTCCGGAGTTTGCTCAAAGTCATGTCCACTGAGTCAGAGATGCCATCCAACCATCTCATTGTCTGTTGCCCCTTCTCCTCCCACCTCAGTCTTTCCCATCATCAGGTCTTTTCACTTTACATGCTGCTGCTGCTAAGTCACTTCCGTCGTGTCCAACTCTGTGCAGCCCCATAGACTGCAGCCCACCAGGCTCCCCCGTCCCTGGGATTCTCCAGGCAAGAACACTGGAGTGGGTTGCCATTTCCTTCTCCAGTGCATGAAAGTGAAAAGTGAAAGTGAAGTCGCTCAGTCGTGTCCAACTCTTAGCGACCCCATGGACTGCAGCCCACCAGGCTCCTCCATCCATGGGATTTTCCAGGCAAGAGTACTGGAGTGGGGTGCCATTACATAGCCAGGGGATAAGACACACCAACTGGCTGAAGAGGATCAAGGCCCATCCCTAGATGTGGGTGGCAGGATCACGATGCCAACCAAACCACATTTGAAGGAGTTATTTTATCAGAAGTAAAGCGAGTGGATGTTGAGTTGCAAAAACAGCATCAATCCAGTAAAGTCCATGCCCTTTAACTACTCAGTAGCCATACTCGCCTATATCCACATAAATATATCTTCAAAAATACCCACTCTCTACATAAACACAAGCAACCTCTTTTCCTAAAAGGATGAGCCACAGTTTCACCCAGTCTGGTTCTCTGGAACAGAACCTCGCAAATGGAGCTCTTTTGGTCCTATGAGGTCTAGTGAGGCAAAATGGTTATATTTAACCACTATTATGCACTGCATAAACTGTAATGGAGAGAGAACAGAGTAATCACAGTAAAAAGTCTCATTTGGAAAAGAAAAGAACAAGAAACAACTCTCAATGGTCACTGTCCTTCCACAACCCATGTCATATTGCACAGAAATCACATGGACGTCCTGCCCCAGCAGCAAGTAGGTATCTGCCCCAGTTTTGCCCTGTGGAAGGCTCCCCTTTGCCCTTTTCCCTCTGTGGCTCCTGCTTGTCTCTTTGGAAAAGTTTCTTCTGTGAATTGTCCTTCATGGACCATATGATATGTGCATCATGAAGGATGCTTTGAGGGACTGCACTGTTTTAGCAGCTCTCTTCCTGTGATGTGAATTTGGGGGCCTGGAGATCCTTCTCACAGACCATTGTGGGCCAGGTTTGAGGTTTCTTTAGCAAAATGATGCCCTTAAAAAGTTAATGGTCTGAAAACTATAAGACTCTGATGAAAGAAATTGAAGATGACATAAACAGATGTATGGATATGAGAGTTGGACCATAAGGAAAGCTGAGCGCCGAAGAATTGATGATTTTGAACTGTGGTGTTAGAGAAGGCTCTTGAGAGTCCCTTGGACTGCAAGAAGATCAAACCAGTCAATCCTAAAGGAAATCAGTCCTGAATATTCATTGCAAGGGCTGATGCTGAAGCTGAAACTCCAATGCTTTGGCCACCTGATGCAAAGAACTGACTCATTGGGAAAGACCCTGATGCTGGGAAAGATTGAAGGCAGGAGGAGAAGGTGATGGCAGAGGATGAAATGGTTGGATGGCATCACCGACTCAATGGACATGAGTTTGAGCAATCTCCAGGAGTTGGTAATGGACAGGGAAGCCTGGTGTGCTGCAGTCCATGAGGTCGCAAAGAGTCGGACACGACTGAGGGAACTGAACTAACCCAAGGTAATCTATAGATTCAATACAGTATCTGTCAAATTACCAGTGGCATTTTATGTTTTATTCTAAAATATTTATCAGTATTTCTTTTACATTTAGATTTGTTAAGTCATATGAATAAATTTTTCAGTATTATATGAGGTAGGAATTTGAGATTCTTTTTTTCCCATATGCATAGCCCATTGAAAATGAATTAGATTGCAAATTTGGCCTAATCCAAACACTAGCTCCTTTCTGAACGATTCTCACAGAATCCTAGTTAAAATGAACCAATTAATGAATCTTTTAAAATTAATTGGATGAATCTTTTTTTGCACATCTCGAATTTGCTAGTTTAGCCAAGTTAGTAAGGGAAGACCCTTCAGAACTGACAGATTTGAGCTCAAATCTGATTAACAAAAGGACGCCAGCCATGAGCAGAGTTGGAGAAGAAAATTCCAGGAAGAAGAAACAAGTCGGTAGGTAAAACTTGATACATGCAAGGAATGACGAGAAGGCCAGTGGGGCTGGAGTGTGATGCTGCAGAGAATCGCAGGGGCTCTCTCTTTCAAATGTGAGGTCAAAGGAAAGAGAAGCAGACTGCGGTCACCACGAGACAATGGAGCAATGCCTGAGGTTCTGAGGGAAGTTCTCTCTGTCTAGAGTGAGGGCGCATGGGGGTCCAGTGGCTAAGACTTCTCACTCCCGATGCAGGGTCCTGGGTTCCATTCCTGGTCAGGGAGCTAGATCCCACATGCCACAACTAAGGGTTTGCAAGCTGCAGCTAAAGATCCCGCATGCAGCAACTAAGACCCAATGCAGCCAAATAAAAAAGAAAGAAAGAAGAAAGGAAAAACGACTGAAGGCACAATGAAAATATTTCAGACTCACGAGAACTCAGAAATTTTACCTATAAAGTGAGTTTCCTTGGGATCTTTATACCGCAGTCTACTCCAACAAGGCAAGGACAAGAATAGGACAACAGGGGCCGGCCCAGAAAGACCATGTGGACCACACCACTGTGACGGCAGTGTGATTTCCCTGGAGAACACTCTACAGGCCCCAGCCACTTTGGAAGAGGTTGTGAGTATTTTCAGCTTCCGTCTGTCCCCCTTCCAGTCCATGTTCCACAGTGTTGCTCAAGCAAACTTGATCAAGTTTTAACATCTATCAGTTTAAACATCCTCCAATCATTCTCCATAAGTTTCAGAATAAAATCCAACTTTCAGTGTGATAGGAAAGTCCCTTGTTATTGACCCCTGCCCATCACTCACACTCTGGATGGCTGCTCATACCCTCTGCTCCAGGCATCGGTCATCCACAGACTTCTTACAGCTCTCTGCCACTTTGGAGCCTTCATACCTGCTCCTCTCTCCCTGCAAGGAAACTCTTCTTCCCTTCCTTTCCCTGGTAGAGTCTTCCTTGTTTTTCAAACCTTGGTATCTTGGGGGGAACTTCCTTGACCACCTTGTGTTCCCCTCCTCCCACCACTGGCTCAAGTCTGCTTGGTTTTACCCCGGGATTTCTCTCTGTTACTCCAGCTCTAGTACCAATCTGCCTGCTGAATTTTTTGTTTATTTACTCTTCTCCTCACTAGATGATAATCTCCTTGAGAGTAGGAGATTATTTCAATCATTGCGAAAGTTTCTCTAATGGCTTCTCTGTAGTCAGCCTGCTTAGGTTAAAATTTCTCCTGCAAGACATAAAGAACGAACTTATGGACAGGGGTGGTGAGGAGGAAGGAGAGGCTGGGATGAATGGAGAGAGCAGCATGGAAACATATCCCTTCTCCAGGGGATCTTCCCAACCCAGGGATCGAACTCAGGTCTCCCACATTGCAAGCTGAGCCATAAGGGAAGCCCAAGAATACTGGAGTGGGTAGCCTATCCCTTAGCCAGCAGATCTTCCTGACCCAGGAATCGAACCAGGGTCTCCTACATTGCAGGCAGAGTCTTTACCAACTGAGCTATGAGGGAAGCCTCAACACATATGCTACCGTTTGTCAAATAGAGAGCCAATGGGAATTTGCGGTGTGACTCCGGGATCTCAAACGAGGCTCTGTAACAACCTAGAGGGGTGGGAAAGGGTGGGAGGTGGGAGGGAGGTTCAAAAGAGAGGGGACAGATGTATGCCTATGGCTGATTCATGTTGATGTATAGCAGAAACCAATACAATACTGTAAATTGATTATCCTTCCATTAAAAATAAAGTAAAAAAATTCCTACAGCATCACTTGCTGTGTTGTCTTGGGAACTCTGAGTCTCAATTTCCTCACTTGCCAATAGATGTGGTATCTTTATCTGTAGCACCTGGCAAACAGGAGGTGCTCAGTAGGGTGTGCGGAATGAATCCAGACAGATGGGCAGAGTTCCAGGGTGGGCACCTCTTGGCAGGGGAGGAAGGGTGACTCACTCCAGTCAATCTTGATTCCTCCCCTCCCTCCCAAGGAGGAGGGCTCAGCTTCCTCTCAAGGACCAAATTTCCCAAGTTGGATGAGAGGCTGCTGGGAGGAATTGAAGGGATTGTGTACCCATTCTGCAGATGGTAAAACCTCACATTGTCTTGACCCATGCTTCAACATGGAGGAAGCTTGAGGGCATCACGCCAAGTGAAAGAAACCAGACACAAAAGACTACATGTTATATGATTCCCCTCATGTGAAATGTCCGGAGTGGGTTAATTTGTAGAGACAGAAAGTAGGTTAATGATTGCTTAGGCCTTGGGGAAAGGGGTGGATGTTGGGAGCAATGACAAGTGGCTGCTAATAGGTAGCGGGGGTGGGGGGGTGGGTTCTCTGGGAGGTGATGAAAATGTTCTAATATTGATTGTAGTGAAGGTCGCACAACTCTGTGAATAGATTGAAAACCATTGAATGGTACTCTTTAAATATGTATCTTAATAAGTGAAACTGTTAGTCACTCAGTCTTGTCTGACTCTTTGCGACCCCATGGACTGTAGCCCGCCAGGCTCCTCTATCCATGGAATTCTTTAGGCAAGAACTGGAGTGGGTTGCCAGTCCCTTCTCCAGGGGATCTTCCCGACCCAGGGATTGAACCCAGATCTCCTGCACTGCAGGCAGATTCTTTACCATCTGAGCCACCAGGAAAGTCTGTATCTTGGTAAAGCTGTTAAAAAGAGGTAGAGCTAGGGAAAAGAAACAAATGGGTTCTGTCACCTATGCGCTCTCCCACATAACTACTCCTGCAAGCAGTCATCTTGTAGGGAAAGAAACAAGATCCTGACAGTGGGTTTGAGACAGATTTCTGACCATCCGTTCTTCCTGTCCCCGCTCAGCAGAGAATAGTCAAGTATCAGAGTGGGCTGCAGCTGGGTAGACTTTAACATTCACTTTTGCATTCTGAGTTTCCCCATTTCCTATCTTCTTTCTTCTTCTCTTCAGGGACCCTGTTGTCATGCAAGGGGACGAGGTGTTTCCACATGTCATGCAAGGGGACGAGGTGGACCAGAGCTTGGATTACAGAACTGGGACAGCCAGTCTGTCTGGAAAGGGCATTGAATACAACACTGATTCAGGGCACTTCAAGTGTATATGGATTCAAGATGGTCCTTCAGCTTCTCTCTATGCAAGATGCTATTAAGATGGTCCCCGCCTGCAGAAAGCTTGTGGTCAAGCAGGGAGATTGGCCAGTTCGTGTCAAAAAAGAGCTCAGAATACAGGTAAAATGCCCACTTTCTTCTCAATGAAATATTAAACTTGAGGCTGCCCATGGGAGGTCAGTTATGGCCAGGAGGTACAGCACTAATCTTTTCATGTTGTCACCAAATTTTGTTCAATGTGGAAAACTTGCTTTTCTTACAACCAACACTGTTTTCTGTCAAATTGAACACTGAGATTGTGCGCCTCAAAGTAATGTTGGTCCAATTTACTTTAAAAGCTAGGAGACATAGGGGAAAGCGGCATTCAAGCCAAGGAAAGCCACAGAGTATTCCAAACTGCTGGAGTATTCCAGAAGTTTGCCTTGATTCCATAAGAGGTATGACAGGGCAGGAACAGCTGGATGCATGCAATGATGTGGGGCAAACCAGGGAGTTGAGTTAACCATTAGGGCTTTGGACCCTGAAGACCGTGTCACACTATAGATGTTGAGATTATGTTGTAATAATTGCTGACTTGTTTCATGTTGCTTTCATATCACTTCAAGTATGCCAGCCAAAATTTTAGTATCTGACATAGCGAGAGAGCCAGCAATTATCTACTTATTTCTTAAAGTCCCTTCTGATTAAGATTGCTGGGTAAAATACAGGCAGGGCTTCCCTGGCGGCTCAGACAATAAAGAATAAGCCTGCAAGGCAGGACACCTGGGATCAGTCCCTGGGTTGGGAAGATCCTCTGGAGAAAAGAATGGCAACCCACTTCAATCTTCTTGCCTGAAAATCCTGTGCGTGGAGTGTTTTTGCCTTTTAAACCTGATTCTTGTTTTTTAACTTTTCATTTTGCATTGGGTTATAGCCAATTAATAGGGCTTCCCTGGTGGCTCAGATGATAAAGAATCCACCTGGAATGCAGGAGACCTGGGTTCGGAGAAAGGAATGGTTACCCACTTCAATATTGTTGCCTGAAAATCCCAGCCTGTGGGGTTGCAAGGAGTTAACAACTGAGCAACTAACACTTACTTACTTAAATTAAAGGCAATCCAGTTAAATTTGAATTTCAGAGAAATGAGTAATTTTTTAGTGTGTGTCCCATGCGATATTCGTTGATCTGAAATTCAAGTTTAACTGGGAGTCTTCTATTTTTATCTGCTAAATCTGGCAACCTTACCTCTGATTCCCTTCTAGTCACCACAAAAATGATAAATGCAGCCCCACTTCAGGGCTAATACTTTGTGATGTGCACCATCTAGTGGTTACACCAACAGAGAGGAAACCAGGAACCCTCTCTTGAGAAACAACTTAAAAACTGAAAACCAGAAAGCTGAAGAGAAACAACTAGGCTTTAATTTTTAAAATAAAAAAAAATTTTTTTTTACTTACTTCTTTGGGTGTGGTGTCTGTGATCAGGTCAAGCCCTTAAAATGTCCAGCAAAGATCTGAAATCCTTGGTAAATTGGCCAATGTTTAAACAGCAACCCTCGCTGGGCTGAGGCCCTGGGATCCTCCGTTAACACCTAAAGGCAAATACACAGCCTTGTCCTGGTCTGTTGTGGTTCCTAGCGTTACTGGTGACGCTTTACAATAAGCATGTGGCATCCAGCCATGTCCATCAAGTATAGTAAATGTCAGGCTGGTGCAATTTTATTAAACCCAGCCAGGCCTGCGTGAAGATGCGAGGAAGCAAATATTTCCTGTTTACTATCTTACCAAGAGGGTACAGGGTAAATGCCAAAGGGAATTGATCCCATCTGATGGGCCTCTAGTTGCACATTGCTATCACTTGGGGTGTTTTTTGCCTTTTAAACGTAATTGTTTTTATTTTTTAAGCTTTTTATTTTGTATAGGGATTAACAGGGCTTCCCTGGTGGCTCAGATAATAAAGAATCCACCTAGAATGCAGGAGACCTGGGTTCGATACCCTGGGTGGGAAGATCCACTGGAGAAAGGAATGGCTACACACTCAAGTATTCATGCCTCAAGAACTCCACAGGCAGAGGAGCCCAGCAGGCTACAGTCCAAGGGGTCACAAAGAGTTGGACATGACTGAGCATGCATGCACGCATAGTCGATTAATAGTGTCGACTTAAGAAATAGTCACAACCTAAAAGCTAAGAGCTATGTTTTATTTGGTGGGAATTTTTAGGACTTCAAGCCCGGGAGACAGCGTCTCAAGTGACCCTGAGAGAACTGTTCCTAGGAGGAGACAGTGGGGAGGAGTCAGATTATATAGAAGTTTGCAATGGGAGGGGAGGAGGGTGCTGGGAAGGTGGGGAGGTGGAAGGGGTGTGGGAGGGCAGCTAGTCTGAACATCAAAAGATTATTGTTAAGGAAAACCAGATATCTCAAGTTAAGGAATTTAGCACTTTTCTGTGTATGGGAAGATGGCCAGAGTCTGGGCTTACTGAAATCATGCCTTTCATATGTATCTAAGCTATCTGGGGCCAGTATCCAGAGTTGTTTCACATCCCCTCAGCTCCTTACTGTAGGGAGTGGCTGCAGCTCTAAGGCTGCCAGATAGCAGGCGTTGTTCTTTCTGGTTGCCCTTTGGGCTCAGAAATTCACTTTTGGAGGGCCAGAATCGCTGATGCCTGTGACATCCTTATTTATTGACATGGCAGGAAACCCTCCATTTCTCAATAGTGTTGTGATAGTTTCAGATGGACAACTCAGCCAAAATATACATGTATCCATTCTCACCTGGTGGCACTAGTGGTAAAGAACCCGCCTGCCACTGCAGGAGACATAAGAGACGTGGGTTCGATGCTTGGGTTGGGAAGAGCCCCTGGAGGAGGAAGTGGCAACCCACTCCAGTATTCTTGCCTGGAGAATCCCATGGACAGAGGAGCCTGGTGGGCTATAGTCCATGGGGTTGCAGAGAGTCGGACGTGACTGAGTGACTTAGCATTCTCACCTGGGGTGTTTTTAAAAGTCCCAGTGCCTATGCCTTCCCCCTTCAGCTTCTGTCTTTCCCTTTTCTTCCCTTGCCCCTCCTTTTCTTCTCTTTTTCTCCTGTTTAAATCATGTGTTTATACATCCACGTGGGATTACTCTAAAGGCAAAGCTGACAACAGTAAGAGATGGTCAGATTTCCGAAAACTGAAATCAGATTTCACCCTGGAACTTAAGATACTTTATGGACAAAACTGCTCAACCTCAGCATATTCACTGAGGCCCTCCCTGTGTTCTTTTGCTTTGCAGACCAGGCTGAAAGGTAAAGGAGCTTCCCTGCTGCCTATTCAGTGTCTGTGGTTCTGTGATTTCATCACAAATACTCCTTATGAAATGGTATAGAAACTCCACTGGCAGTTTAGTCTGGGAGAAAATTCCAGACCTCAATTTGTTCTTTGAATAGGTTTTAGAATAAACTAGAGAGGGAGAGAGAATTTGGGGGATGGAAATTTAATTTCATAATACCCTCTAAATGGACAAGGTGTCTCTATCATTATAACAATTTTAATAGTGAAAACTAATACCTGCAATTTTTGATGGCCCCTTATTGATCAGGATGCTTTGCACACACTCTATCCCCTTTAACTCTCAGAGCAACCCTAGGTGGCTGGGGACTATATCCCCATATTGCATGCGTGCATGCTAAGTCGCTTCAGTCATGTCTGTATCTTTGTGACCCTATGGACTGTAGCCTGCCAGGCTCCTCCGTTCATGGGATTCTCCAAGCAAAAATACTGGAGTGGATTGCTGTGCCCTTCTCCAGGGGATCTTCCTGGCCAAGGGATTGAATTTGCATCTCTTACATCTCCAGCATTGATAGATGGGTTCCCTGGTAACTCAGCTGGTAAAAAATCCACCTGCAATGCAGGAGACCCTGGTTCAATTCCTGGATTGGGAAGATGTGCTGGAGAAGGGAACGGCTACCCACTCCAGTACTCTGGCCTGGAGAATTCCATGTACAGTCCATGGGGTCGCAAAGAGTCGGACACGACTGAGCGACTTTCAGTTTACCACTAGTGCCACCCGGAAAGCCCATATTACGCACAAGCAAACTGAGGCTCAGGATTGGTGTAAAAATTTCCTGCAAGGACACAGCTGGTGAGCAGCACAGCTGTTTTTCACACCCAGCGTTCTCTGACTGCAAATCCTAGGCTCTTCCTGCTCTGATATTCTGCCAAGACTACAATGCGTAGTTCTGCAGATTCCTTTGCCTTTTGGCTCAGGCTTGTGATGGAGAGCTCTCTGCCAAGTCACTCACATGTCAATGACACTCCATTGCCAGCCACAGCCACCCAGTATGTTAAGGCCCTTGAAACCAGATTTTCAAAAATATCCACTTCCTTCTGGCTGGCTCAAGGAAGTCAAAAGGCAGTTTTCAGTTTTTATGACACTTACCTTTGGGTAGCTGAATCACCTTGTAGAGTCTTATTGGTGCTTTGGTGAGGATATTAAATAAAGGCTGTCTCTAAGGATCTGTGGAGCCCTCCTTGGAAAGAGCAACAGGAAACAACCATTGGTGAAAAGAATAGTGGAGGTATACCAACCCAGAAACCGTGTTGCAAAATCAATTCATTCCTCCTGTTTGACTGCCCCTTGTGCTGAAATGTCACCTCCTCTGGGAAGCCTTCTGGGATCTGCCTCTCTCCCAGGTCCATGTCCTGCTCACCCCACTGCCATTGACACTGGCCTCTGCTCTCCTTCTCAGCACACAGCAATCAGAAGGGGGAATGTGTGCATATACATCTCTTTCTTTGAGCAGAGCTGGTCTAGACTGGCGCAGGTCTAGACTTCCAGAGAGAATCCATGGGTGTCCAGAGGAAGGGGTCCCAGGGAGTAGGCATAGGTGGGCTGGAAGGAGGCGCTTTTGCCAGACTTTGCTTGGTGAGTCAGGGTCACATGAGTTAGTCCTGGGGAGGGTTTTGAAAATCTTTATGGTGTCCTGGTACCATCAACCTTGTCTATGTCACAGCCTGTGGTTTTTCAGAGCATCCTAGATTTTCCCAAGCACATTTAGCCTCTCCTCTGTGATCTGTCACAGGACTTAACACACTTAATCTTTCATTCAACAAGTATTTCATTTCTTGAGAGCTTGTTAGGGCCCATGCACTGTGCTGGGTGCTGGGATCAGTAATAAGGAAATCTGGACTCCCCCCGTGGTCCAGTGGTTAAGACAAAGTGCTCTCAGTGCAGGGAGCACAGATTTGATCCCTGGTCATGGAACTAAGATCCAGCATGCTGCAGGGCACAGCCAAATAATAATAATAATATAACTACCAGGGCTTCTGTCCCGTGCAGCTTACCTACAAGGGGAAAGGCTTACAATCACCTGGACTGAAATGTCTCCCACAGGACCCCAAGAGCTCCTCGAAGAAACAGACTAAGTTGTATCTACTTTTTAACATTTTCATTTTATGTTTCAGTTTATAATATAATTCACACATCATAAAGTACACCCTTTTAAAGTGGGCAGTTTAGTGGTTTTAGTATATTCACAAGGTTGTACAACCATCACCACTATCTAAGAGCAGATCGTTTTCATCAGCCCCAAAATAAACCCCACGCCCATTAACAATCACTGGTCACCCTTCCTGCCCCCAATCTCTGGAAACCATTAATCTGCTTCCTGTCCTCTGGGTTTGCCTTTTCTAGACACTTCACATAAATGAGATCATGCAATAATGTGGCCTTCTGTGTCTGACTTCTTTCACTTAGTGTCATATTTCCAAGGTTCATCCATGTTGCATCAGGGCTCCATTCCTTTTTAGGGCCAATATTATCCCACTCTGAATATTCCACCTTCTGTTTGTGCAGCCATTGGTGGCTCAGTTCAGTTCAGTCACTCAGTCGTGTCTGACTCTGCAACCCCAGGGACTGCAGCATGCCAGGCTTCCCTGTCCATCACCAATTCCTGGAGCTTGCTCAAACTCATGTCCATCGAGTCAGTGATGCCATCCCACCATCTCATCCTCAGTTGTCCCTTTCTCCTGTCTTCAATCTTCCCCAGCATCAGGGTCTTTTCCAATGAGTCAGTTCTTTGCATCAAGTGGCCAAAGTATCAGAGTTTCAGCTTCAGCATCAGTCCTTCCAATGAATATTCAGGGTTGATTTCCTTTAGGAATGACTGGTTTGATCTCCTTTCAGTCCAAGGGACTCTCAAGAGTCTTCTCCAACACCGCAGTTCATGGGTGGCTAGACTGTTACTTAAAAATAAATCCGTTTACATTTAATGTAATTGTTCAGAAGGTAGGATTTATGTGTACCAATTTGCTATTTAATCTCTATATGCCATAACTTTTTTTGCACCATGCTGCATGTGGGCTCTTAGTTCCCTGACCAGGAGTTGAATCCACACTCCCTAGATTGAAAATATAAAATCTTTTTGTTTTTAATAATTTTATCTATTTATTTATTTTTGGCTGTGCTGAGTCTTCATTCCTGTGAGGACTTTTCTCCAGTTGTTGTGAGTGGGAGGCTGCTCTCTAGCTGCAGGGCAGGGCTCCTCATTTTGCAGCTTCTCTTGTTATGGAGCATGGGCTGTAAGACGCTTGGGCTTCAGTAGCTGCGGCACGTGGGCTCTGTAGTCATGACTCCCAGGCTCTAGAGCTCGGGCCCAATAGTTGTGGTGCACGAACTTAGTTGTTCCGCCACATGTGGGGTCTTCCCAGATCAGGGTTGGAACCCGTGTCTCCTGCACCTGCAGGCTAATTCTTTACCACTGAGCCGCCTAGAAAGCCGCAGAAGTACAAAATCTTAACCCCTGGATTGCCGGGGAGTCCAGTAACAGTTACTTCTGAAGTCTGTGCCTTCCTGCTTCCTCTCACCCTGCCTTCTTGCCTGTCTCCCTCCTCCCTCCCTGCTCCTGTTTTCCTCTCTCGGATGCTTGTTATTACACACATTACGGGCTCTGTGATCAAACATCTCATAAAGGTTGCAATCTAAGGGACCATTTAAAAAATTTTTTAAGTAAATGCTTTATTTTAAGATAGTTTTAGGTGTGTAGAAAGACTGCGGAGATAGTAGAGAATTCCCACACACCCATCCCCCAGCTTTCCCTACTGTTAACATCTTACATACTGTGGAACGTTTGTTCCAACTAAGGAGTCAGCATTGTTACCTTACTATTGCCTAAACTCTGCACTGTGTTCAGATTTCGCTACCTTTTCCCTAATGGCCATTTCCTGTCCTAGGACCCCACCCAGGACACCTCACTGCATTTAATTATCGTTGTCCCATTAGACCCCTCTCATCTGTGACGGTATCTCAGGCTTCCCTGTTTCTGATGACCTGGATGGCTTTGAGGAGGACTGGGACCGTTCTTGGTGGAATGGCCCTACATTGGGGTTTATCTGATGTTTTTTTCTCATGGTTAGGTGGGAGATTATGGATTTGGGGCAGGGGGATGACCACTGAGGTGAATAAATTGCTGAAAAGCCCTGAAACTAAGAAATGAGACTAGATTTTTCAGAATTATTCAGAAAAATCAGGGAAACTTAACTTGGAACACCTTCAAATGGCAGAAGTGCTGTGTGGAAGGATTCCCTGATCTTTTTTCCAAAGAGAGTGATAGGCTGCCTGTCCTCAGGGTGACAAAGAAGTGAGTTTTTATCTGACATGTAAACACTTGACACGTGCTCTCTCTCTCCTGTTGGCTCTGCAGTGTGACCTTAGGTGAGTCAAGCCCTCTTTCTTGGTGTCTGTAGGACTGGGAAGTTTAGACCAATGAAAACTCCAGGGCCTCTTCCCACTGCAACAGTTTATACTCTGAGAGATGATCCATCGGTCCCCGCAACATCCAAGCGATTTCCAAAATTTGGCTTCCCGTTCTTTCATATCAGTCCCAGGCTGTTTGTATTCAGTTGCATCTTGTTCCCAAAGGATAAGCCCACCCTAGTCCTATTTTTTTTTTAATTTTATTTACTGATTCACGTATCCATTCATTTCTGTCTGGCTGCATGGGGCCTTCACTGCTGTGCTCGCTTCTCTCCTGCTGTGGCGAGTGGGGGCTCCTTTCTAGTTGCGGTGCCTGGGCCTCTCCTTGCTGTGGCTACTCTTGTTGCGGAACCCAGGCTCTAGGCACATGGGCTCAGTAATTGTGGCTCGGGGGCTTAGCTACTCTGTGGCATGTGGGATCCTCCCAGCCCAGGGATCGAACCCGTGTCCCCTGCGCTACAAGGCAGACCCTCAACCACTGGACGGCCAGCGAAGCCCCCAATTCAATTTTTAAAACTTTTCTGGCAGACCAACACACTAGAAAAAAACCAACCCAGCCCTTGGCCCCCAAGCCACACTGAGGGGCCCGGTGAGCATCCCCGAGGTCTCCCTGCTCCCCTGCTGACACAGCACGAGACCCAGAGGAGGGTCACAGGCACATCCACACGCCACACAGTGCTGGACGCTCTTCACCCCAAGGGGCTGTTTTGGTTCAGCAGCTCCCGGGGCTCAAATAAGTTAATCACTGATGACGAGAGATTAATCTGTAACTGCATGGCAGACAAGATAGTTCAGGCTCCGGTGGGGCGGCAGTGAACTGTGGCGTGGGCATGTCTCAGAAGCTTGGTGCGGAGGCTGAGAACTTCGGATCCACACCACTTCCGAGAGGCCACCCCCCGTCCCTCCAAAGGGAGGGGTGATGCGCCGAAGACTCTCCCTTCCTCTCTGCAGCGTGTGCGCTGGCCTTAGAAAACCTGTCCATACAACGGCCAGGCTCAGTAGCGAAGTTCAGCTTATTTTTTTAAGTTATTTATTTTTAAAGGTATTTATTTTTGAAGGTATTTATTTGATTCGTCAGTTAAATATGTCTTTTTGACATCTTTTTTTTTTTTTTTTTAATATTTATTTGGCTGCACCAGGTGGCAGCATGTGGGATCTTCAGTCTTCGTTGTGGCCTGGGGCTCTTTAGTTGATCTTTAGCTACAGCATGTGAACCCTTTAGTTGTGGCATGTGGGATCTAGTTCCCAGACCAGGGATCAAACCTAGGGCCCCTGCGTTGGGAGCACGGAGTCTTAGCCACTGGACTACCAGGGAAGTCCCCGAAAGTCCAGTTTGAAAAACCCAAATAAGGGGGAGTGTCTGCTTACCAACCCAGCTGAGGCCTGTGGACTAAACCTTGTGGGAAGGGAGGAGAGGAGGGGATGAGTAAGGAGAGAGGAGGGGATGGAAGAATGTAGAAGGATGGATGGGAGGTGGGGGGGCTAGTGAGAGATGTTTCCTATAGCCTGAAGCCCCCAGCTTGTGGATTGCAGTCACTCCAGGAAAGCCAGGTCATTGAGGGTCTGCTCTCCCATCCTAAGAGCATCCCCTCTGTCATTCCCAACCTTAGCTCCCACCCTGACCCCCCATTCTGGGCCCAAGAAGGACATGTGAGTCATGACACGCAGGTGCCCTGTGGCCTGATACTTGTGCTCCAAACATCACTTCTATATCAAGTAAAATGACCCTTTCCTGACACCTTGGACATCCATGGCCACAGATGTTGGCTGCAGGTGCTGCCATTTGCCAGTTTGAGCCATCTCTTCTTTCTAGCCAGGACAGTTTGGAATTCTTAAGTCAAGCCTATTTATCAAGGAAGGCCCTGGCAATAGTGCTCTGATGGCCTTGGGCTCAGAAGGCTATTCTTTCATACCACAGTCTCACTAGAGAGAGAAGATAAGAAAAAGGTGAGTGGAACCCAAAGGAGGAATGGGGACTGCATTAAAAAAGGGGTGCAGAGGAAATTCTCTGTGGGATGCTGAAATGTGGGTTCCCTACCCAGAAGTCTCTGGAGCTCAGTTAAGTAGTGGTGATTTGTGCTTGATTTTTTTTACTTTGGCCGCACCACATGGCGGGATTGTAGTTCCTTGACCAGGGCTCAAACCCAGGTCAGCTGTGACAACGCCTGGTCCTGACCACTGGACCACCAGGGAATTCCCTGTGCTTGATTTTCTACCAGGAACTTGATTCCTGTCATTTCGGTTCCATCCCACTGCCCTTGCCCATGAGTGCACCCCATGCAGTCTCCTCTCTTTTGGTTCATGCTGTTTCTTCTACCTGTGAGGTCCTTCTCTCCTTTTCCATGTCACTCACTTTGATCAAGACCTGGCTGAGGCATCATTTCCACCAGAAAGCCTTCATGAGCCTTCAGGATGGCCCTCAGTTCCCTCTCTTTGGTATCTAGGTTTCCTTATACCCATTACAACAACATCTGTGGGTTCTCAACCATAATGGGTGGCTTGGAATCACATGGGGCACCTTGCTAAATGTACAAATACTAGATGCCCGGAAAACTTGGAAAACTGTATTTCTTCTTCTTTTTTTTTAAATTTTAAAATGAATTTGGCTGTGTTGGGTCTTAGCTGCAGCTCTCGGGCTCTTTGTTGCCACTCTCAGGCTTCTCTCTAGTTGTGGTGTGTGGCTTAGATGCTCTGTAGCATGTGGGACCTTAGATCCCTGACCAGGGATCGAACCTGTGTCCCCTACATTGGAAGGCAGATTCTCAATCACTGGATCACCAGGGAAACCCAGGAAGCTGTATTTTTATTAGTCTTCGTGTGTGTTTTGGATGCCAGGCCAGGGTTGGGTGTGTCTTCTCTAGTCTGTCCCCTGGGCCTGGGCACAGGGCTGAGGTCATGCAGACTGCATGTCCCTGTTCCCAGATGGCCCCAGCAGTTGTTGTTCAGTCGCTAAGTCGTGTCCGGCTCTTTGTGACCCCATGGATTGGAGTCTGCCAGGCTCCTCTGTCCTCTACTATCTCCCAGAGTTTGCCCAAATGCATGTCAATTGAGTTGGTGGTACTATCTAACCATCTAATCCTCTGCCCCCCTCTTCTCCCTGGCAGAAAGGGCTGCAGAAATGCAAGACCCCTGCCCTTTCACTCACACTCCATTCATAGTTCCTGCCTGAGATGCTGTGCTGGGGATCCAAGAGCAAAACCCAACATAGTCTGCCTCGCACAGCAGACAGTCTGGTCGGAGAGACAGATGAACCAAATTACCTACACACATCTTACTGCAAAGTACAACATGAATTTTATAGAGGGAAAGCAGAGCTGCTCTGAGAACCTATAACAGGGACTATCATCAGCTGGGAGGTCAGGGAAGGCGGGGTGGAGCCCTATGTGAAGGGTAGTGGGGAACAGTGCCAGTGGGTTCTTCCCAGTGGTCTTTTGGAAATTGACTGGGAGGCATTGGGGGTCCAAGCCCCTCCAAATGCTAAGATGGTTTCCAGAAGGAACTTCTCCCCACATTCACCCCATGACCTTCCTTTGATTCTGCCTTTCTGCTCTCTCTTCTTGCCATGAGCTCTGGAAACTGATGTATTTGTAAGCAGGGGTTAGGCCTGTTTCTCCACACAGGGGCGTCTGCTAACATCTGCAATGATGTTGCTGAATTTCCAAAAGGTTCACCTCTCTTTGACCCAATGTAATCATGTCATGTACTGGACACATGGCTTGGCTAGGGAAGGACAGGCTCCGCTCCAAAGTCCCTCCCCACTCATCAGTGGAGCACGCTTGTGCAGTGAACAACATGGGCAACTTTCAGTGGTGGGCTTGCTGCCATCTCAAGCAGGGCATTCTGGCTTCTTGGCTCTCCCTTGTAGGTAGAAGATTCCCTTTATCCCAGAAGGAGATAATTACATCTTCTGTGACCATAACTCTATTTGGACATTTAGACAAAAATTTATATGCATTTTCTAGAGGACTGGGTGATTTTCTTATCTGAATTGAAAAGAGGCTTTCTTTAAATATGATCCAAGAGAGCTCTTTCATATGGTAATTCAGACACACACTCTGGCAGATAAGCCCTAGACTTGGCAGAAGGTTCAAAGCAGAAATTGTGTTCAGATGAGGCCCATGGATGTTTTTGATCTGATTTGCTTTTGCCACTGACGTTGGGATGATTCTGGCCTCTGAGTGGCAGTGGGCCTCAAAAACCTGGTAAAGGGAAATCTTTTTAAAGAAAGTCTGAACCATGTAGAGTGAGTGGAGGAGTCCTTGTTACATTTGGGAGCTGGAAAAAGAAGAATTTTCTGGTGGAAGTAACTAACGTCACAAGCTGGCTAAGCTGGAGTAGCCCTAGAGAGGCAGCTCATCTAGATCCTTCCTGTCACCAGTGGGGAAACTGAGGCTCAGAGAGAGAACACGGATTCACTTAGGTCACTGACTGAGTGGCAGAGCCAGGCTGAGCCCTCACAGGCACTTCCTTCTGCATCTGAACCCCACTGATGGCCAGCAGTGGCCAATGTGAGGATGGAATGAGCTATGTGGGTGACCATGTGTATGGGAAGGTGAGAAGGGGACACATGGTCTGGAAGACAGGGTGTCTTACCAGGTCTAGTGGGACCCCTCCTCTTTCAGATATGGGAAGCCGCTTTTCCTACTTAGGAAGGCTTAAGAATAAGCATCACCTACAGGATGGGACGTGGGTTTCCCTGGTGGCTCAGATGGTAAAGAATCTGCCTGCAATGCAGAAGATGCAGGAGACACGTGTTTGATCCCTGGGTTGGGGAGATCCCCTGAGGAAGGGAATGGCTCTCTACTCTGGTATTGTTGCCTGGAGAATCCCATGAACAGAGGAGCCTGGCGAGTTACTGTCCATGGGGCTGCAAAGAGTCGGACACAACTGAGCAACTGACACTACTACTAGTACTACGGGAGAAGACACTGGGAATAGAGTGGGGACTGGGAGGGAAAAGAGGAACAGGGAAGTGCATCTTAACAGACACCAGAGAATGTACAAGTGAACCACGTGCCATGTGACTGTTTCACAAATGGCTGTAGTACTACTTTGAGCTGGAGGAGGATTGGATGTCATCAGAGTGATATCCTCCATTGGGTACCATATCTTCCCATGTCTGATCTATGTGAAGACACTTCTGGTTGTGCAGATAACTCGAACTTCCTGAGCACCCACTAGTTGAGCAACCTCGTGACTGCTTAGTAGATAGTAGCATCTCTCAGTAGAGATCCTGCTAAGGAAAGGGGCAGAGGAAGTGTACATGCTTTCTCCTTCAATTCCCTTAACGATAGCTTCAAAAGGTATGATTCTCCCTACCTACCAGATGAGGAACCAGAGAGGCTAAGTTTCCTGCCCAAGTCACACAGTTCAACAGCAGCAAAGCCCGACTCCCGTGGTTCTGACTGTCTCCACCAGCGTGACTCCTCAGCTTCCGCTGAAAATGCCTTTCCTTGCCACCAGGCTCTGCCGCCCCTCCCCAGAGGACATGCAACAGACACAGTCGCAGAACCTGAGCACCTTTGAGCAGAGGTGGGGCGCCTCGTGCATAAGCTCTGATGTGGGGAGATGTGTGTTGGTGGCTCAAGCATTTGAGAATGCTGGAAGTGGGAGTCTCTCTCCCCAAAATGGAAGATCAGCAGACACGGGGGACATACTTGGGTGTGTTAGTTTTTCACTCCAAGACCAGCTTGTTTGCAGCAGGCCCAAGCTCCATCTGCACGCCAGGAGACTTAGAAAGTCAGCATACACATCTCCACTGAGGCTGCTCCTTCTCAGGCCTGAGAAATCCAGGGACCCCCTCTTTCCTGCTCTTGTCTCCTGGTTCCTCTGCTTCTGGTGATGAGGCAGAGACAGCTTGGAACGAAGGCCTTCATCATCTCTGTTGTGAAACTGTCCCAAGGTTTTGGCAGCTGTGAGTTTTTTTAATCAATATTCATTTCTCTAGTGAATTTAAACAAGATTAACTCTAAAAAAATAAAATTTAACATTTCCATTCCCCGTGAAGGGTGTTGGTGAACATAGAAAGAGAAATTCTAAAGATGAAATTGCCTACTTCGGAAGGGCGCATGCAGGAGTCCTGACTAGGGTAAGGGTGAGGAGACCTACACTGTGGTCCTGACTCCCTCCTGCTGCCTATGTGTCTTGGGCAAGTTGCTTGACCCCTCTGGGTCTCCATGCTTGCTAAGGACTCTTTCGGTGCAAATATGTTATTATTGTAAATAGGGAAAGAATCCTTTCAATCATGTAGTTCCTTTGTAGTGCTGACTTTCACGTGGACGATGTACCATGGACAATGGTACTTGAGTTCTTTCCAACTGTGACTCTATGTCTTTGGGTTTGGTAGGTCCATCTGGCTGTAGCATGCATGGTCAGTCACTTCAGCCATGTCCGACTCTTTGCGACCCTATGGACTGTAGCCCGCCAGGCTCCTCTGTCCATGGGATTCTCCAGGCAAGAATATTGGAGTGGGTTGCCATTTCCTCTTCCAGGGGATATTCCTGACTCAGGGAATCAAACCCGCATCTGCTGCATCTCCTGCATTGCAGGTGGATTCTTTCCTCATTGAGCCACCTAGAATCATATGCATTTTACATGGTTAAAATACTTCCCATTTGCTTAAAATAAAATCCTGGACATAAAAAATGGTGCACACATTTCATGGTCTAAAGATATTGAAATAATACAGAGTCTGTTCTCTTATCATTGTGGAATTATGTTAGACATCAATATCAAAAGGTGGTTTATGTCCCTAGCTATGTTCCAGCGCCTCCTAATTTATAGTCTATGGGAACTTGAATAGAATTTATATCCTACTGTTGTGTGAAAATTTTGTACATCTTAATTATGTTGAAAAAAATTAAATAAAATCTTAGGTGAAATAGTATGTCCAAATTGCTCTGAATTGTAGCTTCAAAATTACAGAACCAGACCATGTGGTCCAAACTCCTCAGTTTGTAGGTGTGAAGGCCCAGCATCAAGGAAGGAAGAACCCCAGGACTCAGGGAAAATTTGAACAGAAATGAAGCTAGAACCTGGGTACCATCATGCCCAGTTTAGGGCTTCACTTGTGTCCTCTCTGTATACATAAACTCAAATAAAAGCAAGCTGGAAGAGTAAAGGATTAAAAATATCAGACTGTAATCTTAAGAACAACTTTAATCCAGGTAAATACAGGCCCAGAGATTTTTATTTATATTTTCAGTTTAACACGCATCAAAACCCCGTCGTCTTCAGACACCGCTATGGACATTCTATTTGCATTTCCTGAAGCCACCCCAGTGAGCAACTCTAAAATAAATTAAAAAGAGTGGTCAAGCCTGAATGCACACCGAGGTTTCCATGTGCTCAGCTCAGCAGATTCAGGTATGACCCCTACAGAGCTTGGACTCTGGACTGGCACTAACATTCTCTACGCTCAATGACCATTTCACACAATGAATTCATCTGTGTAATTGTGCTTAGCTGTCCCCAGATTAACTCCATGTTTGCATGAAGATCAAAATGCTTACTTTAAAAAGTTTGGTTTTCTTCCATTTCTGTCTTATCTGGGGAGGTATTCATGCTTGGAATTTCTTGGGCTTTTCTTTTTCAAATCTCTTCTAGGGATTGAGACTGTGAGGGTGTGTGTGTGTGTGGGTGTGGGTGTGTGTGTGGTAGAGGTGCCTTACCTTTTATTGTTCTTTTTTTTAGAAACAACTGGCAATCATTCTTCACTGTTTTGATGTCCTCTTGTCAAAGGCAAACCAGCACATTGGGAACTTAAAGTGGGTGGCAGCATTCTTGATTGCTTCCACTCCTAGATCCTACATTAGTTAGGATTCTAGAATTCTGCTTTATTAAACGTTTTTATCCTGGGTTACAATGTACGTAAAGAGAACGCACTGGAAGTGTGCCTTTTGGTACACTTTTATATGTGCCTGTACTTCTGCTTTGCTTATTCCTTTAGTTACTGTTTGGTGCCATTCGGTAGTGAAATACCCGTCCTGAGTTTTCCCAAAGACTGCCACGTTGCACGGGGTGGAGGCTGAGGTGTGGAGTTGCTGGGAGGGTGGTGGTATGATTGGAGTCAAGAGGATTTACTCACCACTGTTTCACCTCGCTTGCACCCTAGGCACAAGTTCTGGGAGGAAGCCTGGAAGGCACACTGTGCTTTCGCTCTCCGTGGGGATCAACAAGGAAGAGGGGGATGTTTGAAGGGGGCGGGGTGTTGCCACTTAATCATTACCACTGCTGACATCAATGAAAAGCAGGTAATGCAGATCGTCTGCCTGGCACCTACGATGAGGAGAAAGGAAGCTGGATTCTTATTAAGTGTTAGGATGAGGTAGGGATGGGCAGAATATAAAACTGAGAAGGGGGAGCAGAGTGACCTGTATTTCAGCTTCAGTGTATGGTTGATTTTTGTGGTCAAAGGGTCCAAACTGCCCAATTTGCCCTATTATTTCCAAACAATATCAGGAGAGGAGCAGTTGTTTTCCAGCACCCCAGTGGGTGCCCAGGATACAAGGCAGCCTTGGGGACAAATATGTCCTTCCCTGAAATAGGAAGCCAACTATTTACTTACACAAATAACACTAGAAAAGGGCTTTATAAGCAGAGTTGCAGCACCTGAGCTTTGGACGAAACCCTAGATTTGTCTCAAAAGTTTCCTTCCGGAGAAAGGAAAGTCCTGAGACTCTTAGGTGGAGCACTGGTTCAAACAATTTAAATCAAGTACAGCCTCCACAGTCTCCAGGTTGAACCTGCCCAGACAAACACCCTCGAGACAGCTTCCAAACAAAGATGACAACACTACCATTTCAACCCGAATGGGCATCACAACCTGGTTTCAGTATTCATTGTGTGAAATTTAAAAATCATATATATATCTATATAGTATAAAAAATAAAACTCCCTTTTAAATCTTATAAATTTTCATCTTACTCACTTTCTCACCCCCTTCCTTCATCACACTCTTGTGGCAAAACCACAACCCTGGTTAGATCTGACTCTGCTCACTTAGCTCCTGACCTCCGTGTACCTGAATGAGATTTGAGAAAAGCGCACAGCCAGGCTGGCAGCTCACACTTCAGATTCACGACCTCAAACCTCAATGGCACCTTAGTGCTGCTAGCCAACCATACAGTGCACCCCTAGTCAATGTATGTTGCTATATATCCCACTCAATCCCACTGAGTGAATGGATTAAATAAATAAACTTTATCTAGGGTCCTGTTGATGCTATAGTTATGCTTGTCCGAGATTAAAAGTGAATTTTATTTTAGAAACATTTTTTAAAAGTGAGCACTGGCCTTGGCATGTCACCGGGTCAAAGAGATGTGTAGTGAAAGCCAAACTAAATCCAGAATCAGGGGACAAAGTTTCCATCATTTTGCCACTAGCTCTTGGTATTCATCTGGGCAAGTCACTGATCACTTCTGACACTTGGTTTCTTTTTTTTTTTTTAATTGAGGTGTTGATTTACAACATTGTTATAACATTGGTTTCAGATATGCAGCAAGGTAATTCAGTTATATATATATATATATATTATTTTTTGGATTCTCTTCCATTACAGGCTCTTATAAAATATTGAATATTAAGAAATAAAATAAAATGAGTACTGTTCTTGTACCCGGAAGACTTACATTCCAGGCCAAGCCCTGCCACTTACTAGCTGGAGGGCCCTAAGAGAGTCATGCTTCCTCCGTGGGACTCGGTCTCCTCTATGAATGGGGCAGCTGGACCAGGACTCTTAAAGAAGGAGAGTCTCTCTAGGTATCGATTGTATGAGTGGGATGAGGTCCCTACTTTCTGCCGGAGTTCACAGATCCGTGATTCTTCCAGCCAAGCTAGCCGACAGCTGGGTGTCAATTAGGGGAGGGAGACAAAGAGGTCACTGACATTTAAAGGAACCAAGGAGAAACACCGGCAGGAGGACACGTCTCATCTTTACTGGTCTCTGGTTTTGATTTCTGGTCCTGTAGCTGGAACGAGTTTCCAAAGTACGCAAACCTCTCACACTAAAAGCAAACAGTGACTTTAGAGATGACATTGGACTGGGGTTCAAGGACCCGGATTCTAACCCAACTCTGTCATTGACCCTTGGCCCCACCTTCTTCTTGGGCCTCAGTTTCTTCATCTGTATAATGAATAAGTTTGTGTCCTACTGTTGTTGTTTAGCCGACAAGTTGTGTCCAACTCTTTTTGGCCCCCATGGACTGTAGCCCACCAGGCTCCTCTGTCTATGAGATTTCCCAGGCAAGAATACTGGAGTGGGTTGTCATTTTCTCCTCCAGGGGATCTTGACCTAGGAAGGGGACCCACGTCTTCTGCTTAGCAGGCAGGTTCTTCACACGGAGCCATCAGGAAAGAGCCTAAGTATTCTAAGGGTTTTTAAAAAATATTTATTTATTTGGCTGCACCAGGTCTTAGTTGCGGCATGAAGGATTTTTGATTTTCGTTGCGGCAAGTAGCCTCTTAGTTGCAGCATGTGGGATCTAGCTCCCAGATCAGGCATTAAACGTGTTTCCCCTGCATTGGGAATGCAGAGTCTTAGCCACTGGACCACCCCGCCAGGGAAGTCCCCAAGTGTCCTAAGCTTTTATCTAGCCTCTGCTATTTCCCAGCACTGGTGGCATCTTTTTCCCCTTTTAAACTTGCCTGTCCTGTGTTAAATCAGAATTGGCACAGCATCAGCACATTTATGGTTTTATAAGCCCTGAAACATGCTTTGCAATTAAATGATGAAGTCACTGGAGTATTGCATGGAAACACCAAGGTCTTGAACAAGGGTAGGACTTTGGAATTGTAAGAGGAATGGAAAGGCGTTCATGGTAGAAACACCTGTCCTTGATCCTGAAACTGGCTGGACCTGTGGCCACAGACTGAGGGAGACCCACTGTTTTGGGAATACTGTCTGGCAATTTCCCCTAGGATGTGGTATAGGGGGCAGTTTGGGTGCTACTTGGGCAAATCACTAAAAACAAATCAAAATCTCCAGCGAAAAGATCATTTCAAATATCTTTCAGTCTTCCTGATTCCTTTAAGAGGCCTGTTGTGGGGCTCGGACATTTTAATAACTCTCAAACCTTTGCTATTCTGTCCCCTTCTCCGGGACATTCTTCCCTCTATCCCCACTTTACTAGACAGAGAGGAAAGAAGGGCTCAGGCTCGGAATCTTTACCAGTCTAGAATATGATAATATTGTCTTGCTTTACTGCATTTATTTTGTGGTTACTTTCTATGAATGGAAGTTGGTATTATTTTTCCATTTATCTTAAAGGATATGGATTTAAGTTAAAAAAAAAAAAAAACCGAGCTGATTTCTACAAAATTATTAAGGAATAGCGTGTGTTCTACACAGATACTACAACATAGGGCCAGTGGTCCCTGGGGTTTGGTGTGTAGCATTCCCCAGCCCAAACTGGCATCATGCAGATAGGGGAGGGTTTTCTGGATACCACGATAGTGCTTGTAATGCCATTTAGATCTGCTGGGTAACTCAGCTTTTGGTCATTTTTTTTCCTTTTTAAATCAATGTTTATCTTTTCCTGATTATTTTGTGCAAAATCTGGAACTACACAAAAACATGTAGAAAAGGAGAAAATACTTTAAAAAATATATGGAATAGAATGAAAAATCATTCCTTGTCTCTCTATTCAGAAATAAACACTGAGTATGTTGGAAAGTTTTTCTTCCCCAGAGCACCAACATAGCCATTATTATAATGTATATGTTTTACTTTTGTAGCCTATTTTGCTGCCTTAACATATAACATAAATGTGACCCCACACCATTCAAGACTCTTTATAAAGATCTTAAATGGCTGTAAGGTCTTTAACACAGAGAAGCCCCATAGTGGATTTAACCATTCCCAAGATGCTGGACATCTGGGTTATGTCCAGTTTTGTCTATTAAAATGTGATGGATAGTTTTATGCACGTTTTGCCTGCATTTGGTTTTCTTAAAAATTTTTTTATTAGAATATAGTCAATTTACAATGTGGTGTTAGTTTCAAGCGTGCAGCAAAGTGAGTTGGATCAGTTGTACATATACATACATCTACTGTTTTTTTAGATTCTTTTCCCATATCGGTCATTACAGAGTATTAAGTAGAGTCCCCTGTGATATACGGTAGGTGTTCCTTGCACTTTGGGTGAGTTCTTTACAATAATTCCATAAGTGGCATTCCTAGGTGGGAAGATTTTTAAGGCTTTTGGGATACATATTGCTAAGCTTTTTCCAAAAGCATGGGAACCTGAAGCTACTCTGATCTGAGCTGATGTGATTGAATACTCTCAGGTTTGTGCATGTAAGGTGGCCTTGTTATTGGAAAGAGCTCAGACTGGGCCACTTCAGGCCAGTTTCCGAAACTTACCACCTCCTGCTAGTGCAGGTCTGGCTAGCCCCTCCCCCATCTGTAATTCAAGAGCAAGTGTTCTTCACAGCTAGGCTCTCAAGTGTTCATATTTTGGCTCAAAAATTACAAGTGTCATGAACTTCACCTTATGTGATTCTTCCTTCAGGTAAAGAGATCAACAACTGTTTTTTTCTTCTTTTGGCTGTGCCAGGTCTTAGTTGTGGCATGTGGGATCTTCCAGCTTCATTCTAGCACATCGGATCTAGTGCCCTGACCAGAGATGAAACGTGGGCCCCTACATCGGAGTGTGGACTCTTAGCCACTGGACCGCCAGAGAAGTTCCAGCAGCTGTCAATTTTTTTTGAGGAAACTCCGTACTGTTTTCCATAGTGGTTGCACCAGTTTACACTCCCACAAACAGGGACCAAGGGTTCCCTTTTCTCCATATCCTTGCCAACACTTGTTATTTGTTTCTCTTTGATGATAGCCACTGTAAGAGGTGTGAAAAGGTGTCTCATTGTGGTTCTGATTCCCCTGATGATTAGTGCTGCTGAGCATTTTATCATGTGTTTATCGGCCTTGTATATCTTTCTTGGAAAAATGTATGTTCAGGTCCTCTACCCATTTTTAAACTGGGTGAAAGTGAAAGTCGCTCAGTCATGTCCAACTCTTTGTGACTGCATGGACTGTAGTGTGCCAGGCTCCTCTGTCCCTGGAATTCTACAGCCCAGAATACTGGAGTGGGTAGCCAGCCATTCCCTTCTCCAGGGGATCTTCCCAACCCAGGGACTGAACCCAGGTCTCCCCCACTGCAGGCAGATTCTTTACTGTCTGAGCCACCAGGGAAGCCCAATTCAGAGGACCTCTGAATTGGGCTTTAGGACCTCTGAATTGGGATTGGGCTTCAGGTCTATTCAGGTCCTCTGCCCATTTTTAAATTGGGTAGTTGGTTTTTATGATGTTGAATTATATGAGTTCTTTGTATATTTTGGATATTAATCCTTTTTTAAATATATAATTTGAAAATATGTTCCCTCGAATGGCAATATGTCCTCCTGTTCAAGAGGACATATTTTCATTTTGTCGATAGCTTCCTTTGCTATGTAAAAGCTTTTCAGTTTGATGCAGCCCCATTTGTTTACTTTTGCTCTTTTTTGCATTGCTTGAGGAGATACATCTAAAAAAAAAAATACTGCCTTTGTTTTCTTCTAAAAGTTTCATGGTTTCAGGTCTTACATTTGTCATTAACCTATTTTGAGCTTATTTTTGTGCATGGTGTGAGAAAGTAGTCTGATGTGTTTATTTTGCAGGTAACTGTCCAGATTTTACTGTATCATCAGTCACCTCTGAGCGTTCATCTATCGACACCAGGTAACCCTTCTTGGGAGTCTCGGTGCCTGACTTGGGGAGGTGTGTTTGTGCCTCGGAGGTAAGATGGGGCACAGCAGCCTTCAAACCTAAGAATGAGATACATTTGGGATATGCTGGTCTTTAACCTTCTTTCGTAAGTCAAAGTTCTCATTATTTTCCTCCTCAGTGCCAACAGAATAAAATGCAAAACCACTCACCACCATTAGCAGAGCCCTCTCTTTTTCACCTGTCTGTGTCCTAGCTTCCCTGTGCTCTGTTCTGGAACACTTTTCCACTAAAATGAGCTCTGTGTTCTAAGAAAACATCCTGTCCCCAAATTCCTGTCTGTCTTATCCCTTCCAAGCCTTGCCCAGGCAGTCACCTCTGTCTGCTCCGTGTCACTGTCCCACTTCACCCCCATGCTGCCTGACAATCTCTGCAATGCTGAGCTCAAGTTCCACCTCCTAGAAGCTCCTGGAAGCCAGCCTCAGGCTTTGGCATTAAACAGCCTGTGTTCAAACTCCAGTTCTATCCCGGACAGGGCAACTGTAAATATGTTACTTAGTCTTTCTGAGCCTCAGTTTCCTGATCTGTAAAAAAAAAAAAAAATAGGAGAGGGGATATGTATTTCACAGTTTTAAAGATTAAATGAGACGACCTGAGTGAAACTGCCTGGTATGGAGGGTACAGTTCAGAACTCTTTCGACTGTTGATGGAATTTCCCTCCTGGACAAGTTGGATTTACTCTCCCTTTTCTGCAGTTCCAGAGCGTTTTGTACCTCACTCCTGCCCTGGCGGAGAGATTTCAGTGTTTGTGAGGTGGGATTGGAAGCTTATTTTACTCACCTTGGTATCTTCCCTGAGGCCTTTAGCATAATATTTGCGCTCAAGAAGTAAAATTAAATCGAACCGACTCTTTGGGTTTTGCTCTCTATTTTTCTGTGACATTCATTCCAACAGCCTCTGAGTCTGAAGTCAGTGAAGCTGCCCAGTTTTTTGGGGTGCTCTGGCCCCACCAGTCTGCTCAAGGGACGTCTCCACATAGAGGCCTCATAAGCCCCACCCCGTTCCGGTGCGCCCTCCCCCCTACAGTCTGGAGCAGTGGTTCTCAGCCAGGGCGCTTTTGCTCCCCAGGGGATGTTTGGCAGTGGCTGGAGGTGTTTTGGGTTGTCACACAAGAGTGGAGGGGGGTCCTCCTGGCGCCAGTAGAGATCAAGGATGCTGTGAGACATCCCACGTCCACAGGACAGTCGCCATACGAGCAGTTATCCTGCCCCAAATGTCGACCGCACCGAGGCTGAGAAACTAGAACTAGAGGGAAGCTTGTGTAAGGTAGTGAGACCGTGGCGCCCCTCTGCTCACAGCCCTCTCAAAGCTCCCATCTTCCCAGAGTAAAATCTGCAGTCCTCATGCCTCCCCTTTCTCTCTCTAACAGCTTTATTGAGATTATAATCCGCACAGAACCCATCCTTCTAAATCGTAAAATCCAGTGGCCTTTAGTAATCAGTCATGTTTCCATCACCACCATGGGTTTCATTTTTTATTGGTGTATTTATTTTAAAAAATATTCTATTCATTTAATTTTGGCTGTGCTGGGTTTTCATTGCTGAGAGGGCTTTTCTGCAGTTGCGGTGCGCAGGGCTCCTCTCCAGTTGCAGTGCGCGGGCTTCTCATGGCAGTAGCTTCTCTTGTTGCCCAGCATGGGCTCTAGGTGCGTGGGCTTCAGTCGTGGTGGCTCGTGGGCTCAGTAGTTGCAGCTCCCGAGCTCTACAGCACAGGCTCAGTAGTTGACACGCGGGCTTAGTTGCTCCCCCGCATGTGGGATCTTCCCAAATTGGGGATCGAACCCATGTCTCCTGCATTGGCGGGCAGGTTCTTTACCACTGAGACACCAGGGAAGCCTTCACCATGGATTTTGGAATACTCTGATTATTCCTCCCAAGAAAACCCACCCACACCCCCTAAGCCATCAGTTCCCAGTCTCACCTTCCCCCCAAGTCCTAGGCAAGCACTGGTCTACTTTCTGTCTACAGATTTGCCTATTCTAGACAATTCATATAAGTGGAATCATCCCTTATGTGTGCGTATGGTTCCTTTGTTATTGACTTCTTTCACTCAGTGTACAGTTTTCAAGGTCCACTCCTGCTGTAGCCTGTATCAATGTGTCATTCTTCTTTTCATGGAATAACACTCTATCGTGATGATTTACCACATCTTATTTATCTCTCCAATAGTTGATGGACATTTTGGTTGTTTCTTCTTTCCAGCTATGGTGAAGAGTGCTGCATGAACATTTGTATACAAGTTGTTTTTTTTTTTGCAAACGTGTTTTCATTTCTCTTGGGTGTACATCTATAAGTGGTTGGGTGATCTGGGAACTCTATGTGTAACCTTTTGAGGAGTTGCCTGACTGCTTTCTCCTCCCTTTTCTCTAAGGATACATATCTGCCCAACCACTGCAGGCTGCGGTTCTTCCTCCTGAATGCGCGTCCTCCTCTGTCTCCAGACTTCTCACCTGGACGGCCACAGTGCCTTCTAATGGGAACCCCCGGAGAAACAGGGACCCCAGAGCACTTAATTGCATCCTCTCTGGAGGCTGGCCCCAGGGAATCAGCCTTTCTGATGCTCCCCAGGTGGCGATGATGGACAGCCTAGTGGGAGAACCACAGCGCCTCCTTCCCTCTAATCTGTCATCACCCTGCCACCTGAACGCTTTTTCTAAAGTAAATCTGATCATATTACCCACACTCTTCTCGAAACCCCTCTTTGGCTCCCCCACAAAAAAATCTGAACACCCCGGGATGTGCACAGGTTTCTGTGATCTCCATCTGCCCACCTCCCGGTCTTTCCCTCTTTCCCTTCCTGATTCAGGGCGCTGGCACACCTGGCCATGCTGAGCCGCACACGCTTTCTTCCGTGTGCCCGCTCACCACATGTCTGCGCCCCTTCTCCAGAGCCTTTTCCATCTTTCCAGTCTCCTCCGGCAAGTCTTGCCTGTGCAGACTTGCACTTCTGCAGACCGCTTCCCTGGGGACCTGGCTCAGGCTGAGTGAGTCTCCCTTTGGGCAGCCTTCCCCTTCCACGCTATCATGGTGTGTTCACTGGCCTTGTCTCTCTCAGGGTCAGGGCTGATATATCATCTATCTCTGCACCCTCCACCTGCTGACACACAGGTGGCGTTTGTCTGTCTGGGTTGGTGGGAAGGGTGAAGATGTAAAAGTCTGTTGACCCACGGGGGCAGGGACCAGGGAGGCGATCCTACCACCTGCCCAGTGGTCCACTCCCGAGTCCCAACAGAAGCCCTTGGGCAGCCAGCAGTTCGCTCAGCGGCCTCCCTGCCTGGACCCATGAGTCCCCACGCCGTCCACCCTGCATCCGCATCCAGCTGCATTTCCCGCCCTGAGGCGTGCCTGTTTCACTTCTCCAGCCATAGGCCTGTGCCAGCAGCAAAGGGGGAGGGGGATTGGGTGGGACAGCCCTTCTGCAGCTAAAGGCCAAGTATCCCAGCGCAGAGATAAATCAGATGCTTCTACTTTCAAAGGGCCCCAGTGGGGTGGAACGTCCCTTCTCTCGTCTTTGGCCATAAACCTCCAGGCTCAAGAAGTTAATTGCTCTCCGCTGGAGAAGCTATAAAGAGCAGGGCTCATCAACGGTCGGCAGAGAACACAGGCTGGACCAACCCCCTGGGCGCGGCCCTGGCTGCAGGCGCCCCGCCTGGGCCTCCCCTCCTGGGGTGGGCTGCACTGTCTCTGGGGGGACCTGTTGGAGGCTGCAGGCCTTGACTGCTGGCGCTGGAGGCCCCTGGGGAGTTTGCGCCCTGTAAATCCTGGGCTCCTTTCTGTGGCTCCGTCTACGCGGATGCTGCGTAGTCACTTGCCGTGACTAAGGGGAACACTGGAAAGGGTGTCTGGCTCTGCTGTCAGCCACATGACTGTGGGTGACTCCCTTCCCCTCTCAGGTTTGTGGTTCCCTCTGAGGTTCAGGGATGGGGTGGGGTGGACCAGGTGACCCTGAAGGCGGCTGTCAACTCCAATGTCACAGTTAGTCCCACCTGAGTGCAAAGCTGTGTGAAGTCTTCCTCTTAGGGCCTGAGTTGTTAGGAAAACTATAGTTGGGAAGATCTGAGCCAAACACAGCAAAAAAAGAGCAAACTTGAAAGTAACTCCTCTTTGTATTTTCATTTGTCCTACATCTGGCCTCTGCGCACACCAGGGGAGAACAGCACTGGATGAAACATCTCCCAGACTTGAGTTCTGCTCCTGCTCTGACAGGTAGTGCCCTCTGGGGCAAGTCACTTTCCCCTCCATAGGCCTCAGTTTTCTGATTGAAAAATGGGGACATTCATATCTTTACCTGTCATTCAACAGACACGTGCTGAGAGTCTCCTGTAGGCGTGGCCTAATATTAGGTGGCGGGGGAGATAGAAGGTGGGTGAGATGCGATGTGAACTCACAAGCAACTCCAGGTTGAGCCAGGAGACAGCCATATAAACGATCATGGTCCATGATAGTGAGAGATGCAAGAATCGTAGTAAAAAGAACAAGAGCTGGCATTCAGCTAGGGCTTCTCAGCACTGGGCTCTCTGCTAGGGGCTTGCTTGTTGCATTCAGTCCTGTATCGACCCTATGAGCTGACACCACAAACATCCTTGTTTCACAGGTTCTCAGGAAAGGTGCCCTAGAGGAAAAGGGTGTGTGTGTCTGTCAAGACCTGCGGTGTATGCAGGAGCTTGTAATGGGCAGTCTGAAGGGTGAACCAAGGCCTGGGCCCACAGGAGCCCATACAGCTGGAGCCCATGTGGGGCTGGGTGGGTTGGGGGGCTGGTGATGACAGGGAGGTGGGGGGCAGCCATGAGGGCTCTTGTAAGCCATGTGAAGGGGGTGCTGAAGGCCCCAGAGAAGCAGCTTGGTGGCCAGTGGTTCGGAGAATAGGTTGAGCAGGCTGAGAAAGGAGACTGGAGCCCCATAGACCTCCAGTGACTGAGGGCCCTCTTAGAGAATGCTGTCATAGTTTTCAGGAAGAGGTGAGGACCTGAGCTGAGGGCTGGAGGTCAGAGGGAACTGATGCCCTAAGCTGGTGACCGTGCATCAAGGGGGCAGAGGGTGATCAAAGCCAGTGAGGTCATGTACCAAGTGGGCTCCTGGAAAGCTGGATCCCACGTTCCAGCGTCAGGTTTATTGCCAGAATGACCACTGGCCCATCCACCATCTCAGCTGTCAACACGTGGGGAAGGACCCAGAGGTGGAGGACCAAGCCTTCCTGGCCTGGCAAGGATTCTGCAGAACAAAGATAGCAGGAGGCCAGACTTTACAGAAAAAATACTTTATGGACGCTTGTTAAATGGAAAAAACAAACAAAACCTTTTCTCTTCCTCTTAACAGCTTATATTCATTTCCTCTTAAATACGAGGTGTTTAAAAGTCAATACTAAATGTTCAATAATGATTAGCTGCATCTGAGATTTCCAAGCAAAAGGTGGAGTCAAAAGCCCTGTCTAGTCAAGAAAGCGAGGGCAGAACCAGACTTGTCTGGTGGGTCATCTGGCTACTAAACTTCCTACTACAAAGTCCAAGAGTTAAAGAGGGTTGGGACTAGCATGAGGATAGAGGAGCAGTGGGATGAAGACCAGGGAGCACACACAGTCCTGCAGGAAGATAAGAGTGTGGTAACTGGGCAAGGAGGCATGGCAGACCCGGGGGGAAGGATGGCGTGATTACTATTTCTATTACTATACATCAGTGTATAGTATATTCCCGGCTGCCTGCTTGGGAAGGCACGAAGTTATATCTCTGCCTCACATCACATGTCCCCCCAGAACTCTAACATCTATGAAAGAGTGCATATAAATCAACAAACAACTGGAAAACAATGTCCAATAGAGAACTGGATATGTTAGGGGATACTGATGCTATGAGCTATTATCAAATCGTTGAAATCAGGTTTTAGAAGACTATTTAGTGCTCATGGTATATTATTAAGTAAAATGACAGACTACAAGAAAGTATACAGGTTATAACCACAATTTTGTTGACTGTTTTCCCACAATATATCTGGAAGAGTGTTTATGTCCACATATACATAAAGTGTATGTGAACCCATATATATAGTGTATATCATACACAGACATGTACCATATGCCATGTACATAAAAATGGTAGTAGTGATTTTTTAGACAGTTTTTTTCAAATCTTTATTGAATTTGTTATACTATTTTTTTTTTTTTGGCCGCAAGGTACGTGGGGTCTTAGCTCGTGGACCAGGGATCGAGCCCTGTATTGGAGGGTGAAGTCTTAACCACTGGACCACCAGGGAAGTCCTGATAACAGTGATAATCTCAAGACATTTTTACTTACGTATTTGTTGTTGTTCAGTTACCCAGTCATTTCTGACTTTTTGCGACCCCATGGACTACAGCACGCCAGGCCTCCCTGGCCCTCACCATCTCCCGGAGTCTGCCCAAGTTCACGTCCATTGAATCAGTGGTGCCATCCAAGCATCTCATCCTCTGTCACCCTCTTCTCCTCCTGCCTTCAATCATACTTACATAGACTTACTGTTTTGTTTTTTCTTAAAGTTCCACAATGAAGATTCGTTACTTGTATAATATGGAAAATCAGGAAATGTTATTTAGAAAATAAATCTAATATTAAAATGCTTTAAACGCTTTGGTGAAGGAAAGTGGAAACAAGCTGCGGGGGCCTCCCTCATGAAAGCTGGGCTGCAGTTGCCAGAGCAGCTCCACTTCTCCCTGATGTCCTGCGGCGGAATGACCAAACACGGCTATAAACTTCTGGAACCTGACACCGTGTGTAGGCTGTGTTTCTCTGATGCGGGAACCTGCTGGCCCAGTCTAGGAACCTGCTCTTGTGTGACACCAGATGGTCGAGGGGTGACCCAGCCCATCTCTCCATTTCCAGGGGGGAAACTAAGTTCATGGTGAGCATTTTCTCAATTAAAAACTTTCTCCTATAAAATGTTCTTAAACATTTGATGTCTGATGTTACTCTGATATAGTAGAATCCAGTTTTGAGACTGTACCAGATTTAGTCTTTTTTTTTTTAGCTGCACTGGGGCTTCATTGCCAAGTGCAGGCCCTTCATTGCAGTGTGGGGCCTTCTCTAGTTGTGGCATACGGGCTTCGTTTGCTGTTGAGCACCAGCTCTAGAGCATGAGGGCTCAGTAGCTACAGTGTGCAGGCTTCTCTAGGTGGGGCTCGCGGGCTTAGCTGCCCTGCAGCATGTGGGATCTTAGTCCTCCAACCAGGGACTGAACCTGCACTGGAAGATAGATTCTTAACCACTGGACCACCAGGGAAATCCCAGATTTATTCTTGATTATATATGTAACTGTCTTACATTGATGGGCTTCCGTGGCAGCTCAGCTGGTAAAGATTCCGCCTGCAAGGCAGGAGACCCCAGTTTGATCCCTGGGTCTGGAAGATCCCCTGGAGAAGGGATAGGCTTACCCAGTCCAGTATTCTGGCCTGGAGAATCCCACGGACTATAAAGAGTCACCAAGAGCTGGACATGACTGAGCAACTTTCACTTTCACACTAAGTTGATACATCAACATTTCAGTATGCACTGGTTCTTGAAAGAATGAAGATTACAACAGCCCGGGTATCTGTTTTTCACAAGTTCCTCTACGTGATTCTGAAACATAGCAGCTTGAGGCCTCCTGCTGGCGTGTGTTCTAAAGTAGCGGGCCTCACAGTTTGCTATAATTTGAATCATTTGTGCGATTTTAAACCTCCCCACGGCAGAAGTGCACCCCAGAAAATGGGGAAAAAACGGAAACAGTGGCAGATTTTATTTTCTTGGGCTCCCAAATTACTCCAGATGGTGACCACAGCAATGAAATTAAAAGACGCTTGCTCCTTGGAAGAAAAGCTATGAAAAATCTAGACAGCATATTAAAAAGCAGGAACATAATTTTGCCAACAAAGGCCCATTTAGTCAAGGCTGTGGTTTTTCCAGTAGTCATGTATGGATGTGAAAGTTGGACCATAAAGAAGACCGAGTGTCAAAGAATTGATGCTTTCAAACTGTGGTGCTGGAGAAGACTCCTGAGAGTCCCTTGGACAGCAAGGATATCAAACCAGTCAATCCTAAAGGAAATTAACCTTGAACATTTATTGGAAGGACGGATGCTGAAGCTCCAATACTTTGGCCACCTGATGTGAAGAGCTGACTCATTAGAAGAGACGCTGATGCCGGGAAAGATTGAAGGCAGGAGGAGAAGGGGACGACAGAGGATGAGATGGTTGGATGGCATCACCGACTCAACGAACACGAGTTTGAGCAAACTCCGGGAGAGAGTGAAGGACAGGAAAGGCTGGCGTGCTGTAGTCCATGGGGTCACAAAGAGTTGGACATGGCTTAGTGACTGACAACAACAACAGACCCCTAAACTCAGAATCGGTATTTTTTTAAGTCCCTCAAGTAATTCCAATGTGCAGTCCAGTTTGAGAACCATTGTTCTAATGAAAGCAACCTGAAACTCAGGTGCTGTGGCCTGAGAAACAGCTTTGGTGAAAGGCCTGCATCTGAATCATTTTGTGTCCTCTGTCTCCATCTGTTGGCCATTCTGCTACACTGCTATAGTTTACAGTTTGAGTTTCCGAGACATGCTGCTGCTTCTACTTTTAAGAATGTTTGTCAACTAGTGCATATAACAAAAAAAGGAAGCAGATTTCACAGATACAGAGAACAAACTAGTGTGGCTATCAATCAGGAAAGTGACAGGGGAGGGGCAAAGTAGGAGTAGGAGATTAAGAGGTACAAACTACTATGTATAAAATAAATAAGCCACAAGGATATATTGTATATAGCTCAGGGTATATAGCCAATATTTTATAAAAAAACTATAAATGGGAGTATAACCTTTAAAGATTGTGAGTCACTATGTTGTACACCTGAAACTTATTATATGTTTATTTATATATATATAACATATATGTATTATATATTTATGTTTATATATAATCATATAATATATAATGCTATATATCAACAATATCTCAACTTTTAAAAAAGAATATTTACTGAAAGAAATCAGAGAACCAAAAAAAGTTTAAAACTTTTAAGTAACAGAAATAGCTGCAAAATATATTCTTATTTATAATAGGATGATTGAAGTGTTAGAAAAAGAAGTAATGTAATGCATCTAGGATCTTTTCTGTGCTTGGCAAATAAAAAGCAACCAATGGGGTAAAGAAGCCACCTGCAATGCAGGAGATGTAGGAGATGCAGTTTCGATCCCTGAGTTGGAAATATCCCCTGGAGGAGGACTTGGCAACCCACTCCAGTATCCTCGCCTGGAGAATCCCACAGACAGGGGAGCCTAGCGGGGCTACAGTCCATGGGATTGAAAGAATCAGACACGACTGAGTGTTATAAATTTCCATCAAAGCCTTGCTTTAACTGTACCTATACATTTTGATATGCTATATTTTCATTTTTGTTAAGTTTCAAGTATTTTCTTATATCCTTTGAGACCTTCCCCTTTGGCCTATGGATTAATTAGAAGTATATTACTTAATTTCAAGTACTTAAGAGATTTCCTGGTGATTGATTTCTGGCTTAATTCCATTATGGTCAGAGATCATAGTTGGCATGATTTTGACTCTTTCAAATCTGTCCAGATTTGTTTCATGATGCAGAATATGCTCTATTTGTTCTGTTGGTTACTGAGAAAGGAGTGAGTGCTGAAGTCTACAATGGTAATTGCTGACTCGCCATTTCTCCTTTCAGTTCTATCAGTCTTTGTTTCATGTGTTTTGAAGTTATGTTGTTAGGTTCACAGCCATTTAGGATTGTTAGGCCTTGTCTGTGACTTGACACTGTTTTTTGCAATTTCCCTGTTCATTCCTGATAAGTTTTCTTGCTCCAAAGTCTATCATGTCTGATAGCATGTAGCTACTCCAATTTTTTTTTTTGATTGGTACTAATACTTGCATGGTATAGTTTTCTTTCTTTCCTTTTAAACTTTACTAATTTTAAATGGGTTTCTTATAAATAGCATATAGTTGGATCTTGGAGGGGCTTCCCAGGTGGTGGTAGTGATAAAGAACCTGCTTGCTGGTGCAGGAGACATAAGGGACGTGGGTTCGATTCCTGGGTTGGGAAGATCCCCTAGAGAAGGAAATGGCAACCCACTTCAGTATTCTTGCCTGGAAAACCATGGACAGAGGAGCCTGGCAGGCTACAGTCCACAGGATCACACAGAGTCAAACACGACTGAATCGACTTTAGCCTTAGCACAAATCTTGGGTATTTTTACATTCTGACAATCTCTTTTAGTATATTTAGACCTTTTAAACTTAATGTAATTGTTGATACACTTGGATCTACTATACTGGGTTTTCTATTTGCCCCCTATGTTTTTCAGTCCTGTCTTCTTCTGGATTATTTGGGTAATTTTTAATACTCCACCTTAATCACCTGGTGAGTTTTTGAATATATCTTTTGTGTAGTGTGTGTGTGTGTGTGTGTGCATGTGTTTTCTCTAGCAACTACAAAATATTTAACTTTTCATAGGTTGTTTGGAATTAACATTTTGTTGTTCAAGTGAAATATAGAAATCTTACTACCATATAGAGCTCTTTACTGTTCCTCTTTAGATGGTCATTTTTACGTGAATAACTGGGGCTTCCCAGGTGGCACAGTGGTAAAGAATCTGTCTGCCAACACAGGAGACATAAGAGATGAGGGTTTGATCCCTGGGTTGGGAATATCCCCTGGAATAGGAAATGGCAACCCACTCCAGTATACTTGCCTGGAAAATTCCATGGACAGAGGAGCCTGGTGGTCTACAGTCCAAGGGGGTCACAGATATTCAGACCCGATTGAGCACACACACACATACATACCTATATTCACTGAAGACCCCATCAGACAATATCAGAAGTTTGTACATGTTATGAAAAGCTTAAGATGAGAAAAACAGTCTATTTATCCAAATATTTCCCACATCTATTACTCTTCCTTCATTCCCAAAGTTTCAAATTTCCCTCTGGTGTCATAGTTTTATCAACAAAATATTCCCACAAGGTCAAGTGAGAAAAACTCAAGAGAGCAAGAGAAAGCAATGGGCTTCACTCTCTTGCTGTTGGGACCACACTTCCTATGGTCAGAGAAGGGTTTCCCTCCCTGAAGCTTTAGGCACCTGCCTGGCTGTGACAGCCACGGCTGCATTGGGATTGCCAAGGGGCAGGGGTGGGAGGGGAGAGAAGCAACAAACAGGGGTGTCCCCCTCTCTCCCTGACCTACACAGTCCCTCATACCCAATCCTAGGGGCAGAAGTAAGAGAGCTTCTCTAGGAGCTCTGTCTGCATGGTGTGCGGGTCCAGGATTCTGTCCGTCTGGAGTCCAGGCCAGGAGACACCAGGGGGCAATAACAGTAAACTTACTGTCAGTTTGATGGTGCTTGGAGTTCCCCTCCCTTTCCTTCCCTTGTCTTCCTGTCTGTTATGCTTTCCTTTTCGAGACAGCAGCTGCATGCATTGAGTCCCGGCACTCTAGCTGTGTTCAGTGGGAGAGAGAGGGTGGTCTAGCACTGGAGTAAGAATGAGAGATGGATTTTTATATCACAAACAGAGCCGTGGATTTACAAAGGCTGAAAAACGTGATGCACCCTTAGGGCACCCTAACTGAGGATAAATTCTCTCCCTGCACACCCTCCCTGCTTACCACCTACCCTGCTCTGCCCAGGCACAGTGTGGTAGCTAAAAGTCAAGTTCCTTGAATTTTTACGTCCATTTTTCCAGATGAACTTTAGAATCATTTTGCCATTAAAAGTATTTTTTTTTAATCTTGGTAGGAATTTAGCTAAATTCCTGGATTCAGAGAGACACAGTCCTTTTATAATTTTGGGTCCTTCTATCTAGGAACATGGTATATCTTCTCATTTTTTAAAAATGTCTTCTTCAATGACATTTAAAAACATTTCAATTAAAAAATTTTTTTCACAAAATCCTTGTGGTAAAATTTGGTTAGATTACTCCTGATATTTTGTTACTACTGTGATGAGATCTTTTAAACATAAAATCTTATTGGTTATAGTTGATATATAGAAGAGTTATTAATTTTGGCCTAATGTGTAACCAGCTACCTTACAAAACTTTTGTTATTTTCGGAGCTGATTTTCTTGATTTTCTACAAATAATGATTCGTGAATTCAGTCTCTCAGACTGGTGTTTTACAAATAATGCTAATTTGGAATCTCTCTTTGAAAAAAACTTCTGAAAAATTCTGCTTTTGGTTTATTTAATCATATTGACCATCAAATCTTATACAATATTAGGTAACAGTGGTGATGATAGACTTGCTTGTCTTGGTTGTGACCTTAGCAAAGTCACTCTTCAAGATAGAAATATTTCATAATGTTAATAAAATATCTTTTTAAATTTTTTTAAAGGAATTTTGATCAGAAAAGGACACTGAGTTTTATCAAACGCTCTTTCAGTATCCATAAAATGACCATTTGCATTTTCTTACTTGACCTATTAATGTGGTAATATTTTAATAGAACGTCTAAATTTAAAAAAACACTTGTGTCCCTACAGTCACTTCTAGTAGGTCACAGAATAGATTGCAGAGCAATTAATTCTCAAGGAAGGGCTTTTCCCCAACACAGCTGCTTTTCTTTGAATTATGTCCCTGGAGCGGCCATACCGCCACCACCTTCTCCCTGGTTACTGTTACTGGTGGCAGCACGAGGGTCCTTGGGAGTGTTGGGCAGAAATGGCAAATGAATGCTGTTTTGCTGAGAATTTGGCCCAATCCTAATATAATAATACTTTGGCCACCTGATGCAAAGAACTGACTCATTTGAAAAGACCCTGATGCTGGGAAAGACTGAAGGCAGGAGAAAGAGATGACAGAGGATGAGATGGTTGGATGGCATCACCGACTCAATGGACATGAGTCTGAGTCAACTTTGGGAGTTGGTGATGGACAGGGAGGCCTGGCGTGCTGCAATCCATGGGGTCAAAGAGAGTCGGACACGACTGAGCAACTGAACTGAAGTGACCAAATATAACATCCTCATCCACTAGAGCTGAGCTTTAGTTTAGACCTGAGGAGTCAAGGACTGTAGTAGAAGTAGATTAGACGCTCCTTCCCCAATATCCCACTCCAGAGATCTCACCCTAATGAGGAGACAGTCAAGCCCGGGGAGGAAACTAAAGGGTAACGAGGGCAGCGTCTGCTTTGTGCCGGCTCCAAGATAATGCTTTACACATGTTACGTGACTGACTCCTGAAACTCTATGAAGTAGTTATCCCCATTTTACTGATTAGAGCTCTAGAAACTTGCCCAAGGACATAATTACTAAGAAGAGCTGTTCTTTAAAAAACAGGTGTAATTCCGAACTTTGTGTAAACTGGATCTGTAATTTCTGAAGACTGGCCCTCAGGGATGGGTCATGAGGCGGAACTCACTTGTAGTCCTTTCCCTTGCCCATTAGGGATCTATGGGGACCGACAGGGGGCTGTTTCTGGCTGGCCACAGAGGTCCTGGGGGAGTGCCTGGGGGGAGTGCCCATCCCGTCCTGCTGGATTCAGGTTCACTACCTAGAGGCGCAGTCAGGGGATTCCAGCTGTTCAACCGGTATCCTAAAAGCGCGTGGTGTGTTGACACTGTTTTTGCCCGGTGCTCTGAAAATTCAAGGAAAACAAATATTCGATTTTACTGAGTACCAAAAGTTGTTTTAGAACTTTCCATGTATTAACAAGTTTCACTGTTACAACATCCTTATGAGGCAGGCACCATTATCCCCATTTCACAGATGAGAAAACCAGGCATGAGAGGTTAAATAACATTCACAGATGGAGAGCAGAGCCAGGCTCTTAACCACTGCACTCTGTTAATGACACGAAGGCCAAATGAACCAGAATAACTAGAACTCACTTAGTTGGTGGTGAGGTTCTGCTCCTGGTCTAGATTCACGCACAAATATCAAAATCAGGGAAGCTGTTGCCCAGTTGTTCTCGACGAGGTTTCTGTCTAACCTCTCATCACCTTAGGGCACTGGTTCTACCATTAACTAAATCTTCAAGAGGTTATAGTGTGCATCTTCCCTGGGTTCTGGAAGTGGGTTTATTATTAGTGGGTTTCACAGGAAAGGTTGGAAAGTAAGTGATGTTTCCTAATGCTCTTGATTGAATGAGTTTGCTCTAGATTTCTGTGACAACCTGATTCCTCCTCCAAATTTTTTCTTTTAAATATCAAGAGAAATATCAGTATCATGTATCAAAAGAAAGTTCAGAATTTGGCATTCTGAATCAGAGCCAGACTTCCTACTGTTTCTGCAGCAAATAAATCCTGGCCCTTTATTCTCTGGGTGGCTTCCTTCCATGATGGCAGCTTTACTGAGCCCTCAGCCTGAGTGTACAGCCACAAAACCACAGGGCAAAGAGAAGTAGCATCCAATCCAGACAAAAGCCCTCAGTCCACACTTAGGAATTTCTGGAAGTGCTTATTAGCCTTGGTTTCTCCCTGCATACGAACATTAACATCTGTTTTCAGAAACCTGGAAGCCTTAAAAGCAGTGAAAGGTTTAGAAAGAAAAAAAAAATTATTCAAAGTAAGCAAATCAGCAAGGGAAACCATTCAAAATCATTTCACAGATATTTTAGCAAGAAACCCACCAGAGAAAGCTCAAAGAACCAGGAGTACGTTATATATGGCATATTTTTACTTTTATGAAAATAGCAAGTAAATAAACTGCTACTAAGAATATATTCAAGAGAAGGAAGTTCTAAGATTCAAGACAGGGTCAGTACAAGTTCAACTGAGTTCCATGGGCTCTGTAACAATTCTTGCCCAGACTCCTCCGAAGAAAAGCAAGTCTAGAGAATGTTCTATATGGTAGTTTTTACTGTGCTGGTAGTCTCATGCTTTGGAAATTAGTATTCTACCAAAAAAAAGTGAGACTTCAGCTATTTGAATACTCTGCTCCCTGGTCTCTGCCTAAATATATTTTCTGAACAAACAGCAACATAGAAAGGAAAGAGTAAAGGAGAAAAAAAGGACACATGGATGCTCTGAAATGTGTATTTTAAACTAAATAACTGCAGTTAAATAATACACTGCCAACTATTGTTAGTCACTCAGTAACGTCTGCCTGTTTGAGACCCCAGGGACTGTAGCCTACCAGGCTCTTCTGTCCTTGGAATTCTCCAGGCAATAATACTGCTGTGGGTAACCATTCTCTCCTCCAGGGGATCTTCCCAACCCAGGGATCAAACCTAGTCTCCAGGATTGCAGGCGGATTGTTTACCGTCTGAGTCATAATATACTGCCAAAACTCACTCTATGTACCCTGATTCTTAATTATCCACATCAAGTGGAAGTGTGGGATCTTTTATCATATATCTCTAAATTCCCAACTGAAATCACTTATAATAAAGTTGGTGGTCAAGAGACATATGCAAAATTTAAACATAAATAATGTTTCAGTGAGAAACTACTTTTATAACTGCTCGGGCATTATCAAAATATAATCTAAAAACCTCTCCTTGTGATCATGTAAATTAAACAAATAATCCTTTTTAAGGCACAAATCCAAATGTGGCAAAACCACCAAAAATTCAGCATAGGGGACCACATTCTCCTAAGGGGTGTTAGGAAATTCAAATAGAAGCTGATGTTATGGCCAGGGTGAAATGGACATGGGCCTCGGCCAGAGGGCCCTGAATGCCAGTTCATCTTTACAGGGCTGTTGGAAGGCAGGGAGGGGGCTTCCAGGGGTGCCACTTGGGGAGCTCATTGCAACAGCCATTTATCAACCTGAAAGGAACCCATTCAGTATTTTAGCAGCTGATGCAGCTGAACCAGCATGAACTGGCTGAACAGCAGCTCTGCTTGCAGCTTTCTATAAATGCAACTTGACAAAAATGGTAGACTATGGGCACACTGCTTTACATTAGTTTATTACAAAAGGAAAACAATTCCCAGAGACACAATATACAACATTCTAACTCCTAAATCCTTTTGCTTTTTTCCTTTTTTTTAATACTCTTCTGAGACCACTCTTTAGAACCCAAGCCTACTCAGTCCACAGGACAACCCAACTCCTTGGCTCCCAGGTGCACAAGTCAGAGGTTCTAGAAGCCACAGCCACAGTCAAGGCAGTGAAACCACTCTGCAACGTGGATAAACCCTCTGAGAAAAATTTCAGTAGCTGCTAACTCGTTCTAAATAAACAGTGAAAGGACTGTTTCTGCCCCTAAGACTAAACCCCACACATCTGAGGCTCAAGCTCAGGTCTTCCCGTTTCCACTTGACACCTGGAAAGTATGGTAGAATATTCACCGATGGGTTAATCCTAAGAGTGCTACTTGAGATCCAAAGGAGTCAAAATAAATGGTCAGGGTGTCTTCTAAAAAGGCCACTATGGCCCTTTTGGCTGGGTAGCCAGACAGTGCCTGGATACTGTTTATGTGCTCCAGGGCCATTCTGACCACCTGGTCTCTTTCCTGCGGGTGGTGGGGTGCTCCGCTGTCATCTCTCTCTGTTCCTGACTTTAAAAACTGTAGGATACAGGATTGGACCATGTCCCTGTGCAGTTCGAGGGTTTCCCTGATGCAGGACAGGTCTGAGGGGCTGGCCAAGCTCAAGAGGTGAATCAGCGCCTGGCAGATTTGGGTCCGCAGGCTGGCACAGTACTTGAACTCCAGAAAGTCTGTGGTGTCTTCGCTCTTCTGCAAGGCAGTGACCAGGGCATTCCAGATCTGAGTGTACTGCTCAACTGACCCATAGTGCTCCCTCTTGCGGGGGACAGCTAGGGCAGCGGCTGATCTGATGCGCACTTTGAAGTTCTTGCATGATGTCACAACTGATGTCAGGGCGCCATAGGCCTGGGAGGTCCACGGGGCTGTTTCTAGAAAGAATCCATAGTCATTAGAGCAAATGAAGGTTTAAAAGTAAGTGGGGGGAGAGAGGAGGGGGCTGAAGGAAGCACATACACCAGTGCTCAAGTTAGTCCTTCCATGTTTTCACTTAATTCTCATTTAAAAAGCGGGTCCTGCATTTTATTGCAAAGGAAAAGAAAATACTGTCTCAGCAGTGACTGGGGGACAGAGTACTCAGATTAACTGGAGGCTCAATTTCCTAATACTGAGAAGATGATGCCCAGATTCCTGTCTTCAGTCCCCTCCTGTTGGCCCCAGTAAGTCAGCCAGCTTTATTCCTCGTCAGAGCTACCACTACCCACTCCGTTTTGGGAGTTCTTATTCCTGAAGATGGGCAGCAGAGTACAATGAAGTTTCCTTAAGGCTCCCAGCCCTTCCCAACTCCTCTGCTGCCTCTGAAGACAGGAGTAGATACCCAGTTCAATGAGTGCCAATGCCAAAGGCCACTTCAGGCTGCTTCCTCAGTGGATGAAGCCACAAGGCTACACCTCCACTGGCTCCCAGCTGACTGGTCTACCTGGACACTTCTGGCAGTACAGGGAGCAGAGACAGACCTCCCTAATGCAATGCAGGTTCTGCTGGTCCAGAAGAACGTCACTTCTTCAGGAAGACATCCTTGTGTTTCAGAAATGCTGGCAATTCAAGTGAGTAGGATCTGGAGGCTGTGATCCAGAACCCAGAGCAGCTATCAGCCACTGCTGATGTATTGAGATGCAGGGCCTGTCATTCTCAGAGGCAGATCCCTGCTCGCCTGCAGCATTCCACCCCAGTGCCAACAGCTCCTGTGGGATTTCCGGTTAAACCCTCTTCCTCCCATGTCTGTTTTCCCCTTTAATTTTTCCCTGATTGCTAAAACAATGTATGCTCACTGCAGAACATTTTGAAAAATAAAAGCAGAAAAGAATCCTACTTATCATCCCATCAAGACAATCACTGTCAATATTTAGGTTAATTTCCTTTCAGTCTTTTTTCTACCCATTTATTGAGATCATACTGTAGAAACAATTTCCATATCTCATTTTCATTTGCTTAACAGTAGAACTATCCTCCCAGATTATCAAAAACTTTCTGTAAACATAATTTGAAGTAGCAACACAATGCCCCTTTAAATATACAGACCATGATTTACCTCACCTTTCCCTTAAACTGGGGTGTTCAGTAAAATACCGTGGATAATAGTGTGGTTTTATTAATAATGGAGACTGGTGTGTATTGTCCAAATAAGCCCTCCATCAGAGAGAAGAAGGAAACGTCCTTACCGAGGGGAAGAGCAGGATTTTTAAATACATTTCCCATCGCATAACAGGCATTCCATCGAACTTTCATGGCAGCCTCAATCAGAACAGTAGAAATCAGGGCCTGGATAGCCTCCTCAATGATTTCAGCAAATCTGGGTTTTTCTATATGAGAAGGTTGCAGAAAATGAAGCAAATTTCCAAGGGCTCGGACTGCATTGCTTTTTACCTGGAGTAAGATATAAAAGCATTAGAAGTCTGTTTTGCCAAAGATATGTGTCAGAAAGTATAATTTTAGTTTTAAAAACAAACAAACAGGAGGCCCAAAACATCTTAAAGCAATGATAATGAAAAATGTAGCTTGTAAAGGTGCAGGTTCTTAGAACTCTGCAAGGTCTTGTGGGGTCAATATTCTGAGTCATCAGAGAGGTGAGGTTCTACAGTTCCTTGCCCTGATTTTTTTTAATGTCAGATGGGACTTCAGAGAGGTCTATCTTCCTTGTTTTACAGAGATGGTGTGTAAGGCCTAGGGGCAAAAGGACACGGCTGGTTTGCAGCAAGGCTTGGAAAATCTAGGTTTCATAACTCCAGTCCAATACTTTTCTGCCTAAAGTCTCAAACTTTGCAACATACTAGAATCATCTGAGGAGCTTTTTCTAAGAAAACAAAAGCTAATTCTGATTGAATTAACCTATGGTAGGGCTTCCTGGGTTTTTAAAACCACTGACTAAGTCAAGCACTTGGTTTGGGCCTGGTGCTATGCTAGGTGCTGTAATAAAAGTCATCGGGTGCTGTAAAAAAAGGCATCTTGGAGTCCAATGAGGTATATGGAATGATTTTCACGTCACAGATGAAGAAACTCACCTTCAGAGAAGTTAAATAATGCACCAAAGGTCACTCAGCTACTAAAGGGCAAGCCAGGATTTGAACTTGGTTGACGTCTGCTGACCCTAAAGTGCACGTCTACACTTTTAAAACTTGACAGTGTAACAGGGAATATTCAAAGCCAAGCTGCCCATCTTTCTGACTTGTCAATTCTACTAAGAGATTTTTGGAAAAAACAAGCATGGAATAGTCTTACAAATGGCACTGATATTTTTCATGAGATAGGAAAGAAACTGTACAAGTATGGAGTGTACACTATATACCCAGAGTACACTCTCAATCTCCTCTGAACAGGGATAAATTTGGTGAGATAAAACTGTAATACACTAAATCTCTAACTGAGAAATATGAGGTTGTGCTGTCAGTCTACCTTGTCTTTATCCTTGGAAGCATCTATAGCTGACTGCAGCATCTTCAAGAGCAGAAGGCCTGAGAACTCTTCCTGGAAACTTGGGTCTGGTGTTTCCCTGTCCGACCCAAAGCAAGCAAAACATGTTAACTGTAAAACCCACCTAAACATACACGTACAAATATACTCACTCAGTGTAACTACAGAAACAGCTCCACAATCTGTTCAGATTATACTGAGAATTTATTTAGGGTTTACACCTTTTGATTTAGTAGGTCTACATCTAGCTGCTGCTGCTAAGTCGCTTCAGTCGTGTCCTACTCTATGCAACCCCATAGACGGCAGCCCACCGGGCTCCTCCATCCCTGGGATTCTCCAGGCAAGAGCACTGGAGTAGGTTGCCATTTCCTTCTCCAATGCATCAAAATGAAAAGTGAAAGTGAAGTCGCTCAGTCGTGTCCGACTCTTTGAGACCCCATGGACTGCAGCCCACCAGGCTCCTCCGTCCATGGGGTTTTCCAGGCAGGAGCACTGGAGTGGGCTGCCAGTGCCTTCTCCGTCTACATCTAGGGATGTAACCAAAAAGGGGATCTCACAATGGAGATTTCACGCACAAAAATGTTCAATGCATATAAAAGCCTACACTAACACGAATGTTCAGTTACAGGGGAATGGTGAAATAATCAGCACACAGTGATGACTGTGTAATAACAAATAACAATTTATAAAGAATCTGTAGAAGTCAGCAGAATGCTTATACATGTTACATGTTAGAGTGAAGGAACAAAAAGCAAGATACTTGTGTATGTGTAAGAGCAGTGGCCTCTGGGGAGGGAAATTAGGGGATAAAGCTGTGAATATATTACTTAAAAATATACAAATACAATATTTAAAAATAGGGCAACCATTACTAAGGTTTTGATTTTCTACTTTTATAGTTTTCACGTTTTCTATAATGTGGATATGTTACTTGTATCAGCATACAGTATTTTTTATATATATGTATTAAAAACAGGTTACTAATAGTATATAAAATAAATATAAATATAATATAAATATAGAATATAAAACAAAACAAAGCAACAAGACTGACTACATAATGTAAGGGAATTGCTGCTAATTCCTTTCTAGTAGGATCAAAGATGTCCTCTTGGGACCTTAGCCTTGGAAGTCAACCGGAGACAATGAGCTGAGTCACCTACATGTTGACAATCAGAGTGTCGGTCAGGTTGCCAAGGGACCAGGCTGCTTTGGCACGGACATTAAGAGACTTGTCCTGAAGTGACATCAATATTGCATTGGCTGTGTCTGCAACAAATATGACATCCTGTAAGGTAAACAAAACAAAACACTGTAGTTCCCTTAAGAGTTCACACTGCTACCTTCAAAGTTCTCAATTTTCTTTTCAGATAAAGCTATATGAGCCTTTACCACAAACTTGTATCTGGAAATCAAAATTCATTTAATCAATTTACTGTTTTCTTATATGACAATTTAGATACTCATTAAAGTTCCACAGGAAGGTCTCCCATGATTCTGATATGCACCACGCACACTCAAGGAGACTACAGATTGCTCTTGCGAACATCTTACAACCTGGCCTGTGACAATTATCTCTGAATCCTGCGCTTGGCTTAATGTCCACCTTGGGAAGAGATGTGGACAATGAAACACACTTCTAAACACATCCTGTTCACTTACACACTTCTCAGTGAGGTAAATGTCACAAATAAGAGAGAAGGAGAAATTTCTTTGTATTAAAATTTTATTAACTTTCTAAATTATTACTATTGTATGGCAATGTCCCATTTCACTTCTTTTTTTCATTGTACATTAACTTAAACATTCACTGGCCTAGGGTCCTGGGCGATGTGAAAAATAGTTAAATGAACTACAGATATTAGCATATTTTAGTAGCAATTAAGGAAACCAGATTACAAACCAATTTAATCGCCTTTACTGTCTACTTCAGGAGCTCTACGTCACCACATAGAGTAATAAAATAACTATAAAGCAGCACGGTGGAGCTACGTGGGTTCACTGACCTGTCTGAGACAAGGAAAAAGCACATAGACCCCGAGGGCCCGTGAGGTGGCAGCTTTCACCAAACGGTTCTTGCTGTCATTCAGCCCCAGCAGCATCGTGATGCACAGGATCTGCCTGTCACTCTGCAATGAAAAAGGGAGGCCAAGCAAAAGCGTGAGTGAAATAGTTGTGAGCCATTGCCTTCGATAAGTGACTGTGACATGTCTGTGTTGAATCCACAGTCAGGGAGGTGAACACAACTGAGTCTTTGAGGCTAACTTGGCAGAGAACAAAGGTTCAACTCCGATCCAGTTAGCATCAGAGAACCCACTCGAGGCAGGGCTCACACAGCCTTGTGACTACATGTAACCTCTACCACTGTGGGAATCAGGTCATTTTGTTCTCCTACTTTAATCATGCTGCCTTCTTTATAAAAACTAATTTATATAAATAAGAATGGATGCAAATGCCATTAAGGGTTAAAGGAAGCAGCAGTCTAAATACATCATGTGTTGGGCACCAAACTAGGCATTTTCACATGCTTCACATTATCATGCACATCATTTCCATCTTACAGGTGATAAAACTAAGTTTTAGAGAAGTTAAGATAACCAAAGAGCTAGAAGGCAGAAGAGCTACTAGGATTTAAACCAGCTAGGATTCAAATCCAAAGAGCTAGGATTTTCTAACTTTTAGATTTGAAATCCTAAAATGTGACTTCAAAGCCTCTGCTACTTTCCCTTCTCCCCCCTGCCTTCTTAGCACAGGGAGGAAAAGCTCCCCTGAGACATTAAGATTTCAGTGCTGTTCCCTGCTGCCCTCACCCTATACTCAGTTAGAACATGCACCTTTTCCTCAGAGATGATGTTGAATACTGGTTAAAAGAGTCAAAATCAAACTCAAGCTCTCATGCTCAGCATCACAAATTAAAGATGAGAAAACACCCCGAAGGTTACCGGCAGACTGCTGAAGGCTTCCGGCAAGATGGAAGACAGGGCGTCACAGGCGCTGGCCTGGAGCGTCGGATGCTCTGCATTCTGCAGGGCTCTGGGTAAAGGACCGTTGAGCATTGTGGTCCAGAACGTCACCACCTGGAACAGGCACAGTTTTAAGTGCAGCCCAAGAGATGACAGTGGAGACAGTACACTGCTCACACTATCGCCAGGGACCAGAGTGACGGTGTGTTTTCCTTAAAGCAGTCGCTGGCTGTAAACGCTTTCACTAGTACTTCCTAAGCAGCAATGAAAGGAACTTTAGAAAGCAACTAATTAAATGCTTCCGCAGTCCGGTACAGGGAGGCAGCAACAGTGACAGCAGCAATGGGGACAAGAAGAAGAGGACAGCAACAGCTTATATTCTGCAGAGCTTCCCGTACGCCAGGTGTTGTTCTATATGCTTTCCACGTTATCAACTCATTGCATTTTTTAAAAATATTTATTTATTTATTTAGGCTATATTGAGTCTTAGTTGAGGTATCTGGGATCTTCTCTCGCTCGTGGCATGTGAATTCTTAGTTGCGGCACGTGGGATCTCGGGCCCTGACCAGGGGTCAAACCCAGGCCCCCTGCGCTGGGAGCATGGAGTCTTAGCCACTGGGTCACCAGGGAAGTCCCCCCATCAACTCTTTAATTTCAGCCCAACTAAGTGAAGAATATATCATTATCTGCATTTTCACACGAGGAAACTGAGGCACAAAGAGGTAACCTGCTAGTGGGCAGCAGGGCTGGACTAGAATCAGATCAACTGACCCCCAGCCAGGCACTCTTTTAACCTGCCCCACGGTGGCCCAGGGCCGGAGTTCCAGGGTGGCCCAGAGGCTGTGTGCTGGAGCCCAAAGAGGCAGAGCTGGGGCTGAGGCCTCCAGCCACTGCTTCCAGTCTCTACAGCCTCGGGCGGTCGCTGAACCTAAGTTTTGGTTCCCCTTCAGTAAAGCAGGGCAAAGACGTCTACTTGGCAGAGTTTGTGTGATAATAAAATGTAAGACTGTGTGTAAAGTCTCTAGCACAGTGCTGGATGCATAGTGGAGATTCTTCAACTGAACAATAGGCTCTGTTTTGAGCACTCTGAAGAATTTTCTCACTTCAATGCCCCTCAAAGGAGGCATCTGCAAGTGCCTTTAACAGTTTCCTTTTTATGCTTTTAAAAACCCTGAAGTATCATGCCCCACATGCAAATCTGTCTGGGGTTTTGGTGTCTCCATTTCCTGCCCATGGACTTAGTCCAAAATTTTGCCACTGTACCCACGTGCCAGTTCTTTCACCTCCACAATCCTATCACCCAGACCCCCAATCTGGGCTCTCTTGCCCCAAACCCAGAAGACGACAGACAGGTGTGGTTGCCAGCCTTCAAGCTGGCCCCCAAGGATTCTCACTTCCTAATGTTTAGGAGGCCATCCCCCCCCACACTGACTTGAGCTGATCAGTGAGGAACTTCCAAAGCTAGATCATAAAAATCCTATAGTTCTATCTTGCTCTCTCTCAATTAAATTGCTATAATGGTGGCCAGGCATTCTCTGTGGCTCAGTGGTAAAGAACCCGCTGGGGGAGATGCAGGAAACGTGGGTTCAACCCCTGGGTCAGGAAGATCCCCTGGAGTAGGAAATGGCAACCCACTCCAGTATTCTTGCCTGGGAAATCCCATGGACAGAGGAGCCTGGTGGGCTACAGTCCTTGCGGTCACAAAAAGTGAGACATGACTTAGCAACTGAGCAAGGGTGGCCAGCTGCCTTGTGCAAAGAAGACTCTGCACAGCTCTCTGGAGAGGTCCTCAAGGGGAGGGAACGAGTGAGATCTGCCACCAGGCAGCACTAACCTGCAAGGTGTGTGGGTGAGTGAGACACCGCAGAAGAGGTCCCTCCCACCCTTGTCAAATTCAGCTAACTGCAGTCCCTGCCAGCATCCTGGCTGTAGTCTCATGAGACCTCAGCCAGAACCATCAGGTAAGCTGCCCCCAATTCCTGGCCCACAGAAACTATGTGAGAGAATAAATGTAGGATTTGGCTTTAAGCTGCTAAGTGTTTAGGATAATTTATCAGTCAACAGTATATCAGTAATACAGAAAGTATATCCCTTTTTGACATATGAAATAATACCCAAGTGTGAGCAGTTAAGAGTCTTGCCCAAAGTCACATGGAGCAAGAGAACAAGTCTGGATTAAACCCAGGTCTGTCTGATGGCGAAGCTCAACACAACTCCCTGCAAATGGTGACACTTCAGTTTTAGTGACTGTCTAGGGAAGGACTAGGGCTAGACATTCTTAATTCCCTGCAAGGATGACGGAAACTGTGAAGAGAAAAAGGACAGGCAGGCTGAGGAGGGCAGAGGGAGAAAACCTCACTCACGTTGAGTTGACTTTGCTTTTGGCACTAAGTAGAAGATTTCTTTGGTGGCTCACGTGTTCCTCCTCCAGAGAATAACTGGCAGTGTGGGGGCAACACAAATAATCTAAGATCACAAAATCTAATGGAAATAATGGGGAGAGGGGGCTGGCAGTGAAGGGGTTAAGGAAATTAAGATTTATTGAACATCTATTTGCCAGTTTTCACACCTCATTCAATCTTCCAAAAGTCCAGTGAGTCAAGGATTTTTATTCCTCTTTATAACAAGGAAATTATGTTCATAATATTCATTAAGTGGTTTAATCTCATGACTTTATATTCTAAATCCTGGGCTCTTCCCAGCATTCTAGTCTGTCTCTTGGGCATACTGAGTAGTAGAATTAGGTTTTGTGCAACAAAACTGGTTCTTCCATTGCTGGTTCTATGTTACACATAACCACATACTGAACTGCAAATAAAATGAAATGCAAATAAAACCTACTCATCCTACATTATAAACCATAATTTCTGACACTGAAAGAAACCAAACTCTGATACTTTCTGATACTGAAAGAAACCATCACTGAACCTCAAAATAAAACTGACTGAAGCACTAAGAAAAGAGAAAACAGTGAATACACATTTACTTACCAAGGGGACTGGCACTCTCTGATCAGGTGCTACAGAAGAATCTGATTTATACTGGTGTATTAAGCTGGTACCCAGTTCTTCCAGAAGCTGCCAAGATAAAAGAAACAGATTATCAGAGATGAATATTAGAACCATGGAGGTAAAAAGCAACTTCAATTTACAGATTACCTCAAATCAAGGGGAAAAATAATTTCCAATTGCTTTTCTTTCTTTCCTTAGCAACTCCTATCTCAGAGGCATTCTCAATAGGAGCAAAATCACCAGGTATATTTCGTTAATTTATTACCAAATCAATTTCTTGGGTTTATATGTAGAGCTGAAAATAGAAGAATGTATCACTTCCCTATCTGAAACATCCTAAAGAAACTCAGACCTCATGGACATGCGGCAGAGGAAAGAATCTAAAAGGAGGAAAAGAAAAAAGCACATGGCTTTTGATGAAAATTACCTTTGCTCCATGAAGCTGGACAGACGGATCTGCCTCCCCCAGGCACTTGCAAATCACCTCTCCAAGCTCCATCAAGTAGACTTGTGTCATCGAAAAGTAGCCCCTTGCCAGATGAGCCAACACCTGCAGAGAAAACCGGATTGACCCCGAGAATGGAATGCAGGACTGCAAGATCCAGAAGTGTTCCAGTATTTCAGAAATCACTCACACTCAACAAGGGGCTTAAACCTCATGTTGAATAAAACGAAAAACAACCATAATCTTTATTTTATGACTAAAATCAACTAAGCGTTATCATATAATTTTATGGTGCTTTATAATCTACAAAATGTGTTTAAGATTATCATTCTTGTCTCACTTAAGCCTGGGAACAATTTTTCAAAGGAGGTATTAACTAAAAATTCTAGCTGAAGAAACTATGACTGAAAAAGTTTAAGAGGTTAAACTGTTGTGCATCAGTCGCTCAGTTGTGTCCAACTCTTTGTGATCCCATGGACTGTAGCCCATCAGACTCCTCTGTCCATGGAATTCTCCAGGCAAGAATACTGGAGCAGTTGCCATTCCCTTCTCCAGGGGATCTTACTGACCCAGAGATCGAACCCAGGTCTCCCGCACTGCAGGCAGATTCTTTACCAACTGAGCCACCAGGGAAGCCCTAAGAGTTTAAAGGACATGTGTAATATCAATCAGATAATTAGCAGCAGACCCCAAGACCAAACCTGTGTCTTAGGTCGTACCTGAATACAGAAAAAAACAAATACTTTAATCTAGGGTGGTTCTCTTCCTTTGAAGGATCAAATATTTTGCTGTCTCTAAGCAGATATAAGACCAAAGAGAAGTAAACATTTAATTTTAAGATACAGATATCAAAGATTAACTCCATAATTTCTTTCAGAATTATCATATAATCTATAACACCTACTGGCCATATAATACCTGAGATGACTAAAATGGCTTGCAACAAAAATGGATGAATCTGACATTTTACAACCAAGCCCCTCCACCTATCCACCCCAAGACAACAAAGCATTCACACCTAAAATGTGAATTGATGCACAACTCCCACTAATACCAATGACACATGGCTTGATTTTACATTATTTTCACAGACTTACTCCTCATGAAGTAATCACCCTGTGAAGAAAGAATGTGTGTGTGTGTGCACGTGTGTGCTAGGTCACTTTAGTTGTGTCTGACTCTTTGTGACCAGCTCCTCTGTCCAAGGGATTCTCCAAGTGAGAATGCTAGAGTGGGTTGCCATGCCCTCCTCCAGGGAATCTTCCCAACCCAGGGATCAAACCTGTATCTCCGTGACTCCTGCAGTGCAGGTAGATTCATTACTGCTGAGCCACCAGGTAAGCCCTGTGAAGAAAGAATGATTACTTCCATTTCAGATAAGAGGAAGTGAAACCTCCTACCTGCAAGGCCTCCAACCGCATGGGGAATGGCTCATAGATGCTTCCTCCTGCAGAACCAGCATCGCTACCTGAACAGGAATCCTCCCTGGGCAGAACAACAATGGAAATGCAAAGTCGAATGAGCCAGCAGGGCTCTGAAGACAACTTTGGTGAGCTAATTGCTCCTTCTTCTACAAAGGGTCCTGAAGGGGCCTTCTTCCACCATTCAGGAGGACTGAGGTGAGGAGTGGCTGAGCTGCTGCTGCTGAGTCCGGAAGAACAGGGCTGTTGTAGAAGTAGCTGGACTTCAGGTAAAGGTGCGTGAGTGGACACTATGGCTCCCAACAGTGTGAGACTTGACACACGAACATTAACATCTGTCAAAAAGAACAGTAAGAACCTCATCATGGGAACGGTGACCATAGAGCTCATAATTATCCCTGCAGGCAATTAAGAATTATGACTTTCTTGTTTAACCTGAATCTAATTAAACCTCTAGACAGAACTTCCAGTTTACAGGAAACACATGTATAAGTTAAACAACATCAAAAGGAAAATACCCCATAACTTGAGGGTGAGACATACTATAAAGACAACTGGTAGGACTTCCCTGGTGTTCCACTGGTTAAGAATCCCCCTTCCAATGTAGGGGACACGGGTTAGATCCCTGGTTGGGGAACTAAGATCCCATGTGACTCGAGCAACTAGGGAGATGCCCCTGCACAAACACGAAGACCAAGTGCAGCGACCCCCAAAAAAAGACAACTGGCTCAGACCCTTTGAATATCAATCATGAAAGACAGAAAAAGAGTGGCGGTCCACTGTAGAGTCCAAAAGGCTAAAGTGAGGGGACAGGACAAGATGGCACAGTAGGAAGATGCTAGGCTCTCCTCTCATAGAGAGGAAAATTACAGTCATGTAAAGCCACCATCTCGGAGAATGACCTGATGACCAGCAGGAAAAATTTTCCACAACTTTTTTTTTTTTTTTTTTAAAGCCATATTGAGACAAGTAGGAGGGGCAGAGACATGGTCTGGGAGGGACCTACACCTCCTGAGTGCTACAAACCATAGGCAGGAGGGATTTCACAGCCTTAGAGGTCCTCCTGAGGAATGAGGGTTCTAAACCCAATGTTGGGCTCCCCAGCCCAGGGGACCTGCACCAGGAAGATGATTCCCCCATAAAGCCTGGCTTTGAAAACCAGTGGGGCCTACACCTGAGAGAGAGAGTCGGAGGGCTGTAGAGAATTGTGAATCCACTCCAAAAGGCTGTGCACAAAAACTCACTGGCTCCAGGTTACGGCACACAGACAGCAGTTTGAAAAGAAGCTGATCAAAGAAGGAGATTCATGTGCCTGAGGGTTACTGAGAAGCCAGTGAGTGCCACTTTAAAAAAAATTTTTTTTTCTTCCTCTCTCTCGCTCGCTCTCCTTAGTCAGCCAAGCACTGGCAGGTACCAGTTCTGGCTCTCGCCATATAATTTACTAGCATGCATCTGTGGATCCCACCTAACACATGCTAATCTAATTCAGTTTCCAGTTACAGCCAGCTGCACTGGGAGCCAACCCCATACACTAACACACCTGCAGAAAGTGTGGCTCAGGAACAACAGAAGGGCAGCTGCCACTCACACAGGGGACACTCCTGGAGCACTTGGCTCTAGTGCCTGGGGGAACCACACTACTGGGCCTCAGAGTTTACTTCTACACTTAGCCACTCTATCTAGAACAGGAGATGCAGCTGATCTACCTGATACATACAAACAAACAGAGGGTTAGGCAAAATAGGACAAGTCTCAATAAATTTAATATGACTGAAATCATATCAAGCATCTTTTCAGACTAAAATCCTATGAGATAAGAAATTAGCTACTAGAAAAACACACAAACAAGTGAAGTATAAACAACATGCCACTAAACAACCAATAGGTCACTGAAAAAAATCAAAAAGGGATACCTTGAGACAAATGAAGATGGAAACACAGTGTTTCAAAATCTACTGCATAAAGCAAAGGCTGTTCTAAAAGAGAAGTTCATAGCAATACAGGCCTACCTCAGAAAGTAAGAAAAATCTCAAACAAACCATTTGAGTTCCTTTAGGAACTAAAAAAAGAAAAACAAAACTCAAAGGGAAAATAAAGATCAGAGTAGAAATAAATAAAATGATACACACACACACACATACACAAAACAACAGAAAAGATCAATGAAACCAAAAACTGGTTCTCAAAAAGATAAACAAAATTGAAAAACCTTTAGCCAGACTCATCAAGAAAAATAGAGAGGGCCCAAATCAATAAAAGGGCCCAAACTGCAGAGTCGGACATGACTGAGTGACTGAACTGAAATCAATAAAATCAGAAATGAAAGAGAAGATACAACCATCACCACAAAAGATCATAAGAGATCGCTATAACAGTTGTATGCCAACAAATTGGACAACCAAGAAGAAATGGATAAATTTCTAAAAACATGCAATGACCAATTACTAGTAATGAAATCAAATCATTGATCAAAAAATTCCCCCCAAAACAAAAGCCCAGGACCAGATGGCTTCAAGGGTGAGGTAAATTCTACCAAAGATTTAAAGAAGACTTAATACCAATCCTTCTCAAGGAAGGAATGCTTCCACATTCACTGTATCAGGCCAACATTACCCTGCTAGCAAAACGAGGTTTAATATTCCACTTCTTTCCAAAAAGAGGAAGATGTCTATCTGTCTATACATTTTTCTATTTATATCTAAAGACTATGAATTATTATATACCAGAACAGAAGAGAAGAAATGAAGTCAAAGTCACTCAGTTGTATCCGACTCTTTGAGACCCCCATGGACTATACAGTCCATGGAATTTTCCAGGCCAGAATACTGAAAAAGGTAGCCTTTCCCTTCTCCAGGGGATCTTCCCAACCCAGGGATCGAACCCAGGTCTCCCACATTGCAGGCAGATTCTTTACCAGCTGAGCCACGAGGGAAGCCCCACTAGAGCAGAACCCCTAGGATTTGCTCAGTCTTAATTCTAAAGGGATACTCCAGTCACTGCACTGATGCATTGAAAAGGCATTGACCTTTACAGCTGATTCTCCAAGTTACTTCTTTTCAGTGGTGCCGACGGGGGCTTCAGGGATCAAAAGTAGGGTTCTGGTGATAGCTGGTTCCCCTCAAAGTTTGAGGATAATAAATAGAGTTATCTTAGTGTTATAAAAGTGTTCTGAATATTTTAAACTAGTAATCTAGATTTTATTGATATAAAGAAGCAATCAATTTCAAACTACCACCAACCTTTGTGGCGGATATAAGGCTTTATCTGGTTCCAGACTTTGGTCAGCAGGCTCAGTTTCAGACGGTTATAAGGTGAATTTGACACCAAGTTTGCAAGACACTACAAAACACAAAGAGTAGCTCATTAATGGACCTGATTATGTCACAGCACAGAGACGAAATTTAAAGCAATTTAATTAAAAAACAAAAGTCTTTACATTCATTTGGAAGTCAGTCTTTTTTTTCTTTTTCTTTTTTAAAGGGAAAAGGGCACTTGATACAACTTAAAGGAATTGTCTTAGTAAATCATTTATTTGGACATACAAAGAGTGTAGCAGACAAGTAGGAAGAACATACTTCCAATCAGGTTATCTTTAATAAAATTACTTATATTCCCAAGTCAATTTATTTGTGGGCAATATAAACATTACACAAAACTGAAATAGAGAAACTGCCTCTGCCAACTCACTGATATCTTGGCACATTTACCTTAATTATCTGAGTGAGGGTCTGTGAGGATGATTCCGCCACCAAAGCTAACAAAAGACATCTGTGCAACTCTTTAATGCTGGAAGCGATCATTACAGAAAAGGGAGTGAAAGCCCTTTTGTGGTCACTGGTATCTTCAGCAATGGAAAGAAACTGCTTTGAGCCTTCCAAGATGGCAGATAAAACTTGCAGGGCACAGGCACGTGTCTGAAATTTCAGGAGGATTCACATCAGTGAGTTAAAAATCAGGAGTCAAATCCCCTTCTTCCTATATATACTTTTCATTTTCAAAGTATTTAGATCAGTTTAATTAGACAAATAAAGGCAAGGCAATTTCTATCAGGTCCTAAAAGTAGCTGTGGACTAAGGCCCTTGCACTCTCATTCCCTACTCTCACATAAAAAAAAAACCAAAGAACTTTAAATCACATTGCTGTTAGGTTTTCTTACTGTAGGGAATAAGTCTAAGCTATACCATAGTATCAAAACCTGAAATCACGAGCATGAAAATAACTTAAGGACGAGAAGCCTAATTTAGTCAAGCATAAAGCCAACGGACAAGAGATGGGTGGGAAAAGATAGACCCATCAACGATCTGTTTCATATCAAAGTTCCTGAGGACGTTCTGCTTTACATTCTATCCTAAAGCATCCATGAGCGCTCAATGTTAATTAAATAGGATATTTGGAACTCCATGCATACTCAGCTTGGCAGACACCATTAGTGACCAACTTTCAGAAATATTCGTAGGTACAGAAAATAACACTACCAGCAATAAAAATCTTTGATACTCAAAGAAATACTATTAAATATAACCTTATGAATGGAAAGGAAAATACGTGCACCTGTCAGTGGACTGCAGTTATCTGTCAAGGATATAGTGCCTTTGCATTAAGATTTTCTTTATAAGGTTAATTACTTTTAATTGGTACTCTGACGATTCTGCAGTATTAAAAATCAGACAGGAAAAAATAAATGGAAAGAAAGCCAAATTCAACCAAAATGGAATGCAGGTGATAAATGCAGGACTACTAATGAAATAGTACTATACCCTCTTTGGCCAGCTCACCCCAAAATGCCAATTAAAAAGACTTTTAAAACGAAAGGAATCAACATTATAACTTTAGGATCTAATCTAAATGTTTACTCAATAAGAAGCACATCGGAGTTTGGTGTGAAAAGGGTTTTCCATAAAATCTTCAACTATGTTATCTCCAAATTGCTGCTGTTGTTTAGGAGTTAAGTCGAAATAAATCATTTCTACGTGCCTTTTACAGAGTAGAATCATACACAAAAACCAAAGTTTTATTGCTGTAAGAACAAATTTATGTCTTTGGAATTAAGCATAATCACTTAAGAACGTTAGGAAGCTGACAGTGTATGAGGACAGTGATGCGTGGGTGTGTGTGTGTGTAGGGGGGGAGAGAGAGAGGGCAATCTTAAAGCACAAGTCAGCTGACCCAAGAACTTAGATAAGGGGCTACCAAAATTTTTCTGTAAAGGGCCAGTAGTACTAATTTTATATTCTAGAGTTTGCACACCACAGAGTCTTTGTTGCAACCACTCAACTCTGCTATGGCAGCACAGACACTGTATAAATAAATAAATGTGGCTACTTTCAAATAAAATTTTTCTTTTAGACAGTGAAACCTAAATTTCATACAATTTTTGCATGTCACAAAATACTCTTTTTATTAAAAAAAAATTAAAACATTAAAAACCACTTAGCTCATAGATCATACAAAATCTGGTAGTGAGCCAGATTCAGCCCATTGGCCATAGTCTGCTAACCCTCTGATTACACGATTGGCTGGTCTTAACCGAAAAAGGTAGATGTTACGCTAAAGAAACTGCCATTTCTTTAAAATGTAATTAAAATCTACAATTTCAAGAGCTCGCCAACCAAACAAAATTAAAAGCCAAGCTGTAAAAAGAAACTAATACTCAAAATAAAAAGTTTTCAGCTCAATTAACTTTGCTTCCTAAGTGGGAAAAAGCATTCGTACCTATGGCAGATGAAAACAAAAGAATGTCAGTGAGGGGCTTCCCTGGTGGCTCAGTGGTAAAGAACCCACCTGCCGACGCGGGAGACACCGTTTGGTCCACATCCTGGTCCCGTCTGATCCCACAGGCCTGTGCAGAGCAACTAAGCCTGTGCACCACATTGTCGAGCCTACACCCTAGAGACCATGCTCTGCAACAAGAGATGCCACCTGCGCACCGCATCTAGAGAACAGCCCCCATTCACTGCAACTAGAGAAAAGTCCACAAAGCAAAGAAGACCCAGTACAGCCAAAGTAAATAAATAAAATTAAACATTAAAAAATTTCTCAGTATGTCAGTGACAACTGTGCTTCCAACTGAATCTACCACAGGTTTCTATAAGAGCTGCCATGAACCCCAAACCATCATCAGTGTGCACGTCAAGGAGAAGGTCTGACACTACTGCCCTGTCATGCTTCATTCTGGCTGAGAGAAACTTCAGTCTATGCTCTCCAACTCCATACTCCACAAGCACCTGAGAAAATGACCACTCAGCTTTTACACATGGCTGCACCTTTAAACCTCGCTCGGATCAATCCAGAATGCTATTCCATTCCAATGACATGAACTAAGTACTTTTAATGTTCACACATAACTTTCTAGCAGTCTTTCTAAAAAGGCTCTCTCACTGATAAAACACTTTTTACTATCATTAAACATTTCAAAAATAAAAAAGATACAAGTATCATGAAAATTATGTCAACCTACTTTCTTCTCCACATTCTCAACTATTTACTGCAGTTCCCTTCAGCTGGAGGGTCTTCAAAAATACATATATATATTTTTTTCACCTTTTAAGCAGTTTTCTTTCCAATTACTAGAATGGCCTCATTAGTTATTTATTTGCCGCCATCATTTTCCATTTTCCTCCCAGGTTCTCATTTGTTAACTGAAAACATTTTTACCAGTTTAACTATTTAGTATATACAGTCTTTGAAATTACCCTATAAAACATTTTTTGTGTTCATAATTGAGGCTAGTTTATTTTTCTTCACCCTATAAAAAATGTCGAAGGGTCATTTAGAAGTTTTCTTATATAGTAATTAGTTATTCACGGAGATGATCAAAGGGAGTTCCAATGTATTATGAATTGCTAGCCCTCCTTGCTTTTAAGGGAAAAATTCTAAAAACAGAAAAGAAATAATACTATTGACCTCATTAAAACTATTTACTTTGAAAAGGTAGGTTGGTTACCTGAGGACATGAGATGCCATTCAGCATGACTTTTTAATGTTCATTATCGTAAGTGGAATCTAAACAGCAGACTACTTTCCTTCTTCGGGTAAAAAGCTAACTTCCAGAGAAGAGTTAACATATCCAAGAAGAGGCAAATATATGATCAGCCACAGCTATCTTGCTGTAGCTATCCATGACTGCCAAGTTATTTTTTCTTCTTTTTTAAAAACAAGTTTTTCTCAGTAAACTATGTATTACTATTTATTACATATGATTTGAAAAATACAGAAAAGTTGGAAGAAAAAAAACCACATTGGGATCATAAAATTCTCCATCCAATACTTTCATAAAACATCATCCACATTCCCCAGCCTTACATATCTTTCATAACCACTATATATCATGATATTCTAGTGAGTATTTAAGCCATTTTGAATTTCTTTTCTATTGTAAACACCATGGCAACATTTTCATAAAAGAAACGGAAGCACAGCTGCTTCAGTGCAGTTTGGAGAGGACACTGAAGCAGTAACTCAATGTGCTCATGCTTCAAGCCAGCCCTGGGGCAGGAGACCTCAGCGTGGCCTCCCTCAACCTGACAGTCACGTAAGCCCTATCCTCCTATCCCCCTGCCCATCGAGTGATTCTCAAGTCAGGACTCAGGTCAGTATTAGTAAGAGCCTTGTTCTGATATGATCAGATGGGGCAGAGGGAACAACAAAGACTTGTGAAGTCTTCCTACTTGTAACACTTAGAATTTAAAGGCTCTTACCTTTGGAGAAGGATCTTTTAACGTAAGAGTCATCAGGGACACAGACTGTGGGCTTCCAAGCTCTGGTGTATCAGGAACAAAGGCTGACCAGTAGCCATACAGAACTTTTTTTTCTATTGACTTTATAGTAGAAAGAAAACACGCTAATGCTCCTTGGCGAACTTTGGCTTGGTAAGACCTTTAACAACCAAAAGAAGGAGGAAAAAAGTCTTTCAATTGCTTTTAAAAACATGAGCATGAAATGCTATTTTTTACAGGCAACTCAAATGATACAGTGAGAAATTCAGCATTCCACGTAAGTCTGAAAGATGCCAACATATTTTGTAAGTTATTTCAAAATGTGATCAAAACATGTTAAAGCAATTTGTTTACATAACAAGTTAATAAGGTCGATAATTAAAAAAAAAAAAAAACTACTAGCTAGAGAATAAGAGGGCAACATTTTGATATTATGAAATTAGTATACCTTATGAGATACTGCAGAGTACCCATTCATCCAACAGGCAGGTACTGAGAATACTTAAGTATGTGCCAGGCACTGTACTGAGGCTGGCAGGCATAAACAAAGCTCCTGCCCTTGACAAGCGTATTATGGCAAAGAAAGACAATTAAAGAGACTACGGCACAGTAATCAGAGATGAGTCACATAAGGGAGTGACTGGACTAGGGAGTCAGAAAAGGCTTCTTAGAGCGTGTCTGTTGAGCTCACATAGAAGATGAGTAGTGGTTAACAAGGCAAGAGGCAAAACAAGTAAAAGAAAGAATAAACCCAGGCAGAGGAACCACATGGACAAAGGCAGAGGAGAGAACAATGCAAACTGCAGAGTAATGCAAAATCCCACATAAATGAGAATCTTCAAGTTACATCACATGTGACAGACTTTAAAGTAAGGTTATGAGCTTACATACTCAACTCAGAATATAAAGCATAAAAATATAACAAAATACTACTACCTCACTTTACTCTGCATGCCTCCTTCAGCATCAGAATAGTCTGACTCACTACTGCTGACCCTCTTCCAACTGGAAGAGCTGAAGGGTGAAGAGACTCGGTCTTTTCCTGCAGCTCCACTTCCAGCTAACGGCAAACTCTGAGCACCCGGGGAGGAGGGGCACTGAGTGTCCCCTCTGTGCAGGTTCAGTCTGCCTGGGCCAGAGACTGGGGCTACTTCTCTTTCACCACTGGACTCCTCCTCCTCCTCCTTCTCTCCTTGCTGGATTTTCTTCACTTTTACTTTTGATTTTTTCTTTTTATTCTGATTTTAGGAGCAAATGAAAACATACACATGATAGCTATTGGTAACTTCTCATTTGATAATTACTAAGTATGTCCCCAACATGTAGTATGGATAAAGAAGAGGAGAAGAGAAAAAAGTGGCACTTACTCAACACTCTCTGCATCAGGCACTACGCTAAGTGCTGACATACACCTTACTGGACTATAAGAAACAAGGTATGAAATACATGGGACAGAGCAAAATGTGTCACCTGGATTTAAATTCTATCTCTGTGACCCTGGGCAAATCATTTAGCCTTGCTGAGCTTGCCTGTCCTCATCTGTTTAAGTACGGGTTAATGCCACCTTCCTTGCATGGCTGTGAAAGCATTCAGGCTTCTCAATAGAGGTTCTGCAAAAGATTGAGGTCTACAGAAAACAACCTGGGTGACTATCTTCTCAGTTCTCCCAAATAGGATACACGGCTAGTACCACTCTAGATGCCTAAGAGAGACATGACTGCATTACATACAATCCATGTTTTAGGGCATTGGGGCTTTGTAAATACAATGTAAACGCCAATTTCTTCCTTTCTTCTACCTCCTTCTTTCAGACATCCAAAGATCTTTGGAATCTGTGCCTTCCTCTGCATGCTCAAGGTCCCTAACCTCATCACTTCTACCTTGGATTATTACTGCGGCTCCAGACTTCTCACCCTTTTTACTTGCTACCACAGCGATTTTTCTGAAATGCAAATCTGATCATATCACTCCCCTATATAAGATTCTTCATTTCCACCACCTCTAAGATAAAAGCCCGACCTCCTCAGCACACGGTTGTAACACCCTTATGATTTGGCCTCTGCTACATACTTGCCCCACCTTCCCCTCTGCACACCTGACACTCTAGCCCACTGGTTAATAAATAGGCTGCATGAATTCACATTCCCCATGGTTGTGTACCCATTGCTTTCTCGGAAAAAACACTCTCCTTCCTTCTCTGTACTCATTCCTGAGGCTCAGGTGAGCCACTATGTCTTTTAAAAAAGCACTCCTTACTCGTCTATTGGTTGCCCTGAATGTGCCCCTAGAATACCCTGTGATATTCTGATAAAAGAAATCGTAAGACTACAATATGGTTGTTTATCCACCTTCACCTTCTCCCTCAAATTCCTAAAATCAGCGTCAAAGTTCCTAATGCTTAGCACAATGTCTGGGATGTAACAGGTGCTCAGGTAATGTTGAGTAAGTCAATGAGTGAAATAATTTCTAATTATAAGCATTTCTCAGGTATTATACTTTCAGGTGCCACACCTAGGCCGTGTATCTGTATGGTTCTCCAACAGAAACATGAGGGAGATGGCAGCTGTCTGGAAAGACCCAGAAATCTGACAGTGGCAATAGAGGCCTATGTTTTCCAGCCAGCCTTTTAGAGAAAATGTCTGCTGAGCCGTGGCCCTGAGCATTTGAGGGATGAGGATGACTGGCTATGGGTATAAAGTGAATGCCCATTTTTATAGCTGTTATACTGCCTGAACCACTTAGAAGTATTAAGATGCTCTAATTGGTATTTTTAGCCATCTGATGAATTTAAACTTACTATGCTAAAAATCCTAAGCCGAAATAAAATTCAAGGTGAGCCTTGGCACAGCAGTGATGCAAATCATAGAAAACACATAGAGCAAGCAATTAAAAACAATCCATGGCTTAAATCTAAATAGACGTCAGTGTACCACAGCCGGGCGAGAAGTGCTGGACTCTGACTGCTGTGGCTGGACGGGCGGTCGTCCATCGTACTGAGGAAGCGGAGTGGGGTACAACACAGTGGGCATCTCTAAGTTTAGTCCAGGGAGTCCATGGAACATGGATTTCTAATAATGAGTAAGGAGACATACACATAAAATGAATCATCAAACAAGGTTATTCACCATATTCTGAATCACACAGATGAACAGACTGATGTTTGAAAGCTTTACAAAGAAAACTAAAATGGGATAGAAAATAGATACCCTGAAAGTTTAGAGCTTAAAGAGGAGTTTAATCTCATCTAGTCCAGAGAGATCTGGTTTGGCTAGGTTTAACTTTAAATTTTATTTATTTACTTATTACTTTTGCTTATTAATTTAAAAAATTTATCCAATCAGTTTTACCTAATTTTTTTTAACCCATCTCTCATATCCATATCCAAATCTAGCTCTCTATGTATTTGGAAGCAGGGAAGATGGCACAGGAAAAAAATCAAAATTTCAGTCATGATAAAGCTAAGTTATCTTACGTGGCTTTGATCTAAGACCACCACAAAGTTCTTACTATTTCCCAGTTGAAATGAAGACAGCTGGATCATCAGATATGCTGACCTGACTTTCCCACTGACTGGCAGGCTCAGAAGCCAAAGGATGACAGCCTAATGATACAAGTCTTTTTTGGCAGCACCTCACAGCATGTGGGTTCTTAGTTTCCTGGCCAGGAATGGAATTCGTGCCACCCTACATTGGAAGTGTGGAGTCGTAACTGCTCTACTGCCAGGGAAGTCCCCCTAATTATACACATCTTGACTGGCCTGCCTAATATATGGGAGCTAAAGGCAAGGAGAATATCTGGTTCTTCTTCCAAGTCCAAACAGATTCAAGATAATCTAAAATAATCTACAGATCACACCTCATTCACTATTTCTGATAAAATTTTAGAATTTTGATAAATCTACTAAAGCAAGATTTATTCTTTTCAGTTCTTAACTTTAAATATGTTTGAATATGAACATTTTATTCTTCTCTCTTAAAATATGATATTCTAAAGCTAGCCTTGGAGTAAAGAGGTCAGGCGGTCCTTATGCCTGAGGTGTCAACAGGAAAGACACTAACCACAGTGAGGACTTGGGGTTTAAAGAGGCAATGCTTTACCTTCAGCACAGCTAGAAGAGCTCCCAGTTCATCAGTCTGTGTCAGTTTCATCTTCCCACCATTTAGGAGAGACTGTATACCTTTTAAGGCATTTTGTAACAACTGGGGGGGAAAGGAGAAAAAGTTAAAAAAGTAAATGAAATTTGGTTGTCCAGGGATCAACTTTCTAGCACTTTGTAGTATGGAAAAGAAAAGGTCTTTAGACGATTAAAATAAAAAAAAAAAACCTTTAGATGTGGGAGGAGGAGAGAAAAGCCAAGATGAGGATCCAGAGAAGAGAGCTGATGATCAACTACCAATTATTTTCTAGAAGAACAGAGTGCTTTTATTGAGTACGAGCGGTCTTTTCGTACATGTTCCTAAGCCAGCATATACTAATGGTGAGCAAGGAAAAAAAAAGATGTTTAGTGGGAAGAATATGATAGGAATAAAAATGTGGCAGCAGAGATCAGAAACAGGAAATCTCTTTTATCGTGTGGTAACCACAGGAGCTCTTTTATCTTATTTTTTTTTACAGCAGCTTTTAAAAGCAAAGGAATGCATGTGGGAACAGGATTCTGGAGGGCAATTCTGATCAGGATTAACTTTTTGGCCAGTAATCTCATTTATAGGATTCTGTACTTAAGAAAAACTCCCTACAGGGAGAGGATATGAACTGTAGCCTTGTTTAAAGTAGTAAAAATGCTGAAAGAAACTTTCATTTCCATCAGTTATGACAATGATTATTTAAGAAGTTACCCCTCTGCTACATATGAAACTTAACAATAACAGCATTTTAAATGTTTTTAGATCATATACACCTCATAAGACCTCTACAAGGTAGTTATAACCTTTGTCTCATTCCAGAGATGAAGAACCCATAGGCTCAAGATCCTGCCAAGGTCTAGCCATAGCAGTTGCAAAGCATGAAGTACAGGAACAGGTACTAAAAAGATGTTCAAGATATGTTAACTTTAAAAAGGAGAGTTGAAAAACAGCACACTAAATATGATCCCATTTAAAAATTTAAAATATGCTCATTTTTTAGAAATATAGAAAAAAAACCTGGGGGCATGGAGAATAAATTGCTCCCAGTAGTTTTATCTAAGCAGATTTTATATAAGAAATTTTCACCATCTTTGATCTATAGTTCTTGAAAAGTGTTACTGAATTTAAATCATGTTAATAAACTATCATCTTTGCATCAGATTTTTTTAAAAAGAAATAAAATATTGCAGATACTGTTGAAATCCACCCGTTTCCCTTCCATCTAAAAGACAGTCACTAGTCTGAAACTGTACAGCTTTTAAAGTCAGGAGTGGAAAAGTAGTTTTAAGAACTTAGAATCACAAAACAAAAAACAATGGCAAAACAAAACAAATAAAAACAATTTCTTGTGATCTAAATCTGAAAGATGCTTTCAGTCTTTTCAGATTATAAACATTCCCCTTATGCATGTATCTCTAGACAAAACTAATACAGCAACCAAATTAAACTCTTAATAGCAGCCTTCATTCCACTGCTGCTTCTAGACACATCAGTAACTGTCGTAAGATTAAAGGTAGTCTCACCCACCATGCAGAATGTGATGTCATCCATGTCAGATGATTTTGGAGACTGTAAAGTGGTCAAGAAAACTTGGAAGCAGATATTTTGGTAGGGCTCCTCCAAGTACGGCTGTCCGGGCACACTAAAACACATACAGAGAAAACAACTCAAAATGCAGTTGCCTTTGCACTAGGGCTTGCGAAAGAGTAACAGTAACAGTACCACTGACTAATGGAATTGGGATATATCCTGAATCAAACTGTATCACAGAAGATTATGCACTTTGGTTAACTACTGCTGTGGACAGGCACAAGGCTGGAATGAACAGGAAGAAGAATGATTTCCACAGGGAAAAGTTACAGAAGTTTGTAGTGAAACAAGTATGTAGAAAGAGAAATTTTTTTTATTCTGCTTTCAGTTCTTAAAGGGAAATAATACAGATGTCCAGCTAGAATCATCTACTGCCTCCTGAGCCACTGGACAGTCATACAGCAATGTGGAGACAAGATATTACACATCAGTTCAAGCTTGGGTCGCTCACTTTCTATTGCATGAATCCAGAACTGGGCAGCTGGTATTGGTTCTATTTTCTTTGAATAAATTGGCCAAGACAGACATATCTCACAAAAGCTTAAATTTGTATGATATATCCTTCTAAAAGACTTAATACGGTTACAATTTATACCAACGGAAAAACAAAACCTCGACACATTGCACATATTATCATTTTCACCATATTTTAGAAATAAGGCCCTAGTCTATTTTTTCCTTTACGTCCTTATGAGCTTTCTTTACAAGCAATGTTAAAATTAAAAATAAGCAACAAAAGATGATCTTATGAGCAAGAGCATGAAAAATGCAACATAGATTATTTTTCTAAGTTGGCTCTGGCTTCATACAGATTGAACCACCTAAAAAGGGCCCATGAGAGGCACTATCTTATCACAGCTTGGGAAATCTGATTGAATACACATACCTGAGACATAAGTTTGCCATACAATGCACTGCAGCTCTCCTAACTTCAGGGTCCGACTGAGCCAAGTCACTCAACTTCATCAAGAGTCCACTCTTGCCAAGCAAGTCTGGAAGGTACTGAAACAAAATCATAGCCAATGTTGGCCGAAGAAAAGCTGCTAGGAAGATATTATTTTTTAAACAGATTTCATTTTTTTTCCAACTAAAGGAAATTTAAGTACCAAAAGACTAGTTGCTAGGTAAATCCTTCACAGAAGCATACAAAAATATGCCAAAAAACATCAGTAAGGCTCAGTACTCTCAGCCAAGGCTGCTACTAAAGCTCTTTTGTCTTGGCTTGGCTGAATAGATGAAAGGTAATGATAATAACAACTGATATGTACCAAGTCCCAAGCACTTTAAAAGTGAGACTTCACCCTCAGAGGAACTATTTCACACATGAGGAAACAAGGCTCAGAGTGACTTTGTAAGGGTTACACAAGGTTACACATTTAAGTAGTGGCAGGAGAGAAATCTGCAAACATGCCTGTGGGTTTAGAGCCTGCACTCCCAACCTTTCAAAGAAAAAAGAGAGAACACAATTTACCTTTTGACACTTTGAGCCATTGCAGTAAACCAGGGCTGACAGAGCTTGGAGAATCTGCATGTGTGTCCAGGAACTGCACTGCTGAATAGCAGAAATAGTATATGCCAACAGAAAATCCAGGTTCTGCTCGTCAACAATCACCTATCCAGAGGAAAAAATATATATGATCTAACTTCTAAAAAGATATTCCTTTTCAGACATGAATGCTCACCTGAATCAAGCTGTGTAAGAGAGCGAGCATGCGTGTGTTCATATTTTTTTTTTGTCAAAAAGATTAGCTTTAGAGACCTTGCAAGTCTGACCGAGAGAGCCTTCTCCTTGCCCCAGTGTCTGCTCCCTTCTTCCCCTTTACTCCTTCAACTCTAAGTAGAACCTGGCAAAGCCCTTGTAACTTCTCCTTGAACTAACCAGACACTAGCAGTTGTAAATACACAGATGTTAAGTCTCGATCCACTGAAAAGAAATTTTTTAAAATTTTATTTATTTTTTAATTTTTACAGTGTTGTACTGGTTTCAACTATGTTTCTTTATACCTGGTAAATGCTTGACAAACACAATGTGACTAAATATGCCTGCTAAATAGCTATTATGTCTCTGCTATGACATGGGGAATGTAACAGGAAGAAATGGCATATTCCTGTCCTTAAGGAGTTTATGATTTTATTGGATAAAGTACACTAACCCAAGTATCAATTCATGGACAACTGAAATAAACTGTCTTCAAATGCCAGAAACTTGTTCAGGGATGTGGGTGCCATGCGTGATCAGGAACTTTTCTAACTGTCAGTGTTAAAAAGATGATATAGCTAAGAATGTGGGCTTCCCAGGTGGTGCTAGCGGTAGAAACCAACTGCCAATGCAGGATCTCTAAGAGACGCAGGTGCGAACCCTGGGTTGGGAGAATCCCCTGGAGAAAGAGATGGCAAGCCACTCCAGAATTCTTGTCTGGAGAATCCCATGGACAGAGGAGCCTGGCAGGCTATAATCCATAGGGTCACAGTCCATAGAGTCGGACATGACTGAAGCGGCTTATTAGCACACATAGCTAAGGATAGCCAACGTTCAGACGCCACCACATTAGTCTGAAAAATTCTAAACTCTAAAACCATCTTATTTCATTTAGGAAGTCACATGTAGCAGACACAGTTGGCCACCTACAGCATTCATCTCCTCTTTCCTTGCTGGCAGAGGACTGATCTTAGCTGGATGTCCACTTTTCCCACATGAGACCTGAAGATAAATCCCAATTCTGCTAAGACAGTGGTTTTCCATCAGTGGCAATTTTGTTCGCCAGGGAACACCTGGCAATGTCTGTAGACACTTTTGACTGTCACAGCTGGAGGGATGCTACTGGCATCCGGTGAGTAGAGGCCAGGATGCCGCTAAACATCTTCCAATGCACAGGACAATCCCTCTTAACACAGATTTATCCAATCCAAAATATCAACAGTGCTGAAGATGAGAAACCCTGATAGAAGGGTTGAGCTGCATACTATTAATCATTTACAGAGCAGAAGTCCTCCAGGCGATTCTAATGAGAGTCAAGGTTGAAATCCCTGGTTTAAGCCATTCATGGTAATTCCATTCCCTGATTAGACTGCTACAAAGGGGTCCTAATACAAACTAGGTCTCTCCAGCCTGGGATCAGGGAAAAGTTGCTGCAGAGTCTGGGGGGTAAGCTTCCTCATTCTTAAATAAAAGAGACACAAAATAAATGGTTCTTTTGCTTCTTCTGGGTGTTATTTACTTATTTTCCATGGGATTCCTGGATTTTAGGCATCTTATGAACCTGAGAGATGTTAGCTCAGGACAACCCATCCACTTAGCATGGCAGAATGGAAAGATGCCAGAAAGCTTCTTAATTATTAAGTGCCCTTAAAGCTGCATTCCTTGGGGCGTGTGATGTAAGATAATTTTCAAAAAATTATTTAGCTATTCTGGGTTGGCTCTTCTGTTTCTTGCAACCAAAAGCACCTCAGGTTACATAATGTTAGTTGATAAGTTTTGCGCTAACTACATTCAAATACTCATGTAGTAGTTTACAGTAACAGCCTCAATTTTTGAACTGTTCCTAAAAAAGATACCAGGGATCTTTTTATCTCGGGCCCCACCCCCGCTAAGCAACTTTTTAGGTTAAATGAGAAAAATGGTAGCTTTGGGAGAGGGGAAAAAAATATTGATAGGAAAGAGGTTGAGGATATTTCAATTTATTCTTAGATATACCTTTAGTCAAATATTAATACATCTTTCCTGAAAAATTCTAAGGTCTGGGGGCTTGAATGATATTGGTTACCTGAAATAGACAGGAATCCCTCTGATGGACAAATTGGCGGAATATTTTTTTTTTGGTCAGTTATATTTGTTTTGACATAATTCTTAGTAAGGCAATTGTTTCTCATATTTGCACAGCTTTTGAAAAGACCAGCCTATCATTCCTAACACAGATGTAGTATCTCAAAGATAGTTACTTATTCTCAAAATTCATGATCTGAATTCTAAAGTTACCTACATGATTACCTGTAATGTATTAAGTAAATGATGGATAAGCTGAGACAGTTTGCTGACAAGATGATTCTGATTAAGAGGCACGAGTCGGCAAGCTTGGACAAGAAGAGTACTGACATCCTACAAAAAACAAACAAAAAAAAAGACAATGAAAAGGTGCTACACCTATTAGTCAAGGGAAGACCCGCCCCCAACAGCCAAATGAGAAACTAAAAGTGAACATTCACACTCAAAATGAGTTAAGATGAAATTTGAGGCAGAGAGTACGATGATAGCATAAAAACAGCATGTGCTAAAAAAGAAGGAAAAGAATCAATGATTTTTATACAGTCAAAGACTCCACAGAGTCTCTACATATAGACAGTACAAATAAATAACCTAAGAAAGGATTCCAGAATATAATAGCACACACCAAAATTAAAAATACCAAAGGTAAGCAAACCGAATTTGCAAGGCCACCAGGAAAATCAGAAATGACACTTGCATGAACTTAATGCAGTTAGAAAATCTGGTGTTTTTTTTTAAAGGAAACTATCTGGAAATCACACCATTCATTCATCTCTTGATGTTTATTGAACTGAAAGGCTGAGCACCTGCTTTGTGCCAGGTAATGTGCCAGGTCTTTGGGCTCCAAACGTAAACATATTCCTGAACCTCAAAGAGCTCACAATCTAGCAAGGGAGACAGAAATTCTCCTCACAAATAATTAAAGTGAATTGGGTGCTGAAAGAATCAACTGCAAATTCTAAGGGGAAACAGTAATTAGGGCAGTCCTGTAGAGACAATTTTTAAACAGAAACTAGAATGATCTGAAGGATGAGTACAACTGCCAGACAAGGCCGTAAAGACAATGCAAGCAAAGTGAATGGAGTGGGCAGGTCTGGAACACCTGTAGGTGTGAAACACCAGTACCTCCCTGAGGAAGAGCAAGTTTCAAATGACTGCACACAAGGCACAAAAGCAAGAGTGACAGAAGACTGGAAAGGCACAAATTACACAAATCAAGCAAAAGTCTCTGACTCCTCCCTTAATTCCCACTCCGCTCCCTGGTGACACAAACTATTACTGCATTGTAAACTCTCCCATACATTGTTTTGAACTCTTTGCATCTATACATGTATATTTATTTTCAACCCCTCCCCACCCTATGTTGGTCTCATACTGTAACTATGCTTTGGCCAGTTACCAATATGGACTGAAGATCTTCCCAGGTCCGAGTTTTACTTTTCTAATGAGATTCTTTTCCCACTAAAGAAAAGACCACTTTCGCAGGAGAGCAAATAATGGTTTGCAGAAGGGCTGCAGACAATAAGTTAGAGGAGACTGGTGAACAGTCCAGGAGAGTCATCTTGCCTAAGGCATTGGCAATGCAAATACAGAGGAGGGGATGGAACTGAGAGACACTTCCTAGATAGATTCTGAAGAATCCAGATTCGAAGGATCTGGAAGGAAGGAAAGGTGAAGAACCAGTGTCTGCACCTGTGTCCTATGTGACTGGGCACACTCTATATGTTTGTATGCGTTGGGGCATGCGACAGATTGGGGATGGAGTGGGTGTATGGAGATCAGTTCAGTTCAGTCGCTCAGTCGTGTCTGACTCTTTGCGACCCCATGAATTGCAGCACGCCAGGCCTCTCTGTCCATTACCAACTCCCGGAGTCTACCCAAACCCATGTCCATCGAGTCAGTGATGCCATCTAACCATATCATCCTCTGTTGTCCCCTTCTCCTCCTGCCTTCCTTCCAATGAACACCCAGGATTGATCTCCTTTAGGATGGACTGGTTGGATCTCCTTGCAGTCCAAGTGACTCTCAAGAGTCTTCTCCAACACCACAGTTCAAAAGCATCAATTCTGCGGCGCTCAGCTTTCTTCACAGTCCAACTCTCACATCCATACATGACCACTGGAAAAACCATAGACTTGACTAGACGGATTTTTGTTGGCAAAGTAATGTCTCTGCTTTTAAATATGCTATCTAGGTCGGCCATAACCTTCCTTCCAAGGAGTAAGCGTCTTTTAATTTCATGGCTGCAATCACCTTCAGCAGTGATTTTGGAGCCCAAAAAAATAAAGTCTGTCACTGTTTCCACTGTTTCCCCATCTATTTCCCATGAAGTGATGGGACCAGATGCCATGATCTTAGTTTTCTGAACGTTGAGCTTTAAGCCAACTTTTTCACTCTCCTCTTTCACTTTCATCAAGAGGCTCTTTAGTTCTTCTTCACTTTCTGCCATAAGGGTGGTGTCATCTGCATATCTGAGGTTATTGATATTATGAACTAATTTTTGAGAACTGTCAAGTTTGAGATGCCTGTGAGCACCAGAAGACAGCTTATGACTGGGTTTAAAGAATTTAGTAACTAGTATCCAAGGCCTTGGAGAAGGCAGTGGCACCCCACTCCAGTACTGTTGCCTGGAAAATCCCATGGATGGAGGAGCCTCGTAGGCTGCAGTCCATGGGGTCGCTAAGAGTCGGACACGACTGAGCGATTTCACTTTCACTTTTCACTTTCATGCATTGGAGAAGGAAATGGCAACCCACTCCAGTGTTCTTGCCTGGAGAATCCCAGGGACGGCGGAGCCTGGTGGGCTGCCGTCTATGGGGTCGCACAGAGTCGGACACGACTGAAGCGACTTAGCAGCAGCAGCAGCAGCAGCATCCAAAGCCTGATGCGTGTGAATAATATATACGAAAAGTACTTCTAAACAGGCAGAGAAGGTGGAACTAGCATGGAGGAATAGAAAACGGCCAAAACGCTGAGACTTAGTTCTCATTCTAGTTCTGCCTTTCGCCAGCGATATTAGAGTGGACCCTTGTAAGCGTCCGTATGTTTATCAATAAAATAGACATAATAACACCCATGTTCCAAAATTCCTGGAACTGTGCACGGTTAAGTGAAGAACGTGGTAGTAGGGAATTTTATACACATAGTGTTCCGGATGCGGGGAGCGGAGGGACGGGAAAGCGGCACCAGAGATGACACCTGCGATGTTATCAGAGCACAAGTCAGCAAGCTGGAATTTTAAAGTAGCGACTTTACCAGGCCCCGCAGTGTCTTCTAGAAAGAGGAGGCTACAGAATGTACCACGGTCGGAGGGGGCAAACAAGCCTGCGACCAAGCACCGTGAAGCAAGCGTGGGAAAAGGCAAAGGCAGAGGTCCCTGAAGGGCGGGGCCCGGGCCAGCGGGCCTACCTCAGGGGCCACGGCGCTGCCCTCGCTGTAGGTCTCGGAGATGAGCTGGTCGAAGAGCAGGTGGATCTCCGTGCGGGCGGAACTGCTGTCATCCGGGCGAAGGGCGCAGAGCCTGGCCGACAAACAGCGAAACCCACGCCCCTGCTCGAAGGGTGGCTCCCGCGGCGTCTCTGGCGGCGGCCCTCCAGGCAAGGAACCCGCAACTTGCGTCGCCGCCATCTTTCCTACGTAGGTCGACAGGCAAACACTTCCGGGGCAGTCCCCCGCCTCCACGCGCCAGTTCTGGAAACGCCTGTTTCAGATCGGAACCTACGGTGGGAGGGGTTCTGAGGTCCTTGGACTAGTACCTTGTGAAAGCGTATCAGAAATTACCTGCGAGACTGTTTCGGCGCCCGCCTCTCCTTGAACCCTGACTAAAAAGCGAGGACTGTATTTGTGTCCCTCCCCCCACGGAGGGTTTGTTACTGGCTAAGGCTGACATTCCTGTTTAGTACTAAGAGTTTCAGATTCGCCCTAGGATTGCAGAGGGGCCGCTGTGGATAGGAGTGGCAGAAGCTGCTAGTTCCACATTCTTCTCCTCTTCTTATATCGTATTCGAGCCCCTAATTTTTTTCTCCAGACACAAAACCGCCCTGAATTAAGAATGTGTTCCCCAATCTTCTTTGCAGCTGACCGTGAATCCTGTAGATCTTAAAGCAGCCTCACCACACAAAAGTAATTTGGGAGTTCAAACTGAACCATGTAAAATATAACTTGCCTAAGGGTGACCTGGTTGAGACTGGACACCCCAAGATTTTCTAAAACGTTAAAAGGAAGAAGCTGAAAAAGAAAATAGCCATTCAAAAAGCGGCAAACAAAATAAATAAACATTTAAAAGTGGTGAACAATTTTCAGTTACCGGAGAGGTGATGGCTTGAAATTTGTATTTGGGCAGACTGGGAAAACCAACTCTAGGGATCTGAGTTATGCAAATATAAGACAAACTCTCACCCATGACTCCTAGAGAAACCTCTGAAGTCGGCAAAATATACATGTTTTATCCTAAGAATAAAACATTTATGTTTAGCAATGAAAATAGGGGATATGCTAAGAGGTAGTTGTGGGACTTCACTGGTGGCCCAGTGCTAAGACTCCATACTCCTAATGCATGGAGCCTGGGTTCGATCCCTGGTCAGGGAACTAGATTCCCATGTGTTGAAACTAAAGTTTCCACATGCCACAACTGAAGAAGATCCTACACTTCCCAAAGAAGAGTGAAGATCCCAAGTGCTGTAACTAAGACCTGGCACAGCCAAATAAATAAATAAATATTTTAAAAAAGCTAGCTCTCTGAAGACTTTGGGATTCTTTGGGGAGAAATACTTATTTTACAGTTGAATTTGGTTTTCATAATAGGCTTGTCTATTACTGTTTATTCTTGGGGTATGTGTATACTTATGTATGTGTGTGATAATATGTATCATACATACATATTATGTATGATAGTCAAACATCTTCTCAGAGATCAGGAGCTGAGAACTAGTCACTGATGTTTTAGTTTGAATTCTAAAACAGAGCCTCAAGCGAGATTGATATGTGAGGGATTTACTCAGGAATGAACAGGAAAGGAGAATCTATACATATATATGCTATCAAGTTGATCATTGCAAGAGGTGAATGATTGCTGAATCTTTGGGATGTCATGAGAAGCCTTATGGAATGCTCTCAGAAACCCTGTCCTGAGGAATGGAAGTGGGGAGCTTATATCTGCCAGCCTTTGACCTCTATTGTCAAATGTTTCCCTACTAAGCATTAATTCTGCTGTGCTTCTGGGTTGAGCATACATCTGTATGTGGCAGTTCCTGCAGGAGTCTGCTGTTGCATAGACAAAGAAGTCCTGAGGCACAAGTGAGAGGTGTGAGCCACTAGGGTCAGAAGTCTGACAAGTTCAGTTGTGCTGAGCTAGTAGATGCAGCAGATAAGCTGGTTGCAATCCCTGGGTTGGGAAGATAAGGGCATGGCAACCCACTCCGGTGTTCTTGCCTGGAGAATCCCCATGGACAGAGGAGTCTGGCAGGCCCAGTCCATGTGGTCGCAAAGAGTCGGACATGACTGAATGACTAAGCACAGCACATAGCAACAATTAGGATAAAATTGTAAGGCCAAGAATATTTGAAGCAGTGCCTAAGAGATGTCCAACACACTGGGCTAAAAGGAGGTGAGGCCTGGTCATCACCACAGTGAAGGTGGAGTAAAAGAAACCGTGGAAAGGACCAAGGTTTGGTGTGGATCATGTTAGGTTAACATGTGAATGACCCACAATTAGTGTTATTCAAGACTGAATGACTTAGATGTTGTAAACCATACCAGTCTGTTGATTTCTGATGGAACATATCCTTGTGGATGGCAGTGTGGTTTCTCAAAGGAAATGAACATTCCTACTCCATGGTGATTACCAACTGAAGGAAACATATATCAAACTCTCAGGGGGTTTGAAACCCCCTGGAATTGGCTTATATTTAGACAGTAACCTCCAAACTATGGAACTCATAGCCTGACAAAAGCTCGCCCAAGAAAATCTCCTCACACATCCTCACCTGTCCTCACTCTCAATATTTTTATAATCTTACAGTGACTGTGAGCCTTTAAAGGATGCTAAGTTCAGAAAACTAAGATCATGGCATCTGGTCCCATCACTTCATGGCAAATAGATGGGGAAACAGTGGAAACAGTAACAGACTTTATTTTCTTGGGCTCCAAAATCACTGCAGATGGTGATTGCAGCCATGAAATTAAAAGACACTTACTCCTTGGAAGAAAAGTTATGACCAACCTAGATAGCTTATTAAAAAGCAGAGACATTACTTTGCCAACAAAGGTCCATCTAGTCAAGGCCATGGTTTTTCCAGTGGTCATGGATGTGAGAGTTGGACTGTGAAGAAAGCTGAGTGCCGAAGAATTGATGCTTTTGAACTGTGGTGTTGGAGAAGACTCTTGAGAGTCCCTTGGACTGCAAGGAGATCCAACCAGTCCATCCTAAAGGAGATCAGTCCTGGGTGTTCATTGGAAGGACTGATGCTGAAGCTGAAACTGCAATACTTTGGCCACCTCATGCAAAGAGTTGACTCATTGGAAAAGACCCTGATGCTGGGAGGGATTGAGGGCAGGAGGAGAAGGGGATGACAGAGGATGAGATGGCTGGATGGCATCACTGACTCGATGGACGTGAGTTTGGGTAAACTCCAGGAATTGGTGATGGACAGGGAGGCCTGGCATGCTGTAGTTCATGGGGATGCAAAGAGTCGGACACAACTGAGCGACTGAATTGAACTGAACTGAACGGAAGTTCATAGACATTTCCTTTTATAAATTCTGCATAAAGTGGTTTGGAGCCTTATTCTGGAACTTCTTTTTATTTAAAGATTTTTTTTTGATGCAGCCTTTTTTTTTTAAGCATTTAAAAAAATATGTATTTCTTTATAGTTTTGGCTGCGCTGAGTCTTCACTGCTGCATGCAGGCTCTCTCTAGTTGTGGTGAGCAGGGGCTACTGTTTGTCGTGGTGCACAGGCTTCTCATTGCAGTGGCATCTCTTGTTGCGGAGCACAGGCTACAGAGTGCAGGCTCAGTAATTGTGGCACATGGGCTTACTTGCTCCGAGGCATGTGGAATCTTCCCAGACTGGGGATAGAACTCATGTTTCCTGTATTGGCAGGCAGATTCTTTACAACTGGATCACCAGGGAAGTCCTGACTGGACCATTTTTTAAAGTACTGGATTTGTTACTATATTGCTTCTGTTTTATGTTTTGGTTTTTTTTTTGACTCAGAGGCATGTGGGATCATAGCTCCCTGACGAGGGATGGAATCTGCACCCCTGCATTGGAAGGTGAAGTCTTAACCACTGAACTGCCGGGGAAGTCCTTCATTTGTTTCACATTTTGGAACCCTGTTAAAACTTCATTTTTATCACCTCATTAGGGTCTGGATCACTCTAATGGAAGTAGGCTTTGTTTTACCCCTCCCCCCATTTCTAATTCACATCCTTATTTCCTTCAGAACACTGACCATAATGTGGAGTTATCTTCTTTATTTACTTGTTTATTACCTATTTCTTCTTCTAGAATGTAAGCTTTATGAAAGCACAGATACCATCTGCCTCGTTCACTACTGTATCTTCATTGCTTGCATAGCACCTGGGATGTAACAGGCAACCCACAGTACCTGTTGACAGAATGAATTGATTCACTATTATTTATTCAGAACCCCTATTTGCCATCTGTTGGTTAATGTGAAAATCAAATGTTCTGTATACTGTAAAGTCCTATAAACCTTAAGTTTCAAATGAGGTGGATATTATTATTTCTCCCTTTTACAGGTAAAGAAAGTTTAAGTGGGTTGAAAGAAAATTTCAATGGTTTGTCAGGGGCTACGAAGGCAGGAGATAAGTCAACCTCAGACTGCAACCTGGGCCAGTTGAATCTTTGTTTTTCATATTTACTTTTATTTATTTTTTAACTTGGCTGTGCTGGGTCAGTTGTAACACACAGGATCTTCTGTCTTTGTTGTGGCGTGAGGGATCTTGTTCCCTGACCAGGACTGAGCCCAGGTCCCCTGCATTGGGAGTGCAGAGTCTTAGCCATTGGATGGCCGGGAATGTCCCAGGACCAGCTGAATCTTAAATCTGTGACTGTGAAAAACATAGATAAGAAATTTTAAGACTATTTTAATCTCCCACATTTTGTAATGGGGAAAACAGGAGGTGGGGGGGCTGGTTTTTAATATTGAGATAAACTACAAGAGGCCAGGAAGGAGAATTAGCCTTGGGTTCTGTTCTAGAGTCTTAGAAAATTAGGACTAAGAGTCATCAGCCCATCAATTTGATAATAATAACGATCATTTAATTAACATTTATTGGATGTTTCCCATGTGTCAGGCGCTATTCAATGCACTTTACATGAACTCACTGCTTTTATCTTTGCAGCTCTATGAAGTATATACTGTTATATAGTGGAGGAAACTGAAGCACAGAAAGGTTAGGACATTTGCTAAAGGTCACACAGTTGTGTGGTGGGCCTAGGTTTGAAATTCCAAGTTGGATCTCCAAAATCACTGATTGCAGCCATGAAATTAAAAGACGCTTACTCCTTGGAAGGAAGGTTATGGCCAACCTTGATAGCATATTTAAAAGCAGAGACATTACTTTGCCAACAAATGTCCGTCTAGTCAAGGCTATGGTTTTTCCAGTGGTCATGTATGGATGTGAGAGTTGGACTGTGAAGAAAACTGAGCGCCGAAGAATTGATGCTTTTGAACTGTGGTGTTGGAGAAGACTCTTGAGAGTCCCTTGGACTGCAAGGAGATCCAATCACTCCATCCTAAAGGAGATCAGTCCTGGGTGTTCATTGGAAGGACTGATGTTGAAGCTGAAACTCCAATACTTTGGCCACCTCATGCGAAGAGTTGACTCATTGGAAAAGACCCTAATGCTGGGTAGGATTGGGGGCAGGAGGAGAAGGGGACGACAGAAGATGAGATGGTTGAATGGCATCACTGACTCGATGGACATGGGTTTGGGTAAACTCTGGGAGTTGGTGATGGACAGAGAGGCCTGGCGTGCTGCGATTCATGGGGTCGCAAAGAGTCGGACACGACTGAGCGACTGAACTGAACTGATGCCATAATGTATAGGACTTAAAGTTTGACATGGAAATATACTTAAAGCCCTGGCACTTGTCTGTTAGATGACTTTGAGTGAATTAATTTCTCCAGACTTCAGTGTCCTTATATGTAAAATGGTAGTGATAATAAACATAGTCACAAGGTTGTTGTAGGATAAATTAGATGATACTTGTGGGGTGTATAACACAGTCCTTGTTGAATAGAAAGTGCTCAACAAATGTCATCTATTCCCCATTGCCTTGTCTTCTTCCTTATCACCCCTCACCAAACAATTTAAGTATTGTGGGTACTTTTAATGATGATGATTTATTAAAAGAAACAATTATTTTCCCTTCCCAACCGCATCCTTTGTCCACTCCATCCACAGGTCCCTGTTTTCATCTGTCTTCCTGGGCAAGGACCTTCGAATAGTCACCTCTTTGAAAATAGGAACCCTAGGAAGGAATGAGCAATTACTAGAGAAAGAGGGCCCTTAAGATAAGTCTTCATCCTGTGAAATGTACAAAACAATTATGCATGAGACCTGCTGTTTGGGGACCTGGATACACAGAATACAATTGAGAAACAAGATTTTCCAGTTCTAGGACTCAATAAGAACCTGCCAGGAACCAACAAGCCCATAAATGCCCTAGGGATTGTGGGTGGATAAGACAAATAATACATTCTGAACACAAGCAGGTTATCTTAAAAATATGTGTTGATTCTGTTGTGTTTAACACAATTTGTAATCAAAACTGAATCCTGGTAGCTTTTTTATTTTGCGTTGTTTTCAATCAATAGCTACTGACAGTAAAGGAATTATCATGTGAAGCCTCTGAAATATTTTTATAGGAAAGGGGTTCTTATCATTTAATATGGCAATGTCATCCAGGGCTTAAAATAAGCATACTCCTTGGTCGTCAATTATATACGTTAGAATTTATTCCAAGGAAATTAGTAACAGTGTGTACACCAATCAGTATTCACTACAGCCATATTAATATTAAAAATAAGAAACATGTTAAATGTGTATTATTGAGCTTGCTAAGTATATGAGCATACATGGTGGACACACATATGAAGCACACATTAAAGATGATGAGATAGAAACATCAGTGTTGATATTAAAATTTGTTTACTAACTATTTCTTCCTTTTTTAAAATGGCTGTAGTATAACACATGTGGGGTATTAATTCCCCAACCAGGGATCAAACCTATGTCCCCTGCATTGGAATCATGGAATCTTAACCACTGGACTGCCAGGGAATTCTCTCACTAGCTATTTCTAAGTGAAATAATCAAGAAATCAAAATAGGTACACGATTATTTTGGTTTCACATAGATATTACACAGTGTGTTATGTGCTTAAAATATGCACCAAAGTGTTAAGCAAACATCATTTTGGGGTGGGTGATTTTTATCTCTTTTTTTTTCTTTCAAGTGAATAGTCAGATTTTTCTCTAGGATATAGCAGGTAATGAAATTATTTTAAAGATTTGGAAACCACCATCCTGGGATAGGTGCTTCTTTTTCTTGGGAAGGATGGGTGAAGAGGGAGAGGTCACAAGAGATAGGCTTCTGGTCTCATCTACTTCTGGGAAGTTCCATTAGGGCTAAGTGTACTGCCTGCCTGGCTTCAGCATGGAATGAGGAAGCAGGGAAGGACCTGATGTTTTTACCTTAGTCTGAAACACAGACGTGGCCACAGCCATTGCTGACACAGCGCTCTTCTGGACCACAGTCCCAGTCGCCAGTGCAAAGGTCAACACAGGTGCCTGCATTAGAACAGACCAGCTGAAAACTGCCACGCTCTAGACACAGGTGTTAGGGAGGCCAGCCCATGATTAAGGAGCCAGTTCCACCTTCTTCGAGTTGAATACATAATATAATTTATAAATGATTAATCACAGAATAGTACTCATTAACATCTTATATATTTCAGTGAAAAGCAATGCATTCACACAATCTCAACAAAGCAAGGTCTACTTTAAAGAATGACTCCTGGCACATACCCAGAGAAAAAGTGAAAAAAAGTGAAGTCTCTCAGTTGTGTCTGACTCTTTGCGACCTCATGGCCTGTAGCCTACCAGGCTCCTCTGTCCATGGGATTTTCCAGGCGAGGGCACTGGAGTGGGTTGCCATTTCCTTCTCCAACCCAGAGAAAACCATGATTCAAAAAGATACTCGCACCTCAGTGTTCATTGCCGCACTGTTTACAACAGCCAGGACATGGAAACAACCTAAATGTCCACCAACAGAAGAATGGATAAAGAAGATACGGCACATATATACAGTGGAATATTACTCAGCAATAAAAAAAAGAATAAAATAATGCCATTTTCAGCAACATGGATGGACTGAGGGATTGTCATACTGAGTGAAGTAAGTCAGACACAGAAAGACAAATATTGTATGAAATAGCTTATATGTGGAACCTAAAAAAAAAAGGATACCAATGAACTCATTTACAAAACAGAAGTATAGTCATGGATGTAGAAAACAAACTCATGGTTACCAGAGGATAAGAGGGGAAGGGATGAATTGGGAGATTGGGATTCGCATATACACACTGCTATGTATAAAATAGATAACAAGAACCTGCTGTATAGCACAGGGAACTCTACTCAATACTCTGTAATGGCCTATATGAGAAAAGAATTTTTAAAAAAAAGAGTGTATATATGCACGTGCATAACTAATTCACTTTGTTGTACACTTGAAATTAACACAACATTGTAAATCAACTACACTCAAAAAATTTTTGAAAAGAAGGATAATTGCATCTGTGTAGGGGAAGTACAGAGAAGCCCACTTCAATGCCTTCACTTCTCTCTGCAAGTAAAGGGGCAGAGAAGGGAAAATTTACACTTAGCCGAATGTCATCAATGGTGCCCTGCACTCTGTGCAATGAGTCTGACTGGGCCCTTTTTACAGACATGGCAGCTGGGGTGCACTGAGATGACTTTCTTACTAGTCAGTACAGAAGTCGGATACAAGCCAGACTCTTTGGCCCCTAGGCCAAGCTCCCTCTGCCATCCCAGAGGGTGAAACTGACCCTGGCGTGAAGAGTCCATCTCCAGATTTCAAGGAGTCACTCCTGACCCAAGTGGAGGCTCCCCGTACTCCCAGAGCCTCAAGGTTAGTCTTTGAGGACCAATGAAATAGGTCCAGGGAGCTGATTAAGACCCTGCAAGGGTTTCTAACAAAATGTGTGCAGAGCTGTGGATGAATGTGTGCTATGCTTGGGTGGGTGACTCAGCTGTGATCAGGAGATTCTCTACCTGATTCTGTCTCTGAACCTCTCTGGGCCTTTGTTTTCTCAAAGGTAAAATGAAGTCCTTGGATCCAGGAGGGCTGGATGAAGTTCACTCTCCAATGTCAGCTCCAGTCAATGGAGGTTACTGTTCTGATGCTGTGTGGAGAAGGCTGGGTCGCCTTGTCCAGGCTCAAAGAGAAAGAGTGCTATAATTGATTAGCAATGTCTGATGATATAAGATGGGAGCCTCGTGGGATGTCTACAATGTACTTGCAGACCTCAGAGAAAATCAATACAGTCCCTCCATGCTTTTATTAGGTGTTGTTGATTTATGTGAGAGAATGGGAAAATTCTTGTCTCCACTTACAGCAGTTTGATCACTCATTAATACTTGTTGATTTCTTACTATGTACAAAGCACAGAGGTTAAGTTATACAGGAAGAATGGATATGTGGATTGGATTGGACTGTTTAGTTGCTAAGTCATGTCTGACTCTTTGCAACCTCACGAACTGTAGCCTGCTAGGCTCCTCTGTCCATGGGATTTCCCGGGCAGGAATGCGGGAGTGGGTTGCCATTTTCTTCTCCAGGGGATCTTCCCAACCTAGGGATTGGATACGAGTCTCCTGTGTTAGCAGGCAGATTCTTTACCACTGAGCCACCTGCGAAGCCCATGGAGATGTAAGATTAGGTTATTACTTTCCAGCAGCTTAGAGCCTCACAGTGGAGATGAAGTTTATGTTTAAAGTACTAAAAGCAAAGCAGTATGTGACACATGTCCTGAGAGAGGTTTATCCAAAGGACTAAAGGGGCTTGCAAAAGAGAGGACATCACTTCCAATGAATCAGGAAAGGTGAGTCTTGAAGTATGGGTATCTTTTAAAGGTAGAATGGAGAGGGAGGGTGGAGAAGAGAAAAGAATTACTAGCAAAAGTTCACAAGGGGAAAATGCAACAGGGCGGGGCTCGGGAAAGGTACACGAGGCACCCAGGACACAACATTTAAGGAGGCCCTTGAACAACCCTGAGAGTGAGCGCCTCCTTCAATTGTGTGCCCTAGGTACCTCATCTCCTCACTCTTCACCCTGAAACACAAGGAATACAGGGACAGTAACAAACGGAAGGCTGGATAAGTACTAGGGAATAGTTGGACGTCAAGGCACACAGGTAGGCAGCGCCTTCCTTCCCTGCCACTCGGTCTTGTCTGACTCTTTGCAACCCCATGGACTGTAGCCCGCCAGGCTCCTCTGTTCATGGGATTCTCCAGGCAAGAATACTGGAGTGGGTTGCCATGCCCTCCTCCAGGGGATCTTCCCAACCCAGGGATCAAACCCAGGTCTCCCACATCGTAGGCAGATTCTTTACTGTCTGAGCTTCTAGGGAAGCCCACAGGAGGCAGGGGACGAAGTTACAGAGGGACCTAGGATTGAAATTTCACTTGGTAGGTCAAGAGAGAGATATGATGGCAGTTTACTTACAAAGATTAACTTGTGTAAGAGCATAGTATGGACCAGGATTCACCAAGCAGGCAACCTTCAGAAGAAAGAGAGGGGCAGGGAGAGCTGTCAGGAAGCCATTGCACTGGGCCAGGCATGGAGTAATCAGGGCTGAAAAGGCAGTGTGACAATGAGGGTCAGAAAGGAAGGAACATGTGTAAGAACTAGTTTCAAAGAATGGCTGGTATTTGGCAACCAATGTAAGGGAAGGAGAACAAAGAAGAGAGGGGCAAGAGTTTCCAATGACATTTAGGGAGAGGAAGATACAGTGAAGATAATCTAACAGAGAAAAAAGCTTTAGAATTGATGGAATGGCAAGCCAAAAGATGCTGCAGAGCTTAAAGACTTTAAACCTTTAACTGGTTCCTCAAGACAGTTGTGCGGTTTGTTAAGAAGATCTGGGAGATGGACTTCCCTTGTGGTCCAGTGGCCAAGACAGTACGATCCCATTGCTGGGAGCCTGGGTTCAATCCCTGGTCAGGGAACTAGATCTAACATGGTGCAACTAAAGATGCTGCATGTTGCAACGAAGATGGAAGATCTTGTGTGCAGCAGCTAAGACCTGGCACAGCCAAGTAAATAAGTAAACACGTGTGTGCTAAGTCACGTCAGTCATGTCTGACTCTTTGCGACCCTATGAACTGTAGCCTGCCAGGCTCCTCTGTCTGTGGGATTCTCCAGGGAAGAATATTGGAGTGGGTTGCCCTGCCCTCCTCCAGGGGATCTTCCCAACCCAGGGATCAAACCTGAGTCTCTTATGTTTCCTGAATTGGCAGGTGGGTTCTTGACCACTAGCGCCACCTAGGAAGCCCAAATAAATAAATTAAAAAAAAAAAAAAGGTTCTTTTTAAAAGAAAAGAAAAGGTGAAGAAGAAGATCTGGGAGAGTGGTAGGGGCAGCAATAAAGACTACAGTCAGTCTTCTGGGGATTAAGGGATGAGTCATGGGGAAGAAAAGGCAGAGAATGAAGATTACTCCTTTGAGAATGTTGGCAGTAAAAGGAAAAGATGAATCATGTTTCACATTTTTAAGAAAATATTTTCTGTATGCATACAGAAATCCAACTTATTTGTAGCAAGATACAAAGAAACTGGTGGAGAGAGAGAGAGTCTGGGGAAATGGACGGAGGCCAATGAGAGGGCAAAATTCTTCCCTTTCGGAGAGTCCCGACAGAGGGGTGACTGGAGGAAAGGAGGGGAGAAAGGAAAAGCAGAAGCACAGAGATCCTGCAGTCAAGGTGGGTCTCTGCAGTGACTCCTTGCCTGGGATATCTTCCCCTCTCTCTTTTCTTCCCCTCCTTCCCCTGCACCCACTGGCCCCCAATGGCTTACATTCTGGCTCCTTCGTTCCAAAAAGGACAGGGCTGCCTTCTGCATGGACTCACCAAAAACTCTAAACGGTCTCACCGCAGCCTGAAGCTCCTGCACCACTGAGCTGAGGGTGACTAGGGTCACAAGCAGGAGGAAGCCTCTCAACTTCATGCTGCTGTCAGAGGTCTTCGGATAAAAATGCAACAAGGCTGAGAAGAGCAGAAATTTATCCTCTTCCACCCTCTGAGCTGGAATGAAAGGCCGGGGCTGGAACTAGGAGTCTAAGCCCTGCCCAGAAGCTGACATTTCCAGAGAAATGTGACACACACACACACACCATGTGTACCTTGGGTAATGCCACGTCGTTACCTAAGTCTGTGAGCCAAGGGAACACCCTCTTCTGACCGACACGTAAGACTCCTAAACCAGGAGAGCAGTGAGTGGCTGAGAAAGGGGGTGAACTGGAATAGGGGCACTTTCATTCACTCCTTCCTTTTTGAACACAAGTATCAGATGTCTTCTCTGGGCCAGGCACATGCTGGGCATGAGGAATAGGTACTGTCAGTGATTAATTACAATGTAGGAGCAGAGTGCTAGCTGGGGAAGCTACAGCCTGCTCTTCCCCTTCACCCCACCTTGCTCTGGGCCCTGGCCTCTCTGGTATTGAGGGCAGGGAGGAGCGGTAAGACAGCAAGCAGGGGTGCTCCTTGGTCACCTGCTGGTGGTAAGGTGACTCTAGTCTCCTTTGGGTGAGGTCTGATTCTCTCTTCTGCTGAGGACCTAAGTAAAGGTGGTATGGTATGGTAGCCTTTGCCTGTATGATCGGTGTCATTTTCCTGGCAAGGCGTTCCACCTCATGCTGTCCACCTTCATTTCTGAGAACCCAGATTCCCGATACACGTGTTAAACTCTTCCAGAATGTCTCTCATCATGAAGCACTGGGGTGAGGGAGGGCTGCAGTAACCAACCAGCTAGGGAGTGAATTTTATTCCCCACTCCTCATCTAGAGGAGTGATTCTCTGAAACACACACTCCCCTTTGGTTTTGGAGGAATGGGCTCTCTTCCCTCCCCAGTGGCAGCAGGAATGGAGGGGAGGCGTGTATGAATTTTGGTCATCAATACTGTGTCCCGTATGATCGCTATCGTAATGTGAGATGAGGATGACTGGACTGGTTGGTAATGGCAGGACAAGCTTATAGTCTCTTAGTATACCCTGGGGAGATGGCTGACTTCCCTTTAGAGAGTTCAGTACTTGACATTTCACCAGGGGCCCTGGTTCCTAATTCTGGGACTACAGGGAGAGATCTGCCTTGTTATGCTCAATTTGTCACAGTTCTTGAAATACACGAGTCAGAGGTCCTTTGGGCAAACCACTGACCTCATTTATTGTGAATACCCCTAGGTGGGTTAAGGGTTACATTTATGGGTTATTCATCAAGCAATATGGCAAACTACCTGAACTCAATCCTACCTATCCCAAAGGTAAGATCGATTGCTGTTTAATTTCTGTAAGATGTCAGAGCCAAAAAGAAACTTTTAGAGGTGCTAAACAGTGAAAAAAATATCACTCTATATGTAATTTCAAATTTTAAAAAAGGCTAAAAAATTCTAAAAACTGCCCTAAATTCAAAAGTATATTGAAATTAAATTCATTTCTTTTTAGACATTCTATTTTCTGATTTTATTTTGGGTTCTCTGTTTTGCTGGTGCTGAAAGCACATGCTTAGCTTGCCCTTTAGATTCCTTAGAGCCGAGCAGGGCCTTCGGAGCCTTAGCAATGAGGCCTCAGTCTTCCCTGGATTTGCCTTGGCATGCAGCTATTTGGTGCTGTGAGCTAAACAGACATTTAAGCCTTATAAGTCTATAAAGTCAAAAAAATTTTTTTTCTTTGTCACAAAAAAAATGTCAACAAAACCTGTATCTGAATAGAAGCCCACCGCAGATGTGAGCGAAGGGCGTAACAAATTTTACATGCCATAGTGAGCACTGGTTTTATTCTTGGCTTGGCTCCTTAAAGACCTCCTCATATTTAATTCTAACAAGGCTGTGAGGTGGTTTGTGGGTTAGGAGTCTGATTGCTAAAAGAGGAAATTAAGTGTGAAAATGCAAAGGAGTCATCTCTGCTTCACTTTCACATCTATTTCATCATTTTTTTTCTCTGCTGACCATCTTTCTCAGTTTGTCAAACCATATGGTAGGGGGAATATGACCTCCTCTGAGCCCTTGAGTTCAAGATGAGTCCAGAAAGCGCTAGAATTTTCCCAATCCCAAATCTAAAATGACAGGGGAGAGAATTTCCTTGGCCTGGTTTGAGTCAGTCACCTCCACCCCCTCAAACTAACAATACAGACAAAGCTGCTGAGGGCTCTGTGTGTATTTGTATGTTTGAGTGAGTGTGTGTATGTGCTGGAGAGGGATTTAGGGAGCCATTGTATTTAGGAAGACACACAATATGGTTTCCAATACAGACAGGATTATTGCCATTTGACAGATGAGCAAACTAAGTCATAGAGAGGTTTAGTAACATCTCCCAAATAGCATTTCAACGCAGAACCAAGCTTAAACTCCAAAGATAGTGCTCTTCTCTAGAACTCATTACCATCAGGTTAAGTCTAAATTCTTAGAAAATTTCCTCTCTGTGGCACACATAAATGAGCTTTTGAGGACACAGAATTCTACTTCACCTAGTAGGCACTAATTGTCAAGCTTTCATTAGCAGAGCACAACAGCAGTGAGCTAGAGAGGATTCTGAGCACAGAGTCAGATCAAAGGGAGGGTTCATCCACCTAAAACTGTAACTTTGATTTTAGGAGAGTTAAGGAACAACAGATGGCCCTTATTCCTGGCTGTTCACTAGGTCGTTCTGAGGTTGTGAAAATGAGACCAATGCTTATATAGTACTGTAGGTAAGAATGAGGACTCTAGAGTATGACAGATCCAATTTACATATGGCTCCACCACTTGCTAGCTGTGTGACCTTGGGAAAATTGCTTCCTTTTCTGGGTTTTGCTTCCTCATCTGATAAGCAAGGATAAGCAACAACTCCTCATAGGGTTGTTGAACAGACTGATGTATATGGATTTATATGTATACAGTTCTCAGAACTGGCAGCTACTATTATTAATTTCTGTGAAAGAGAATGTATGCCTTTCTATTTCCTATGTTAGGGCACCTGCAGACAACTCAGGCCAAAGTGTATCAGTTCATTAAGGAAATACCAATAGAGAAAGAGGAAAAAAATCTTTATATATTTTATTCTGCTGGAAATTATAGACTAAATCACGAAGAGACTCCAGGGCTTAAGCTGGTATTACTGTCAGCTCAGTGACTATCTGTGAGTTCATGATTCTGGTATGGAGGTCAGGAAGCTTAGCAGGTGACCAATTTCTGTCTAAAGAGTCATTAGCTAGAGGAGGGTCAGCTAAGTCACAGACAATCATCGTTTTTCCAAAAGATGCTCAAGAGCCTGGCCAGTGTCTGGAAGGATTTGTCCCCACCCAAAGAGTTCCTGCTCCCAGTGAGAGCTTTCGTAACATTATGATCACCAACAATAGTGGCTTCTTACCAGCAATGACTGCTCCATATACCAGATCTGTTGTTCCTTGTGTTCTGTAATTAGAGCATGAGTCCAAGGTTGAGATGACTGGCAGGGACTGCAGGATAAGATCTGGACACCATGAAACGGTAAGCCCGTGTCCTACCACCTGGGCCTTTTTGTACTGTGCATCTAGATCATACAGCAGGCAAGAGTCTGAGTTTAGGAACCTGGACCATAGACAGCTCACAGAAGCCCTCTGAGTTCTGTTTCCTCCCCTCTAAAAAATTAACTTAAGAATAGCATCTGCCCTACACTGTTGGAGTGAGAATTCAGTTGAATAATTATATTTGGAATAGTGCCTGGAAGACAGCAAACACCCATTAAATGTTGCTGTTTTCAAGGATTCAAGATAGTTTTATTTTAAAAAGGAAACTTGCTCTTAACTCAGGGAACCCAGGCTTAATTGTCAGAGTCACCAAGGTCATCAAGGTCACTGTGTGACCTTGGATTAAGTCACGCCCTCTCTATGGCTCATGATTCCTCATCTCTAAGAAGGTTATTAGTTTAAACCTCCACAGGTGTGAGAGCTTTTCTGTTTATTTTTTCATTTATTTTTTAAATTTTGGCCTCACGGTATGTGGGATCTTAGTTCCTGATCAGGGATCAAATCTGCACCCCCTGTATTGGAAGCATCATGTCTTAACCACTGTACCACCAGGGAAGTCCCCAGCAACTTTTCCTTTTAAAGGATGCTTCTCCTTTAAATGAAAGGAACTCTATGTTACTGGTATTATTGGGGATTCATTATGTGCCCAGCAAGACAGCTTGGTGAATGCAGGTGTGTGCAGAGGAGGCCTGTGGGAAGGGTGAGGAGGGCAAGTGTGTGAGCAGATGCAGAGCGGGTGCTTGAGATGTCCCCCTGCACTTTTTCTTCCTATACAATGTGCCCCTTGACTTTCCCACTCCTTTCCCCTTCTTGCCTTTGTCGTGGGCCCCTGACTGCCTCCTCCTGATGGTAATAGGTAGTTGTTGCTGTAACAGGAGGGAAAGGGGCATGGCACAACTTTTGAAAGAATGACACAGCCCAAGGACACAACACTATGAAAAGGCAAAAAAATATGACATTGAAAGATGAACTCCCCAGGTCGGTAGGTGCCCAATATGCTACTGGAGATCATTGGAGAAATAACTCCAGAAAGAATGAAGAGACGGAGCCAAAGCTAAAAAAATGCCCAGTTGTGGGTGTGACTGGTGATGGAAGTAAAGTCCAATGTTGTAAAGAACAATATTGCACAGGAACCTGGAATGTTAGGTTCACGAATTAAGGCAAATTGCAAGTGATCAAACAGGGGATGGCAAGAGTGAACATCGACATTTTAGGAATCAGCAAACTAAGATGGACTAGAATGGGTGAATTTAACTCAGATGACCATTATATCTACTACTGTGGGCAAGAATCCCTTAGAAGAAATGGAGTAGCTCTCACAGTCAACAAAAGAGTCCAAAATGCAGTACTTGGGTATAATCTCAAAAACAACAGAATGATCTCTGTTCGTTTCCTAGGCAAACCATTCAATATCACAGTAATCCAAGACTGGGCCCTAAGCAGTAATGCTGAAGAAGCTGAAGTTGAATGGTTCTATGAAGACTTAACAAGACCTTCTAGAAATAACACCAAAAAGAGATGTTCTTTTCATCATAGGGGGCTGGAATGCAAAAGTAGGAGCAATAGGCAAGTTTGGCCTTGGAGTACAAAATGAAGCAGGGCAAAGCCTAACAGAGTTTTGCCAAGAGAGCAAGCACCCCCTCCCAACAACACAAGAGAAGACTCTACACTTGGACATCACCAGATGGTCAATACTGAAATCAGATTGATTACATTCTTTGCAGCCAAAGGTGGAGAAGCTCTATACAGTCAGCAAAAACAATACTGGTACCCCAGTGTTCATTGCAGCACTGTTTATAATTGCCAGGACATGGAAGCAACCTAGATGTCCATCAACAGACGAATGGATAAGGAAGCTGTGGTACATATACACAACGGAATATTACTCAGCCATTAAAGAGGATACATTTGAATCAGTTCTATTGAGATGGATGAAACTGGAGCCCATTATACAGAGTGAAGTAAGCCGGAAAGAAAAACACCCATACAGTGTACTAATGCATATATATGGAATTTGAAAGATGGTAACGATAACCCTATATGCGAGACAGAATGAGAGACACAGATGCATAGAACAGTCTTATGGACTCTGAGGGAGAAGGTGAGGGTGGGACATTCTGAGAGAATAGTATTGAAACATGTATATTATCATATGTGAAACAGAACACCATTCCAGGTTCGATCCATGAGACAAATGCTCAGGACTGGGACAATGGGATGACCCAGAGGGATGGGATGGGGAGAGAAGTGGGAGGGGGGTTCAGGATGGGGAACACATGTAAACCCATGGCTGATTCATGTCAATGTATGGCAAAAACCACTACAATACTGTAAAGTAATTAGCTCCCAACTAAAATAAATAAATTTATTAAAAAAAATAATAAAGTACCTTGCTATAAACTTAACCAAGGATAGAAAGACCTCTGTACTGAAAACTATAAAGACATTAAATAAATAAATTGAAGAAGACACAAATAAATGGAAAGGTTTTCCATGCTCATGGACTGGAAGATTTGATTCTGTTAAAAAGTCCATATTACTCAAAGCAATCTACAGATTCAGTGCAATTTTCTATCAAAATTCCAATGGAATTTTTTACAATAACAGCACAAACAATCCTAAAATTTATGTGGAATCACAAAAGACCCCAAATAGCCAAAGCAGTCTTGAAAAGGAACAAAGCTGGAGGCAGCACACTCCCTGATTTTAAACTATATAAAACAAAGGTAAATAATAAAAACTGTATAGTATTGGCATAAAAACAGGGACACTGCTCAATGGAACAGAATACAGAGGCCAAAAATTAACCTCACACATTTGGTAAATTGGTTTATGACAAATGAACTAAGAATATACAATGAAGAAAGGAGTACCTCTTCAATTAATAGTGTTAGGAAAACTGGACATCCAAAGGCAAACAAAATAAAACTCTACAGCTATCTTATGCTATACACAAAAATTAACTCAAAATGGATTAAACACTTAAACACTTGAATGTAAGGCCTGAAACCATAGAACTCCTGGAGGAAAACATACGCAGTGATTTCCTTGACATAGGTCTTGATGATGAATTTTTGAATCTCAAGCCGAAAGTAAAAGCAAAAAAAGGAAAATAAGGAAGTAAGACCACATCAAACTAAAAAGCAAGGAGAGGAACCTGTCAGCAAAAGGAAAAGGCAATGTGATGAGTGGGAGAACATATTGCAAACTGTATATCTGACAAGAGGTTACCATCCAAAATAAAGAACTTCTGCAGCTCTCTAGCAAACAAAACAAATCCACAAATAATTATAGCAAAAGATTGGCAGAGTATCTGGAAGATATTTTCCCAAAGAAGATGGCCAGTAGGTACATTGAGCATCACTAATCATCAAGAAAATGCAAATAAAAACTATAGTGAGCTATCACCTCTTACCTGTTAGAATGGTTATTATAAAAAAAAAGACAAGGAATAACAAGGATTGGTGAGAATGTGGAGGAAAGGGGAATTTTTGGCCCTGTTGGTGAGAATGTTAATTGGTGCAGCCACTATGAAAAACAGTGTAGAGATTTCTCAAAAAACTACTGTACAATCCAACAATTCTACTTCTGAGTATTTATCTGAAGAAAAAAAAATAATGATTCAAAAAGATATATGCACTCATATATTCACTGCAGCTTTATTTGTAATAGCCAAGGTATGGAAACACTTTATGCATTCATTCATGGATGAGTGTTATGGAATATTATTTCATAAGAATGAAATCTTGCCACCTGTGACAATGTGGGTGGATCTCAAAGGCATTATACTAAGTGAAATAAGACAGAGACAGGCAAATACCATATGATCTTTCTTAAATGAGGACTCAATAAAAAAATTAATTAAAAAAAAAAAACAAGACCGGGAGCTGACTGTGGCTCAGATCATGAACTCCTTATTGCAAAATTCAGACTTAAATTAAAGAAAGTAGGGAAAACCACTAGACCATTCAGATATGACCTAAATCAAATCCCTTATGCTTATACAGTGGAAGTGACAAATAGATTCAAGGGATTAGATCTGATAGACAGAGTGCTTGAAGAACCATGAACAGAGGTTCGTGACATTGTACAGGAGGCAGTGATCAAGACCATCCCCAAGAAAAAGAAATACAAAAAGGTGAAATGGTTGTCTGAGGAGGCCTTATAAATGGCTGAGAAAATAGAGAAGTGAAAGGCAAAGGAGAAAAGGAAAGATATATCCATCTGAACGCAGAGTTCCAAATCAAGGAACGCAGAGACATAAAGGAAAACAATAGAAAGGAGAGATAAGAAGATCTCTTCAAGAAAATTAGAGATACCAAGGGAACATTTCATGCAAAGGTGGGCTCAATAAAGGACAAAATTGGTATGGACCTAACAGAAGCAGAAGATATTAAGAGATCTCTTCAGAGAAACTATACAAAAAAGATCTTCATGACTCAGATAATCACGATGGTGTGATTGCTCACCTAGAGCCAGACATCCTGGAATTTGAAGCCAAGTGAGCCTTAGGAAGCATTACTATGAACAAAGTGAAAGGTGACGGAATTGGTAGTTGCGCCTATTTCAAATCCTATAAGATGATGATGTTAAAGTGCTGCACTCAGTATGCACAGCAAAATTTGAAAGCTCATACAGGACTGGAAAAGGTCAGTCTTCATGACTCCAGAAAAAAAGGCGATGGTGTGAATATGCTCACACAAGAGCACACATCTCACATCCAGGAATTTCGAAGCCAAGCTTCAGTACCTTAGGAAGCATGTTCACTGATGAAAAAAGGAACCAGAGATCAAATTGAAGGTGACGGAATTCCAGTTGCGCAGCCCACCTTACCTGCCTCCTGAGAAATCTGTATGCAGGTCAAGAAGCAATAGTTAGAACTGGATATGGAGCAAGAGACTGGTTCCAAATAGAAAAAGGAGTACGTCAAGGCTGTATATTGTCACCCTGCTTATTTAACTTATATGCAGAGTCCTTCATGCTAAATGCCAGGCTGGATGAAGCACTAGCTGGAATCAAGATTGCCAGGAGAAATATCAATAACCTCAGATATGCAGACGACACCACCCTTATGGCAGAAAGTGAAGAAGAACTAAAGAGCCTCTTGATGAAAATGAAAGAGGAGAGTGAAAAAGCTGGCTTAAAACTCAACATTCAAAAAACGAAGACCGTGGCATCTGGTCCCATCACTTCATGGCAAATAGATGGGTAAACAGTGGAAACAGTGACAAACTTTATTTTCTTGGGTTCCAAAATCACTGCAGATGATTGCAGTGATTGCATGTGACTGCAGCCATGAAATTAAAAGACGCTTGCTCCTTGGAAGAAAAGTTATGACAAACCTAGACAGCATATTAAAAAGCAGAGACATTACTTTGCTGACAAAGGTCCATCTGGTCAAAGCTATGGTTTTTCCAGTAGTCATGTATGGATGTGAGAATTGAACCATAAAGAAGGCTGAGCAGAGAAGAATTGACACTTTTGAACTGTGGTGTTGGAGAAGACTCTTGAGAATCCTTTGGACTTCAAAAAGATTAAGCGAGTCAATCCCAAAGGAAATCGGTCCTGAATATTCATTGGAAGAACTGATGCTGAAGCTGAAACCTCAATAGTTTGGCCAACTGATGCGAAGAACTGAGTCATTGGAAAAGACTCTGATGCTGGGAAAGATTGAAGGCAGGAGGAGAAGGAGATGACAGAGGATGAGATGGTTGGATGGCATCACGGACTCAGCAGACATGAGTCTGAGCAAGCTCTGGGAGTTGATGATGGACAGGGAAGCCTGGCATGCTGCAGCCCATGGGGGTCGCAAAAAGTCAGACACGACTGAGTGACTGAACTGAACTGACTGAAGGACACAACATACACCGATTAGAATCAGATGGGTCCAAGATGGCAGACAAGTGGACTTTGATTAGACCTTGATCCTCAATCAGCAAGCTAAATGACACACCCAGAGGCGCCATGACAGTTCCAAGGCACTGTCAAAAGGCCAAGGAGTGGGCAGTGGCCCAATTTCTGGAAATCTCCACCCCTTCCCAAAAATAGCTGGAGTAATCTCCCACTCATTAGCATATGAATTTACCCAGCCTATAAAAACTAATCTGCCACACTCACCCTCTGCGATGACCCACACTCTGTCTGTGGAGTGTGCTCTTCTCTAAATCTGAATAAATCAACTACTTATTTATCACTTTGTCTCTCACTGAATTCTTTCTGCAATGAGACATCAAGTACCTGAGCTTCTTTAGGTCCTGAAACCAGGTACAGGTGGTTTTGGCTGGGTTTGAGTCCCAGCCACGTGGGCTCAAGTCCCAAGCAGGGTCTTGGCTGAGTTTAAGTCCTGGCCACGCGAGTTCAAGTCCCAAACAGGATTTTGACTATATGACAGGCTCGAACCCCTGCATTCACATCATTCTGCTGAGTGGACTCTCCTTTGATGACAACGCACATGGGCAGCGATGGGCTATGAGTTATACTCATTTTCTCTGAGCTCTGCATCATGGAACCTGGATCAGGACACAGGTAAATTGCAACTGTAATCCCTGATAGGCAGCTGACCTTTCTGGATTAATCGGACCTGGGTTTAGCATTGAGGAATGTTGTTCTTTCAAATAAGCTCTCTGAGACAAAAGAATAGCTTGTTCTGCCTAATCACTGAAACTACTAAAGAATGGAGGCCACTTTGAGTGACAGATGAAAAGAAGGTGGGAAGAAAGGGACCTGGTATATACTAGGCACTTCTATGTGCCAGGTTTTATAAATAGACGCACACTGATACATATATGTATTTTAAATATATATGATCGTGTGCATGTGCTCAGCCGGTCAGTCATGTCTAACTCTTTGAAACCCCATAGACTGTAGCCTGCCAGGCTCCTCTGTCCATGGAATTTTCCAGGCAAGAATACGGAAGTGGGTTGCCATTTCCTATGCCTGGGGATTTTCCTGGGCAGGGGATCAAATCTACACCTCTTGCATTGGCAGGCAGATTCTTTAACACTACGCCACCTGGGAAGCCCCAATATATATATAATTACATGTACATATAATTATATATGTATACACACACATTATCTTCACTCCTTTTCAAGATCAAAAATACTCTCTCGAGGGTTATCTCCATTTCACACATGGGGAGATAATCACTTTGCCAGATTCACACAGCTTCTTAATTACCCAAGTTTTTCTGACTTCAAATCCCAAGCTCTCTCCTCCACCCAACACTGTTCTGCCTTTTCCTTACATACTGCCACTCACTAGATTCTAGACCCAAATATTAATTCCACAGGGCTCAAGGCTTGACCAGAGAAGGCAATAGCAACCCACTCCAGTACTCTGGCCTGGAAAATCCCATGGACGGAGGGGCCTGGTAGGCTGCAGTCCATGGGGTGGCACAGAGTCAGACACAGCTGAGTGACTTCACTTTCACTTTTCACTTTCATGCATTGGAGAAGGAAATGGCAACCCACTCCAGTGTTCTTGCCTGAGAATCCCAGGGACAGAGGAGCCTGATGGGCTGCCGTCTATGGGGTCACGTAGAGTCAAGCACGACTGAAGCAACTTAGCAGCAGCAGCAGCAAGACTTAACCTAAGAACGGGCACTGGGACCTATCCTTTCCCCCAACCTCCATGGAACTCTAGAATTCCTTCCTGAGTCACATAACCTGAAATGCTAACAAGTAGAAATTCCCTTTGGTAAATTAAGTTTAATGCCATGCTCAGGTGGAAGGAAAACCCCATATCTGAGTATAATGGCTGTTTTCCCTCCCTCTACCTTGTACAGAATCCTCATGCCCCCTTTTATCACAGGTTCTCAGAAATGTGAACTTAGTTTTTCCACCTGCCAATGCATGAGACATGGTTCAATCCCTTGTCCGGAAAGATCCCACATGCTGTGGAGCAGCTAAGCCCATGGGCTACAACTGCTGAGTCTGCGCTCTAGAGTCTGAGAGCCACAACTAATGAGTCCAAGTACTGCAACTGCTGGTTCCCAAAATACCACTTGGAGGAAAACTTGCCTGCTGTTCAAGAATACCCATTTTCGATTTCACATAGATGATGAAAAAACATAACTGAGTTAAGCCAGTAAGATTTGCAGATTTATTTGTTCTGGGCTATGAGGCTAAGGACTTTGGGGTGACCCCATTGTGCATTTTATTGGCCTAGGAGAGGGAGTATTTGTGAGCCCTCGGATTTCAGCTTGAGGTTGAGAAATTGAAGCTCAGTGAAGGGGAGAAAAGGGTAAGGTAGACAAATATTTTGGAGTTGGACCAGCTGGAAATAAGTACAGATTTCTTGGCTACCGGTGACTTTCCATTGCACAGATACAAATGTACCAGCCAGCAAGCTGCTTCCCCAGGTAGCATCACATAAGCTTTAGACTCCAGGGACATTGCAATCCACTGTCAGCTGAGATGGTGCTATTCTCACAACCCAACAGTGGAGGTTCCCTCTCCCTCCCCTCCCTGCATCATGCAGCATGTGGGATCTTAGTTCAGACCAGGGATGGACCAGCACTCCCTGCAGTGGAAGCACTCGAAGCATGGAGTCTTAACCCTTGGACTGCCAGGGAAGTCCCAGAGGTTCCCTTTTTATCTCTCAAAGTTCAGGAGGACCCAGCACCCATACCCTCTCTGTTAGGGACTGTTAGGTTACCTTGGCCCTGAGACTACGTAATTGCTCCAGGTCTTTCAAGCTCTGATGGCTTTCCTGATAGTTCAGTTGATAAAGAATTCGCCTGCAATGCGGGAGATGCTGGTTTGATTCCTGGGTTGGGAAGATCTCCTGGAGAAGGGAACAGCTACCCACTCCAGTATTCTGGCCTGGAGAATTCCATGGACTGTATAGTCCATGGGGCCGCAAAGAGCTGGACGCAACTGAGTGGCTTTCGCTTTCATGTTTCAAGCTCTTGGTGGCCCAAATGGTAGCACAGATCCTGTAGCAAGTCACTAACCAAGTGTTATGAAACCCTGCTGTGTCAATTCCTAAGGCCTCAGACACTATGAGTGCTTCCCACTGTAGGAGTGTGGTGAGTACAATAGCTTTCAAAGTGGTTGGTTGGAATTTAATTTCCAGACGGACAGGGGAGACTGGCAGGCTGCAGTCCATAGGGTCCCACAGAGTTGGACACAACTGAAATAACTTAGCACGCACATGCATCCTGCGTTTTTGAATGTAGGATAGTGAGAATCCCCACGGACAGAGGAGCCTGGGGTTACAAAGAGTCAGACATGACTGAGCAACTAAGCAAGCACCGCACAGCACATAGTATAAGAAAAAGGAGTTTGGAGCCACTAAAATCTGGATTTAAATGCAGGTTTTACCACATCCTGGCCATATGACCTTGACAATTAATCTCTCCACGTTTCTCCATCAAGAGTTAGAGGCTCAGCATACTCAACTCATGGGGCTGTTGTAAGGATAAGGAAATAACATTCGGGAAGTTCTGACATGAATAATATACCAAATAAAATATTTTCCTTCTCCTCTAAATGCTTCCTTACCCTCAATTGGATTTTAAACTCCTAAAGGCAAGAGGCTATCCTTTGTGACCTCTCTGGAGCATCTGTTACCATGAAAAGAACCACAGGTTTGAGAGCTGCCCTGAGGATCCAGGCCTGGATATCTAATATGGCAGCCATTACCTACCCATAGCAACTGAACACTTGAAATGTGGCTTGTGCAACCAAGGAGCAGGAGAGGTTTACTTTTACTTAGTCAGCTGTTAAGTCATTTAAGTTTACTTTTAGAAACAGATATTCAGCTTAGTCATTGGAAACATTTAAGCATATTTGGAACAAATTTGATACATGAATCTTCTTTTTCAACTGTACATTTTATGAGCTCTAAATATAGGTCAAGAATTTTTGATGAGAATTTAAAGCCCAGACTGAGATACACTATAAATGCAAAATACACACAGGACTTCAAAGATTTACTGTGAAAAAAAGAAGGCAAAATACCTCATTAATTTTTTTTGCACTGACTACATGTGAATGTTGAGCTAAACATTAATTTTACCTATTAAAAAAAAAGAAAATAATTTAATTGTCAGTCACTACTTTGGGCATCATCCTCCAGACCAGGGGTCCGACAAGGCCCTCAGCTATGCTGCTATCTCCAGAGATCATTTGTTTTGGAGTGTGCTAGCTTTCCATTCCATGTGTTCTGCTCAGAGGGTCCCCTTGGGAAGTGCTATTTAGACAACATGACTGGCCTCATCCAAGTTTCAGTGTGTGTGGTAGACCACAGGAACTTTGGTTGGAGTCCCAGAGTGAGGTGAGATGGGGCTTGGAGCCAATCCCAAGGAAGCAGGAGGCATGCACTTTGGGGAGAGAAAGTGGGTGGAAACAGTGGCGAGGAGGTAAAGAAGTAAACATAGACAGACAATGGTAGCTGGGATTTCATCTGTGGAGTGGATGGTAGCTGGATTGAAATATGGAGTCATAGGACTTCCCTGGTGGTCCAGTGGTTAAGAGTTTGCCTTCCAATGCAGGTGGTACATTGTGGATCCCTGGTCAGGGAACTAAGATCCAACAGGCCTTGGGGCCAAAAAACCAAATCATAAAACAGAAGCAATATTGTAACAAATTCAATAAAGACTTTGAAAAAGGGTCCACATCAAAAAATCTTTTTAAAAAAATCTCAAAAAAAAAAAAAAAGGAAATATGAAGTCAAGGCATAGTTGTGTGACAAGTAGAGAGATTCAGTAGCAAGGGAGACTTCTACCCACTGGAGATGACAATTAGAGAAGTCTTTGATGGATAAGAAGGGGTGCTATCCAGATTGTATGAGGAGGCAAGTTAAGCCTTAGTCATGACTGACTCTTTGCGACCTCATGGACTATAGCCGCCAGGCTCCTCTGTCCATGGGATTCTCCAGGCAAGAATACTGGAGTGTGTTGCCACCTCCTTCTCTAGGGGATCTTCCTGATCCAGGGATCAGATCCCCGTCTCCTGCTTGGCAGGCAGGTTATTTACCACTGAGCCACCAGGAAAGCAGGGAAGCCCATAAAGCAGAGTAAGTGGGTACAAATGTACAGGGATAGAAAAGGAGGAATTTCTATTACAAGTTGTAAACTTGCCACTTTTTTCTCTTTTTTAAAAAATATTGATTTATTTTTGGCTCCATCAGGCCTTAGTTGTGGCTCTTTGGTCTTTGTTGCAGCATGTGGGCGTCTCTCTAGTTGAGGCGTGTAAGCTCCAGAGTGGCATATGGGACCGTAGTTCTCTGACCAGGGATTGAACCCATATCCCTCACATTGGAAGGCAGATTCTTAACCACCAGATCACCAGTGAAGTCCCACAGCTCTGTTCTTAATGAAAGATGTGGCGAGAAAGATGGTGAGACTAGAAGGGTGGAGGTTGGAGTGAGAGATAGATGACATGGGTGTTTGAAGAAAGAGAAGTGTGACATTGTCATCTTGGAGGTTGGGAGAGTGAATTTTCTGGGGGGGAAGTGTGGATAGATATCCAGGCAGTATTGAGTGCCTGGGCTGGTCCCAGGAAAAAGGATGAGGAGGAAACAGGCCATGAATGGTGATGGATAATGAAAAAGAGAGAAGGTCCATGGATTGGGGTTAAATACTCGTTTGCAGTGGAGGTCCTGATGTAAGTGAACTAGAAATCTTACAGAGAAAGAATGACTCAGGTTAGATAATGCCACAGAAATCATTTTATTCAGAAAAAAAGATAACTTTAGAAGCAGTCTTGCCATGAATCATCAAACAATTGCCAGAATTCAACACTTAAACTGAGTTATTTTGGATCCACATCCTGTGATCCTGGGGTTCCGGAAAAGACAGTAAGAAAGCACAGATCTCAGAATAAAGACGACATTTGGAAACAATTACTGAAGGAGGCCAAGGTTCATTTATCATCCAAATGGATAGTGAGACCCAGATCCTAAAACACAAAGATAATTATGTTACTTTCCAGAAATTCCTGCTCTTTGCTACCAACCAGATTTTTCCATGTGCCACCCAGACTCTCATGAGCAGAAGGGCGGCTGGAGTCCCTTCTGGGCTGGCAAAGGCCAGCAGGGACTCAGCCTCCCTGTAAGCAGCTCGCCTACACTCACAGGGGACTCAGCCTCCCTGTAAGCAGCTCGCCTACACTCACAGGGGACTCAGCCCCCCTGTAAGCAGCTCGCCCACACTCACAGGGGACTCAGCCTCCCTGTAAGCAGCTCGCCCACAGGGGACTCAGCCCCCCTGTAAGCAGCTCGCCTACACTCACAGGGGACTCAGCCTCCCTGTAAGCAGCTCGCCTACACTCACAGGGGACTCAGCCTCCCTGTAAGCAGCTCGCTCACACTCACAGGGGACTCAGCCCTCCTGTAAGCAGCTCGCCCACACTCACAGGGGACTCAGCCTCCCTGTAAGCAGCTCGCCCACACTCACAGGGGACTCAGCCTCCCTGTAAGCAGCTCGCCTACACTCACAGGGGACTCAGCCCCCCTGTAAGCAGCTCGCCTACACTCACAGGGGACTCAGCCTCCCTGTAAGCAGCCCGCCTACACTCACAGGGGACTCAGCCCCCCTGTAAGCAGCCCGCCTACACTCACAGGGGACTCAGCCTCCCTGTAAGCAGCTCGCTCACACTCACAGGGGACTCAGCCCCCCTGTAAGCAGCTCGCCCACACTCACAGGGGACTCAGCCTCCCTGTAAGCAGCTCGCCCACACTCACAGGGACTTGGCAAGATTGTCCGCAACCATTGCTGCAGCATTTTTGGCCCGGGGGACAGGACCCATCTCCTGCGCACATTTCAGCACAAGTTCCAACCATTCCTTCTAGCACCCCTGGACACGTTCCAGGTCTCTGTTCCACTAAAAAACAAAGCAGAGTTTCCATAACCCAGGCTGGCCCTGTAGAAGGGAGTGGGACCCAGTGCTGAGAGATAGAGAGCTTAAGAGTCTCACTTGCTGAAGGACCTCTAGCCTCTTCCCTTCTTGATGTCCCCAGTCGCCCCCCTTTCTCAACTTTGGAGGCACACAGGACTGCTCTGTCTATGGGAAAACACACTGATGACCAACCGCTGTAGCGTCTTGGGAGATGAGGAGAGAGCCTTTGCCACTAACCCCTTCTTTTTGTTCCAGTTGAAACTGGATAATTAAATCCCAGATCACAAAGAGCACCAGCTTCCCACCAATTCTACATGCCTTCAGGTGCCAATGAACACTGCGTCCCATAGTGAGAAAAATCATCAGACCATCAGCAGCATCATTCTAGGACAGGGTTCTGATGACTGTATTTGGAAAGAAATAGCAGATAAAAAACAAAAGGCCAGGTTTCAAGTTTTTAAAAGGGGGCTCCCTGACAGTCCAGTGGTTAGGACTCAGAACTCACTGCCATGGCCTGGTTTCAATCCTTGGTCGGGGAACTAAGATCCCCAGTCCAGTATCCAGTGCTACTCAAACTGGGTCCCATGACCCGGCAGGATCAGCATCCCCTAGGAATTTGTTAGAAATTCGATTCTTCGGCCCCACTCCAGACCTACCGAAACTCTAGGGTTGGGGCAGAGCAATCTGGATTTAACAAGCCTTCCCCCCAGATTATTCTTACATATGTAGATATTGGAGAAACTCTGCTGTATATCATCCCCCAAAACAGTCTACCCTATGGAGTTGGGGGCATGGAAAATGCAGGCTGGATACTACTTTTGTGCATCAAGTGAAACAGGGGTTGACAATTCTCTCTACTCCATGTTGGGCAGAGACCTCCTTGATCTGTGGGATTCCCTTACATACTCCTCCATCACACACCTCCTAAAAAACATCTAATGTGGTCCTTGAGCCTGAGACAATGGAGAGGTATGTTAGCAAAGTGTTCTTTGGATCATACATGCAGTCTTAACTCTACAGCCTCCCTAGTTCCCAGGCCACTTTATTTGTTTGTTGGTTGTGCTGCATAACATGTGGAATCTTAGTTCCACGACCAATGTTTGAACCTGCGCCCCCCTGCATTGGAAGCTCAGAGTCTTAACCACTGGACCACCAGGGAAGTTCCTCTCAGGCCACTTCGATTCATCCACCAAAATTACAGCAGCAATGCTCAACCCTAGCCTTCAGTCAAGAAAGTAAGGGAATTGAAGGTTCTATGGGGAAAGAGTACCTGCCAGCCACTGCTGGCAAGTATCAGCCTGGATCATGAGGTAAATGGGACAGTGCACAGAGTGGTTTGTGATAAGCTTAGTCATCAAGATGTATTAAAATAGAAAAATATTAAAATAATCATGTTGAGACAAATCACAAGTTGCAGAATAATACATGTGGTGTAATATTTATATAATAGTATGTGTAACTCTATCATGCTCATGAAATCACATATATGTATAAACTTATAAAAACAAGCAAGAAGAGATTAAAAACCAAATCAAGTTCATTATGACCTCTGGGAAGGGAAGAATGGAATGGGAAAAAAGGTATTTGTTCAAGTGGTTTCAAGTGTATTTGAAATGTTTATCTATCTAAAATAAAGATATGAAGCAAATATGGAAAAATTAAAAAAAAAAAAGAGAGAGAGAGAGATTCAGCCTGAGAACGCATACATACTGGTGGACTGAATGAATGGACCTGTGTCACACTGGTGTGTTTGGGTGTGAGACATCAGCTAACTTGTTCATAACCGTGTTCTTTCCAGCCCTTGTGGAAGAATAATTTGGTACCTGAATGTTATTTCACTTTTGTTTTAAGAGTATTTCCAGCCTTTTCAAGTTTTCAAATATTTCTAAAGCAAGATATTATCAATCTGTCTGCATGGTCTTCTAGACTTGGGAGACAGGGCATCTTTTCCTAGTCTGTCAGAGGCTCTTTTGGCCCCACAGTAGCAGCCTCCTCTCTCTATGTGCAGTGGGTCTGATAGCCATTGCCCTAGCAGGGCTGAGCATTTAGTGGGTCAGGGATGTGGAAGCCTTGCAGTTCTTACCTCGCCGATACTGGGTGGGTGAGCAGACACGGCCACATCCATTGCTGACACATCGACTTCCTGCCGGGCAGTCCCAGTGTCCTTGGCATTGGTCCAAGCAGATACCTACCCCTAGAGAAAATTCAGCTGAAAACCGTTAAGCCTGGCAGGGTAGCAGTGGAGGGCTGCGAGAAGGTTTGTTTGTTTTAAACTTCTATTCAATTCAAAAAATAGAGACAAGCTATCTACATATTTTGCATGGTCATGAAAGTAGTACATTTAAAAAGTTTTAAAACAAAAAATACTCAAGTATATGAAGTAAAAAGGAAGTTTCTCTTTCCCCCAACCGGTTCTGCCCATTTTCCAGGAGATATCTACTATTTCCTGTAGCTTCTTCTGGAATCTTCTTTGTGCTTTTATAAATATAAAGGCAAACACACCAATAATGCACACATGTACACACACAATGCAAGTAGATGTTTGTCTATTAAATTACAAATATGTGGCGTGAGGCTATACATTTTTTTGGTGTTGAAAGGTGTCTTCATTAGGCAATTTAGCAATGTATATCAAAAGCTTTCAAATGTAATTTGGCCATTCCACTTTTAGGAATTTATCCTATGAAATGTGATTTAACTCAAGGACATTTATCTTGTACTTGTTATTAAAAAGTAACTCAAAACGATAGATTACTAATTCTTTAATAGTAGAAGAGCGCATGCAAATAAGGCATATCCACATACTGGGAAACAAAGAAGCTTTTTAAAATGTGTGATAGAATTGTGTTTATTGATTAGGGATGGTCTATGACACCATATTTGTAAAAATCATATACCCTGGATTTTTGTTGGTTTGTTTGTATGTCTGTCTCTGCTACTATGAGATCTTGAAAGATGCAGATCTCTGCTTTGCTATCTCCCAGCACTCAGCACAGTCCCAGGCATGCAGTAACCACAAAAATCAACACCTATTCCCTGTGAAATCTGATAAAAAAAAATCTGTGTGTGTATGAAATATGGAAGCTTTTATTGTAAATGCTAACATGGTTATGGGATCATGGATCATTTATCTTTCTAATTAGTAGTATTTCTGAGTTGTTTTTTTTTTAATAAAGAACATTATAAGTTGTATAACAAAGTAAAAGAAGGAGTTTCTATGTTCAAAAAGTTAGGACACAGCTCTGTGACATGCTTTTCCCTCCTGAAGGACAAGCCTGAACATGGAGACCGTGGGAATTAACCATCTAAGGAGGGAAGTCGGAGCAGAGCTAAGCACACAGTCTCCCTGGGTTGTGTGGGGTTTGGGGACCTGGGCAGGACTGAGTGTTTTTACCTGCTGTGCGGACTAGAGAGCAGACCCGACTGCATCCCTTCCTGATACATCGTTCTCCAGCCGCACAGTCCCAGTTTCCTCGGCAGCGTTGCACACAGATTCCTAACATCAGAAAAAGATCAGTGAGTTGGTGGGAATGTAAATTGGTACAGTCACTGTGGAGAACAGGATGGAGGTCACTGTAACCAGTGGCCTTTTGGTTCAAAGGAATGTCTCCTCTTTAAGCGACTTGACTGAATTTGCTGCTTGTGCTTCTAGAGTCATGTGGCTCAGCGGTAAAGAATCCTCCTGCCAATCCAGGAGATGCAAGAGACACGGGTTTGATCCCTGGTCAAGGAACTACGATCCCACATACCTTCTGGCCAAAAAACCCCAACATAAAACAGAAGTAATGCTATAACAAATTCAATAAAGACTGTAAAAATGGTCCACATTTTAAAAAATCTTAAAAAAATAATTTAAAAAAGAAAGAAAATCACTCAGAGGAACAGAGATTTGATCTAGGGCCCTTGCTTGAGGGCAAAGTGGGGGAACAACTGGGGATGTAACTTGTTAAGGGACCTCTCAAATTTTCTTCTGATCCAGCTGTGCAGAGAATTGAGCAGAATGGTTGCTAGGGAGATGGCAGGGGGCAGGGTAGGATGCCCTGAAAGAGTGAGCCAAATTAAAGGGAATGTGCAACCAAAGCCTTTTTAGGGGATGGGGAATGGGGCCCCAGAAGTAGAGGGCAAGAGGAGGAAATGTCAAGTCCCAGCACCATGCAAGAAAATGGACATCTTTGATCAACAGTGAGACTGGCACCCCTGTGGCTTTGAGAAACCAAGCTGATGTGGCACCAGCTCATCCCCAGTGAGTTTGGCCGGGAAACCTTGGGTTGGGGTTCTGGTCAGAGGTCCCCAGGCCTGACGGGAAGAGAGTTCAGGTCCCAGGTTTCCAGCTCCTGGCTCCTGTCTGGAGGATGGCCTAACCCTTCACACCCTAATTCTCTGGGCAGGTGGGACTGTTCCGTGAATGAGCTCATCTCCTGTAAGATTTCTAGAGCTTTGCCATTAAGGGAAGAGAAGAAAAAGTAATCCCTGTGAAAGCTCTGTAATTTGAGCCTGTGCGCTCACACCAGCTTCCTGTGCATCTATTTCTTCTCCAGGATAGATTTGTCATCCGAGATATGGAGTTTCTTACACAAAGAAAGTCATCTGAGAGTAGAGGCTGATCCGTATCCAACAGATTATGCATCAAAGCTGAGTCTCATCTGTTCCTTTCCAATTTTTATTCCATTTCCCTCTTCTGGTGACCTGAATTAAATTAGCCAGGTTTAGAGGGATAAAAGGTATAGGTGGAGTGGACACTAAGATTCCTTTTGCTTGTCCCAGCTCCCATGTGTTCAGGCACAGGATGGCCCCATGCAAGGAGTCACTGGTTATCTGGGTAGATATGCTTTGCCAGAAGTTTATACTGTGAAAATGTGTTAAGGAAACCTAACTCAAAATCAGAGTGGGGATGGGAGGAGAGTTTAGGGGAGAATGGATACATATATATATGTGGCTGAGTCCCTTTGCTGTCTACCGTACATTGCTAATCAGCTATTGTGTTGTGTTAGTTGCTCCATCATGTCCTACTCTTTGCAACTCCATGGACTATAGTCCTCCAGGCTCCTCTGTCCATGGGATTCTCCAGGCAAGAATAATGGAGTGGGTTGCCATGCTCTCTTCCAGGAGATCTTCCCAACCCAGGGATCAAACCCAGTTCTCCCGCACTGCAGGCTGATTCTTTACTGTTTGAGCCACCTGGGATTCCAATCAGCTATACTCTAATATAAAATAAAAAGTTCAGAAAAAAAATAGAGTGAGGAAACCATGAAGGGAGGGCTCAAACACAGGTACCACTCAAGGCAGCTTGTATTCTCCAGCAGGAAAGAGGAAGAGTTCCTGTTGGCTGGCAACTGGGAGCTGTCCTTGCCTGCAGCCAATGAGAAGCCACCACCACTTAGGACTACTTTCCTCCAATAAACTTCTGTTCAAAACAACCCTTCCCAACTTTCTCCTGTCCTCTATAAAAGTGTTGCTCTCCTTCGCTCTCCTGACTTGCCCCTAGTTTACCACGTTTTTCTTGTCTCCAATTCTAAGTCCTCTGCTATTCTCAAAAAACTTGATTTTGCTGGCTGAATTGCTTACCATTTTCTTGTAAAAAGCTGACAATACTGTATAAGTTCATATATTTCATTTAGTCCTCACACAATGCAGTAACAGAGATATCATTTTCTGGGTTTCCTTGATGTGGAACTGAGGGTAACAAAATATTACATGTGGGCTTCTCTGGCGGTGCAGTGGATGGGCGTCTGCCTGTCAATGCATGAGATATGGGTTCTTATCACTGGTCGGGGGAGATCCCACATGCCATGAAACAACTAAGTCCATGCACCGCAACTGCTGGGTCTGTGTTCTAGAGCCCAAGATCCACAACTAATGCACCGGTGTGCTGCAACTACTGAAGCCTGAGCACGGACAGCCCCTGCTCTGAAACAAGAGAAGCCACAACAATGAGAAGCCCACACACCACAGCCTGAGACAGCTCATGCAGAGCAAGGACCCAGCGCAGTCAAAAATGAAATAAATAGATAAATGATTTTTTTTAAATTACATACCTTTCCCCAGTGTCCCCAGAACAACATTTCGAAATAAATTCCTAATTGCATGCGGTGTTGCCTCTTCCTTACAGTGTTTTCTGTTACTCCACTCTTTTCCCTACCGTTAATTTTTTTTAGAAAGTATGTCCTGTGGTCAGGACCAAATACAGATAGATCTACATTAGCTCATTGAGCCATCACCATCTCCTCTGACATAGGTGTTGACCCATGTAACAGCAGAGGAACTTGAAGTTAAGTAACTTGCCCTGAAACCCATGTTGGTGAGCTGCAAGGGGAGAATTTGAAGTTTTTGGAGCCCTGCCCTCCACCTCCCTCTACGCCAAGCACAGACCTGGGGTCAATCCTGACTCAGCCACTCACTGATTTTATAACCATGAGCAATTCACGGTCACTTAGACCCAAGAAACTTCAGTTTCTTCATCCACTATAATAAGGAGGTATGTAAAATCTAGTGAGAAGAACCAGCATTGAAGTATTGCGTAGAATAGCAACAGTAAACAAAATCCCACCTGAAATGTCCACTAGAAGGTGATTTACCAAGGTGATGTAGTATATTCTATATGGTGGGATAGAGTAAATTTATTTAAATAAATAAATTTATTAAATTTAATAATTAAATATGTGAAATAAAGTAAAAATAACTATATTAAGTGTTGAGAGTGAAAGATGCTCCCATAAAACTTAAGTGACAAAAAAATATGGGGTGACTTTTAGGGGTTAAAAACATAATAATGGTAAATATTATTAATATTTAATAAATGCAAATAATAAGTATAATGCTGTAGAAATGTTAATTATTTTCTAGGCAGTCAAAATATGATTATATAAGCATTGTGAGAGAGCTTATTCTTAGGTAGATTAGATAAGGAGTTCTGGGCTCTCCAGGAGGAGAAAAGGACAAACTTTTTTTTTTTACATTTCTGTATCTTAGTCATATAAGATGTTTGTTCTTAACCTCTGAGATGTTATGGCAACAATCTATTTCTCATAAGACTAACTTTCTTTAAGCCCAGAGCTAATGGTTATTTTTTGGGGGGCTCCAAAATCACGGCAGATGGTGACTGCAGCCATGAAATTAAAAGATGCTTATTCCTTGGAAGAAAAGTTATGACCAACCTAGACAGCATATTAAAAAGCAGAGACATTACTTTGCCAACAGAGGTCTGTCTAGTCAAAGCTATAGTTTTTCCAATAGTCATGTATGGATGTGAGAGTTGGACTATAAAGAAAGCTGAGTGCCAAAGAATTGATGCTTTTGAACTATAGTGTTGGAGAAGACTCTTGAAAGTCTCTTGGACTGCAAGGAGATCCAACCAGTCCATCCTAAAGGAGATCAGTCTTGGGTGTTCATTGGAAGGACTGATGTTGAAGCTGAAACTCCAATACTTTGGCCACCTGATGCGAACATCTGTCTCATTGGAAAAGACCCTGATGCTGGGAAAGATTAAGGGCAGGAGGAGAAGGGGACCACAGAGGATGATATGGTTTGATGGCATCACCGACTCAATGGACATGGGTTTGAGTAAACTCTGGGAGTTGGTGATGGACAGGGAGACCTGCCGTGCTCTAGTCCATGGGGTCGCAAAGAGTTGGACACGACTGAGCAACTGAACTGAATGGTTTCACAACACAACAGCACATCTTGCTGAAGGGTATGTTTTTTCTTAAGCTCTGTACTGATGATTATATAAAACAATGTATCTTGCTTGAGGACATGTTTCTCCTTCTTAACAAAAACCTTCTGACTGATCCTGTTATATTAAGATGCCTGTTGTGTGTGGGAGTGAGTCTGGTAAGACCTTTCTATTGTTAGTAACCAATGCAAAAAAGTATATAAAGCCCCACCCGAACTAGTAAGTGGGACACTCTCTGCACACTTCTGATGTCTATGTCAGAAGCTTTCCCTATCACTTTTTCACTGTAATAAAGCTCTGCTACACAAAAGCTGAGTGGTCAAACTTCGTCTCTGGCACTGGATCAAAATTCTCCCCTATGGACGCCACAAATCCCACACCGTTCACCATAAGCTATCAATTGTTCAGTCACTAAGTCATGTCCAACTCTTTTTGACACCATGGACTGTAGCCCACCAGGCTCCTCTGTCCTGGGATTTCCCAGGTAAGAATAGTGGAGTGGGTTGTCATTTCCTTCTCCAGGGGTTTCTCCCAGACCAGGGATCAAACCTGTATATTCTGCATTAGGAGGCAGACTCTTTACCACTGAGACACCAGGGAAGTCCTTACAAAAGCATACCATATATATAAAATAATTATATCATAATCATAGTGTGTGTGTGTATATATATGCACACACACATATATAGGCTCATCATTAGTTTCTGATTTTTATGTAATGAGTATCACTTGTTTAAAAAAAAGGAAATGATTAAGGTCTTTTTAAGGGATCTTTATTGATGAGATGCTAGGCACCTGGCCCTCTGACCTGTTTTCCCCCTATAAGGGCAAGAGTGGAGGAAGGGGCCCCAAGGACGTTGATGGGTTTCTGTCTCATTTCTGATCAGCAGCACAGTTTTGAAAAGGCCAGGCAGGGCTAGCCCTGGCACACCTGGTTAGGGAATCAGGCAGGGCTCTTCCTCTTACCTATTGATGCTTCGGGTGCGGGGCGACAGACCCGGTTACAGCCTTCGCTGATGCATTGTCTTCCGGCTCCACAGTCCCGATCTCCGAAGCACTGGGACTCACAGATGCCTGCGAGAGAAGATGCATCAAAAACTTAAGTCTTAGAAGCAGGTACTAGGAAGGGGCTGCAGCAGAGAATAAACGGAATCCTTCTTAAGAGGCAGCATCTGCATTTTATCATTTTAACAAATTATGTAATTTACAAAATGTCTACTATTGCAAAAAAGTTCACAATCTATGTAGAACTTATAGCTTGAAGACTGCTTTCACAATGTATAGGACTTAACGGAGATGATATTATTCAGAGATGTTGATCCCATATATCTTTTTGTTCCTGATTCTTCCTAGTTTCTGGCTTTCCAATCCCCACCCACAACCACCACCTCATCGAGTCAATGGCAACCCCTGCTTTGTGGGGAAGGCACACCAGCCTGAAATAAAAAGGCCAGGGCTTGGCAGTGAGTTTTGAATTAGGCTTTGTTGAATTAGACAACAGGCTCTGCTGAGAGAGAAAAGATTTTCTAAATTTCAGAAGTGCCTCTTTACTCATACAAGGCTTAGAAATCTGAGCAGACAGAAGACACTGGAGATGATGTGAGTTCTCATCCCATAGAAAATAGGAAAGTCCTTCTGGTCAATGAGGAAGAGAGGGTAAGGAAGGGGGTATCAGAAAGGAAGGAGAGGGTGGGGAGGCAGAGAGAGAGGGAGGGAGAAAGAGGAGAAAGGGAGAGAATATTTGTAGAAGCAAACATTCATAAACTTGACCTTTTTATTTCACTCCTAAGAAATATATTCTACAGGAAACATTTCCACTGATGGACAAAACTATAAAATCACGTTCGTTATACCATCCTGGGCAACAGCAAAAAAAAAGTCAAGCAAGTAAAACGACCATCAAAAGGGAACTGGTTAAACGAATTAAAGTAAATGTATTCACTAGTCATCATATAATCCTAAAATTATGAAATCTACCAGTGTGGACATGGGAAGGTGTCCACAACTCATGTTAAATTGTAAAAGACATACGTTCATGCAGGGCTTCCCTGGTGGCTCAGACGGTAAAGAATCTGCAATGCGGGTTTGATCCCTGAGTAGGGAAGATCCCCTGGAGGAGGACAGGGCAACCCACTCTTGCCTGGAGAATTCCCGTGAACAGAGGAGCCTGGCGGGCTGCAGTTGCAAAGAGTCAGACGTGACTGAGTGACTAAGCACAGCACAGCACATATGTCATGCATGATAGGATACTTTATACAAGAGAATAGGATATATGCTAATTTGTGCAACTGGAGGCCACAATAGAGGGCTTATGCTGATTTCGCTATGATTAACAGACAGACCTAGTTTCTCTCTCATTGTCTATGTGGCTACAGGTAAGTCTTTTCACTACGGTAAGCCTTGGTTTCCTCATCTGTATAACACTATCTGTTACTACTTTACTTCTTAGATGTAAAAGCAACAATCTCAGAACATGCCTGGAAAATAGCAGGAACTCAGAATTTGATGTTTCTTCCCACAGTGACTATGTATCTGTCAAGGAATCAGTTAATGCACAAGGTTGGTAAATCCTTCCAGATACCAAGTATAGTAGACACTGCAAGTTTTCAAACACAGGTGGAAACTATTATACTCAATAAATTACAAAACAGTTTAATAGCATCACTGAGTTAACTGGATAATCAACCATCATGTGGACTGCCTGACACTTTTAACATAATTACACTGTCCTCATGGGGCAATTTTGAACATTTGAATGGAAACACTTAAAATTGTTCAGATCTCTAGATTGGACTGAAGGCTTGTTAATTGTCCTCCAAATAGAGATCAAGGTGAAAACAGGGGAGGGCCCATGGCAAGGCTGGGATTTCACTGGAGACTTTTGGACTCTGGATATCCTGGTTTTTCACAATCACATGCGAGTGATGCTCCCTTTCAATGAAGGGCATCTTATGAAATGGTGCATATCTGGCTCCCACACTGCCAGGGTCTTTTTCTACCATTTAGTGAGCCCTTGTTATTGTGGCAGTTGTAGGCAAGTGACTCACATCCGTGATCTCATTCATTTGTCACAAGATCACTAGGAGATGGGCCTTCTTGATCTCAGTGTACAGAAACCGAGACTCTGGGAGCTTGAGTAACTTCAGTGTACAGAAACCGAGACTCTGGGAGCTTGAGTAACTTCCACAAGACCCCAGAGCTAGAAAAAAGCAGACACAGAATCTGAGACACACAAATCTTTCAAAAGAAAGATTTGAAAAGAAGCTTCCTCATTACCACTGCCACCTATCTGTAGCACTAACATCTGTGTTCACCCATGAACCAGGGTGGGAGGACAGCCCCAGAAAGCTGCTTCTATCAGAAGACCATCTCAGGATGGCGCTGTGGATCCTGACTAAGGGAAGGGAGGGGAGCTGTGGAGGAAGGCAGGCAGCCAGCCAGACGTGGGGAAATCCCACTGGGACAGGGCCCGCTTTGTCCAGTTGGGACTTTCAGAAAAAAGAACAGAGCACAATATGACAGATGTGGGTCCTTTCTATTCAGCATTCTGTGCCTTGAGGAAATGAAGAAAGAGAAGTGGGTAAATGGTGACTCTTGAAGAGTTCTTCCTGCAGGGAAGCTGTAGAAAAGTGTTCAGGGTTTTTCAAGTTGAGGACACCAGCTTTGCCATGTATTAACAAGTCACATATCTTTTCTGAGCTTAAATTTCTATGTCTAGGAAATGAGTGTGACATGATAGCTTAAAAAGATGTTATGAGGAACCAAGGCACTCACACTTCCCCCTCATCCACTCCACCCAGGGCTGCCATGTATGGTTTTACAGGTTGTGCACTGTACAATTATATCTGGTGACAAGATGAGTAGGACTATAATCCATCCCATCTTCATCCTGAAGCCTTCCACCTGGGCACTGCCTCCACCCAGAGAGAAGGGCAATTTTTCCATATGGATAAAGGTATTTGGTCACCAAACTGAGCACCCACTGGACTCTGCCCACTGCAAGAGGCCTTTTTCTCATTCTCCCAAAGGTGACATTTGAACTAGTGGTGATTTCCATCCATCCTTAGTGGCCCAGCCAAAAGCCAAGAGGATGTCTGTCTGTGCTAATGCTCTCGCCTGACCAAGGGAGCCTCAGGGAAGGCACGTATCTGGCACTCACTCTTCACTTGTTTCTGGGCTACCAATTATTGAGCACTGACTAAGTGCCAGGCACCTGGCTACATATTTAGTACTATCTCATTTAATCCTTCGAATGACCCTATGAGATAGGGACTATTATCCTTGTTTTAGGATGAGTAACTTGCAGCCATCTCAGAGCTGGGAAAAGGAGGGGCCAGGGTTTGAATGTGGTCTGTGTGACTTCAAGCCTCTTCGTTACCCTCTATTGCTGTGAAGGCTCTCTGGAGCTAGCAGCCGTGTTCTCATGTGAACCAGGACAGTGATGTCAGCCCCAGGACTAGTCTTCCCCATCAGAAGCCCCAGGGCCTCCTGTCCTAGCTCCACGGAGTGGGGCTGTGCGGGTCAGGAGGGGAGTCCCAGGGGAAGCCCCGTCAGCCAGCCAGACGTGGGGAAACACCCGCCCTGGGACAGAGGCAGCTGCTCCAGTTGGCCTTGCAGAGAACAGGACAAGAAGATCTGAGCAGGAAGGAGATGTCCTAAGCGGGCAGCGTGGCCGTGAGAATGAGCCAGAGTGTGGCCAGCAGCTGCCATGACAGGGACACAAACTTGTGGCCACTTCATGCAAAGATGCAGGGTGGGTTTTTTCCTTATAGTTTGAATGTGGAGGAGAATACAGGCCACGTGGATACTGTCCCTTTGTTGTTACTTCTTTTTGGAGGCAGCGTGATCAGCTGGGAAGTACTTTGGCATTGGGTATGAAGAGACCACCGCTGCTGTTTATTAGCTGCCTGATATAGGAGGGGCACATAATCTCTCTGAGGCCAAGTTTCCAAGCCCTTTAAATGCGGGTAATAAGATTTGCTTCTTGAAGGTGTAATGAAGATAAAATGCAAAAGTGAGGTCTACAGACATTTCTACCTTATCTGCTTTAGCTAGTACTGTGTTGATTGGGGAGGTCATGCAATGGTCAATGGCAACCAGCAGATGGCGCCACGGTAGCTCACGCTACAGACCTAGCTCCCGGGCCAGGCGCTCCGGCATCGCCCTTCCTGAAGTGGGCGGGCGCGCGGGGGGGGGGGGGGGGGAGGCAACAGCTGGGGGCGCTATTAAGGCACCCCTTGGTGTCACTGCAGTGTGAGCCAGGTGACTTAAGGAAGAGGGTGGGCACAAATCACGGTAAAATGAGAAAGATTAACAAAATATATTTGGTTCATAAGTTTCCTTATCTGGAAAATGGAGGCGAGATGAATACCTACATCTTTCATACCTAAAGTTCTCAAGATTAAACAGGAGAATGAACTTTGAAAAGACCTGACACAGAGGGGTTTCCAAATATGGGGTTTTCCCTCTTTTGCTATTCTTTGGGATGCCAACTCATTGCAAAGGATCATTGAAATAATCCCTAAGAGCCGTATTTCATAAACATCACTCATGTTGTTTTAAAATTTCATGTAGTTTACAACAATAAACTCATATGAAATTATTATCATTGTCAAACAGTGAAAACTTAAACTATATGCAGCATTATAAAGTTCATGAAACTTTTTGACCTAAACAATACATCCTTAGAAAAGCAAATTAGCCAAGTATGTTGGAATTAAAAAAACAAACAAACATACATGCTCTTTGAGTCAGCAATATCACTTCTAGGAATGTTTCCTAAGGAAAGAATCAAGTTATACATGTCAAGATTTAGTTACAAGGGGATCCTTTGATAGAAAAGTATTAGAGAAGTTGAAAAGCCCATTGATTAAGGATTAGTAAGCAAAATGTGGTATATTTACAATAAAAATGCTTTGAAGTCTTTTAAAAAAATAAAGTTGTATAACACATGTCCAAGCTTGTGGCAAACTATTCACTACATATTACTGAGTGTTAAAAGATAAAGGAAAATTTAAAAATATATTTGTGGAGGGTGATGCCAGAATTATTTGGCATCATGCCCCCTGAATATATATGTGGAAGAATATGAATATACATGTAACTCTGTTTATCCCCGGGTAATAACATTATAGGCACATCTTTCATCAATTTGTTCTGTGCAGGCATGCTAAGTTGCTTCAGTCCTGTCCTACTCTTTGCGGCCCTATGGACTGTAGCATGCCTGGCTCCTCTGTCTGTGGGATTCTCCAGGCAAGAATACCACCTCCAGGGTATCTTCCCAATCCAGGGATTGAACCTATGTCTCTTATGTCTCCTGCATTGGTGGGTGGGTTCTTTACTACTAGCATCACCTCGGAAGCACAATTTGTTCTGTAGTTCCTGACTTTTCTGTAGTAAGGATGTTATTCACGTGAAAAATTAAGATTCAGTACTGGTCTATGGAGAGAGTCTATGAAATTGCTATATGCTTTGACAATCTACCTATTAAAAATCAGGGAGGACAAAGGAAAGAACATATGAAAAGCAGAGTAAGCTTGGTAAGTAACTTAACATGATTCAGGGGAAATGAAAGGATATTGCTTAAAACCAGCTGTTGGGGGCAGAGGCGTGGAGAGGAAGGAAAGGAGGAAATTAGCTAATTTTATTATGTCTGTTACTCATAGTAGGAAACCTATAGATGATAATTAAAAAAAGAGGGGGACCAAAGGGAAGACTCTTGAGAGTTCCTTGGATAGCAAGGAGATCAAACCAGTCAATACTAAAGGAAATCAACCCTGAATAGTCATCGGAAGGACTGATGCTGAAGCTGAAGTTCCAACATTTTGGATACCCGATGTGAAGAGTCAACTCATTGGAAAAGACCCTGATGCTGGGAAAGATTGAGGGCAAGAGGAGAAGGGGGTGACAGAGGATGAGATGGTTGGATGGCATGGCCAACTCAATGGACATGAGTTTGAGTAAACTCTGGGAGATAGTGAAGAACAGGGAAGCCAGGCATGCTGCAGTCCATGGGGTTGCAAAGAGTTCAACACTATTCAGCAACTGAACAATAGCAAAGGGTAGTACTCTAAGGTCTTGGTATAAGGTAACTATCAGAACAAAAACCATAAAGCTTTCTAAATGCAAAGCATGCAGTAAGAGACATGGAAAAGGAGAGACAGATGATATAAATAAAATAGGTTATATAATCAATGACTATACAACTGATAAATATATTCACAACAGTTAATAAAATAGCAACCAAACAGGGTAAGATAAACTTCATGTATCTCTTTCAGATATGTATATAGAAATAATATGTAAAAAAATTACCTCTGGAAGTTGCTTAAAAATATCAGGGGATATGGGGAGATGGGTGGGATTAGATTTGAAAGAAGGATGACCACATGTTGATAATGGTTGAAGCTAGGTGATGGGTACATGGTCTATCATTCTACAAAGTGTCTGCTTTGTGTGAAGAACTTCCCAAAATAAAAAGTGACCACTGAAATCTTCTCAGGGACATTCAAAATACCTTAATGAGTAAAAAAAATGTGCAATCACTAACATGTCCATACACAGGCAGAGGGAGTAAGTGTGGAAAGATTAACAATGATGTTTCTCTGGGTGATGATATTGTGGGTGTCATTTATATGATTATATAGTTTTAGCTGTAGAGTCTTGTTTTCCAACCATAAATATATATTGGGGGGGGGGAGGGATAAAAAGAAGAGTTGTTCTTAAAAAGAAGTGCCCAGGCTGAAAAAACCTGACAATTACGGAATGCAATGAGATCATGATGGAAGAGTCCAAAAGATCTCCTTTTTAAAAATATTCTATGATGAAATCCTTCAAAACCATACTCAAGAGTTAATTACTATTGAACAATTGTTTAAAAGTTGAGCAGAACCAAGCATATATTCGTGTTGGGACCAGGACATCGGGCAGGGCTCTCAGCCTTACTTGCTCGTGGGGCTGGTGAGCACACGTGGCCACAGCCATTGCTGATGCACTTCTCTCCTGCCGCACAGTCCCGGTCTTCTCGACACTCCTCCACGCAGATACCTTCACGATTAGAAAAGACTGGGTTGAGACACTACAACTAAATAAATACTTATAAACAGCCCTGGCATAACAATAGCAGCATATACTTAGATCTAGGATTTCGCTGTTTAAATATGATTTCACATAGAACCACAGAGGACCTTTTCAGCAAATAATAGCTGAGGTGTTTGTAGGGGTTTTGGAGTAAGTCCTTAGGACTGAAGTGTTTGTAGGAGAGAAAGATGCAAGGAAAGCAGGTTAATGGTAATCCCAACGATCTTTACCAGTAGGTTTTATTTTTGGTATTTTATAGATGAAGCCTTTGAGAGATTGTCTGGTCCAGGCAGATTTGGGACTTGAATTCTGGGTTCTCTGCCCTTAAAGCACATGTCCCTTTTTCTATACAATTCAGTGAAATTAACCTTGAATATAGAGTTGAGCCCCTAAATGTCTAGAAATTATTTCTGACACAAGTAGAGGATTTACTGGATTCTAATCCCTAAAGAAGTTCTCAATGTGGATTTTCGATATTCATAGAGACAGAATTTAAAGACGGAGGCAGCCCTGGAAGCTGCAGCAAAACCTTTGGCAAAAGAACAACATCTCAACCAACAATCACATCACCACCACCAAGAGACTTCTCACTGGCGGTCCTGCCACAAGGTTGACCTGCTTCTGCCCCCCTCACTATTCCTCTCTTTCCAGCTCACTTTTATCATCTGTAACTGGGTGACTGATGTATGGCCTGAGCAAGTGAAGAGAGGCTGGACTAGACAGGTGACTCCAGAAAGAGCGGATTATCATAAACCTTCCAGTGTGTTTCTCTGGATGACCACACAATTGTGCCAGATCAGATAACGTCATGCACTTAGCTCTTGCAGGACAGAGCAGGCTGGAGAAAGTCAGGACTCACCTACAGTCATCAGCGGGGAGCAGATTCGCTGACAGCCATCCTGGATGCACTGTTTTCCTCTCCCACAATCCCTGTCTTCACTGCACTCACTGATACAGATAGCTGATGAGCGGAAATATGTGGTTAAAAGCTCTTCCCTTACAATAGGAAAATAAATACTTCAAATGCCTTTACAATATCTTTGAAAAGATATCAATTCCTTAGAAATACATCTATCCAGTTATGTGCAGAAAACTACACGATACGATGAAGAAAAAAGTTTTAACTATCTGATAAACGCAGAGAGATGCCATGTTCATGGATGAAAAGATACAGTGTTTTAAAGATATCAGTTTCGTTCCCAAACTGAAATTTAATACAGTCCCAGTGAAAATTGTAGAAGGATTTGTCACAAAAATGGATAAGCTGACTCTGAAATTTTATATGAAAGTTCACCAAAACACACAATTATCAAGATAAGAATCAAGATAAGTTTAGCAAACTTGCAGGACTGAAATGTGGTTGGATGAACTGGGCTCTCCGTATGAAAAAAAATGAAACCATGTCTCCTACCTCACACCACACAACAAATCTGTTCAAGTGAGTTAGAGATCTAAGGGAAGGGTAAAGCAATAAAGCTTCTAGAAAATGCTATAAAAGAAAGCTTCAAGACCTTGGGATAGGCAAGTATTTCTTAAACTTTGCAGAAATATTACTGAGCATTAAGATAGATGGGTGGAAAATATTTAATAGGTATATTGTCACAGCATATAGATAGTTTGAAGACTGTCTTCACAGAACATTATTGAGTCTTAATTCTTCTGTAAGTATGCATTTAATGACCTTACTAGTCCCAATTTTCATATCTCTCCAGTACTTTGGTTGGCTGACAGTCAACCTCTAGTGGATTCACTGAATGACAACATTAAGACAGAGAAAAGAAAAGCCTGATTGAAAGAAAATGTTTATAATACACACATACAACAAACAATTTGGATTGGCAATTCCTTACAAGTCAATAGTAACAATTCATAAACTAAGAGAAAAATGGGGAACGGATTGAGCAGACACTTCATAAAGGAGATGACTGGAAGTTGTGAGACAAAAATAATGTCAGATTCTGAGAAGGTGGTTTTAATTGTGCAGGTTGGCATAGTTTTTGAACTTTCTAGAATCTCCCCATAAAAACAGAGCAATCAAAATAGCAAAATTCAAAACACATAGACAACAGATCTGTAGAACCACATATCCCCTCAAACTCCAAAATATGAGTGGGTGAAAGGAGACAAAACACCATCTTCCACCAGACGAATGAGGTGTCTGCATCTGTGCAGAAATCTGAGGAAAGCAATGAGGTGACTGGTGGAGAAGACTGGGGACATCATTCCTACGAGAACTTCCTAAGGAACCCACTAGAGGTTGACTGTCAGCCAACCAAAGTACTAGAGAGATATGAAAATTGGGACCAGTAAGTTCATTAAATACATACTTACAGAAGAATTAAGACTCAGTAATGGTTTATGAAGATAGTCTGTGAACTATCTATATGCTGTGACAATATACCTGTTAAGTATCAGGAAGGGCAAAGGAAAGAACATATGAAAAGCAGAGTAAGCTTGATAAGTACCTTAACAAGATTCAGTGGAAATGCAAGGATATTGCCTAAACTTAACTGCTGGGGATAGGGAATTGGGAAGGAAGGAAGGAAAGAAAGAAATGAGCTATTTTTATTATTTACTATTTACTATTGCTATAGTATTATTTACTATTAGTCATAGTAGGAGATCTATAGGCAATAATAAAAAAGGGTGAGGACCATGAGTAGTACTCTAAGGTCTTGATATAAGGTACCTATTAGAACAAAAAACATAAAGCTTTCTAAATGCAGAACTTATAATAAGAGAAAGGGAAACAGATAGTTTGCACAAAGAAAATAGGTTATATAATGAAAGACTATGTGTCTAATAAATACATCTACAACAGTAAATAAAACAACAACCAAACAGTTCAGATAAACCTGGTACATCTCTTTTGGAGATGCATGTAGAATACATGTAGAATGTGATAAAATAATGCCCGAAATCTGAAAATAACAGGGATGGGGGAAGTGAGTGGGATTAGACATGAAGGAGGAATGACCACACGTTGATAATGGTTGGGTGATGGGTACATTGTGTATCATTATACCAGTCTGTCTGCTTTGTACATAGATTTCCCATAATAAAAAGTTAAAACTAAAATATGCTGAGGGATGGCTAAATATCTTAATGAGTAAAAAATGTGCAATCACTAACTTGTCCACACACATGGACAGAGTAAGTGTGGACTGACCAACAATGATGTTTCTTTGGGCAGAGGAAGTGTGAGTATCATTTATTTGTTTCTATAGCTTTGGTTGTAGAGTCTTGCTTTCCAACCATAGATATATATTTGGGGGGGATAAAGTGACTGTGCTGGAAGAAACTGTGCTGGAAGAATGCAATATGGTACCGTGATGAAGGAGTTCAAAGAACACCCCATTCTTTTAATGTTTTATGTTGAAAACATTCAAAACCATGCTCAAGGTAAATTGCTATTGAACATTTGTTGAAAGGTTGGGAAGGACCAAGTACATAATCGTTTTAAGCCCAGGAATTCGGGCAGAGCTGGCAGCCTTACTTGCTTGTGGAGCTTGTGAGCACACGTGGCCACAGCCATTGCTGACGCACTTCTCTCCTGTCGCACAGTCCCGGTCTTCTCGACACTCCTCCACGCAGATACCTTCACGATTAGAAAAGACTGGGTTGAGACACTTAAATACCATGAATATTTATCTTACAAATGACCATGACCTAATAATATCAGGATACACTTTGATCTAGGTCTTCACTGTTTAAACATGATCTCACATAGAACCTCATCTCACCCTTCCATCAAATAATATCTGAAGTATTTGCAGGAATATTTGGATTTGAATTCAGGGACATTTCCTTTTAAAGCACACGTCCCTTTTGCTATACAACTCAGTGAAATTTACCTTGAATACAGAGTAGAGCCCCTGAAGGTCAAGAAATTATTTCAGATGAAAGTAGAGAATTTATTGGATTCTGATCCCTGAAGAAGGTCTCGGTGTGGCTCTTTGATACTCCTAGAGACAGTGTTTAAAGATGGAGGCAGCACTGGAAGCTGATCAAAGACTTGCCAAAAGAATAACACCTCCACCATGAATCACATCACCACCACCAAGAGAATTCTCACTGTGGTTCCTGACACAGGGTTGACCTGCCTCTGCCATCCACATTATGAATCTCTTCCAATCTCACTTTTATACTCTGTAAATGGAGGTTGTCTGGTGTTGTAGTTTGAGCAAGTAAAGAGAGGCCAGACTAGATGAGTGACTCCCAAATGTAGCTGATGATAACAATCATCTTTAAAATGACTACGAATAGTAGGACCTGTTCAAGTCTAATTACTCAGGTTTTCCAGGGTTGAGCCTATACATATATATTTTAATGAGGGCTCCAGCTGATGTTGATGCTGAGATGGACTACAGATTCTTCCAGAGCCAGTATGTCTGACATTTTAGGATTTCATCAGCTTTTGCCAATTTGTGGAGGAAGGTTGGGGCCCACAACTCTTCATCAATATCCAACCATTCATTCATTTGCTCATGGTTCATTTACTCATTCATTCATTCCCTTGTTTCTAATTAATTAGCTTATTCCAAGAAAAATATCAATTCTTTGTAAGGAATAGGACTAGATGTTTCAGGAAATTGGGATGTTTAGTTTTCATATCAACAGGGCAGATTAAAACTAGGATGGAAAATCAAGTTTGCTCTGGAATAACAACAGTTCACAGCACTATGCACGTTTAATAGTAAGTTACATGAGAAAGGGCCTGCAAAGAGTAGATAGGAGTGGTTTAGTGATTACTGTGCTAGAGAATTAGCTGGGATTTGAACTCACAAATACAGTCATACACATTGACAAAGACTATCCAATGGGGAAAGAATGGTCTTTTCAATAAATGGTGCTGAGAAAATGGACATCCCCATGCAAAAGAATAAATTGAGATTACTGCCTCAAATCATATGTATACATACATACCTATAGTATGGGCTTCCCTAGTGGCTCAGACAGTAAAGAATCTGCATGCAATGCAAGAGACCTGGACTCAATCCCTGGGTCAGGAAGATCCCCTGGAGGAGGGAATGGCTACCCATCCCAGTATTCTTGCCTGGAGTATTCCACGGACAGAGGAGCCTGTTAGACTACAGTCCATGGGGTCGCAAAGAGTCAGACACGACTGAGTGAGTAACACACACCCATACAGTATACACACACATATACAAAAATTCACTCAAAATGGATCAAAGACCTAAATGTAAGAGTTAAAACTATAAAGCTCGTAGGAGGAAACATAGGTGTAAATCTTTGTGACCTTGGATTGTGCAATGATTTCTTAAATACGACACCCAAAACAAAAGCAAAAAAAGAGGCATATAAGTTGGCCTTCAAAATATTAAAATCTCTTGCGCGTTAAAGAACACCGTCAAGAAAATGGAAAGAACATCTACAGAGTGGGAGAAAATATTTGCAAATCATATGTCTGATAAGGGTCAAATATCTAAAATATGCTTCTAGGGTATCTCAGTGGTGAAGAATCTGACTACAATGCAGGAGACATGGGTTGGTTCCCTGGGTTAGGCAGATTCCCTGGAGAAGGAAATGGCAATCCACCCTAGTATTCTTGCCTGGAAAATCCCATGAACAGTGGAGCCGGGTGGGCTATAGTCCATGCAGTTGCAAAAGGGTCGGACACATCTTAGCAACTAAACAATGACAACAGTCCAGAATGTATAATGAATTCCTACAACTCAGCAAGAAAAGGACCAACACTCCCATCTTGCAAAGACAGGGCTTGAATAGACATTCCTTGAACAGATCATATACAAATGAACATGAAGCATATGAAAAAGCACCCAACATCATTAATCACTAGCAAAATGCAAATTGAAACCACAATGAGGTAGCACAGTAAGATATCCCACAATCACTATGATGGCTATAACTAATAGTCAGGTGTCAACAAGTGTTGGAAAGGATGTGGGAAAGGATGTTGGAAAGATTGATGTTGGGTAAACTGGTGCAGGCTCTGTGGAAAACAGAGCTTGGCAGTTCCTCAAGAAATTAATCATAGCCTTGCCACATGACTCAGCTATTCTACTCCTTGCAAATCCACCCAAGGGAACTGAAAGCATATTCACACAAAAATTTATACGCAAATGTTCACAGCAGCATAACTTGCTTACTAACCACAAAGTAGAAATAACACACATGTCCATCAACTGATGAATGTATAAATCATACCTGGTAGAGCTATACGATCCAGCCATAAAAAGGAATGGAGTACTGATAGATGCTACAATTTAAACTTTGAAAATGTTGAAGAAGCCAGACACAAAAGCCCACATTATTATATAATTTCCTTTACATGAAATATCTAGAATAGAAAAATGCTTCGAAGATGGAAAGTGGTTTAGAGGGGGGTGGGGGTAGGAAAGAACGGGGGGGTTGACAATGGGTATGGGCTTTCTTTAGGGGGAGATGAATGGTCTGCAATTAGATGGTGGTGATGGCTGCACAACGTTGTGAATATATTAAAAACCACTGAGCAGTACACCTTAAAATGGTAAATTTTATCTCAGTAAACACACACAAGCAAACACAGAGCTGGAGATCTCAGAGAGCCTGATTTAACTGGTCCAGCCGAGGGTCTTGGCATTGGTCTTTTTAATACACTTCTGGGGTGATTCTAAAGCATTGGCAGAGCCTCTTCCTACCCAAAATGTGGTCTGTAGGCCAGCGTCATAGCATCACTTAGAAGCTTGTTAAAAATGCAGAATTTTGGACCCCATCCCAGACCTGAATCACAGTCTGCAGTTTAACAGGATCCTTGGGTAATTCCTGTCCTATTAAAGTTTGAGAACTACTGCACTAGTCTAGTAGAACTGAGTGTGCCGATTATGTTTATGATGGAAATAGTACAATGGGGCTTTCAAGGATTAAGGAGATTTCCACAGTCTGGGGTTGGGGAGGTTGTCACATAAGAGAACATATTTGCATTTTGAGGAAATCAGTTGCCTGATTAGGGCTGCAATTTGGGAAGAACAATCTCACATTCAAGCACAGAGTTGGCTGGAATTCAACACACAACATGTGTTTTAGAGGAGAGAGAGTTTCAAGAGTATTGCAAGGGTCCAGGTATGTAACTAGGGTGGTGGCAATCAGATTGCAAAGGCTGTAAGAGAAATTGTGAAAGAAGATTTGACAAAGTCTGGTCATTGATTATATGGGGGGAGCAAGACAGCCAGAGAAATCATCTTTGGCTGTGGAAATGTAGGAAAAGAAAGTCAAAGGACAGAAAAGGAAGAGCAAAGAGAGAAGCCATGGGAGAGGGTTTCAGACTGAAAATTCGTCAACAATGTCAGATCCTTCAGAGATACCAAGGAGGTTGACTATTAAAGAAAATTATTAGATTGTCAACCAGGAAGATATTGATGCTTTGGGAGAGTGAAGTGGGGGGATAATTGATGGGGGGAGATGTTGGTGGTGATTGTAATGGTGGTGGTGGTTGAAGCGATATTAGAAGGGCTCAGGTGTGATTGGTAACTGTCAAGAAAGACAGAAAACAGAAGTGGGTTCAGAAGCGTTTCTCAACAATGCAGCAGTGTATTTGTTTGTAGGTAGAAGCAAATGGAGAGAAGAGGGTAGAGATGCTGGGAAAAGACCCAGAAGCTGATGGAGCAGAGTCAGAGGAGGAGGTGAGGGCAGTGCAAAGGGAGAGATTGTCCTTTGGAGAAAGAGAGAGAAGAGGTCAGCGGACACAGAGGGATGCTGGCATGGGGACTTGTGGAGAAAATTAAAGTGTGCCCCAGCGTCTCCTGATGTGGAATGTTCTCCATGTCTACCCATCCCTGCTCCATCCCCTCTTTAGACTGCACATGACAGTCTTAGATGTCCCACTTTCTGACTCTCTTGCTCTGAGAGGTGGGACGAGACTTACTGATTGCCTGGAGACTTGTGTTGAGGCTGAGGAGGATGGCCAGGAGGAAGAGGCCGCCCGACTTCATGTTGCTAGTTGAGGACATCGTGTGCAGACAATGCAGCAAGGCCCAGGCAGCTGAGATTTATATGCTTCTGGACAGAGAGCCTGGCCTGCTTTCAAGGCCACCATTGGTGTTTAGGAAACTTGAAACTTGGACCTCTGCCAAGCAGCTGACTTTGCTGGAAAAAAAAAGAACAACAACAAAAAAAAAAAACTCACAAACTCTGTGTGGTGTTGGCAATGTTTGTTTTCCAAGCAAGTTCTTTGAGACACAGTTCTTAGTGTAATTAAAAAATAATAATCTATCAGATGAGAAAGCGAGAGATGTGAGGGCGGGCAAAGAAGACAGTGATAGAAGATAGACGAATATAGATAGACAGATAGACAGGTAGACAGATATACAGAAGCCATGCTGTGCCATGTGGCTTCAGTCGTGTCCGACTCTTTGCTGCCCCATGGACTATAGCCCTCCAGGCTCCTCTGTCCATGGGATTCTCCAGGTGAGAATACTGGAGTGGGTTGCCATTTTCTCCTCCAGGAGATCTTCCCAATGCAGGGATGGAACCAGAGTCTCATGCACTGCAGGCAGATTCTTTAGCATATGAGCCGCCACGGAAGCTCATAGATAGAAGAGGTAGCTCAACAACCTCTGTGTGCAAGACGCTTTCCTCTTTAAGCACTACAACTGAGGTACCACAAGGTTAAATAGCTTGCTTGATGTTACAGAGCTACTAAATGGGGATCAGACTCAGATATTATTGGCTTCATGTTTCATGACTCCTTTCCTATAACCCTCTGTCTCTGCATCAGCACCTGGGTCTAAATATTGTATTGCATCATATGATATTATTAAGGGACACATCTTTCTCCTTCTTCCCTAAAGGCGGTGCTAAATATTTGTGCATCTATATGCTTGTAGATGTATGTGTTTGTGGATTGATAGATGCATGAGAGTGCATAAAAATTCTGGAACAATAACCTATCAAGTAGTACCAGCACTCGGCTTCTCTTAGGAATAACAGAGTGAGTTGGAGGATTTAGGTACTCAAGAAGTCTTTAGTGTCAACTGACATAAGACTAAGGTAAGGAGGCTACATTGACATATTACTTGTATAATTAACAATGAATGATGGAATAAAGAAAAAATACCTAAAATACGGAGACTGGATTGGACAGTTGCAAAACTAGTGTCAGGAAGTGCTGTTAGGAGGGCTTATTAAACATATCATATTGCAACATAGAGAAAGATATCTATCCAATCTATCTCCCATACCCTTGACTTCCCCTAAACTCCTTGATACTGTGTTTACCCTACAGGACTTAAGAATTCACTAATTAGTGCTCCTCTTGATGCTGGGAGAGAGATGAGCAAACCTGTCCCTGGATGCCAAGCCCTCTTTCTTCAGTCTGGGTGCCTCTGAAAGGCATTTACTCTCTCTTTTCACCTTCACAAACCCAGAAGAAATAAAATTGGAATCCTATTTGGGCAATCAAAAAAACAGCTGAGCCAAGTCTCATGCATAAACAAGTTTTGGCTTTCCCCTCTTGCCCCAGCTGTCCTGCACAGAAATTACCACAGTGGGGTCAAAATGCCTCAGGTTTTGCTTTCTTTATCTGGGAAGATGGGACACTGGGGAGATCAAAACCCAGATGCTCATTCTAGTAAATCACATGGTTGTAAATCAGTGCAAACTCCTCTCCACTTTCAATTTCTCTTTCTAACTCCTTCAATACCTTGGAGTACCCTGTCTCTGATCTCTGTCAATAGCATCTACTAGCAATACCTGCTCTGTTGGAGACACCTATGGACTTTATGCTTCCCTGCACCAAAGTACCACCCAGCAGGGATGGGTTCCACCATAAATTCATGATCAACAGCTTCAACATGCCCTGCAATTTTAGTACAATTTCAACACAAGCTCCCACTCTTCATAAAGTGAAGTGAAGTGAAAGTCACTCAGTCGTGTCCAACTCTTTGTGACCTCATGGACTATATAGTCCATGGAATTCTCCAGACCAGAATACTGGAAAGGGTAGCCTTTCCTTTCTCCAGGGGATCTTCCCAACCCAGGGGTCAAACCCAGGTCTCCTGCATTGCAGGTGGATTCTTTACCAGCTGAGGCACAAGGGAAGCCCATTCTTTATCAGGATTATTAAAAATCTTGTCCATGCTTCTCAAACCTCAGTCTCTTCCAGTCCTTCATACTCAGCAGTTGACCTTGACTCCTCCTTTACAGGAAAAAAATTTAAACTATTAAATCAGTTTCTTTAGGAGGTATAGGACACTTAATAAAAAAGTGCCTCTGTTAAGATACCTTTTGGTGAACAATTTTCCCAACCCTATAGGGTGGATTTATGCAGGTTCTGTGGGTGCAGCACCAAACTGACCATGATTCCATGAATGTGATCTTGCCTTCTCCAAGAAGGTCCACATCTCATCCCTGGGGGTAAGGATGCCTCGGGCACTCTATCTTAGTCCTAAAGTTAGTGGCTGTTTCTTATATCTGCCACCCTCATACTCTTTAGAATTCTCTTTACTCCTGCTAGTCAATCCCTCAGTCAACAAAAGAGTCTAAAATGCAGTACTTGGGTGCAGTCTCAAAAACAACAGAATGATCTCTGTTTGTTTCCAAGGCAAACCATTCACATCAGAGTAATCTAAGGCAATGCCTCAACTACTGATGCCAAAGAAGCTGAAGTTGACCAGTTCTATGAAGACCTATAACACCTTCTAGAACTAACACCCCCCCAAAAAATGTCCTTTTTATCACAAGAGATTGGAATGCAAAAGTAGGAAATCAAGAGATACCTGGGATAACAGGCAAGTTTGGCGTTGGAGTATAAAATGAAGCAGGGCAAAGGCCAACAGTTTTGTCAAGAGACCATGCTGATCATAGCAAACGCAATTTTCCAACAACACAAGAGATGACTCTATGTATGGACATCACTAGATATCTGGTCAACATGAAAATCAGATTGACTATGTTCTTTGTAGTCAAAGAAGGAGAAACTTCACACAATCAATAAATACAAGTTCAGTTCAGTCAGTTCAGTTCAGTCACTCAGTCGTGTCCGACTCTTTGTGACTCCATGAATTGCAGCACACCAGGCCTCCCTGTCCATCACCAACTCCCGGAGTTTACCCAAACCCATGTGCATCGAGTCGGTGATGCCATCCAACCATCTCATCCTCTGTCGTCCCCTTCTCCTCCTGCCCGTAATCCTTCCCAGCATCAGGGTCTTTTCCAATGAGTCAACTCTTTGCATGAGGTGGCCAAAGTATTGGAGTTTCAGCTTCAACATCAGTCCTTCCAATGAACACCCTGGACTGATCTCCTTTAGGATGGACTGGTTGGATCTCCTTGCAGTCCAAGGGACTCTCAAGAGTCTTCTCCAACACCACAGTTCAAAAGCATCAATTCTGTGGTGCTCAGCTTTCTTCACAGTCCAACTCTCACATCCATACGTGACCACTGGAAAAACCATAGCCTTGACTAGACAGACCTTTGCTGGCAAAGTAATGCCTCTGCTTTTAAATATGCTATCAAGGTTGGTCATAGCTTTCCTTCCAAGGAGTAAGCATCTTTTAACCTCATGGCTACAATCACCATCTGCAGTAATTTTGGAGCCCCCCCAAAATAAAGTCTGCCACTGTTTCCACTGTTTCCCCATCTATTTGCCATGAAGTGATGGGACCGGATACCATGATCTTAGTTTTCTGAATGTTGAGCTTTAAGCCAGGTTTTTCACTCTCCTCTTTCACTTTTATCAAGAGGCTCTTTAGTTCTTCTTCACTTTCTGCCATAAGGGTGGTGTCATCTGCATATCTGAGGTTATTGATATTTCTCCTGGCAATCTTGATTCCAGCTTGTGTTTCTTCCAGCCCAGCATTTCTCATGATGTACTCTGCATACAAGTTAAATAAGCAGGGTAACAATATACAGCCTTGACATACTCATTTTCCTATCTGGAACCAGTCTGTTGTTCCATGTCCAGTTCTAACTGTTGCTTCCTCACCTGCATACAGATTTCTCAAGAGACAGGTCAGATAGTCTGGTATTCCATCTCTTTCAGAATTTTCCACAGTTTATTGTGATCCACACAGTCAAAGGCTTTGGCATAGTCAATAAAGCAGAAATAGATGTTTTTCTGGGACTCTCTTGCTTTTTCGATGATCCAGGGGATGTTGGAAATTTGATTTCTGTTTCCTCTGCCTTTTCTAAAACCAGCTTGAACATCTGGAAGTTCACCGTTCATGTATTGCTGAAGCCTGGCTTGGAGAATTTTGAGCATTACTTTATTAGCGTGTGAGATGAGTGCAATTGTGCGGTAGTTCAAGCATTCTTTGGCATTGCCTTTCTTTGGGGTTGGAACGAAAACTGACCTTTTCCAGTCCTGTGGCCACTGCTGAGTTTTCCAAATTTGCTGGCATATTGAATGCAGCACTTTCACAGCATCACCTTTGAGGATTTGAAATAGCTCAACTGGAATTCCATCACCTCCACTAGCTTTGTTCATAGTGATACTTTCTAACACCCACTTGACTTCACATTCCAGGATGTCTGGCTCTAGGTGAGTGATCACACCATTGTGATTATCTGGGTCGTGAAGATCTTTTTTGTACAGTTCTGTGGATTCTTGCCACCTCTTCTTAATATCTTCTGCTTCTGTTAGGTCCATACCATTTCTGTCCTTTATTGAGCCCATCTTTGCATGAAATGTTCCCTTGGTATCTCTAATTTTCCTGAAGAGATCTCTAGTCTTTCCCAATCTGTTGTTTTCCTCTATTTCTTTGCATTGATTGCTGAGGAAGGCTTTCTTATCTCTCCTTGCTATTCTTTGGAACTCTGCATTCAGATGGGAATATCTTTCCTTTTTTCCTTTGCTTTTCACTTCTCTTCTTTTCACAGCTATTTGTAAGGCCTCCTCAGACAGCCATTTTGTTTTTTGCATTTGTTTTCCATGGGGAAGGTCTTGATCCTTGTCTCCTGTACAATGTCACAAACCTCTGTCCATAGTTCATCAGGCACTCTGTCTATTAGATCTAGTCCCTTAAATCTATTTGTCACTTTCACTGTATAATCATAAGGGATTTGATTTAGGTCATACCTGAATGGTTAGTGGTTTTCCCTACTTTCTTCAATTTAATTCTGAATTTGGCAATAAGGAGTTCATGATCTGAGCCACAGTCTGCTCCCGGTCTTGTTTTTGCTGACTGTATAGAGCTTCTCCATCTTTGGCTGCAAAGAATATAATCAATCTGATTTCAGTGTTGACCATCTGGTCATGTCCATGTGTAGAGTCTTCTCTTGTGTTGTTGGAAGAGGTTGTTTGCTATGATCAGTGCATTCTCCTGGCAAAACTCTAATAAATGCAAGACCTGGAGCTAGCTGTGGCTAAGATCATCATTTCCTTATTGCAAAATTCAGGCTTAACTTGAAGAAAGTAGGGAAAACCACTAGGCCATTCAGGTATGATGTAAATTAAATCCCTTATGATATGCAGTGGAGATGATGAATAGATTCAGATTAGATCTGATAGACAGAGTGTCTGAAGAACTATGGACCAAGGTTCAAAACATTGTACAGGAGGCAGTGACCAAAACCATCTCCAAGAAAAAGATGTACAAGAAGGTGAAATGTTTGCCTGAGAAAGCTTTACAAAGGAAAGCTAAGGAACGAAGAGAAGCGAAAGGCAAGGAAAAAAGGGAAAGATATACCCAACTGAATGTGAAGATCCAGAGAATAGCAAGGAGAGATAAGAAAGCCTTTTAAAGTGAATACTGCAAAGAAATAGAGGAAAACAATAGAATGGGAAAGACCAGAAGTCTCTTCAAGAAATTGGAGATATCAAGAGAATATTTCATATAAGGATGGGCACAATAAAGGACAGAAAAGGTAAGGACCTAACAAAAGCAGAAGAGATTAAGAAGAGGTGGCAAAAATATTCAGAACAACTATACAAGAAAGGTCTTAATGACCCAGGTAAACTCAATGGTGTGGTCACCTAGAACCAGACATTCTGCAGTGTGAAGTCAAGTGGGCCTTTGGAAGTACTACTACAAACAGAGCTAATGGAAGTGATGAAATTCCAGCTGAGCTACTTAAAATTCTAAAAGATGATGCTGTTAATGTGCTGCACTCAATATGTCAGCAAATTTGGAAAACTCAGCAGTGGCCACAACTGGAAAAGTTCAGTTTTCATTCCAATTCCAAAGAAAGGCAACATCAAAGACTATTCAAACTACCATACAAATTTTCTCATTTCAATGCTAACAAGGTTATGTTCAAAATCCTTCTAGATAGGCTTCAGCAGAATATGAACTGAGAGCTTTCATATGTGCAAAGTAGGTTTAGAAAGTTTAGAGGGACCAGAGATCAAATTGCCGAAATTTGTTGGACCATGGAGAAAGCAAGGAAATTCCAGAAAAACATCTACTTCTGCTTCATTTACTATGCTACATCCTTTGACTGTGTGGATCACAACAAACTGTGGATAATTCTTTAAAGAGATGCAAGTATCAGATCACTTTACCTGTCTCATGAGAAACTTGTATGGAGTTCAAGAAGCAACAGTCAGAAGCAGACACGGAACAACTAAATGACTGCTTCAAAATTGAGAAAGGAGTACATCAAGCCTGTATGTTGTCACCCTGCTTATTTAACCTATATGAAGAGTACAGCATTCGAAATGCTGGGCTGGATGAATCACAAGCTAGAATCAAGATTGCTGGGACAAATATCAACAACCTCTGATATGCAGTTGATACCTCTCTAATGGCAGAAAGTGAAGAGGAACTAAAAATCCTCTTGATGAGGGTGAAAGAGGAGAGTGAAAAAGCTGGCTTGAAACTCAATATTAAAAAGAAAACTAAAATCACAGCATCTAGTCCCATCACTTCATGGCAAATAGAAGGGGAAAAAGTGGAAACAGTGACATGTTTTATTTTCCTGGGCTCCAAAATCACTGTGTATGGTAACTTCAGCCAAGAAATTAAAAGATACTTGCTCCTTGGAAGGAAGGCTATTATGAACCTAGACAACATAATAAAAAGCAGACATATCACTGCCCAGAAAGGTTCATACAGTCAAGTTCAGTTCAGTTGCTCAGTTGTGTCTGACTCTGTGACCCTATGGACTGCAGCACGCCAGGCTTCCCTGTCCATCACCAACTCCCAGAGTTTACTCAAACTCATGTCCATAGAGTCAATGATGCCAACTCATTCATCTCTTCCTCTGTCGTCCCCTTCTCCTTCTGCCCTCAATCTTTACCAGCATCAGGGTCTTTTCAAATGAGTCAGTTCTTTGCCTCAGGTGGCCAAAGTATTGGAGTTTCAGTTTCAGCATCAGTCCTTCCAATGAATATTCAGGACTGATTTCCTTTAGGATGGACTATGGTTTTTCCAGTAGTCATGTATGAATGTGAGAGTTGGACTATAAAGAATGCTAAGCACCAAAGAATTGATGCTTTCAAAATGTGGTGTTAGAGAACACTCTTGAGAGTCCCTTGGACTTCAAGGAGATCAAACTAGTCAATACTAAAACGTATCAACCCTGAATATTCGTTGGAAGGGCTGATGCTGAAGCTGAAGCTCCAATACTTTGGCCACCTGATGCAAAGAGCTGACTCATTGGAAAAGACACTGATGCTGGGAAAGATTGAGGGCATAAGGAGAAGTGAGCAGCAAAGGAGGAGAAGACTAGACAGCATCACTGACTCAATGGACATGAATTTGAGCAAAGTCTTGGAGGGAGAAAGCGGAGGACAGAGGAGCCTGGTATGTTGCAATCCATGGGGTCACAAAGAGTTGAACACAACTTAGCGTCTGAACAATAACAACAAAGTAAATCCTTTGTTACTCTAATCCCTCTTGCAGTTAGTCATTCTTTATGTTAAACTTACTCTGTTCAAGTGACTGAATGGTACCTTTCTCCTGGTTGAATCCAGATTGGTACCGTACCAAAGCTAACCCAAGAAGAACGAAATAACCTGGTAGCTCTATATCTCTTAAAAGTTGTACTAGTAGCTTAAATGTTGTTTTTGTTTGTTTGTTTGTTTCCTGTAAAGGAGTAGGCAGGAATATCTGCCAAGTGTGAGGGACTGAAAGAGATTGAGGCTTGAGAAACACAGACAAGATTTTCAATACTCCTTTGCAAGAGTAAGAGTTTGTGTTGTAATTGTACTAAAATTGGAGGGCAAAGTTGAAGTCCTATATGAAGCTGTTGATCATGAATTTATGGTGGAACCCATTCCTCCTGGCTGGTACTTTGGTGCGGGGAGTCGTAAAGGCCATAGTTACGTGTGTCCAACAGTGGGGTTTTGCCAGTAGGTGCTATTGACAGAGGACAGGGTTAGGGTACTTCAAGGTAAAGAGGTTAGAAAGAGAAATAGAAAGCAGAGAGGAGTTTACATTGATCTTCAACCACGTGATTTACTACAATGAACATCTGAGTTTTAATTCATCACCCCAGAGCCTTGTCTTCCCAGAGAAAGTGAAAGTTCGGGCATTCTAACCCCACTCTGGTACATTCTGTGCAGGACAGCTGGGGCAGGGAAGGAAAGCCAAACCTTGTTTACACATGAGAGCTGGCTCAGCCATTTTTTTGACTGATTGCACAAGAATTCCAATTCTAATTTCTTCTGAATTTGTGAAGCTGGGAAGAGTGAGTAAATGCCTTTCAGTGGCACCCAGACTGCAGAAAGAGGGCTGCTGTCCAGGAACAGGTTTGTTCATCTCTCTCCCAGGAATGAAAGGAGCACCAGTTGGTGGATTCGTAAGTCCTGTAGGGTAAACACAGTATTAGATTAGGGCAAGTCAGGAATACGAGAGGCAGATTGGATAGATATGTTTCCCTATATAGCAATATGATATGATTCATAAGCCCTCCTAACAGCACTTCCTGACACTAGTTGTGCAACTCTCCAACCTAGTCTCCATATTTTAGGGGGTTTTTCTTTTGTCATTAATTGTTAATTGTGCAAGTGATATATGAATGTCTCTTCCTTACCTTAGTCTTATTTCAGTTGACATCAAAGACCTCTTGATTACTTAAAGCCCCCAACTCACTCAGTTATTCCTAAGAGGTAATAAGTGCTATTACTACTTGAGAAGTTATTGTTCCAGAATTCTTCTGCTACATGGGTATAGATGCACAAATATTTAGCACCACCTTAGGAAAGAGAGAGAACAGATATGTCCCTTAACAGTATCATACGATGCAATACAATATTTAGACCCAGGTGCTGATGCATAGACAGAATGTTACAGGAAAGGAGTCATGAAATATGAAGCCAACAATATCTGAGTTTGAATCCCATTTAGTAGCTTTGTAACCTTGAATGAAAGAGTCGGGAATACCAGACCACCTTATCTGTCTCCTGAGAAACCTGTATGGGGCTCAAGAAGCAGCAGTCATAACCAGACATGGAACAACTGAATCATTTAAAATTGAGAAAAGAGTATGTTAGGGCTGTATATTGTCACCCTGCTTATTTAACTTATATGAAGAGTACCTCATGAGAAATGCCGGACTGAATGAGTCAGAAACTGGAATCAAGATTGCTGGGAGAAATATCAACAACCTCAGATATGCAGATGTTCAGTTCAGTTCAGTCGCTCAGTCGTGTCCAACTCTTTGCGACCCCATGAACCGCACCATGCCAGGCCTCCCTGTCCACCACCAACTCCCGGGCTTTACCCAAACTCATGTCCATTGAGTTGGTGTTGCCATCCAACCATCTCATCCTTTGTCATCCCCTTCTCCTCCTGCCCTCAATCTTTCCCAGCATCAGGGTCTTTTCAAATGAGTCAGCTCTTTGCATCAGGTGGCCAAAGTATTGGAGTTTCAGCTTCAACATCAGTCCTTCCAATGAACACCCAGGACTAATCTCCTTTAGGATGGACTGGACTTGTTGCAGTCCAAGGGACTCTCAAGAGTCTTCTCCAACACCACAGTTCAAAAGCATCAATTCTTCAGTGCTCAGGTTTCTTTATAGTCCAACTCTCACATCCATACATGACCACAGGAAAAACCATAGCCTTGACTAGATGGACCTTTGTTGACAAAGTAATGTCTCTGCTTTTTAATATGCTGTCTAGGTGGATCATAACTTTCCTTCCAAGAAATAAGCATCTTTTAATTTCATGGCTACAGTCACCATCTGCAGTGATTTTTGAGTCCAGAAAAATAAAGTCAGCCACTGTTTCCACTGTTTCCCCATCTATTCGCCGTGAAGTGATGGGCTCAGATGCCATGATCTTAGTTTTCTGAATGTTGAGCTTTAAGCCAACTTTTTCACTCTCCACTTTCAATTTCATCAAGAGGCTCTTTAGTTCTTCTTCACTTTCTGCCATAAGGGTGGTGTCATCTCCATATCTGAGGTTACTGATATTTCTCCCAGCAATCTTGATTCCAGCTTGTGCTTCCTCCAGCCCAGCGTTTCTCATGATGTATTATGCATATAAGTTAAATAAGCAGGGTGACAATATACAGCCTTGACGTACTCCTTTGCCTTTTTGGAGCCAGTCTGTTATTCCATGCAGATGATACCCCTCTAATGGCAGAAAGTGAAGAGGAGCTAAAGAGCCTTTTGATGAAGATGAAAGAAGAGAGTGGAAAAGCTGGCTTAAAACTCAACATTCAATCAGTCGAGTTTGGTTGGCAACCAGTCCCATCACTTCATGGCAAATACATGGGGAAAAAAATGGAAACAGTGACAGGTTTTATTTTCTTCAGCTCCAAAATCACTGTGGATGGTGAATGAAGCCATTAAATTAAAAGATACTAGCTCCTTGGAAGAAAAGCTATGACCAGCCTAGACAGCATATTAAAAAGCAGAGATGTCACTTTGTCAACAAAGGTTCGTCTAATCGTAACTATGGTTTTTCCAGCAGTCATGTACTGATGTGAGAGCTGGACCATAAAGAAGACTCAGTACCAAATAACAGATGCTTTGGAATTGTGACGCTGGAGAAGACTCTTGAGAGTCCCTTGGACTACAAGGAGATTAAACCAGTCAATCCTAAAGGAAATCAACCCTGACTATTCACTGGAAGGACTGATGCTGAAGCTGAAGTTCAAGCTCCAATATTTTGGCCACTTGACACAATAAGCAGACTCATTGGAAAAGACCCTGATGCTGGGACAGACTGAGGGCAGGAAGAGATGGGGGGGACAGATGATGAGATGGTCGGATGGCATCACTGACTCAGTGGACATGAATCTGAGCATACTCCAGGAGGCAGTGAAGGACAGGGAAACCTGGTATGCTGTAGTCCATGGGGTCACAAAGAATCGGACACAGCTTAGTGACTGAACAACAACCTCAAGTAAGCTATTTAATCTAGTCATACCTCAGTTGTGATGCTTAAAGAGGAAAGCACCTTGTGCATAGAGGTTGTTGAGTTACCTCTTTTATATATCATCTATCTATCTATCTTCTCTTCTATCATTGTCTTTCCCTTTCTTCCTCTCTTACTTTCTCTCTCTCATCTGATATATATTTTTATTACTAAGGAGATATAGTCCCTTTGTCTCAAAAGCTAGTTTGGAAAACAAACATTTCCCAACACCACGAAGTTTGTGGGTTTGTTTTTTCCCAGAAAAGTTCACTGCTTGTAAAGTCCAGGATTCAAGTTACGTAAATGTTGACGGTGGCCATGAACTCTGGCCCAGCCATCTGTTCAGGAGGGTATATATCTCAGCTGCCTGGGCCTTGCTCCATCATCAGCACACAGTCCTCAACTAGCAACATGAAGCTGGGCGGCCTCTTCCTCCTGGCCATCCTCCTCAGCCTCAACACAAGGCTCCAGGCAATCAGTAAGTCTCGTCGCACCTCTCAGAGCAAGAGAGTCAGAAAGTGGGACATCTAAGACTGTCATGTGCAGTCTAAAGAGGGGATGGAGCGGGGATGGGTAGACATGGAGAACACTCCACATAAGGAGACGCTGAGGCACACTTTAATTTTCCCCATGAGTCCCCATGCCAGCATCCCTCTGTGTCTGCCAACCTCCTCTCTCCCTTTCTCCAAAGGCCAACCTCTCCCTTTGCACTGCCCTCACCTCCTCCTCTGACTCTGCTCCATCAGCTTCTGGGTCTTTTCCCAGAGTCTCTACCTTCTTCTCTCCATTTGCTTCTACCTACAAACAAATAAATTCCTGCTTTGATGAGAAAGCATTTTTCTGAACCCTCTTCTGTCTTTTCTTTCTTCCAAACCACTGACCCCTGAACCCTTCCAATATATCTTCAACCACCACCATTACAGTCACCACTGCTACCAACTCCCCACCCCAACCCCACACTCCACTCTCCAAAGGCACCAATACCTTCTAGGTTGACAATCTAATAATTTTTCTCAGTTGTCAATCTCCTTGGTATCTCTGCAGAACTGACATTGTTCAGGATCTTTTCAGTCTGAAACTCTCTGATGGCTTCTCCCTTTGCTCTTCCTTTTCTGTGCCTTTGGCTTTCTTTTCTTTCTACCAACACCGCCCCCCACCCCCACCACCATAACTGTTTAGGCTCACAGCCAAACATGATTTTTCTGGTTGCCTTACTCCTGCCTTGAGCTCAGTCACTAAGTCGTGTCCCACTCTTTGAGACTCCATGGACTCTAGCCCACCAGGCTCCTCTGTCCACAGTATTTTCCAGGCAAGAATACTGGAGTGGGTTGCCATTTCCTCCTCCAGTGGATCTTCCTGATCCAGGGATCAAATCCATGTCTCCTGCATTGGCGGGTGGATTCTTCACTACTGTGCCATCTGGGAAGCCTGCTTCTCCCACTTTTACGTAATCAATGACCAGTCTTTGTGAAATCTTTCTTTCACAATTTCTCTTACAGCCTTTCCAAACTGACCTATACCACCCTAGTTACATACCTGAACCCTTGCAATACTCTTGGAGCTCTCTCTCTTCTAAAACACATGTTGTGTATTGAATTTCAGCCAACTCTATGCATGAATGTGAGATTGTTCTTCCCAAGTGCAGCTCTAATCAGGTGACTGATTTCCTCAAACTGCAAATGCGTTCTCTTATGTGACGACCTCCCCAACTCCTGCCTGTGGAAATCTCCTTAATCCTTGAAAGCCCCACTGTACTGGCTATTTCCACCATAAACATAAGGAACATACTCATTCCTTCTAGATTAGGGCAGTAGTTCTCAAACTTTAGTATGACAGAAATCATCCGAGGATCCTGTTAAATTGCAGATTGTGATTCAGGTCTGGAGTGGGGCCCAAGATTATGAATTCATAACAAGCTTCACGGTGATGCTAATAACCGTGGCCAACAGACCACATTTTAGGTACAAGAGACTCTGCCAGCAGTTTTGAATCACCCCAAAAAGCTTGTTAAAAGAGACCAATGCCAACATCCTCCGCTCCAGCTACCTGAGGTCTCTAGCTTTCTCTGTGTGGGGTGAGTGTGCTTACTGAGATAAACTTCAGCATTTTAAGGTGTACCACTCAGTGGTTTTAGTATATCCACATTGTTTGGCATCCATCACCACCATCTAAATGTGGCTCATTTTCATCACCCCCAAAAGAGATCCCATACCATTATCCAATGCCCTGTTCTGCCCTTCCCCTATCCCCTGGCAACCTCTAATCTACTTCCCATCTCTAAGCATTTTTCTATTCTAGATATTTCATATAAAGGAAGTCATTTAATAATGTGGTCTTTTGTGTCTGGCTTCTTTCACTATTTTCAAGGTTCATTTAAGTGCCAGCATCTATCAGTACTCCATTCCTTTTCATGGCTGGATTGTGTAGATCCACCAGATATGATTTATACATTCATCAGTTGATGGCCATTTGGGTTATTTCTACTTTGTGGCTAGTATGAAGTTAATGCTGCTATGAGCATTTGTGTGCAAATTTTTGTGTGAACGTGTTTTCATTCTCTAGGGTAAAATTGCTGGGAAAGGACAAAACATTGCTAGGAGTGGACACAGCCACATAGCAAGTCTATGTCTAATTTTTTGAGGAGCTGCCAAGCTGTTTTCCACAGAGCCTGCACCAATTTAACCGCGACAACCAGTGAGAGTTCCAATTGCTCCCATATCCTTGCCAACACTTGTTGACGCCTGACATTTGATTATAGCCATCATAGTGATTGTGAAGTGGTATCCCACTATGGTTTCAATTCATATTTCCCCAGTGACTAATGATGTTGGACACTTTTTCATATGCTTAATGATCATTTGCTTAGATCTATTCAAGAAATATCTGTTCAAGTCCTCCTTTTGCAAAATAGAAGTGTTTGTCCTTTTGTTGCTGAGTTGTAGGAATTCATGATATATTCTGGATATTAGACTGTTATTAGATATATGATTTGCAAATATTTTCTCCTGTTCTATGATTTGTCTTTTCATTTACTCTATAGTGTTCTTTAACGGACAAAAGTCATTTATTTTATGAAGTGTAATCTCTTTACCTCTTTTGTTGCTTGTGTTTTGGGTGTCATTTTTAAGAAATCATTGCCCAATTCAAGGTCACAAAGATTCACACTGATGGTTCCTTCTAAGAGTTTTATAGGAGAAGGCAATGGCAACCCACTCCAGTATTCTTGCCTAGAGAATCCCAGGGACAGAGGAGCCTGGTGGGCTGCCGTCCATGGGGTCGCACAGAGTCGGACACGACTGAAGTGACTTAGCAGTAGCAAGAGTTTTATAGTTTTAGCTCTTATACTCAGATCTTTGATCCATTTTGAGTGAATTTTTGTGTATGTATATATATACTATGTATGTATGCATTTATGGTTTGAGGTAGTAACCCAAATTTATTTTTTTGCGTATGGATGTCCATTTGTCCCAGCATCATTAGTTGAAAAGAAAATCCCATTCTTTCCCCATTGAATGGTCTTTGTCACTTTGTGTGTGTGTGTGTTTAATAATTCTCTAGCACAGCAATGGTTAAACCACTCCTCTTCACTCTTTTTAGTACCTCTTTCATGTCACTTTCTATCAAACATGTTTAATGTTGTGAATTACAGTCTGTTGAGAGCAAACTTTGATTTCCCATCTTGACTGTTTCTGCCTTGCTGATATGAAACCTGACTCATACCTCTATTTCCTCAAATATCTAGTCCCTGTTCTTTACATATAGCAGGTACTTTTTAAAGAATAAGTTGATGAATTAGAAGCAAGGGAATGAATGAGTAAATAAACCATGAATGAATGAATGAATGGCTGAATATTAACAAGGGTTGTGATCCCCAACCTTCCTCCACAAATTGGCAACAGCTTATGACATCCTAAAATGTCAGAGACATGCTGTCTCTGGGAGAATCTCTAGTCCAGCTCAGCATCAGTGTTATCTGGAGCCCTCATGAAAATATACACTTATAGGCTCAACCTTGGAGAACCTGAGTAATCAGGTCTGGACCAGGTCCTACTCTCTGTAGTTCATTTGAAAGCTCCCAGATGATTCTGATCATCAGCCACATTTGAGAGTCACTCATCTAGGCCAACCTCTCTTTACTTGCTCAAGCCACACTCCAGACAACCCCCATTTATAGACGATAACAGGGAAACTGAATGAGATTCATAGTGAGGGTGGCAGAAGCAGGTCAACCACTGGCAGGAACCACAGTGAGAATCCTCTTGTAGGTGGTGATGTGCTTGTTGGTTGAGATGTTCTTTTGCCCAAGACTTTGAAGCAGCTTTGATGGTCTGTCTCCATCTTTAAACTCTATCTCTGTGAGTATCAAGACTAGAATCCAATAAATGCTTCCATCAGAAACAGTTTCTTTGTTGATGTATGGCAGAAACACAATATTGTAAATCAATTAACCTTCAATTGAAAAAAATAGTTTCTTGACCTTTGGGGGCTCAACTCTGTATTCAAGGTTAATTTCACTGAGTTGCATAACACAAGGGACATGTGCATTAATGGTAAACAACCCTGAATTCAAAGCCGAATAACCCAGATCTTATTTACTGGAAGGGTCAGATGAGGTTCTATTGGAGCTCATGTTTACACAGTGAAGTCCTAGATCAAAGTGTATCCTGATGTTATTAGGTCATGGTCATTTACAAGATAAATATTCATGGTATTTAAGTGTCTCATCCCAGTCTTTTCTAATTGTGAAGGTGTCTGTGTGGAGCAGTGTCGAGAAGACCGGGACTGTGCGGCAGGAGAGAAGTGCGTCAGCAATGGCTGTGGCCACGTGTGCTCACCAGCCCCACAACCAAGTAAGGCTGAGAGCCCTGCGCGAATTCCTCAGCTCAACAGGAATATGCTTGGTCCTGCCCAACCTTTCAACTGCTTAACATACACATACCCAAATAGTTCAAACAGTTACCTTATACTAAGTTCTTTGAGTACTACCTACTACCATGCATGTTAAGTCTCTTCAGTTGTGTCCCACTCTGTGTGACCCTCTGGAATGCAACCTGCCAGGCTCCTCTGTCCGTGGGATTCGCCAGGTGAGAACACTGGAGTGGGTTGCCATGCCTTACTAGTCCCCATTTTGCTATCTTCCCAGTACTTGGGTTAGCTGACAATCCATTCTTAGTAGATTCCTCAGGAAGTTCCCACGGGAACGATGTCCCCAGTCTTCCCCATCAGTCACCGCATTGCTTCCCACAGATTTCTGCGGAGAGGCAGACACCTCTGCTCTGGTGGAGTTTGGTGTTGTGTCTCCTTTCATCCACTCATATTTTGGAGTTTGAGGGGATACCTTGTTCCGCAGTTTAGTTGTCTACGTGTTTTAAAGTTTGCTATTTTGATAGCTGTGTGTGTTTTTATGGGGAGATTTTAGAGAACTCAAACATGTATGCAATCTACATAATTAAAACCATTTTTCCAGAATCTGACGTTATTTTTGTTGAACAACTTCTTTTGCCTTTATGAAGTGTCTGCTTGATCCTTTTGCCCATTTTTCTGTTACGTTATCAATTGTTGCTATTGATTTATAAGGAATTCTGGATGCAAGTTGTTTGTTGTATGCGTGGATTATAAACAGTTTCTGCTAATGTGGTTTTCTTTTCACTCTCTGAATGCTGTCATTCAATGAAGAAACATTCCTCATTTTAATGAGATTCCATCTGCCTATCTGTTTTAATGGTCAGTAATACTTCTGTGATATTTAGGAGATACTTGCCTATCCCGAGATCATAAAGCTATCTGTTACAGTATCTTCTAGAAGATTTATTGCTTTACCTTTTACTTAGGTCTACAACCTATTTGGAACAGATTTTGTTGTGTGGTATGAGGTAAGAGACAAGATCTCTTTTTAAAAAAATATATATGAACAATCCAGTTAACCCAATTGCATTTCAGTTCTGCAGCTTTGCTTAAAATTATCTTATTTTCTCAATTATTGTTGGTTTGGGGGAAAAACCTTCATATAAACTTTTAGAATAAGCTTATCCATTTTTGTGAAAAATTCTTCTATGATTTTGACTGGGATAGTATTAACTTTATTGGGGTGGGGGAACTGATATTTTTATGACACAAGCTTTTCATCCATAAACATGGCATGTCTCTCCATTTATAAGATAGTTAATTTTTTTTTCCTAGTAGTATCATATATTTTTCTGCACATAATTGGTTAGATTTGTTTTTTGAATGCTATTGTAAAGGCATTTAAATTATTTATTTCGAACTTAAGACTTCAAAGCTTTTAACCACATCTTTCCTCTTGTCAGGCATCTGTGTGCATGAGTGCAGAGAAGACAGGGACTGCGGGAAAGAAAAAGAGTGCCTCCAAGATGGCTGCCGGCGTGTCTGCCTGCCTCTAGCTACCGCTGGTGAGTCCTGGCTTTCTCCGCCACCGTCTGTCCTGGGAGAGTTAGGAGCTTGGGGTTATCTAAAGTTGCACAACTGTGTGGTCACCCAGAGAAACACTGGAATGCCTGAGGTGTCTCTCTGTTCTTGCCCTTTGAGCAAAAGACTGGTCACACACCCTTTCTCCCTACATTGTGATGTCTGGGAATGCTGAAAAAGAAATTTCATTCAATTTTGCACAAGGAATGTATACTTATTACCGAAAAGTCAAGAAGTATGGGAAAAACGGCTGTCAAGATGTGCCTATAATTGTATTACCGGGAGATTAACATAGTTATGTATATGTTCATATACTTCCACATATATATTCTGAGAGTAAGGCCTTTGTGCCACAATGAAGATCCCACGTGCTGCAATTACCAACAGAGGGAGCCAGAAAGAAAAAAAGAACGGAAGGAAAGAAGATTTTTTTAAAAAGAGAGAGAGAGCAAGAGAAGAAGAACTGGATGGGAGTTGGCAAGCTAAGAATGGGTGGAATAGAAGCCCTAGGAAAGAGAATAGCATATGCAAAGGTCCTGAGGCAAAAATGAGGATCATGCATTTGAGATGAGAGAAGAAGATCAGTGTGGCTGGAGCTTCAAAACAAGGGAGCAGGCTGAGCCTCAGGAGACAGGCAGGGGCCCAATTATGGGGCATTTGGCAGGACATGCTACAAGGATTTTGGATTTTATTCTGGGTATAATGGGAACCTTTGGAGGGTTTTCAGGTGGCTGCAGTGGAGAATGGAAGGGATGCGGGAAGAATGGAAGTGGAGAGACATAGTGGTGTATATTGTGGTCATCAGGGCAGGAGACAAAGACGATTTCTATTGGCGTGAGTTTTTTTCATGTCTGCAGGTAAAGTTTGTGTGTATGAATCTATTGCAGTTACTTCGATTTTTAAATGAATATTCAGTAAAGCAACAAATTAAAAATATAGGCTACCAGTGGATAAAGAAGATGTGGTACATATATACAATGGAATATTACTCAGTCATAAAAAAGAATGAAATGATACCATTTGCACCAACATAGATGAACCCAAAGTCTGTCATACTGAGTGAAGTAAGTAAGACAGAGAATCAGAAACATCATATGGCATCCCTTAGATGTGAGATCTAAAAAGACATGATGCAAGTGAGCTTATTTACAAAACAGAAACTGACTCACAGACTGAGGAATGAACTTATGGCTTCTGGGGGGAAGGGGGAAAGGGATAGTTAGGGAGTTTGGGATGAATAGGTACATACTGCTATATTTTAAATGGGTAACCAGCAAAGACCTATTGTACAGCACAGGGAACTCTGCTCAATGTATGTGGCAAGCTGGATGGGAGGGAGGGGAGTTTGGAGGAGAATGGATACATATGTTTGTGTATGTACGGCTGAGTCCCTTTGCTGACCTCCTAAAACTATCACCACATTGTTAATGGGCTACACTTCAGTATAAAATAAAAAGTTTTTAAAAAGGAAGAAAAAATATAGCTTCCCATGTTTCACCCATCTTAGCCTACTTTTAGCAAAATTTAAGAAGTCTTTAATGAATGCTTAATCAAGTAGAACAGATCAGTCTTAAACAATCAGTCCCATTTAAATTTTTGTGGATTAAATTTTGATAAACAATTTAAGCTGCTTTGATTAATTTAATTGAATTTTATTTTTTTATTTTATTTTTTTTTTTTTTAATTTAATTGAATTTTAAAAAGTACTTTCCACACCCAATCTAACACTCAGAACCTTCCAAAGTACCGCATTCCTGTAAATACAACAAATTAAACTTATGACTCTAGAAAAATCAAGTTGTGTTAAACAAGTCAATGTTCTCTGTTAACTTAGCCAAGTTCTCTTACATCTCTCAACTCAAAATCACAAGCACAAAATAGTTTAATTACACATCTTATATTAGAATTACAAGGATAGTCTGTTATGTACCTTAAGAGGCCATTAAAAAATATAAGTGCTCTAAGTTCAAAATTATATACATGATTCCAGTGATTACAAGTTTATGGTCATTCCCTGGTGGTTTAGCGGTTAAGACTCAGCACTTTCATTGCAGAGAGTCCGGGTTCAGTCCCTGGTTGGGGAACTAATATCCAGCAACCTGTGTAGAGCTGCTCCCCCCAAAACTTTTAATTAATCTCTGCATCTGAATATTAATATTTTGGACCTGATTTATATATTTTTAATTAATGAATGAATTGTTTATTAACTTTTTTGGCTGAGTCAAGTCTTAGTTGGTCCTCAAGATCTTCTTTGCATCATGCTGGATCTTTCCTTCAGGGCACAGACTCTAGTTGGGTGGTGCGGGCTTAGTTGCTCCAAGGCATGTGGAATCTTAGCTCCCTGCCCAGGGATCGAACCCGCGTTTCCCCCCATTACAAGGTGGATTCTTAACCATTGGACCATCAGGGAAGTCCCCACATCTTTCTATATTTAATTACCACCTTTGTGAGGCTTACCCGCTAAGGTGCAGTGTTACTATCTTACGCAAATTGAGATTACTGGGCCAATTTTATATGATCTCCACCAGATCATCATCCCCGCACCAGAGGATGCTTATTGGCCAAAATGGACTACAGACCTGGGTTTGTGCACTTCAAGTGTGATTCTCTCCACCATGACTGGGTACACAGAACTCTACTTTAATGCTCAAAATGGCAACAGGAGGCTTGGAATTCACATCTTTTAAATAGGGTTGGTGTCTTCTAAGCTCTGATTAGACCCTCGAGTGATCCTTCTGTGTGACTTGTGTAGACAGAAGCCAGCACCTTCACTGAGGGCGTAGCAAACATTCCCAACGGCTGGGCTAGACTTTTCTCACGTCTTTAGCTCTTTCAGGACAAGCCCTCATCCGCTTCTGAGGCACATCCTGAGGTCATGCGGAAGAGAGCTTGGACTGGGGTGGTGGTGGTGAAGCCAAAGTGGCTGGAATTGAGAGAGATTTTGAGAGTTGACAGGATTTATTGATAGACAGGATTTGTTGATAGATTGGATGGATGGATCAGGGAGAGTGTTTCAAAGGTGACTTCCTGTTTTCATCTTGAGCAGCTTGGAGGGTGGAGGTTCCATTCCTGAGGAGGGGGGCTCGGAGAAGGAGCACAGCCGCGGTAGTCAGAGCTCCACATTCAGGGGATGCTCGGTATCCACCCAGCTCCCCGCAGGCCCGAGCGCCCCAGTAACTCGGGAGGAGAGCCAACCTGCATGGCAGCAGGCTGAACGGCCACGGTTTGCCACTCGGTGGGGCCTGTTCTTCTTCAGAGTTCGTCAGTGGCCCCTCTGTGCCCACCCCCTCCCTGCCCTTCACCCCTGCACTCCCACCCGCCCTTCCCAGAGACCCCAGGTCTCCCCACCTCCTCACTCACTCTAGTCCCTTTGGCTTTGAGCTTTGAGTTTCCATCCCATTTTCGTGTGGATGGAGGTGCAGAGAACTGGTTTTCCGATGGGATCTGTGTGAGCCCAAGAGCACAGGGGCGCTAAGGATTGGAGTTTGGAAGAGGAGGGGGCCGTCAAGTGAGGAAATGGCCTTGACCAGGGCAGCTGTGGGCTCCGAGGACAGACTGTGCTCATTTCCTGACTTTGGCCCTGACAGTAGGTGGTCGTCCACTCCCCACCACTAAATTCACAGATGTACAGAGACCTCTGACCTCTGGTGTCGAAGAGCATCCTTCCTGCACAGGAGTTTAGGGTCGAGGCCGACAGCCATGGTGTGCCTTCCCCAAGGACTGAGTCGGAGGGCATGCACTGGGCCACACTGGTGTCCCTGAGGCCCTTCTGCAGTCTGTGTCCAGTGAAGCACGGCCAGACTGGCATCAGCCTCCGCCTCCTGCCTGCCTCCCTTTCCTCCTCACGCCCACAGAGCACTGCCCTGTACCTGCCTCTGTCTTTAGTTGAGGAGGTGGTGGGGAGGATGGGCACATTTCTAAGGTCCTTTTACCCCAGGTGTCAAGAATAAGGGCCAGGCAGCATCTAAAGAGACTGTAGGACTTCAGTGTTGGGGTGCATGGGTTGGGGAGGGAGCACGGATTTTGGGGGAGAGCACAGATTTGAGGGGGGAGCACAGGTGGTTGAGGGGTGCACAGAGAAGTAAATGTTTTGAACGGCAGAGACCTGGGGAAGAGCTTTCTAGGAACGGTGAGCCGTCTGCCCGCTTGGACGAAGGAGTGACGAGGTGAGCTCGGAGTGCGCCTCAGCTCTGCACATGCAGACAGAGGGTCTCCCCACGGTCGTCTGTGTTCACAGTGTCCGCCTCGTCTCAGGACCCTGAACTGGGGTCCCTGTTCGTCCTCCTCCTGGTCCTAACTATGCCCCCACCGTTCCACTATTTACATCTACTTCTACTGAAATGTCTCCGAGGCCCTGGATACGCAGTGAAAACCATAGAAGTGTCTGTAAAATCAAAGAAAGACCGGGCTGTCGTCGAGAGAACCAGTTGAAGCCACCAGTCCCTTTCTGCAGCACGGATTTATTTCAAGCCCTGAGCGCCGGCAAGGGGACGACAGATGCTGTCCGGGGGCCGCAGTCCCCTCCGGCCCCAGAAGGCAGAGCTTCACAGCAAAGCTTCAGGAGAGCGCAGACCATCAGAGCAGGAGCACGGAAACGCAAGCACAGGCTTTCATTCGGGCCAGGACTCGCCCAGGGCCCATCTGGGGCCGAGGGAGCTGGTTGGGGAGGGGAGGGGAGGTGGCTCTGCGGCCTCTTCTCATGTTCCCTTGACTCTGGAGGTCCCACTGCTCCCAGCTCCCTTAGACCTTTGGTCCAAGTATTTGATGTACTTTTGCACCCAGGCCTGGCCTGGGTCAGCACAGAGGAGTCGCCCACCTCTGGTCTGGAAGCTGAGGAGCAAGAAGGAGAAGATGAGAAATGGAGAGTCAGTGGGCAAAGAAGAGTCCGTCCCACCACCCCAGCCTCTCCCCCCACCCCCACCAGCAGCTGCCTCCTGTGTCACCCCCACCCCACTCCACTCTTGTCACTGTTCCTAGAGAGTCCCTCCCCCCTTCCCTCTTCCAGCCCTACTGCTTCTTGAGATTGCACCCTTTCCATTGTTGGGGGGCTGCACTTACATGACCCCTGGCTGGGGGCACTGGTCCTTCGATAATTTTCCACCCGAGAGAGCGGGATTGCCATTGACATGTAGGAGAAACAGCAGGTTATTAGCTGGTTCTGCCACACCTAGGGCTGTAAGATCCTGGAAACTTCTCCATGAGAAAGCTTAGACCTCTACCTGCACCCCCACAGCCCCTGAGGAGGGGAGGGAGAGTGCAGGGAGGGAGACATGAGACAGGAGCATCTGGCAGGAAATGTTCTGGTCTTCCTCCTCCCCACTCCACCCCCCTTTTTTAAATCTTTTGGCTGCGTTCCCAGGCACATGGAATCTTAGTTCCACAGCCAGGGGTGGAACCCGTGGCTCTGGCAGCACAGAGTCTTAACCACTGGACCACCAGGGAAGCCCCCTTCCACCCCTTAAATTGTCCTCCTCTGAGACATCTCCTCCCTCCCAGTGCCAGCCCCTCCCAGCCTCATCTCCTAGACCCTCTCCAGGGCTGGGATGGGACTCTGTGGTCCTAGTGTTTCAAATTTCTGATTGTCCTCAGCATTCAGAAATGAGAAATCAGAATTCCTAGGAAATCTCAAATCATAAATTATTTCATATTTGTCTTTTTTTTTAATTGAGATATAAATGGAAGTATAATGTTGTATTCATTTTAGGTGTACTATATGTTTAAATTTTTTTAATTTTCATTTTATTTGAAATTATTTTATTTAAATTTTATTTTATTTTGAAGTATAGCTTCTTTACAATGTTGTGTTAGTTTGCATATTTTTTGCAGCACTTTATTCTCACTTTTTAAGAATAATGTAACTACATAGTAAGCAATGAATCATTTTTTGCTGATAGGGTTTTTTATTTTTTTAAGTTTCAGAGGTTTTCTGTAAAAATAAATAAATCCAAGGTAATAATAAATGATGTTTCTATGTATAGTGACAAGATGATATACTCAGTTAACACATTGAATGTTCTCTAGCAGATAGAGACAGTTGATAATAGAAAACATGAAGAGAGTGTCCATTAACAGAAAGTAAAGGGTTAATGAAAGTCATTTAAAAATTGAAAAAAGTGCTATAACTATTTGATATTTAAAATTTTTTTAATTGATCATTCAAAAATAAAAATTTTAAGTTGAGACTTCCCTGGTGGTTCAGTGGTTAAGATGCCACACTCCCAGTGGAGCGCAGGCTTGACCCCTAGTCAAGGAACTAGATCCCACATGCTGAAATGAAGACCTACTGCAGCCAAATAAATAAAACAAAAGAAAACCTAAACAAACAAAAGAAAACACAGGAAACATTAGTTGCCAGCTATTTGTAGGCTTTACTTACCTTTGTTTAGCCTCAAACATTTCAGACATAGAACAGTTTTTCCATATTGGGTTAGCCAAATTATTGAAAGTATGTCTAACTGCATTCTCAAGTTGGAGTTTGAATACTAAATGCTTCATATAATCTCATTTCCTATTTTAATGATGGACATGTCTTGTCTGCTTGTCCTGAATTTAGTTTCTCCTTTCAAATTGGTATTGCTTTGGCAAATTTAGATTTTACAGAAAAGTTAGCCAATGTTTCTGCTGTCATGTCCTAGTATTCTGTGACATTTACACATTTACTCTGTGTATTTCTTCTGTCAAAGCATTTATAAAGAACTATCACCTTCAGTAATTATTCAGACCGGGGGCAATTGAACGTTGTGGGCAATGTCAGTGAACATTATTATTCAAATAACATAATATCCACATCTCTGAGCAAGAATCATAGTCGGAGTTGCCCGTTTAAGGACATAATTTGCTTCTCCCCACTTGTTCTTTCTTGAGACACCACTTATATGATTGTGAAAGTATATGAGTTTTACAAACTTATTAGCAATTCTTAGCAACAGAATGAGCTATGAACTCACACTTTTACCAGCTCAATGGTCTCAAGCTACCTGATGGAGATAACCTCTCTCCTAACTGCTTCCAGTCGCTCCACATGCTGATCTTAACCTTGAACTCCACCTGCCAAGTGTTTACAGCTTTTGTTCCTAATGTCAACAAATTCCGTTAAGTCAGTAACATCTCTCTGTTGAGTGTCACGCAGTATTCTATCAGAAAATTAGAATACTTTTTCCCATTTTTCCAGTTGCTCAGCTGAGTTTTTTTGGGACTTGCAATTTAGAAAAAACATATAATTTCCTGAGAAATATAATTTCCCACATGAAGATGTTAGTGGATGCCTAGGGTGGGCACAGCAGGGCGGGACTGTTCCCCTGGATCTGAGAGGACCCTCTCTCACAGTTCTGGCAGGCGTGGGTGCTGCTAGGAGCGGGACGTTTGCTCGCCTCAGAGGAGCAGGGCTTGGCCAGGAGGCAGGAAAGCTCTGCTTTTCCTTGCTTCTTCTCCTGAAAGCTGTGTGACTCCAGGCAGGACACCCACCCTTTCTGAACCTTTGTCCTTAAAATGGCAAATGGTAGCCTTAGGGCAATTACTGTGCAAACTGATTTTTATAACAATGATTGTTTTGTGCAATAAAGGCCTTATTACCCCCACAGAACAGACAAGGAAGCTGTGGGTCAGGAAAACTAGACAAGACACAGAAGGTCACAGGCTGGCCAGAGCAGAGCTTCCAGACCCAGGCTCCCAGGGAGAGAGGATCTGCTTCTGCCCCCAGTGCATTCCAGGGTGTTGCCTGAGCGAGTGGCACAGAGTTGGCTTTTTATGTATATACGGGATAGATCCTCTCTCGTGATGCTGGGCAGAGCAGCTGCAACTCCGGGTCAGGCATGGGATCATTGGGGTCAACACTGACGCACTTACCACTGCTCTGGACCCAGACAACCACTCTGTGGGTTGTTTTCAGTGCAGTGTTTAAAAACATTACCTGTGCTAGACAGCATTCCATTATAAACTAGGCTTGTGTTGGATGATGTTCCCCGACTGTCAGCTAAAGTGAGTTCTGATGGGTAAGGCTAAGCTATGGTGTCTGGAGGTTCGGTGCATTCTATGCATTTTCAACTTCCTGTATTTTCCATTTCCGGTGCGTTTATCAGGAGGTAACCCCCTCATGAGTCGAGGATGATGTGCGCTGAGACTCTACTACAGGCCTGGTGCCTGGCTTATGTGGCTCATCTCCCTTCCTCACAACCATCCTTTGAGAAGTTATCACTGATGTCATTTGCAGATGAGAAGTCATAGGACAATAACTGAAATAACTGGAAAGCAGTGAAAAGCTCTTTCGCAGTCAAAATTCCTGGAAAATAGCTGTCAAATATGCCATTTGACATAGCAGGGTGTCAAATGACAATCCTAGCGTGGAGTATTGTTCAGTCTCCGATTTTGGTTGCCATTCAGCTCAGGAGAGTTGTTTCCTGGGAAGCCTCCTCCTAGGTGCCTCTGTGCCACCTTCTCCCCTGGCTCCAGCTCCCTGCAGAGGGGCAAGCAGGCCTGTTGAGGGCAGTGAGCTGGGGGTCAGGACACTGGGGTTTAGCCCTGCCTCTTTCACAGTCACCTGCTGTTTCCTCTTCCTGTAGCACAGGGATTTACTGAGAGCTCAGTACACGGCTCTGTGCCGAGTACACACTGGACAAGGCTTGCAGGGAGAGGAGGGAAGCTGACCCGGGTGTCTCAGGCTCTAATGCCCCGAGACCACGTGGACAGCAGCTGGGTGTGGTGGGCAGTGGGGACCCTGAGGCCTGGGCAGCGCCCCCTGTCTAAGGGGACAGCACCTCCACCTCAGTCCCAGTGGGAGGTGAGCTTGTGGAAACTCGGGCTCATGTCTGCTTGGTCTTCCATATTTGTGAAAGAAAAGAGCAACAGAGATTTTTTAAGGTTTCCAGTTTTTCAATGTTGGCAACCATCCAAATATGGTCAAACCCCATCTAAGCCGTGAAGAGAGCATGATCCTTTGTGGTTTCCTCTCGCCCAGATTCTGCTCCTCCTGGAGGCAGCTGAGCAGACACCTGAGGGCTCTGGGTCAGCTTCTCGAGGCTGGGAACCAAAGGCCAGGAAGGCTATTTTCAGAAGCAGGCTTTCCCCACCCCAGGGGAGGCAGAAGTGAGCCCTAACCAGAAATGGGGAGACACCCTGAGGAAAGACACTGTCTGTTTTGTAAGAACCCCAGACCACATTTTCCAGACCACACACAGCTCCTTACTGCACCCACCAATCCTGTTCCCCACCTTCAGTCTCCAGCCCCTGTGTTCTCTTTGTTCAGAGAAATGAGAATAAAAGGTCTCACCTATATTGGCCTCCAAGTGCAGGACAGCAAGAGTGAGGAGGAAGGCCAGGGTAGCCAAGCTGACCCTCATCCTTCTGGGTGCTGACCAGTTACAGGAACAGGGCTGGGCTGAGGACTCCTGGATGTTCTGGCTCCTTGAAATCTGGGCTCTGAGCCTCCTTTATAAAAAGTTGCTGCTCAGAAAGTCAAAAAATACAACAATCTGAGATTGCAGGGCAGTGTTGATTCTTTGGAGTTGGAATCAATGCTGCTGTGCAGTGCATGTGCTCAGTTGTGTCCGACTCTTTGTGACCCCGTGGACTGTAGCCCGCCAGGCTCCTCTGTCCATAGAATCTTCCAGGCAAGAATACTGGAGTGGGTTGCCACTTCCTCCTCCAGGGGATCTTTCTGATCCAGGGATCGAACCGGCATCTCTATGTCTCCTGAATTGGCAGGCGGATTATCTACCAACTGCACCACCTGGGAAGCCCTGTGACCAATGCCATACCTAAAATATGAGAACTCAGTCAATTTAGGCAAAGAAAAGAGGAAGGCAGAGAACGACCCTGGCTTTCACGTTTGGCTGATATCTTGAGGGTGGTGGCGGGGGGAGGCCCGGAGACCAGGAGCTGTGTCAGAAATAGCCCCCCCCCCAGTCTCCCCTGGGAGCCTGGTTAAGTCCCCCGGGTGAGCCCGACCTCAGGTGTGGACCATGAGCTCAGAGGCTGGGTGACTGTCTCAGATCAGCAGCTCCGGCCCGATGCCAGGAGAGGGATGTGGGGTGAGTTCAGGGTTCACCCCGAGCACAAGGTCCAGGCCTGATAGGGGCTGTGGTGGGGAGCAGGGTCCAGGGGCTGTCCTGGGAGGGCCGTGACTCGCCAGCTAGGGTGGACTGGAAGTTCTCACCTGGGCAGAGCTGAAGGGCCCTGCCCCCTGCCCAGCCCAGGGAGCCTCCTCAGACCCTTAGCTACCCAGGCAGGGCCCGGGCTCTGCTCAGCCAGGCCGGCCTCCAGGACAAGACTGAGGGACAGGATTCTTCTGGACTGAGCTGGAGGAGCCAGAGGCAGGGCAGCATCGTCCACAGAATACAATTGTGTCTTGTCACCCTAAGTGTGTGCTGCAGGGGCCCTGCTCGCGATGCCAGAATGGTGTAGTGATCGAGATGGAAGGTGCCAACCACCCTGGGTGCCTGGGACCAAGGAGGTTCCCGGGATGTGGGACTTTCAGTGCTGACAGAGGGATGGTTGGTTATCCTACTAGGAGGTCAGGCAGGGGTGACTGTCCCCGCCTCCAATCCCACCAAATTCAGATCAGGCACCTGTGTGGTGTTTTTCCATTTCTTTTCATTGTGATTACAATACATATAATGTAGAATTTGCCATCACAAACATTTTAAAGGGTGCAGTTCCATGGTGAACATTCAGTGGTGTTAAGTACATTCATACATTGTGCAACCAACCCCCATCCATCTACAGAACTTTTTACATCTTACAAAACAGAAACTCTATTCCATTCAACAGCGACTTCTTATTCTCCCTCCCCAAGCCACTGGCAATCACTATTCTTTCTGTTTCCATGAATTTGACTATTCTAGGTACCTCACACATGAGTAGAATCATACAGCGTTTGTCTCTTGGTGACTGGCTTTTTTTCTCTTAATATAATGTCTTCAGGGTTCATCCATGTTGGAGCATATGTCAGAATTTCCTTTCTAAGGCTGAATATTATTGCACCGTCTATATATCACGTGTTGCATGTCAATCCATCTGTTCATGGATACTTGGGATGCTTCCACATTTTAGCTATTGTAAATAAATGTTGCAATGAATGTGGCCATACAAATACCTCTTTAATATCCTGTTTTCAATTTTTAAAATTTTAAATTGACTCATTTTTTAATTGAAGGATAATTGCTTTAGGGAACTGTGTTGGTTTCTGCCAAACATCAACATGAATCAGCCATAGGTATGCATATGTCCCCTCCCTCTTGACCCTCTCTCCCACCTTCCGCCCCATCCCACCCCTCTAGGTTGTTAAAAGCCCTGGTTTGAGTTCCCTGAGTCATACAGCAAATTCTCACTGGCTATCTGTTTTACATATGGTAATGTAAGTTTCCATGTGACTCTCTCCATACTTTCCACTCCCTCCTTCTTCCTCCTGTTTTCAATTGTTTTACCTTTTACCCCCAGGACTGGGATTGTTGGGTCATATGGTAAATCTATTTTAAATTTTTTCAGGGACTACCACACTGTTCCACAGCCATTGCATCATTTTATATCCCCATCAACCTTGTACAAGAGTTCCAATTCCTCCACTTCCTCACCAGCATTTGTTATTTTCTTTATCTTTGAGAGTAGCCATACTAATGGTGTGGGGTGATATTTCGTGGTGTTAAGTATCTGTGTTTTTATTAGTTTTACATAATAGGGTTCCAGTTTGTTTGCAAAGAAAATGTCCCCTACTAAAAGGAGAAGTCAACCCCCTGTTCTCATGGAAAGACCAGGAACTTTTGATCTAGAGGGAGGCATTGTTTCAAGCCCAGAGTTCACCACTTACAAGCTATGGGAACTTTTGGGTAATTGTTTTAGGCTTTTGAAGCTTTGCATGCTTACTGAAAGGTGTGTGTGTTACCGACAGTGAGGTCCAGCTGCTTGCCACCCAAAAGCCAATGAAGAGGCCAGGTTGGTGGAAAGTAAGATTTGCTTTGTTTTGGATGCCAGCAACCAGCAAGGATGAATATCTGTCCCAAGGCCACGTCCCCAGCACTGACGATCAGTGAACAAGAGCTTTTATAGACAGAGGGAGGCGGATACATGAAGAAACAGCACAGGCAGCTCCCACAGTCATCTTGAAATTGTCCTCAGTGGTCTGACCAGCGTCATCTTGATTATTTTAGGTGCTGTTAATCTTCAGTGCCAGGGTTGAGGCTGGTTCTCAGAATTGTGGCAGCTTATGTCATGGCTACAGTCCAGTCATCACGTAGTTCAATGCTTCCACCTGGTGAGCGTTTCCGTATCTATTAATAAAAGACAACTCACAGCACGGGGATCATAATATTATCTACGGCCCTTGAGAAAGAGCCAAAGGTCCTTGACTCTGCCTAGTGAATACACTAGTATTACATAGTCTCCTGTGACTGTTTTCCTTTGTTTCTGCATGTTCTTACTTCTCTAAACTTATTCTTTGGCAAAAGTTTTTCCACAGACAAATGTCAGGTAGAAGACACGCAGGACATTTCATACGTACCCTAACAATCTAAGTGAGTGAAATTTTCCTTATGTGTCCATATTGAGACCTTCCTTAGGCCTGAGGTTCATTCATTCAGTAGGTTTTTTTTTTTTAATGTTACTATAATTTTAATTTTTAAAATTATTTCCTAATTTAATTTTTTTTAACCTATGTTTATTGAACTGCTCAGAGAAGGCAATGGCACCCCACTCCAGTACTCTTGCCTGGAAAATCCCATGGATGGAGGAGCCTGGCAGGCTGCAGTCCATGGGGTCGCTAAGAGTCAGACATGACTGAGAGACTTCACTTTCATGCATTGGAGAAGGAAATGGCAACCCACTCCAGTGTTCTTGCCTGGAGAATCCCAGGGACAGTGGAGCCTGCTAGACTGCCATCTATGGGGTCGCACAGAGACGGACACGACTGAGGTGACTTAGCAGTAGCAGTTATTCAACTGCTACTGTGTCCCAGGCATTTTCTAGAACTTGGGGATACAGAGGCAGACAAGAAAAGCAAGGCTTTTGCTCTTCAGGTGCTCAAATTCCAGAGGGGAATCAGACAAACAATGGAGAGGGAGATGGAGGTACAAGCTAGGAAGAATATAAGCCAAGGTGTTGTGATGGAGCCTGAAGGTTGAGTGAAGGTTGCTTAGTAAGCCAGTTAGGAGAGCCTCTTCAGAGGGGGTGTCATTTCAGCTGGGACTGGCTTGTCGAGGAGGAGCCGGGCTTGCAAAGATCAGGGAAGGTGAGTCCTGGGAGTGGGAACAGCAAGGCCAAGACCCAGAGGTGGAAATGGGTTTGGGACATTTGAGGAATAGACAGACAAGCAGGTGACTTAAGAGAAGGGAGGTGAGATCCATTGTCCAGGTCCTTTGTGTCCAGTCACTCACACAGTTTACTTTCCATTTCATCCATGTGGGCCCTGAAGGTAGCTGTATCCTGGAGAACAGGTGGGTGGATATAATAAGAGCTCTTGTCAGTTGCTTTAAGGGAAAGCAGGAAGAGAAGACTGTGAATTCCTTCCCCTGAGACTTCAGTCTCCCCCCTGTAGGTGGATGGAGAGGGTCTGAGCTGCCTGATTTCTCCCAGCAAACGAGAGCCCAGTGGGGAGCAGGGCCTCTCCCCATTCTTTGTTAGTTCAGAGAGATGGAGATGCATGTGGTGGATGCCTCTGATGGCTGCCTTTGTCCTCCCTGCTGACTGTGGGCTCCTGGGTGTGCACCAGGATGGAGCAGGTGGCCGACATTGGCCTTTGTCCCTTAGTGAGCATAGCATTGGATGTGGGGAAGGTGGGGGACACACGTGGGCAGGAGGAGGGGAGAAGCTGATTCATATCACTACTTGGGTCCCTGTGCCAACTCCTGGACTCTTGAATCTAAGTTCCTGGTAACACTCGGTTATCAGCTTTCCATGTTTTTGTGAACAGCATGCACCCTCCCCCTGAAGCTTTACTCTTGCAAAATGGGCCCTCCTTATCTATTCAAAAAAGAAGGGCTGGAGTAAGAGAGGGGTCTTGGGGAGGATTAAGGCTCCAAGAGATTTTAAGTAAGGGGTAAAGTTGCTGTTTTTGTTTTTACACTAGCACAAAAGATAATATGCCAGCTCACAATAGACTGTACATTAGTTTCCTGAATTTTACTGTTTTTCCAGCTGGTTCTGGGTTACTTTTGTTAAATGCTAGAGATCAGAGCCTTTGTCCACAGATTTTTCCAGCCCACATTTCCTCAGATGTCCATTGCTGCCAGAGAAGGAAGTGGACTTAGTCCAGCTTCACTTGCCCTAGCTACATCCATGCTGACTTGCAGTGAACACTTCCTTTTCAAAGTGCCAACAAAGGATTTCTTACCAAGAATTGCATAGACATAGAATCTTGCCCTTAACAGAGGTGGATGACCCCTCTCAAGTTCATGGAATCCATCTTCTTTCCTATTCCTTTTTTGGAAAGTCAAAAAAACATTGAAGACAGAAACTGGGGGTGACTGGAGGGGAATATTTTAATCACAGTGTTGGTGTCATGCTGTCAGTTGCACACCCCAGGGTTGTCAACCCCCTTTGGTTAACAGAGAGATGTTCAGAGTATCTGCATGAATATCTCAATTTCTCCATTGGCTGGAAACACTTCTGAAGAAATTGCTTGTTCTTTGAGGTCCTTCTGAAGAAATGATTTCCTAGTGAGAGGGTGGCCAGGAGCTGGTATTGCAGCAGGCCTCCTTCAAGGACAGAAAGATCTGTGAAGTGTGTGCTAACTACTGCTCCCACAGAGCAGAGGGTGCTGATGTTCTTTCACAGCTGATCTGACCACACAGATGTGATATCAGCGATGACGCCACCAGTGGTCCTGGTCAGAAATAGCTCTCACCATCTGGGCTGGAAGATCCACTTCTAAGACGGCTTCCTCGGTCACATGTGGTGCCTGGCCTGGGAATTTCACTGGAGCTGTGTACACATGGTCCTTCTAGATGGCAGTCTTAGGGCTCAAAGATGAGTGTTCCAGGTGAATAAGGGAGAGTCTGCCTGGCTTTTTATGACTTAGTCACAGAAGTCCTACTGTATCTCTTGCGTCATAATCTATCAGTAAAAGCTGTCACAAGACTGATCAGATTCAAGGAGAGGGGACCTAGATCCCTGCCTCTTCTTTGGAGGAGTGTCAAAGAAATCATGGCCATGTTTTAAAACTACTATAGTATCATTTTATCTGTAAATTTCTATAAGCTTCTTTTTTTATTTATTTAAAAATTTAAATTTAATATAGTTGATTTACAGTATCATGTAAGTTTCAGGTGTTCAGCACAGTGCTTCAGTTGTATTAGCTTCTTGTTGCTGCTGTAACAAAGGAACCTCAGTCTTAATGGCCTAAAACAACACAGATGTATTCTCTTACCTTTCTGGAGGTCAGAAGTCTGAAATGGGTCTCACCTGGGTTGAAATCAGGGTATCTGCAAGGCTGCCTTCCTTTTTTGGAGGCTCAAAGGGAAGATCCATTTTTTTGTCTTTTTTGACTTCTCGAGGTTGCTCCACATTCCTTATCTGTAGCCAGCAATGGACAGTCAAATCTTTCTCACATTGCATCACTCAGACACTGACACTCTTGCTACCCTTATGAGAATCCTGGTAATGACACTGGGTCATGCAGATAACCCAGGACAATCTCCCTATTTAAAAACCAGTTGATGTCTATCTTGATTCCTCTTTTCTGTGCAATGTAACATATTCACAGGTTACAGTGATTAGAACACGGCCTCTGAGAGAAGGGTCATTATTCTGCCTACTGCGCTACTTCAGTCTATATCTTAAAAAAATTAAGAATTAAAAAAATACAGTCACACTACCATTGCTTATTGGCCATCTATATGTACTCTTCCTGAAATGTATGTTCATGACTTTGGCCCATTTTTTAATTGAATTGTTCATTCGTTTGTTTACGGTCGAGTTTTGAGAGCTCTTTACATATTCCAAATATAAGTGCTTTGTCAAATAAGTCTTTTGAAGAGCAAAACTTTAAAATTGATGTGCTCCAATTTATCAATTTTTCCTTTTATGTGTTGCAGTTTGGGTATCAAATTTGAGAACTTTTTTTCCTTGTCTTAGGTCTAGAAGATGTTGCTCGTATTTTTTTCCTAAAAGTTTTGTCATTTTATGTTTTACATTTAGGTTCATGATCCATTTTGAGTATTTTTGTGTGTACGGTGTGAAATTAAGGTCAAGTTTTCTTGGTTTTGTTTGTTTTTGGTCTATAGATGTCCACTTACTTTGGTACCATTTCTTAAAATGTTTATTCTTTCTCCATTATGCCTTCTACAAATGTTTGGTAGAATTTGCTTTTGAAGGCAACTAGGTGTGACAATTTTGGTGGGGAGGAGGACTTAAATTACTTCATAGAAATAATTCCTTAATAGATATATTCATTCTATAGGCCATTCATATTTTCCATATATTTTTGTTACATAGTCTTCTCATGTCAGTAAATTATATTTCTAATAAGGGCGAAAGGGACTATATATACTCCAAAGAAACAACAAAATTTAGCAAGCATGTACCAGCCTGAGCTGGGAAAGAAACTTGGGTCTGGATTCTGAGGGTGACTTGATCAAGGATGAAGCACAAGCAGGAGTCAAGATTGCCAGGATAAGTATCAATAACCTCAGATATGCAGATGACACCACCTTTATGGCAGAAATCAAAGAGGAAATAAAGAGCCTCTTGATGAAAGTGAAAGAGGAGAAAAAGCTGGTTTAAAACTCAATGTTAAAAAAGCAAATATGATAGCATCTGGGCCCATCACTTCACGGCAGATAGATGGGGAAACAATGGAAACAGTGACAGATTTTACTTTCTTGGGCTCCAAAATCACTGCAGATGGTGACTGCAGCCATGAAAAGACACTTGCTTCTTGGAAGAAAAGCTATGACCAACCTAGACAGCATATTAAAAAGCAGAGACATTACTTTGCCAACAAAGTTCTGTCTAGTCAAAGCTATGGATTTTCCAGTAGTCATGTATGGATGTGAGAGTTGGACCATAAAGAAAGCTGAGTACCAAAGAATTGATGCTTCTGAACTGTGGTGTTGGAGAAGACTCTCAAGAGTCCCTTGGACTGCAAGGAGATCCAACCAGTCAATCCTAAAGGAAATCAGTCCTTAATATTCACTGGAAGGACTGATACTGAAGCTGAAGCTCCAATACTTTGGCCCCCTGATGCAAATAACTGACTCATTGGAAAAGACCCTGATGCCGGGAAAGATTGAAGGCAGGAGGAGAAGTGGACGAAAGAGGACAAAATGGTTGGATGGCTTCACCAACTCGATGGACATGAGTTTGAGCAATCTCCAAGAGTTGGTGATGGACAGGGACGCCTGGCGTGCTGCAGTCCATGGCATCGCAAAAAGTCGGACACAGTTGTGCGACTGAACTGAACTGAACTAAACTGATCAAGGAAGCTGGAACACAAGAATGGATTAGGGAGAGCTTATTGACTTGGGGGCACTCTTTCTGGATATAGGCTATAACTTACCGGCAAGGATCCCAGAGGTTGGTGCAATTTTGCAGCCAGGAAAACTCCAGAATCCTGGAGAAGGCAATGGCTCATGCAGAGTGAAGTTAAAATACTTGAATTGCCATGACCGGTGGAGAAGAAAGGGATGAAAATGACTGTGGAAGTGAGCATGGTGGAGTAGATATACCATGTGAGGCTGAAAGATCCTCCAGATTATATTCTATGGAAAGTCCCAGAAAACACACTATTCATCAAAGCCATCAGGATTGGCTGGTGCGACAGGGACCAGCATCAGTGGTATTTCTCCTTTTCCAGCTAGGACTGAGGGTTGGAGTGGCTTATAAAAACTTGGCCCATTGACAGCAATGGGGAAAATGCCCTTCCTTCTTGAATCTTCAGAATTATATCTCTCGCCATTTTGTAAAACTGTTAGCCGTTATCTCTTCAGATCCGTTTGCTGTCTCAATCTCTCTTTCCTCTCATTTTGAGATTCTAATTAACCAGATGGCAGATGCCCTGCTCTATCCTCTATGTGCTCTTATCCTCTCTTTTGCATTTTTCATTCACCTGTTTCCCCTTTGTTCATTTTGGTATGTTTGAACTTGACCGATATTTCTTCAGTTGAGTTTAGTCTACTCTGAGGTTTTATTTCAGTTGTTGCATTTTTTGGACCCCAAATTTGTATTTTTACCTTTACAAATTTGCAACAATACTCATGGTAGTTTCCAGTTCCTCACCAAAAAGCTCAAGCTTCTTCTCAAGACATTTGTGGCATCAGCATCTGGGATTGTGTTTAAAAATAGTTTAGAGTTTGAGATTTTCTAAACCACCCAGGTGATGGGGCCTGGCCACCACTTTGTTCAAGAGATGGTTTTCTTCTCATTTACTTTTTCTCCCATCAGCCCAGACAGAGGATGGTTTCTTGCAGTCCCTTCACTTGGGCAGCCCTGGACTTTGTTTTCCTCCAGCCCAGCAAGGCTGTGAAAGGTCAAGTTCATCTTCTCAGCCACCTCTTCTGAATTGCAAACATCCTCAGTCTAGAAGAGACTTCACTGCCAGGTTCAATTTTCTGGATTTCTGTCTTCTCTGGATAGAAAGAGCCTCTTGATGAGGGTAAAAGAGGAGAGTGAAAATGCTGACTTAAAACTCAAAATTCAAAATACTAAGATCATGGCATCCAGTCCCATCACTTCATGGCAAATAGATGGAGAAAGTGGAAACAGTGACAGATTTTATTTCCTTGGGCTCCAAAATCACTGCAGATGGTGACTGCAGCCTTGAAATTAAAAGACACTTGCTCCTTGGAAGAAAAGCTATGACAAACCTAGAGAGCATATTAAAAAGCAGAGACATCACTTTGCCAACAAAGGTCCATATAGTCGAAACCATGGTTTTTCCAGTAGCCATGTATGGATGTGAGAGTTGGGCTATAAAGAAAGCTGAGAGCCAAAGAATTGATACTTTTGAACTGTGGAGCTGGATAAGACACTTGAGAGTCCCTTGGACAGCAAGGAGATCAAACCAGTCAATCCTAAAGGCAATCAGTCCTGAATATTCATTGGAAGGACTGATGCTGAAGCTGAAGCTCCAATACTTTGGCCACCTGATGTGAAGGGCCGACTCATCAGAAAAGATGCTGAAGCTGGGAAGGATTGAAGGCAAGAGGAAAAGGGGACGACAGAGGAAGACAGGGTTGGATGGCATCACCAACTTGAAGGACATGAGTTTGAGCAAACTCTGGGAAGTAGTGAAGGACAAGGAAGCCTGGCATGTTGCAGTCCATGGAGTCACAAAGAGTCGGACACGACTTAGTGACTGACAGCAACAACATCCTTTCTGGGGTGTTTAAGCAACAATTCCTTACTTCTGACTTGCTGAGGTGGGCTGTCTCTTGCCAGAGAATTGTGCAGTCCTGGTAAGTCTGCTTCATGTGGAACACTGAGGGACAAATTCCTAGTGTTTAATTAAGAGTATGGGGCTTGCTCTAGTCTGCAGTTTTGATCACAACATTACCAATTTTGTGACCTTGGAGAATCTCACTGAAACTCTGTTTTCTCATTTGTCAAAGGGAGATAATCACAACACAGTGATTTTGAAGAACAGACCATGCATGTAAATCCCTTAGTTACCAGAGAGGTTTAGGGTACACAGAATCGTTCAATTGCCAATTTGCTTGGCTCCTTATGAGGATAGAGGAGAGTGAAAAAGTTGGCTTAAAACTCAACATTCAAAAAACAAGGATCATGGCATCTGGTCCCATCACCCCATGGCAGATAGATGGAAAAACAATGGAAACAGTGACTGACTTTATTTTCTTGGGCTCCAAAATCACTGCAAATGGTGACTGAAGCCATGAAATTAAAACACACTTGCTCCTCTGAAGAAAAGCTATGACCAATCTAGACAGCATATTAAAAAGCAGAGACATTAATTTGCCCACAAACGTCTGTCTAGTCATAGCCATGGTTTTTCCAGCAGTCATGTATGGATGTGAGAATTGGACTATAAAGAAACCTGAGCGCTGAAGAATTGATGCCTTTGAGCTGTGGTGTTGGAGAAGACTCTTGAGAGTCCCTTGGACTGCAGGGAGATCAAACCAGTCAATCTTAAAGGAAATCAGTCCTGAATATTCATTGGAAGGACTGATGTTGAAGCTGAAAATCCAGTGCTTTGGCCCCCTGATGCGAAGAACTGACTCATTGGAAAAGACCCTGATGCTGGGAAAGACTGAAGGCAGGAGGAGAAAAGGATGACAGAGGATGAGATGGTTGGATGGCATCACCGATTCGATGAACATGAGTTTGAGGAAGCTCTGGGAGTTGGTGATGGACAGGGAAGCCTGGCTTGCTTTAGTCCATGGTATTTCAAAGAGTTGGACACGACTGAGCGACTGAACTGAACTGACTTATGAGGAAATTGTTTCTCCAGAGATGGGACCAGAAATTGGCATCACCCAGGGATCAGCTTAGGCTTCCCTGGTGGTTCAGATGATAAAGATTTTGCCTGCAGTGTGGGAGACCTGGGCTCGATCCCTGGATTGGGAAGATCTCCTGGAGGAGGGCATGGCAACCCACTCCAATATTCTTGCCAGGAGAAATCCCCATGGACAGTGGAGCCTGCAGGCTACAGTCCATGGAGTCACAAAGAATCAGACACAACTGAGCCAGGAAGCACAGTACACAGAAGAGGGATCAGGTTTAGCTGTTTCCTTTCCATGTAACAGATTTCTCTCTGAAGTGTATGATCACAGCCTTCTTCCATAGAGCAGGATGCCCTGATGGACTCCCACCATTGTCCTAAGTTTATAAATGTGACATGCAAAAACACCACTAGGTCTCAAAAAGGATAAGCCAAGCTTAACCACACCCTAGATGAAAAGAACAGAATTGAAAAGCCTGGAAGTACAAGATGAAACTCAAGATTATCTTTCCAGTAATTTGTCTATTTGTTGAATACTCACTATAGACCTACAAGTCTGGATGTAACGCTTTAAGAGGGTCAGCAGCTTTAAAAATGGCCATACTCTTTGATCCAGAAATTCTATTTTTCAGAATCTATTTTATGGAAATTAACTCACAAATGGGGAAAATTTTAAGGACGGTGGTTTTTTTGTGGTAGTTTATCTATGATCATATAATTGATAGCCAACTATATAGTCTACATTGCTGGACTGGTAAACTGATAGATATGTGATTAATGTTTAAGAGCCTAATGCCAGCCTCTTCAACAAATAGAATGACATGAAAAGACTTGATTTTTAGTATTACATATGAATAAGCAAGATGCAAAAAAAAAAATCCTGGGAAGAAGAGAAAAACAGAAAGAAATAAACCTACTTTATATGCCAATCCACTCCTCACCCCATGTCCCATAGGATAGGCTGTCTCTTCTCCACAAGCCCGGCCTGTCTCTAGGAAGGAGAAATGATTCTGATATTATACCAGGATAAGAACACATGATCATCAACAAATTTTTGACGGATCTGGAGAGAAATGAGAAAAACAGCAGGCACTGAGGAGTGGCAATCAAGAGCCCCAGCAAAGCCAGGTCAATTTCTTCCCCCCTTGGAGGGCGCCTGGCCAGAAGTTGGTGGAGATGTTAGTGCTCAGGGCTGCGGAGTAGGGCACAAAATGAACCAAGTAAATTAAGCATTTCTTCTTGACCGTGAATTACTGGTTTGAATCTCTGCCTGTCTTGTTCTCAGTCTCTGGCTCCCTCTTCAGGGAATATAGCTATTGGCTCAGGGAGCCCTTGTTCCATCTCTTTTGAGGGAAATTCATCTGGTCCACAGAGACAATTGCCAGCAAGATGCCACCTTCTGTACATCACCCAAAGGGTGGAGCTCCTTGGGAGAGCCAAGGGACTCTGTCATTTGGTTCATCTTAGGAACCAACTGGACCTAGCATTTGCATCTTGTTAGTGAATACATTAGACCTCAGTTTTCCCCACTAACAATGGGTCTGCCAGATCTAGAGACAAGATAGTTGAAACATCCTGAGAAGTTTGGGAAACAGCTCAGAATATTTTAAAACCTTCTGTGAAGTTCTTTGCTTTCATGTGAGAAATCTCAACCATAGAGTTTAAGTGATGTGGTTTAGACATCCGTCCAGAGCATTGAGAAAGAATTCTAAAAGAAAGGAAGGATGAGAGTCTTGTGATACAGACAAGACTCGTGAGCTGAGGGATGTAGTGAGGAGATGGTTGACCAGGGCAGTGTGGGGAACTCATCGATGATGGGCAGGTACAGGGCAAAGCCAAGACAGGACAAGGTAAGTGTTACTACCTCCATCCTTCAGGAGACGATTCTGTATCCTTGTCCGTTTATAGGCAACTCTAGAGCATGAGAAGCTGGATGCTGGGCGTGACCAGAGGGGAAGTTGCTGCATGGTGTCTCGTTATGAGTTGCACATGTTGGGGTCCCTGGGGTCACACAGAGCTTCAGGGCATCCAAGAAGAGCCCAATTGCTCATTTGTTGGGGCTGATTGGCTGGAAAGATTTTGGCCAGTGACAGAAGGTGAGATGATGTTAGTGTCAGAGCCATAAGGACATGGAAAGCTCTACAGATTAATAATTCCTCCCACAGAGCAGATCTGATGCTCTGCTGCAGCTGTTCTGATCACAGAGGGTGACACCTACAGATGATGCCACAGCACCCCGAGCACACAAGCCCCACTGGAAACTGCATCCTGGGTGAAAAGGACCATGACATCATGTTGCTCAGACCGCTTCTGAGGAAATGATTCACAAGAAAGCAGGTGGGGGGAGCCAGGAGTTTCTGTCACTAAGGGACCAAGCTTAGCTGGTCTTCAACCACGAACAGAGCTTTATGCATCATACCATTCCCTTTTGTCTTTCTCAGAGCAGACATTTCTCATGTTCTTCACAGGTGTTTTGACTGTGACATATCTACTGATGCTGTAGAGTCTTCAGTAGCCTGAGCTGTGCTTGATCCAGACTCAGATGGACAGAATGGAATTGGGGAAGCCTGGGACATGACAGACTTGACACAATAGATAAAGTCGGCTTTTACATCACTGTTTCATTCATCAAACATTCACCAGTCCCTACAATATGCCATTAAAATCTTGTTTACCAGTTGGGTATATAAATGAATGCACATTAGACATGGTGTGTCTCTGCATATCAGGAGCCCTAAATGTCCTTATTTTTTGGCCCAGAAAGTCTACAGCTAGGAAAATATCCTATGGGGAAAAAAACCTCATTTGTTGGAAAAGTTTTATGCATATAGATATTTGGTGAAGCATATTTATAGTAATTAAAAATTGAAAACAGTCCAAATGTGCTACAGTAGTGCATGACAATATGAATACACTAGGCTGATGGATGAGGAAATTAGGCAGCTCTTAAAAATACTGGAATGATTTGGAAAAGTCTTGTACTCTTAAGAGTAAAGAAAAATAAAAATTTGCATTCATATCATGGCTACAATTATGTCCCTTCCCTTTCCCACATACGTTGTAAAAAGAGGTAAAAAGCAAGTAAGTAAATGGAACTATCATAAGCCTAGGGGAAAATGCACTTGAAAGAAATAAACCAAATTAATAGTCATTGGATTTGGATAATAGAATCTTTCCTACCTTTAGGGAAAGACATTTTATTCAGATTGTGCTTGAGTTCATTTATGCCACAATAAGACAGGAAGAATGTAGACGAAACCCCCCTGCTCCACATCCTTACTTGCATTTGCCATGATGCCTACCCAACTTGCAGAAGTGAAACAGTTCTTTATTCTTTTCTGTATTTTATATATATTTAAAATCAGCTTTAAATACTTTTGAGAGTATTCTACAGTCAACATTACAAATTATGATTTTTAAAAAGTCCAATTGGAATTTAAAACACTAGCAACACTGCTTTCTCTCCACTCCTGTGAGACTCCCTCTTAGGCAGTGGATGAGACTTTTTGAGAAGATGTGATGCCTGAGTAGCAGCAGCTATTTCCCCTCCATGAGGTGACAGCCAAAAGAAGAAAAGCCAACAAACTGTTAAGGGAAGGGGAGATATTTTAAGAAGAGTTGTTGATGATGTCACTGAGGCGCTAGACAAACCCTGGAAATGCCTTGACATTACAATAAGGAAACAGGAAATGTTCTAGGATTCTTTAATAGCAAGGACTTCCTCTGAAATTTATTTACTTCCACAGTTTCTAAGGGCAAATTATTACTACAAGAGATGAGTTTGTTATCATATTTAGTTGTAAGTCATCTTTTAATTGTTGTAAATAAGCTGTGACAAACACTGTTATACAGATAACCTCATCATTGTGCTTATGTCCATAGGATAGATCTCTGGCAGAAAGATTTTCTCTGTAAAGAGCAGCAACAGTTTAAGGGTCATCATATTAGCTTCCACTTAGCCCAGCTAGAAGGTCTTGTAGGTCTTCATAGAAGTGTTCAACTTCAGCTTCTTCAGCATCAGCGGTTGGGGCATAGACTTGGATTCCTGTGATATTGAGTGGTTTTCCTAGGAAATGAACCGAGATCACTCTGTCATCTTTGAAATGCGAGTAGTGCCTTTTGGACTCTTTTGTTGACTGTGGCTACTCCATTTTTTTGTTGAAATGGCTACTCCATTTCTTCTAAGGAATTCTTGCCCACAGTGGTAGATGTAATAATGGTCATCTGAATTAAATTCACCCATTCCCATCCATTTTAGTTCAGTGATTCCTAAAATGTCGATGTTCACTATTGGCACCTTCTGTTTGACCACTTCTAATTTACCTTGATTCATGGACTAACATTCCAGGTTCCTATGCAGTATTGTTCTCTACAGCATCAGACGTTCACCACAAGACACATCCACAATTGGGCGTCGTGTCCACTTTGGCTCAGCCTCTTCATTCCTTCTGGAGTTATTTCTCTGCTCTTCTCCAGCACTTTGGGCACCTACCGACCTGGGGGGTTCACCTTTCAGTGTCCTTTCTTTTTGCCTTCTCATACTGTTCATGGGGTTCTCAAGGCAAGAATGCTGAAATGGTTTGCCATTCCCTTCTCCAAACCAGGGACTAGCTATTTTGTGTTCATCAGCCTGTTGATGGTGATGCTTGCAGGCACTTACCTGGACTGTACTTTTTGTGGGGGCCCCACAGATATTTCCCCAACTGGAGCCACTGTTGAGGCTGGACTGGCCATTACGGTTCTTATTATAACTGTAAGACGAACCTCAGCAACCATCAGGGGACTTTGAAAGACAAGGTTTGTTACTCAGAGTCCCAGAGGGTACACAGCACGGCTGCATCCACACAGCAAGGTCTCAGAGAGAGAGAGATCAGACCTGGGGCTCTACCTTTGCTGGGGTGAAGGTGGGGTGCCCAGGGTTTTGCAGGTTCACTCTTTATTGGTCAATTTAAAAGATAAGAGAGAAAATGTGGAAGGGAAAAGTGAAGCCACTCAAATGGTCAGTTATCTTGGTCATCCAGAACTTTCTAAAAGGGGAACTTCATGGGTAGGGCAGCCTGGCCCGTTCTCTAGTTCTGTATCGAGTGATGTGTTTATTCAAGATGGATATCTTTGAAATGGATGCCTCACAATCAAAAGCTTAAGGTAGACTGTTTGAGGAATGAGCCAAAGTCTGAAAGGCCAGCCTCACTCTGGCCCCTTCTGCAGCTGAGAATTCCCCAGTTCTGCTGTCCCCACCCAGGGTGTGGTTTTAGCTTGGGGGGGCCTTCTCAAGACTCTGTGCTATTATTGTCTAGGTCAGAGCTGTGTTGTCGGGACAGCTGTGGGGTGGGTCCCAGAAGGTTCGGTTCTGTGGGGAGATGCTTGGTGTACAGACCTGCTCTTCTGAGAAAGCACCACATAACCTTGTCACAGGGTCACACCAGCCTCTCACCTCCTCTTACTGGGGAAACCATTTCCCCATCAAGTAAGCAACACAACCATTCCTGCGAACACGCTGAGCCTTTGTGGTGACCCAAAGCTTTCCCGGCTTCTGCCACTCACAGCATGATACCAACGCTGTGATAAAAAATACACCCCCCGCCTCGGTCCCCACAAGTTTCTGTCCTCTAATGTCCCGAGGCTGCTATAAAGAGAGGACACGGCTCAGACCCCAGCAGGAGGCTGTAGCTTCAAGTCTCTGAGTCCAGCTCCACTAGGCCCACCTGACTCTCTCACCCACCCGGCGTCATGGAGGTCCCTGGGGCCGCCCTGGCTTTGCTGCTGCTCAGCGCGGCCCTCTCTTCCCACACCTACTCGGCCACCCGTGAGTCCGTCTTCCCTTCCTTTCGGCCCACGGCCCACTCTCTGGCCGGGGCTTGGGCCACAGTGCCGAAGTCTTTCACCTGAGCCCTTAAGTAGAGATCTTCAGAGAGACTTCAGACACTATTTCCTGAGCAGAATGTTCCTTCCCAGGGGGGGTTTTTAGCAGTTCTAGTCTCTGGCTCTGAGAGACAGTGGTGGGGAAGCCCATTTTATGGATTCCTGGGAAAATGAGGTGGGATTCTGACAAAAGACAGCTTCCACACCATAAGAGGCCGGCAGGTCTGTGCCGACCCCAGTGAGGCCTGGGTCCAGGAATACATCATCGACCTGGAGCTGATTCCCTGAGTGGCCTGGGAGCTGCAGGGAAGATATTCCCTCTATGGACTGTCGGGGAAGCTGAGCAATGACCTGGGACTCCAAAAGGCACCTCTTCTGTGGGTCACACCCCATCCCCAGCCACTCACCGGGGCCCTCCTTCACTTTAATGTCTCTGATTTAACTTTTGTCATTTATTTCCACCGTGGAAGTGTGTGATGTCATGAATATCTGCTCTGACCCCCCGTCACCCTCTTCCCCACCCATCCCTCGCCCTTCCTCTGTAACTGTCCTCACTCTCAGTACGTGGATCAGTCAGTGTGACTGGTGCTCTCCTGGCAGCAGTCGTATCATACATGCCAAACAACAAATGCTGGTTGAGTGGTTTTGCCCAGGACTGTGATTCAAAGTATTGAAGGCTCTTCTATAAAAGGTAAACCAGCCTTTTTCCTTGTGGTGACTGTCTTGATTTTGCCTTTCTAGCAGCCAGAATCATGGGTAGAGACTAATATGAGGTGAAGGGGGGAGAATAGGGAAATATGAAAAGGGGCTGACCATGAGAAATGGAAAAACATCCTAGAACAAGAACACCAGACATTCCCCTGGAGATACTGTCCAGGAAAGTTAAAACTGGCACATTAATTTTTTAAATTTACTTTTATTTTTTAAAATATTTCTTTGTTTGTTTATTTTTGGTTGTGTGGGGTCTTAGTTGCAGGGTGTGGGCTCAGTAGTTACAGCACAAGGACTTGTTTGTTCCATAGCATGTGGGATCTTAGTTCCCCGACCAGGGATTGAACCTGTGTTCCCTGTACTGGAAGGTAGATTCTTCACCACTGAACCACCAGGGAAGTCCTGACATGTTATTTTATAACCAAAACATAATTTACCTACTTAAATGAAACCAAGGTGGTGTGTATTTGTGCACACAGTTGCGTTTTTGTGTATGATTTCCTCAAAATAATGGCTCACACTTGCTGAGGGCTTATCGAGTGCTAGGTTTCATGATCAGTGCTTACAGTGGTGCTGTGCTGGGTGCTTACCTGGGTGACCGGGAAACCAGCCCTGCCTGCAGTCTAACAACAATACCCTACCCGCCAGTTGATGGAGGGCCTTGATCACCTTCTCCATTGTGCTGCACTCTGCTTTCGGGGGGAATATTCTTCAAGCCTATATCTGAGCTGAGACTTGGGGGCTAGAGTGGTCAGAGTTAAATTAAAAAATATGGGATGAAGAATTCTGTAGCATAAGGATGTCCCATGCAATTGTTGGGACATACTTATACAAAAATTATTTGTTGGGTATCTGAAGTTCAATTTTAACTAGGATTACTGTATTCTACCCAGTGACCCTACTTGGGGTGCACACTTCTCATTAACACTGCCTGTTTCCTGTTGACGTTGGGTACCTAAGGATTGGCTTGAATGCAAGTACTTTTCAATATTGAATTCACATTAGAATCACTTGGTGGTGGTTGTTTGGTTGCTAAGTCGTGACTGACTCTTTGCGACCCCATGGACTCTAGCCTGCCAGGCTCCTCTGTCTATGGGATTCACCAGGCACTGTTTATAATAGCCAGGACATGGAAGCAACCTAGATGTCCATCAACAGACGAGTGGATAAGGAAGCTGTGGTACATATACACAATGGAATATTACTCAGCCATTAAAAAGAATACATTTGAATTAGTTCTATTGAGATGGATGAAACTGGAGCCCATTATACAGAGTGAAGTAAGCCAGAAAGAAAAACACCAGTACAGCATACTAATGCATATATATTGAATTTGAAAGATGGTAACGATAACCCTATATGCGAGACAGAATAAGAGACACAGATGCATAGAACAGTCTTCTGGACTCTGAGGGAGAAGGTGAGGGTGGGACGTTCTGAGAGAATAGCATTGAAACATGTATATTATCATATGTGAAACAGAACACCATTCCATGTTCCGTGCATGAGACAAATGCTCAGGGTGGGGCAATGGGATGACCCAGAGGGATGGGATGGGGAGGGAGGTGGGAGCGGGGTTCAGGATGGGGAACACATGTAAACCCACGGCTGATTCATATCAGTTCAGTTCAGTTCAGTCGCTCAGTCGTGTCCGATTCTTTGCGACCCCATGAATTGCAGCACACCAGGCCTCTCTGTCCATCACCAACTCCCGGAGTCTACCCAAAACCACGTCCATCGAGTCAGTGATGCCATCCATCCATTTCATCCTCTATCGTCCCCTTCTCCTCCCGCCCCCAACCCTACCCAGCATTAGGGTCTTGTCCAATGGGTCAACCCTTCGCATGAGGTGGCCAAAGTATTGGAGTTTCAGCTTCAACATCAGACCTTCCAATAAACACCCAGGATTGATCTCTTTTAGGATGGATTGATTGGATCTCCTTGCAGTCCAAGGGACTCTCAAGAGTCTTCGCCAACACCACAGTTCAAAAGCATCAATTCTTCTGCGCTCAGCTTTCTTCACCATCCAACTCTCACATCCATACATGACCACTGGAAAAACCATAGCCTTGACTAGACGGACTTTTGTTGGCAAAGTAATGTCTCTGCTTTTAAATATGCTATCTAGGTTGGCCATAACCTTCCTTCCAAGGAGTAAGCGTCTTTTAATTTCATGGCTGCAATCACCATCAGCAGTGATTTTGGAGCCCCAGAAAATAAAGTCTGACACTGTTTCCACTGTTTCCCCATCTATTTCCCATGAAGTGATGGGACCAGCTGCCATGATCTTAGTTTTCTGAAAGTTGAGCTTTAAGCCATTCTTTGGCATTGCCTTTCTTTGGGATTGGAACGAAAACTGACCCTTTCCAGTCCTGTGGCCACTGCTGAGTTTTCCAAATTTGCTGGCATATCGAGTGCAGCACTTTCACAGCATAACCTTTGAGGATTTGAAATAGTTCCACTGGAATTCCATCACCTCCACTAGCTTTGTTCGTAGTGATTCTTTCTAAGGCCCACTTGACTTCACATTCCAGGATGTCTGGCTCTAGGTGAGTGATCACACCATCGTGATTATCTGGGTCGTGAAGATCTTTTTTGTACAGTTCTTCTGTGTATTCTCGCCACCTTTTCTTAATATCTTCTGCTTCTGTTAGGTCCATACCATTTCTGTCCTTTATCGAGCCTTTCTTTGCATGAAATGTTCCTTTGGTATCTCTAATTTTCTTGAAGAGATCTCTAGTCTTTCCCAATCTGTTGTTTTCCTCTATTTCTTTGCACTGATCGCTGAGGAAGGCTTTCTTATCTCTCCTTGCTATTCTTTGGAACTCTGCATTCAGATGGGAATATCTCTCCTTTTCTCCTTTGCTTTTTGCTTCTCTTCTCTTCCCAGCTATCTGTAAGGCCTCCTCAGACAGCCATTTTGCTTTTTTGCATTTCTTTTCCATGGGGATTTTCTTGATCCCTGTCTCCTGTACAATGTCATGAACCTCTGTCCATAGTTCATCAGGCACTCTGTCTATCAGGTCTAGTCCCTTATATCTATTTGTCACTTCCACTGTATACTCATAAGGGATTTGATCTAGGTCATACCTGAATGGACTAGTGGTTTTCCCTACTTTCTTCAATTTAAGTCTGAATTTGGCAATAAGGAGTTCATGATCTGAGCCACAGTCTGCTCCTGGTCTTGTTTTTGCTGACTGTATAGAGCTTCTCCATCTTTGGCTGCAAAGAATAAAATCAATCTGATTTCAGTGTTGACCATCTGGTGATGTCCATGTGCAGAGTCTTCTCTTGTGTTGTTGGAAGAGGGTGTTTGCTATGACCAGTGCGTTCTCGTGGCAAAGCTCTATTAGCCTTTGCCCTGCTTCATTCTGTACTCCAAGGCCAAACTTGCCTGTTATACCAGGTGTTTCTTGACTTCCTACTTTTGCATTCCAGTCCCCTATAATGAAAAGGACATCTTTTTCGGGTGTTAGTTCTAGAAGGTCTTGTAGGTCTTCATAGAACCGTTCAACTTCAGCTTTTTCGGCGTTACCGGTCGGGGTATAGACTTGGATTACCGTAATATTGAATGGTTTGCCTTGGAAACGAACAGAGATCATTCTATCGTTTTTGAGATTGCATCCAAGTACTGCATTTTGGACTCTTTTGTTGACCATGATGGCTACTCCATTTCTTCTAAGGGATTCTTGCGCAAAGTAGTAGATATAATGGTCATCTGAGTTAAATTCACCCATCCCAGTCCATCTTAGTTCGCTGATTCCTAGAATGTCGACGTTCACTCTTGCTATCTCCATCTTGACCACTTCCAATTTGCCTTGATTCATGGACCTAACATTCCAGGTTCCTATGCAATATTGCTCTTTACAGCATATCAATGTATGGCAAAAACCACTACAATATTGTAAAGTAATTAGCTGCCAACTAAAATAAATAAATTTATTTAAAAAAAAAAAAGAATACTGGAGTGAGTTGCCATGCCCTTCTCCAGGGGATCTTCCCAACCCAGCGATCGAACCCACGTCTCCATTGGGAGGCAGATTCTTTACTTCTGAGTCACCGGGGAAGCCTCAGAATCACTTGGGAGAGCTTTTTGAAAACTTCATTGCCAGGAGCTTGCCTCCAAAGTTAAGGCTTTAATGAGATCTAGGTGAAACCTGGGCATCAGTAATTTTAAAATGTTAATAATGCACACCTAGTTTGAAAAGCGACGAAGCGACGCTGGGCTGTAATGTTAGCCTGTTTTTTGGCTGGTCTTGGGGTTTCAGAGGTGATACCGTCCTCTTCCAGTTTTTCAAGCCTTCTGATCTGTTTTTCTTGTCAGGGTCGTTGGTTGGTTAATTAGCAGAAAATCTGTCAGCTACTGTTCCTTTCAGAACGGGGTTTTAGGACTCCTCTCTCATAGCACAGTGCTGGGAGCTCTGGGCGCCCCTTTCCCCACCACACCCCTCTCTCTCCTCATGGAACTGGCTCCGGGCTCCACACTGCCCTCTGCTGATAAAACGATGCCACAGGCAGGGAGGTTGCCCTGGTCAGCTCCCTGCCTCCCAAAGCATCCTACCAGCCCGCCTCCTCACAGAAAATGTGAGGGTTCATTTTGTTCCCAGTACGAATTTCTTAGAGGAGGGGTCTAAGAACAGGATGAACCGGGCTGTTTATGGATTCCACTTTTAGTCCTTTCTAGTCTCCCATCCCGTCATTTCTGCTTATACTAACGTTAGCTTGGAGGGGAGAATTCTGCATTTCCAGATGACTGATTCTCAACCAGCAGCAGAAAGGGTTTCTCTTAAGCATACTGTATTTTCTTCCTTCTCTGCTATCGGAGAAGCCAGTGTCAAGGTGAGCTAATCTCTTTCTTAGAGGGCTTTGCTGATTTATGCAAGGAGTAATCATTCTTCACCATAAACTTCCAGATGGTCAAGCTGGTTTTAGAAAAGGCAGAGGAACCAGAGATCAAATTGCCAACATCTGCTAGATCATCGAAAAAGCAAGAGTTCCAGAAAAACATCTATTTCTGCTTTATTGACTATGCCAAAGCGTTTGACTGCGTGGATCAAAATAAACTGGGGAAAATTCTGAAAGAAATGGGAATACCAGAACACCTGACCTGCCTCTTAAGTATGCAGGTCAGGAAGCAACAGTTAGAACTGGACGTGGAACAACTGACTGGTACTCCTGTACGTCAAGGCTGTATATTGTCACCCTGCTTGTTTAACTTATATGCAGAGTAGATCATGAGAACGCGGGGCTGGAAGAAGCACAAGCTGGAATCAAGATTGCTGGGAGAAATATCAATAACCTCAGATATGCAGATGACACCACCCTTATGGCAGAAAGTGAGGAGGAACTGAAGAGCCTCTTGATGAAAGTGAAAGAGGAGAGTGAAACTGTTGGCTTAAAGCTAAACAATCAGAAAACTAAGATCATGGCATCTGGTCCCATCACTTCATGGAAAATAGATGGGGAAACAGTGGAAACAGTGGCTGACTATTTTTTTGAGATCCAAAATCACTGCAGATGGTGATTACAGCCATGAAATTCAAAGACACTTACTCTCGGAAGGAAAGTTATGACCAACCTAGACAGCATATTGGAAAGCAGAGACATTACTTTGTCAACAAAGGTCCGTCTAGTCAAGACTATGGTTTTTCCAGTTGTCATGTGTGGTTGTGAGAGCTGGACTATAAAGAAAGCTGAGCACCGAAGAACTAATGCTTTTGAACTGTGGTGTTGGAGAAGACTCTTGAGAGTCCCTTGGACTGCAACCAGTCCATCCTAAAGGAGATTAGGCTTGGGTGTCCCTTGGAAGGACTGATGTTGAAGCTGAAACTCCAATACTTTGGCCACCTGATGTGACGAGCTGACTCATTTGAAAAGACCCTGATGGTAGGAAAGATTGAGGGTAGGAGGAAAAGGGGACGACAGAGGATGAGATGGTTGGATGGCATCACCAACTCAATAGATGTGGGTTTGTGTGAACTCTGGGAGTTGGTTATGGGCAGGGAGGCCTGGCATACTGCAGTCCATGGGGTCACAAAGGGTTGGACACGACTGAGTGACTGAACTGAACTGAATCATTCTTTAACACCCTCAATTTTCCTTTTTGATGTAACCTTGGTGAGTCAGATGGCGTTGGTGAGGATATGTAAGAGGCCATGGGATGACCAGCTTTCATGCTGGTTAGAGATGTCCTCCTTGACTTTGACCTCAGCTACTGCCGTTGGCCAAGTCCACTTTTAGGGTCTATTACCTGCAGCACTGCAGTCTATCAGTTCGGGGTGTTTTGAGTTGCTGTATCAGAAAAGCTGACCCAATCTGACTTAACTGATAAAAGGATCTTGTTAGTTCACATAATTGAAGATTCAAGGAATGGATTACCTTCAGGCAAAGCTTGATCCTGTGGTCCATAAAGTATCACCATAAACCATGTGTCTTTATAAATTTCTGATCTCCCTTCAATTTGGGAGCTTCATCTTAGGACATCTACTGTAGAGTGAGTCAGCTTGCTTGCAGATCCCACCCGCCTTGAGACCTCTTCGTGAAGTTTCAAGAGAAAAAGTAATGACCACTCTTCACAAAGGTGGAACCCACCAGGTGGGCCACTCTTTCTTCTTCCTGTAGGTGCCGACTTCCTGAGCCAGACTGAGCAGGAGGGAAGAAATCAAAATAAGAGGCAGGCCAGAGAAAGAGGTGTGGGGACAGCTGTGCTCTCACCATGCGGAGTGAGTTTTCTCGTGGCCGGACCACCCTGTGGAAGGTTCTGGAGCTTGAGCCTTCTTCTCAGTGACACTGCACACATTGGGGAATCACATATTCCACCTTGTCTGGGGAAGACCCGGTTTTTGCAAGTTGGCCAGCATATTATTAACAATAGTATCCTCTTGGACTCTCAAAATGGTCATTTTATCAATAGTAGGTCTACTGCTTGAAGGGTCTCTAACAGCAGGAGCTGGTGAGATGGTCTCGGGATTGATGTACACAAAGGTCCCTGACTGTGTGGGCAAAGGATGCTGAAATCCAGTCTGCTTGTCACCTCTGCAGTCTTACACCCAACACAGGGCCAGATGTGCTCCAAGAGGGAGCCTTTTCTTAATGTCCTCAGGCCAGCAAAGGCCCAGGTGTGCTGCCAGTGGGGTGGGTGGAGGGAGAGGTGAAGGATGCAGGCAAGAGTGGGATGTTGACATCAGGAAACTAGGCAAAGAAAGGACCCACAGAACACCTTCCATGCAAAGAAATGCATGTGCTGCCCAAGAGAGCATCAGTGGCTTGTTGGTATTAAAAAAAACAGGCAGAGTTAACAAGCCCAATGAAACAGGGACTACATCTGCCTGTAGTTAAGAAAAGTTCTCTTAACTCCATTATCACCCCACATAGACCACTCTCTCCCCAGGACCCCAGAAGAATTAGGCCTTTAAAAGAGAAGAAGAGAAGGGATCCAGGACTAAAGCCTCCTCTTCCTGCAAAACCCCTGAGCCTGATTTGCAGCAGTGGGGGGTGTGGAGGAGGCAAGAAGTGGAGATGAGGTCAAATTTGAGACTGAAATTTTAAACTGAAAGAATTTTTATTACTGAATGTGACCAGAAAGTTGTGCAGTCTGCCCAAAATGCTGTTAAGGTGGAACCAGTGGTGGGAGAAAAGTTCAGCATTTTATGTTTATTTTCTGTAAGTGTCAGGATAGGACAGGCTATAGCTGAGTAACAAACAACCCCTCAGTGGATTAACAAATTAAAAATTTCTCACTGGCACCAGATCTGATGTAGGTCAGGTCACTGGTTCTCAAAACTGAGTGTGCACCAGAGCCACCTGGAGGGCCTGTCTAAGCTCAGAATCCTGGTCCCCACGTGAGAGACTCTGATGCTACGAGTCTGGGGTCTGGCTCAGCTCTGCTTTTCTCACGGGCTTTCAGGTGATGCTGATGGTGCTGGTCCATGAACCATACTTTGAGTAGTACTGACCCCAGAGCGGCTTGCCTCCAAGTGGACTCAGGAATCCAGGCTGCTTCCATCCTGTAGCTATCAATTCTGGAATGAGAAAGGAGACAGAAAAGCCATACTGCTTTCAACTGTCCTGGCCCAGAAGCGACACACATCACTTCTGCTTGCGGTCCATTCAGAATTAGTCACAAAAGACAAAATCCATCTGCGATGTAGGGAAACATTTGGGCTATTAATATTTAGGGAGCACTAATATCACTGCCAGTTACTGTCAACAAGAGGTTTACCGATGAAAGCGGGCGGTCCAAAGTGAACTATTTTTTTGGCCACACCAGGTGGCTAGCAGGATCTTAGTTCCCCAACCAGGGATTGAACCTTTATTCTTGGCAGTAAGAACTGAGTCCCAACCACTGGGACACCAGGGAATTCCTGACCAACGTGAACTTGCAGTCTATGCAGATAGTTGCAACATCTACATATGAAAAATATATTTGATATTCAGAGTTTTAAATTAACATCATTGATATCTTTTCACTCAGCATATTCATATCAAAACTGCTTCCTTTTCAGTGGTTTCATATTTATTTTGTGATTTTTTTTAAATTTAGGATGCTTGTGCACTGTTTTTTTTTGTTTGTTAGTTTGTTTTTGGCTGCACTGGGTCTTTGTTGCTGAGAGCAGGCTTTCTCTAGTTGGAGCCATCGGGGGCTTTCTCTTCATCACGGTGCACAGGCCTCTTCTTGCAGTGGCTTCTCTTGTTGTGCAGTGTGGGCTCTAGGCTTATGGGTGAAGCTTATGGGCTTCAGTAGATGTAGCAACAGGCTCAGGAGTTGTGGCTCACAGGCTTAGTTGCTCCTTGGCATGTGGGATCCTCCCAGATCAGGGATCAAACCCTTGTCCGCTGCATTGGTAGACGGATTCTTATCTACTATGCCACCAGTGAAGTGCATGTGGTATGATGTTTTAAAACTGTTCTCTTTCTCTCTCTCTCTTTTTGATGAATATATTTTTCTTTCATTGTTTTTGCAAGCTGGGCTGCAAAGAACATCTGTGTGCCTACACCTTTTTATCTTTAGATAGTGTTTCTTGAAACAGATTCCTCAAAATAAGATAGATTGAAGAGTATGTACGTTTTAAAATTTGCTAGAAACTGTCATGACGCTTCAAAAATGCTTAACATCAAAATTCCACTTTTTGATACTAAAAAAATAGAGTACTAGTGCTAAGTAGCTTCAGTCCTACCCGACTCTTTGTAACCCTGTGGAATGTAGCCCACAAGGCTCCTCTGTCCATGGGATTTTCCAAGCAAGAACAATGGAGTAGGTTGCCCTGCCCTCTTCCATGGGATCTTCCTGACCCAGGGATCAAACCCTCATCTCTTATGTCCCCTGCATTGGCAGGTGTGTTCTTTACTACTAACGTCACCTGGGAAATAAGAGAGTTTAAAACAAAACAAAGTAAGTAGGGCTGAACAAAAAGTAATGTACATTTGCATTTCTCATAAGCATGTAGAATTTCTCCCTCTGGAGTTTTACAACAGAGACTCTGATTTAGTCTAACTTTCTTATTCTGAAAAACATAATCTAGGCCAGGACTCAGGAAAGTTTTCCATGAAGGGTCAGATAGTAAACGTTTTGGGTTTTGCAGGCATACAGACTCAGCTGCAAGTATTCAACTCTGTCATAGTAATGGGAAAGCAGTCACAGACATACCATATGAAATGGAATGGGTATGGCTGTGTTCCTCTGAAATTTTATTTACAAAAACAGGAATTGTGTTGGATTTTTAAAAAAGTTTTTGGCAGTGCCACATGACCTATTGGGATCTTAGTTCCTCAACCAGGGATCAAACTTGTGGCCCCTGCAGTGGAAGCATGGAGTCTTAACTGCTGGGTCACCGAGAAGTCATGGTATTGTGCTGGATTTGTTCTGAGGACTGTAGTTTGCTAACCCTGATCAAGATAATTGATCTAATAAATTATTTGTCCTTCATTGAAGAAGTCTTATTGCTTATATTGGCTGATTATCTTTTTCTTCTCTAATGTTAGCCTCTGATTTTGTCAAGTCATGAATTATAGGAAAATAATATCCAGGTATCATGTTTATTGCCACATGGATCTTATTGAGAAGAATGGTAAATCTTCATTGACTAATTCCATGGTTTTTGGTCTTTTGGCTTCATGTAAATCACTTGGGAATTTGGGGGGAAATCTATATTTCCCAGATCCTAAGAAATTTGATTGTGACCATTTTAGGAAAAATAAGTATATTTTGTTTGGAAAGATATTTTGCATTGGACAATTTGAACATCACATAAAGAAAACCATTTTCAAATTGGGTAAGATTTAAGGCAATGCTACTCAGACCTGAGGGGGGAAGAAACCTACAGAAGTTTGTTTTTCTTCTGAAACTTTGACAGGTCAGAATCAACGTTGGAAAGGATCCCCCCTGCTAAGCATTCAATGCACTGTTAGGTATTTGCAGCATTACAAAATAGAATCCACTTTCATACTCTGAATATGAAATGGGCAATTGTTAAACACTCTTCCATGAAAACTGTAAGAAACAAAACAAACATGGCAGCTTAGGTATTTCATATTAAAACATCACATGAACATGAAGACAACTACACCTGGTACACACAAAGGCAGAACCGTCCTCACAAGCTCTGGAGCACTGTATTCTCTCATGACTGGCTGTGGTGTACTGTGGAACGGTCATGAATTCATAAATTAACATCAACTACAGAGTAACAAATGACAAGTAGACACAGTAAGTTCAAAATTTTACATTTTGCTCCTGTCTGGCTGCTAAACAACAGCAATTTAAATTGATATAAAAACTTCTGACCACAGAAGTTGTGCCTGCAATGTGGGATCCCTGGATTTGATCCCTGGGTTGGGAAGATCCCCTGAGGAAGGTAACCGCTACCCCCTCCATTATTCTGGCCTGGAGAATTCCATGGACTATTCCATGGGGTCACAAAGAGTCGGACACGACTAAGCGACTTTCACATTCACTTAACTGTGCTTAGAAACATCCAGCAGTTTACCAAACTCTTCAGCAGGAAGCTCTCTTTCCTCATTGGACTCTGGCATGGATGACCCTCCACTACCCCTTGAGATGTACAACCTCTTTCTACCACCATCACCTCCCCATATCCAATGGAGGACCCACACTCTTTTCACCCTCTCAACTGCCATGTCCTCCTCCAGGTAATTTCTGCATCCTTTATGCTCTCCTTCAATGCTCTCTACTCTCCAACCACTTTCACAATCACTCTGCCTCGAGACAAAGCCAATAACTTCTCTCTTTGCTCCCCCAGATCTTAGACAAACTATATACAAGCACTCTTGACACTAGGCTGTAATTATTTATCTAGGAATGTCTCCCTCACCCTGTTGTTGTTGTCTTTTTGTTACAACTCTAGCACCACACCTGCCTGACACGGGAGATACTCAGTCCCATGGGATTCCCTTTCCCTTCCTTCCTCCTCCAAGGATGACCCATTTCCAGGAAAACTTTAGCCCTTTGCAGGGGTGGGGGTGAGGAGAAGGAAAGTGGGATGCCCTTGGTTAAGAGTAACCTGTGAAGGACTTCCCTGGTGGTTCAGTTGTTAAGAATCCAACTTCCAATGGAGGGGACCAAGGTTTGACCCCTGGTCGGGGAACTAAGATCCCACACGCCCTGGGGAGACTAAGCCAGCAAGTTGCAACGAGAGAGAAGCCCAAACACCGCAACGAAAATCCTACATGTGGTAACTGACTCGATGCAGCCAAAATAAATAAGTATGTATATTTTAAGTGACCTGTGCATCAAGGGTCATGGATGCATGTCTCATCTGAACTCATCAGGGCTCTCCTGGGGCAGGGCTCCTCTTCAAGGAGGAGACCTTGGATGATGCAGCCAGCTGTCCTTCTGCCGTGTCTCCAGCCTCTTTCTCTTGGAGTTTTTCAGATTCCCATGTGCAATGGACATGTGAGCAGCCCTCTGTTCCAGCAAAGTCCACTGGGGTGCTGTTGGCACCCTTGGCCAGCTCTTGGCTGATTTGTACTCACCTTGAAGACGGGCTTTTTGCAGACGTTGCCACACCCATTGCTGCAGCATTTCATTCCTTTGGGACAGGAATCATCTCCTGAGCACCCATGAAGACAAATCCCTGGAGAATTTTTGGGCATCTCTGGGCAGAATCCATGTCTCTGCTGTCCTGAAACACAGGGTGGTTTCTGTGGAGCCTGGAATGCAGACTAAGACAGGTTTGAGAACTGAGGCTGAGAGTCTGAAACCCTCGTCACTGGCAGGACTCCCGCCACTTCCATTGCTTCCTTCGGGCTCTGGACTCCTCCCTCAGCCTCCACTGCTCCTCTCTCACTCTTAAGTCCAGAGTCTGTGCCTTAGGAGAGAGTTCTTCCTGCTCCCAAAGCTACACAGTCTCAGAAGACAAGAAACCTGTACAGTGATAGCCCTCTTTTCCTTACTTCGTAAGAAGATCTTAGAGAAGTCTCTGCTTACAGAGATCTCCATCTCCCCACTCACACACCCTGTCTTTGTTCTGTAGGTTTCTGTCAAGTCCCACTTCCAGGCACGTGTCCTAACTAGAGAGAACCTTACACTTTACCCACAACTTTTTAAAAATTAAATTATTTATTTTTAATTGAAGGATAATTTCTTTACAGTATTGTGTTGGTTTCTGCCAAACATCAACATGAGTCAGCAACAGACATACCTATGCCCCCTCCGTCTTGAACCTCCCTACCCATCCCACCCCTCTAGGTTGTAACAGAGCCCGGTTTGAATTCCCTGAGTCATAGAGCAAATTCCCATTGGCTATCTATTTATTTATTTTACCAACAGATGGGTTGGTAATCAGATCCAACCCAATCTGATAAAGAGAATTAGAAACAGGTAAATGCTCATTTAGATCAAAAGAAATGTGTCTGATCAATATTGACTCTCCACTCTGCAGTGGGGACACAGCCGATTCCAGGCCAAACCATCTCCAAGTCTAACACTGGGCTCTGAGCCTTCTCTGCTGTCAGGAAGGATCCACTTCAGCACCCTCACCTTTGATACGAGGTCTCTGAGCACAGGCCACCTCCAGCCCCATGATGATGAAAGCCACCAGAACGAAAATGGTGCCTGTCTTCATGTTGGCCTCTGGTGTGGTGCAGGGGCAGATCCCAGCCCCAATTTATACTCTCAGTGTCACCAGAAAGGAGGGTGGTGCAGGAGGCAGTAAAGCAGGAAGGATATCAAGAAGCTCTCCAGAGAGTGCCCTCAGAAGTTCTAATTTATTCTTCTATTTCACAACTGCTTTCTTAGACTTGGGAATGGTTTCTTAGATATTCAAATACAAAACTGGAGAGTTTGGAAATGCTTTTTAACTCTTCATTTATTACTCCATCACAACTTGGCCCTGGTTTCCCTGGTGCCTTTTAGGAACTGTGGTCAAAGTGTTGCACGTAGGGGGACCACTTCCAGGGTCCGAAAGTGAACTCTTGTCTAATACTCAAAAATGAATTGTCTTAGGAGACACACATGCTGACAAAGCAAGAGAATTTATTGGCAAGTGATGCCCAGGTGGAGAGCAGGAGGGTAAGGGAATCTAGGGTCACTGCTCTGCCTCTTGACTCGCAGTCCTGGGCTCTATGGTGATGCGGTGGGTTTCCAGATGGTCTGGCCAATCATTCTGACTCTAGCTCCTTCCTGGTGACACAAGATGAATTTCAGTGAGGAGGATTCTGGGAGATAGGTAGGACTTGTGGTGCCCCTTTTTGTCTTTTCCCGAATTCTCCCTGTTGGTGATGGCGTGTTAGTTCTGTGTTCCTTACTAGGACCTCCTGTCATAAAAAGACTCATGCAAATGGTTACTATAGTGCCTGGCTAGGGTGGGTGATTTCAGTCAACATGTCCCTAATGACTCTCCCCTGAGAGACTTCATACTCAAGATACTTCTTGGGAATTGAGATGGAGATTTCTTTCTTCTGTAACTACTTCCAGCTGAGAATGGGTATAATCCTGCCTAAAAACTAGCATTCATCCTCATAGTAATAGCAATTTAGCCTGAAACTGTCAGAGATGAAACAGGGGCCAAACAGGAGGGCTAACAGGATAGTCATCACTGGGCCCAGGAAAAGAAGGCAAAATTTGGGGTCAGGACTGCAGGATGTGTGACTTTCTTCTGATTGGTTGCTGGTGAGGTAACAGGGTGGTGCTCCAGGAATCGCATTCAGCCTAAAGTTACCATCTCCTACCTGCGAGGGGGCTCAAGTTCAGCAGAAGAGCTCAAAGATATTGTTATGTATATTCCTTGAGTATGCAGGAACCAGGACCTGCCCCACATCTGTACCACCACTTGACTGCTCCTCCTATGTTTCTGCATTCCCTCCCTTCCCTGATTAGTAATTGTCTGAATCTGCCCTTTGGAACTCAGAGAAGGTCAAGGAGGCAGAATAAAGCTTATATCCTACAAACAAGAAATGGGACACAGAAAGGATTTGTACTCCAGAGTCCCCGAGTCCTGCTCAGTTTTAATTCAGAGAACTGAACAACTATAGTTCTGAAAACTTCCTATCAAAATGGAGCATAGTGCTGCCTCAGTTTGGAGAATAGACACTTAATTGAAAGTATGTCTGAGTCCCAAGTTCTGGATCTGAGTCTTGTTTAATTAAAATCTCAGTCTCTTGGTCTGCCATTTTGATGTAACAGATCAAATCAGAAGTAGTTGGAGGAGTAATAACTAGAATTTTAATAGACAAAATAAATCTCATTCCTTTTCAGAAGATTAAGCCTGAAAGCCAGTCTGGACCTGGCACTTTGGGGAGACTTGTAGCCAAGTAGCTAGTTGTCTAGTTTTATCTAAGTAGGCTTTAACTTTTAACGTGGTATCAACATATAGATAACAGGTGCTTTTGGTCATCATACATGTCTCTTGTTTTCGTTAATGTGAGACCTAAAGCAATTTCCTTTATCTGGAAATGTAATAGTTACAAGAGGAAACCTTTAAAAAGTAAAGCTGCTAGCTGCCAGCAGACATCATTTTGAGAATGTCCGGTGGCACCCAAGACTGACACATCTCAGAAAACTCAAGTTCTTAGCAGTACAAGGACTTGTCTGAAATTACACTCATAGTGTCACCTAGTAATTTCCTTGGATGTCTGAGCCATAGCTACTCCATTTTGACTTTCAATTGTAATATTCTCCTTAATAGCCAAAGCAGATGTCACCATTAACAATGTTGGTGTTTCTCTAGGTATGAGAAGATGCAAGAAATGGGACCCATAAAATAGCCTCCTAAAAATGTCTAACTATCTGAAGACCAATTCTGCCAGCTCTTCCCAGAGCACAGAGGGCCCTGTTCCTGATCTCCACACTGAACTCCTTTCACAGATATTGAAGGTCAGAAGCCACAATGATCATAATTTAATCTTTGCAGAGGTAGATGGCAAGTGCCAGTTTCCAGTTGGCAGGACCCCTTCATGATCATAAATTTGGGGGGGTTCTTTTCATGATTATTTTGCCCCATGGTGCTGAGAATGCTCATTCCCAGGTCTAGCAAAGATTTCACTGATAGGCCACTCAATGCACTGTTACTATAAAACAGTACCCAAAATTCTCTAGATCACCTGTCTATATTAGCCTCTTATGGTCCAGGAAAATATTCTCTCTTGTTCCTTCTTCCCATATCTATTAATACACAATTATAACTATTGATTTCATATGAAACTATTTATTATTTTATCAGAGGCTCAGTCACACATTTGATAATGTAAGAAACAGCAATTTCGTAAAATGAGTGAAATACAAATGACATAGCTAGCAGTATTATTAAAGTCATATGTAAGAATTAAGCCAAGAACTTCCCTTAGGTGCAGTCCAGTGTATCCCAGGTCATTTGACTTAGTCTGTTCTGTACTAATCCTTACCTTTCAGGCAAACTATATTTTGGCATTGTCCATAAGGCACACAACCCAGTTTCCTAGTGTTACTACACTGATTATGTTTAATATAATTTAATTGTTCCCAACATAGAGGAGACTTTACACTTAAATTACATAGCCTGGTGTTATCTACATAAATCTGTCCCATAATTGTAAGAGATTTTATTCCTTGGCTGAAACTTTGCTTGTTGCTCTGATTTAGTTTGAGAAATCAGACAGAAGAAAACTCATATTTATGGCCAGGGTCAGAGCAGACATTATTAACTGGTGAGGTGAAATGATTCCATCTAGTGATATCAAAGTGATCTGAACATGACTATAATTTTTTAAGGTAAATTTCATCAGGGCCAACCAACTAAAGCGTTGGAGTGGAGAAATTCACCAAGGAAAGCCAGAAGTACTAGACATAAGTAATTGGCCAAAAACCCAACAATTGGATTGACTTCTAAAACTAGCCTGGGATCATGCCTATGATAGAAAAACATTTGATTCTTATCCAAGAAGTCAAGAAAACCTTATAAATGATCATGCGAGTCAGGCTGAGGATCTTGGGGGAGCTATCTACTTCTGATAGTGTCTTCTTCTCATCCTGGTGTGAGTGGAGTTTCTCCTCTGTTTGAGAGTCACTTTAAAGTAATTTTGAAGTCAGTCATCCTCTCTATAGGCAAGTCCAATGCAAGGGCCCTTTGTGAGTGGAAATTAATTCAAGAGTCAATTTCCTTCAGTTTCACTGTGCATGAGATAAGAGTGCCTTAGAGACAGACAAGAGTCCTTCCATCCAAGTTGAAGGTAGTCCTTTAAATTATGTCTTTTCCAGTATGCATACTTCCCTGTTTGCAAGTCATGGGGCATCTGATACAGTTTAGCACTATGGTCTGAAAGTTCTATTTATCCAGAAGTCCTTTCTATAAATCTTCTTGACGAAGAAGCACTTTTGCAAAAATATCAGAATAAAATCATAACTGTCTATAATGACAAAAGACTTAAGAAGCCATGTTTAAAATCTGATTACAATGCAATTGACAAAGTAACTTGATTACTTTTGTGACAAATAACACTTGCAGATAATAACTAGAATTATGACCAATAACATTTTACCAGGACATGTCAGAATTTTAGGAACTTCATATAATTTTTAGAATATTTATATTAGTAACATTTACCATACAACATAACCTAAGGTGATTTATTACTCATTTGGTAATACTTTCCATGTAACATACCAAATGAACCTAATTAGTTTAATAAATCTCTTTGGGGTGTTTCTCAGGCCTTTCAAAGCATCCCAAAGTTAGCTAGAAGTCAAGAGGATTTCATTAGAATTTGATTCAGGAAGTTTTGTTAAAAATATCCCAAGAGTTTAGGACACTCAGTCAGATAGAATCATACATCACTGTGAAACTGTGGTTATTCACTTGGCCAGCGCTGGTGGGTATGTAAGTTAGCTTGCTGATATGTTACAGTGAGCATAAACTGAGGCTCAGGGTCTAGTGGAAGTCAACTCTGCCATCTTGGTGCTAGCTGGTTCTGCCAGTTTCATCATATCCTGTGGATATCCTTCTTTTAAACGTTGTGCCCTGCCCCCTTCTCTCCTGTTTCATTCCCCCCTCAGAAACTTTACTCCCGTACTCTTACAGGAAACAGAAGGGCATCAACACTGCCTGTGAAGGAGTAAAAGTCTCTGGATGCCTGATCTAGGGGCCCCAGGGGAAGGACAGCTGCTTGTTTTAGTCTGTATGGGCTAGAATTCTCATGTAGCCATCATGGTGATGTGGAACTGTTGTAAGTGCTTCCATAGCCTTTCTATGAATCTCTTAATGATGAAGTGGTTTTTGGAACAGCATCAGAGTACGAATGTGAATGTGTTAGTTGCTCAATTGTGTCCAACTCTTTGCGAGTCCAAGTACTTTAGCCCACCAGGCTCCTCCATCCATGGAATTCTCCAGGCAAGAATACTGGAGTGGGTTGCCATTACCTTCTCCAGGGGATCTTGCCGACTCAAGGATCAAACCCAAGTCTCCCTCATTGCAGGCAGATTCTTTACCATCTGAGCCACCAGGGAAGCCCACAAAAGTGTCTATAAAGAATAAAAGACTTAAAAGGTATGGTTAAACATCTGATTACAGTGTAATCAATAAAGAAACTTGGTTTCAGTAACCAGAATTATGAATGACTATATTTAACCTAACATAGTGGTGAAATGGTAAAGAATCTACCTGCCAAGATGGTAGACACAGAGATGTGGGTTCAATCCCTGGGTCTGGAAAATCCCTGGAGTAGGAAATGGAAACCCATTCCAGTATTCTTGCCCAGGAAATCCCATGGTCAGAGGATCCTGACAGGCTACAGTTCATGGGGTCGCAAAGAGTCAGACACAACTGAGCTCAAGCAAGCACAAGCACAAGAACCAAATAATCCTAGTGAAATATTCCTCTTTAAGATACTTTGTTGTTGTTTCAGCTGCTAAGTTGTGTCTGACTCTGCGATCCCATGGACTGCAGCACACCAGGCTTCCCTCTCCTTCACTACCTCTTGGAGTTTGCTCAAACTCATGTCCACTGAATCAGTGCCATCATCCAATCATCTCATCCTCTGTCACTCTTTCTCCTCATGCCCTCAATCTTTCCCACCATCAGGGTCTTCTCCAATGTGTTGGCTCTTTGCGTCAGCTTCAGCATCAGTCCTTCCAATGAATATTCAGGATTGATTTCCTTTAGGATTGGCTGGTCTGATCTCCTTGCTCTCTGAAGTACCCTCAAGAGCCTCCTCCAGCACCACAACTTGAAAGCATCAATTCTTTGGTGCTGAGACTTCTTTATGGTCCAACTCCCACATCTGCACTTGACTACTGAAAACAATCATAGGTTAGACTATGGTTAGTTCTATACTTGTATCATTGATCAGTTCAAGAAAATTCAGGATCTAAAAGGGAAAATCAATTTTAAAGTGTAACTCACAAGATTTTTGTGTACCTGCCTCTGGGTGCTAGTGTTCAGGGCCTACCACTCCATCCCCAAGACCATTCCTAGCCTTTGTCAGCAAAGTTATGTCTCTGCTTTTTAATATGCTGTCTAGGTTTGTCATAGCTTTTCTTCCAAGAAACAAGCATTTTTAATTTCACGGCTGCAGTCTCCATGTACAGTGATTGTGGAGCCCAAGAAAATAAAGTCTGTCACTGCTTCCATTTCTTCCCCTTCTACTTGCCATGAAATAACGAGACTGGATGCCATATCTTAATTTTTCTAATATTGAGTTTCAAGCCAGCTTTTTCACTCTCTTCTTTGATTCTCATCAAGAGGCTCTTTAGTTCCTCTTCACTTTCTGACTTTAGAGTGGTATTGTCTGCATATCTGAGGCTGTAGATATTTCTCCTGGCAGTACTGGTTCCTGCTTGTGATTCATCCAGCCCAGTATGCAAGATACTTCAGAGGCCCTCTAAATTATCCCAAATTTAGCTGGAAATCAAAAGAACTTTAATTAAAATTTGATATTTGAAACACTTGTCAAAAAGTTTTAAAAGCATGTGGTCAAATAAGATCTTTAGTCACTGTGAGACAATACTTATTCCTTATTGAAAGTAACAGGAGATCCCAAAAGCAAATACAAATCATTTAGAGGCAAATAAACACAAAATCTGTTGTCAAAAGCAGCATTTCTAGAATACTTTGGAGGGAGAAACCAAATCCAGTCTTGTTCTAGCCCACTCCTAACAAAATCCACTTACCCAGCTAAATTCAATCCAATCTTAGAAAATCCTTAACTCTTTTTAGTACTTTTTCATTCCTCAATCTACTAGGACTTGTTCCCTCAGGATCAGAAAGCCATTTGATCAAGCTTGCTTTTGCTAACTGTATAGGCAGAAAAAAACTGGTTTTGAAACTAGTTTTTAAGAGTTTTATCTAAACCAACTTTATCTGATGTCTAAACAAAATGGTGACCACACAGTGTTACCCCATATCACAAGGCAGAATGGCCATCACAAATCACAACACAGAACTCAAAGTATAAAATACACACAGATCCAGCTGTTCTCATCAGACAGTTCCTAAAATATAAGATTGCAGTCTCTCGGGAAACCTCCTTCAGAAACATGAACTTCAGATCCAAGTACGAACAGAGTACGTGGAAATATCTCAGGTCTTCAAGATTTCAAAGGGAGGAAAGGAGGCCAGGTTGAAAGAAGAGGGGGACGGTGGAGGGACTAAAGGGGTGCCCTTACAGACACCTGGTGGTCACTTGCAGATGCCCAGGTGTTATGAGACTTTCCCCTGGCTTCCAGGAAAGGAAGATGGGAACTCAAACCTACCAGAAACTAGAGGCCAGATACCAGACCAGAACCAGAATTAGAGTTCTCTGCCCACCAGAGGTGATCAGTGTCAACTCTCAGGTCAGGCTGAGGCCCTTCAACCAGACTCCTGTGTCTAGGACCAGGACAGAAGAAAAAAAGGTAGGATAGGAGAGGTTGAAAAGAGGAAAGAGAGAGGGAAGGGGAAAGGGGTCAATACAATCTCCTGTTCCTTTGGTCAAGGCACTCTGGCCAGTCATCCATCCACATCAGGAGGAGACCAGGGACAAAATGGCCCCAGCTGAGGCCACTGGTCCACCAGTGGGTGACCTGGTCTCCGAGTACCCCAAGTGGTCAGGATGTCAGTTGTAGTGAAGAAGAGATCCCACCAGACTCTCCATTTGTTGCAGGAAGGGAAATCTCTTCCAGGGTCTGAGAGTGGGCTCTTATTTAACATTCAGAAATGAATTATCTGAGGAGACACACATGCTGACAAAGTAAGAGTCTTTATTGGAAAAGGATACGCGGATATAGAGCAGAAACACAAGGGAACCCTGGAGGACTGGCTCCCAATCTCAGATTTTACGGTAATGGGGTTAGTTTCTGGGTTGTCTCTGGCTAATGATTCTGACTCACCATCCTTCCTGGTGGTGCGTGCCTTGCGCAGCCAAGATGGATTCCAGTGAAAAGGATTCTGGGAGGTTAGCAGGACACTTGGACTGGCATCTCATCCCTGCTTTTGACCTTTCCCGAATTCTTCCAGTTGGTGGTAGCTTGCAGTTCTGAATTCCTTACCAGGACCTCCTGTTGTAAGATAACTCATGCAAGGGGCTACTGTTTTGCTGGCCAAGTCGGGTGGCTCCTCTAACACTGCCATTGGAAATTCCACACCAATGGATCCATGGTGGGTTTGAAGTGTTTACAAGGAATGACATTCTTTGAATTTTACTTTCTTCCTCTGTGACATGGGGATGCCCGTGGAAGCAACTCCACAGGCTTGTGAGCCTTCAGCGAGATGACACACATGAAGTACAAGAACAGGACCTGCCAGACAATCGCATGCTTAATAAAAGTCAAGTATTGTCATTATTATTGTACGAAGTCTCTCTTTAGTAATCTTGCAGCATCTGTTATTGCAATGCCTATTCAACAAGACATTACAGGCCATAATTATGCTTTGCTTCATATTGGAAACTCAAAGTACTACAATAACAAGCAGATTGCATTATGTTATACAATTTCTCTTGTCAAATTCCTCTACTGTGCTGAGTATTCACTGCCCCATATTCCCAATTGAGATACATCTCAAAGGAAGGATGGAATTAGAAGCTTCAAATAGTCCATTAAAAACTTAAGAGGAGAAGGATTAATTAGGAGGTTGAGATTAATAGACACACACTACTGTATATAAAATAGATAAACAACAAGGACCTACTGTATAGCACAGGGAACTCTATTCCGTGCCATGTAATACCTATATTAGTCAGTTAGTCGTGTCCAACTCCTTGCAACCCAATGGACTGTAGCCTACCAGGCTCCTCTGTCCATGGAATTCTCCAGGCAAGAATACTGAAGTGGGTGGCCATTCCCTTCTCCAGGGGACCTTCCTGACCCAGGGATCAAACCCCAGTCTCCTGCATTGCTGGTGGATTCTTTACCATTTGAGTCAATACCTATAATAGAAAAGAAACTGAAAAAGAATAAACATTTGTATACATGTATAAATGAATCACTTTGCTGTACACCTAAAACTAACACAGCATTGTAAATCAACTATACTTCAAGAAAAATAAAAATAAATAAAATTTAAAAAAAATTAACTTGGGAAGCAAGGCTACAAATGTACTTGACTAGTATGTGACAAATCCATGTCTCCTTTGCTGTAGAAGCAAGTGTAGATTGTATGGTCTCTTTTTTTTCCTTTCAGCTTTATTGATATATAATTGACATGCAGCACTGTACATGTTAAAGGTATAAAACTTAATGATGTGACTTAGGTCCATCATGAAATGATTATCACCATAAGTTGAGTGGACATCTATCATCTCATAGAGATACAACAGTGAAGAAATACAAAAAAAATGTTTCTGCTTGTGATAAGAACTCTTAAGATTATCTGTCTTAACCACTTTCACTGTTTACATGTAGTGGTCATAGTTATCTTTACATATTATACACACACACACACACACACACACACACACACACACACACACACACACATATATATATAAAGAAGCATTACAAAATATAAGAAACACATTCACAGCAAATTATTTGATAACCAAGAAATCTCCAAACCTGCTAAATGTCAAAAATTGAAGTTTGATTAAATAAATTATAAACCATTCATATAACAGAATTTTAGATAGTAGTTATTTTTTAAAAGAAAAAGAGGTTACTAACCTAGAAAATGCTTCAAGACATAACATTACATGAATAAAGCAAAACAATACATACAAATATTTCTGCAAAAAAAGTATATATTTGTATGTATACATATTTGTGTACATAAAAGCATAGGAAAAGGGCATGGAAAAATACATAACAAATTGGTAATATTGGTTACTTCCTGGAAGGTTACTCTGGATTTATCTGTATTGTTGGAATTATTTACCACAATCAGGTGTTTGTTGTGTGAAAATGAGCTTTGACAGATTATGTTAACTCAGTGGTAGTGATCAAATCTAGTTCACTTTTTGAGAAGGATTCAAGAGTCCTCTCTTTGCCAAGAGTGCTGCTCCAAAGGACTCTCCTGCAAGCTCTTTGGAGCTGTCCAGCCCTGGCCCCACGATCACGGCTACAGTATACGGCATCCTGGGGTCCAGCCAGCCATCTTGGGTTTGGATCGGGGCTTCCCCTTTGCTGTGCTGCGTGGGGTCATTGATCTCCACCCCAGACTGAGCTCCCTCTCTGGGGACCCTGGTCCCTCCTTCAGACCAAGGAGTCATTCCCGGGGGCTTCTACCCTTTGAACCTGCTGAGATTCCCAGATGCTAATGTGAGCTCTCTGCCTGAGATGAACAGGCTGAGTCCTCCTTTCTTGGCTGGCTTAGTCTTTCTCTGCTCTTAGGGGAGCAGGCTTCCCCACAGGAGGTCCTAAGGTGCTTATCTGAGCTCTGACCACCAAGCACAAAGTCGCTTTTTCTTCATTCCCACGCTCATTCAGCTTTTACCTGTATACCTGCATACACCTCTCTCAAAGATTTTGTAATTGGGATGGGAAAGTGGGCGGGCTCCTTCCACAGGCCCCTGAGGAGGCTTTCGTGTCTTTCTCCTGTAGTTCTGCTCATGTAGGTCACCCACACAGCCTTCTCTCCAGGAACTTCTTGGTATGGAGCAGGATAGCCTCAGAGACCACCAGTCATCAAGACAGACCATGTCTCTCAACTCTCAAGGGCTCCAGCCAGCTTGTGATCTTGCAACATCCATTCCCTCAGATGACTGACTTCACTACCATTGTGGTTCCATCCTCATGCCTGGGGGAGGCTCCAAAGCACACATTTACCATCCTTGTGTTACTGGACCTGCTGGAGACCCCAGATGGGCCCTGAAAATGCCTAGCTTCATAATTTCAGCTCTCACTATGAAATTCTAAGTTACCTGGAGAGAATTGTTTTCTTTGACCATGGTTCCTAAAGGCACCCGGGAAACCAGAGCCAAGTTGTGATGGAGCAATGAAAGAAAGGCTAAAAAATATTCCCAAACTCTCTGGTTTGGTATTTGCATATCCAAGAACTGATTACCTAGTCTGAGAAACCAGTTGTGAAATAGAACAAGGAAATTAGAATATCCTAGGACACTCCCTTGAGAGCCTATATTTTAATACTCTTCCTGCTCTACTGCCTCCTACCCCACCCTCCTTTCTGGTGACAGGCAGAGTATAAATTACAGCTGGGCTCTGCCCCTTCACCACACCAGAAGCCAACATGAAGGCAGGCATCATCTTTGTTCTGCTGGCTTTCGTCATCATGGGGCTGGAGGTGGCCTGGGCTCAGAAGTCTCCTGTCAAAGGTGAGGGTGCTGAGGGGACCCTAGCTGACAGCAGAGAAGGCTCAGAGCCCAGTGCTAAATGTGGGAATGGTTTGGCCTGGAAGCAACTGCATCCCCTCATGCATTTCCCTTGATCTAAATGAGAGTTCACCCTGCGTTTCCCATGGTCCTTATCAGATTGGGTTGGGTCTGATGGGAAGTCATGGGTCAAGTGTAGGGTCCTCTCTATTAGGACCTTTGCCCAGATGTGGGACTCCACAGGGAGCTATGGGACAAACACATGTGGGACTCACACACATGAGTGGGCAGCTGGAGATCTCTGTGAGCAGAAACTTCTCTAAGATCTTCTTATGAGGTGGGAAAAAGAGGGTTATGACTGGTAAGGTTTCTTGTCCTCTGAGACCGTGCAGACTTTGGAGCAGGGAGAATTTTCTGCTAAGGCCAGACTGTGGGCTGAAGAGTGAGAGTGGTGAAGTCAAGGCTGAGGGAGGAGTCTTGCCAGTGATGAGAGCTTCAGGCCTCCAGCAGCCGTTCTCAAGCCTGTCTTGGTGACCATCCCAGGCTGCACAAAACCATCCTGTGTTTCAGGACGACAGAGACCTGGATTCTGCCCAGAGTTGCCCAAAGGTACTGTGGGAACTTGTGTTGAAATGTGCTCAGGAGATGATTCCTGTCCCAAGGGAATGAAATGCTGCAGCAATGGGTGTGGTCATGTCTGCAAAACTGCTGTCTTCCGAGTGAGTACCAGTCAGTCAAGAGCTGGCCAAAGGGTTCACACAACTCTCCAGTGGACTTTGCTCACATGTCCACTGCACAGGAGAGTCTGGAAAACTCTAAGAGAAAGGGGCTGGAAACATGGCAGGACAGCTGGTCACATTATCTGAGGCCTCCTCCTAAAAGAGGAGCCCTATCTCAGGACAACGCTGATGGGTTCAGTTGAGACAAGCATCCATGATATAGATTCACAGGTCATTCTTAACCAAGATTTTCTCACTTTATTTCTCCTTCCTCACCTAAGGGATTTAACTCTTCTTGGAAAATGGAACATCCTGGGAGGAGGAAGGAAGGGAAAGGGGATCCCTAGGGATTGAGTATCTCCTGTGTCAGGCATGCATTGTGCGGGAATTGAAACAAAAAGACAGATACAACTGGATAAATGAGACAGACATAGATAAACAATCTAAATGTAGGGTGACCAGTGCTTTGTACAGATTTCTCCTACAATCTGTGGGAGAAAGAGAGGGGTTATGTGCTTTACCTAGAGGGAGAGAGATTGGGAAAGTTGTCAGAGAGTAGAGAACATTGAGCGAGAGAATACAGGGTGGAGAAAGTTAGCAGGAGGAAGGCAAGACAGTTGAGAGGGTGGGAGGAGTGTGGGTGCTCCATTGGAGACGAGGAAGTGGTGGTAGTAGGAAGGGGTTGCAGCATCTCAGGGGGATGGTGGAGGGTCATCCATGCCAGAGTCCAATGAGGAAAGAGAGCTTCCTGCTGAAGGGTTTGGTAAGCTGCTGGATATTTCTAAACACAGTTAATGTCATGATCAAATCTGTATTTTTAGAAGGTTGTCTCTGGTGGCCATGGGAAAGCTGGACAGAAGGTTTATTGAGCATGCCTGAAGAACAGCACCTGAAGATTTCTTATGAATCCACGAATTCAGTGCTTGGCATAACAAGACTTCTATATCCATTCCTTGCTCTTTCTTTTGCCTGGAATTGTAGCCCTGGAGGATAAAGATCTAAAGTGGTGTAATGGCTGCTTTCTAAAAAAAACCTGTGTTCAAAATAAACTAAATCTGTAGCATAGTTTGGGCTGTGTCTGTCTTTCCATTTAGGCATTCTGGTGGAACTTCTTTGGTTAGCAGGACCATATGTGTGCTCTGCAGTGGGCCCATGAATACAGGGCACTCAGAAAACCAATAGATCAGACTCAAGTTCTTCCCAGCTAGCTCCTTTCCTACTTCCACATCTCTGTCTCTAGACAGGGCAGAAGGCACCAGAATATTTTCTCAAGCATCCTGTGAAGATGATTTTGTCAAACAACAAAATGAATAAGTATGTAGCACCTAGTAGGCCTATTGCAGCAACTTTTATTAGGGCAAGACTCCAGAGGAGTAGGAGTGGGAGCAAGGGTGGGGGTACCCCATTCTAAGGCAGCACACCGATATCTAGCAGGATGTCTAACTCCGGGAGAGCCATCCTGATCTCTGGGATGTGGGTAACATGAATTGGAAAGTTCCAGCTGGTATCTTGAAGTGATTTGAAGTTAGGATACAGTTAGGAGATAAACTCTGAGGATGTAACCTTCCATTCAGACTTCCCTGAGGCATAAGCTAAATCTTAGTCTCCCAAAGATTTTGACAAAAATGATGGCTGGGACTGACTTTATCTCTCCTGAGAATCGAGTTCTCAGTTCACTTCTTTCCATCAAGATTCCTCCACTTAGCCTGATGAGTGTGAAATGTGGTCTTCCCCAAAAGAAAGCAGGAGTCGCAATACTCATTTCAGATAAAATAGACTGTAAAATAAAGGCTGTGAAAAGAGACAAAGAAGGACACTACATAATGATCAAAGGATCAATCCAAGAAGAAGATATAACAATTATAAATATATATGCACCCAACATAGGAGCACCACAGTATGTTAAGGCAAATGCTAACAAGTATGAAAGAGGAACTTAACAATAACACAATAATAGTGGAGACTTTAATACCCCACTCACACCTATGGATAGATCAACTAAACAGAAAATTAACAAGGAAACACAAACTTTAAATGACACAATGGACCAGCTAAACCTAATTGATATCTATAGGACATTTCACCCCAAAACAATAACTTTCACCTTTTTCTCAAGTGCACACAGAACCTTCTCCAGGATAGATCACATCCTGGGCCATAAATCTAGCCTTGGTAAATTCCAAAAAATTGAAATCATTCCAATCATCTTCTCTGACCACAATGCAGTAAGATTAGATCTCAATTACAGGAGAAAAAACTACTAAAAATTCCAACATATGGAGGCTAAACAACACGCTTCTGAATAACCAACAAATCACAGAAGACATCAAAAAAGAAATCAAAATATGCATAGAAATGAATGAAAATGAAAACACAACAACCCCAAACCTATGGGATACTGTAAAAGCAGTGCTAAGGGGAAGGTTCATAGCAATACAGGCTCACCTCAAGAAACAAGAAAAAAGTCAAATAAATAACCTAACTCTACACCTAAAGCAACTAGAGAAGGAAGAAATGAAGAACCCCAGGGTTACTAGAAAGAAAGAAATCTTAAAAATTAGGGCAGAAATAAATGCAAAAAAAAAAAAACCCAAAAGAGATCATAGCAAAAATCAACAAAGCAAAAAGCTGATTTTTTGAGAAGATAAACAAAATTGACAAACCATTAGCCAGACTCATCAAGAAACTAAGGGAGAAGAATCAAATCAACAAAATTAGAAATGAAAATGGAGTGATCACAACAGACTACACAGAAATACAAAGGATCATATGAGACTACTACCAGCAGCTATATGCCAATAAAATGGACAACTTGGAAGAAATGGACAAATCCTTAGAAAAGTATAACTTTCTAAAACTGAACCAGGAAGAAATAGAAGATCTTAACAGACCCATTACAAGCACGGAAATCAAAACTGTAATCAGAAATCTTCCAACAAACAAAAGCCCAGGACCAGATGGCTTCACAGCTGAACTCTACCAAAAATTTAGAGAAGAGCTAACACCTATCTTACTCAAACTCTTCCAGAAAATTGCAGAAGAAGGTAAACTTCCAAACTCATTCTATGAGGCCACCATCATCCTAATACCAAAACCAGGCAAAGATGCCACACAAAAAGAAAACTACAGGCCAATATCACTGATGAACATAGATGCAAAAATCCTTAACAAAATCCTAGCAAACAGAATCCAACAACATATTTAAAAGATCATACATCATGACCAAGTGGGCTTTATCCCAGGAATGCAAAGATTCTTTAATATCCACAAATCAATCAATGTAATACACCACATTAACAAATTGAAAAATAAAAACCATATGATTATCTCAATAGATGCAGAAAAAGCCTTTGACAAAATTCAACATCCATTTATGATAAAAATCCTCCAGAAAGCAGGAATAGAAGGAACATACCTCAACATAATAAAAGCTATATATGAAAACCCCACAGCAAACATTATCCTCAATGGTGAAAAATTGAAAGCATTTCTCCTAATGTCAGGAACAAGGTAAAGGTGCCCACTCTCACCATTACTATTCAACATAGTTTTGGAGGTTTTGGCCACAGCAATCAGAGCAGAAAAAGAAACAAAAAGAATCCAGATAGGAAAAGAAGAAGTAAAACTCTCACTGTTTGCAGATGACATGATCCTCTACATAGAAAACCCTAAAGACTCTACCAGAAAATTACTAGAGCTAATCAATGAATATAGTAAAGTTGCAGGATATAAAATTAACACACAGAAATCCCTTGCATTCCTATACACTAACAATGAGAAAACAGAAAGAGAAATTAAGGAAACAACACCATTCACCACTGCAACAAAAAGAATAAAATACTTAGGAATACATCTACCTAAAGAAACAAAAGACCTATGTATAGAAAACTATAAAACACTGATGAAAGAAATCAAAGAAGACACAAATAGATGGAAAAATATACTGTGTTCATGGATCCTCTATGACCCACCTCCCAGAAAGCAAAAATAAACAAATGGGACCTAATTAAACTTAAAAGCTTTTGCACAACAAAGGAAACTGTAAGCAAGGTGAAAAGACAGCCTTCAGAGTGGGAGAAAATAATAGCAAACAAAGCAATGGACAAACAATTAATCTCAAAAATATACAAGCAACTCCTTCAGCTCAATTCCAGAAAAATAAACGACCCAATCAAAAAATGGGCCAAAGAACTAAACAGACATTTCTCCAAAGAAGACATACAGATGGCTAACAAACACATGAAAAGATGCTCAACATCACTCATTATTAGAGAAATGCAAGTCAAAACCACAATGAGGTACCATTTCACGTCCGTCAGAATGGCTGCTATACAAAAGTCTACAAGCAATAAATGCTGGAGAGGGTATGGAGAAAAGGGAACCCTCTTACACTGTTGGTGGGAATGCAAACTAGTACAGCCACTATGAAGAACAGTGTGGAGATTCCTTAAAAAACTGAAAATAGCACTGCCATATGACCCAGCAATCCACTGCTGGGCATACACACCAAGGAAACCAAAATTGAAAGAGACATGTGTACCCCAATGTTCATTGCAGCACTGTTTATAATAGCCAGGACATGGAAGCAACCTAGATGCCCATCAGCAGACGAATGGATAAGGAAGCAGTGGTACATATACACAATGGAATATTACTCAGCCATTAAAAAGAATACATTTGAATCAGTTCTAATGAGGTGGATGAAACTGGAGCCTATTATACAGAGTGAAATAAGCCAGAAAGAAAAACACCAATACAGTACACTAATGCATATATATGGAATTTAGAAAGATGGTAACTATAACCCCATATGTGAGACACAAAAAGAGACACAGATGCATAGAACAGTCTTTTGGACTCTGAGGGAGAAGGTGAGGGTGGGACGATCGGAGAGAATAGCATTGAAATATGTATATTATCATATGTGAAACAGAACGCCAGTCCAGGTTCGATGCATAAGACAAGTGCTCAGGGCTGGTGCAATGGGATGACCCAGAGGAATGGGATGGGGAAGGAGGTGGGAGGGGGGTTCACGATGGGGAACACATGTAAACCCATGGCTGATTCATATCAATGTATGGCAAAAACCACAACAATATTGTAAAGTAATTAGCCTCCAACTAAAACAAGTAAATTAATTAAAAAAAAAAAAAAAAGAAATGTGGTCTTCAATATCTGTGTCTCCCTGTCACCAACACTGCTCTTGTACATCTCATAACCCCAAGGTCACGTGGCCTTACCTGTCTGTGCAGAGGAATGAAGGCATATTAGCACTGAAATCTTCTGTCACTGTCTGGTCATCCCCATCCCAAATCCTTCCAGTCTCCTTTGGTCATTTATGGGGGTTCATGAGCATACCTCTAAAAAGTTCCCTGTCAGTTTCACCCATTTATCTGCCATTCCGAATGCCAAAGTATGACCTTCCCTGGCAAAGATACTGGAGGATGGCCTCCTACAACTTCCACTTATGTTTCTCCCCTTCAGGTAATGAAGCTATACCTAGGAAGTTGTTTGTGCTTTTTAGTAAACTTCTCATTTTTTTTCTCACCTGCATTTAAACTGCCTTTATATTTAAGGGAAAACTCTATTTCTCCCTATAGAAATTGATAAGGCCCAGATAATACAAGACTCACATTCCAGATTTGGAACTCAGCAATATTTCCAATTCAGTGTCAATTCTCCAAATTGGGGCAGAACTATGCCCCGTTTTAGCAGAAGGTGGCCAGATCCGTCTCCTCCCAGTTCTCTGAATCGAAACTGAGCAGGACTCTTTGGGAGTCCAGAGTACAAGTCTTTTCTGTGTCCCCTGTTACTTGTTCGTTGGGTATAGGCTTCATTCAGCCTCCCTGACCTTCTCTGAGTTCTCTGAGTTCCATCAGGCAGATTCAAACACTCACTAATCAGGGAAGGGAGGGGAAAAACAGGGAAGGAGCAGTCAGGTGTGGTGCAGTCTTGAGGTAGGGTCCCGATTCTTTCTCAAGTAGCATCTATAACAGTATCTTTGAGTTCTCCTGCAGGAACTAAAGCCTTCAACAAGAAAGAGAATAACTTCAGGATGAGCGCAAGATTTCTAGAGCACCACCCTGTTACCTCACCACCAGCCAATCAGAAGAAAGCCATACACCTTGCAGTCCCTCACCCCAAATTCTGCCTTCTTTTCCTGAGTCCAGCTAAAATCATCCTTTAGGGCCTCCTCTTTGGCCCCTGTCTGTTTCAACTGCTTACGAGGTTTGTATCTGACAGGGTACAACAGTTTCAGGCCAAATCATTGTTACTACAAGGATGAATGTTGGTTTGGGACCCAGAATACCTCGTTTTGGATCGGGGGAGAGAGACTTCTACCCTGCTAGGCAGGCCTAAGCCCACTCTCAGTAGGAAGTAGTTTTAGAAGAAAGAGACCTCCGCCCCAATTCCCAGAAAGAATCTGGAGTATGAAGTCTCTCAGCAGAAGTTGTTAGGAGAAATACTGATTGAAACTGTCCACCCTGGCCAGGAAAGGTAGTAACCACTTCCACGAGTTATCTTACAACAAGAGAACCTGGTAAGGAACTCAGAGCTAACAAGCTGCCACCAACATGAATATTTCGGGAAAGGTCAAAAAAAGGGAGATGCCTGTCCAAATGTCCTGCCAACCTTCCCGAATCCTCCTCACTGGAATCCATCTTGGCTGAGCAATGCCTGCACTATCAGGAAGGACCCTGAGTTGGAATGATTAGCCAGAGACAGTCTGGAAACTAACCTTGTTTCCATAAAACTCGAGACTGCGAGTCACATGGCAGAGCAGTTCTTCTGGTTTCTTTTACCCTGCAGTTCCCCTCCTGGGTGCCCCTTTCCAATGAAGCCTCTTGCTTTGTCAGCACGTGTCTCAATTCATTTCCAAGTGTTAGACAAGAGCCCATTCTCAGGCCCCAAAAGGGATCCCCTTTTCTGCAATGGTGGGGTCCTGAAACAGCCCCAAGATGCTTTTCATGCACCTGGAAATGAGGAGCAACTTAGCTGTCTAGTTAAAACATTATTTCTTCGTGAAAAACAAAACAAGATGATGCCCTTAGAAAAAGTGGACTTCTGGGACTGGAGTGACAATCACAAATGTGGGGATCTATTAAATTCTCGTGACATATTGTCATTTGAATGCATCAGGTGTCTGCAGCAGCCATGAGGTATAAATGAACGATTAAGTGAGAAGACTGAGTGGAGACCTTGGGAGATGTTCTGTAATTGAGCAGGATCCTAGGGAGCCGTCCTGGTACAGAACCTTTCCCCCGTCCTCCACTTTAGCTCTTCTGAATTGGATACAAATTAGTGACTAAACAGCAATGAAGTACCCAGATGATAGTACCTGATGCACATTTCTTGAGTTGTTTTACACAAGCGAAAATCATCCCCAAAGGGAATAGATCGATTACTTAATGACCATGAGCACATAGTCCCCAGGCGTGCAGGAACCTTGGGATTGACAGTGTTAAACCCTGTGACACCCTCACCATCAACCAATCAGAGAAATGTGCATGAGTCAATCACATACCCTGGGACTCTCCTCACCTTGCCTTTTAAAAGGCTTTGCTGAAACCCATCAAGAAGTTCAGGTTTTTTGAGCACTAGCTGTCCCAGAATTCTTTGTGTGGCACCTTACAATAAACACTACACATTCCTTCACAACAATCCAGGCTGCATTCGAGGGAGAAGACTCAATTTTTGGTCTGGTAACACTCGGTCTGCAAAAACCATCCATTTTATCAATACTTACAGCCATCAAAGTTTTTTTCCTAATTTTTTTTTCAGAATGGCATATGAGATGCCTCCATGCTCATACTCCTAAATATGCTGAAACTCGATTGTTCTTGGAATTTCATATTCCACAGAGTGATTTCCCATCCCCACCAAATCTTTTAAACATCCAACTGCTGCTCAGCCCCCTAGTCCCAGATCTTGTTTGTGTTGCATCTTTGTCATCTTTGTCTGGTTTTATGAAGAGCCCAGGATGAACATTAAGACATAGTGTTCATAGCATGATGAAATTTAAAAAGTCAGATATCACAGACCTGACCATCTCCTTAATGCCTGTGGGCCTGCTGCCTTTCTGCATGACTTTTAAGTGTGTAATAGATAATATTTGGAGAGATTCACAAGGTGTTCTCCCTCTCTCCCTTACTTCCTTACACTCACACCCATTCCCCTGTGTTGACTAAAATGATGCAGTGTGAGAGTTTCGAGTTGTTTTAGGAGCAACTTAGCTGTCTAGTTAAAACATTATTTCTTCGTGAAAAACAAAACAAGATGATGCCCTTAGAAAAAGTGGACTTCTGGGACTGGAGTGACAATCACAAATGTGGGGATCTATTAAATTCTTGTGACATATTGTCATTTGAATGCATCAGGTGTCTGCAGCAGCCATGAGGTATAAATGAACGATTAAGTGAGAAGACTGAGTGGAGACCTTGGGAGATGTTCTGTAATTGAGCAGGATCCTAGGGAGCCGTCCTGGTACAGAACCTTTCCCCCGTCCTCCACTTTAGCTCTTCTGAATTGGATACAAATTAGTGACTAAACAGCAATGAAGTACCCAGATGATAGTACCTGATGCACATTTCTTGAGTTGTTTTACACAAGCTAAAATCATCCCCAAAGGGAATAGATCGATTACTTAATGACCATGAGCACATAGTCCCCAGGCGTGCAGGAACCTTGGGATTGACAATGTTAAACCCTGTGACACCCTCACCATCAACCAATCAGAGAAATGTGCATGAGTCAATCACATACCCTGGGACTCTCCTCACCTTGCCTTTTAAAAGGCTTTGCTGAAACCCATCAAGAAGTTCAGGTTTTTTGAGCACTAGCTGTCCCCCAGAATTCTTTGTGTGGCACCTTACAATAAACACTACACATTCCTTCACAACAATCCAGGCTGCATTCGAGGGAGAAGACTCAATTTTTGGTCTGGTAACACTCGGTCTGCAAAAACCATCCATTTTATCAATACAGCCATCAAAGTTTTTTTCCTAATTTTTTTTTCAGAATGGCATATGAGATGCCTCCATGCTCATACTCCTAAATATGCTGAAACTCGATTGTTCTTGGAATTTCATATTCCACAGAGTGATTTCCCATCCCCACCAAATCTTTTAAACATCCAACTGCTGCTCAGCCCCCTAGTCCCAGATCTTGTTTGTGTTGCATCTTTGTCATCTTTGTCTGGTTTTATGAAGAGCCCAGGATGAACATTAAGACATAGTGTTCATAGCATGATGAAATTTAAAAAGTCAGATATCACAGACCTGACCATCTCCTTAATGCCTGTGGGCCTGCTGCCTTTCTGCATGACTTTTAAGTGTGTAATAGATAATATTTGGAGAGATTCACAAGGTGTTCTCCCTCTCTCCCTTACTTCCTTACACTCACACCCATTCCCCTGTGTTGACTAAAATGATGCAGTGTGAGAGTTTCGAGTTGTTTTATTTGGGACAAAATGAGGACTGCAGCTCAGGAGACAGCACCTCAGATAGCTCTGAGAAACTGCTCCAAAGACATAGTGGGGGAAGGTCAGTATGTATGATTTTGGTAAAGGGAAGTTCAATGCAATTAAGAACTAATTTTACAAAAGGTTTTCTGCTAGTCAAGAGGAGCTGATGTCATCATGAAGGGATTTACTCCTTTTCTAGATAAGAAGAGATGCAAATGTTGGGATCATGAAATCAGTTCCTGAAAATATCTAACTATCTAAGGATTTGTTCCACCAGATTCCCTGGAGCTCAGAGTGCCTCACTCCACCCTGAACTCCCTCAGCGGGTATTGAAGGTCAACAGCTGCAGCAGCACAGGTTTCCATCTCCTCAGAGGCAGAGGCAGATGGCAAATGCCCTAGTTGTTGTTCAGTCACTGGCAATGCTCTTGACAAGTGCCAATTTGTAATTAGCAATCAATTGGGCTCCCCTGGTGGCTCAGCTGGTAAAGAATCTGCCTGCAGTGCGGGAGACCTGGATTCGATCCCTGGGTTGGAAAGATGCCCTGGAGAAGGGAACGGCTACCCACTCCAGTATTCTGGCCTTGAGAATTCCAAGGACAGAATAGTCCATGGGGTCACAAAGAGTTGGACACGACTGAGGGAACTTTCACTCGCTCACTCAAGCAATCAATTATAAACCGAGACTCACCGGCCTTGCGGGAGGGTGGACTCAGCTTAGAGAAGCAAATCAACTGAGTTCCTCAGCAGGATTTCCTTGCGAGTCTACATACTAGTCCTGAAAGCACAGGTTTTACATTTCAAGATTTGGGATTTGAGGTAGAAAAGGATTTGGGTGAAGGCGAGGAGATAGGAATAATGCTGAGCCCCCAAAGATAGTTTTAAGATCCTGTCAACTACAAATCAGTGCAGGTGGTAAAGTATCTGCCTGCCAATGCAGGAGACTCAAGAGACACGGGTTTGATCCTTGGGTCGAGAAGATCTCCTGGAGTAGAAAACAGCAACCTACTCCAATATTCTTGTCTAGAAAAGTCCACAGACAGAAGAACATAGCAGGCTATGGTCCATGGGGTTGCAAACAGCCGTACGTGACTGAGCACACATATGCACACACTCAAGGGCATTTGCCACCTGCCTCTTCCGGGAATGAATCCCATGCTGCAGCAGCTGTTGATCTTCGACACGCCCTGAATGGAGTTCAGGGTGGAGAATAGGAATGAGGCACTTTGTACTCCAGGAAAACTGATGGAACAGCTCTTTATATAATTAGATATTTTCAGGAACCAATTTTATGATTTCAATCCTTGCATCTCCTCACCCTTTATGGTGACATCAGCCCCTGGTGACTAGCAGAAAACCTTATGTAAGGTAAGTGCTTGACTGCCTGAACTCCCCCTTCGCCAAAATCATATATATTGACCTTCCCCCTCTACTTCCCTGGAGCAGTTTCTCAGAGCTATCTGAGGTGCTGTGTCCCAGGCTGCAGTCCTCATTTTGTCCCAAATAAAACTTAACTCACAACTCTCATGTTGTACATCTTTCTGAGGTCGATGGTTTGTCAAGTGTCAATAGAATAAATTAATGAAAAACAGTTACACATGGACACACATAGAGAAATACAATAATGATAAAAAAAAAAATCCAGTAAGTTCTAAAAGTTTCAGAGAGAAAACCATGACTGCCTATGAAAGAAACAGATGAAATTCAGAATTCTCAGCAGCAATTCTAACCATCAAGATAATGAAAAAATATTCTCAAAGCATAAAGAAAATGTTTATGCATAGAATATTATATCTGGGTAAGTGCTCACTTAAATGTGAGAACAAAATTAAGATAATCCTGAGGCATCCGAGGCCAAAAAGTCCTTTTTTAAAAACACCCTTGGAGTAAATTTTTCAGCAAGGAAAGAAGACAAATTCAGAAGGATGATGCAGATTTATGAGAAGTAAGGGTGAGTTTACAGCTTACTAATAAATGGAAATTTTTTTAAAGTGCAAGCATAAAATCCAAAACTAAAATTCTATATGGTATCTATGTGGCTATAGAGTAGGGTGGGGTTGGGGGCACAAGCACAGAGAAATGAGGGCAAGCTAAGGTAACGCCCTTGTTCTGGAAAAGGTGCAAACATTAATAATGCTTAAAAAATCAACAGGGGTAAATTCCAGGGGAATAAAATTAGAAGTATGAATTTAAATTACTAGATGAAAAATTTAACTTAGTTAATGGAAAGAGTAAAGAAAAACAAACAAAAAAAGCAATAAGAAAGTATGATAAATAAGAAACATGAAATATGGTGACAAGATAAATCCTAATATAACGGTTAGTTTAAACATAAGTAGGTTAAACCTACTGATCAGAATGTAGGCAATATGCTATGCACAGGCCTGTACTATGATTAACAAGGCTTCTTTGAAAAATAAGAATGACTTTCTCATCACCCCGAGGCGAAGGGCTGGGAGCAGTAAAAAGTACATCACGGAAAGACATCTTGAGAACAAGATGTTGAAGTACTGATGTGACTGATGGAAAACCATTAGTGACTGTTCCCTTAACCAGAGCCTTGAGGGAGTTGCTGAGAAAGGGCAACTAGCCAAAGGGCTAAACACAATCATGAACAGCCTGAAGGTTTGACATTGAGGACTGTGCATTGTGTATCTTTATCCCCAATCTGAGATTGTAAAAAACAGATATCTCTAGAGCACAAGGAAGTAGATGTTAGCAATAAAAGGCATGCAAGGATTAGGATCTGGGCTTTGGCCTGCGAATGAGTATTTTTCCTCATTCTTCTGTGGCACCGCTCTGCTCCCTCAGGTTGGTTCGCTGTTGGGCTGGTCCCGACACAGAAGACCTCTCAAACTGAATAAAATGAGTTTAAGTCAAGCAAAATACTGCTTTAAGAAACACAAGAAAAAGGTCTAATAGTATGTCTTAAAGAGATGGAAATTTTACTGGACAAATATGAACTAAAAGAATGCTGAATTATCAATTTTGATATTTAGCAAAAATATTTTAATATCAAATATATAAAAGGAAAAGGATATTATTTAATGTTAAAAGGAATGATAAATTAAGAAGATGATTGTGAACACAGGTACATATACTCCTAAAATTATTACTTGACATATATACAATGAAATAACTGATAAAAGTAAAAGAAATACATGAATAAATTGTTTTAGTTGCACATTTTATCAAATCCCTCTCAGAAATTAATGAATAATACAGACAAAAATAATGAAAAATAAAGACAAATCATAAAGATTAACAAATTCAAACTAGTAGATAATAGACAATTTTACACTCAACAACAAAGAAGACAATTTTTGTTTCTTTTTTAGTGTTTATAGGACACTCACAAAAATCAAACAAGTACTAGGTCACAAAGAAATTCAAAACCTATTCCTGATATTATAAACTATATTGAAGAAGGAATTCATAGGGCCTGGACTCCATCTTAGGCTTGTTCGTGCTGATCATGTTCGGCCACCTCTCTAATGGACTCTGAACTCTGTGCTTAGTGCCTGTGGAAATGACAATAGAAGGATAAGACCCCCTCTGGACAGGTCATAAATTTTTATCTGTAACCTCAGGCTTATGGATTATTGACTGTTTGAACACATAACACATTAATGATGGGGTTATTGTGATTGTATTTACCTTTCCTTTGTTTATGTAAGTCACAAGGAATTTGGGGTGGTGGGTTCAGACACGTACACATGGGGTATAAAAGATTTTCACAAATGCTGGGCGGGGTCCTTGGCTAAGAGGAGACTCTGCCTTGGGCCCGCCGGTGTAATAAACTGCACTTCACTATCTGCATCGTCCTTCTGAGTGAGCTTGTTTCCCGGAATGTGTGGCTATAACAATATTATCTAGCTGCAATGCAAAAAAATAAAAATTCTTGACAATTCTTAGAGTCTTCCAGAAAATAGAAGAGGAAACACTTCCTCAACTCATTCTATGAAGTCAATATTATGCTAATATCAAAACCAGATAAAGACGTTACAAGAAAAGAAAATTAAAGGCCAATATCCCTTATAAAAATAAATGCAAAAATCCTAAAAAAAAAAAAAATACTACCCAAGTGATTTCAATAGCAAAGTAAAAGGTTTATACATCATGACCTAGTAGGATTTATCTTAAGAAGGCATTTGTGGTGAAAATCAATAAACATAATGTATGACATTAATAGAATAAAGGAAGAAAAAAACACTTCATCATCTAAACTGATGCACAAAAAGGATTTGACAAAACCTAACACTCTTTAATGATAAAAATACTAAGAAAACTAGGAATAGAAGTGAATTTTCTCAACACAATAGATGAAATTCATGAAAAATTCATAGCTAACATCATATTCAATAGTAAAAGACGAAAAGCTTTCCTTCTAAGACCAGGAAAAAGACAAGGGTTCCTGCTTTCACTGTTGCTATTCAACTGGAGCTTCTAGCCACAGAAATCATGCAAGAAAAAGAAATAAAAGGCATGCAAGTTGGGAAAAAAAGAAGTAAAACTACCTCTGTTTGAAGATGACATGATTCTATACACAGAAAATCACAAAGAATTTACAAAAATTCTACAAGAGGCAAAAAATAAATTCAATGAAGTTCAGCTCAGTACACAAAGCAATTCATCAGCAACAAAAAATCCATAAAAGAAACTAAGCAAACAATTTCATCTATAACAGCGTCCAAAAGAATAAGATACCTAGAAATGTTTAACCTAGGAGGTTATTAACTGTATCACCATTGAATGCCAGATTTCTATCCTAGGATACTAACAACATTTTCATTGCCTTTGGCTTCTAACTAGGTCAATTCATGAAACCCAGATTCCTGCCATTTCCCTGAGCATAGTTGCCCTGTATCCGCTCCTGACACCAGTTTCCATCCACATTAAGCCCTTTTAGATACAGACAAAAGAAGTCAATTCTGACTAAGTTGAGACAACAGGAATTTTGTTATTACACAGCTCATAGAAAAAAGAGGAAAGACTGGTGAATCGGGTTTAGGAACAGATTAAGAAACAATATAAGGCAGGTAGCAGAGGACATAGACAAGTTCATCTCACAGCAACAATCTGGTTAAAATGCTGTTGCTGGCACCTCTGCTGCTGTGAATTGTTTTTGACTATCCCTAAGTCACATTGCCATTCCCTATAGATTCACGTCATCAGAGAGAAGCAATATAATTCCAAGCCCTATTTGTCAGGGAGAAGAAAAGTTATGATCAACCTAGACAGCATATTAAAAAACAGAGACATTGCTTTGCCAACAAAGGTCCATCTAGTCAAAGCTATGGTTTTTGCAATAGTCATGTATGGATGTGAGAGTTGGACGGTGAAGAAAGCTGAGCGCTGAAGAATTGATGCTTTTGAACTGTGGTGTTGGAGAGGACTCTTGAGAGTCCCTTGGACTGCAAGGAGATCCAACCTGTCCATCCTAAAGGAGATCAGTCCTGAGTGTTCATTGGAAGGACTGATGTTGAAGCTGAAACTCCAATACTCTGGCCACCTCATGTGAAGAGTTGACTCATTGGAAAAGACCCTGATGCTGGGAAGGATTGGGGGCAGGAGGAGAAGGGGACAACAGAGGATGAGATGGCTGGGTGGCATCACCGACTCGATGGACATGAGTTTGGGTAAACTCTGGGAATTGGTGATGGACAGGGAGGCCTGGCGTGCTGCGATTCATGGGGTTGCAAAGAGTCGGACATGACTGAGTGACTAAACTGAACAGAACTGAACTGAGGAAGGAAGTACCTGGGCCTTGCCAATCTCCAGAGGGAGAAACAGTTTCTCTTAAATATAAACGCAGTTTAAATGCAGGTGAGGGATTTTCCTGGTGGTCCAATGGTTAAGACTTAGTGCCTGCAGTGCAGGGGGAACAAGCTCAATCCGCAGTAGGGGAACTAAGATCTCACATGCTGCAGAGCACACACCCCCAGCCCCTGCCGGAAAAGAAAAAGTAAAAGCAGGTGAGAAAAATGAGAAGTTTACTAAAAAGCAAAAAACTTTCTAGGGCCATCTGGACTACCTGGAAGGGAGAAACCTAGATGGAAGTTATAGGATGCCATCCTCAAATATCTTTGCAGGGGAAGGTCATTCAGTATGGCAGATAAATGTTTGAGAACATTTTAGTGGTATGATCATGAACCCCCATAAATGACCAAGGGAGACAGGAGCATGGAATCCTTTGAAATGGGAATGGCCAGCCATTGAAAGATGATTTTAGGGCTAATATGCCCTCATTCCGATGCACAGACTGGTGAGGCCATGGGGCATTGGGGTTCTCAGATGTGCTATATGAGAAGCAAGAGCAGTGTTGGTGACAGGGACATACAGATATGGAAGAGCACACTCGGCAGGCAAAGTAGGGGGATCTCAATGGGAAGAAGTGAGCAGAGAGCTGGAAGAGATAAAGCTTGTAAGCAGACAGTCCAGACTATCATTTTTGCCAGAATCTTTGCGAGACCAAGTTTTATCCTCTTCCTCAGGGAAAGTCTGAATCCAAAGCTTCATCCACAAAGCTTTTCTCATAACTGTATCCTGACTCCAAATCACTCCAAGACAAGAGCTGGCATTTCCCAACTCATGTCAGCCCAAGTTCCACAGGCCAGGGATCAGGCTCAGTCTCCTAGAATTAGGCATCAAGTCCTGATAGATGTTGGTGCCTTGCTTTAGAATAGGGTATCCCCACACTGTTCCTTCCAAGTCTTGCCCTAATAAAGTCTACTCTAACAGGCCTGCTGTGTGCTACATAGTTATTTATTTTTTATACTTGACCAAAATCATATTGACAGAACACTTGAAAAAATATTCTCAGACCTTCTACCCTGTCTAGGTACACAGAGATAAAAGTGAAAGTGTTTGTTGCTCAGTCATGTCTGACCCATTGCGACCCTGTGGACTGTAGCTCATCAGGCTCCTCTGAAGGAATGAAACTAAGTGGGGGGTGGGGGGACTGAAATTAGGTGGGGGGGGGGGGGGACTTGCCTCTGGTCTGTTTGTATCCTGAGTGTCCTGTATTCATGGGCCCACTGCAGTACACACATGCAGTCCTGTTAAGCCACAGAGGATCCACCAGAATGCCTACATGGAAAGAAGGACAGAGCCCAAACTATGCCACAGATTTAATTTATTTTCCACACAGGCTCTTTAGAAAGCAGTCATCCCACCATTTTAGATCTTCCTCTTCCAGGGCTACAATTCCAGGCATAGAAAAGAGTCGAGGATGGATGTGAAAGTCTTGTAGTTATGACAAGCAGCGAATTCATGGATTCGTGAGAAATCTTCTGGGGCTGATCTCCAGGCATGCTCAATAAACCTTCTGTCCAACTTTCTCGTGGCCGCCAGAGCCACCCTTCTAAAATACAAATTTGATCATGACATTGATTGTGCTTAGAAACATCCAGCAGTTTACCAAACTTTTCAGCAGGAAGCTCATTCCTCTCTGGGCTCTGGCATGGATTACCCCCCACCACCCTCTGAGATATTACAATCTCTTCCTACCACCATCACTTTCTCTTCTGCACTGGGGCAGGTTGACACTCCTCCCACTCTCTCGGCTGCCCTGCCTTCCTCCTGCTGGCTTCATGCATCCTTTATGCTCTCCCTTGACGTTCTCTACTCTCTGACAACTTTCCCAATCTCTCTCCTCCCAGGCAAAGTCAATAACTCCTCTCTTTGATCCCACAGATCTCAGGCGAACTCTCTTTGGGGCACTCCTCACTCTAGGTTGCAATTATTTATCGAGATCTGTCTCCTAAACCGTGCTGTTCTTGTCTTTTTACTTCAATTCCAGCACAATGTGTACCTGACACGGGAGATACTCAGTCCCTTGGGGTTCCCTTTCCCTTTCTTCCTCCTCCCAGGATGACCCATTTTCCAGGAAGCCTTAAGCCCCTTTGGTGAGGGAGGAGAAGGAAAGTGAGAAACTCCTGGTCAAGAGTGACCTGTGCATCTAGGGTCATGGATACTTTTCTCAACTAAACCCATCAGGGCTGTCTTGGGACAGGGCTCCTCTTCTAAGAGCAGACCTCAGATAATGCAACCAGCTGTGCTTTTGCCATGTTTCTAGCCCCTTTCTCCTGGAATCTTCCAGACTCTCACATGCAGCGGACATGCAAGCAGCCCTCTGCACCAGCAAAGTGCCCTGGGGAACCATGTGCACCCTTGGCCAGTGCATGGTTGATTTGTACTCACTCGGAAGACCGGAGTTGTGCAGGAATGACCACACCCATGGCTGCAGCATTTCATTCCCTTGGGACAGGAATCATCTCCTGAGCACATTTCAACACAAGCTCCCACAGTACCTTTGGGCAACTCTGGGCAGAATCCAGGTCTCTGTCGTCCTGAAACACAGGATGGTTTTGTGCAGTCTGAAATGGTCACCTGAGAATGGCCGCTGGAGGCCTGAAGCCCTCATCGCTGGCAAGACTCCTCCCTCAGCCTTGACTCCTCCACTCTCACTCTTCAGCCCACGGTCTGGCCTTAGCAGAAAATTCTCCCTGCTCCAAAGTCTGCACCATCTCAGAAGACAAGAAACCTTCCCAGTCATAACCCTCTTTTTCCCACCTCATAAGAAGATCTTAGAGAAGTCTCTGCTCACAGAGATCTCCAGCTGCCCACTCATGTGTGTGAGTCCCACATGTGTTTGTCCCATAGCTCCCTGTGGAGTCCCACATCTGGGCAAAGGTCCTAATAGAGAGGACCCTACACTTGACCCATGACTTCCCATCAGACCCAACCCAATCTGATAAGGACCATGGGAAACGCAGGGTGAACTCTCATTTAGATCAAGGGAAATGCATGAGGGGATGCAGTTGCTTCCAGGCCAAACCATTCCCACATTTAGCACTGGGCTCTGAGCCTTCTCTGCTGTCAGCTAGGGTCCCCTCAGCACCCTCACCTTTGACAGGAGACTTCTGAGCCCAGGCCACCTCCAGCCCCATGATGACGAAAGCCAGCAGAACAAAGATGATGCCTGCCTTCATGTTGGCTTCTGATGTGGTGAAGGGGCAGAGCCCAGCTGTAATTTATACTCTGCCTGTCACCAGAAAGGAGGGTGGGGTGGGAGGCAGTAGAGCTGGAAGAGGATTAAAATGTAAGCTCTCAAGGGAGTGTCCTAGGATATTCTAATTTCCTTGTTCTATTTCACAAGTGGTTTCTCAGACTAGGTAGTGGGTTCTAGGAGAGGTGAATATTAAACTGGAAAGCTCAGGAACATGTTTTAGCTCTTCATTCATTGCTCCATTTCTTCTTGGCCCTGATTTCCCTGGTACCTCTAGAAACCATAGCCAAATAAAAGAATTTTCTCTGTGTAAATTATATTATCAGAGTAAGAGCTTAAGCTAGATGTTGTTTGTCAGGGCCCATCTGGGGTATCCTGCAGCTCCAGTTACACAAGGATGGTGAATGTGTGCTTTGGAGCTTCCCCCATGGCTGAGGGTGGGACCACAGTGAGAGTGAAGTCACTCATCTAAGGGGATGGATGTTCAAGACCACGAGCTGGGCAGAGCCCTTGGGAGTTGAGAGGCATGGTCGATCTTGGTGTCTGGTGGTCTCTGGGGGCTACCCTGCTCCATATCAAGAAGTTCCTGGAGAGAAGGTTGTGTGGGTGACTTACATGAGCAGAACTACAGGAGAAAGACATGAAAGCCTTCTCAGGGGCTTGTGTAAGGAGCCTAGCCCACTTTCTCATCCCAACTACAAAATCTCTGAGAGAGGCATATGCAGATAAACCCCCAATGACAGTGGGAGTGAAGAGAAAGTCTGCTTTGTCCTTAGTGGTCAGAGGTCAGGCAAGCACCTTAAGACCTCCTGTGGGGAGGCCTGAGCAGAGAAAGACCAAGTCAGCCAAGAGGGGGCCCAGCCTGTCCATCTCAGGTAATGAGCTCACATTAGCTTCTCAGAATCTCTGCAGGTTCAAAGGGCACAAGCCCCCAGGAATGACTCCTTAGTCTGAAGGAGGGACCAGAGTCCCCAGAGAGGGAGCTCAGTCCAGGGTGGGGATCAATGGCCCCACACAGCACAGACCATAGCAAAGGGCAAGCCAGGATCCAAACCCAAGATGGCTGGCTGGACTCCAGGCTGCTATGTATTGTGGCCTTGATCATGGGGCCAGGGCTGGACAGCTCCACAAGAGCTTGCAGGAGCATTCTCTGGAGCAGCACTGCTGGCAAGGAGAGGACTCCTGAATATCTCCCCAAAAGTGACCGAGATACGATGATTCAGTTCAGTTCAGTTCAGTCACTCAGTCATGTCCGACTCCCTGCGACCCCATGAATTGCCGCACGCCAGGCCTCCCTGTCCATCACTAGCTCCCTAAGTCCACCCAAACCCATGTCCATCGAGTCAGTGATGCCATCCAACCATCTCATCTTCTGTCGTCCCCTTCTCCTCCCGCCCCCAATCCTACCCAGCATTAGGGTCTTTTCCAATGAGTCAACTCTTAGCATGAGGTGGCCAAAGTATTGGAGTTTCAGCTTCAACATCAGTCCTTCCAGTGAACACCCAGGACTGATCTCCTTTAGGATGGATTGATTGGATCTCCTTGCAGTCCAAGGGACTCTCAAGAGTTTTCTCCAACACCACAGTTCAAAAGCATCACTTCTGCGGTGCTCAGCTTTCTTCACCATTCAACTCTCACATCCATACATGACCACTGGAAAAATGATAGCATTGACTAGACGGACTTTTGTTGGCAGAGTAATGTCTCTGCTTTTAAATATGCTATCTAGGTTGGCCATAACCTTCCTTCCAAGCAGTAAGCGTTTAATTTCATGGCTGCAATCACCATCAGCAGTGATTTTGGAGCTCAAAAAAATAAAGTCTGACACTGTTTCCACTGTTTCCCCATCTATTTCCCATGAAGTGATGGGACCAGATGCCATGATCTTAGTTTCCTGAACGTTGAGCTTTAAGCCAATATCTCCCCAAAAGTGACCGAGATACGATGACTATCCCTGAGTTAACATAATCTGTCAAAGCTCATTTTCACACAACGAACACATGATTGTAGTAAATAATTCCAACAATACAGATATATCCTGAGTAACCTTCCAGGAAATAATCAGTATTACCAGTTTGCTTTATATTTTTCAAAGCTCTTTTCCTATGCTTTTACATATATTTATAGGTGTATATATAAACACGTATTTTTTTTTATAGAAATGAAGTTATATGTATTATTTTGCATTATTCAGTTAACGTGATGTCTTGGGAAGCTTTCCAGGTTAGTATCTTCTCTTTAAAAAAAAATAATAGCTACTATCTAAAATTCCATTTTATGAATGGTTTATAATTTATTTGGCCAAATTTCAATTGTTAGTACATTTAGCAGGTTTGGGGTTTTTTGCCATCAAGCAATTTCTTACGGATATGTATCATACACTTTGCAAAGCTTATACATATACACATATACATATATATATGTATATGTATATACATACACACACACACACACACACACACACACACACACACACCCAGTTGTACATCACACATATACATATAATTATATACACAATTATATATCAGTATTTCCCCAGAATAGATGCCTACTGAAAAGATGCAAGATATTTGCCAAATTGTCCTCCAAAAAGACTATGCAATTTATGGTTCAGTAATACACATATATGCATATCTCACACTTTATTCCACTATTGATGGGCACCTAGGTTTCCTTGCAGATATGAAATACACAGTGTGGAGAATATAGTCAATAATTATGTAATTATTTTTGTATGGTGACAGGTGACAACTAGACTTTTCCTGATGTCATTTTGGAGCATATAGAAATATTGAATCACTGTCTTGTGTCCCAGGAACTAACATAGTATTGTAGGTCAATTATACTTCAAAACCAAACAAATTCATTGAAAAAGTGGTAGTGTAGCTACAAGAGGCAAGGTGTTGGGAGTATTAGATGGAGGTAGTCAAAAGGTACAAACTTTCAGTTATAAGTATTAGGGATATATAATAATATATAACATGATTCTGGGAAAGATTGAAGGCAAAAGGAGAAGAGGGCAGCCGAGGAGGAGATGGTTTGTTGGCATCACTGATTCAATGGGCGTGAACTTGGGTGAATTCCAGGAGATGGTGAGGGACAGGGAGGCCTGGTATATTGCAGTCCATGGGGTCACAAAGAGTTGGACATGACTTAGAGACCAAACAACATGATAAAAATAATTAACAGAGCTACACTTTATAAACAAAAGTTGTTAAGAGAGTAAATCTTAAGAGTTCTTATCAGAAGGAAAAACATTTTTTATACTCCTTTGTTGTATCTCTGGAGATGACGGATGTCCACTCGACTTATGGTGATAATCGTCTCACAATGGATGTAAGTTAAATCATTGTGTTTTACACTTTAAATGTATACGGTGCTGTATATCAATTATATTTCAATACAACTGAAAGGGGAAAAAAAAAGACTATACCATTTACACCTCCTTCCACAGCGAAGGAGACATGGATTTCTCACACACTGATCCAGTACATTTGTAGTTTTTCTTCTCCAAGTTAAAGTGTTTCAGATTTTATTTATCTACTTGTAATTTACTATCTATTTTTGGCTCTTCTAGATCTTCATTGCTACTTAGGCTTTTCTATAGTTGCAGCGAGTGGGCGCTACTCTCTTGTTGCAGAGCTCAGGCTCTAGGCGATAGGCTGCAGCCCATGGGCTCTAGAGCTCAGGCTCCATGGTTGTGGCCCACGGATAGTTGCTCTGCAGCACGTGGGATCCTCCGAGATCAGGTTTTACACCCATGTCTCGTGGGTTCTTTACCACTGAGCCACCAGGGAAATTCTATTTATGCTTTTCTTAAGTATGTGAAACTGAAAGTCGCTCAGTTGTGTCTGACTCTTTGCAACCCCGTGGACTATATAGTCCATGGAATTCTCCAGGTCAGAATACTGGAGTGGGTACTTTCCCTTCTCCAGGGGATCTTCCCAACCCAAGGTTCGAACCCAGGTCTCCCACATTGCAGGCGGATTCTTTACCAGCTGAGCCACAAGGGAAGCCCAAGAATACTGAGTGAGTAGCCTATCCTTTCTCCAGCAGATCTTCCCAACCCAGGAATCAAACCAGGGTCTCCTGCATTGCAGGCAGATTCTTTACCAACTGAGCTATCAGGGAAGGCTTAAGTAGAGGTGATGTATAATTTTGCGTTAGTTTGCTGAATCACAGCAAAGTGATTCAGTTATACATTGCTGTTGTTTTAGTCGCTAGGTACTGTCCCACTCTTCGCGATCCCATGGATCGTAGCATGCCAGGCTTCTCTGTCCTTGGGATTTCCCAAGCAAGAATACAGGAGTGGGTTGCCATTTCTTTCTCCAGGGATATTCCTGACTCAGGGATTGAACCCACGCCTCCTGCATTTGCAGATGTGTTCTTTACCACTAAGCCATCAGGCAAGCCATTATACATATACATACATATCCGTTCTTTTCAAATGCTTTTCCATTATAGGTTATTACAAGATATGGAATATAGTTCCCTGTGCTATACAGTAGGTCTTTGTTGTTTATCTGTTTTCTATATAGTAGTAATTATCAAACTCCTAATTTATCCCTCCTCCCTTAAATTTTTAATGGACTCTTTCAAGCTGTGTAGTCCCATACTCCCCTTGGGATATATCCAAATTGGGAATATGAGTCAAAGAATTCTCACTACAGTAAGGGAACTTAATTGGCAGAAATTATATAATACAATATAATTTGCTTGCTACTCTAGCACTTCAAGTTCCCAGTATGAAGCAAAGATAATTGTGGTCTCTAACGTCTTGTTGAATACTCATTGTAATAACAGATGTTGCAAGGTTATGAAGGAGGGACTTTCTCCGAGAATTATAACAATACTTGACCTTTATTAATCACATGATTGTCTGGCAGGTCCTGGGCTTTTACTTTATACCCATCATCTCACTGAAGGCTCACAAGCCTGTAGGTTTGCTTCCACCGATATCTCCATGTCCCAGGTGAAGAGATGAGGCTCAAAGAAGTGACGCCTTGCGAACACTTCAAACCCACCCCAGACCCACTGCTGCGGAATCTCTGAGGGTGGGGTCCAGAAAAGCCTCCCCAGATGCTGTTCAAGAACCCGAAAATGAGGAGCACTTTACCTACCTGATTAAAATCTTGATTTCTTTGTGAAAAACAAAACAAAACAACGTTACTATAAAAAGTGGATTTCTGATGCTCAAGTGACAGTCACAAATTTGGGGATTTGCTAAGTTCTCATGACATATTATCATTTGAAAAGACCAGGCGTCTGCAACATTCATAAGACACAAAGGAACAATCAAGGGAGAAGGCTGAGTGGAAACCTTGGGAATTCCTAGTCGTCCTCCAGCATCTGAGCCAGGACCCGTGGGCTTCCCTAGACAAACCCTCCCCCATATCCTCTGCTTTAGCTCCCCTCTGAGTGAAGGAGTGCTCAGTCATGTCCGACTCTTTGCGACCCCATGGACTGAAGCCCACCAGGCTCCTCTGTCCTTGGGATTTCCCAGGCAAGAATACTGGAGTCGGTTGCCATTTCCTTCTCCAGGGGATCTCCCCAACCCAGGGATCAAACCTGTGTTTCCTGCATTGGCAAGCGGATTCTGTACCACTGAGCCACCTGGGAAGCCCCAGCTCTGCTCAAAACTACCCAGATAACAGTATTTGACTCATTTCCTGAGTTGCTTTACAGATGCTAAAATCACAACCCATGGGACTAAATTAACTATTTAATGACCATGAGCACATAGTCCCCAGGCCTATGGGAGCCTAAGGGTTGATAATATTAACCTCTGTAACACCCTCACCATTAACCAAAGAATTGTGCACAAGCTGATCACAATCCCGCCCCTAGGACTCCTCCTCCTCCATCGGGGAGTTCAGACTTTTTGAGCACTTGTTTTCCCGTCATTGTATGGCACCTCACATTAAACACTGCACTTTCCTTCCCCATAACCTGGTGTCTGTAGATTGGCTTACTACATGCAAGGGAGCCGACCCAAGTTTTGATTCAGTTACTCTCAGTCTGTAAAACATGTTTGGGGAACCACTGACTGAAACCACTGCCTTGGCCAGGCACCATAGTAACCATTTACTTAAGTTATCTTTTTTTTTTTTTGAACTTTTTAGTTTGTGTTGGGCTATAGCCGATTAACAGTGTTGTGATAGTTTCAGGTGAACAATAAAGAGACTTAGCCAGTCATATACTTGTATTCATTCTGCATGAGTTATCTTAAACAGGAGATCTTGATGAGGAATGTGGAACTAACAAGTTACCACCAAACGGAAGCATTCAAGAACGAACGGTAAAGGAGGGAGGAGATGTCAGTCCAAATGTCCTGCCAACCTCCCAGAATCCTTCTCACTGGAATCCATCTTGGCTGAGTGATATGCGTGCCACTAAGGACCTTGAGTCAGAGTGATTGGCCCGCGACAACCCAGAAACTAATGCAATTACCATAAAACCTGAGACTTCGAGCCATGTGGCAGAGAAATTCTCCTGGGTCCCTTACCCTGCTGCTTTCTGCCCCCAAAATCTCTCGCTTTGTCAGCAGGTGTCTCCTTAGATAGTTCATTTCTGAGTGTTAGACAAGAGCCCAGTTTCAGGCCCTGAAAGAGGTCTGCCTTTCCGGCAACAAATCTACCTGTTGTACTTGAAGCTATCAAAGTTGTATTTCTTTTTTTTTTTTCAGGATGACACAAGAGACCTTGAGATTGCAACAGCTTCTCTGTTCAGTTTCCTGAATTTTCTGGAATTCTATTTTCCCTGCAATTTCATATTCTAGAGAGTAATTTCCCAACTCTGCCAAATCCTTTAAACATTCAACTGCACGCTCAGCTCCCCAGCCCCAGATCTTGTTCATGTTATATCTTTGTCATCTTTATCCTATTTCATGTAGAGCCAAGAATGAACACCAAGGCATTGTGTTACAGAGCATGAGACATTGTTAGGTCAGAGATGATGAAATTTAAAAAGTCAGATGGCACAGATCTGACCAAAGACATCTTTTCAACACCTGTGGGCCTGCTGCCTTTCTGCATAACTTTAAGTGTGGAATAGATAATATTTGGTGGTATTTGCAAGGTGTCTTCCCTCCCTCCCCTACTTCCTTATTCTCACACCCATTTCGCTGTGTTGCAAGCAGTCAATTATAAACTAGACTCCCTGGCCTTGTGGGGAGGGTGGACATAGCTTAGAGAAGCAAGTCAGCTGAATTCCTCAGGGGATTTTCCTTCAGACTGGACTCACTAGTTGTGAAAGCACAGGCTTCCTATTTCAAGATCTGGGCTTTGGTAGGAGAATAGGATTTGAGTGGTGGTGGGAGGATGGGAATAAGGCCAAGCCCTGAAAGAAACCAGACATAGGGTTAATACCAAAATGATAGATATGTTTTTAAAATTCATGATTTAAGAGCTGGCTTTCCTCCCATATATTGGGAGAGAAAAATAAGATATATACTAGTGAGAGAATAAAGGAAAGATGCGAGCTGAAAAATGAGACATCTGAGAATGGCCTGAATAGGGATTCATCCCTGCATGGGAATAGGGTGGACTGTAGATAGAGTTGGCAGGGCAAAGGAACAACCCAGGAAGGCTGCCAGCCTTTCCAAGACCCCTGCTGGACTCAGAGGAGCTTAGGCTGCGTCAAATGGGGCAGAGTCCCTGACCAGACTGGAACGCTGTGATGGGACTCCTGGGTCTGTGAAGGGTGAATATGCAAAGCAACTCAGAACAGCCCTGTGGCCGCTGGCCCTGTCATCAGGAAGAGCTGTGGTTTCTTTCACCCTCCGCAGTTCAAGTCACATCCTTGGCTCCCGCTAGCTCAGCTCCTGGTCTCCTAGGAGGAAAATGCCTGTGTCATGAGAACATAGAAGATTATAGAAGATTCTAGGGACTGGGGTGAGGTAGTGAGGGGACACAAAATTTGCCTAAATAAGAACAGGCGGCAATAGCCTTCCTGCCATCTAGAGAGGAAAATGGGGGTGGGAGGGGGCAGGCACTGCAGGAAAGCAGGAAACACAGGATAGGCATCCAGTGGCTCCCAACCCCCATCCTGCCTCTCATCTGTTCTGGCTCCTACCCGGAAACCCAGAGAAACCTCCACCAGACAGTCTTGAAAGCAGATACAAGCTCCCTGGCCTCTGGGTGAGAAAAGGAAGTTTTATGAAAAGGGGAGGGGGGGGAATCCAGTCTGATATTGCACAACAGGTGAAGTCCCACGTTGCCCCAGCACAAGGAGTCTGTGCTCCTGTCTGTAATTCCCTGGTAAAGCATTTCTTCATGAGGGTGTTCAGGCTTCCTGTCATCTTCCCTGCTGATCCAGCCTCTGTGGGGTGGAGTCTCCTCCCTTCCAACTTGCTCAGGGGCAGGGAGGTGTGGGGAAAGGGCTCCAGGGGGAGGGAGGAAATCTGGATCCTGGCCCTAACCCTGCCTTCTCTCCAATAATGAAACCTTGATGAGTCATGGCTCTGCTCTGGGCTTCATTAGACAAAAGAGAGGGTGGATTCCTCCCAGTAAGGAATGCAAGATACCCAGAGGCCCCTGGGAGTCTGGAGAAGAGTCAAGACTCCTCTCAAAGTGATGGGTGCGGAATCTCTGGTGAAGCTTTGGCCCTCATACTCAGCTGCTGAAGCAGCACTTCTTTTTGAGATGCCTCACCTCATTATAGTTCTTCACCCTGGAATGTGTCCACTTTACCCTGGGCTTCTCCTATGGGGAAGTTTGTCTCACTTTCAGTCTTCAAACTTCAAACAAACTTGAAGTTTGTTGTTCAGTCACTCTGTTGTGTCTGACTCTTTGCAACCCCATGGGCTGTAGCACACCAGGCTTCCCTGTCCTCACTATCTCCCAGAGTTTGCTCAGACTCATGTCCATTGAGTCAATGATGCCATCCTACCATCTCATCCTCTGCTGCCCCCTCTCCTCCTGCCCTCAATCTTTCCCAGCCTCAGGGTCATTTCCAATGAGTTGGCTCTTCACATCAAGTGACCAGAGTATTGGAGCTTCAGCTTCAGCATCAGTCTTTCCAATGAATATTCAGGGTTGATTTCCTTTAGGATTGACTGGTTTGATTTCCTTGCAGTCCAAGGGACTCTCAAGAGTCTTCTCCAGCACCACAGTTCGAAAGCATCAATTCTTGGGTGCTCTGTCTTCTTTATGGTCCAACTCTCACATCCGTACATGACTACTGGGAAAACCATTGCTTCTTTCGAGAATGTTCCATTCCCTTCCACACTGAGCTGGGGTGGCAGGGTCATTGTGAATGACTCTGATATTGGTGATTGTATTAGCTTCCTACTGCTGCTGTAACGAATCACACACGTTTAGTGTCCTAAAGCAACACACAGTTATTCTCTTAAGCTTCTGGAAGTCAGAAGTCCACAATCTGATTCACTGAGCTGAAACCAAGGGGGCTGTGCTCCTTTTGGAAGTTTTAGGAAAGAAACCTTTTTCTCCCCTTTTCCAGCTTCTAGAATTGCATTCTTTCTGTAGTCCTTGGCTCATGGTCTCTTCCTCCATCTTCAAAGCCAGCAGCATGGTAGCTTGCTTTTGTTTTCGTATTGCCTTCTCTTCTGTGGTCAGATCTTCTGTCCCTCTTATAAGGACACATAAGAGTAGATTTAAAGTCCAGACAAATAACTCAGGATAATCTCCTCATCTCAAGATTTTTAACTTGATCACATCTACAAAGTCCTTTTTGCCATATGAGGAAATATTCACAGGTTCTGGAATTAGGATGTGAACATCTTGGGGGCCATTATTCAGCCTATCACAGTGATCTAGACCTTGTCTTGGGCTTGGGGGATCATGGATTCTCTCTCCCATCCCTTTCCCTCAGACTAGTGTTGTGTATCTTTTGCCAAAGAGCATGTCCTTTCCTTCCAGGCCACCCCAACTTCTCCTTTCATTCTCTTTAGGCCCTGAGAATATCTGTCCAATGGAAATTTCTACAATGAAGGAAATGTTCTATATCTGTACCATGCAACATGGCAGCCATAAGGCACATGGCTCAAGTGTTGGCGGGCACTTGAAATGTGACTAATGCAGACTTCCCTAGTGGTCCAGTGGTTAAGAATTCACATGTCAATGCAGGGGACATGGTTTCGATTCCTAGTTCGAGAGGATTTCACATGCTATGCAGCAGCTGGGCTCATGGGCCACAACTACTGAGGCTGAACTCCCTAGAACCCAAGGTCCACAGCAAGAGAAGCCACCACAGTGAGAAGCCCTCATACCACCACTGCAGAGTAACCCCTGCTCACCGCAACTAGAGAACATCTACACCAGCAATGAAGACCCAGAACAGCCAAAAACTAAAGTAAGTAATTAATGTTTAAGAATGTGATGAGTGTAACTGAGGCACTAAACTTTATTCCTTATTTTTATTTTTGGTTGTGCTGGGTTGTCATTGGCGAGCGAGGGCTTTCTCTAGTTGCAATGAGTGGGGGCTACCCTCTAGTTGTGATGTGCAGGCTTCTCATTGCAGTGCCTTCTCTTGTGGCAGAGCATGGGCTCTATGCATGCAGACTTCAGTAGTTGCAGCTCTCTGGCCTAGCTGTTCCATGGCATGGGGAATCCTCCTGGACCAGAGCTCAAACCATGCCTTCTGCATTGGCAGGCATACTCCCATCCACTCTACCATAGGAAAGTCCAGAACTTTAATTTTCTTTTAATTGAAATTACATTTAATTGACATTTAAATAGTCACTTGCAGCTCGTGGTTACATATCGGACAGCTCAGATGTAGGAAGATCAAAGGTAGAAGGCAAGACCAGTCAGGTTCTTGGCTTCTAGCCTCCTCTCACACCTTTTTGGGTCAGTTCAGCCCCCAGCATCCTTCTCTCAGTCCCTGCAGAATCCGAAGGAGGTTTCTACAGGAACTCTGGGATGATGGGAGTGACTGAGGGCAGGGCAAGGCAGGGAATTGTGTCTGTTGGCCCCAGAGAGATACATAGTCTCAGTTCTGCTTTTTCATCACACTAAGAACACTCAAACAAGAAATGCAAATCAAAACCACAATGAGGTATCCCCTTACACTAGTCAGAATGACCATCATCACAAAGTCTGCAAATAATAAATGCCGGAGAGGATGTGGAGAAAACGGGACCCTCTTACACTGTTAGTGGGGATGTAAATCAGTGCAGAGACTATGGAAAACAGTACGGAGGTTTCTCAAAAAACTAAAAATAGAACTGTCATATGACCCAGAAATCCTGCTCCTGGGTGTATGTCTGGAAAAGATGAAAAGCTTAATTTGAAAAGATACATGCACCGCCGCCCCCCCGCCAAGGTTCACAGCAACACTATTTACAGGTTTTGCAGATTAGGATCTGAACATCTTAGGGGACATTATTCAGCTTACCGTGGCTATTTACAATAGCCGAGACATGGGAGCAACCTAAATGTCCATCAACAGGTGAATGGAAAAAGAAGATGTGGTACATATACACAAGAGAATACTACTCAGCCATAAAAAAAGAATGAAATACTGCTATTTGCAGCAACGTGGATAGATCTAGAGATTATCACACTAAGTGAAGTCAGACAGAGAAAGACAAATACTCTATGTGATCACATATATGTGGAATCTAAAAAAGATAATAATACAAATGAACTTGTTAATAAAACAGAAACAGACTCACAGACATAGAAAACAAACTTATGGTTACCAAAAGGCAAGGGGAGAGAGAAGAGGGATAAATTAGGAGTATGGAATTAACAGATATATACTACTATATATAAAATAGCTAAACAATAAGGATTTACTATATGAGACAGGAAATTATATTCATTATCTTGTAATAACCTATAATGGAAAAGAGAAATTATATATATATATACATATGTGTATATACATGTATAATCTGAATCACTCTGCTATACACCTGAAACACAGTACTATAAATCAACCATAGTTCAGTAAAAAAGAGCACAAGCAATTTTGAGGTAGCCCCCTCTTTACCCTACTTATACAATGAGTTGTCCTTTTGGGGACCACAGTGGCATATCACGGAGCACAGAAAAGGGAACTAACCTGGGACTTGGCACTGGCCTTGACATTTTCTGGGTGGCCTTGACAAGTTACTTCTCATTTCCTATTCCTCAGTTTCCATAATATGATAGATGGTCTGATAATTTCCTCCCAGCTTGTGGATCAAGACTTAATTGTGCATATAATTCTATTTCAGCCCATGATCTCTCTGACTCATGTCGTGGAAATGCTTGATTGAAGGACTGTCAAGGAGAAATGGCCTTAGATTATTCCCACCACACTCCAGAACCAAATCTGACATTTATTTTTTTGTCCTCGTGACAACAGTTTGCATTTGCTTTTGCTCTAGGTCCACTAATTTAATCTGCCTGATGACCCCGGGAGGATAGACATCATGGCCCTTTTTAAGTGAAAAATCTGAGACTCAGAAAGGGAAAGAGAGAATCTTCCAGGTACCAGGCCCCCTAATGTGCACTTTGCACATCACCTCATAACAGCCCTTGAAAGTGAATAATATCACTCCCATTTTACAGGTGTGAAAACTGAGGTCCAATAAGACAATGAAACAGGAAACTGAGTTCTTGTTCATGGAGCTGAAAATTGAACTTCACAAATTCACAAACACTCACAGAGGCAAAGCTTATTTTAGAGGCTAGAGATACAAAGCTCTCAGCATAGACACAGAGAAGGGGTGTGAAGGGCTCCCCAAAGGTGGGAATAACAGCTGTTTATATCTTTATTAGAATTGATCTGTTCATTTTTGGTTGGCTTGGGGCCAGATGTATGTAATTTCTGACCAATCAGTTTGAAAGTTGGAGTGTCCAGTTTGTCATTTTTATGGCTTTCTTTTGGCTCCCAGTTTTTCAGGCTTCCCACATATTGCCATCCCTCGACCCTTTTCCAAGACCCCAGACCATTATTTAGGGACCAGAAGTGTGGTTAAGAGTTAATCGTCCACCTGGAGTTTTTTTCCTTGATAAACTGGACAACAGTTAATGATTGTCTTGTCATGGGTCTGAATGTTTTATAACCCTCCAGACCAGGGAAGCCTTCCTCTGAATGCCTGGAAACTGGTACAAAGAGTTTAGCTTTATGTTAAAGAAGTGAGATGCTTACTTGAGAAGAAAAAAAAAATTGAAATTAAAAAATAAAAGGAACCGAGGTCTCAGAGTCCTAAACTGTCTAGCAATTTCTGCTTCAACAAGATGACTTTCTTAATGATAGTGAGGAATGGAGGCCCATTTTTCTGACTCTGAACTACTTCATTTTCCCTCTATATTGTGCTGCTGTTCCTGTTTACAGCTTCCCTACAAGATGTTCCACAGCAGCACAGATGTCTTTTTGAGTCATTCTTTCACGGTGCTCCCCAAGCAGACGTGCAAGCCTTAACAAGTCACCTCACCTCTGAGCCTCTATGCCCTCATCGGTAAAATTGAGAATAATAGTCCCTACTTCATAAGGGTGTTAAAATCCTCCTTGCTAAGAGCATTAAGTGAGATTTGTATCTTTAGACATTTTACCCCATATTCCATCCTCAGTAATTGTTCATTCTTATTGTGTTTGGAAATTGTCATTTGTCCTGTTCATAATACCAGACAATTCCCTTTGCTACAAATCAAATTAAAGCACAAAGAAATGGTCTACATTTTTAAAAAAGTTTTATTACAAAAACACTTGAAATCAGTTGCATTATCCATGTATTCACAATAGCAGAGGAACAGTGATGGCAGACCATCCCCATGGGGGACATGTGTCCTTTGGTAAAACAAACATAAATAGTAGTAAACAATACCAAGTACAGTAATAACACAGCACAGAATAAAAAAAAATTAAATTAAGAGAAGGAACAGGGACTACTGAGGGGAGTTGTGAGCATGGAGAAGGTGCATCTCGCTGAGAAGCATAGGGTTCAGGCGATCTTTCCTGCAGAACACCTGCCCCGGGGCTCGGAGCAGCTCAGTTCAATTCAAGGTCATCCATGTACTCCTGCACCCAGGGCTCACTGGGGTTGGCACAGACCTGCCTGCCCTTTTTGGTCTGGAATCTGTGGAACCAGGAGTAGACAGGTGAGAATCCCTTGGGACCTTGCCTGTGATGGGTATCTCCCCATCCTTAGCTCCTGTTGGACAGCCTAGTGGGGGAGCTGGTGGAACCTGATTGCTTGTAACTTCCTCCCTGGGGTTTAGCTCTGGCCTCTTGGGTTGCCCAGATTAGGAACCAATGAGTTTTGCAATCAATGTGGATGTAACCCCACCCATTCATTTCCTGCTGTCCCCATCAGTGACTTATCCACGTGTTTTCTAAGCGTGCTTTAAAGAAACAGCCCACATCTCCTGTCATCTTTTTAATTTTACTGCTTAATCACCCCCCCCACCCCAGATAGATCCCCTTCTTAATCCTTCCCTCACCCTTGCCTCCCTGAAAAGCCCAGTTTTCATACTCACACCACGGCTGGCTGGGAGCAGAGGCTGCTGGTCTCGAAGTAGTCAATCACAAAGTTGCGAGGAATCTTCCGCAGGGTGTAAGAGAAGCAGCAGGCCGTGGGAGGGTCTGAGCCCACTGGAAAGAAAGGCCGAGGTGAGACTGAAGTTCTACAAGGAGCTCTTCGTTTTAGCTTCTAGTCATAGATATTCAAGGGACATTTCTGTAGATCTACCAGGTCCCCCAACACGGTCCCTTATATTCAAGCCCACCCACTCGGAGTAGGAGTCTTATTCTGAACAGAGGATCCTAGAGATGAAAGAATTCTACAAGGTTAAGGCTGGATTGGGTCTCAGATCACATGTCTTTAATTCCTTTCATTTTACAGATGAGGAAACTAAGGCACTCAGGGAGACAGGGACTTGCCTAAGCCAGCCTATGAGTTGCTCTTTCTTATGAAAACAGGAACTTGAATATTACTGAGTGTTTACTAGGCTCTGCATTTAACAGCAGGCTACTTAGAGATCTCCCTGGCTCCTTTTTGCCCCATCCCTGAATGCTACTGTTGGACCAGCACCAACTAGAAAAGTCATTTCTCTCTACATCCTGACTCGGGGGCTGCGAGAAGGGTGGACTTACTTGGTGCTGAGAGCGCTGGAGAACAGAAGGCAGCCATGAGCACAAGGAGGGACAGGACAGTCACGCAGAGCTTCATGGTCTTGGCAGAGGAGAGATTCGCCCGGAGCTTGGACTGCAGCACCCAGAAGCTTCAGAACCCTTCTGTGTCCTGTGCTGATCCTGAGCTGGGAACCCCTCTTTATAGGAACTCTGAGGCCTGGGACAGAGGTGAGGGCATTGGAGGGCGAGTGGAATTTCCAGGGTACAGATGATGTCATGGTGCCGAGAGGGAAACTAAAGCTAGCTGACAGCAAGAAGCTCTGCACAGCTTTCTCTTCCTCAGTGGTGTCATCACGGAGGAAAGCGGAGGGAGGTGGGGGAGAAAAGAAGTGGGTTGAACCCTAGAGGGAAGTGGTACACCAGAGATAGTGACTGAGACTTGGGGGGAGAATTGCAAACCCAAGAGGAAAGATGGAACCTTCACACCTGCTAGCAGGGGCTTGTAGATGAGAACCATCCTGCTCTCAGTGGTTAGCACCTCCAGAAGCTAGAGACTTCATGTTAGTTCTTCCAGGGCGGCTGCAGGCCTGGCCGCAAGAAGGAAGAGGAAGCCAGGATTCCATGTCCCATTGCAGGGCCTCTTTCGGCTGGGCTAAGTGACTTTAGCCCCCTGTATATTTCCTCTGGCAGAAAGAAAGAGTCCAGCATTGAACGTGCAAAAGGCTGCAACAGAAGTATAGCTTCCGCATAGTGAACATTTACTATGTGCCAGGCACTGGGAAAGCTGCCCTATACACACAAGATATCTATAACCATATAACATCCACCATAACCCTGAGCAGGGGTGTGATGATTCCCCAGGCAATGAGGATCAGAAAGCAGAACAGAAACCGCTGATAATCTCAAGGCCACACAGCTATTCGGTGGTAGTGCCACGATTTGGACTGAGATTCATCTGACCCTAAAATCTATTTTCTTTCCACCCTGTCACCTCCAGGACACATCTAGAAGGTGACCACAGAGAGACAGAAACTGCTGGCCACCTCGGGGCCATGCCACACACAAAGACCCAGGGTTGAATGCGGGAAAGGAGTGTGGGTCATCTGTCCTAAAACAAGAATGGAATGCGAAAGAAATCAAGCTTTCCTTGTGCTCCCTTGGGCCAATAACAAAAAGAAGAAAGAATTTAGAAGGAACCAAGAATTTAGGAAGACACCCAGATAAAGAAAGTTCCTCCATTTTGGGGACTTCCCTGGTGGTCCAACTGGCTAAGACTCCACGCTCCCAATGCAAGGGGCCTGGGTTCAATTCCTGGTCAGGAAACTAGATCCCACATGCTGCAACTAAGATTTCGCATGCCACAACTAAGACCTGGTACAGCCAAATACATAAATAAATATTTTTTAAATACACAAAAAGTTTTCAAAAAGAACATTCCTCCATTATAAAAAAGGAATTGGATATACTTGGCAATGAATTCATCTATGTTACAGATAAAGTATATAATCTAATCATGTGGGTGTTCTACAGTCACCCAATTCCTTGTATTCAAGTAAAGCCCTGACTGGTGCGGCAGCCGCTGTGGGCCTGAAGGTGACTATGTGAAGTTTCCAAAGGCCAGGAATACAGTAGTGCATGATTGGGAAAGTTAGAGTCATTGGGAAAGTTAGAAAGATCGCTACCTACCTCTAGCTCAATCACCTCCGACCCTCTGCTCACCCCCTCTACCACATTGCCACCTGCCTCCCTCTGCTTTGAAAAACAACGAAGAGTGAAAAGAGGGAGCCAAGCCTCCTGGGAACTGTAGCAATGTGGGAGAGAAGGAGTCAGAGCATCTTGGAGAATCTCAGGATCACTAAATACAGTTCAACGTTACCCTACTTTATCACTCTCCCTGCTCCCTGTCCCCACCACCCACACAGGCACCCAGCCTGTACTTCTTTCCTTTAACCTTTCTGTCCTCACCCTTTTCTTTCTGTGAGTCTTGCTTCAAATGTTCTGATCTTCACCAAGACCCCCATCCCCAGCTCTAACAGTCTATGATCCCTGATATCTATGCAAGTATCTCTCAAGGTCTCTCCTGGTTGATGGAGTTTCATCTTCACACATCTTTTTTGCTTCAAGAGCAGGAAGATGTATCTTATAGCACCTGGAATCTACACAGACTTTGCTATCTGTGGCATTTCCATTCACCCCAAGTCACCTGCTCTTTGTCAGGGCAGACAGAGCTGAATGAACCCCACCCCTGCCCTCAAAGAGTTCTTAGTCAAGAGGTGATGATGACAGTGACAGAAATAACTATCTCTTAAGATAGAATATGGTACATCTCATGTCAGAGGTAGAAACAAAATGTCAGAGAGCCCAAAGTGTGGAGAAGACTATCCCTTGGGTATAAATGAATCATTTCAAGTCAAGGCTAAATGCACTAAGGAAGAGACCTTGATGTGGAGACCTCAGTCTAAATGAGTGGGGAGTGCTAGTCTTTAAGCCATGGAAGGCTTATGAAGATGCATAAGAAGAATGATAAGAATAGGTGATTAGCCATACAATGAATTTGACTGTTGATTTTTGCCTCCTAACCTTGATTTGATCTCTGGCTAATGCAGGTAAAATGCTTTTATTAGTGAAGGTCTTAACTATAATTCAGTGCTCACACCAATGAAATTTCACACGGAGAATACAAAGGCTTGTGTCAATATGTTTAGCTAAATTAGTAGCCTCCAAGATTTATACATTGAGGTCTTTTCTAAGTAATAATTGACTCTACAGTCCATGGAATTCTCCAGGCCAGAATACTGGAGTGGGTAGTCTTTCCCTTCTCCAGGGGATCTTCCCAACCCAGGGATCGAACCCAGGTCTCCCACATTGCAGGCGGATTCTTTACCAGCTGAGCCACAAGGGAAGCCCAATAATCAATAGAGGATGATAACAAATGCCTTTTGAATACACAACCTAAAAATTGCTTTTCTTCTCTAGAGAACCTTCCCTGACCTCTCTTGCAAATGAATTCTGTATCTCCCTCTGTGCACCTCCATTGCATCATCTATAACGTGTCTGTCTACTTGATTGTCTCCTGCCCTAGAAAGGGAGCTCCTTGATGCAGAAATTGTGTTCTGCTTATCTCTGTGTATACAGCAGGTGTTCAATAAACACTTGGTTAATAAGTCATTTATTATTTGGGCTGCCCAGAGGCAGCCCATATTGTTTTAACCTGAGGGGGTATGATGGGTAACATGGACTCAGGATGTGAATTCAAAGTAGCCAAATGAAGTACAAATGAACTGGGCATTTGACACTTTATCCAGAATGTTTCTGGGGTTTTTGTCTTGTTTTCTAATTTTATTTACTTGTTTATTTATTTTTGGCTGTGCTGGGTCTTCACTGCTGGGAGGGCTTTTGCTTCTGTTGCGGTGCGTGGGCTTCTCATTGCGGTGGCTTCTCTTGCTGCGGAGCACAGGCTCTAGGGCTCACAGGCCTCAGTAGTTACAGCTCCCGGCTCTAGAGCGCAGGCTCAATAGTTGGGGGACACAGGCTCAGCTGCTCTGCGGCACGTGGGATCCTCCAGGATCAGGGATCAAACCCGTGTCTCCTGCATTGGCGGGTGGATTCTTTACCCCTCAGCCACCAGGGCAGCCCCTATTCAGAATGTTTTGAGGGAACAGTAACTCTTCTGCTCCCCCTCCTTCAACCCACATGCCCAGTGAGTGGTTTTATGGTGAAGGATACTATTCCAGGACTCAGCTCTTCCCAGTTCAGGCATGTCAGAAGTGATAGAGTCAACCACAGTTCCGGGGGACCCCGTGTGCCTACTGCGAGCCGCCCCCTCACTCCTGAGCAGGGAAACTCTCCACTTCCCCCTCACTTGTGCTGATAAGAGGTTTCCCCTCCCACGCCCCCCACTTCTTCCCTCGACTGCCACTGCGCTCGAAACTCCATCCCGGGAACTTTCACATCTGTTTTGTCGTTTTGTCCTCCCAGCTTCCCAAGGCCGAAAGCAAGACCGCTGACCACAGCCGTCACATGACCTTACAAAAGTCCTAGTACTTTTAATGTTGATTTCCCTCAACACTTTTTATTTCCCTCAGCACATCCATGTCTGTGATTTCATCTGAGCCCGATCTGTTTTTCCGTCTCAGATTAGGAAGCAAGACCTAGAGAAGTAAAAAAAAAAAAAAAAAAAAAAAAAAAAAAAAAACGATTAAGGTTACATAGGGTATATGTCAATACTGTTTCTTATAACTCCTGGTCCAGAGATGACCAAACTTCTTTGACAGCTGTGACCTTCTGAGATCACACGTGGCAAGTCTCTGTAAGTACCAGACTCTCAGGAGAGATTACAAAAGCTCCTTCCTGCTGAGGAACCGGAAGCAGAGGTGGTCAATCCCGACATTCCCTGCTTTTGTTAAAGGGGAGGGCTGAGATGCGAGCCTAGGGGAGACCACTGGGTGCCAAGACCAAGAGCACTAACCGCTAGGAGGCAGAGTGCCCAGAACTAGAGAATTCCTTGTGAGTGAATGGTGAGACTGCAGAGCCAAGCTGAGCTAGGACATGTGGTCCTTCCGCCAAGATCATACACCAAGAAGAGGTAAATCCTTTGGTCTGGCCAACATGGTAGCCCACTAATTGGTGGAAATGGGAGCAGAAATGGGATTGTAGATTAAAAAGTAGGGACACAATTATCCGAAGTGCAGGGTTCAGGGTGGAGTCCACAGAATAGTGAGCTGGTTGAAGCTGCCCATCAGTGCCTCTTCTTAAAGTGGAAACGTGCCTTCACAACCATCTGCAGCCTGCTGTTTAGCTGTCAGAGGTGGACGGCAGTGACTTCAGGGGATGTCAACTTCCTGAGAAGAGTTTATTTGGTGGGTTCAAGAAGAAAACTTTCACTATTCCTTCTGAAGCATCTTTCTTTCTTCAGACGGCACTTCTACATCTGTTTCAAGTTGTTTCCAGGCTGGTCACCGGGCACATCCAGAAATAGAATAAAATGATTTAGTAAAACTTTGTTGGGGACCTATTATGTGACAGGCAATGGGTATACATGTTAAAGGCTTTCAAAAAAGATGATGCCTGATTTTTCAAAAATTTATGTCAGTTTGCTTTTCTCTTTCAGGGAATATACATGGTTACTGTAAAATATTTAGAAAATATTGGAAGGCATAAATAAGAAAACAAAAATTATCCAGCATTCTTTACATGGTTTAGTATTTTATTATTGTTACTTAATACCTTTATGGAACCAGTATATCTTATTGTTGTTACTGTATATTCTTCCATGTTATTAAAAAGTTATTCAAAATTAGCATGCATGATGTTTCACTGTGTGAGTATATCAAACTTTTATACCAAAATTTATATTTAACCATTCTGTTACTTAGCCCCTCCAGGTTGTTCTAACTTTATTCTAAATTTAGCTGAGACTTGAAGGATGATTAACCAGGAAAAGAGTGTTAGAGTGGGGTCATTCAGGAAAAGAACAAGAGATTTGTACTTTTTAAAATATATAAAATAGATTACTTGAAATAGTACAGTTATAATGATAATAGTAATGAACACATAGCACTGACCATGAGCCAGTCCTGTTCCAAACCTTTATAGATACTAATGTACTTCATTAGTCAATCCTAAACCAGTCAATCCTAAAAGAAATCAGTCCTGAATATTCATTGGTAGGACTGATATGAGAGCTGTAACTCCAATACTTTGGACTCATCGGAAAAGACCCGAATGCTGGGAAAGATTGAAGGCAGGAGGAGAAGGGGACGACAGAGGGTGGGATGGTTGAATGGCATCACCGACTCGATGGACATGAGTTTGAGCAAGCTCCGGGAGCTGGTGATGGACAGGGAAGCCTGGCGTGCTGCAGTCCATGGGGTCGCAAAGAGTTGGACACGACTGAGCGACTGAACTGAATGTATTTCATCCTTGCAGCAGTCCTCTGAAGTAGGTACTGTTATTATCCCCTTTCACACAGGAGAAAACTGAAGCGCAGAGAGGTAAGTAACCCATGGAAGAACACACAGCTCAGACAAGACAGATTCGGAAATGACACCGAGGAGGTATGTCTCCAGAGCATAATAAATCAGAAAACGAGTATGTGCTTATTATAAACTTGTGTCAAAAGCTTAACAGCCAGAGTTGTTGTGTCATTATGATGTAAAATGTCTTTCAGTTTTGCATTTTGCATGTCTTCAAACAGTGCAAGTCATGGATTTCTCTCTTTTCCTTGGAAAATTAAGGGAGTTAAATAGTGGTTTCAGAGAAGGCAATGGCACCCCACTCCAGTACTCTTGCCTGGAAAATCCCATGGATGGAGGAGCCTGGTAGGCTGCAGTCCATGGGATCTCTAAGAGTCAGACACGACTGAGCGACTTCACTTTCACTTTTCCCTTTCATGCACTGGAGAAGGAAATGGCAACCCACTCCAGTATTCTTGCCTGGAGAATCCCAGGGACGGGGAGCCTGGTGGGCTGCCGTCTATGGGGTCACTCAGAGTCGGACACGACTGAAGCGACTTAGCAGCAGCAGCAGCAAATAGTGGTTTCCTTTATTTGTTCTACATACTAAGCTCTGCAGCTGTCATGGGATATAGTAGAACTTATAGTATTTCACTCTGCCCTGTGATCTACAAGAAGGGGAAACTGTGCTTTACTAAGTGACACTTCATTCATAAAAAGCAGAGCAGAGACCTGCACTTTTAAGGAATCGCATGCAGTTCAGAGTACTGAGTCTTTGTTTCCAGGAAGTCTGAAGGTGGCAAGAGATGAGGCCAAAGGGGAAACAGAAGTCAGGTCAGAGGCGGGAAGCTTCCATTTCATGCTGGAAACAGTGTAGGCTCTTTGAAGGGTTTTCAACAGAGACAGAGACTGACTTGAACAAAATCACTTTAAATGCCTTGTGATGGACAGATTGAACAGAGGCAAAAACTGGAGGAAAAAAAACAATTGACAGGACACTCTTACAGCTGTCATGGCAAGAAGTGATGAGGGCAATGGGAAAGTGAGAAGTAGATACACTCAGTTTCAAGTATACAACAGAGTCTGTGGCTGAACAGATGGAGGAGATGAGAAGGGAGGAGTCAAGGGTGACTTCCAGGTTTCTGGTTTGGAAGCTTGGTAAGAGGGCATGCTTTTTACTGAGTTACAGAAGGAGGAGCAGGCAGACAGGTGGAAGGCTCTAATCAAGTACCAAGATGTGTACCCCGCTTTCTATGCATGTGCACACACATACAAACACACAATGGCCAGAGGAAAATGACAAGAACTCAAGATAGGAAAGGGTCTGGCTGCAGAAAGAAGGGGCTGCATCAATGAGATACTGTCTCTCTAGGATGCTAGAAAGGGGCCCTTCAGGATACCGTCTCTGCCCACGTGAAAGACAGGGCCAAGGCTGCTGCAGCCTAACTCTATGGACCACAACTGAAAAAAGCAGACCAAGGCTGGGCGAAACAAGGGTGTCATTATCAGTGAGCTCATCCATGGAGCCACTGCTGCCGGAGGGAAAGAGCTGAGATTGATATCTGGGGATGTAGAGCTGTGGGGCTGGAAACTGGAAGGAAACCAATCTGTCTGGGCCAGGGCACAGGAAGCAAGCAGGAGGTGAGCAGAGAAGGACGAGGCAGAGGTGTTGCAGAACCTGGATTATTCAGCCAGAATTCCCTGTACTCTTGGCTGGGGATGTTCTGCTGGACCGAAGTGGGGCCTCAAAGAGACTAGAATGAGCCAGAAACTTGAATTCAAATCAAACCCCTCCGTGCTAAAAGATCCACCATGTTGATTGTTGGCTACTTTCTGACTTCACCACCTCCGAGATCTTGGGTGGTCCCCAAAAATCAAGACCTTGGCACCATGGCCTTTCTGAGCCTTTATATAATATCAGTATTTCAATTCCGTAGTGAGACTTTGGGCATAATACGTGCTGTCAGTCAAATCAATTTGTTCATCAAATATTTATTAAGGCATTGTGGTTATTGCTGGGGATACACTGTTAAATAATGCAGACACTGAAATGTAAGGGCTTACTGGTGGCTCATTGGTAAAGAATCTGCCTGCCGATGCAGAAGATGTGGGTTTGAACCCTAGGTCAGGAAGATCCCCTAGAGAAGGAAATGGCCACTCACTCCAGTATTCTTGCCTGGAAAACCCAATGGACAGTGGAGCCTGGAGGGCTACAGCAAAAGAGTTGGACATGACTTAGTGGCTAAACAATAAAAACAGCTGAAATGTAAAGCTGACTAATTCCAACTCTGTGATCCTGGACAAGCCATTTCACCTGGGAACATCAATTTACCAATTAGGAAATTTCTGAGACCCTTCCATCTCAATCATCCTACAGCTTCCTTACATTATTCATTCAATATGTACATATGAAGCACGTACTTTGTATACAAGTATATTTTTTTCTGATTCAAATAAAAACATATATGACCAAGAACTATTACCTGGTTTTGGTATGAAAAATCTTACAAATATATAATCGCTAAGACAGAATTTTATATTCAATAAATCACCTTTATTAAAAAGAGCAAAATTATAAGAATTAAAGGTTATGTCAGGAAATTAACCATTTTATAATCACCGTGTGCTAGAATTTGATTTAAATACACAAAGACATGGCATGAATTTGGTTTAAGATCAACAGGACATGCAATAGGTGCATGAAAAGATACTCAGCATCACTTACTTTTAGAGAAATGCAAATCAAAACCACAATGAGGTATCACCTCATACTGATCAGAATGGTCATAATGAAAATGTCTACAAATAATAAATGCTGGAGGGGGAATGGAGAAAAGGGAACCCTCCTACACTACTGGTAGATATAAATTGGTGCACCACTATGGAAAACAACATGGAGTTTCCTTAAATAAAGAAAAATAGAGTTACCACATGATCCAGCCACCCCATTCATGGACATATATCTGAAAAAGATGAAAACTCTAATTTGAAAAGTTATATGAACCCCAATGTTTAAGCAGCACTGTTTACAATAGCCAGGACAGGAGAGCAACCTAAATGTCCATTGACAGATGAATGGATAAAGAAATAATGCCATTTGCAACAACATGGATCAACCTAGAGATTGTCACACTAAGTCAAGTAAGTCAGAGAAAGACAAATATCATATGATATTACATATTTGTGGAATCTAAATATGGTACAAATGAACTTGTTTGCAAAACAGAAACAGACTCACAGACATAGAAAACAAACTTATGATTACCAAAATGGAACAGGAAGAGGGATAAATTAAGAGTTTGGGATTAGCAGTAACTACTTGATGTAAAATAGGTAAACAACAAGGACCTACTTATAGCATAGGAAACCATATGCGATATCTTGGAGTGAATCTTAATGGAAAAGAATATGAAAGAATATGAATAACTGAACCACTTTGCTGTACATCAGAAATTAATGCAACATTGTAAACCAACTATACTTCAATAAAAATTTTTTTAATTTTAAAATAAATAAAGATAAATTTATTTTAAAATAAGTAAAAAATAAGTAAAATCAACAGGACATTTTCTAAGTTTGTGAAGAGACAGCTACCTAGATAACTAATTATTGCCCAACGTGGAAAGTGCAGTAATGGTAGAGGTAGATAATAAGGGCCATTATCAGAAATGTGATTGATTCAGCAGTTTCCATTTCCTCCTTCTCACCCTCCTCAACTCTGACTTGTCCACTTTCAGAAACTGAATCACGAGTGTGACGGGGGTTCCCTGAAGAGTAAAGAAGGGAATGGAATTCGAGAATGGATTGAGGACTGGGGCAGAGCAGGGTGGGTGTGAGGAGGAGGTATTGTCTATGACATAGAGTTTCCAATGAAGCAGGTGATAGACTCCTTTTTCTTTTTAATTGACAGTAACAAAGGAAGACAGCTGGATGCTACAGCCCCAGTGAAATTTGCTATTGCCCCAAATCTTGCCTTTGCTTCACCTCCCTCAGGACCAGCATCAGGAATCATAGAGATGGACAGAAACACAGCTCATGTGTTTTAAGAGAAGTAACTGTACAGACATAGGAAGGACAGAATTCTTAAGGTGTGGTTTCACTTGGCTTATGTCTTATTTCCTCCATTATTCTAGCTCCTTTGGGAGAATTCAAAGTCCTTTCAAACTGGCCTGAATTTAGCTTCTTCACTCATGTTTGCTCCTCCATCCTGCAGCTGAATCAGAACAACTCACTTCTCTCTCTGACCCAGCAATTTCACACCTGTGACTCTGCATCAGCTGGTCAAGTCATCTATTGCCACACTGTCTATATAGGTTCAAATCCTGTGTCACTTTCAAGACCCAATAATTCTATCCCTTCTGTGACACCTTTCCCTGTCCTCTCAAGGAAGCCTATGACTCCCTCCTCCTCTTCTTCTGAGCTTTCTTCTATTTATCTCCTAACAATTTTAGCATTTTCTGCTAAGTGCTATGGTTGCCTGTTTATACTCTACCCGCTCCTATTAGAGTGGGGGCATCTAAAGGATAAAGATTATTAGAAAATATAAACCATAATTTAAAAGAACATATATATAGTATATATATATTATATATATACTATATATGTAGCATATATATATGTGACTATATATATAGTATATATGTAACATATATATATATATATGTGACTATATATATGTGTATATATATATACATATATAGTCAGCAAAAACAAGATCAGGAGCTGACTATGGCTCAGATCATGAATTAATTGTTACAAAATTCAGACTTAAATTGAGGAAAGTAGGGAAAACCAGTAGGCCATTCAGGTATGACCTAAATGATGTCCCTTATGATTATACAGTGGAAGTGACAAATAGATTCAAGGGATTATATCTGATAGAGTGCCTGATGAACTATGGATGGAGGTTCATGACATTCTACAGGAGGTGGTGATCAAAACCATCCCAAGAAAAAGGAATACAAAAAGGCACAACGATTGTCTGAGGAGGCTTTAAAAATAGCTGAGAAAACAAGAGAAACGAAAGGCAAAGGAGAAAAAAAAAGATATCTCCATCTGAATGCAGAGCTCCAAAGAACAGCAAGGAAAGAATAGAGAGCCTTCCTCAGTGATCAATGCAAAGAAATAGAGGAAAACAACAGAATGGGAAAGACTAGAGATCTCTTCAAGAAAATTAGAGATACCAATGTAACATTTCATGCCAAGATGGGCACAATAAAAGACAGAAATGGTATGGACCTAACAGAAGCAGAAGATACTAAGAAGAGGTGGTAAGAATACACAGAAGAACTATACAAAAAAGATTTTCATGACCCAGATAAGCACGATGGTGTGATCACTCACCTAGAGCCAGACATCCTGGAATGCGAAGTCAAGTGGGCCTTAGGGAGCATTAAGACGAACAAAGCTAGTGGAGGTGATGGAATTCCAGTTGCGCTATTTCAAATCGTAAAAGATGATGCTGTGAAAGTGCTGCACTCAATATGCCAGCAAATTTGGAAAACTCAGCAGTGGCCACAGGACTGGAAAAGGTCAGTTTTCATTCCAATCCCAAAGAAGGTCAATGCCAAAGAATGCTCAAACTATCGTACAATTGCACACATGCTAGCAAAGTAATGCTTAAAATTCTCCAAGCCAGGCTTCAACAGTACATGAACCATGAACTTCCAGATGTTCAAGCTGGTTTTAGAAAAGGCAGAGGAACCAGAGATCAAATTGCCAACATCCATTGGATCATAGAAAAAGCAAGAGAATTCCTGAAAAACTACTTCTGCTTTATTAACTATGCTAAATAATAAAGGACAGAAAAGAAAATATATGTCTGGCTGAGAAAGTAGACCTTTTCACCACTGAAATTATGAGTTGAAAAGAATAAGAAAGGAAAACTTCTCTGAATTTGGCATTACGTATGTTCCTCAAGTGATGCCAAATTCAGACTTCTCTTCCTAAAGGGCTTCCCAAGTGGCACTAGTAGTAAAGAACCCCCTTCAAAGAGTTGGACATGACTGAAGCGACTTAGCATGAGCACAATGTTCCTCAAAATAATTCAGAGAAATGCAAATCAAGACTTCATTTTAGCAAGGGTATTCGAAAGAAACCTTAGTATATTTATTGAAAAATTCTTTCAAGTTGAACAACTGACAACAACCTACTTTCCAACTGGTTGTATTGTAAATACTTTAAGACAGAAGGTGTCCATAAATTTGTGGGCTGACCAGGAAGGTAATACATTTTTACTACAAAATCATGAGAAAATTCCAGAAAAAGAGGAAAACAAAATTAATCATCCATTCACCTGCCACACAACTATAAGTACTATTGATGCTTTGAGCATTTGTTTCTAACGCTTTTTATTTTTTCCATGCCTAGATCATATATATGTGTGTGTCCACACATACACATATTTGGTTACACTATTTACCATATATGTGTATGTACACATATATATTTGTATAATTCAGTATACAATTAGTACATTTAGTACTAATGTACAATTAGTACATTTAATACAATTAATGTATATTACAATTAATATGTATAATACACATATATTAATACCATGTATGTGTATGTACACATATATATGTATATAATTCTGTATACAATTAGTACTAATGTACAATTAGTACATTTAATACAATTAGTGCATTTTTTATCTTACTTTTTGACAACTAAGTTTATGACTACATTTTTGCTACTTCATTTAGTTTAATGGTTTAATAAGAAGCATTCCAGTGGATATAGCCTAACTTACTTTATCATCCCCTGATAGAGAAAAATTTACGTTTTCTTATTTCGAGTTGTGACGCTGGGGTCAGCACCTTCCTCTCTGAAGACACCTCCGTATTTGGGCTTGTTTCTTCAGAACTCTTTCTCAGAAATGTGATCTCTAGATTAGTGGGCATAAATATTTTTAGGCTCCTGACATATTAACACCCACATCGAATTTCTCTTTATGATTTTCAACTAGCGTTTAACCCAGGGGCCCTGGTCACTCAGTGACTCTTTGATGAATGGACAAATGACAGAAGCATGACCTCATGTTTCCTGGCCCTCTAGCGGGAATTCCTTCATTCGGTTCCTTCCACCCAAAAGAGGCTTGTGCCACCTTCCAGGGCAACATCGCACCTGCCCTGTTCATGTGGTTAGAGAGACTGAAGAAGCACAGCACTTTTAGTTCTGTGGGATGGTCCGGGATGGAGGATTCATTAGAGGCAGGGACCAGATAGGAATAGCCCTGGGTGGCCATACACCCCTCTCCTTATGCTCACAGGGGAAACCATTTCCTCACATGAAACCAGAACAAGTCATGCGTTGCGGGCTGACACTTATAGCTGAGAGAAGTTATTCTTGGATATCCTGAGGCCCTGTGGTTGTCGGTGACCCTGAGTTGTGCAACACTCCGCGTGAAAGCACCGCTATGCTTAAAATTTTCCCTCCTCACCCCCAGATTCCACTTCCCCATCTGCCAGGGCTGCCTTTATAAAGAGCCAGGGAGATGGTCTCCCACTGCAGAAGGACAGAGGCAGCAGCAAGCACCGAGTCCCGCCTCGGCTCCACTGACGCTCAAGCCACACTCCGTCTCTCAGCATCATGAAGGTGCCTGCGGCTGCCCTCGCCTTTCTCCTCTGCACCATGGCCCTCTGCAGCCAGGTCTTCTCGGCACCATGTGAGTCTGGGTGGTAGCTGAGAGCCTTGAGAACCCCCAAGAGAAAGCAGAGAACTTCTTTAAGGGTTGCAAAACATCTTGGCTATTCTCTTCAAGATTTTTAATCTTTTTAAAGGGAACCTCAGATCTAAATCCAGGGTGAGGGAGTTATAGTCCCATTTTACAGATGGCAAAATGGAGACCTAAACAAATGAGTTTATAAGAGGCAGAGTCCAAATCTGGTTACTGCCCAGTGGTGTTAGCTTTCCATTAACCCTTCCCAGTTCCCCCCAAGAATTTGTCCTTTGGATGTCTTATGAGAGATAGCCAAGCTTTCTTCTTTTGCTGGGATGTGACTTCTTGTTTAGTCGTTAAGTGGTGTCTGATTCTTTTGCGACCCTGTAGACTGTAGCCCACCAGGCTCCTCTGTCCTAGCATTTCCCAGGCGAAAAATACCAGAGTGGGGCGCCATTTCCTCTTCGAGGATATTCCCGACTCAGGGATCAAATTCGCATCTCTTGTGTTTCCTGCATCGGCAGGTGGGTTCTTTATCACTGAGCCAAAGGCTAAATGATTTCCTGACCCAGACACAATTTCCTGAAGGGAGATGTGATAAGAGAGAGCCCACAGTAAAGAATCAAAAAGGAAGAAGTGTTCAGACAGAAATAAAGGACAGAGACGGGGAAATTTCTAGGCAAAAATCCCCAGCGCCTCCCAGTGACCGGTCTCCCAGTCTGTACCCTGAGCGGGGCTGTCTCTCTTCCCAGTGAGTCTCCCTCACCTTCTCAGAGATCACGGGTCTCGCCTTTTCATCTGAACTATGACTCAGGCTCATTCTGGCCCTTCCTTCACAGTTGGTGCTGACACCCCAACGGCGTGCTGCTTCTCCTATACCGCCCGGCAGCTTCCTCGCAAATTCGTAGCCGACTACTTTGAGACCAGCAGCCAGTGCTCCAAGCCTGGCGTCATGTAAGTGCCAGTCTTCCTGCCTGCCTCTGGAGAGATGGGGGAGTTGGGGGTGGGCAGTTGGTGGGGGGGGGGTCAGCACCCAAGGGAGCCATCGTGGGAGGCCCAGCCCTCCAGGGCTTATCAAATACATAGGACCTGCGTCTCTGAGGAGTGATCTGACCTGGCCAGGCTTGCAGAGTCTGGGAAGGCTGAGCTGCTCAGGACAGAGAGTTGAGGGGGTGGGGGGCGGAGGATGGGGCCCAGGATCTCCCCCCACTGCATTCCACAGTGTGTAATCCTCCCACTCCTCTCCACAGCTTCCAAACCAAAAGAGGCCGGGAGCTCTGTGCCGACCCCAGTGAGGAATGGGTCCAGGAATACATCACTGACCTGGAGCTGAATCTCTGAGTGGCCTGGAAGCTTTGAGAAACCCAGTGACCTCAGGGGCCTGACTGGGCAGCAGGGGTCTGAGCCTTGGGAACACCCTTGTCACCTCCATAGCTACCTCTTCTGTGCACTGGTTGCTGTCAAACAGCACACTCTGGGACTCGTCCCTAACTTACATTGCAACTTATTTATATATACTATTTAATATTTGTAATTTAATTTCAATGCCCCACTGTAGTCTGGGACTGTTTGCTTCAAGAGGTCCCGAGATACCTTTTCACTGGCCTTTCCCTCCCCCGTTGCTTGAACCGTGGAGACAGTTGAGCGACTGTCGCCAGCTTGTTCCAGGCAGAGATGGCACCAATGCCTCTAGCCTGACATTGTGTACTGGACCTTTCTGTTCAGTGTTGTGTTCCACCCAGTAAAATAATAAAGATTCTCTTTTGGAAAGTAAACTAGCTTTGAGTTTGGTTTTGTTTATCTGGCAAATCAGAATCACTGGTTGACTTTCTCTGAAAGACAAACATCATATGATATCATTTATATATGAAATCTAAAAAAAAATGGTACACATGAACCTACTTACAAAACATGAACTGAGTCACAAATACAGAAAACAAACATGATTACCAAGGGGGAAAGGGGTGGGGGATAAATTGGGAGATTGGTACTGATAAATACATACTACTACATATAAAAGATAACCAGTAAGATCCTACTGTATAGCATGTTGCTGCTGCTGCTAAGTCGCTTCAGTCGTGTCCGACTCTGTGCGACCCCGTAGACGGCAGCCCACCAGACACCCCGGTCCATGGGATTCTCCAGGCAAGAACACTGGAGTGGGTTGCCATTTCCTTCTCCAATGCATGAAAGTGAAAAGTGAAAGTGAAGCCGCTCAGCCATGTCTGACTCTGTGTGACCCTACAGACTGCAGCCTACCAGGCTCCTCTGTCCATGGGATTTTCCAGGCAAGAGTACTGGAGTGGGCTGCCACTGCCTTCTCTTACTGTATAGCATGAAAGAAAAGAAAGTGAAGTCGCTCAGTCGTGTCTGACTCTTTGCGACCCCGTGGACTATAGCCTACCAGGCTCCTCCATCCATGGGATTTTCCAGGCAAGAATACTGGAGTGGGTTGCCCTGCTCTCCTCCAGGAGAATCTTCCCGACCCAGGGATTGAACCTGCATCTCCTGTGGCTCCTGCATTGCAGGCAGATTCTTTATGGCTAGCACCACCTGGGAAGCCTGGATATGTGTATATGTATGGCTAATTCACTTTGCTATATGGCAGACACTAACACAACATTGTAAATCAACTATACTCCAATAAAAAATTAGTTTTAAAGAAAGAATCATTGGTTGAAAGACATAGTAGTTTAAAGAATAGGAAGATGGGAAATGGAGGGAAGTTGGGAAAGATGAAGAGGGGGCTACCTATCATAGAGCTACTCTGTTTGACAGTTGTGATTGAACAACGTTGACTGCCACATCGATAAAGGAAGGAGGCTGCAGCCATCAAGCCATCACATTACAGCCGCCCTGACAGTGAGCCCTGAGGGAACTCAGGATAGAAACAGGATGCCCAGCATCTAGCCGTCAACCACTACAGTTCACCTTGAAGAGACTCAGACAGCAGAGGTGAGCATCAAAGGAAAGATTTCAGTGAGACCACCCCCTTGCCTCTCCCCATACATACAAAAGGACTAAATTCTTTAACTTGAGATATCTGGTTTTCTTTAATTAGCAGTAATCTTTGGATGTAGCAACTACCTGGTCTTTGTTGCAAAAAGTCCTATATGTATATCCTGGCTCCTCACCTTGCCTCTACAGAGCAGTCTTTCCAAGTTATCTGAGATAACTATGTCCTGGCTTAAGTGCTCAGTTTTGTCCGCCAACAAATCTTGACTCTCAACTTTCAGATTGTGCATTTTTTTCAGTTAACACACTAGAGACACATTCCCAGAACACTGAAATTGTGAGTATTTTATGTATCAAATCATAATGTATGTTAATGGATACCATTAAGAAGAGTATCTGTAGTACATATTTACAATAAATCAAACTTTGTCAATAACAAAGCTAACATATGAGACTTACTCCAGGCTGAGTGCTTTTTCTGTTGTGTTCATTTGATCATCACAGTGAAATAATATAGTTTAAGTGCTATTAAATTCTCATTTGACAGAACAGTAAACTGAGGCTGCAGGGTCAGAGAGGTTAAGCAACTTGGACAAGATCACACAGCAAGTAAACAGAACCATTGAGTTCTGAAGCTAGACTTTGATGTAACTAGAGACTTTGCTCTTAATCACTAACCCGGTTATTTCCCCAAATGCAACTCACCTGTATTCAAATCACAAGCAATGATTGTTCAAGCCACTTACATCAGAATTTTCCAGGTATGTCCCTGAGAATTGATATGTCTGCCAAGCTTATCAACCATTCCACATGCATGTTAACAGCTGAGAACCACTGAAATAGTCAACAGAATTCACCTCTCTTTTCCAAATGTGCTGTATATCTGCATAGGGTAACAGATATAGTGTACATTCTTTTCCTAGAATCCATGCTCCACAAAATAAATGACTAATGTTAGAGAAGGAAAAAATAACCAGCCTACATGTAGAACAGGATTCTGTTTATAGGTTTACTGTGAAAGTTTTGTTATTTAATAGATTGCTTGTTTTATAGTTATAGCTACAAGAAATGTACACTGAACTAGAGTCCGATTTGTAGAAGAAGGAGAAATTCAGAAGACTTGTGTGAAAATCAAAGAGATATTAATTTTTATGACCCACAGTTATTTCATTTTGTTGAAAATAATCTGATTTTCATACCCAAATTAACTTAGAATTGTAGTGATCAAACTCTTTAGAGTACAATTCAACATTACTATTAAGCAAACATTAAGATGTCTATACTATTGGACCAAAATATTGTTTGCCCTGATTCCATTTCTAAGAATCTATTTTGAAGCAACACAACCAGAGGTCAGGAATATACAGACACAATAGTCTTTGCAGCATGGTTTACAAACATCAGACAAACGGAAACAACCACTTAAACCAGCAGAAGATAAAATCAGTAGAGAAATGAGATGTCCACCAATGCAACATTCAGTGGTTAGTAAAAAGGATACACACGTCTATATCTATGGAAACTGTCCATAATATTAGATGCAAAAGATATCTGTTTACCTCTAGTAAATGCAAGGATACTCTACACATATTCTACAGAACTATACATATAGGACAATATTATTTTTACTTTTAACAACTATAAACACATATATGCAAAGGCATATTTGGAAAGATACATATCAAATAGCTGACTATGGTGGTTTCTTAGAGGAAATGGAATTTTTATTCTTTTTTCTTTAAAGGAATGGAGACTCTTTATTTTCTGTACTTTTTTAATGTAGACATTTTTTATTTTTTTATTTTAAAGTTTTTATTTAATTTGCTACAAATTGCTTCTGTTTTATGTTTTGGTTTTATGGCTGTGAGACATGGGGGATCTTAACTTCCTGATCAGGGATTGAATGAACCCACACCCCTGTATTGAAAGGCGAAGTCTTAACCACTGGAACACCAATCTGTCATTTTAAATTTGATTTGTTTTTTGATAAACATGTACTGCTCACCTTTCCAGTCTCATCTTTGATCATGAGCTACCCTTTGATGGGTGATATTCCATCTATCAAAACTACTTTCTGGCTGGGACTCTAAGTTGACAAAAAGAAAATAGAGCTGAGCTGAGCTCACAGTCTTGATGTCATAATGGCTTTTTAAAAAATTAATTAATGCATTTATTTATTTATTCTGGTTGCACTGGGTCCTCACTGCTGCCTGCAGGCTTTTCCCCAGTTGCAGTAAGTGGGGGATACTCTTCGTTGCAGTGCAGTTGCAGAGCACAAGCTCTAGGTGCACAAGCTTCAGTAGTTGTAGCCCATGGGCTCAGCTGCTCTGTGGCGTGTGAAATCTTCCTGGACCAGGGATCAAACCAATGTCCCTTCTTTGACAGGCAGATTCTTATCTACTGTATCAGCAGGGAAGTCCTCATAATGGCTTTTATCAAATGAGAACAATGCAAGGAACAAGTCCTTTCACCCAAGGCTTTCCTATCACACACACACACACGTGCACAGACATGGAGCTCCTCCCAGAAAGCATTTTACAATCTCCTTCCTTTAAGAAATGCCCCATTCCCCTAAAACTGAACCGGTCAACCATGACAAGTATGAAGATTCTATCAGGAGAATGGGAGGAACAGCTTTGTGCCCAAAGAAGCAGCAGAGGTGTCACCGTTTCTTTTCTGTTGGCTTCCAACATCTTAGGACAAACAAAATCTGCTCATTTATGCTGAACTGCTTCTCACGGTCTGGAAGCCCACAAGCAAACAGAAGCACAATTGTGCCTACTATTCCCTCAATACAAGTGTTGTGAACAAAGACTATAAGGAAAGCAAAGACCCCTGTGAGGGAACTGAGAGCACAGGAATTACACTGTTAACCAATGTACAGGGCATTTCAGAGTCCAAGGCTTGACTGAGATCCTTGGTCAGCCTTTCTGGTTGACCTCCCTGGGGATTGTCCTCCTTGGACACACACAAGTGCTGGGGAGGAACCCTTTTCCGGGGGGCAGTCAACTTCTTGACTATGTGAGTTAGGAGCCTGGAGTTTGCCCTAGGTGTTGAGCAGCTAACAGCTATTTTGGAGTGATCTTAGTTTCTCTGGCAAGGAACAGCCTTCTAATAACAGCAGGCTTCTGATCTCTTTGTTTCCGATCATTCCATGAGCTTGAAAACTCAAAAGCCAGAGCTTGTCTAGTCATATATCTTGCATTTCACCTGGGGTTGAGAACGTGTGTCTCCTAGCACGGCCCTCAAAACTACAGTCACCCCTACACCCCTACTACCTCTAGCCGTGGGGTGGGAGACCTCTGCCTCTATCTTGGCCCCTGCAGAGATGGGGCAACATGCAGAAGTGATGAATATTTGATGCCCAAAGCTACATCTTTCCTGCTCCTTTACAAGCAGGTGATTGTCTACTTCAAATAAGGAAAGAAAATATTTCACAGGAGAAGTGAGAAGGGGGACTTAGGACCACGGTCAGAGCCCAGGTTTCTCTCCTGTTAAGTCTCTCACCTCCTTGCCTCTATTCACATTAACTTTTTATTTTATTTTTTTTTTCACATTAACTTTTTAAAAAAACTTTGTATTTTGTATTGGGGTAAAGCCTATTAATAATGTTGTGATAGTTTCAGGTGCACTAGAGTCAGCAAAGTGACTAATGTATTCATTCTCCCCAAATTCCCTTCCCATCCAGGATGCCACAAAACATTGAGCAGAGTTCTCTGTGCTACACAGTAGGTCCTTGTTAGTTTCCACTTTAAATATAACAGTGTATTCACATTGATTTTTACATTGAAGTAGAAATATCTGCATTCACAGCCCTTTGAGACTCCAGATTACTGACAACAGTTTTCAGGTTTTAAAGCCCTTTCTGGGCTTCCCACTTGGCACTAGAGGTAAACAACCTGCCTGCCAAAGCAAGAGATGTAAGAGACACGGTTCGCTCCATGGGTCAGGAAGATCCCCTGGAGGAGGAAATGGCAACCCACTCCAGTATTCTTGCCTGGAGAATCCCCATGGACAGAGGAGCCTGGTGGGCTGCATTCCATGGGGTCACAAAGAGTCGGACACAACTGAGCCACTAAGCACAGCACAGCAGAACACATACATATATCCCCCCCTTCTTAAGCCTCCCTCCACCCCACACCACCCCCCATCCCACCTCTCCAGGTCATTATGTTACGTGAATTCTTATTCATTTCTTTCAGGGAAGAGAGAGGCTGTGTCTCTACTGGAAAAAAATCACTGATTTCTTTCGGATTTGACTGACATGTCAGAAATCCAACTCCTAACCAGCTGCTGTGGCTGAGGGGATGGGTTTCATTGATCTGCTTAAGCTGATTAAGGTTCCTGTTGTTCAGTCACTAAGTCATGTCCGACTCTTTGCGACCCCATGGACTGCAGCACACCAGGCTTCCCTGTCCTTCACTATCTCTAGGAGTTTGCTCAAACTCATGTCCATTGAGTCGATGATGCCATCCAACCATCTCACCCTATGTTGCCTGCTTCTCCTCCTGTCCTCAATCTTTCCCAGCATCAGGGTCTTTTCTAATGAGTCAGCTCTTCATATCAGGTGGTCAAAGTATTGGAGCTTCAGCTTCAGCATCAGTCCTTCCAATGAATATTCAGGACTGATTTCCTTTAGGATTGACTGGCTTGATCTCCTTGCAGTCCAAAGGACTGTCAAGAGTCTTCTCCAGGACAATTCAAAAGCATTAATTCTTCAGTGCTCAGCCATCTTTATGGTCCAACTCTTATGTCTATACATGACTACTGGAAAAACCGTACCCTGGATTGTGGTCGGATGAATTTCACATAAACTTAAAATCTGAGAACTTTGGGGTAGAGTGCCTTCCCAAAGGAGTTGTGTGTTTCTGGTATCAATAAGGATGTAGAGTAGACAGTGGTCAAGAAAGCATGTCTTTTGTCTTTTTCATGCCTTTTCTTTTTCTTGAGATGACAACACTAACACTTAAGGTGTGATAAATATTTTTTCCCTTTGCTGTCTATATTAGAAACTGTTAGTCTTCCCCCCTTCCTGAATGACTTAATCTTTAAGAAGATGCTGATTTGTATATTTCCTGTTGCTCTGTAAATGACTATTGCCCAAATCTGAGACATTAAGCTCTTCATGGTGGCAAAGTCACAACCCCAAAATAGGCCTAGTGTTCATTCCAGAACATGCTAAGAGGGTTACAACTGGCCCTGCCACAAACACTACCCACCCTGCTTTGTAAAAGCAGAAGATGGGGGAAGGTGGAAAACAAGAGAACTCTCAGAAGAGTGAGTCATCATTACTGAAATTGCCCATATTGAGGAAGAGAGAAGAATCCTTTATTATTAAATGGACCAAGGGGTAGATAACAGGAGATACATTATACTTGCTGCTTCTATTCTCCCTCTTTCCTGGGAACAGCATCCACAAAAAATATTAAATGGAACTGACCACCTCCCCAGACACAAGATGGGTTCTGATTAAAATAAGTCAATTTGCATTTTGAGTTTTTTTTTAAGTTTATCATTAGAATGTAAGTATTTCCCATGTCATCATACTGTTTGAAAAGATTGCCTAATAGCCAACCAAGTGAAGATGCCATAATTTTCTTTACCATTTTCATACTGTAAACAATGTAAATTAAGTTTAATTTTATTTTTATTTTTTCTTTTCAAACTTTTTTTTAAATTTATTTTTAATTGGTGGATAATTGCTTTACAGAGTTGCATTGGTTTCTGCCTTACGACAATGTGAATCAGCCATAAGTATACATACATCCCCTCCCTCTTCAGCCTCCTTCCTGCCCCACCCCCATCTCACCCCTCTAGGTCATCACAGAGCACCAGGCTGAGCTCCTTTTCAGCAGCTTCTCACTAGCTATCTCTCTTACACATGGTAGTGCATATATGTCAATGCTATTCTTCCAATTCGTCCCACCCTCTCCTTTCTCTGCTGTGTCCACCAGTCCATTCTCTACCTCTGTGTCTGTATTCCTGCCCTGAAAATAGGTTCATCAGTACCATTTTTCTAGATTCCATATATATGCATTAATGCATGATATTTTTCTCTTTCTGACTAGGTCTAATTTTAAATTGTTATGAATATGCTGGGGACAAAATATGCTTATGCATAAACCTTTTATCCATATTTAAATGTATTTTTTAATTTTTTAAATTAATTTATTTATTTTAATTGAAGGATAATTATTTTACAATATTGTGATGGTTTATGCCATCCATCAACATGAATCAAAGGGGAAATTAACAGTAACACAATAATAGTTGAGGACTTTAATACCCCACTCACACCTATGGATAGATCAACCAAACAAAAAATTAACAAGGAAACACAACCTTTAAATGATACAGTGGATCAGTTGGACCTAGTTGATATCTATAGGGCATTTCACCCCACAATATTGGATTTCAACTTTTTCTCAAGTGCACCCGGAACATTCTTCAGGATAGATCACATCCTGGGTTTTAAAAATCTAGCCTTGGTAAACTTAAAAAATTAAATGTATTTACATAGGAAATTTATTCCTAGACATGGATCATCTTGGTCAAAGTTAAGATCATTTTAAGATTCCTTATGTATATTAGCGGAGAAGGCAATGGCACCCCACTCCAGTACTCTTGCCTGGAAAATCCCATGGACAGAGGAGCCTGGTAGGCTGAAGTCCATGGGGTCGCTAAGAGTTGGACACAACTGAGCGACTTCGCTTTCACTTTTCACTTTCATGCACTGGAGAAGGAAATGGCAACCCACTCCAGTGTTCTTGCCTGGAGAATCCCAGGGACGGGGGAGCCTGGTGGGCTGTCATGTATGGGGTCGCACAGAGTCAGACACGACTGAAGCGACTTAGCAGTAGCATGTATATTAGCACCATTCCCAGGTGGTGCTACTACTGCTAAGTCGCTTCAGTTGTGTCCGACTCTGTCCAACCCCAGAGACGGCAGCCCACCAGGCTCCCCCATCCCTGGGATTCTCCAGGCAAGAACACTGGAGTGGGGTGCCATTGCCTTCTCTGCAGGTAGTGCTAGTGGTAAAGAAATCCACCTGCCAATGCAGGAGAGACAAGAGAAGTGGGTTGGATCCCTGGGTCAGGAAGATCCCCTGGAGAAGAAAAAGGCAACCCACTCCAGTATTCTTGCCTGAAAATTTCCATGGACGGAGGAGCCTGGCAGGCTACAGTCCATGGGGCCACACAAAGTCGGACATGACTGAGTGACTGAACATACACACATACATAACATGTCTTTGCTTTGTGTGTATTGAGGCCCTTGATAAATCTCTCTTGAACTAGTGGGTGTCTGAAAGGTGTCCCACCCTCTCATCATTCCTGCAGCCCAGTTTTGGATCATACAACTCTGCCTACCTGGATGTGGTTTAAAGTGAGGTGTGCTGCTCGAGACTCATGGCGTCACTGCAAATGCCACATCTGTGCCGTGAGAACAGCTGCGGAATAACAAAAGTTTCTGCTGGGGGAAACTATGACTGCAGGGCTTCTAATGAGAAGGGACCAACTAAGTGTGGTCCCAGGATGACACCAACATCTCACCTCCTCTCGCTGTGGAAACCACTTCCCTGTAAACAGCACAAATTAAGTGAGCACTTGAACTATTCTTGCAAATAACCTGAGCCCTGTGGTTACCCAAGACCCCTCTTGCATATACAAGTCAACAAGGCACCACTGTGTTTAATAACTTCCTCTCTCATCAACCCCAGTTTCTATCTCCCCATAGCCCATGGCTTAGGTCTTAAGAGTGGGGGACATTGCTTGGACACCAGAAGGGGGAAACAGCGAGTAGTTCTGGCCCTCACTGCCCTCCTCACCATGGCCCTCTGTTCTCAGGCCTCCTCTTGTGGGTGTCCTCCTGCTGCCCTTTGCTGTTGACCCCTGAGTCCTGGCTCAGGTCAGACCACATCACCAAAGCCCTACGTACACAGGTACCAAATGAAATACAGGACTTCTCAGCGGATTTTCAAAATGCCCCGGGCTATCTGTTTAAGGGGGCTTTTCTTGATGGAGGAGCTGTAGATTTCTATTCTATACACTCAGAAGATGGGGTGGGGGCTTGTCCTATTGTGAGACTGGGAAAATTGAGTGGATTTTCAACAGGAGGCAGAATCCAGGCTCAGTTGCTTCCCAGTCATCAGCTGTGTAGTAAAGTCACCTCATTGCTACTTTATAGGTGATTTACAGAGTTAGTCTCTTGCTGGAAAAATCTTTTCTTAGACAAGGAAAAATCTCTTCTTAGATCAAATTGAAAGTGAAAAGTGGTAGTCACTCAGTCCGTGTCCAACTCTTTGGGACCCCATGGACTATATAGCTCACTAGGCTCCTCTGTCCATGGAATTCTCCAGTCAAGAATGCTGGAGTGGGTTGCCATTTCCTTCTTCAGGGGATCTTCCTGACCCAGGGATCAGACCTCCTGCATTGCAGGAAGATTCTTCACCATCTTAGCCACCAGGGAAGCCCCAAATAGAACTGAAACAAGAGACAGACCATTCAGTTAGCTGCCTTCCCTGCAGAGGGAGATAGAGACCAAACCTAAGATTAGAGTGAAAATAAGTGATAGAAGGATTCATCCAAGATGGTGACTTAGGGAGATCCTGAATTCACCTCTTCCCACAGACACACTGAATCTATAGGTACATATTGAACAATTTCCTCTGCAAAAAGACCTGAAAACTAGCTAAGCAGCTACTTCACATCAGCAAACAAGAAAAGAGCCACAGTGAACAGCCCAGCAAGGTGGCAGACTAAAAAGACCTTGTGCTCACCTCCTCTCACAGGAACACCAAAATTACAACTATTTACAGAACACCTATCAATGAAAAATATTGGAACTTACCAAAAAAGATCTTCTACAACTGCATATATAAAGAAGGAACCACAACAAGACAGGAAGGGAGGAGTCACGGTACAGTCAAGAGCCATACACCCAGGTGGGCAACCCACAAACAGGAGAATCATTACAATTACAGAGGTTCTCCCCAAGGAGGGAAGGGTCTGAGCCCCACATGAGGCTCCCCAGGCCAGCGGTCCTGAGCCGGGAAGACGAGACCCCAGAACATTGGCCTGTGGGGCTTACTTTTGGGAGTCCCAGAGAGCTGTGGGAAATAGAGTCTCCACTTTTAAAGGGTGCACACAAAAATCTCACCTGCTCCAGGATCAGAGCAGAAGCAGTCATTTGACAGTGGCCTGAGGCAGACCTACCTGCTGATCTTGGAGAGTCTCCCAGAGACGCAGGAGGCAACTGCAGCTCATCCTGGGGACCCAGACACTGGCAGCAGCCATTTTGGGGGAGTCCATTCTACCATGTGGACATTGCTGCTGGTAAGCACCATTTTGGAATCTTCCCTGCAGCCTATTAGCTTTAGGATCCAGCCTCATCCATGCCCACCAGCCCACAGGCACCAGTACTGGGACATCTCAGGCCAAGCTACTAACTGGGCAGGGACACAGCCCCACTTAGCATCAGACAGGCTGCTTTAAGACTGCCTGAGCACATGGCCTTCTCTGAAGATGGCCCTGCCCACCAGAGGGCCCAGGATCCAGCCCTACACACCAGTGAGCAGGCGCCAAGTCTGGGACCCCCAGAGTCCTATAGCCAGAGTCCCCGAAACCCAGCTCCACCCCACAATGGGCAGGCAATAGCCTCAGAATCCCCAGCCCCTCCCTCCAGTAAGCCTGCTCTAGACCTGTCTCACCCACCAGTGGCTTAACACAAGCCCCCAGAAAACCTCAGCCCTGGGCCTGTGGGTTCAGCCCACTCACCAGCAGGCCAGCAGCAGACCTCAGACCAGCTGGGCCCTGGCCACGCCCACCAGAGAGCTAGCTCTAAACTCAGCAACAGCCTCACCCACCAGCGGGCCAAAATCGGCCCTGGGACTGACCAGGCTCCGGCCCTGCCACCAGCATGGCAACACAAGCTTCAGGATGCCCTAGACCCCACATCCAGCTATGTCAGAATTCAGTCCCATCCACCAGCAGTCAGACTCCAGTTCTGGAACTCTTAGACCCTGCAGCTAGACCCTAGGACCCAACTCTGTCCACTTGTGGGCAACCACTATCCCTAGGGCCTGAATTCACCCACTGGTGGGTGAGCACCAGCCTGGGGACCTCCTGCACCCCAATTTTGCCCACCAGTGAGCCAGCATTAACACCAGGGTCCCCCAGGGTTCTGCAGCCTGACATTTGACATTTGACTCTGCCCTGTGACTGGGTCTCACCGAGAAGTGACTGTCAGCCTCTACACAAGGGAGGGCCTGGCAATCAGCAGACCAGGAGCCAGCTAAGCCTACTAGACTACCACTGCTACTGACTACTAGTAGTCAGCCCACCACAACAGAAGGATCCAAGCAGCCCACAGAGGGGAAATCCCTATAGAATATAGCTCTAGTGACCAGAGGGGATGTGCTCTTGGGACTCATGGGACATCTACAAAAGGCTACTTCTTCAATGTCAGGAAACATAACCAACTTACCAGATACATAGAAATAAGAACAGCAAGGCAGACAAAATGAGGTGACAATGGAACATATTCCAAATGAAGGAACAAGATAAAATTTCAGAAGAAGAACAAAGTAAAGTGGAGATAGCCGATCTACTCAAGAAATAGTTCAAGGTTGTGATTGTAAAGATGACCGAAGAACTTAGGGGAAGAAAGGAAAAGCAGAGGGAGAAGTTAGAAGTTTTAACAAAGAACAAAACCAGAGATAAAGAATACAATAGCTGAAATGAAAACTACACTAGAAGGAAGTGACAATAGACTAAATGATACACTGGAATGAATCAGCCAGAAGAGAGTGGTGGAAATCACTGAGCATGAACAGAAAAAAAGAATAGAGAGAAAAGAGGAGAGTTTAAGAGACCTCTGGAACAACATCAAGTATAATCACATGTGCATTATACAGGTCCCTGAAGGAGAAGAGAGAAAGAAAAGGGCAGAGAACATGTGTGTTCAGTTGCTCGGTTGTGTCTGACTCTTTGTGACCCTATGGCCTGTAGCCCGCCAGGCTCCTCTGTCCATGGGATTCTCCAAGCAAGAATATTGGAGTGTATTGCCGTTTCCTTCTCCAAGGGAACTTCCTGACCCAGGGATTGAACCTGTGTCTCTTGCATTGGCAGGTGGGTTTTTTACCATTAGCACTACCCAGGAAGTACCGCAGATAACATATCTGAAGACATAATAGCTGAAAACTTCCCTAACCTGGGAAAGGAAATGGACACCCGAGTCCAGGAATCACAGAGTCTCAAACAGGATCAGCCCAAAGAGAACCACATCATAACACATTGTCATTAAAATGGTAAAAATTAAAGAGAATATTAAAGGCAGCCTTGACAAAACAAGTTATATACAAGGGAACTCCTATAGGCTTTCAGTGGACTTCTCAGCAGAAACTCCACAGGCCAGAAGGGAGTGGAATAATATATTTAAAATGATGAAAGGGAAAAATCTACAACGAAGAATCACTCTACCTGACAATCTTTCATTTGGATTTGAGGTAGAGGTCAAGTTTTACAGACAAGCAAAAGCTAAAAGAGTTTAACCCCACCAAACCTGCTTTACAAGAAATGTTAAAGGGACATCTGTAAGTTAAAAGGCCATAACTAGAAACATGAAAACTGTGAAAGGAAAATCAGTAAAGGCAAATATACAGCAAAGGTAGTAAATTAAGCATGTACAAAGCTAGTTATTGTTGTTAGTTGCCAAATTGTGTCTGACCCTTTTGCAATGCCATAGATTGTAGCCCACCAGACTCCTCTGTCTATGGGATTTCCCAGGCAAGAATACTGGAGTGGGTTGCCATTTCCTTATCCAAGGGATCTTCCCAACCCAGGGATTGAACCCACGTCTCTTGCATTGGCAGGTGGATTCTTTACCACCAAGCCACCAGGGAATCCTATACTAAGCTAGCAGGAAGGTTAAAAGACAAAAATATTAAAATCATCCATATCCACAATAAGCAGTTTAAGGCATAAACAAAACAATTAGATGTAAAATACGATATCAAGATCAGTAACCATGAGGCAACGAGAATAAAAATGGAGGGTTGCTAAAATGTGCTTGAAACTAAGAGATCAGCAACTTAAAATATACTCACATATATAAATATATGTATAGATTGCTATTTACAAACCTGAGTAACCACAAACCAAAAATCTATAATACACACACACACACACACACACACACACAACTAACTACTAGAGCTCATCATTGAATTCAGTAAAGTTGCAGGATACAAACTTAGTATACAGAAATCTGTTGCATTTCTATACACTAATAATGAACTACTAGAAAGAAATTAAGGAAGCAATTCCACTTAAGATTGCACCAGAAGGAACATGATACCTAGGAATAAACCTACCTAAGAAAGTAGAAGATCTGTATTTGGAAAACTGTAAGACAGTGATGAAAGACATCGAATAAAACACAAACAGATGAAAAGACACCATGTTATTAATAATTAATTGGAAAAATTAATATTGTTAAAATGACCATGTTACCCAAGGCAATATGCAGATTCAAGGCAATCCCTATGAAAATACCAATGGCAATTTTGACAGAACTAGAACAAATATTTTTAAAATTATATGGAAAAAATGAAGTCTGTGCACAGCCAAAAGAATCTTGAGAAAGAACAGAGCTGAAGGAATCACACTCCCTGTCTTCAGATAATACTACATCACTACAATAATCAAAACAATATGATACTGGTCAAAAGCAGGCACAAAGATCAATGAAACAGAACTGAGTACACAGAAATAAACCAATACACTTACATTCAATTTACTCTATGACAAAGGAGGCAAGAATGGAGAAAAGATTGTCTCTTCAGTAAGTGGTACTAGGGAAACTGGACAACTACATGTAAAAGAATGAAATCTGAGCATTTTCTCACATCATATACAAAAATAAACTCAAAATGGATTAAAGACCTAAATATAAGACTGGAAACCATAAAACTCCCATTTCTGAAAAAATGTGTGGGGTCTGGCTGCTTGCTGCTCAAAAGCCAGGTTGGTGGAAAGGAAAGTTTGCTTTATTTCAGAATAAGTAGGGGCACGGGAAGTGAAGGTGAACATCTGTCCAAAGGCCAACTCTCCCCTCACTGGCAACCAGTGGGGCAAAAGCTGTCATAGACAGAAGCAGAGGACTACATGCAGGAGCAGCACCGTCAGCCCTAACAGTCATCTTCAAATTGCTCATCAGTGGTCTGACCAGCATCATCTTGGTTGTTTCAGGGACAGTTAACCTTCAGTTCCAGGGTCTGCTTTTTCCCATTTCTTTGAGGCCAGTTCTCGAAATTGTGGTAGCTTATGACAGAGGATGAGATGGCTGGATGGCATCACCGACTCGATGGACGTGAGTTTGGGTAGACTCCGGGAGTTGGTGATGGACAGGGAGGCCTGGCGTGCTGCAGTTCATGGGGTCACAGAGAGTCGGACACGACTGAGCAATTGAACTGAACTGAACTGATGTCATAGATACAGTCTGGTCATCATGTAGTTAACTTCTTCACCCTGGTGTTTTGGTATCTATAGGACAGCTCCCAGGATATGGCTCAGAATATTATCTATAGCCCTTGAGAAGGAACCAAAGGTCCTTGACTATGCTCAATGACTACATTATTATTTTTTGGTCTCCTTTGACTGTTTTCCTTTGTTTCTGCATTTCTCACTTCTCTGATTAAACTTATTCTTTGCCTAAAATTTTCCACAGACTAAAGGCAGGCAGAGGACATGGCAGGGTGGCAGGGAGGGGAAGGGCAAAAGCCATAGGGCCCTGCTCTGTTCCCCTACAAGAAGAGAACATAGGCAGAACACTCTCTGACATAAATCATAGCAATACTTCTTTGGATCTGTCTCCTTCAGCAAAGGAAACAAAACCAAAAATAAACAAATGGGATTTGATTAAACTTGAAAGTTTTTGCACAGCAAAGGAAACCATCAGCAGAATGAAAGGATAACCTACTGAATGGGAGAAAGTATTTGCAAGTGATATGACTGGCAAAAAGTTAATATCCAAAATATATAAACAAAATATATGCAACTCAACAATAAACAAACAACCCAATTAAAAAATGAGCAGAAAATGTGAATAGGCATTTTTCCAAGAAGACATCAGATGGTCAACAGGAACATAAAAAGATGTTCAACATTGCTAATTATCAGGAATGTAAATCAAAACCACAAAGAGTTATCATCTCACACTTGTCAGAATGGCTATCTTCAAATAGACCACAAGTAACAAATTTTGGTAAGGATATAGAGAAAAGGAAACCCTTGAACTTTGTTGGTGGGATTGAAAATTGATGCAGTCACTGTGGAAAATAGTATGGGGGTTCCTCAAAAAACAAAAATAGAACTGCCACATGATCCAACAATTCTACTCCTGGGTATATATCAGGAAAAAGAGAAAACACTAATCTGAAAATATACATGCAACCCAGTGTTCGTAGCAGCATTATTTACAATTGCCAAGGCATGGAAACAACCTAACTGTCCCCAGTCTTTCAATAGATGAATGGATAAAAGCATGTGGTTATATACATGAAATGTTACTCAACCATTAAAAAAGAATGAAATTTTGCCAATTGCAATAACATGGATGAACTTGGAGGGCATTATGCCTAGTAAAATAAGTCAGACAAAGAAAAACAAATACTGTGTGTCATCACTTACATATGGGATATAACAAATAAACTAGTAAATAGTCCAGAAAGGAAAAAGACTCACAGATTTAAAGAACTAACTAGTGGTTACCAGTGGGGAGTGGGAACAGAGGAAGAGCAAGATGAGGTAGACAATGAAGAGATGCAAGCTATATGTAATGAGATGCAACTATATGTAAAATAAATACACTACAGGTATATACAGCATAGAGAATGCAACCAATATGTTACAATAGCTATGTACATGCTAAGTTGCTTCAGTTGTGTCCGACTCTGTGCAACCCTATGGACTGTAGCCTGCCAGGCTCCTCTGTCCATGGGATTCTCGAGGCAGGAATACTGGAGTGGGTTGCCAAGTCCTGCTCCAGGGGATCTTCCCAACCCAGGGATCAAACCTGAGTCTCTTATATTTCCTGCATTGGCAGGCAGATTCTTTACCACTATCACAGACCCACAGTCAGGAGGGAACACACAAACCGGGAGCTTCTCCCCAAGAAGCAAAGGACTTGCAACCCAACAACTGAGAACTTTTACCTGAAAAGTTCTTAGCCTGACTTTTAAGAACTGCCCTTGAGAAATGGGCTCTCTAAACATCTGACTTCGAAAACCAATGGGGCATGTGTCCACGAGACCCAAAGGGCTGTAGCAAACTGAGAAATGCCTCTTAGGGGGGCTCCTGAGGCAAACTCACTCGCCCCAGGACCCAGCAGAGAAGCATCAGGCTTGATGACAAAAGCACACATTCATTCATCGTAAATCCCCGGCCTGAGGGGCCGGCCGTTGGGATAGTCTCCAGGATAGGTCATGGTAGAACCATTTTGCTCTTTTCCTCTCTCTACTAAAGCCAGTCATCAGCACTGGGTTTTTTGTCTTGGTGGTGGTTTTGTTTTTTTCTCAGCCAGTGACATCTTTACCCTCCAACCAGTGGGCGCCATCTTTGTGCTTAACCCCGCCACAATGCGGGACACTGGTGTCCCCCAGAGAAGGGCTTTTACACATACCTGGTGCCCAAGTTTTTCCATCTGGTGTCCCGGCTTTGCAGCTGCTTCCGGGGGATGCCCTGTGAACGCCTGACTCCAGTGGCCACAGGGGCTTGCATTCCTGGGTCCCTCAGACGGTAACAATCAGGGAAAACAGGTTACCAGCCTCAGGGCCCAGCATGAACAGCTCACTGAAACAGAGCAGCCTGTCTGTGAAAGAGGCCTGTTTGCTTCCCCTCGTGCCTCAGCCTGAGGGCCAGGGTTTAGGTTTGAAACACATCTAGAGGCAACATACCCCTGAAAGTTAAAAATGGAAGATGATTTTGCAAAATAATGATTCTTTTATAAAATACTAGTACCTAGTACATCATCTACATGATTCAGGTAAATTCATTCTTGTTATATATTTATGCACTGAAGTCTGTGCTGTGTGCTGTGCTTAGTCTGCTCAGTCGAGTCTCACTCTCTGTGACCCTATGGACTGTAGCCCACCAGGCTCCTCTGTCCATGGGATTCTCCAGGCAAGGATACTGGAGTGGGTTGCCATTCCCTTCTCCAGGGCATCTCCCTGACCCAGGGATCAAACCCAGGTCTCCTGCATTACAGGCAGATTCTTTACTATCTGAGCCACCAGGGAAGCCCAAGAATTATGTATTGTTCTTTAAATGCTAACAATTCCACCAAGAGCTAAATATCCCCATTTGATAGAAGTGAACCTGTTGGATCAGAGAATTGAAACAACTCACCCACTGTCATATAGCTAATAAATAATATAACTAACATGCAAGCCAATATCAGCATTTCTCCAAGCAGCCCAGAACCATCTGGCAGGGTTGTTTAAAATAGTCACAATCGAATTTCTTGAATTTGGATCCAGGGAATCTAGATTTTTTCCCCCAGATTCCCAAGTGATTTACATGAAGCCAAAAACCAAAAACCACAGAATTAGTCAATAGAATTTACCACCCTTCTTAATAAGGTGCATGTGGCAATAGACATGTTACCTGAATATAATTTGCTTTGAATCCATGAATCCACAAAATCAATGACTAACACTAGAGAAGAAAAAAATAATCAGCCAATATATCCAACAAGACTTCTGTGATGAAGGACAAATGATTTATTAGATCAGTTATCTAGATCAGGTTTAGCAGACTACAGTCCTCAGAACAAATCCAGCACAAAGCCATGACTTCTCTGGTGGTCCAGTGGTTAAGACTCCAAGCTTCCACCGAAGAGGCCACCAACTTGATCCCTGGTTGGGGAACTAAGATCCCAATACGCCATGTGTCATGGCCAAAAAAAAGTTTGAAAATCCAACATGATTCCTGTTTTAGCAAATAAAATTTCAGAGGAACACAACCATGCCCATTCTATTCCATAGAGTCTGTGGGTGCTTTCCCATTACTATGGCAGAGTTGAATAATTGCCACTGAGTCTATATGACTGCAAAGCCCAAAACGTTTACTAGCTGACCCTTCATGGAAAACTTTCCTGAGTCCTGGCCTAGATTATGATTCTAAGAGTAAGAAAGTTAGACTAAATCAGAGTCTCTGTTGTAAAATTCAAGAGGGAGAAATTCTACATGCTTTTGAGAAACGCAAATGTACATTACTTTTTGTTAAGCCCCACACACTTTGTTTTGTTTTAAACTCACTGTTTTCCCAGGTGGCATGAGTGGTAAAAAAACAAAAAAACAAAAAAACCCACCTGCCAATGCAGGAGACACAAGAGACAAGGGTTCAACCCCTGGGTCAGGAAGATCCCCTGGAGGAGGACTTGGCAATCCACTCCAGTATTCTTGCCTGGAGAATCCCATGGACAGACGAGCCTGGTGGGCTACAGTCCCCAGGGTCAGGCACGACTGAAGCAATTTAACACTAACACTTCATTTTTTTAGTATTAAAAAGTAGAATTTTGATGGTCAGGGTTTTTGAAGCATAATGACACAGTTTCTAGCAAATTTTAAAATGTACAATCTCTTCAATCTATCTTATTTCGAGGAATCTATTTCAAGAAACACTATCTAAAGATATAAAGGTGTAGGCATACAGTCCTTTGCAGACCTGTTAGTGAAAGCAATGAAAGAGAAACAAATTCATCAAAAAAAAGAGAGAGAGAGAATAGTTTAAAACATCATAGTACATGGACTTCCTGGTGGCACAGTGGATAAGAATCCGCCTGCCAATGCAGGGGACAAGGGTTTGATCCCTGATCTGGGAGGATCCCACATGCCAAGGAGCAACTAAGCCTGTGAGCCACAACTCCTGAGCCTGTTGCTACACCTACTGAAGCCCATAAGCTTCACCCATAAGCCTAGAGCCCACGCTCCACAACAAGAGAAGCTACTGCAAGGAGAGGCCTGTGCACCGTGATGAAGAGAAGCCTCTGATGGCTCCAACTAGAGAAAGCCTGCTCTCAGCAACAAAGACCCAGTGCAGCCAAAAACAAACTAACAAAAAAACAGTGCACAAACATCCTAAATTTAGAAGATATCATAGTAAACCCACATAATAAATATGAAACCACTGAAAAGGAAGCAGTTTTGATATGAATGTGCTGAGATGAAAAGATATCAATGATATTAATTTAAAACTCTGAATATGGAATATACCTTTCTTATGGGCAGCTGTAAGCATCTGCATAGACAGCAAGTTCACAGTGGTGCAGTGGTTAGGACTCGGTTCTTACTGCCAAAAACATAGATTCAGTCTCTGATTGGGGAACTAAGATCCCACTAGCCCCCTGGTGTATCCAAAAAAAAGTTCACCTTGGAAGACCCCCTTTCATTGGTTAACCTCTTGTTGAGAGTAACTGGCAGAGACGTTAGTGCTCCCTAAACATTAATAGCCTATGTGTGTCCCTACATTGCAGGTGAATTGGTCTCTTGTGACTACTTCTGGTCAATGGACTGTAAGCAGAGGTGATGTGTGTCACTTCTGGGCCAGGACAGTTAAAAGGAGCATTCCTTTTCTGTCTCCTTCTTTCTCATTCCAGAATCAATAGTTGCAAGACAGAAGCAGCCTGGATTCCTGAGTCCACGTAGAGGCAAGCTGCTCTGGGGTCAGTACTACTCAAAGTATGGTTCATGATCAGCAGCATCAGCATCACCTGAAAGCTCAAGAGAAAATCCAAGCTGAGCTAAACCCCCTCTTGCGTGGGGACCAGGACTCTGTGCTTAGACAGGCCCTCCAGGTGGCTCTGGTGCACACTCAATTTTGAGAACCAGTGACCTGACCTACATCAGATCTGGTGCCAGTGAGAAACTTTTATTTTGTTAATCCATTGGGGGGTTGTTTGTTAGTCAGCTATAGCCTGTCCTATCCTAACTGTCTTATCCTATACTTTGGCCACCTGATGGAAAGAACTGCCTCATTGGAAAAGACCCTGATGTTGGGAAGGATTAAAGACAGGAGGAGAAGGGGGTGACAGAGGATGAGATGGCTGGATGGCATCACCAAGTTGATTGATATGAGTTTGAGTAGGCTTCAGGAGTTGGTGATGGACAGGGAACCCTGGTGTGCTGCAGTCCATGGGGTCGCAAAGAGTTGGACACGACTGGGCAACTGAACTGAATTGAACTGATCCTAACAGTTACAGAAAATAAACATAAAATGCTGAACTTTTCTTCCACCAACCTTAACATCATTTGGGAAGATCCCATAACCTTCTGGGCATATTCAGTAATTAAAATTCTTTTAGTTTAAAACTCCAATCTCAAATTTTATCTCATTTCCACTTCTCACCCCCTCCACTCCTCCCACTGGTGCAAATCAGGTTTAGAGGTTTTGGAGCAAGATGAGGCTTTAGTTTGGTCCTGGACCCCTTCCCCCCCTCTCTTTTAAAGGCTTAATTCCTCTGATGTGCTGGGGAGACAGTGGTCTATGTGGGGTGATAATGGACTAAAGAGAACTTTTCTTAACTGCACACAGATGTAGTCCCCGTTTCATTCGGTTTGTTAACTCTGCCTCTTTTTTTAATACCAACAAGCCACTGATGCTCTCTTGGGCAGCACATGCATTTCTTTGCACGGAAGGGGCTCTATGGGTCCTTCCTTTGCCTAGTTCCCTGATGTCGACACCCCACTCTTGCCTGCATCCTTCACCTCTCCCTCTTTCCACACCACTGGCAGCGCACCTGGGCCTTTGCTAGCCTGAGCACATTAAGAAAAGGCTCCTTATTGGAGCACACCTGGCCCTGTGTTGGATGTAAGACTGTCTAGGTGACATGCAGACTGGATTTCAGCATCCTTTGCCCACACAGTCAGGGACCTTTATGGATATCAACCCTGAGACCATCTCACCAGCACATGTCGTTAGAGACCCTTCAAGCAGTAGACCTACTATTGTTAGGATGACCATTTTGAGAGGCAAAGAAGATACTATTAGTAATATTCTGGCATAACCAGGAAAAACGAGATCTTCCTCAGACAAGGTGGGATATATGATTCCCCAATCTGTGCGGTGTCATTGAGAAGAAGGCTCAAGCTCCAGAACCTTCCATACACACTGCCATATTTAAAACAGATAACCAACAAGGACCTACTGTGTGGCACAGGGAATTCTGCTCAACCTTACATGGCAGGCGAGATGGGAGGGTGGTTTGGGGCAGAATGGATACATGCAATGTACGGCTGAATCCTTTTGCTGTCCACCCGAGATCACAACACTGTTAATTGGCTATAGCCCAATACATAGCCCAAGACAAAATCCTAAGATTTTGGTTTTTTTTTTAATTTAAAAAGCTCCAGAACCTTCCACAAGTTGGTTTGACGAAGAGGAAATTCACTCCATGTGATGGGAGCGTAGCTGCCCCCACACTCCTTTCTGTGCCCCGTCTCTTATGTCAGTTTCTTTTTTCCCTCTCAATCTGGCTCAGGAAGTGGACAAGTTCATTCTACATCTACAGGAAGAAGAAAGAGTGGCCCATCTCCTGGGTTCCACCTTTGTGAGGAAAGATCATTACCTCTTCTCCTGAAACCACACAAAAGCGTCTCAAGGGAGAGTGGGGACTGCAAGCAAACTGACTCACTCTACAGCTGACACCCTAGGATGAAGCTCTCAAACTGAAGGGAGATCAGAAATTCAGAAAGAAACATGGTTTATGGTGATACTTTAAGGACCACTGGATCAAGTTTGCTTTTTTTTTCTTTTTTTTCTGGATCAAGTTTTGCCTGAAGGTAATCTACTTCTTGAAACTTTAGTTATGCGAACTATTAATAAGAAGTTCCCTTTATCATCAGTTAAGTCAGATTGAGCCAGCTTATCTGATTTGTTGTTGTTCAGTTCCCCAGTCATGTTCGACTCTTTGCAACTCTATGGATTGCAGCACCCCAGACTTCCCTATCCTTCACTTATCTCCTGGAGCTTGCTCAAACTCATGTCTGTTGAGTCGGTGATGCAACCCAACCATCTCATCCTCTGTCACCCCGAACTGACATAGGCTGCAGTGCTGCAGGCAGCAGACCCCAAAAGTGGACTAGGCTGAGGGCAGGAGCTGAGGTCAAAGTCAGGGAAGACATCTCTAACCAGCACAACAGCTAGTCACCCCCATGACTTCTTCTATATTCTCACCAAGGTCATCTGCCTACCAAGGTTGCATCAAAAAGGAAAATGCAGAATGTTGAAGACTGATTGCTTCATGCATACATCAGCAAAGCCCTCTAAGAAAAAGACTAATTCACCATGAAATTGGCTTCTCCAATAGCAGAGAAGGAAAAAAATATTTAGTTAGCTTAAGAGAAACCCTTTCTGCTTGCTGATTGAGAATCAGTCATCTGGAAAAGCAGAATTCTCCCCTCCAAGCTAATGTTAGTATAAGTAGAAATGATAAGATGGGAGACTAGAAAGGACTAAAAGTGGAATCCATAAACAGCCCGGTTCATCCTGTTCTCAGACCCCTCCTTTAAGAAATTCATCCTGTGAACAAAATGAACCCTCACGTTCTCTGTGAGGAGGCGGGCTGGTGGGATGGCTTGGAGGCAGGGAGCTGATCAGGGCAACCTCCACGCCTGTGGCATCGCTTCATCAGCAGAGGGCAGTGTGGAGCCCGGAGCCAGTTAACATGGGGAGAGGGGTGTGGTGGGGAAAGGGGCGCCCAGAGCTCCCAGCACTGTGCTATGAGAGAGGAGTCCTAAAACCCCGTTCTGAAAGGAACAGTAGCTGACAGATTTTCTGCTAATTAACCAACCAACGACCCTGACAAGAAAAACAGATCAGAAGCCTTGAAAAACGGGAAGAGAGCTGTATCACCTCTGAAACCCCAAGACCAGACTAAAACAGGCTATGACTACACCCCAGCGTCACTTCTCACGCTAGGTGTGCATTATTAACATTAAAATTACTGCTGTGCAGGTTTCACCTAGGTCTCATTAGAGCCTTAACTTTGGAGGCGAGCTCCTGGCAATGAAGTTTTTAAAAAGCCCCCACTGGACTTGTCTGGTGGTCCAGTGGTTTAGAATCCACCTGCCAGTGCAGGGAACACAGGCTTGACCCCTCGTCCAGAAAGATCCCACATGCTGAGGAGCAACTACTGAGTACAAGGTCTAGAGGCTGCACGCTGCAACTCCTGAAGCCCATGCACGAAAATAAGAGAAGCCACCTCAATGAGAGGAGCTTCCCAGTGGCGCTAGTGGTAAAGAACCCGCCTGCCAATGCAGGAGACATAAGAGACAAGGGTTCAATCCCTGGGTCAGGAGGATCCCCTGGAGGAGGGCGTGGCAACCCACTCCAGTATTCTTACCTGAAGAATCCCATGCACAGAGGAGCCTGGTGGGCTACAGTTCACAGGATTGCAAAAAGTCGGACACAACTGAAGTGACTTAGCAGGAGGCAGGCACCTCAGTGAGAAGCCTGTGTATTGCAACTAGAGAAAGTCTATGCAGAACAACCAGTGCAGCTAAAATTAATTAATTAATTAAAAATAAAAAGCTCCCCCAATTGATTCTAATGCGAATTCGAAGTTGAAAAGCACTGCTCTGCCTCCAAACCAATCCTGGGTTACTCAACTTCAACAGGAAATAGGCAGCCTTTATGAGAGATGTGCACCCCCAAGTAGTATTACCGGGTAAAATACAGGAATCCCAGTTAAAACTGAATTTCAGATACACAACAAATAATTTTTGTATAAGCATGTCTCAGCAATTGCATGGGACATCCTTTTACTGAAGAATTCTTCCTCCTATAATTATATTTAACTCTGACCACTCTAGCTCCCAAACCTCAGCTCAGACGTGGCTTGAAGAATATTCCCCCATGAAGCAGAGTGCAGAACAATGGAGGAGGTGAGCAAAGCTCTCAGTCAACTGGCAGGTAGGGTATTCTTGCTAGACTGTAGGCAGGGTTGGCTAGACTGTCGTCAAGGCAAGCACTCAGCACAGCACTACTGTAAGCATTTAGCTTAAAACCCAGCACTCAATAAACTCTCAACAAGAGTTAGTCATCATTTTGAGGAAATCATTCATGAAAACACATTTGTGTGTACAAATACACATCACCTTGCTATCCATTTAAGTAGGAAAACCTCCTAGACCGTATCAATTATGGTTTGGTTGTAAAATGATGTGTTAGGTCTTCCCTGGTGGTTCAGTGGTTAAGAATCTGCCTTCCAATGCAGGGGCCGCGAGTTCGTTCCCTAGTCAGGGAACTAAGATGGCACATGCCAGGGGTTAACTAAGCCCTGGCACCTCACATAAACAGCCCTTGTGCTGCAACTAGGACCCAACACAGATAAAAATAAATAAAATTTTTTTAATAAAGATAAATGAAAATTTTTTTACTTAAAATTATCTTTTAATTAAAAAAAAAAAGTCAGTTTCAACTTTCCAGGACAGCATCTCCAGGGGAATGTCTGGTGTTCTTGTTCTAGAATGCTTTTTCTTTCTCGTGGTTTCTGCCTCTTTTTAAATTCCCCTACTTTCTCCCCCAGTATTAGTCTCACTCTGTGGTTCTGGCTGCTGGGAAGACAAAATCAAGAGAGTCACCACAAAGAAAAGGCTGGTTTACCTTTTATAGAAGAGCCTTCAATACTTTGAATCACAGTCCTGGGCAAAACCACTCAACCAGCATTTGTTGTTTGGCATGTATGATACGACTGCTGCCAGGAGAGCACCAGTCACACTGACTGATCCACATACTGAGAGTGAGGACAGTTACAGAGGAAGGGCGAGGGATGGGTGGGGAAGAGGGTGACAGGGGGTCAGAGCAGATATTCATGACATCACACACTTCCATGGTGGAAATAAATGACAAAAGTTAAACAGGAGACATTAAAGCGAAGGAGGGCCCCGGTGAGTGGCTGGGGATGGGATGTGACCCACAGAAGAGGTGCCTTTTGGAGTCCCAGGTCATTGCCCTGCTTCCCCGACTGTCCATAGAGGGAACATCTTCCCTGCAGCTCCCAGGCCACTCAGGGATTCAGCTCCAGGTCGGTGATGTATTCCTGGACCCAGGCCTCACTGGGGTCGGCACAGACCTGCCGGCCTCTTTTGGTCTGGAAGCTGTGGAGAGGAACGGAAGGGTTACACACTGGGGAATGCAGCGGGGGGTGGGGTGTCCCTCCTTCTGCCCCGGACACCTCAGGGCCTGTTCACATGCTCATATCATGCCCCCTTCACCTGGGGTTCACAGGCCTTCCTGGGTCTCTTATGGGGGTCCCCTCGGAAAGCCAGCATTGTTGTTTGGCAAATGAGAGAGAGGACAGCTTCCTGCTGTCATCCCTTCCCTCTCCTCCCTCTGCCCAGGAGCAGACCCCCCAGGACCCTCTGCAAGCGCCAAACCAGGTGAGAAAACACGGCAGGGGCCCCCCTGGTGTCCTGAGCTCTGAGGCGGTGCCTCAGGCCAGACCGCCAGGCTCCTTCCCCAGGGTGGGCAGGAAGGCTGGCCCTTACATGATGCCGGGTTTGGAGCACTGGCTGCTGGTCTCATAATAGTCATCCACGAATTTGCGCGGGATCTGCCGGGGGACGAAGGAGAAGCAGCAGGCGGTCGGGGTGTTGGCACCAACTGTGAGAGACAGGACAGACCGTGCTAAGTCCTTGTTCAGGGGAAAAGGCAGCCAGCTGCCCCTCGAGGGTCAGGCAGACCTGCAGGAGACAACGCTGGAGGGTAGGGATGGGGGCAGGGGAAGCCAGGAGGAAGTGGTGTTATTTCAACTGGCTTCTTGAGGAGAGCAAAGGCTACACTGGGAGCCCACTGGACACAGATTCCAGCTTCTGTCAGAATCCCGCCTGGGCCTCATTTTCCCAGGAATCCATAAAATGGGCCTCTCCACCACTGTCTTTAGAACCAGAGACTAGAACTGCTAAAAAACCCCTGGGAAGGAACATTCTGCTCAGGAAATAGTGTCTGAAGTCTCTCTGAAGCTCTTGACTTAAGGGCTCAGGTGAAAGACTTCGGCACTGTGGCCCAAGCCCCGGCCAGAGAGTGGGCCGCGGGCCGAAAGGAAGGGAAGACGGACTCACGGGTGGCCGAGCAGGTGTGGGAAGAGAGGGCCGCGCTGAGCAGCAGCAAAGCCAGGATGGCCCCAGGGACCTCCATGACGCCGGGCGGGTGAGTCGGGTGGGGCCAGTGGAGCTGGACCCGGAGACTTGAAGCTGCAGCCTCCTGCTTGGGTCTGAGCCGTGTCCTCTCTTTATAGCAGCCTTGGGACATTAGAGGACGGAAACTTGTGGAGACCGAGGCGGGGGGTGTAGTTTTTATCACAGCGTTGGTATCATGCTGTGAGTGGCAGAAGCTAGGAAAGCTTTGGGTCACCACAAAGGCTCAGCGTATTTGCAAGAATGGTCGTGTTGCTTACTTGATGGGGAAATGGTTTCCCCAGTGAGAGGAGGTGAGAGGCTGGTGTGACCCTGTGACAAAATTATGTGGTGCTTTCTCACAAGAGCAGGTCTGTACACCAAGCATCTCCCCACAGAACTGAACCTTCTGGGACCCACTCCCCAGCTGTCTCGACAACACAGCTCTGACCTAGACGATAATAGCACGGAGTCTTGAGAAGTCTCCCCCAAGCTAAAACCACACCCTGGGTGGGGACAGCAGAACTGGGAATTCTCAGCTGCAGAAGGGGCCAGAGTGAGGCTGGTCTTGCAGACTTTGGCTCATTCCTCAAACAGTCTACCTTAAGCTTTTGATTGTGAGGCATCCATTTCGAAGATATCCGACTTGAATAAGCACATCACCCGATACAGAACTAGATAACAGGCCAGGCTTCCCTACCCATGAAGTTCCCCTTTTAGAAAGTTCTGGATGACCTAGATAACTGACCATTTGAGTGGCTTCCTTTTCCCTTCCACACTTTCTCTCTTATCTTTTAAATTGACCAATAAAGAGTGAACCTGCAAAACCCTGGGTACCCCACCCTCACCCCAGCAAAGGCATAGCCCCAGGTCTGAGCTCTCTCTCTCTGAGACCTTGCTGTGTGGCCCCAGCCATGGTGTGTACCCTCCAGGACGGTGAGTAGCAAACCTTGTTTTTTCAAAGTCCCCTGATGGTTGTTGCTGAGGTGTGTGTTGCGATCATAATAAGAACCACAATGGCTGGTGCAGCTTCAGCATTGGCTCCAGTTTGGAAATGTCAGTGGGGCTACCACAAAAAATACAGCCCAGGTGAGTGCCTGCAGGCATCACCATCAACAGGCTGAGATCACAAGACTGCTGGTGTCTGGGTTAGCTGGACTAACTGGGAGCTAATATGATGAGCTTTAAAAGGTTGTGACTCTTTGAACAGCAAAGCTCTCTTCCAGGGATCTATCCTATGGACATAAACACAAGGATGAGGTTGTATGCATAATAGTGTTTGTAACAGCTTATTTATAATAGTTGAAAGATGGCCTACAATTACATGACCATGTATTCACCTCTGGTAATAATAATTCACCATTAGAAACTGTGAAAGTAAAGAAATTTTACCTTCGTTAAATAACAAGGACTTTTCCTATTTCCTTATTGTAAAATCAAGGAGAAAATTCCAGGGTTTGTCCAGTAGCTCAGTGGCATCATTAGAGACCCTTTAACGCCCCTTCCCACGTCATTTTTTCAGCTTTTCTTCTTTGAGCTTTCACCTCACGGTGGTAAAATGGCTGCTGCTGCTCAGGCGTAAGTTCAGTTCAGTTCAGTCACTCAGTCATGTCCAGCTCTTTGCGACCCCGTGGACTACAGCACGCCAGGTTTCCCTGTCCATCACCAACTCCTGGAGTTCACTCAAACTCATGTCCATTGAGTCGGTGATGCCATCCAACTGTCTCATCCTCTGTCGTCCCCTTCTCCTCCTGCCTTCAATCTTTCCCAGCATCAGGGGCTTTTCAAATGTCAGTTCTTTGCCTCAGTGGCCAAAGTACTTGAGTTTCAGCTTCAACATCAGTCCTTCCAATGAACACCCAGGACTGATCTCCTTTAGGATGGACTGGTTGGATCTCCTTGCAGTCCAAGGGACTCTCAAGAGTCTTCTCCAACACCACAGTTCAAAAGCATCAATTCTTTGGCACTCAGCTTTCTTTATTGTCCAACTCTCACACCCATACATGACTACTGGAAAAATCATAGCTTTGACCAAATGGACCTTTGTTGACAAAGTAATGTCTCTGTTTTTTAATATGCTGTCTAGGTTGGTCATAACTTTCCTTCCAAGGAGTAAGTGTCTTTTAATTTCATGGCTGCAATCACTATCTGCTGTGATTTCGGAGCCCCAAAAAATAAAGTCTGCCACTGTTTCCACTGTTTTCCCATCTATTTGCCATGAAGTGATGGGACCAGATGCCATGATCTTAGTTTTCTGAATGTTGAGCTTTAAGCCAACTTTTTCACTCTCCTTTTTCACTTTCATCAAGAGGCTCTTTAGTTCTTCTTCACTTTCTGCCATAAGGGTGGTGTCATCTGCATATACGAGATTATTGATATTTCTCCCGGCAATCTTGGTTCCAGCTTGTGCTTCTTCCAGCCCGGCGTTTCTCATGATGTACTCTGCATATAAGTTAAATAAGCAGGGTGACAATATACAGCCTTGACGTACTCCTTTTCCTATTTGGAACCAGCCTGTTGTTCCACATCCAGTTCTAACTGTTGCTTCCTGACCTGCATACAGATTTCTCAAGAGGCAGGTTGGGTGGTCTGGTATTTCCATCTCTTGAATTTTCAGGGTTTGTTGTGATCCACACAGTCAAAACTGGACATGGAACAACAGACTGGTTCCAAATAGGAAAAGGAGTACATCAAGGCTGTATATTGTCATACTGCTTATTTAACTTATATGCAGAGTACATCATGAGAAATGCTGGGCTGGAGGAAGCATAAGCTGGAAGCAGGATTGTTGGGAGAATTATCAATAACCTCATATAAGCAGATGACACCACCCTTACGGCAGAAAGTGAAGAAGAACTAAAGAGCCTCTTGATGAAAGTGAAAGAGGAGAGTGAAAAAGTTGGCTTAAAGCTCAACATTCAGAAAACTAAGATCATGGCATCTGGGCCCATCACTTCATGGCAAATAGATGGGGAAAACAGTGGAAACAGTGGCAGACTTTATTTTGGGGGGCTCCAAAATCACTGCAGATGGTGATTGCAGCCATAAAATTAAAAGACACTTACTCCTTGGAAGGAAAGTTATGACCAACCTAGACAGCATATTAAAAAGCAGAGACATTACTGTGTCAGCAAAGGTCCATCTAGTCAAAGCTATGGTTTTTCCAGTAGTCATGTATGGGTGTGAGAGTTGGACAATAAAGAAAGCTGAGTGCCAAAAAATTGATGCTTTTCAACTATGGTGTTGGAGAAGACTCTTCAGAGTCCCTTGGACTGCAAGGTGATCCAACCAGTCCATCCTAAAGGAGATCAGTCCTGGGCGTTCATTGGAAGGACTGATGTTGAAGCTGAAACTCTGATACTTTGGCCACCTGATGCAAAGAGCTGACTCATTTGAAAAGACCCTGATGTTGGGAAAGATTGAAGGCAGGAGGAGAAGGGGACGACAGAGGATGAGATGGGTGGATGGCATCACTGACTCAATGGATATGAGTTTGGGTAAACTCTGGGGGTTGGTGATGGACAAGGAGGCCTGGCGTGCTGTGGTTCATGGGGTCACCAAGAGCTGGACACGACTGAGCAACTGAACTGAACTGAACTAACACAGTCAAAGGCTTTGGCGTAGTCAGTAAAGCAGAAGTAGATGTTTTTATTGAACTCTCTTGCTTTTTCAATGATCCAACAGAGGTTGCCAATTTAATCTCTGGTTCCTCTGCCTTTTCTAAATCCAGCTTGAACATCTGAAAGTTCACAGTTCACATACTGTTGAAAGCTGGCTTGGAGAATTTTGAGCATTACTTTACTAGCGTGTGAGATGAGCGCAACTGTGCAGTAGTTTGAGCACTCTTTGCCTTTGCCTTTTTTGGGGATTGGAATGAAAACTGACCTTTTCCAGTCCTGTGGCCACTGCTGACTTTTCCAAATTTGCTGGCAGCAAATACTGAGTGCAGCACTTTCACAGCATCATCTTTTAAAATTTGAAATAACTTATCTGGAATTTCATCACCTCCACTAGCTTTGTTCGTAGTGATGCTTCCTATGGCCCACTTGACTTCGCATTCCAGAATGTCTGGCTCTGAGTGATCACAGCATCGTGATTATCTTTTTGGGGGGTCATGAAGATCTTTTTTGTATAGTTCTTCTGCTCTGTGTATTCTTGCCACCTCTTCTTAATATCTTCTGCTTCTGTTAGGTCCATACCATTTCTGTCCTTTATTGTACCCATCTTTGCATGAAATGTTCCCTTGGTATCTCTAATTCTCTTGAAGACATCTCTAGTCTTTCCCATTCTATTGTTTTCCTCTATTTCTTTGCACTGATCACTGAGGAAGGCTTTCTTATCTCTCCTTGCTATTCTTTGGAACTCTGCATTCACATGGATATATCTTTCCTTTTCTCCTTTGCCTTTCACTTCTCTTCTTTTCACAGCTATTTGTAAGGCCTCCTCAGACAACCATTTTGCCTTTTTGCATTTCTTTTTCTTGGGGATGATCTTGATCACTGCCTCCTGTTCAATGTCATGAACCTCTGTCCATAGTTCTTCAGACACTCTGTCTATCAGATCTAATCCCTTGAATCTATTTCTCACTTCCGCTATATAATCGTAAGGGATTTGATTTAAGTCATACCTCAATGGTCTAGTGGTTTTCCTTACTTTCTTCAATTTAAGTCTGAATTTGGCAATAAGGAGTTCATGATCTGAGCCACAGTCAGCTCCCGGTCTTGTTTTTGCTGACTGTATAGAGCTTCTCCATCTTTGGCTGCAAAGAATATAACCAATCTGATTTCAGTATTGACCATCTGGTGATGTCCATGTGTAGAGTCTTCTCTTGTGTTGCTCAGGCATCAGGTCTTCACAAAAAGTCTCATCCACAGGTATAGGAGGAAGTCTCAGAGAGGTAGAGAAAAAGCAGTGTTACTACTGCTTTTAATTCAATTTTTTTAACATAATTTGTGAAGCTAAGTATAGACCCTCAAAAGTAGTAAAAACTAATTTTAAGTATATAGAAAATAGAAAAAAATTGTTTCATTTCTGAAAGTTGGGTAGGCAGCATGGCAACTGTAAGTAAGAATGTGAGGAGTTTTCATCTACAATCTTCCTGTCTTATTGTGGCATAAATGAATTCTGAGGCATAATCTAAATGCAATGTCTTTGCCTGAAGGTAGGAAAAGTTCTATTACCCACACTTAACCACTATTAACTTGGTTTATTTCTTTCAAGTGCAGTTTTCCCTAGGCTTTTGATAGTTTCAGTTACTTGCTTTTTACCAGGCGAAGGGACATAATTGTAGTCATGATATGGATGCAATTTTGTAGTTTTCTTATTTATACTTAACATTACAAGACTTTTCCAAATCATTCCAGTATTTTTAAGAGCTGCCTAAATTTACTCATCCATCAACGTAGTGTGTTAATATTACTATCCGCTATTGTAGCACATTTGGACAGTTTTCAATTTTTATTTGCTATAAATACACTGCACTAAATATCTATATGCATAAAGCTTTTTGACAAATGAAGTGTTTTCCAATAGGATATTTTTCTAGTTGTAGACTTTTGGGCCAAAAAATAAAGACATTTAGGGCTCCTGATCTATAGGGACAACCTATGTCTAATGTGTGTTCATTTCTATACCCAACTGTTAAACAAGATGATGGCATATTGTGGGGACTGGTGACTGTTTGATGAATGGAAAGAGTGGATTTAAAATCTGACTTCATCTACGATGGTCATGTCTGTAGCCCAGACTTCCCCAATTCCATTCTGTCCATCTGAGTCTGGGTCAAACACAGCTTAGGCTACTGAAGAATCTATGACATCAGTAGATATGTCACAGTCAAAACACCTGTGAAGCACATTAGAAATGTCTGCTCTGAGAAAGACAAAAGGGAATGGTATGATGCATAAAGCTCTGTTCGTGGTCGAAGACCAGCTAAGCTTGGTCCCTTAGTGACAGCAACTCCTGGCTCCCCCCACCTGCTTTCTTGTGAATCATTTCCTCAGAAGCGGTCTGAGCAACATGATGTCATGGTCCTTTTCACCCAGAATGCGGTTTCCAGTGGGGCTTGTGTGCTCGGGGTGCTGTGGCATCATCTGTAGGTGTCACCCTCTGTGATCAGAACAGCTGCAGCAGAGCATCAGATCTGCTCTGTGGGAGGAATTATTAATCTGTAGAGCTTTCCATGTCCTTATGGCTCTGACACTAACATCATCTCACCTTCTGTCACTGGCCAAAACCTTTCCAGCCAATCAGCCCCAACGAATGAGCAATTGGGCTCTTCTTGGATGCCCTGAAGCTCTGTGTGACCCCAGGGACCCCAACATGTGCAACTCATAACGAGACACCATGCAGCAACTTCCCCTCTGGTCACGCCCAGCCTCCAGTTTCTCATGCTCTAGAGTTGCCTATAAAGGAACAAGGATACAGGATGGGCTCCTGAAGGATGGAGGCAGCAGCACTTGCCCCATTCTATCTTGGCTTTGCCCTCTTCCTGCCCATCATCAATGAGTTCCCCACACAAGTCCCCACGCTGCCCTAGTCAACCATCTCCTCACCACAAGACTCAGTTCACAAGTCTTGTTTGTATCACAAGACTCAGCCCTCACCCTTTCTTCCTTTTAGAATTGGTTCTCAGTGTTCTGGACAGATGTCTAAACCACATCACTTAAGCCTATGGTTGAGAATCCCCACATGAAAGCAAAAAACTTCACAGAAGGTTTCAAAATGCTCCGAGCTGTTTCCCAAACTTCCCAAGAACTTGTAGCTATCTTAGATAGGCAGAAGAGGGCTAGGACCCACTTTTAGTGGGGAAAATTGAGACCTAATGCATTCATTCAGTTCAGTTCAGTCACTCAGTCATGTCCGACTCTTTGCGACCCCATGAACTGCAGCACGCCAGGCTTCCCTGTCCGTCACTAACTCCCAAAGCTTGCTCAAACTCATGTCCATCGAGTTGGTAATGCCATCCAACCATCTCAACCTCTGTCATCCCCTTCTCCGCCTGCCTTCAGTCTTTCCCAGCATCAGGGTCTTTTCCAATGAGTCAGTTCTTCGCATCAGGTGGCAAAAGTATTGGAGTGTCCGCATTTATTAACAAGATGCAAATGCCAGGTCCGATTGATTCCTAGGATGAGCCAAATGACAGATCCCTCAACTCTCCCAAGGAGCTCCACTCTTCGGGTGATGTACAGAAGGTGGCATCTTGCTGGCAAATGTCTCTATGGACCAGATGAAGTTCCCCCAAAAGAGACAGAACAAGGGCTCCCTGCTCCAATAGCTGTATTCCCTGAAGAGGGAGCCAGAGACTGAGAACAAGACAGGCAGAGATTCAAAACAGTAATTCAAATTAAAGAAGAAACGCTGTTTCCCTGGTTCATTTTGTGCCCTGAGCACTGGTGTCTCCACCAACTTCTGGCTGGCCACCCTCCGAGGGAGGAGGAAATTGACCTGGCTTTTCCGGGGTTCTTGATTGCCACTTCCTCATGGTTAGGGTAGTCACCTCAGTGCCTGCTGCTTCTCTTATTTCTACCCAGATTCGCCACAAATTTGTCGATGATCATGGTAGTACCCACAGCCAGTGTTTCTACCCTGGTATCATATCAGGATCATTTCCGCTTCCTAGAGACAGGCAAGGCTTGTGGAGGAAGACAACCCACGGGACATGGGATGAAGAGCAGATAAGCACAGATAGCAGGTTTTTTTCTTTGTTTTTTTTCTCTTCCCAGCATGTTTTTGCATCTTGCTTTTTAATATTTAATATTAAAAATCAAGTCTGTCATGGGCATAGAGAACAAACATATTGTACCATAGAGGAAAGGGGAATGGGATGAATTGGGAGATTGGGATGGACATATATACACTACTATGTACAAAATAGATAACTATTGCAAATCTACTGTATAGCACAGGGAAATCCACTCAATGCTCTGTGGTGACCTAAATGGGAAGGAAACTCAAAAAGAGGGGACATATGTAAACATATAGCAGATTCACTTTGCTGTACAGCAGAAGCTAACACAACATCATAAAGAAACTATACTCCCATAAAAATTAATCTAAAAAAAATTAAGTCTGTTCATGTCATTCTATTTGTTTAAGAAGCTGGCATTAGGATCCTAAACATTAGCCTTTATGTCTATCAGTGGATTTACTCTATTATTCCAACACTGTAGAGTACGTAGTTTAGTGTTGATTATTTTATCATAGATAAGCTACCCCAAATAACACTGTCCTTAAAATTTTCCCCATTTTTGAGTTCATTTCCATAAGATAGATTCTGAAAAATAGAATTTCTTGTTCAGAGTATAGATATTTTTATGTCTGCTGACCTTCATCCAGGGTTAAATCCAGACTTCATTGTAGGGTGCAATGATTATTTGACAAATAGACCAGTTACTGGAAAGCTAATCCTGACTTTCACCATCCTTGTACCTCCAGGCTTTCCAATTCTGCTCTTTCCATCTAGGAAGTGGTTAAGCTCAGCGTATCCTTCTTGAGGCTCAGTGGAGCTTTTACACGTCACATTTAGACACTTAGGACAATTGTGGGAGTCTATCAGGGCACCCTGCTCTATGGAAGAAGACTGTGATCACTCACTTCAGAGAGAAATCTGTCACATGGAAAGGAAACAGCCAAGGCTGACCCCTGGGCAATGCCAACTTCTGGTCCCCCATCTGGAGAAACAACTTCCTCATAAGCAGCAAGCAAACTGGTAACTGAACTATGTGCTATGTGCTCCCTAAGCTCCTCTGGTAATCATCGGCAGCACTGGGTGGTGTAACTCACATGACATGACTACACTTAAAATTCCACCATAGACACATCTGACTTTTATATTCCCGCAGCCCAGGGCATCTAGAAAAAGAAGAGAAGACAGCTCACACCCCAGAAGGAGACAAGCAGAAGTGAGTTCCCAAGCCCCTTCTCAGCTCTGCCCACACTCTTCTGCCTGCCTGTCCAGCATCATGAAGGTCCTCGTGGCTGCTGTCTTTGTCCTTCTCTGCACTGTGGCCCTTTGCTCCTATGCACAAGGTAAGTCTGCTATCTGCTCTCCATTATCAGTTGCTACTCATACTCTAGTCTGAAGTCCAGCCCAAGTGCTGTGGCTTAAGAACCCACATGTGAAATTAAAGAGCATTGAATGGAGTTTCAAAAATGACATGGTTGCTTTTTTCAAGAAGCTTCAAAAGGAGTGTATTGATTTGGGCTGCAGGTTGAAGTTAAGAGAGGTTTTATCCTACTTTTTAGGTGAGAAACTTGAAGCCTAAAATGTTTGCTTGTTAGCATGAGGTAGAGGGGGCTTCCTCAGTGGCTCGGTGGTAAAGAATCTTGCCTGCAATGCAGGAGATGCTTGAGATGCTGGTTTGATCCCTGAGTTGGAAAGATCCCCTGGAGGAGGTCATGGCAACCCACTCCAGGGTTCTTGCCTAGAGAATCCTGTGCACAGAGAAGCCTGGCGGGCTACAGTCCATAGGGTCGCAAAGAGTCAGACACGACTGAAGGGACTGAGCATGCACAGAATCTAGGTCTGTTGGTGTTGGAAAGTTTCAGAATCCCACCTCAGTGATTCCCAAGTTGTGAAAATCAGCCCTACTTTAACTCAGGTATCTCATGCTTTCAGCTTCCCTGGTGGCTCAGTGGTAAAGAATCCACCTGCAATGCAGCAGTCACAGGAGACTTCGGTTCCATCCCTGGGTTGAGAATTTCTCCTGGAGGAGGGCATGGCAACCGACGTCAGAGGTTTTGGCTGGAGAATCCCACAGACAAAGGATCCTGCTGGGCTACAGTCCATGGGGTCACAAAGAGTCAGACATGACCGAAGTGACTTAGCATGCACTTGTGCTTTAATTGATCAGGAAACCATTTCCACAAAGGAAGCTGGGAGTAGGGAGTAGACTATCTAGGGTTTAGTTCCCTGTAGAGAAAGATAGAGACCAAATGAAGGGACAAGACCAAAGACAAGACTAGGGATATTAATGAGAAAACAGCAAACGAAAGAATCAAATGATTTCCAGTTTCCTTTGCCCACTGTGTTCCTGACCCTCTGGGGCTTGCCTTTGCTCCTGAGTAACTGTTATTCTTATTCCTGTATAGAAAGGGTTTACACCCCACCCACTTGCTGCTTCGCCTACCACTCCGGGAAAATCCCCTACAGAAATGTGGTTAACTATTTTAAGACCAGCAGCAACTGCCCCAGACCTGGTATCATGTAAGTGTCGGTCCTCCTGTTCAACCCTGGAGAGACTCAGGACATGGAGGCGGGGGTGAGGGGTATCCATAGGGATCACAGCAGGGAGCAGATCTCAAGAGCACCAGTTCATGGAAAAGGGTCATCTGGGAAGGTGCTCAGCACTCTTGGGGCCTTTTGCATACAGGACACAGGGAGAGGTCACTGGGCTGTCTCCTGACATGGGATGAGGGCTGCAGGGAGCCAGGGAGGATGTTTTCAGAAGTAGAGGGAAGAGAGGAAAGGAAGGGGCAGCAGAAAGGAGGTGGCCTGAGATTATCTCTGTAAATCCCACAGGGATGAAGATGCAGAGGCCACAGGTGGTCAAAACCATCCCTATTCATTGTCTGTATTATATGTCTGCCCTCTCCACAGCTTCCTCAACAGAAGGGGCCAATATGTCTGTGTGAATCCTGCTGACAGCTGGGTCCAGAATTACATCAGGGACCTGAAGAAGAGCCCCTGAGAGGTCCAGAAGGAACCCGTTGAAATGTGAGTAGAGATTGGACCACAGGGACCTGAACTAGGGGACTGCAAGACCAGAAGTTCCCTCTCCCATGAGTCCCTCTCCCCTTCACTCACCACATTCTGGAAATTTTCTTTACTTTAATTAAGCTACTGAAATGTTGTAAATCATTTTATTCATTTGATGCCTTCCCTGAGAAATCCTATGACACCCTCTCATTCCCAGGCCCCTTCCCAGTCAATCAGGCGGAGGCTGATGGGTAATGATTTACACTTCTGTCTCTGGGTAGACCTTGGACCACATCCATCAACAGATGCTTATGGAGTTTTTCTGAGACATTTCCTCTGTTAAAAATGTCAGAATAATAAAGATTATTTTTGTTTCTTAAATATATTTTAGACTTCTGGCTTCACTTTTTTTTTCGCCCTGACAAATCAGTTTCACTGGATGGAAAGAATAAGAAAGAATGCTTAGAGGCATCTGAGCAGAAAGGGAAGCCAAGAGAATGAGGATAAGTGTCGTTCCAACCACACCAGCTTTATACTAGAGAAATACTTCTTGTAGTCCAGAAAAAAAGCAAAGGATTAAAAACAAATGCAAACTAACGTGCACCAAGGAAATTCATCACTTAACACCAAAGCAAAGCATTCAATCATGTGTATTTATGCATCTTTGTAAATTCAGCTTTCTTAAGAATAAGGACTAGCAGCTTTTGAGGACTTACTATGAACCACAGTCTATACTAAGGGATTTACATGCATGGTCTATTCTTCAAAATCACTGTGCTGTGTGTACTTTGAGTATCTCCCTTTGTCATATGAGAAAACGGTTTTAGTGAGCTTGTCCAAGGTCACACAGCTAGTAATGCTGGGGTCAAACCCGCAGATGAGAGCAAGACCCTCACTCTCAACTTAACACTAAGAAATTGTCTCTCAGAGTTCCACTTGAAGCAGAGTTACCAGGAATGCATAATTCTCTGACAAGAGACAGACTACCTCAGCGAGCCCAGAAGTGAGCTATCGGTTAAAGAAGGATAGTAATCCACAGATAGCCTGGCACTGAGACCTCTTCTAGACTGAGGATGTTTGCAGTTCAGAAGAGGTGGCTAAGAAGGTGAGCTGAACCTTTCACAGCCTTGCTGCACTGGTGGAGAACAAAGTCCCGGGCTGCCCAAATGAAGGGACGGCAAGAAACCATCCTTTGTCTGAGCTGATGCCTTAGGAGGAAAAGTAAATGAGAAGGAAACAATCCCTTGAACAAGAGGAGAAGCTCCCATCACTTGGGGAGTTTAGAAAATCTCAAACTCATTGAATATTTTAAAATACGATCCCAGATGCTGATGCCACAAATGCCTGACAAGGAAGCTTGAGCTTTTTGGTGAGGAACTGGAGGTTATCGTGAGTATCCTTGCAGATTTGTAAAAGTAAAAAATAAATTTTGTAACCGAAAAAAATGAAAAAAACTAAAATAAAACCTCAGAACAGGTTAAAATCAACAGAAGACATACCGGTAAAGTTCAAACAGATCAAAATGAAGCAAGGGGAAACAGAAAACTAAAAAATACAAAAGAGAGGATAAGGCACACAGAGGATAGAGCAGGGCATCTGTCATCTGGGTGACTAGAATCTCAGAATGAGAGGAGAAATGGGAATTTGCTGTATGACTCAGGGAACTCAAACAGGGGCTCTGTGACAATCTAGAAGTGGGGGTAGAGAGGGAAATGGGAAGGAGGTTCAGGGAGGGGACATGGGTGTAATTATGGCTGACTCTTGTGGAAGTTTGACAGAAAACAAGCTTCTGTAAAGCAATTATCCTTCAATTAAGAAATAAATGGCAAAAAAAAAATTGAGAGGAGCGAGAATGAGACAGCAAACAGATCTGAAGAGGCAACGGCTAGCAGTTTTACAAAAGAGATGAGAGATATAATTCTGAAGATACAAGGAGGGAGGGCATTATCCCCACTGCTATCAATGGGCCGAGTTTTGTATCAGCCACTCCTACCCTCAGGCCTAGCTGGAAAAGGAGAAATACCACTACTGCTGGCCCCTGTCTCACCAGCCGATCCCGACGGCTTAATGAATAGTGTGTTCTCTGGGACTTCCCATAGAATATAATGTGGATGGTCTTTCAGCCTCACATGGTACATCTACTCCACCAAGCCCACTTCCACGGCCATTTTCACCCCTTCCTTCTCCATCTGTCATGCAATTCAAATATCTTAAGTTCACTCTGCATGAGTTATTAATTTCTCCAGGATTCTGGAGCTTTCCTGGCTGCAAAATTGCACCAACCTCTGGGATCCTTACCAGGAAGTAATAGCCTATATCCAGAAAGAATACTCCTAGGTCAATAAGTACCCCCTAATACATTCTTGTGTTCCAGCTTCCTTGATCAAGCACCCTCAAAATCCAGACCCAAGCCACTCTTCCAGCTCAGGCTGGTACATGTGTGCTAAATTTTGCTGTTCCTTTGGAGTTTAGTCCCTTTCCTCTCTTATCAGAAATATAATTTACTGACATGAGAAGACTATGTAACAAAAATATATGGAAAATATGAATGGTCCTATATCTATTAAGGAAATAACATCAGTAATTTTAATCCTTTGCAAAAAAAGAAATAATCTTCATATCTAGTTGGCTTCAAAAGCACATTTGGCTTCAAACATTTATTGACAAGATAATGGAGAAAGAATAATCTTTTTAACAAATGGTGCCAGAAAAACTAGACATCCATAGACCAAAAACAAACAAAACAAAGACATCTTGACCTTCACACCTTACACAAGAATTAACTCAAAATGGATCATGGACTTAAATGTAAAATATAAAACCACAAACCTTTTAGGAAAAAAAAAATGAGAAAATCTTCTGGACCTAAGACAAAGCAAAAAGTTCTCAGATTTGACATCCAAAACACAACCCATAGAAGGAAAGATCTATAAATTGGACCTCACCAATTTTAAACTTTTGTTCTTCAAAAGACCCTGTGAAGAAGATGAAAAGACAAACTATAGAAAGGGAGAAAAGTCTGCAAACCACATGTTTAACAAAGCACTTATATTTGAAATATATAAGCTTTCCTGGCTGCAAAATTGCACCAACCTCTGGGATCCTTACCAGGAAGTAATAGCCTATATCCAGAAAGAATACTCCTAGGTCAATAAGTACCCAAACACTCAAATCTTAACATTAAACAAACAAATGAAAAATCCAATTAGAAAATGGGTCAAAGTCATGAACAGACATTTCAGTGAAGGATATATACAGATGGCAAATAAGCAATGGTGCTGTGACTGTGTTTTTTTAATCTTTATTTTTTTAAGATATAGACTGAAGTAGTGCAGTAGGCAGAATAATGACCCCTCTCTCAAAGAGGCCACTCTGGAATCTCTGGAAACTGTGAATATGTTACATTACACAGCACTGAGGAATCAAAATAGCCTTCAACTGATTTTGATATGAGGAGATTACCCTGGGTTATCTGTATGACCCAGTGTCACCACAAGGATCCTCATAAGGGTAGCAGGAGTGTCAGTGTCTGAGTGATGCAGTATGAGCAAGACTTGAAGGGCCATTGCTGGCTACAGATAAGGAATGTGGCGCAACCTCTAAAAGTCAAAAAAAAGCAAGAAAATGGATCGTCCCTTGTGTGTGCCTGCTAAGTTGCTTCAGTTGAGTCCAATTCTTTGCAACTCTGTGGACTGTAGCCCACCAGGCTCCTCTGTCCACGGGGATTCTCCAGGCAAGACTACTGGATGGACTGCCATTTCCTTCTCCAGGGGATCTTCTCAATCCAGGGATCCAACACGCATTCTTCGTGTCACCTGTATTGGCAGACGGATTCTTTACCACTAGCGTCACCTGGGAAGCCCCAAATAGCAGAGGAGGGCATCCCTCCAAAAAGGAAGGCAGCTTTGCAGATACCTTGATTTTAACCCAGTGAGACTCATTTCAGACTTCTGACCTCCAGAACTGTAAGAGAACACATTTGAATTGTTTTAAGCCACTAAGTTTGGGGTCATTTGTTACAGCAGCAACAAAAAGCTAATACAACTGAAGCACTGTGCTGTACACCTGAAACTTACATGATTCAGTAAGTCAATTCTACTTAAATTTTTTAAATAAATAAAAATAAAAAATAAGAAGCTAATACAAATACTTACAGATAAAATGATACTATAAGTGGTTTTAAAACATGGCTATGATTTCTTTGACACTCCTCCCAGGAAGAGGCAGGAATCTAGGTCCCCTCTCCTTGAATCTGATCAGGAGTGACTGCTTTGACCAGTAGATTATGATAGAAGAAATACGACAGGACTTCTGTAACTAAGTCATAAAAAGCCAGGCAGATTCTCCCTTATTCACCTGGAACACTTATCTTTGAGCCCTAAGACTGCCATCTAGAAGGGCCATATGTACACAGCTCCAGTGAAATTCCCAGCCCAGGCACCACATGTGACCGAGGAAGCCGTCTTAGAAGTGGATCTTCCAGCCCAGATGGTGAGGGCTATTTCTGACCTGGACCACTGGTGGCATCATCGCTGATATCACACCTGTGTGGTCAGATCAGCTGTGAAAGAACATCAGCACCCTCTGCTCTGTGGGAGCAGCAGTTAGCACACACTTCACAGATCTGTCTGTCCTTGAAGGAGGCCTGCTGCAATACCAGCTCCCGGCCACCCTCTCACTAGGAAATCATTTCTTCAGAAAGACCTCAAAGAACAAGCAATTTCATCAGAAGTGTTTCCAACTGATGGAGAAATTGAGCTATTCATGCAGATACTCTGAACATCCCTCTGTTAACCAAAGGGTGTTGACAACCCTGGGGTGTGCAACTGACAGCATGACATGTCATGTCCCAAGCTCTTAACCATCAGATCCCTGTCTCTCAAGCTGTGGTTCCACCTGAAACAGTTTTAACATGACATTCCCTGTTTCATGATTCCCTGTTTCAGTTGGCACTCTGCTTGAAGCTAGCCAAAAGATCATCCTCTTGGGTGGGCAAAGGTAAGATGATTCAAGTCCCTCTCCCCACTCTGGCAGCTTCGCGTTATGCACGCTTATCAAACAAAAGTCAGAGTGTAGGCGAAGTCTCTCTGCCATCCCTCTCCTTTCCCCTCACCCCTACTCAGGTACATTCAGGGCACATCAGCAAATATACTGTCTATGTTGAATCTACCTAGGTTTTGAGACAACTCCCTCTATCCTTCATGGCACCTCCAATCTCTACAAATACTTCCCTTGGTCTTCTCTCATCTGCATTTATGGGAGTGGCGAAGCAATAACACTCCCTGCCCGGGGCAATGATTCTCTCCCGCTCTGTTCAGTCTCCGGCTCCAGTAGTCTGCAAGGATGAAGAGATACAGGGGTAGTCCTGCCATCTTCCCGGGATATTGTCTCTGGAAGGGACGTATAGAACTGCCTTTTGGGGGTGAGACAACAGTTTTTTGCAGGATAAATTCCCAACCAACATCTAGTAAATTGCATAGAAAATTTCAGGAAGATGAAGGGCAGTGACACTGCCCAGTGCTGGAAAATAAAGGAGAAGAATTACTCATAAGATTGCACTAGAACTCTGCAACTTAGGAAATCACAAGTATGGCCCCAATTTTAGGAAAGATGTACACAACTTGTGTAATGGTTAATATTCTTCACATGCCAAAAATTTGGAAAAATAACAAACATATTACATACCTAAGGGTATAGAACACACAATTTTGCTTTTAAAAGAAATTAAAATGCTTCCTTTTTCTTTTCTCATTATTTTTCCTTACTACTATTAGTCCATCTAGAGGAGGTTTGATGGCACTGAGTATTGCAGGCAGCCAGGGAGCTTGGGGTGCAAATGAAGAGTGAGCTCCACGCCACGTACTCCCATCTCCAGACAGGATCATGGCTCCATCCACAACAGAACACTTACATTTACTTCCTCAGACATCTCACTATTTTTTCTCTTATGTCCAAAGACTTGTACACAAATGTTTGTACAAGTTTTATTCAAATACCCCCAAGTTTCATTCCAAATAGAACTCGAATATCTTTTAAGTGGTGGATGGATAAACAAATTGTGGCACCATTATTCTGCTATAACATGAAACACACATTCTTAAAAATCACTGCAGTGTGAGGAATTGTGCAATAAAAACCACGGGGCTTCAGGGAAATGGGGTTGGGACACAACACTCAAACACTTCCTCAGTGACACACTGGAAAAACGAAGAATCTAATAAAATAATAGCACAACTTTGTATGTGTGAAATAGTTAACATAAATACTACAGCAAATATGACACTTTGAAAAACACTGAAAGTTTGCTTGTGGAAGTGTGAGTCAGAGGGTTGCAGCTTGTGAGTTATTGTGACGTGGTAGAAGGATGGTTGTCTAAAATCATAAACTCATAATTCGAGTTGTGGGTGGGTATGGCTTATAACACACGCAGTGAACTGAGGTAGATGGTAGGTGTTTGAGTGTGTGTGTGTGTGTATCTGTGTGCGCGTGCATGCTGTAGTAACATATACCCTGTGAGGCCTGTTCACCTGGTGTTTTTCATGGATAAAATCACATGTAAGCAAATGGAATTTTCTTTATGCTCAAATTGTTTCCTAATGTGTCAATCATATTAGAATAAATTCACATTTTCTAAAGAACTATGATAGCAGAACTGGCTATACATTTACACAGTATATTACTCAGCAACAAAAAGGAGTCAGCGACTGACACATGCAAAAATATGGATACATGTCACAAGCATAACTTTAAGAATCCAGACTGAAAAGGCAACGTATTGAATTATTCCACTAGGATGAAACTATAAGGACAGAAATCTGATCAGTGACCAGTATGAATTAAGAGATGGGAATTTCATCAGAGACACTGAAAACCTTTAAAAAGGATCAAAGAGGAACATTAAAAATGAAAAATAAGATCTTATAAGTGAAGGGTACATTAGCTAGGCTAACACCAGACTAGACAGAGCAAAGAACCAGTAGACTTAAAGATAGGTCAATAGAAAATATCCAGATAAGATATAAAAAGTGAAAAAATGTTGAAAATAGGAAGAGTACATTCAAGACATGTAGAAAAATATCAAATAAAGAAATAAATATGTATGTTTGTTGGAGTATCAGAAAGGGTGAGAGAATTAGGAAGAAAGAAAAGAGTCAAAGACATTAAACTACAGGTCCACAAAGCTCAGGAGTCCCAAGCAAGATAAATACAAAAAAGACAACAGCTAAGCACAACAAAATCAACTTCAGGAAATGCAAACACAGTATACATATTCATGTGTACATGGGACAGTCACTAAGACACACCATATATGGGCCAATAAACAAGTCTCAATAAATATCCAAGAATTAAAATAACACAGTATATTCTCTGACCATAGTAGAATCAATTAAACCTGATTGATCTAATTAGAAATCAATAACAATAAAATAGATAGGAAACACTCAAATATTTGGAAATAAAGAATGCAATTCTAAATTACTCATGGGGCAAAGATAAAAATCACAAGAGAAACAAGAAAATATTTTGAACTGAATGATGATGAAAACACATGATATAAAAACCTGTCATTTTGAAGCTAAAGCAGACCTACAAAAAAATTTAGAGCTTTTAATATTTCTATTCAAAAACCAGAAAGATATAGAAAAATTGAATAAATCTTTCACCTTAAGAAGCTAGGAGGAACTGAGGAAGTTAAGCCCAAAGTAAGTTCATGGAAGCAAAGAATAAGATTGGCAAGCAATGAAACAGAAATCAGAAAAGAGAAAAATCTGTGAAGTAAAAATTGGTCATTTGGAAAGAGAAATGAAACTGATAAATCTTGCTGTTTCTCACACTTTTCTCATTGGGTCCCTCATAAATTTCCCATTAGAGACCAGCAGCTTATCCTTCTATCCTGATGGTATATCAGAGCCAATCCTCCTGACTCTCCATGGGAGAAAGATCCTGAAGGACAAGGAGTGGGCACAGCCCACAGACAGGTGGGCGAGGAAACTTCCTGGAAAGGCCCAGCCCCCTGGGGCCCTGCTAGGTGTGCAGGACACAGGAGAGGTGCCTGGGGAGTTTCCGCCTAAGCCCAGGGCCTACATGGGGTCAAGGAAGAGCTACCTTTGGGCAGAAGACAGGAAGTCAGCCCCCATGAGCAATGAAACAAATGTCTAGGGATCCTGGGGCTTGGGGAAATATTTCTCACTCTGAAATTAGACTGAATCTGAGATCCCCAGCACAGAGAGAAACATGGAGTAGAAAGAGAAAGAATCCCACAGATATTCTGCTCCTGAACTGTTTCTCTTTTAGGCATTTTTCCCTTTTACCACTGCTTCCTCCATATAAGAGACTGTAAAGTCTGTGCCAATCCCAGCAAGGTGTGAATCCAGGAATACATCAACAATCGGAATTAGACCCCTGAGGGGTCTACAACCAGCAGGGAAAGAGCTAGAGGCGTGAACAAATTGGTTACAGGGACCTGAGCCAGGCGAGGTCCCTGCAATCTCAGGAACAACTTCCAGACAAACTCTAGGGCTCAGCTTCCCTTTATGTTAAATTTATGTGTGCTATGTTCTGATTGTAATTACTTTCCAACTTCAAATTGTATTATTTACAAAATGTGCTGACAGATCACGACCTGCTCTCACATCCCCTCACCTTGTGCCCTTCAGTCACATGGGGATTTCAGGGCCTGCAATCAGCTGGGTCCGGGGCAGACACTAAGAAATTTATCAAACCAGCAATATTTATGGACTATGTGTACCAAGTTGTGGATTCTGGATTTGGAAAGAATAAATTTTCTTTCCTTCCATCCTGTGTGTCTTCTTCTGAATTTAATTAAATATTAAATTTGCGAAGTATAATATTAGAGAGGATGTAGAACTACTGATACCCACATGCTGTGGCTGGCACTGTGACTAGGTCCCGTGGTTTTGGAAAATGCTGTTGTCATCCTGTACAGTAAAAGTGTTACCAAAAGAGTATGTGGGATCCAGCTGCTCACTGCTCAAAAGCCAATAAACAGGCCAGGTGGGTGGAAAGAAAAGCTTACTTTATTTCAGATCCTGGCAACTGTGTGGAGGGTGGGGTTGCTGAGCAGACATCTCTCCAAAGGCTGACTCCCCATCACCGGCAACCAGTGGGGCAAGAGCTCTTATATTCAGAAGGAGGGGGCTCTATGTAGAAACAGCACAGTCAGCTCTGACGGTCATCTTCAAATTGGTCATCGGTGGTGCAACCGGTGTCATCTTGGTTGTTTTAGGTACAGTTCATCTTCAGTTCCAGGGTCGGTTTGTTTCCACTTCTTTGAGGTCATTTCTCAGAATTGTGGCAGCTTATGTGGTGGGTACAGTCTGGGTCATCATAATTAAAGTCTTCCACGTGGGGTTTCAGTATCCATAAGGTAGCTCACAGGATATGGTTCAGAATATTAGCTACAGTTCTTGAGAAGGAACTAAAGGTCCTTAACTATGCTTAATGACTACCTTATTATCATTTGATCTCCTTTGACAGTTTCCCTCTGTTTTCGCATTTCTCATTTCTCTGATTAAACCTATTCTCTGACTAAAGTTTTCCACAAATAAAAGGCAGACAAAAGACATGGGTTGGGGGCAATGACCATAGGGTCCTACTCCATTTCAAAAGTGTGCTTAGCCAAGGACCTAGCACACCTGCTCCTAAATATATCCCCCAAATACCCTTGCACATGTACACTGGGGAATATGCACAAGGATACTCACAGCAGCCCTTTTGGCATTAGCAGAAATAAATTAATAAAATAAATTATTAGCAAAAATTTAAATGGGAAAATGAAAAATACATCACAGTGTATTCACATGCTGAAATACCGCCAGGAGTGAAAGAAAATGTACTACAGCTAGATACAGTAATATGGGTGAATTTCAGAAGTATAATGTTGAGGAAACACGCTATGAGAGAATACATATAATGATTCTACTCACATAAAGTTCAAAAATATACAAAACTAAAAATACATTGTTTAAGATTCAAGTATAATTGGTGAAACTGCGATAGGGAAGAAACTTCATATTCTCACATAAGTTAATCACTAAAGAGATATTTCCTGTAAGCTTAAATTATGCACAATGACCCATCTTTGGGAGCCCTGCCTTCCATGTCATGATCATCAAGGTAAAATACCTTTGTTTAGCTCATAGGAAACTTTCCAACCATGCCCCACCTGTGAATTGCTGCCAGATAGAAGAAATTAACACATCTCCTCTGGAGTCTGAACAGAACCAGTACCTTACTCCCTCCCCTTTTAGTGTAAAAGAAGGCTGAATTCTAACTCAGGAAACACAGTTCTTTGGGACACTAGTCCACCATCTTCTCCTTCCGTGGGTTTTCTGCATAGAGTCACTATTCCTTGCCTCAGCAACTTGTCTCTTGATTAATTGGCCTGTTTTGGGGTGAGCTGTACAAGCTTGAACTTGATAATAAAATCACAGGAAAAGCAAGAGTATAGCATAGACTATGTTTGGAAGAGAGATTGTTTGGAGGAAAAGGGAAAAGGGACAGAATTGCAGAGGGCCACATGGGGTAGTGGGTTCAGCGATGTTTGTTATGCTGTTTCTCTTCATTATCAATCTTTGCTTTATGCCTCTGTCTGTGTGTGTGTGAGTCACTCAGTTGTGTCCTGCTATCTGAGACCCCATGGACTGTAGCCCGCCAGACTCCTCTGTCCATGGAATTCTCCAGGCAAGAATACTGGAGTGGGTAGCCATTCCCTTATCCAGGGGATCTTCCCAACCCAGGGATCAAACCCCTATCTTCAGTGGGCAGATTCTTCAATATCTGAGCCACCAGGGAAGCCCCATTTAATGCCTACTCAATGCTAAATAAAAGCAATTGTAAAGCCGTAACAATCAGATTATAGAAAAGAACATTTAGTGTGACCCCATTTTTTGTCTAAAGGTGTATGTATTTAATATGTATAATGATTATATATAGAAAAATGACTAGAAAATTGCACATCAAAATATGAATAGTAGTAAACAATGAGTTTTTTCTTATAGTTTGATTTTCTTAAAAAGTCTGTAAGAATTATGCACCATTTTTGTTAAAAAATTACTTTCAGCCACATACAGAATTTTATAGTGAAATGATATTTGCTTACAATAGGTCAAAGCACAGGCTATGAAACTGATATTTTTGTGTATGATCCCAGCTCATGAAAGAGCATGCAGAGGCAAGAGAAAAAGATACATCTAAAAGTGATACTGTGCGACCATAGAGAATTTCTGTTTACTTCTTTTTGCGTAAGTATTTTCTAAACTCCTTCATAGTACTACTTTTTCAATAATAAATCATGATGAATGCTTTTGGTTTGTCTCATTTTGAGAAGGATGAGCCAGGGAATTCCCTGGTGGTCCATTGGTTAGGACTCTGCTCTCTCACTGTGGAGGGCCTGGATTCAATTGGTCGGGGAACTAAGATCCCACAAGAAGTGCAGTATGGCCAAAAAAAAAAGAAGAAGAATGTGCCAAAAGCCTACTGCTTACTTAAACTTTCAGAGGACTCTGTGCATCTTACTCATGGCTTAATCTCTGGCGCCTGGAAGTGCTCAGCTTATAGGATGCATTCAATAATTATTTATAGAAAAAATGAAAGAGTAAATGAGTGAATTGATGAATAAACAGGTGGAAGGGATAAAGCACAACACTTGGTCTCCAATATTTATTTGTCCCTTCTGTTTCCATTTCCTTCTCTGTTCATTACAGTCTAAAAGGGCATAATTTCCATGGGTGAGAAGAAATTGAAGCCCAAGATGGGTAGGAGATTGTATGGTGTTTCATTCCTTGACTTGGATGAAGTCCTTTCTAGCAGCGCAGACAGCTTACAGAATGGTCATCTTTGTGGATTCTTAGGAGACAGGGAGGAGGTAAAATATAAGATGAACAAACAGCAACCAAGTTTCCAAAAAAGGAAGAGAAAAAAAGAGGGATTTCATGAACTTGAGAGGGGTCACCCACCTCTGTCATGGACAAGATTCTATGCCTTTGCAATTCTTGGTAAGAAATTCTCTGTTGGCACTTTGAAAAGGAAGTGTGCATTGCAAGTCAGCATGGGTGCACAGCTAGGGCAAGTGAGGCTGGAACAACTTCACTTCCTTATCTGGCAGCAATGAACTTCTGAGGAACTGTGGGCTGGAAAAAGCTGTGAGCAAAGGCTCTGGTCGCCAGCATTTTAATAAATTTTCTCCAGCTGGGAAAACAGTACAACTCAGGAAACTAACGTACTGTCTACTGTGGGCTGGCACATTATCCCATGTGCCAATGCAAAAAAAAAAAAAAACTTTACCCCCTCCAAAAGTTACCCAGCCTTAATCCTCCCCAGGCCTCCAGCCTCACTCCAGCCCTTCTTTTCTGAGTAGAGAAGAAGGGTCAGTTATGCAAGAATAAAGCTTCAGGAGGAGGGTGCATGCTGCTTACAAAAGCATGGAAGGCAGATAACTAAGTGTTACCAGGAATTTAGATTCAAGAGCTGAGGACTTGGCACAGGGACCCAAGTGATGATATGAGTGAATCAGCTTCTCCCCTCCTCCTGCCCACGTGTGTCCCCCACCTTCCCCACATCTGATGCTCTGCTCACCAAAGGACAATGGCCAGTGTCAGTCACCTGCTCCATCCTGGTGCACACTCAGGAGCCCACAGTCAGCAGGGAGGACAAAGGCAGCCATCAGAGGCATCCACCACATGCATCTCCATCTCTCTGAACTTACAAAGAACAGGGAGAGGCCCCACTCCCCACTGGGCTCTCGTTTGCTGGGAGAAATCAGGCAGCTCAGACCCTCTCCATCCACCTACAGGGGGGAGACTGAAGTCTCAGGGGAAGGAATCCACAGTCTTTTTTTCCTGCTTTCCCTTAAAGCAACTGACAAGAGCTCTTGTTACATCCACCCACCTGTTCTCCATGATACCACTACCTTCAGGGCCCACATGGGTGAAATGGAAAGTAAACTGTCAAGTGACTGGACACAAAGGACATGGACAACGGATCTCACCTCCTGTCTCTTCAGTCACCCACTCTTGTGTCAATTCCTCAAATGTCCCAAACCCATTCCTCCTCTAGGTCTTGGCCTTGCTGTTCCCACTCCTAGGACACACCTCCCCCAATTTCCCCCGAGAAAGTCCTGCTCATCCCCAACAAGCCAGCTCCAGCAGAAGTGACACTCCCTCTGAAGAGGCTCCCCTGACTGGCTTGTTAAGCAACCTCCACTCACCCCTCGGGTCTATCAGAACACCTTGGTTTATCCTCTTCCTAATGCTCAAAATTCTCCAAGCGAGGCTTCAGCAATACGTGAACCGTGAACTTCCAGATGTTCAAACTGGTTTTAGAAAAGGCAGAGGAACCAGAGACCAAATTGCCAATATCCACTGGATCATCAAAAAAGCAAGAGAGTTCCAGAAAAACATCTATTTCTGCTTTATTGACTACGCCAAAGCCTTTGACTGTGTGGATCACAACAAACTGTGGAAAATTCTGAAAGAGATGGGAATACCAGACCATCTGACCTGTCTCTTGAGAAACCTGTATGCAGGTCAGGAAGCAACAGTTAGAACTGGACATGGAACAACGGACTGGTTCCAAATAGGAAAAGGAGTACGTCAAGGCTGTATATTATCACCCTGCTTATTTAACTTATATGCAGAGTACATCATGAGAAACGCTGGGCTGGAAGAAACACAAGCTGGAACCAAGATTGCCGGGAGAAATATCAATAACCTCAGATATGCAGATGACACCACCCTTATGGCAGAAAGTGAAGAAGAACTAAAGAGCCTCTTGATGAAAGTGAAAGAGGAGAGTGAAAAAGTTGGCTTAAAGCTCAACATTCAGAAAACTAAGATCATGGCATCTGGTCCCATCACTTCACAGGAAATAGATGGGGAAACAGTGGAAACAGTGGCAGACTTTATTTTTGGGGGCTCCAAAATCACTGCAGATGGTGACTGCAGCCATGAAATTAAAAGACGCTTACTCCTTGGAAGGAAGGTTATGGCCAACCTAGATAACATATTTAAAAGCAGAGACATTACTTTGCCAACAAAAGTCCATCTAGTCAAGGCTATGGTTTTTCCAGTGGTCATGTATGGATGTGAGAGTTGGACGGTGAAGAAAGCTGAGCGCTGAAGAATTGATGCTTTTGAACTGTGGTGTTGGAGAAGACTCTTGGGAGTCCCTTGGACTGCAAGAAGATCCAACCAATCCATCCTAAAGGAGATCAGTCCTGGGTGTTCATTGGAAGGACTGATGTTGAAGCTGAAACTCCAATACTTTGGCCACCTCATGAGAAGAGTTGACTCATTGGACAAGACCCTAATGCTGGGTAGGATTGAGGGCAGGAGGAGAAGAGGACGACAGAGGATGAGATGGTTGGATGGCATCACTGACTCGATGGACATGGTTTTGGGTAGACTCCGGGAGTTGGTGATGGACAGAGAGGCCTGGCGTGCTGCAATTCATGGGGTCGCAAAGAGTCAGAAATGACTGAGGGACTGAACTGAACTGAACTGAACTTTTAATTCCATCTCCTACTCCCTGTTTGTCTGATTCTCCACTATAATTTGAGCATCTAAAAAGCAGAAGCCTTCTTTTCTTGTCTGCCTCAGTATCACCAGGTTGTAGAAAGTATCTGGCATGCAGAAGTTCAATAAAGATAAGTTCAGTTCAGTCACTAAGTCATGTCCGACTCTTTGCGATCCCATGGACTGTAGCACACTAGTCTTCCCTGTCCATCACCAACTCTCAGAGCTTGCTCAGACTCAAGTCCATTGAGTCAGTGATGCCATGCAACTGTCTCATCCTCTGTCGTCCCCTTCTCCTCCTGCCTTAAATTTTTCCCAGCATCAGGGTCTTTTCCAATGAGTCAGTTCTTCGCATCAGGTGGCCAAAGTATTGCAGTTTCAGCTTCAACATCAGTCCTTCCAATGAATATTCAGGACTGATTTCATTTATGATAGACAGGTTGGATCACCTTGCAGTCCAAGGGACTCTCAAGAGTCTTCTCCAACACCACAGTTCAAAAGCATCAATTCTTCGGCACTCAGCTTTCTCTACAGTCCAACTCTCACATCCATACATAACTAGTGGAAAAATCATAGGTTTTACTAGATGGACCTTTGTTGGCAAAGTAATGTCTCTGCTTTTTAATATGCTGTCTAGGTTGGTCATAACTTTTCTTCAAAATGAGTAAATGTCTTTTTATTTCATGGCTGCAGTCACCATCTGCAGTGATTTTGGAGCCCCCAAAAATAAAGTCTCTCACTATTTCCACTGTTTCTCCATCTATTTGCCATGAAGTGATGGGACCAGATGCCATGATCTTTGTTTTCTGAATGTTGAGCTTTAAGCCAACTTTTTCACTCTCCTCTTTCACTTTCATCAAGAGGCTCTTTAGTTCTTCTTCACTTTCTGCCATAAGGGAGGTGTCATCTGCATATCTGAGGTTATTGATATTTCTCCCAGCAGTCTTGATTCCAGCTTGTATTTCATCCAGTCCAGCATTTCTCATGATGTACTCTGCATATAAGTTAAATAAGCAGGGTGACAATATACAGCCTTGACGTACTCCTTTTCCTATTTGGAACCAGTCCGTTGTTCCATGTCCAGTTCTAACTGTTGCTTCCTGACCTGCATACAGGTTTCTCAAGAGGCAGGTAAGGTGGTCTGGCATTCCCATCTCTTTCAGAATTTTCCACAGTTTGTTGTGATCCACACAGTCAAAGGCTTTGGTGTAGTCAATAAAGCAGAAGTATATGTTTTTCTGGAACTCTCTTGCTTTTTCGATGATCCAGCGGATGTTGGCAATTTGGTCTCTGGTTCTTCTGCCTTTTCTAAAACCAGTTTGAACATCTGGAAGTTCATGGTTCACGTATTGCTGAAGCCTGGATTGGAGAATTTTGAGCATTACTTTGCTAGTGTGTGAGATGAGTGCAATTGTGCGGTAGTTTGAGCATTCTTGGCATTGCCTTTCTTAGGACATGGAATGAAAACTGCCCTTTTCCAATCTTGTGGCCACTGTGGAGTTTTCCAAATTTGCTGGAACCCTCTTATCCAGGCAAACCAGGGTGGTTGGCACCTTCCATCTCGGTCACTAAACCATCCTGGCATCCTGAGCAGGACCCCTGCAGCACACACTTAGGGTGACAATACACAACTGTATTCTGTGGACAACGCTGCCCTGCCTCTGGCTCCCCCAGCTCAGTCCAGAAGAAACCGTCCCTCAGTCTTGTCCTGGCGGCCGGCCTGGCTGAGCAGAGAGCCCAGGCCCTGCCTGGGTAGCTAAGGGTCTGATGAAGATCCCTGGGCTGGGCAGGGGGCAGGGCCCTTCTGTTCTGCGTAGGTGAAGGTTTCCAGTCCATCCTTGCTGGTGAGGCCCAGCCATCCCAGGACCCCCCAGGACCCTGCTCCCCACCACAGCCCCTATCAGGCCTGGACCTTGTGCTCGGGGTGAACCCTGAACTCACCCCACATCCCTCTCCTGGCATCGGGCCAGAGCTGCTGATCCTGAGACAGTCACCCGGCCTCTGAGCTCATGGTCCACACCTGAGGTCGGGCTCACCAAGGGGGCTTAACCAGGCTCCCAGGGGAGACCAAGAGAAGGGGGGCCGTTTCTGATACAGCTCCTGGTCTCTGGGCCTCCCCCCTCACCACCCTCAAGATATCAGCCAAACTGAAAGCCAAGGTCATTCTCTGCCTTCCTCTTTTCTTTGTCTAAATTGACTGAGTTCTCATAATTTACATATGTCATTGGTCACAATTCCAAAGAATCGAAACTGCCATGCAACCTTAAATTTTTGGATCTTGTGACTTCCTGAGCAGCAGTCTCTTATAAAGGTGGCTCACAGCCCAGATTTCAAGGAGCCAGAGAACCCAGGAGTCCTCAACCCAGCCCTGTTCCTGTAACTGGTCAGCACCCAGAAGGATGAGGGTCAGCCTGGCTACCCTGGCCTTCCTCCTCACTCTTGCTGTCCTGCACTCGGAGGCCAATATAGATGAGACCTGTTACTCTCATTGCTCTGAACAAAGAGAACACAGGGGCTGGAGACTGAAGGTGGGGAACAGGATTGGGGGTTGCAGTAAGGAGCTGTGTGTGGTCTAGAAAACGTGATCTGGGGTTCCTGCCATTCAGACAGTGTCTTTCCTGAGGGTGTCTCCCCATTTCTGGTTGAGGCTCACTTCTGCCTCCCCTGGGGTGGGGAAAGCCTGCTTCTGAAAACAGCCTTCCTGGCCTTTGGTTCCCAGCCTCAAGAAGCTGACCCAGAGCTCTCAGGTGTCTGTTCAGCTGCCTCCAGGAGGAGCAGAATCTGGGCTAGAGGAAACCACAAAGGATCATGCTCTCTTCATGGCTTAGATGGGGTTTGACCATATTTGGATGGTTGCCAACATTGAAAAACTGGAAACGTTAAAAATCCCTATTGTCCATTTTTTTCACAAATATGGAAGACCAAGCAGACATGAGCCCAAGTTTCCACAAGCTCACCTCCCGCTGGGACTGAAGTGGAGGTGCTGTCCCCTTAGACAGGGGGTGCTGCCCAGGCCTCAGGGTCCCCACTGCCCACCACACCCAGTTGCTGTCCGCGTGGTCTCGGGGCATTAGAGCCTGAGACACCCGGGTCAGCTTCCCTCCTCTCCCTGCAAGCCTTGTCCAGTGTATACATGGCACAGAGCCGTGTACTGAGCTCTCAGTAAATCCCTGTGCTACAGGAAAGGAAGCAGCAGGTGACTGTGAAAGAGGCAGGGCTAAACCCCAGTGCCCTGACCCCCAACTCACTGCCTTCAACAGGCCTGCTTGCCCCTCTGCAAGGAGCTGGAGCCAGGGGAGAAGGTGACACAGGGGCACCTGGGAGGAGGCTTCCCAGGAAACTACTCTCCTGAGCTGAATTTCTTTTTTATTTTTTTAACTTTTTTTTGTATTGGTGTATAGATGATTAACAAACAATGTTGCCACTGTTTCAGGTGAGCAGGGAAGGGACTCAACCATACATACACATGCATCTATTCTCCCCCAAACTCCTCTCCCATCCACATAACATTGAGCAGAGTTCCCTGTGCTATTCAGTAGGTCATTATTGGTTATCCATTTTAAATATAGCAGTGTGTACATGTCCATCTCAAACTCTCTAACTATCCCGTCCCCCATCCTTCCCTCTTGGCAGCCATAAGTTCATTCTCTAAGTCTGTGGGTCTATGTTTTATAAGTTCATTTGTATCATTTAGTTTTAGATTCTGCATATAAGGGATGTCATACGACATTTCTCCTCTGTCTGACTTACTTCACTTAGTATGTTGTTGTTGTTGCTGTCCAGTTACCCAGTTGTGTCCAACTCTTTGTGAACCCATGGACTGCAGCACGCCAGGCCTCCCTGTCCATCACCATCTCCCAGAGTTTGCCAAAGTTCACTCAGTATGGCAATCTCTAAATCCATACACATTGCTGCAAATGGCATTATTTCATTCTTTTTAATGGCCTAGTAATATTCCATTGTATATATGTACCACATCTTCTTTACCCATTCCTCTATCAATAGACATTTAGATTGCTTCCAAGTTTTGGCTATTGTAAACAGTTCTCCTGAGCTGAATTTCAACTGAAATCAGAGACCAAACAATACTCCACACTAGGACTGCCATTTGACATCCTGCTAGTTCAATGGATGATGGCTGTTTTCCAGGAATTTTGACTGTGAAAGAGCTTTTCACTGCTTACCAATAATTTCAGTTATTGTCATGACTTCTCATCTGCTAACGGGATCAGTGATAACTCCTCAAAGGGTGGTTGTGAGGAAGGGAGATGAGCCACATCAGGAACTAAGCCAGGCACCAGACCTGTAGTAGAGTCTCAGCGCACATCTTCCTTGACACATGAGGGGGTTACCTCCCGATAAACGCACCGGAAATGGAAAATACCAGAAGTTGAAAATGCATACAATGCACCGAACCTCTGAGACACCATAGGTTAGCCTCGCCCATCTCAAAGGTGCTCAGAACTCACCTTAGCCAACAGTTGGGGAACATCATCCAACACAAGCTTATTTTATGATGGAATGCTGTCTAGCACAGGTAATGATTTTGAACACTGCACTGAAAACAACCCACAGAGTGGTTGTCTGGGTCCAGAGTGGTGTTAAGTGCATCAGTGTTGACCCCAATGATCCTATGGCCCAACCTGGAGTTGCAGCTGCTCTGCCCAGCATCACGAGAGAGGATCTATCCCGTATATACATAAAAAGCTGACTCTGTGCCACTCGCTCAGGCAACACGCTGGAATGCACTGGGGGCAGAAGCAGATCATCTCTCCCAGGGAGCCTGGGTCTGGAAGCTCTGCTCTGGCCAGCCTGTGACCTTCTGTGTCTTGTCTAGTTTTCCTGACCCACAGCTTCCTCGTCTGTTCCATGGGGGTTATAAGGCCTTTATCGCACAAAACAATCATCTGTATAAATATCAGTTTGCACAGTAATTGCTGCAAGGCTATTATTTGCCATTTCAAGGACAAAGGTTCAGAAAGGGTGGATGTCCTGACTGGAGTCACACAGCTTTCAGGAAAAGAAACAAAGACAAGTGGAGCTTTCAAGCCTCCTGGCCAAGCCCTGCTCCTCTGAGCCAGGCAAATGTTCCGCTTCTAGCAGCGGGGCCAGAGGGGACTGCGGCCCCCGGACAGCATCTGTCGTCCCCTTGCCGGCGCTCAGGGCTTGAAATAAATCCGTGCTGCAGAAAGGGACTGGTGGCTTCAACTGGTTCTCTCGACGACAGCCCGGTCGTTCTTTGATTTTACAGACACTTCTATGGTTTTCACTGCGTATCCAGGGCCTCGGAAACATTTCAGTAGAAGTAGATGTAAATAATGGAACGGTGGGGGCATAGTTAGGACCAGGAGGAGGATGAACAGTGACCCCAGTTCAGGGTCCTGAGACGAGGCGGACACTGTGAACACAGATGACCATGGGGAGACCCTCTGTCTGCATGTGCAGAGCTGAGGCGCACTCCGAGCTCACCTCGTCACTCCTTCGTCCAAGCGGACAGACGGCTCACCGTTCCTAGAAAGCTCTTCCCCAGGTCTCTGCCGTTCAAAACATTTACTTCTCTGTGCACCCCTCAACCACCTGTGCTCCCCCCTCAAATCTGTGCTCTCCCCCAAAATCCGTGCTCCCTCCCCAACCCATGCACCCCAACACTGAAGTCCCACAGTCTCTTTAGATGCTGCCTGGCCCTTATCCTTGACACCTGGGGTAAAAGGACCTTGGAAATGTGCCCATCCTCCCCACCACCTCCTCAACTAAAGACAGAGGCAGGTACAGGGCAGTGCTCTGTGGGCGTGAGGAGGAGAGGGAGGCAGGCAGGAGGCGGAGGCTGATGCCAGTCTGGCCGTGCTTCACTGGACACAGACTGCAGAAGGGCCTCAGGGACACCAGTGTGGCCCAGTGCATGCCCTCCGACTCAGTCCTTGGGGAAGGCACACCATGGCTGTCGGCCTCGACCCTAAACTCCTGTGCAGGAAGGATGCTCTTCGACACCAGAGGTCAGAGGTCTCTGTACATCTGTGAATTTAGTGGTGGGGAGTGGACGACCACCTACTGTCAGGGGCAAAGTCAGGAAATGAGCACAGTCTGTCCTCGGAGCCCACAGCTGCCCTGGACAAGGCCATTTCCTCACTTGACGGCCCCCTCCTCTTCCAAACTCCAATCCTTAGTGCCCCTGTGCTCTTGGGCTCACACAGATCCCATCGGAAAACCAGTTCTCTGCACCTCCATCCACACGAAAATGGGATGGAAGCTCAAAGCTCAAAGCCAAAGGGACTAGAGTGAGTGAAGAGGTGGGGACACCTGGGGTCTCCAGGAAGGACGGGCCGGAGTGCAGGGGTGAAGGGCGGGGAGGGGATGGGCACAGAGGGGCCACTGACGAACTCTGTAGAACAGGCCCCACCAGGTGGCAAACCGTGGCCGTTCAGCCCGCTGCCATGCAGGTTGGCTCTCCTCCCAAGTTTCTGGGGCGCTCGGGCCTGCGGGGAGCTGGGTGGATACCGAGCATCCCCTGAATGTGGAGCTCTGACTACCGCGGCTGTGCTCCTTCTCCGAGCCCCCCTCCTCAGGAATGGAACCTCCACCCTCCAAGCTGCTCAAGATGAAAACAGGAAGTCACCCTTGAAACACTCTCCTGATCCATCCATCCAATCTATCAACAAATCCTGTCTATCAATAAATCCTGTCAACTCTCTCAAAATCTCTCTCAATTCCAGCCACTTTGGCTTCACCACCACCACCCCAGTCCAAGCTCTCTTCCGCATGACCTCAGGATGTGCCTCAGAAGCGGATGAGGGCTTGTCCTGAAAGAGCTAAAGACGTGAGAAAAGTCTAGCCCAGCCATTAGGAATGTTTCCTACGCCCTCAGTGAAGGTGCTGGCTTCTGTCTACACAAGTCACACAGAAGGATCACTGGAGTGTCTAGTTAGAACCTAGATGACACCAACCGTCTTGTTTTGTTGTGTTGCGGTTTTCTTTCTTTTTTTTCAGTAGAGCTGCACAGCATATGCTCCCCCTGCAGTGGGAGCACAGAGTCACTACTGGACTGCCAGGGAAGTCCCCCAAACCAACCTTTTTTAAAAGATGTGAATTCCAAGCCTTCTGTTGTCATTTTGACTATTAAAGTAGAGCTGTGTGTACCCAGTCATAGTGTAGAGATGATCACACTTGAAATGCACAGGCCTGACTCTCAAGTCTCTATTGGCCAATAAGCACCCCCCAATGCTAGGTTAGTAGGGACTGGGGGAGATTGCAGCAGTGTAAAATGGATAAGCCCCTTCCAAATGGGCATGTGTTCCAGAAACTGGCTAAGTGGGAAGACAGTGAGCAGAATTAAGGACCTACAGTCCAGTCCATGGAAATCGGGTTCATTTCCTTTAAGAAACCTGAAGCCACAAGGTTTCTCTTGTGGCTCAGTAGGTAAAGAATCTGCCTGCAATGCAGGAGACCTAGGTTTGATTACCGGGTCGAGAAGATCCCCTGGAGAAGGAAATGGCAACCCACTTCAGTATTCTTGCCTGGAGAATCCCCATGAAGAGGAACCTGGCAGGCTACAGCCCATGGGGTGGCAAGAGTCGGACATCACTTAGTAACTAAACCACCACAAATGCTAGGATGGTGATCTGGTGGCAATCACATATAATTAACGCAGTAATCTCAATTTCATAAGATAATAACTCTGTAAGTTAAAAGTTACAGGGTTAACCGGTAAGCCTCTGGAAGCTTACAATTAAACATAGATAATACAGTGTAAATCAAGAGAGGAATATTAATATTCATATGCAAAGATGAGTTACAGGTTTGTAATCATTGGAATCATCTATATAATTTGGAACTTAGAGCACTTATAATACATTTTAAAATGATCTCTTGGAGTACATAACAGATTATTCTTGTGATTCCAGTATTAAATGTGTAATTAAATAATTTATTTGTGCTTGTGATTTTGAGTTGAAAGATAGATATAAGAGAATTTGACTAAGTTAACAAAGAACATTGGAGTGTTTAACACAACTTGATTTTCCTATAGTCATAAGTTTAATTTGCTGTTTTTATAGGAGTGAAGTGCTTTGGAAGATTCTGAGTGGTAGATTGGGCATGGAGAATACTCTTAAAAATTTAATGTGCGAAGTCACTTCTGCTGTGTCCGACTCTGTGACCGCATGGACTGTAGCCCACCAGCCTCCTCTGTCCATGGGATTTCCCAGGAAAGAATACTGGAGTGGGTTGCCATTCCCTCCTCCAGGGGATCTTCCCAACCCAGGGATTAGACCCAAGTCTCTTACATCTCCTGCATTGGCAGGCAGGTTCTTTACCACTAGCACCAACCGGGAAGCCTCAGTTCAGTTCAGTTCAGTTCAGTCGCTCAGTCGTGTCTGACTCTGCGACCCCATGCACCGCAACACGCCAGGCCTCCCTGTCCATCACCAACTGCCAGAGTCTACCCAAACCCATGTCCATTGAGTCAGTGATGCCATACAACTATCTCATCCTCTGTCGTCCCCTTCTCCTCCTGCCTTCAATCTTTCCCACCATCAGGGTCTTTTCCAGTGAGTCAGCTCTTTGTATCAGGTGGCCAAAGTATTGGAGTTTCAGCTTCAACATCAGTCCTTCCAATGAACACCCAGGACTGAATTCCTTTAGGATGGATTGGTTGGATCTCCTTGCAGTCCAAGGGACTCTCAAGAGTCTTCGCCAACACCACTGTTCAAAAACATCAATTCTTCGGCGCTCAGCTTTCTTTATCGTCCAACTCTCACATCCATACATGACCACTGGAAAAACCATAGCCTTGACTAGACAGACCTTTGTTGGCAAAGTAATGTCTCTGCTTTTTAATATGCTATCTAGGTTGGTCATAACTTTCCTTCCAAGGAGTAAGTGTCTTTTAATTTCATGGCTGCAATCACCATCAGCAGTGATTTTGGAGCCCCCAAAAATAAAGTCAGCCACTGTTTCCCCATCTATTTGCCATGAAGTGATTGGGCCAATGCCATAATCTTAGTTTTCTGAATGTTGAGCTTTAAGCCAACTTTTTCACTGTCCTCTCTCACTTTCATCAAGAGGCTCTTTAGTTCTTCTTCACTTTCTGCCATAAGGGTGGTGTCATCTGCATTTCTGAGGTTATTGATATTTCTCCCAGCAGTCTTGATTCAAGTCTGTGCTTCATCCAGCCCAGCATTTCTCATGATGGACTCTGCATATAAGTTAAATAAGCAGGGTGACAATATACAGCCTTGACGTACTCCTTTTCCTATTTGGAACCAGTCCGTTGTTCCATGTCCAGTTCCAACTGTTGCTTCCTGACCTACATACAGATTTCTCAAGAGGCAGGTCAGGTGGTCTGGTATTCCCATCTCCTAAACTGGAAATTCCCATCTCCTAACTGGGAAGCCTAAAATCCAGTATATTAAATTAATTAAAACAGCTTAACTTATTTACAAAAATTTAATCCACAAAGTTTTCAACAGTACTGATTTTTTAAGGCTTGTCTATTCTACTTAATTAAGCATTCATCAAGGACTTAAATTTTGCTAGTTTTATAAATAGGATAAGATGGGTGAGGCATGGGAAGCTATATTTTTAATTTGTTGCTCTACTGAATATTCATTTAAAAATCAAAGTAACTGCAATAGCCTCCTACACACAAAACTTTACCTGCAGACATGAAAAAAACTCACACCGATCGAAGTCATCCTCATCTCTTGCCCTGATGACTAAAATATGCTCTACTTAGTCTCTGTACTTCCATTCTTCCTGCATGCCCTGCATTCTCCACTACAGCCACCTGAAAATCCTCCATACCTTCCCTTTATACACAGAATCAAATCCAAAAGCTTTACAAGCATGTCCTGCCAAATGCCCCATAACTGGGACCCTGCCTGTCTCCTGAGGCTCAGCCTGCTCCCTCATCCTGATGCTCCAGCCACACAGACCTTCTTTTGTCACCTCAAACACACAAACCTCATTTTTTTTGCCTCAGGGCCTTTTCATATGCTATTCCCCCTCTCCTAGGGCTTCTATTCCACCCACTCTTAGCTAGCCAAATCTCATTCATCCTTTAGGTCTCAGTTAAAGGCTCTTCTTAGAGCAGCCTTGTGTTAACCTCTAGTATAAGTTTGGTCTCCAGTGATACAGTTTCATAAAAATCCTAGAAACAACCCATTATAGCTCTCATCACAACTTGTAATTCTGTCTTTATTATATGATACTATTTCATTAATGGTTTTCATAAGACAGTTCCATGAGGCCAAATAGTATTGGGTAGGTGAATTAGGAGAGGCAAACTCTTTGCTACCGGCCCAGTGTCTCCCCAGCCCTGCCTTTGCTGTAAACATGGACTGGAAATTCCCTGATGGTTCAGCTGTCAGGACTATGCACTCTCGCTGCCAAGGGCTTGGGGTTCGGTCCCTGGTTGGGGAACTAAGACTCCACAAGCCATGTGGTGCAGCCAAAATGGGCTGGATCAGTAGGTTTCTATCAGACTTCCAGGTTAGGGGTCTCTGACCTGTGGTCTGGGAGCTAAATCCAGCTGCTACCTGTTTTTGTAAATAAAGTTTTATTGGAACACAGTCATGCTCATTTGTTTTCATGTGGTCTATGACTGCTTTTGATCTACAAACACAGAGTTGGGCAGGTGTGACAGAGGCTTTGTGGGGCCCACAAAGCTTAAAATAGCTCCTTTCTAGGAAAAGGTAATATGCTGATGGGTAAACATCCCTGGGCAACTGGGCCTCCAAGCTTGAGATGTTCCTCTTCTGAGCAAGACTAGTCCGGAAAGTTCCTATCACTGTGTGATAAATGGGTTCTCCCTGGCCCCTCCAACTTCCCTATAAATTTGTGAAGTAACTCAGAGTGGGATATCTCTCTGGAACAGTCCCCACCCTGCACCCAGTGGTGCCTGGCCCAATAATACTTCCTGAGAAACCTGTATGCAAATCAAGAAGCAATAGTTAGAACCAGACATAGAACAATGGACTGGATCAAAATTGGGAAAGGAGTACATCAAGGCTGTATATTGTTACCCTGATTATTTAACTTAAATGTAGAGTACATCATGCGAAATGCTGGGCTGGATGAAGCTCAAGTTGACTCAAGAATGCTGGGAGAAATATCAACATCCTCAGATATGTGAATGATACCACACAAATGGCAGAGGGCAAAGAGGGACTAAAGAGCCTCCTGATGAAGGTGAAAGAGAAGAGGGGAAAAAACTGGCTTAAAACTCAACATTCAAAAAACAAAGATAATGGCTTCTGGTCCCATCTCTTCATGGCAAACAAATGGGGAAAAAGTGGAAACAGTGACAGATTTATTTTCTTGGGCTCCAGAATCACTGCAGATGGCAACTGCAGCCATGAAATTAAAAGACGCTTGCTCTTTGGAAGAAAAGCTATGACAAATGTTGACAGTGTATTAAAAATCAAAGACATCACTGCTGACAAAAGTCCATCTAGTCAAAGCTATGGTTTTTCCAGTAGTCACGTACAGATGTGAGGGTTGGACCATAAAGAAGGCTGAGCACTGAAGAATTGATGCTTTTGAACTGTGATGTTGGAGAGGACTTTTGAGAGTCCCTTGGACTGCAAGGAGATCCAACCAGTCCATCCTAAAGGAATTCAGTCCTGAATATTCTTTGGAAGGACTGATGCTGAAGCTGAAACTGCAATCCTTTGGCCACCTGATGCAAAGAACTGACTCATTGGAAAAGACCCTGATGCTGGGAAAGATTGAAGGCAGGAGGAGAAGGGGACGACAGAGGATGGAATGGTTGGATGGCACCACCGACTCAATGGATAGGAGTCTGAGTAAACTCCGGGAGTTGTTGATGGACAGGGAGGCCTGGCGTGCTGCAGTCCATGGGGTCACAGAGTCAGACATGACTGAGCGACTGAACTAAACATTACACATAATGTGCAAAGTGAGCACAGACAGTTCCTTCAGTTCAGTTCATATCTGAGGTTATTGATATTTCTCCCAGCAATCTTGATTCCAGTTTGTGCTTCATCCAGCCCGGCATTTCACATGATGTACTCTGCATATAAGTTAAATAAGCAGAGTGACAATATAAAGCCTTGATGTACTCCTTTCCCAATTTGGAACCAGTCTGTTGTTCCATGTCCAGTTCTAATCGCTGCTTCTCAATCTGCATACAGATTTCTCAGGAGGCAGGTCAGGTGGTCTGGTATTCCCATCTCCTTAAGAATTTTCCACAGTTTGTTACGATCCACAATGTGGATGCACCCAAAACATGCCTCATGTTTTGTCATTCCCACGCCTTTGTCTGAAAGGGTGAGCCTAGTATCAAAAGACCTCGATTTGAATCCCAGCTTTGCCTCCTTTCTAGCTGTGTGAGCAAATTATGTCACAGCTCTGCACCTCTCTATCATCATCTGTAAAAGGGGATGACAACTGTACCGATGTCACAGGGCTGTAGTGAGGAAATAATTGTAAACATTTTCAAAATAGTAAGTGTTTCCTGTCTTATGACAACTATTACCCTTGTTGGCAGTTACCTCTGAGTAGAATGTTCTTCTGTCTTTCTCTGAATTTTAAAATCAAATACAGTCTCAGTCTAATTTTTGAGACCCCGTCCAAATTCCATCCCTTTCATGAATTTTCCTCTGAATTCTAATCTAAGGAAATCTCTCTTGCTTTCCTCTAAAATCCTCACTGAAAACTGAGGTCCCACAGCTCCGGGTAGCAAAGACCTTCTCAGTTCTCATCATCTCTACCCCAAGTAGAATAAAAGCACCTTTACTAACACTTACAGTAATCCTTCTTCACAAGGATTTGTTTAATTAAAATAAGCCTAAAACTCCTTACAAAGAAAATTTCTGGTCCAGATGGCATCACTGGTGATGTCTACCAAACTCTTAAAGAAGAATTAATGCACCAAACTCTTCCGAAAGACAAAAGAAGAAGGAATGCTTCCTAACTCATTCTGTGAAGGCAACATTACCCTGATCTCTGACCATATTTTCACATAAAAACTTGTACATGAGTAATGTTTATAGAAGCACTATTCTTAATATCCACAAATTACGAAACAATCCAAATGTCCATCAGGTGATGAATGGGTATGCAATATGAGATATAGCCATACAGTGGAATATTATTCAGCCATTAAAAGGAATGAAGTACTGATCCATGTTACAGCATGAAAGAACCTTGGAAACTTTATGTTAAATGAAAGGAGCCGGACACAAAAAGCAACATATAGTAAAATTCCCTTTACACATGAAATATCCAGAATAGATAAATCTATAGAGACAGAATGCAAATTAGTGATTGCTGGGGGAGGGGAGAAAGAGAGTGGCTTGTCACTGGATATTGTAATACCTTTGTATGTGCGTTTGTTTTATTTTTTATCTTTTTCTTTTTAATTTAACTTTTTATGGTCATGCATATTGCAACTATGTGAAACTACTACATGTTGTTGTTTTTCAGTTGCTAAGTCATGTCTGACTCTTTTGCAACCCCATGCCGTGTAGCTTGCAGAATCTTAGTTCCCTGACCACTGATTGAACCCACGCCCCCTGCGGTGGAAGCATGGAGTCCTAACCACTGGCCCACCAGGGAATTCCTTGTAACACCTTTTGGAGTAATGAAAATCTTCTGCAACTAGATAGAGGTGATGGTTACACAAACTGTGAATGTACTAAGTGCCACTAAATTGCACATTTTAAAATGATTAATGGTCAATATTACGTTATGTGAGTTTTACCTCAATAACAAAAACAAAAAGCAATAAGCCTCCTCTTGAATGGGGAACTATAATTTTGCTTTCAGCAAACATATAAAGATGAGGCAATCTTCATTGTCCAGAGAGGAAGTTATCAGTCAGCTTCTACTCATAACAAGTCACCCTAAAATTTAGTATATTAAAGCAAGCGTTAACAAGATACCACTGCACACCAATTAGAATGGCCAAAATCCAGAACAGTACCAGTATCAAATGCTGACAAGGATGTGAAACAACTTAAATTTCCATCCATAGCTGATGGGAATGCAAAATGGTCCAGCCACTTAGGAAGAAAATTTAGAGATCTCTTACAGAATTAAATATATTCTTACCACGCAATCCAGTAATTATGCTTCTTGGTATTTTCCCAAAGGAGCTAAAAACTTATGTCCACCCAAAAACCAGCACACAGATGTTTATAGTAACTTTATTCATGATTTCCAAACTTGGAAGCAACCAAGATGTCCTTCAGTAGGTGAATGGGTAAATAAACTGTGTTACCTCCAGACAGTGGAACATTCAGTGCTAAAGCAAATGAGCTCTCAAGCCATGAAAAGACAAGGAGGAATTTTAAAAGCATATTACTTATCTTAAAAGTGCAGTCTCAATAGGCTAGCACTTTTCAAGTCTCTGTTTGTGCGACACATTCTATTCTCTCATTTACCAAGAAGCCAATCTGAAAATGCTACATACTGTGTGATTCCAACTATAGGACAATCTGGAAAAAGCAAAACTATGGAGATGGTAAAAAGATCTGTGGTTGAAGGTTGGGGGTGAGTGGATAGGTTCTAGGGAAGATGAGTAAGCAGAACACAGAGGATTTTTAGGGCAGTGGAAATATCTGTGTGCTCCCATAATGATAGATACACATAATTATACATTTGCCCAAACCTATAGAATATACAACACCAAGAGTGAACTGTAATGTAAACTATGGTCTTTGGAGACTCACAGAGAATGAACTTATGGTTGCCAGTAGGGAAGGATGGGGGGAAGGGATAGTTAGGGATTTTGGGATAGACATGTAATCACTGCTATATTTAAAATGGATAACCAACAAGGACCTCCTGTATAGTACACGGAACTCTGCTCAATGTTATGTGGCAGCCTAGATGGAAGGGGAATTTGGAAGAGAATGGACACGTGTATATGTATGGCTGAATCCCTTCACTGTTCACCTGAAACTATCATAACATTGTTAATTGACTATACTCCAAAAAAAAAAAAACTTTAAAAAAAAAAACAAACTATGGTCTTTGGGTGATTATGATGTGTCAATGTAGGTTCACCAGTTGTGACAAATGTACCACTCTGATGAGGGCTATTGAAAATGGGGAGACTGTGTCTTTGGGGGTAGAGTGTATATGGGAAACATCTATACTTCCCTTCAGTTTTGTTATGAATCTAAAACTGCTCTTTTAAAAGTCTTAATGAAAACATTAAAAAACATTAAGTGCAAGGATTTATTATTTCTCACAAACCTATGGGTTGGATAAATGGTTCTGCTGGTCTGAGGCAATTGAGCTGGGGTTCAATGGTCTAGGATGATCACTCACCAGGAACAGCTCTCCACATGGTCACTCAACCTTTGAGAGACTATCATGGGCTGGTACACATAAAGGCATAAAGGTTCCTAGCATAAAACTAACACAAGTCTCAACAGGCCAGCAGTTTTCAAGTCTCCGTTTGCATGATACATTCTATTATGTCATTTACCAAAGTCTTATAGCCAAGACCAGAGTCAGTATGGGACGTGACTTCCCATGTGCATGCATTCTTGGTGGGGGGGGGGGGGGGGGCGATTTTTGCAGCCCTCTTTGTACATAAGCTACCAAAGGGAGGAAGAAGTTAAATATCTGAACCAAGACCTAATCTCTAACAGCCAAGCTAGAGTTAGGAGAAGTGCTTGTTACAAAAGGGAAGCCTCTCTATTTGACTTGATATCACCAAAGCATATAGGAAATGGTCAGACAGTATCTGAGGAACCCCGTCCATGTGTGACCACAGAATGGTTTCAATTCTACACTATAGAACAGACTTCAGCTATGGAATCTTGAATGGAATATTATTGTTTGGGTTTGCTGTATTTTTCTAAGGAGGATGTGGGCCCCGTCTTGTAGACATCAAGGAAAACAAGAAGACAAGTTGGTTGGATCTGCTATTCCTCTTACAACTTATAAAGAAAGATTTTCCTGTGTGTGATAGTGACATAGATTAAGATCATGCACATGGAAGAAAAATGTACACATAGATTATTTCCAAACACAGATATTTACAGTAAGGACACAGAGGATGTGGTGTAGCCCAGGGCATCACCTTACCTGCCACCTGCCTCTGTGGGTCCTGGGTCTCTAACATTTACATGACCCATAGCAAGAATCCATAAGGAGGCACCCATTTCAGGTGTGCCAATATTCAAAACATAAATGAGTGAACAAGTTTAAAAGTACACTGAATTGCTTAATATTGCAACCATGTGAAACTACGGCACGATGTCGTTGTTTCATTGCTAAGTTGTACCCGACTCTTTTCAACCCCATTGACTGAAGCCCGCCAGACTCCTCTGTCCATGGGATTTCCCAGGCAAGAATACTGGAGTGAGTTGCCATTTCTTTCTCCAGGGGATCTTCCCCACCCAGGGATCAAACCCACGTCTCCTGCATTGGCAGTCAAATTCTTTACCACTGAGCCACACAAGGAAGCCCGAAACTATTGCATATACAGCCCTAATTCAGGAGTCTATCGCCATAGACTGGAGCACAAAAAAGCGGCAAGAAATTGAACATGGAGCATTTCAGGGGAACAACTCTTCGTGTTACAAGAATGTATGGTTCTCACACCATCTGAGAGGAAAGATTTTGACAAGTTATTTGGCTTGTCTTTTCTCTCACCTAAAGCTTTCTGCAGCTCAAATCTTCCCTGCAGTCCAAAGGGGTGTCTTCTTCCGGTGTTGGCAGTGGTAACCCATCAGCCTCCACAGCTTTTGGACTCAGATGTGTTTCCTTCCAAAGACATAGAGCAGGAGAGGTGGAAAAGCATTTTCCTTGGAGGCACGAACTCTGTTTGTCACTAGAATGGATGTTTAGTGTTGCAGATGATGCCAAGCCAGCCCTGAGGACCACGTACCAAGAGACAGAGGTGTTTTCTGTGTTCTCTGATGAATTTATTGTGTGCTTACTGTATAAAGGGGGCTTCCCAGGTGGCCCTAGTGGTAAAGAACCCACCTGACCGTGCAGAAGATTTAAGAAACACAGGGTTCGATCCCAGGGTCGGGAAGATCCCCTGGAGGAGGGCATGGCAACCCACTCCAGTATTCTTGCCTGGAGAATCCCATGGACAGAGGAGCCTGGTGGGCTAGTCCATAGGGTCACAAAGAGTCGGACACGACTGAGCGACTTAGCACAGAAGAGCACACTACGAGATGAAGAGTGCTCCAGAGCATGGGATCCAAGCAGAGTTCCCCACTGTCTACATCTTTAAAGAGTACCAGTCCTGGGGTTTTGAAAGTTGGGATGTGCTAGGCAGGTGAAAACCAATGTCCCAATATGTCAACCTACTGCATGCTTTGTGTCAGAGTTGCCTCAAAGGACACGACTTACACAGGCCCTGGATGGAACAGTTTACTCAAGAAAAGAGACAGAGTAAGATCAGCTTCAACAGTGAGGGTCAGTGCCCCCCAACACAGCCAGTGGGTGCCATCTTGCAGTTGACTTAGGGCAGTGATCTGCATGCTCCCTCTTGGGCTACAAGTGAAGGGCCCTTTCCCTCCCCACCAGGAACAGATAGTAGTGGGGTTGGCCTGGTGCCCTATGTCATTACAAGCTTAAGCAAAACAAAGGAGTATATGCTGAGACCAGAACAGTAAGATAATCCCACACAAGGCAATAAGCCCAGCACAGCTGTGCAGCACTTCATCTCTGAGGAAAGAAGTGTTCCAGCCCCAAGGCCTCTCTTCTGTGGCCCTGAAGGGGTTGAAAGATTGCATAGACTAGACCCCCTTTCCCGATGTAGTGTGCAGCTGGCCTGAGTGAGAACTAGATCACTACCTCGCTTTTGCGTGGGACTCAAGGTACTTAACTTGAATTCAGGATACCTACCTTACCCATCAGGAAATGGCAACCCACTCCAGTGTTCTTGCCTGGAGAATCCCAGGGACAGCGGAGCCTGGTGGGCTGCCGTCTATGGGGTCGCACAGAGTCGGACACAACTGATGCGACTTAGCAGCAGCAGCAGCAGCCTTACTCATCACACACAGCCATCAGAGGTGGCCAGACACCTGGGATGATTTCATTTGGAAACTAAAGGAACTCTGGTGTTGGAGAAGACTCTTAAGAATCCCTTGGAGAGCAAGGAGACCAAACCAGTCAATCCTAAAGGAAATCAACCTCGAATACTCATTGCAAGGACTAAGGCTGAAACTGAAGCTCCAACACTTTGGCCACCTGATATGAAGAGCCAACTCTTTGGAAAAGACCCTGATGCTGGGAAAGGCTGAGGGCAGGAGAAGAGGGGCAACAGAGGATGAGATGGTTGGATAGCATCATCGACTCAATGGACATGAATTTGAGCAAATTCCAGGAGATAGTGAAGGACAGGGAAGCCTGGCATGCTGCAGTCCATGGGGTCACAAAGAATCGGACATGACTTAGCAACTAAACAGCAACAAGAAAGGAACAGCAAGCAGTGCAGGGAAAAACCACTTCAGGCCTCTCTCCTGAAAAGGGACCAGTGCGTCTGTGCGTGGAACACCATCCAGAGATTTCAAGACCTGCCCAGGTTACAGACACATAATACACGGAGTGATGAAAAAAGAGTGATGGGGGAGTTGAGAGTAATGGAAGACAATTGCCATAGGCCAAGTGCAGGTCTGAGAAAGCAGGTGGGCCATCTTAGCTCAAATATGCTGACACTGTAATAGTACAGGGCAGCTCAGCTTATGCTAGACAAACAGGTTATGCAAGCCTAGGTCCCGGGATGTGGCAAGACCAGTGTTTACAGGCAGAAAAGACAGGGTATTTGGTATTTCTGCAAGGGAATAAGCTGCCAGGCGTGCTAGGCAGTATTGTGAAATAGTTATAGTAAGCGCTTCATGTAATAAACATCTCGTCTCAAAGGAAGTGCCCATAACGTGGTTTTGGAGTGTAGTAAGTGCTCAGAAAGCACCGGCTGTTGTTATCATCAACCCTGGAAGACCCCTGAAGTTGGAGCAGCTTACAAGGAGCACAGCCTGCTCCCTCAACCACGCCAAGCTAAGTAACAAATAGAGTTGATGTGATTCTTCAGTGTCAACAATGATGCTTGGTGGCATAAGAAAGGAAAATCCATAAAAGACTCAGGAAGTACGCGAAAACCACTCAGTTAAAAATAAATAAATTAAGAAACATAGAAACAGCAGTATATTTTGAAACCAGACATGTGTCTTCATTGCTTCCTTTTGCTGAACAGATATGCATTCGGTGCTGCATCAGACACTTCTTACGCTACTTCCCACCCATCAGCCCCATCGCTTCCTCTGGCCACCACTACAGCAACCAGTCCTGTACAGGCCTTGCCCAGCCCCATGGAGGGGTAGTCTGGCAGCATCTCACCTTTCACACCCTTCATCTCATCATGCATGCTATTCCTTTCCTGTATCAGGGACTCTCCGATGCTGAGATAGAGAACCTGCAGGAAACTACTTGGTACTGAGGACCAAGATGCTGCAACCTGGAGGTACTGGACAAGGACTCATGATGACAGAGACTTGGAAGTCACTGGGGAAGTCTCCATAGCAAAGGAGAAAGTCAGCGAGTACATGGATAGAATGGCTTGTCCCGTGGAAGTCAACCAGCCTCTTCCCTCAGCCACAGCAGAGCTAGTGCAACAAGCCCTTGGCTGTGGTGGCAAGGACAGAGGTTAAAGATGGGCCAAATAGTGTGGGCTCTCTCTCATCAAGGCCCATTTAACTATGGCTGCTGCTGAATGCATAACCTTCCAGCAGAGGTAGACGTCAAGTCTCAATATGGCACCCGCCTCCAAGGAGAAAACACAGCCATACAGTGGCATGTTGATTATCTTGGACATCTGCCAACATGCAAGAGAGAACAGGTCAACCTTAGCAAGACTGACACTTATTCTACTCAACCTGAAAGAATTGTGTGTGTGTGTGTGTGTGTGTGTGTGTGTGTGTGTGCGTGCACGCGCATGTGCTTAGTCACTCAGTCATGTTCAACTCTTTGCGACCCCATGGACTAATACAACCAGCTTGAAGCAAGCTTTGTGATGGATTAGACATAATAAAGGCACAAACACCTTGGAGGGAAGCACGGGGTGGACTGTATTGTGTATTAGGTCACATCTTTGCAGCCTCACCCCTTACCTCAGCCACTGCTCAGTCACCGCTTTTCTTGCATTAACGTAAGCTTCATGCAGGTGTCTTACCTCATAACTCTAGCTTCCCATGGGGCTTCTCTGATTCTGAGGTATGGAATACGTGAAAGAACATAACAGACACTCATGAGCAAACCAGAGGTGTGAATAAATTAATGTTTGCATATACGGAATCTAGAAAAATGGTACAGTCCCCTATCTGCAGGAAACGAACAGAGGCACAGATATAGAGAATCATGCGGACACAGGCGGGAAGGAGAAGGTGGAAGAAATTGGGATAGTAGCACTGACATATACACATTACCATGCATAAGTTAGCTAGCTAGTGAGAAACTGCTATGTAACACATGGAGCTCAGCTTGGTGCTCTGTGACTGAGGGCCTAGAGGGGTAGGATGGGGAGTGGGAGGGGGGCTCAAAAGGGACGGGATATATGTATACCTATAGCTGATTACAGCAGAAACTAACAGAAATTTGTAAAGCAAATATACTCCAATAATAAAATAAAATTAATATTTGAAATCCACCCCTGGCCAATGAAGTCTTGCTCTCACCACAGTTTGACACATTGCTGTGTAACAAACCACTTGAAGCTTAGTAGTATAAAGTGACAACAGCTGTATTCTACTCACAAATTCTACGGGTCAGAAATTCACACAGGGCACAGCCCAGATGGCTTGTCTCTGCTTCATGATGCCTGGGGCATGCCTGGGAAGACACGAAAAGCAAGTAATGGCCCAAAGGGATGGGGAGCCATCTAGAGCAGGGCTGTCCAGTAAAAATACAACACGAGTTGCGTGTGGTTGTTGTTGTTGTACTCTCTAAGTCGTGTCCAACTCTTTGTGACCCCATGAACTGTAGCCCACCAGCCTCCTCTGTCCATGGAATTTCCCAGGCAAGAATAATGGAGTGGGTTGCTACTTCCTTCTCCAGGGGATCTTCCCACCCAGAGATCAAAGCCATGTCTCCTGCATTGGCAAGCGGATTCTTTACCACTGAACCACCTGGGAAGCCCATGTAGTATTTTACATAGTGTCAAATACACAGGAGAAAAATTAAGACAAGAAATTTGGGCAGAGGGTGGTTATAATTTTAGATACAGTGTCAAAGAAAGATTAACCAGAAATATAACACTTGAATGAGGAGTTGAAGGAGGTTAGGGAGAAAGTAAACTTTTCTCCCAAAAAAGTTATTGAAGGGAAGAGTAATGTAGGAAGCAGGAACAGAAATCTCTGAGCTAGCCTGCATAATCAAAGCAAAATGAGTGAGGAGAAGAGTAATAAGGACCTGAAAACAGCATGAACAGGGACCAGATCACATAGGAGCTTGCAGGATAGGAGAAGGATTGGGCTTTACACTGAGTTGGGATGGAGGATTAAAAAGCCATCAGTGGATCTTAAATGCATTGACTCGGCCGATTTATATTTTAACAGGATCACCCAGGCTGCAGTGTTGAGAATGAACTGAAAAGGGGCAAGGGCAGAGGAAGGAGACACATTAGGAGGTTTTTGCAAGAATCCTGGTGAGAGACAAGAGTGGCTTGGACCAGGTGGAGAGAGAGGATGTGGTGAGGAACAATAAGGTTCTGAACACATTTTTGAAAGTAGACCCACCCCAGTATTTTTAATGGACTGGGTGTGGAGGTGAAACAAACAGAGGAGTCAAGGGTCAAGATTCTATGTGAGGAGTCACATGACTGGGTTCACATGTTAGAGCACCCTGATAACAGGCTGTTCATGCCCTTGAATGGGGTGAACTCCCAAGGAAAACATTCTGATGAGAGGATTCAGTGACCCCCTAGAGGAAGGATCCTTCATGAACTAGTTCCTCCCTTTGCCTGTGTCCAGTGGGCAGCTGAGGAAGCCTCATGTCATCCTCACCCCTTCTTCCTGTTGCCTCCTCAGCCTCCTTCCCTTTATTTAGAAATAGCGTGTTATCTATTATACAACCCAGGAAAGCGTTCTGATCTCTGCCCTGTGACTTCCCGCTCCTCCTCTTTCTATAAATACAAGGGCAGAGCTGAGATCCAGGGGAGTCGGAGAGAGCCCGGGAGTCCTCAGGCTGGTCCACTGTCTGTGCACCAGGAAGATGAAGACCTCCATAGCTGCTCTCCCCTTCCTCATCCTCACTGCCCAGGCTGCAGTTGGTGAGTCCAGTGAGCCTTCTCCCAGGTGGGCAGGTGGATGGTAATTTTCAGACCAGGGAGGAGATGCAGAGGGACATTTTTTTCCCAACATGGATATAGCTCTCGCTTAAAAGCAGGAGCAGTAGGTACAGACCTCTCCCTGCAGCCATTGGTCCCTGGGGAAAGCAGCACACAGCTGACTGGTACCACCTGGGGAAACAGCACTCTCCCCTTCATGATCAGAATTATCTGACACTCTCTTTAGCTGACATAGGAGCATTATGGGTGAGATCAAGAGAACTGTAGAAAAAAATCGTAGATCTGTAGAAAGAAGTATAGACTTTCACAATGTTAGAACTATTATACGCCCTCTAATGTAAAACTCTCACTTCAGAGAGGAAATTGGACAAGCTAGACAAGTAACTCACTCAAGTGTACTTAATCATCTTATTTATTTATGTAACAAATTGATATCTAGTATTTCCTATGTGCAAGCAGGCACTGTTCTGAGTGTCTTGTAGATATTAATATATTGGATCCTCCTGACAATGCTGTAGGGTAGACTATCAACAAACTATATGGATTTAGTTATTATTATTATTAATTACTATCTTACAAACAAGAGAACTGAGGCATAGGAACTCTAGATAACTTGCTAAAGATCACACAGCCATATGTGGTGGCATTAGGTTACAAGCTAGTTAGGAAGCTGTTATGGGAAGACAACACCCATCTAAGATTTAATTTTGCAAGCCCCACACATATCATATTAAGCATATTTAAGTGTATCCATTATGGATACATAGTTCATATGTAACTACATAAGAATGAGCTAAATTTTAGTTATGCTTGCCTAATTATTCTAGTACAGGTCCACAATCCATTTATCCAAATCTTTGGGACTAGATGTATTTTGGAATGCAGAATTTTTCAGGTTTTAAAAAGGCAATGCAGTATGACCCAGCATTTCCATTTCTTCTTGATATAGCCAAAAGAACTGAAAGTAGATACATGAAAGAGATACCTATACAACCTTGCTAATAACAGCTTGATTTTTAATTGCCAAAAGGAGGAAGCAACCCAAGTGTCCATTGACAAACAAATGGATTGAAAAACAGGGTGTGTGTGTATATATATATACACTACGGAATATTATTCAGCCTTAAAAAATAAGGGAATTCTGACCTGTGCTACAACATGGACAAACATTAAAGGCATGACAATAGATGAGATAAGCCAGTCACAAAAGGACAAATAATATGATTCCACTCCTATGAGGTACTTAAAAATAGTTAGATTCAGAGAGAAAGTAGAACGGCAGTGGCCCAGGGTTTAGGGAAGGGGAAAATAGGGAGCTATTGTGTAATGGGTACAGAATTTCAGCTTTCAAGATGAAAAATTTTTCATGGATAGATTGTGGTAAGTTGCACGATATGAGAAGGTACTTAATGCTATTGAACTGCACACTTTGAGATGGTTAAAATTGTAAATTTTGTGTTATTTACATTATGTATGTGCTAATAAACTCTTAGTTTATTAGAAGCTACAGACTAAGCCCAGATTGCTGCCTATAGCTCTTGCTACTTCAGTTGACAGCCCTTAAATGTACAAAATCACCTGCAGTTCATGGTCAAGCCATGAATACCCCCATCTTCAAGTCTGCCTGCTAGAGCTTTTGCTTTTCCTGATTGTCATTTTGTGACACTTTATCTCAGACAATTGCACTTTTTGATAACTTGAGGAAAACAAAAATTACCTGAAAAACTGCCTGACCCGCAGCATTGTAGACATGCAATCCTTGCAAAGATCGTACATGACAGTTGTGAATATTCAGATGTGATTATCTTTTCCTATCCATGTTCTGATCGCAGGGAGATAGTGAACAAATGATTATATTGGAGACTTTCTTATTTATAAGATCTAATATAAAACCACTACTTCCAGCTTTTTAGATCTGAATGTTGCCTGTTTAATACGTTGGTTTTAAAGTTTAAAAGGGTTTCCCATCTATTGTTAATATCAGTTGGGTAACATTTTGTCAAGTGTTTCTTTTTCTGATTGTTAATCTGATGCTAGCTGGAATTCAAGAAATGACAGTGAACTTATTCAAAGAAATATTTTAGTAAATTTTTTTTTAAACTGTAAACTTTGCATTATATGCGTTCTATCACATTCTAAAAGAATGTATTTTTAAAAGGTAACACATACCTGGACATTACTTAACAATCCCTGGCAGAGCCTGAGAAACACACATTAACCAAACACAGTCATATTTCTGCAGCAAACACATGTCAACATTCATACTAATGGAGTAAATAAAGCCTGTAAATAGCCTCACTTCACTTTGGGTGATGTTGTGTCACCAAATCAGTTATAGAAAAATTTTTAATGTTTCCAGAGCCCTGTGAATTCCAGAAATGTGTAGAAAGCATGGTACATTGGATCACATTATGGAGCTATTCAACTGATCTACTTGTGTTGGATATGCAGTTTGCTTTTTGTATTCAAAGTCAATAGAATGTTTTCCTGTCTCGAACTTTTTCACAAGTTCCCTGAAAAGTCTCAGGGCCTCGATAGAGAAAATGGGCTTGGAGGCAGATCTGGTCCAATGGTTAAGTATCCTTGCCTCCCTAGCAGGAGATGGGATTGAGGAATGAGAGAGATGGAGATGTTGAAACGATGTTGCTTCCCAGTAATTTTTCTTCCCTTCTCTACTGTTTCTCTCAAATAGAAGACATGATGTCAGTCCTGAAATTTGAACTCTCAAGGCCGAACTGGAATCATCACTCAATGTCTCAAGGAGGTAAAATTTTGTTATGGCATATATTTAAAAGCAGCTAGCAGGTACAGATTGGCTCAAAGACGTCAATCCACCTCGTTTACAGGCCCTGAGTGGGGTCCTAAGGGTGGTGAACATCTCCAAGGAAGTTCAGGATGGGCTGTGGGTCCACAGATGGCCTCTTTCAGAGATGACCTCTATTCCAGCTGGCTATCCCAAGAGTTGGCTCACTGAGGGGAGAGAGGAAGGGTGCTCTCTGACACCTCCTGCAGCCCTCAGACCCTCCTTCTGGGAGAAATTCTCCTGCTCTGTCGTGGCCTTGCCTGGATGCCCTCAAACACACAGCTCAGCCCTGGGGAGAGCGAAACGTCTCTGGCAAGGAGAGGCCATCAAGTGCTGGAAGAGAAGGAAAACATCCCTTTCCAGTCCTGAACCTTCAGGACTTCCCTGGTGGTCCAGTGGTTGAGAATCCACCTGCCAATGCAGGACACACAGGTTCCACCCTTGCTCCGGGAAGATTCTTCATGCTGCCCGGCAAGGAAGAGTAGCCCCTGCTCGCTGTAACTGGAGAAAGTCCGTGTGCAGCGACACAGACCTAGCACAGCCAAAGACAATTAATTAAAATTTTTTAAGCCCTGCACCTTCTCACTCTTCCCAGTACGTGGGAGGAAAGGGGGAAAGGATGCAGTTTTCATCAGTTTTGTTTGTTTAGTTGCTAAGTTGTGTCCAACTCTTTTGCAACCCCAAGGACTGTAGCCTACCAGGCTCCTCTGCCCGTGGGGCTTCCCAGGCAAGAACAGAGGAGCGGGTTGCTGTTTCCTTCCGCAAGTTTTCCTCCCACTCAGTCCTTAAGTGACGCTTTCTCTTGTTGCAGGCTTTCACCGGCCCACGGACTGCTGCATGTCTTACACCCCACGAAACATCCGATGTGTATTCATGGAAGATTATATAGACACGAGCAGTGCGTGCTCCCGGCCAGCTGTCATGTAAGTGTGCCAAGCTCACTGGCCATCGCTGGGGGCAGAGTGGAGAGGGGAAGGGGTGGCACCCGAGGAATGGATGTCCAGGAAAGTCCCACCCTTTGGATCCTGCCAGGTCAGAAGAAGTATGTGTCCTCAGTAGGATCCTGCTGGGATGCTCCTGGTGAAGAGGGAAGCCAGGGAAGGAAGGCGAGAGCAGGAGGGAGGCTGCCCAAGGAAACTCTCTGAGTCGCTGAGGGCATCTCAGAGCCTGAGGGAGGATCTCAGAGAGAAGCAGCTCTGAACTCCTGCAGCAGAGAAAAGGAAGAACTGGCTGGGCTGAGTTGGGGGCCTGAGGCGCAGGGAGGATGGGGCTCCCCTCTCCCGTTTGCTGAACCCTCTTCTGTTTGTAATCTTTCCCCCCACCTTCTCCCCAGCTTCGTCACCAAGAAGGGGCAGCGTGTCTGTGCTGATCCTAACAATGAGGGAGTTCAGAAATGCAAGTCGGAACTGAGGCTGGGGTCAGCCGTCGAGGACCTGAGAACGCTATTGCTTAAGCGGGGGCACCTGGACCGAGCCCCCTCTCCCCCGTCTCTCTTGCCCCAACATCCTCATCGGACGGCCCTGGCCTGAATTACTTTTTAAAAAGCAACAATTATTGTTCTGTTCTGATTACAAAAGCAACACATTCATCAAGAGAATCCAATTTGACTTCACTCAGACTTTTAGAGGGAAAAGATTGTGTAGAAATTGCTGAACTTTGGATTCGTGGGGGGTTTTTTTGACGGGGGGAGGGGGTCTAAACAAGACATCATAGTGTAAACTTTTTTAAGCTAAAAACGTGACATTCAAATACAGACTTAGTATGTGTATTTAACCCATTAATCACTAAACTGATTCAAAGATCATCTGAGGAACCGAGGTTTATATAGTTATTGGAGATGTCATTCTGAAATGTTCGGTAGAAAACACAAATTCAAATCCTAGAGGGCAATAAACCTACAACTTTGGGGGTTATCTTTTCTACTAGACAGCAATCCTTTGGATCTGTGCTTGATAATAAAATTACAAATCAGTCGCAGTCAACAAGCAATTTCATAAATTCTGTGTCCTGGTCAACAGTATATAGACCATCAATCAAATGTACATTTCCCCTACTGATTAAGGAATCCTGGGTGAGTCCTTCAAGACTGCTTCAATGTGACATTGAAAGGCCTATATTCATCCTTTTGCCTTAATGCTATGCTTTGGATTTTTTTTTCTTACCAGATATAATTTCCTAAAAGATATCTTCTCTGAAGTTAAAGGACATTAGAGAAACACTTAAAACTAAAGTTAATATCAATTTTAGATTCATATCTATTAAATCATATACATTTCTATTTATAATTAGTAAATCAATCCACTCTTGCATAAAATTCAGAAATAAAGGACTGAATTCTAAACAACAACTCAGTTTTTTTTTAATTCAAAAAAAGTTTAAGATTTTTTTTTCCAGGCCAAGTTGGCAGAGTAGAAAGGCCCTGAACTCACCTCCTCTCATGAACACACCAAAATCACAACTTGGCTAAAAAGTTTGTTCGTGTTTTCCATAAGATGGTATGGAAAGACCAAAATGAATATTTTGGCCAACCCAGTACTTGCAGAACAACTATCAGTGGAAAAAAATAAAAACAAACAGAACCCACCAACAAGAAAATATCTTCTACAACTAAAGATGTTAAAAGAGGAATCACAATAATACAGTGCTGGGGGTGGAGCAGACTCATAATATGTCAAGTCCCATATTCCCCGGTGGGTTTCTCAGATGGCGCTAGTGGTAAGGAATCCACCTGCCAGTGCAGGAGATGCAAGAGACTCAGGTTCAAGCCCTGGGTCGGCAAGATCCTCTAGAGTAGGAAATGGAAAACCACTCCAGTATTCTTGCCTGAAGAATTCCATGGACAGAGGAGTCTGGCAGGCTACAGTCCATGGGGCCACAAAGAGTTGGACACGAATGAGCACACACACGTTCACCCTCGTGGGTGGCCCGCTGCCTGGAGAATGCTTACATTGCAGAGATTCTCCCACAGGAGTGAGAGGTGTGAGCTTCACTTCAGGCTCCCCAGCCCAGGGCCCCTGCACTGGGAAGATAAGCCCTCGAAGTATTTGGCTTTGAAGGCCAGCAGGGCTTATAATGGGAAAGATTGAAGGCAGGAGGAGAAGGGGGCGACAGAGGATGAGATGACTGGACGGCACCACTGACTCAATGGACATGAGTTTGAGCAAACTCCAGGAGATAGGAAAGCACAAGGAAGCCTGACGTGCTGCAGTCCATGGGCTCACAAATAGTCATGGCTGAGTGACTAAACAACAACAGCCACAGGGCTTAATTTTGGCAGAGCCAGAGACCTGGAGGAATAGAAACTTCACTCTTAAAGAGAACACACACAAAATCTCGCAGCCTCTAGGACTCAGAGCAAAAGCAGATAGGAGCCTAGGATCAAAGCTACCTGCTGATCTTGGGGAGTCTCCCCAAGAGGCAGGAGTCAACTACAGCTCACCCTGGGGACACAGACACTGGCAACAGCTGTCCTTGGGAACTCCTACCACCACACAGACACCATGCTGGTGGGCACCACTGTGGAATCCTCCCTCTAGTTTATTGCCCCCAGATCCAGCCCTGCCTGGTCCAATAGCTTGTAGGAACCAGTGCTGGACTGTCTCAGGCCAAGCAACTAACTGGGCAGGGACACAGCCTCCCTCACCATCAGTAGACAGGCTGCCTTAAGACCCATTGAGCACACAGTTGCCTCTGGATATGACCCAACCCACCCAAAGGCCCAGAAGCCAGCTCCACCCACCAGCGGGCAACCCCACGGCTTATGGAACCAAATTGTCCACCAAGAGGCAAGACCCTACTTTGGGACCATCTTGGCCTCAGTCCTGAACACTAGTAGGCTGACACAAGCTTTGGGACAACCTGAACTGGTACCCGACTGTGTCAGAAACCACTCCACCTCACCAACACTAATGATCTGACACCAACTCTGGGACCCCTGAGCCCTGCAACCAGACTCCAGGACTCAGCTCTCCCTGCCCATATTCTGGCAATAACCCCAGGCCTGGCTTTACCACCAGTAGGTGGGCCACAGCCCCAGAGTCTTCTAGTCTTGAGTCCACCCACCAGGGAGCCAGCACTAGCCCTGTGCCCCTAGAGTTCTGCAGTTAGCTGCCTTGTGACCAGGCCCCGTTAACCGCAGCCAACAGCCTCTATACAAGGAAGTGCCTGGTAAGTAAACAGACCAGGGTCAACCAAGCCTATCAAACTGCCCACATAGCCCGCCACAACAAAAGGAACCACATAGCCCTCATGGGGGGAGTCCCCAGAGCATGCAGCTTGGATGACAAGAGGGGTGTGCACTGCTGGGATGCACAGGACATCTCCTGTAGAAAGCCATTTCTCCAAGGTTAAGAAATACAACTCACATACCAGATGCATAAAAATATGAACAGCAACTTAGGCAAAATGAGATGCCAGAGGAACACGCCCCAGGCGAAGGAACAAGATTAAACCTCAGAAGAACTAAGAAGAGTGGTGAAAAAAAGAAAAAAAGAACCAAGTGAAGTGAAGATGGGCAATCTACCTGAGAAAAAGTTCAGGGTAGCAATCATGCATGCATGTGCGCTAAGCAGCTTCAGTGGTGTCTGACTCTTTGCTACCCTATGGACTGCAGCCTGTCAGGCTCCTCTGTCCATCAGATTTTCCAGGAAAGAATGCTGGAGTGAGTTGCCATGCTCTCCTCCAAGGGATCTTCCCCACACAGGGATCAAACCCAAGTCTCCTGCATTGGCTGGTAGGTTCTTTTTAGCGCTAGCACCACCTGGGAAGCCCAGTGATCATAACAATGATCAAAGAACTTGGGAGAAGAATGGATGCACAGAGCAAGAAGTTAGAAGTCTTTAACAAAGAGTTCGGAGTAAAAAAGAAAACACCAAAAGAGATGACAAATACAACCAATAAAATGAAAGATACACTAGAAGGAATCAACAGTAGACTAAATGACACAGAGGAATGGGTCAGCTAGCCGGAAGGAAGTAATAGAAATAACTGATGCCCAGTTCTCTCTCTGGCCCTATGGTCCCCTCTGGAAGACTCCCACAGCAGATACCCTTCTGTATTTAGAGAACTGTACTTGCAGCTTTGTCCTGGGGCAAACCCTTGACTGTCCAAAAGTGGGGAGTGGCAAGGTCCTTACTTGTTTTTTGGGCCCAAGATCCTTCTCCCAACACCCCACAACTGATCTTTGGCTTACCCGGGGTCCTATTGGAAAAATGTTTTCTCAATGATCTTCTCCATCACCTATGTAAGGATATAAATTTTTCAGCCATTTGGTGCGTTGCCATCAAATTAACAAAGGTCCTTTATATAGAACAGAAATTTCTCACCTTATGGTTAGCTTTCTGTCATCTTTTCTGATCCTTTACTGTTACTATGAGTTTTTTTTTAATAGTGAAAACTTTTATATTTGGAATTAGCCAGCTGGACTCGGTTTAGATGATCCCAATTTTGTTGGCAACAGCCAAAACATCCTAGTCAGAAGCCAGCTTTCTTCTCTCCACCAGGCCCGATCAGGGTGTTGACCTTAGCTACATCAGTGTCATAGAGCTTCTTCCCAACCTGTTTAATCCGGTGCTTGTTGGCCTTGACAGCCACAATGAATACCAATGTGTTTTGGTCTTCTATTTTCTTCTTGGCTGACTTGGGTTGAGGGAGAATTTGAAGATGTCATAGAAGTTGAATTCATTTCTCCTAGGGGCAGTCTTCCAAGGGTATTCGGGCTGCCTCCTGAGCTGCAGTGTTTTGGGCCGCCTTTTTTGTGATCCTTAGTCACAGTTTTTGTGGCTGTGGATGCCTTTCAGTACTGCTGTCTTGGCCTTCAGAGCCTTTGTTCTGGCTTAGGATCTGGAAGGGGCAGGGGCTTCCTTCTTCGCCTTTGGCACCATCTTTGTGAAAAGCTGAATTTATTTTTAATGTAGTTTTTATTTTCCCACTTATTCTCTCATTTTGATGGAGTTGGGGGAAGCAAAAGAGGCAACACAGGTGCTAAGGGTTCTGGCCTATATTTTGACCCCTGTATGATCTTTCCTGTTGCTCTCATTACTTGCGGTGGCCACAGAAGCTTTCGATTTCTCTGTCAAGTGTTTTTTTGGTTTTTTGTTTGTTTATTTTTTGTTTTGTTTTGTTGTTTTAGCAGAGAAAGATTTATTGCAAGACCATGCAAAGAGACAAGTTGATTCATGCCCTAAAAAGCCTCGAGCTCCCCAGAGGTTTTCGGCAAAGCATTTTAAAAAGTCAGGTGAGGGTGGGGAGGGTTGCAGGGTATGTGATCAGATCGTGCACAATTCTCTGATTGGCTGATGATGAGGGAACAGGGTGGTATCACAAGGGTTAACTTTACCAGTCTTTAGGCTCCAGGACTTAGGCTTCAAAAGTCCTTAGGCTTTTGAACTATGGTGTTGGAGAAGACTCTTGAAGAGTCCCTTGGACTTCAAGGAGATCCAACCAGTCCACCCTAAAGGAGATCAGTCCTGAGTGTTCATTGGAAGGATTGATCCTGAAGCTGAAACTCCAATACTTTGGCCACCTCATGTGAAGAACTGACTCATTGGAAAAGACCCTGATGCTGGGAAAGATTGAAGGCAGGAAGAGAAGGGGACAACAAAGGATGAGATGGTTTGATGGCATCACCGACTCAATGGACATGAGTTTGAGCAAGCTCTGGGAGTTGGTGATGGACAGGGAAGCCTGGCGTGCTGCAGTCCATAGGGTGACAAAGAGGAGGACACAACTCAGTGACTGAACTGAGGCTCCAGGAGGCCTGGGGCTATGAGCCCCTGGTCATCCAGTAGGTAACATCTTCCATCTGATGAGGAGTTTTCACATCTGTAAAACAACTCAGGAAATGTGTATCAGATACTATTAACTAGGTACTTCAGAGAAGAACTAAAGCAGAGGATATAGGGGACAAATCTATTCTGAGAAGGCCCCAGAGGGTGCTGCTTGGTTACCATTCCCCCCTTTTCTTTGATACTCTTGAGATTTTGTTTCAGAAGCTTGAAGACCTCAAAGAACTATTGGAGTAAAGCAATGCTAGCCCTAAGGGCAATGTGTGTGGCTTTGCTGGGTCCTCTGGCTGGCTGACTTGCCGACTGAGTAAAGCAAAACGGTGAGCGCAGACCACGTGGCTGCGGGCCAGGTGTCTCCTGACCAAGCCTTTGGTTCACAACAACGGCAGCTGAAAAGAAATGAGGGGTGAGAGGAGACTTTCCTTCCTGACCGAGCACCTGGTCAATCACAGCTGTTCCCTGAGCTCTTTGAGGAGACAATGCAATGTTATGTAAAGTCAGTTACATAATACTCTCTCTTCACGGTTCCTCAAAAACAACATGTTCTCTTTTGTTTCCTTGCTCCCTGTGGTGACTCTGCCAGAAATGCCCCCTGCTCTCAGCCCTCCCAGCAAAACTCAATCCATCCTGCAAGGTTCAATTTATTTATTTTTTTTTGTATTTTTTTTAATTAGTTTATTTATCTATGCAAGGTTCAGTTTAGATGCCGCCATAAAACCTTCCCTCACTGTCCCAATCAGAGCACCCCTCTCCCTTGCTCTAGAATCCTAAAACAGATATTTATCATCACTCAAGCAGACAATGGTTGAGTGATTGTGCTGTGCTGTGCTTAATCGCTCAGTCATGTCTGACTCTGTGCGACCCCATGAACTGTAGTCCACCAGGCTCCTCTGTCCCTGGGATTCTTCAGGCAAGAATCCTGGAGTGGGTTGCCATTTTCTTCTCCAGGGGATCTCCTGGACCCAAGGATTGAACCCGCACTCTTGCATTGGCAGGCAGATTCTTTATTGGTGAGCCACCAGGGAAGCCCTGGAAAAAGTTTAAACGTGGCTCAGTAAGTCTGACAACCAATTTTTGAATTTTTAGAAGTAAAAATCTTGGGACTTCCCTAGTGCTCCCATGGTTAAGATTCCATGCTCCCAATGCAGGAGGCATGGTTTCCATCCCTGGAGGGTGAACTAAGATCCCACTTACCATGTGGTGTGGGGGAAAAAAAAAAGTAAAAATCTTACAAGTGCAAAATAGCTAGAAAAATATGTGATTTAAAGTTGTTAAAAAAAATCCATACATTTACTATTTCACTTTTAGAACCATAGACAAGATTTTTAAAGTAATGTAGCTCATACCCTTTTCTCTTGATGTGGACCAGTGCTGGGGCAGAAGGCATGACCCACTTGGTTGAAGCCAGTGGGGGCCTATATTTGTCACAAACAAGTGATGTAGCAAAGAAGTAAACATATTAAGGGTCCCACCCACCCTTTCAGTATTGTTCAATTTTTTTAAATCAGTGCAAATGTGTTGGCTTGAAAAACTTTTTTTTAACATTTTTTAAAAGGCACTCCTGCATACTCACCAGTGGGCCACAGAGGAACCTTTAAGGTCTCTGATTATGTTGCCACCAAAGTCCATTCATTCCACTGTTTTGTAATTTTCATTTACTTTTTTGAGTTCCCTCTTCAAGCTGTGAGGTCGGGGTCACTTCCAGGCTGAGTCCATGATATTATGACAAAGAAGGGATGTGGTCACGAAACCCATTCTCTCTTCCCACTGGGCACATAGACGATCTATATTTTTCTCACTTTGCCATTAAGTTGGAGTCAGGTAACTTTATTTTGGCCCTGGAGTGCAAGTGAAAGTAATTTATGCTATTTCCAGAACTGGGCTGTGAAAATCTTCCCATCCCCCTCTGCTTCTCCCCTTTGGCAGCAAACTTGAAGGCCCCTTTTTGAAAATCTTCACAAGATAGAAGATGGGAAAAGCATCATCAAGAGGAAAAAGAATCGCAGAAAGAAGAGGCCAAAAACCTCTCAAAAAATTAAAAGGCAAAGAAAATGAGTGTTTTCTAAGTAAATTACAAATTAAAATTCTGCTTACTCCTAATTTTTACTGTTCATACTGTTCAGCTTTTTTCTTGATCTCCCTCTCTGATTCCATACATTCCAGAGTGTTCAATTGATTTGTAACTATTAAATAAAAATAGCTGTCATGTATAAAATCCTGTAAAAGAGTTAAAATTAAACTTTATTGAGAAAAACAATGGGTACATGAAAAAGCCTTGCCCAACACACACCCTCACCCCACTGCTGACCCACAGTGGACTGTGACATGAGCAAGGAATAAACCTTCCTTTAATGACTCCCCTGAGATTTATGGGTTGTTTATTATAGCAGTGAGCATATCCAAGCTAATGTAGGTAGGAACTCAATAACTGCTTGAAAAATAAAGACTTTCCTCTAAAGATCCAAGCTTGTTGCTTGGATCCAAGTTGTTCTTGGCAGGTAGGCCAGTCTCCACAAAAACAAAGAGGACATCATTATTTTGTCCCAACTCACATTCTTCCCAGAAACAGCTTGTTTCCTTACATTGTTGCTGACAACAATTTTTATCACTTGACTTGAGGCATTTAAACAGTGTTATTATAGACAACAATACAGAAAATTTCGAATAAATGACAGTCTTGGCACCCAAGCATGAGAATTCAGCTATTTCCTATGAGATATACATACTTAGACAAGCTCAATTCATCCTTCTTCTGAAACATATACTTACAGGAATTTCTTCGGTGGTCCAGTGGTTAAGAATGTACCCTGCGATGCAGGGGATACAGGTTCGATCCCTGGTTGGATAACTAAGATTCTGCAGACCAACTGAGCCCACGAACCACAGCTAGAGAGTCCATACACTACAAGGAAGGTTCTGCATGCTGCAATTAAGACCCAACACAGCCAAATAAATATTTTTTTAAGTAAATAAATAAAACATACTTATAGATCATTTGCTATCTGCTATGCCTGCCCTGCCTTGATGAGTGGAGGACAGAAGATGCAAACAGCCTTCTAATCAAAAAAGCAAGAAGAATAGGGCAAGGGACCCCCCCAACCAGGAAGAGCATGGTCAAGGCCACCGGACTGAGAGATGGAAGAGTGGATCGGTCCTGCATCCAAATCATTTCATGAACGTGAGTGCGTCTGCCCTTCCTGAGTCCCAACTCCTCCTTTGTAAATGGCCCATGTAGACAGATCTAAGGCAAGTACATAGCACGCAAGCTGCCCTTTCACAGAAGCACATCAGTCACGTGATCCATGGACGTGGCTTCAGAACAGTTTCCAGCACTGAGCTCCAGGCCGTCCCTTGGACAGCACAGAGATCCAACCAGTCCATCCTAGAGGAAATCAGTCCCGAATATTCATTGGAAGGACTGATGCTGAAGCTGAAACTCCAATACTTATGGCCACCTAATGTGAAGAACTGACTCATTGGAAAAGACCCTGATGCTGGGAAAGATGGAAGGCAGGAGAAGAAGGGGGTGACAGAGATGAGATGGTTGGAAGGCATCACCGACTCGATGGACATGAGTTTGAGTGAACTCTGGGAGTTGGTGATGAACAGGGAAGCCTGGTGTGCTACAGTCCATGGGGTTGCAAAGAGTTAGACACGACTGAGTGACTGAACTGAACTGAACCCCAAATAAGGCATCTTCTAGGTTCCCATTAAGCTTCTCTGTCACGAATTCAGAAACTGGGAGAAGATCCTGAAGAGATCTACTTCCTGAACTCAGAAATGTCTCAGACTAAAGGTTTTATAGAGAAGCCAAACCAAGCAGGACAATTTTAGAGACCGCTTGGTTGGGACTCCCATGGTTCTTCTCCATAGCATAGCGGTTAAGAACAGAGACTTGGAGGACTTCCCTAGTGGTCCAGTGGCTAAGACTCCATGCTCCTACTGCAGGGGGCTTGGGTTCCATCCCTTTGTCAGGAAACTAGGTCCCACATGCCACAACTGAAAATTCCTCATGCCACAGCTAAATATCTTATGTGCCACTATGAAGATCAAAGATCCTGCATGCTGCAACTAAGACTTGGTACAGCCAAATAGTTAAATAATTTTTTTTTTTTAATTGGGAGCCAGACTACCCGATCGGAGTTTGATTCCTCTTATCAACTGTCAGAGCTTGGGCAAGTTATGGATGCTTTTTGTGCCTCAGTTTCCTCAATTGCTAATATAAGGCTTAAAATGCCTAATATTCACGAAGCATTTGGGACAACAGCTAGTGTGTATTAAAGTGCGTATGTGTGTGTGTGTGTGTGTGTGCCCTAGGTTGCTTCAGTCATGTCCAACTCTTTGCAACAATATGGACTGTATCGTCTGTCCATGGGATTCTCCAGGCAAGAATACTGGAGCGGGTTGCCATACCCTCCTCCAGGGGATGTTCCTGATCTAGGGATCAAACCCACGTCTCTTATGTCTCCTGTATTGGCAAGTGGATTCTTTACCACTAGCACCACCTGGGAAGCCCCATATTAAAGTATAAAGCTTGTTAAATAAATTATCTACTGAGCACCATGGCACTTATTCACCCTCCAGGGGACAGTGAAGGAGTGAAGATGAGGTTGGGAGGCAAAGGTTCTGCTGAAAAGCTTAAGTGAGAATTTCCAAGACTGGAGACCTTATGCTGTTACCCCAAATCCCCTCTGACCTCTGGCCCCCATACAGCCTTGTTCTGGGGCCTGGAACCAGAACTAGGCACAGAACACATCCCAGCCTTGAGATCTTGAGCTAAGGCTGAACCAGTCTCCCCTCCCCACTGGGCTTGTGGTCTTTCTATGACTAAGGAAAGGCTTATGTCAAAGGGTTAAACAGGGCTTCCCAAGTTGCTCAGTGGTAAAGAATCTGCCTGCCAATGCAGGAGATGTAGGAGATGTGGGTTCGATCCCTGAGTCGGGAAGATCCCCTGGAGTAGGACATGGCAACCCACTCCAGTATTCTTGCCTGGAGAATCCCATGGACAGAGGAGCCTGGTGGGCTACAGTCTATGGAGTCACAAAGAGTCAGATATGACTGTGTAACTGAGCATGGGATAAAAAATTAAAAAGCATATCTAAACTGTGGCAATAGAAAGGGGTTAAATATATTCCCACTGGGGTGGAGGTCAATTTCCTCTCTGAAATCTTGGCTCTCCAGGCTTCCTTCACTCCACCCTCAACACATGTGCAGGATGTGAAATCGCTGAGGGATCTACTGTTTCCTACTTCCCTACTGAAAACAAAAAAATTTGTCTCGATGAACATTTCTCAAAATTTCCAAAGCCCAGGAGCCTCCGAAGCCCCTACCAGGCTGCCTCTCCTCCTGCAGCTGCTCCCTCCACGGGATGATGAAGGTCTCTACGGCAGCCGTCTCCTTCCTCCTCCTCCTCAGCATCATTGTGGCCCTTGGGTCCAAGAATGAATTCTCTTCAAGTGAGTGCAACACCTTCCAACCTGGGCCCTGTAGGATAACAAACAGGAGCTGGGTTGCCGGGGATGCAAAGAGAAAGGGGCTCCAGAAGGAGGTCTAGTGTCTTCTTTTCTTTATTACTGAAGTATAGTTGCTCTGGGCTTCCCAGGTGGCTCAGTGGTAAAGAATCTGCCTGCCAAGCAGGAGATGCAGGTTCAATCCCTGGATTGGGAAGATCCCCTAGAGGAGGACATGGCAACCCACTCCAGTATTCTTACCTGGAGAACCACACGGACAGAGGACCCTGGCCGGCTACAGTCCAAGGGTCGCAAAGAGTCAGGTGCTATTTAGCGACTAAACAACAACAGCATAGTTGCTATACAAGGTTGTATGGGCTTCCCAGGTGGCGCCAGTGGTAAAGAACCCACCTGCCAGTGCAGGAGATGCAAGAGACTTGGGTTGGATCCTGGGTGGGGAAGATCCCCTGGAGGAGGGAATGGCAACCCACTCCAGTACTCTTGCCTGGGAAATCCCATGGACAGAGGAGTCTGGTGGTCTACAGTCCATAGGGTCACAAAACTCGGACAGGACTGAAGTAACAGCACGCATGCATATACAAGTTTATATTACTTAAGGTGTTTGATATAGTGATTCATAATTTTAAAGGTCATATTCCATTTATAGTTATAAAATATTGACTGTATTCCTTGTGTTGCATAATGTATCCTTGTAGCTTATTTTGTACTTAATTGTTTGTACCTCTTAATCCCCTAGCCCAAATTTTCCTCTCCCCCCTTCCTTCTCCCTACTGGTAAACACTAGTTTGTTCTCTATATCTGTGAGCCTGTTTCTTTTTTGTTCTGTTCACTTATTCATTGTGTTTGTTAGATTCTACATATAAGGATAGCATACTGTGTTTCTTTTTCTCTGTCTGACTTATTTCACTTAGCATGTCATGTTGCTGTGAAAGTCACTTAGTTGTGTCCGACTCTGCAACCCGATGGACTATACAGTCCATGGAATTCTCTAGGCCAGAATACTGGAATGAGTAGCCTTTCCCTTCTCCAGGGGATCTTCCCAACCCAGGGATCAAACCCAGGTCTCCCGCATTGCAGGCGGATTCCTTACTAGCTGAGCCATAAGGGAAGCCCAAGAATACTGGAGTGGGTAGCCTATCCCTTCTCTAGCAGATCTTCTTGACCCAGGAGTCGAACCGGGGTCTCCTGCATTGCAGGCAGATTCTTTACCAACTGAGCTATCAGGGAATTACTTAGCATAATGCCCTCTAACTCCAACCAGGTGGCTGCAAATGGCAATATTTCATTCTTTTTATGGCTGAGTAGTATTCCATTGTGTCTGGTGTCCTCTTAAACTGGTTTCATCCTCACATTGCCCAGGACCAGTCCCCTCCCTGCCAACGCCATGCAGTGAGGCTAGGTTATCCCTTCACTCCCTCCATTCCTCTCTCTTTGCCATTAAACTAAAGACGGGCCCATCCCATTTGGGCTCATTATCCCCTAGCAGACGGGGGGACGTGTTTGGAACCCTCAAGGCTACTTTGTCCCTTTACCCCCTGAGATTTGGGTCCAGGCTGCTTCCAGGGTCTCCCTACTCAATGAGTGCAGCATGACTTAGATATGTACTGCGGGAAAGCAACAGTTGGGGTGGGGTCCCCTAAGCCATCATTTTTCAGCTTGTTTCTTAGGATGAGCTGCCTTTACAGGCAACCCAAGCTATTCCTCACTCTGCAATTTTACCTCGTTTCCTTTTTAGAAACTGAGGGGAAGCTGGAATGGGGACAGTTTTCTTTGCTTATCTGGGGAGTCACTGGGCAGCTCAGAGGAATGCAGTAACAGTGGTTCCCAGGGACCATGGGGTCCCTTATTCCACTCTTTAGGGGGTGAATGTGCTGCTGGAGATGGCAATGGATAAGATGACCAGCCCTTCCCTTTCCAACCAAGCACCTTGGTGATCCCGAGGCCATCACTGTGCACACCCACATTTCTGTTGGTCACATAACATGACGGCCCCAATCACTGCACCCCCTAACTGCAAGGCCCTTGATCTGAAACCCCTCCCCTGCTGCCCCCATAGTTCAATCTTGGTGTGACTTTGTTGTCACCCCCTTGCACCTCCTACAAGAGCCATGAAATCTCAGAATCAAAAAATAACTGAAAAATACAGTAATTTTTTTAAGTGTTTTAGATCAGGAAAACTTTTCTTCCAGCAAAATCTTACACAGGAGGCCCAAAATGTAAAACAGGGGAAAAGGCAGATGGGGTCTTATACCCACGACTCAGTCCCCAAGTGTCTCTGTGCCTCCAGGTGGTCAACCGCCTCGTTCACAGATGAGGAGACATGTGGGGTGATGGGGGCAAAGCCAGCAGAGGCTGGGTGGGATTAGATCTGGGAGTCCTAGCTCCCTGGCCATTGTCCATGGGGCTTGGTGTGAGCATTTTTCCCTCTTTGCAGGGCGTGGGTTCAGTGGGGATCAGGCAGGATGGGGGCACTGAGAGGGAAAGGATCTGCATTCCCAGTCCTATTGGGATTTTTTCCCCCTAATATCCCTTCTGCTCAGGGATGCCGTGTGCTCGCTGAGACCTGGGCTTTGCTGCTCTTCCATCCAGAGTTCAAAGTCATCAGTCAGTCCTTTGGGGGTGGGGTGGTGACTGTCGTGGTCTATATGCAGGCTGGAAAAGAATTTCTAGACACGAGGCAGAATGAGAGGAGAATAGAGGTTACTAGAGCAGGAGACGCTGTTAGACCAGTGGGCTGGCTCAAGACAGAGCCAGTACCTTTCATGGGCTGGTAGCCAATTTTTATAGCCTCAAGACAAAGAAACTTCCTGCTAGAAGGGTAGCATTAGGTGACTGGTTAGGATGCTGTAGGATGGGTATTTTTATCTAATGTGGGGTCAGGGAGCTGGCCGGTTTAGAGCAGGGGACTCATGACAACATAGCTTCCCTGGTGGTTCAGACGGTAAACAATCTGCCTGCAATGAAGGAGACCTGTGTTTGATCCCTGGGTCAGGGAAGATCCCCTGGATAAGGGAATGGGAAACCCACTCCAGTATTCTTGCCTGGAGGATTCCAAGGACAAGGGAGCCTGGCGGGCTACAGTCCATGGGGTGACTTTGGTCAAGGACTCCATGGGGGTGAGAGAATGGGAAGAATGATTGTTGATGAAGGAGGCGAGAAAGATGAGCCTGGGGATTAGCCTGAGAGGAGGGCCAGAGGATTGAGGTTTTTCTGTAGCCCTCTCTCTGAATTCTGGGGTGCAGTCCTCCTCTGCCTTCCCTCCTGCACCCCCTAGGGTTCCAGAGGCAGCCAGCACCCGACATCTTTAAGGAGCACCCTGATCTCAGCTTCGCTCCCCTCTTTCTCCTCAGGAGGACCTTACTACCCCGCCCAGTGCTGCCTCACCTACGTGAGCCAAGCAGTCCCCCGGCAGCGCATTTCAAGCTATTATAAGACCAGCAGCCAGTGCGCCAAGCCTGGAATCATGTAGGTGGCACCCACATGCCACACTGGGGGAGGGGGAGCCCGTAGGGCTGGGAGCACGGTGGGGGAGGGGAGGGGGGAGAACGTGGGATGAGTGCTCCCCAGAGTGCTCTCAGGTGTGTCCATAGAGAGAGAAGCAGCATGGGGTGGGGTGGGGGAAGCAGACTTGGGGCTCCGGGGCCGTCTGGGGGTGCCTGCTGGGGCCCGGAGGAAGCTGGGCCCATGGGTGAGGGTGTGGGGGGGAGGGGAAGGGGAGGCACAGGACACTTTCTGGGTGGGGATGCGGAGACTAGACGGGTCTAAGGGGCCCTGAGGAGCTGAAGAGTGCATCTCAGAAAAGACGCTGGCCCTGGGCTGCCTCTAACTAAGGAAGGGGAACCAGTCTGGGTGGGATGAGGAGTCTGTGAAGAAGGAAGGACTGGCGGCTGGAGCCTCGGTTGGTTATCCTTCTCCCCTCTTGTCCCACAGCTTCATCACCAAGAAGGGCCATTACATCTGTGCCAACCCCCGCGATGGCTGGGTCCGGGACTATATCAAGGAACTGGAGGAGTGACCCAGAAGTAATGGAGAAGGACACAGCTCGGAATTTAAAGAGAGGGGGCTGAACCCCACTCCCCTCTCCCAACTCAGCCCCCCTCCCAGCCGCCTCCTAGGAGCTGCCCTGACTTGAATTAAAGACAAGTCCTTCCCTGCCCTCACTCATTTCTACTACATTTCCCCACTAGCAGTAGACTTGAGGACACTGGTGAGCCCGGCTCAGGGTGGCACCCTCAGCCTCATGCTTCACTCTGCAAAAGTTTGGCCAGAGCCTGGTGAAAAAAAAAAAAAAAAGGGTCAGGCCTGCCGTGGAGGTAGAGAGAAACTGAGCAGGAAGTGAGGAAGACACTCTGTATAAAGGCTACCTTGAGACAGTAATAAGCCCAGCAATAACAGATACCGTTTCTGTAGCACTCTGCTAAGCAGTCTATGTGCATTTGTTTATTTAAGCTTCACAAGGAAAGTTTGATTTTGCCGCTAAATCTTCATAAAGGCCTCTCTATAACAGTCAAATTCCATAGTCTTTTTCTGTGCTGGTCCCAAGGCCTTTGTCCCCTGCTGGCTAAGATAGGAATGATTCATGGACATATTTTATCCAATTCTTCCCCATCCCCATACACACATCAGGTTGCACTATATTGTTTTATTCATTTTTGTATACTGCACAAGGCATAGCAAAAGGTCTGGCCCACATCAGGTGCTCAGGAAGTGGATGGATGAATGGGTGGATGGATGGGTGGGTGAATAGTGGATGGTGGATGAATGGGTGGATGGATGAATGCATAGATGGGTGGATGAATGGATGGTGGATGGGTGGATAAACAGAATGAGAAAGGAACCAAGAGGAAGCTTATGCTCCAGCTGACCCCAAAGACTCTCAGCCCCGTCTTCCAGGTTCAAGGAGCTCTGCATACACAGAGGAAGAGTACACCCAGTGTAGGCACTATGACCACCCTCCCTGGTCTCCAGCCCTCCACAAAGAACAAGAGGGTGCCTGTACAGCAAAGGTACAGCAGGCTTCCTCATACCTCCTCTCCTCCATATATAAAGGTTAAGGGGGTATCTCATATACCTACCCCTCTACCTTCATAAAAAGCCACAGCTTTACCACCACTAACTCCCTTGAACCCATCAGGACTAACTGCATTGCATGTTTTTCCCTATTTTATAAGCAATCTTGCCAAACAGCAAGACCCACAAGGATTTTCAATATCCTTGTTTCCCCATGCCCCTCCCCACTCCCGTCTCCTGAAACACTCCCTCATGCCTCTAGAGGTCATAGTCCATCAAAGATCAAATCCCCTCTTTCATTTCTTCTTTGAAAGCTGTCTTCAGCCTAGAACAGGGTTCTGAGGCAGTCTGAAGAGAGAAGATACTGAGGGGCAAGTCTGCGGCCCACACTAAGTCGCTTTGTAGCCCACCAAGCTCCTCTACCTGAGTGGGTTGCCATGCCCTCCTCCAGGGTATTTTCCCAACACAGGGATCAAACCTGCATCTTCTGCAACTCCTGTATTGCAAGCGGATTCTTTATCACTGAGCTGCCAGGGAAGCCTGAGGGGGCAGGTCCAGCTTTAGCCAAAGCCAAGGGCAGAAGCTGGAACTCTAGGACCCAGAAGCAGGTTGTCAGGTTCACCGTGTTGGACGGCCCTCTGCTGGCCATGACTGGCCACGGTGGCAGATTGGATTAACCCTCACTGAGGGCATCCAGGCTTCCCAGGTGGCACTAGGGGTAAAAGAACCCACCTGCCAATGCCGGAGACCTAAGAAAAGCTGGTTTGATCCCTGGGTTAGGAAGATCCCCTGGAAGAGGATATGGCAACTCACTCCAGTATTCTTGCCTGGAGAATCCGAAGGACAGAGGAGCCTAGCAGGCTACAGTCCATGGGGTTGCAAATAGTTGGACACGACTGAAGAGACTTCGCCCGCACTCAGGAGTGCACCCAGGAGGAATCAGCCGATTAGACCTGAAACCAGTTCCCAGTCCAAGGTCCAAAGAGGTAAATCGACAAATGAGACAAACATGTCAGCAAACAGGGACCCAAAGATCCGGCACTTTAGGAATTGGGGGAAGAGTATTAGTAGCATCAACTGCGACAAGAAAGTGTGAGTTCCATCGTGTGTCCTTGGACAGGGGACCAGGGGGACATTCTTTTCCAAGGTCACTAAACCCTACCCTTGCCTCAGTCTGCTCTCTCTAACCCTGCTTTCTGTTTGCCTCCCGAAGACTGATCACCTGGGGAAAAGGTCGGTTCAACACTCCCTCTTCTTTCCCAAAGTAGAGATGGGGGCAGGGAACACAACAAAGCCACACAGATTCTGTTTTCAGGACTGCCTATCTCTCTCCGTGGTAAAGAATCCGCCTGCCAATGCAGGAGACGTAGGTTCAATCCCTGGGTCCAGAAGATCCCCTGGAGGAAGGCACGGCAACCCACTCCAGTATTCTTGCCTGGAGAATCCCACAGAGGAGCCTGGTGGGATACAATCCATGGGGTCACAAAGACTCAAGTCAACTTAGCGACTAAACAGCATCTGCCTCCTACCCACGTGAGATTTATTTAGCCTCTCTAAGCCTCAGGGGCCTCATCTGCAAAATGGGAATAAACTCTCTACTCCCCGCTGTGAAGTTTAAGTAAAATAGGGCCTGAAGAGACCTGACACCCAGCGCATGTTCTCCACTCCTTCCATTTCTCATTTCCTTCACATAGATGCAAATATTAGCAAACTCAACTGTGCACCAGACCCCGCCCTCCACTGCCCTCCCTTTCAGCAAACACCAAGGGAGGACCATCATCTCTCCTCCTCCACCCATTCTGAAGTGGTCAGAGTCCAGAGAGCTGAGAGCTCTGCGTGGATGACCAGCAAGGAAGGAGACTGTGTCCGCCCAGCCTCCCCTGGAACCTGACTGCCCACTGAGAGGATGAAGGTCTCCATGGCTGCTCTCTTTCTCCTCATCCTCACCATCACTTCCACTGTTGACAGTCAGCCAAGTGAGTCCACCTCTCCCTGGAGGGCGGCACTGAGAAAAGAGAACAGGAAGCGGGCAGTGAGATGATGCCAAGAGTGCTCTCAGGGCTCCGTCATCAGCTCCAGTTCCCCTCCCCTCCTGCACCCATAGCTGCTGCACACCGGCCTCTTGTAAGCAGAGCTGAGCTGTGGTCCAGAGTTGCTGGGGTTGGGCAGTTTCAGGAATCTGGGTCGAGGTCACATCAGGAGTCCTGAGGACACAGCAGGGATGATCATTTAAGAGGAAGAGCCAAGGAAGGAGCAGAAGGGACAATAACAAACCTATGTGATGAGGAGGAAGGCAAGGCAAATGGATGGGAAAAGCCATGCCTGCTCTGGCAGGGCAGGACTGAGGGAGGCAGGGAGGCAGGCAGAGGGACATTTGGGGCTAAGCCCAGGACAGGGAGTCTGAACCACCCCTTGCTGGCAGGGTCTGTTGTAGATTTCTGGGACTATCATGGCAGGTAAAAGACGCCCCAATGGGATGCGCACATGTGCCATTGAGGATTTCTGGACCCCTGTCTCCATCTCCCAGCCTAGGGTTAAAAAAAGTTTGTAGAAAACAGAAAAGGGGTTGAAGGAGATTGAAAGGCTTTGAAGCCATGAGACGGACGCCTGGGCCCTGCCTCTACCAGCGTTTACGAGGGCTGGTGACAGGGAGGGGACCAGGGACTCAGCCCTCCTCTCAGCGCACACCTGCCTCAATGGCCCCAGCCCTTCCTTGCTCCCTAAGGCTGCCCTTGGCACACAGTCTGGCTGGATTCTGTCTTTGTAAACACTCGGGGGAGCGAGGGTCACACACACCATGTTATCTGCCCACACACTCTCAGGATGCCCCTGGTCTTTGTAAACGTCACCTTAGAGAACCAGGGTCACTGTGGGTAGGGGTGCCTCCTGGGGGTGGGAGGGGGCAATAGAGCCCTTGGGGAAGGTCAGGCAGGAAGAAAAATGGCCCAGCCAAAGCATGGATCAGCTAAATGGTGTCCTGGAGACGTCTCAAGCTTTGCCACCTACTGGATGCAAGCATCAGGGATTTGTACTCTGTAGGTCTAGGGGCTGGGGAAGGTGATATCCTTGAATGATGAGCAGTCAGGGGAGCTCAAGGGAGACACAGCGCTAACAACCAACCAAGTCTGGTCTCCTGGGAGTGTTAGAGAGAGGGGGAGAGAGCCCTTTCCAGGCCAGTAGAGTGGCCATTACTACCATTAGCTCTTAAAAAAAAAAAGTTTTTATTTTGTATTGGAGTACAGCCATTATCAATGTTGTGATAGTTTCACGTGGACAGCGAAGGAACTCAGCCATACGTATACCTGTATCCATTCTCCCTACTATCAGCTCTTAATCACAAGCACTGACACTTTCTACACCAGACTCTGAGTTAAGGATTTTACAAGCATTTTCTCAACTCATCCTCACCACGATCCTAGGACAAAACTTTTTTTCTTATTATTTATTTATTTTTGTTGAAGTATACTTGATTTACAATGTTGTCAATTCCTGTTATACAGCAAAGTGATTTGGTTATACATATATATATACATATGGAGAAGGAAATGGCAACATACTCCAGTGCTCTTGCCTGGAGATTCCCAGGGACGAAGGAGCCTGGTGGGCCTGCCGTCTATGGGGTCGCGAAGAGTCAGACACGACTGAGCGACTTCACTTTCACTTTTCACTTTCATGCACTGGAGAAGGAAATGGCAACCCACTCCAGTGTTCTTGCCTGGAGAATCCCAGGGACGAAGGAGCCTGGTGGGCTACTGTCTATGGGGTCGCACAGAGTCAGACACGACTGAAGCGACTTAGCAGCAAGTCATTTAGTCAAGACTCCAACCCATGCTGTCTGACCCCAAAACTTAAATACAAGCCTTTTCCCCTTGCCCTGACTTCTCCTGCTCATCCCTCTATCTCAGCCTCCCCCCGACCTCAGCTTCTCTGGTGCCTCTAGCACAGAATCCAGGCTCCCCGACACAATTCAGAGGGGGTGCAGCCCTCCCCTCCCTCTCTAATTTCCTCTTCCTACTTCTTCCTTCCCACCTTGCACTGCGGCTCCTGGATGCTCCATCCTCCCAGACACGCTGGGCTTCCCCCACCTCACACCTCCATGTATTTCTTTCTTCCAGATCCCATGACCCCTCTGTCTGCCTAAGTCCTGCTCGTCCTTCAGGAATCAGCTCAGACACCACCTGCAGCGGGACTTCTTCCTCAACCCCCCAGGCTGGGTTAGGTGCTCCTCATTCTGTCCCCGTAGCCCCTTGTGGCAAATTCTACTTTTTCACTTATCTGTTACCCATCAAGCTACCATCAGTCCCTGCTGACCGATGGCTTTGCCATCAGAAGAACGGACAAAATGCAAGAGATGGGAGATTGAGGTGGGCAGCGGCGGGCTCCCTCTCTGCCTTCTCATCTCAGCTTTCAATGTCATTCCCTCAGAAATCCCTGAGTCGGTGAACCCCCCACCCACCTGCTGCCTGAAGTATCATGAGAAAGTAGTGCCAAGAAAACTGGTGGTGGGGTACAGAGAGGCCCTCAACTGTTACCTGCCAGCAATCATGTAAGCACCGCCCTGCAGACATTCATAGGGAGAGGGCAGGGGAGCCCAAGGCTGGATCGGGGTGCACAGAACAAGGTCTCCATGCTAGAACAGGGGAGCAGCAGTTAAGGGCCTGGGCTTTGACTCTCACGGGACAGGCCTGGGTTTTGCTCTTGACTCGGCCACTTACGGAGGCTGGTTCATGTGGTCCAAGAAACGGTGGCCATAATGAAACCCAAGCCTGAGGGTCTAGGCTGAATGGAGAGGGATGAAAGAAGAGATGATGAGGTCTAAAGCCCAGAGAGGGGGGCTTTTTGAGGGGACCCAGACAGGGGAAGGCCTAGGGAGGTGGTACAGGGCACGAGGCAAGCCCCCAGTGAGCTAGAAGTAGGGGTGTGTGGACTGGCCCCCTAACTGCTCTGGGGCCCCTGACCATCTAACTCTGCCCCCACAGCTTCATCACCAAACGGAAACGAGAGGTCTGTACCAACCCTGACAACAACTGGGTCCAAGAGTACATCAAGGATCCCAGACTTCCTCTGCGGCCTCCCAGGAAGTTGGCCTAGGTTAACATCACTAGATGGGAGGAATGTCAACCCCAGATCCACAACTTGCTATGGTGGTCAAGCCTCCAACGGAGCCCAAGTTCGACTGGGGGGAAGGGTGTAACCCTGTGAAAATGCGGGCAACCTTGTGGTCTGAATGACAAGAGTCACATTCAGAGAAAGAGGCCAGATATTCAAAAAAGTAAAGCATTTCGAATATATTCTCAGTCGCTGGAGGAAATGCCAAGGTTAAGGGAGGAGGGCAGGGATACATTCTTAACGCTCAGCACAGCACTTTCACATCCTCCTCCTTGTCCTGCTTTCAGACCCTCACCTCCCTCCAATGCACCAATCCGTCCTAAATAATCACGTCCTGCTTCCCAATAGTCAAACCACCTCTGGCTCTCTCTGGCCTTCCACTCATCAAGAGGCTCAAGGGACTCTTGACTTTTCCTGTCCACCCTTGTCCTTTTTCTAGATCTCTTTTTTCTTCTATTATGCTTTTCTTTTAAAACCTAACCTTTTGGGACTTCTCTGGTGGTCCAGTGGCTAGGACTCCATGCTCCCAATTCAGGGGGCCCAGGTTCAATCCCTGGTCAGGGGACTAGATCCCACACAATGCAACTAAAACACCCCTCATGCTGCAACTAAGACCCAAGGCAGCTGAATAAATAAAAATTTCAAAAACAAAAACAAAAATCCTAACCGTTTCTTATGGGAATAGTCAAATGCTGATGATTTTTGTCCCTGTTGCTGAGACTTTGCTGAATTCCCTGATATTGGCTCTTCCCCAGGGTGATGTGGGTGCAGATGGTGCTGAAACAAAAGAGGAGGTGTCAATCCCTAGGTCCCTCCCACTGTAAGCTTTGTAGGACAGAGAAGGGCATTTGGCTAGGCTGGGGGTAAAAATCCTGGTCCAAAACTCGACCATTCAATAAACACAATTTCCTTTATTGCCAACTTTGTTTCTAACTCCCTGCCTCCTTTCTGCTGGGATGGCAGAAACTTAATCTCAGTTTTTCAGGGTCTTCTCCACATTCCCCCAAGAAATTTCTCCATTTGGGGAACTGGAGCTTTTACATGGCACCAAGGCCAGAGGTGGGGGGCTTCCCTGGTGCCTCAGATGGTAAAGAATCTGCCTGCAGTGCAGGAGACCTGGCCTCGATTCCTGGGTTAGGGAAGATCCCCTGGAGAAGGCAGTGGCACTCTACGCCAGTATTCTTGCCTGGAGAATTCCATAGACAGAAGAGGCTGGCAGGTGACAGTCCATGGATCGCTAAGAGTTGGACGTAACTGAGTGAGTAACACTTTCACTTTATTTTTTTTCCAGACATGGATTATTTTTTTCCCCTCCTCCCTACCTCTCTGTCCCAAGCTCAACAATAGGGAGTGGATTCAGACAAAATCCAACATTCCCCCAAAATGGTGTTGTGAAGGCAAAGCAAAATCAGGCAACTAAAGCTATATAATTAGAGAAACAAATTTGGTGAAGTGATCATTGCAAAGACTGGTCTTCCAATGACTTGAATTCTGCTGAACTGACCCAAGCCTGCCCCCAGTGGCCCCCAATGGTACTACATCATCCTGCCTCCCTGCTCCCCTACCCCGACTGAAGCTGACCCAACCAGAGGCCTCAGGTGACCAATCAGACTCTCTCTTAGATGAACTCTGGACCCGAGAAACCAGCACTGGTTGCTGTTGGAGCGTTGTCCCAGGGGAAGAGGCCTATGAACTCATCCACTGAAGCCCCCGGAGCTGCCCTGTCCCTCCTCCAGGCTTGGAGGTTTAGCTAACCTCAGTTCCATGAGATGCCCCAGCATTCTTCCCACTATTCCTGTTTGTTTGTTTGTTTCAATTCCTAAAGGACCGTGGTGGCATTTAGCACCTCTGCAATAACTTTTTGTTGGTTTAGGTCAGTTCCGTTGTGTGTGTATTAACGTGTACCCAACATTTTTACCGTATTTAAGGGTACAATTCAGTGGCACTAAGTACTTCCATGTTGTCGTGCAACCATCACCAACTATCCGTCTCCAGAACTTTTTCATCACCCCAGACTGAAACCTCTCTTCCCTGTAAACAATAACTTCTCCCCTCCTCCCACCCCCCAGCCCTTAAAAACCACTATTCTACTTTCCGTCACTATGAACTTGATTCCTCTAGGTACCTCTTATAAATGGAATCATATAGTGTTTGACCTTTTGTAACTGGCTTATTTCACTTAGCACAATGTTTTCAAATTTTATCTATGTTGTCAGGATTTCATTCCTTGCTAGGCCTGAATGATATTTCATTGTATGTATCTACCCTGTTTTGTTCATTCAATAATCTGTCCACGGGTGTCTGGGTACCCCCTTTTCTTTACACGAGCTTGAGTTATCAGGTCTTAGCTTCTGTTATTTGTGCTGAAAGCACTTTAACTCCTGTAGTGACCTGTCAATCACCACGCTGGCCAGGCAGGAGCTTGGGGCAGGTAAGGGCCTCAGACTCCGGCCCTCCCCTTCGTCCCAGACAGAGGTCAGTGCTCCCTGCTCATCCCTCCCAGGCTGTGAGCTCTTATTTCTGGATCCAGGGATTTCTCTCCACGATTCCTGCGATCAAAGCTAACTGTAATCAAACATCCTCCAGGAACTCACAGCCCAGGGATAACAGAATCACCGACAGATACAACATGGACCTCTGCTTGCAGGAGCCAGAGTGAACATGGAGAGATGGCAGGGCTTGGACTGACCCAGGAGCCAGACCATTTTCCGAGTGTGCAGCCACGCAGGAGGTTTCAAAGTCCTTAGCCAGCGCCAGGGTCAAAATCAGTGAACTCAAGTTCAAAGGCCTGAAGGACAAGCTGAGGCTGAAAACAGGAAGCACAGGCCAGGGTCAGGATTCTAGCAAGCTGGAATGGAAATGTCATTATGTGTCTTTTTTTTTTTTGTTAATCTATCAAAAGAGTTCAAGGTTGAGATGTCAGTCCAAAAACCTAATTGAAAAATCTATATCCAAAGTCAAATTCTCATCCCAGCTCATGATAATAAAACTTGCCAGAAACTCCCAGTGGTTCAGAACCAAAAGTAACTTTATCTCAGGTGCAACCAACTGTTTTGTTGTTGTTGTTGGGTTTTTTTATTTGTTTTTTATTGGAGTATAATTGCTTTACAAGTTTCTGCTGTACAGTGAAGTGAATCAGCTCTACGTATACATATATCCCCTTCCTCTTGAAACTCCCTCCCACCCCAGCCCTATCCCACCCTCACAGAGTACCAAGCTGAGCTCCCTGTGTTATACAGAAGGTATCCACTAGCTATCTGTTTCATACATGGTCATGTATTTATGTCAAACCTAAACTCCCAGTTCATCCCACCCTCCCCTTCCCCATCTGTGTCCATCAAAGGGCTATTCCTAATCTTTTCAAGGTAGATAAATGCCTGGCTTTTAGCATATGCACACAGATGCACACACAAGAAAGATCCCCTCATTCTGATCCATAGGTGTCTCCCAACCCTGATCAGCCTGATCAGTCAAAGTGATTCTTCCACATTAATGTATGCCTAGACAGCTTATGTGACTGTCAGACTTGCGGAACCAAGGTGACTGACTGGTAGCGGGTGGACAATAAGGCCTGGAATAACAGGGTTTCCACTCATCTGTCAGAGAAAAAGGTAGAAAGGGGTGAAGGCCACACACAGCAACATGAGGGGACCAGTGGGTGGGACAGGAAGGGAAGAAAGGGAGGAAGCAGCCCTGGGCAGTATGAAGAGCATTCTACCTGGCGTCTAGGAGCCTGGCCGGCACATCCCCTCATGGATCCTCTCTGCACGCCATCCCCCACCCCGTGCGCCATAAGAATTTAGACCAGACGACCAGATGTCCTGCGGCTAGCTCTGGCTGGCCTGTAAGAAATGCCATTTAGCCTTCGAGGCAACCTCCCGAGGCGAGCCAGAAGGGCAAGCATTTCCCCTCTGTAGAGAAGAACGCGTGTGCATGCACCTGTGTGCAAGCAACCACTGAGAGTTGTCAGCAGCCTGAATGAGGACCTGTGGGACACAGTCGATGTGCTGGTTTAAAAGCTTTGTCTTGGGACTTCCCAGGTGGTCCAGTAGCTAATTCTCCACTCACAATACAGGGGGCCTAGGTTCAACCCCCTGGTGGGGGTACTAGATCCCACATGCTGTGACTAAAAGTCCGCAGGGCAAAATTTTAGATTCTCCAGGCCACAGATGCAGGGGGGAAAGCTAAATTTAAAAAGATAAAAGCATTGTCTTCACACTCAGGCAAATTCAGGTTCAGATCCCAACTCTGTCTCTTAACTGTGATGAAAATGTCGCTATTCTGTTATTAGCTAGGACGAGAAACCTTCTCCTGCAGGAAAAAAATCATCGTTTAGAAAATGTGTCTGTAACCCCAGTGATGGCAAGAAATGCCCCCAGGACATGGATGTGTGTATGCGTGTGTGTGTGTGTGTGCGCGCGCGCGCGTGTGTGTGAGCCACTCAGTCATGTCCGACTCCTCGCGACCTCATGGAGCCTGCCAGGCTCCTCTGTCCATGAAATTCTTCAGGCAAGGATAGACTGGGGTAAGATTTCAAGGGGAGGGATGAAGTCACTCTGAGTGAGCCAAGAAAAGGGACCATTTGGTCTTTGAAAGCCAGGTGGGACACAGGGCCAGCGTCCCTGGACCAGAGGCCAAAACCTGTGAAGTAAGTCATCAGGGATTCACAGAAGTCTTGTGGAAGCTTTGATTGCCCCTAGACTGGAGGACCGGAGGAGTGGAAAGACTTCAAGGCAGCTCTCAAGATCAGGGATGTGACTCAATGTCTACTTTAGGTGGGGTGGTGAGGAAGGGCATTACCGAGGAGGTGACATGCCCCTTGAGAGTTAAATGGCCGGTGGGAATCAGCCACGCCGGGACCAGGGGAACAAAACTTCCCAGGCAGGACTTCCGCAGTAGTCCAGCGGTTAACAATCCACCTGCCAATGCAGGGGACACGGGTTCGATCCCTGGTCCGGGAAGATCCCACATGCCTCAGGGCAACTAAGCTGTGCTCAAAAGCAACGAAGTGTAGCCCTGGCTCCCTATAACAAGAGAGAGCCCATGTGTAGCAACAAAGACCTAAATAAAACACAAATAGATAAAACTTTCCAGGCAGAGGGCACAACCAGGGCAAAACCCTAGGCAGGGGACAGTCTGGCCGGAGCACAGAGGTGAGGAGACCAGCATGAGCAGAGAGAAAGTCAAAGACAGGGAGAGAGTGCTTTGTAATCCAGGGCAAGGAGTGTGCAGTTCATTTCAAGGGAGGTGGAAAGCCATCCAGGACATTTTTATGCAGCTGAGGGAGAGCATCTGACTGACCTTTGAAGAATCACCTGCATAGACAGGGATTCCTCGGGGGCGAGGGAGACCCCTGCAGCAGTCTCACCTACATGGGACAGTGACTTGGACCAGGGAGGAGGTGGTGGTGGCTGAGGAGATTAGGGACATCTCGGGGGACAGAATTGAAAAGACATACTGAGAAAGATGGGCTTGAGCTGTTGGTGCAATTTATAGAAACTGGGACGTCTGGGAAAGAGTAAATTGAGGTGGGGGATCAAGAGTTCTGTTTGGCCCGTGTTTATTTTGAGGTGCTAGTTAGGTGTCCTTGAGGCCGTGTTGAGAAGGAAGTTGGCTGTGGGAGTCTGGAAAGCCAGGGATTGGTCAAGCTGGAGTATATAAAACCATAGGGCCAGACAGAGTCAGCTGGGGAGAGTGTGCAACAGGTAATGGGCTCGGGGGCGTTCAAACATTTAGAGAACAGAGCAGGAGTGACACATAAGTGGACTGGAACAGTGGCCTGGGAGATGGCAGTAAAACCCAGAGGCTGTGGTAACTTATAAGCCAAGAAAATCATTTAATCAAGAGAAAGTTATCAAATGTGCTCAGTGCCGCCAAGAGATAAAGAGCAGAGAGGGACATCCCTGGTGGTCCAGGAGCTAAGACTCCACACTCCCAACGCAGGCAGCCTGGGTTCGATCCCTGGTCAGGGAACTGGGTCCTTCAGACTGCAACTAAGACCCGGTACAGCCCAATAAATATTTTTTTAAAAAGAAGAATAGAGAAAAGGTCTTTGGAGTTGACCTTTGAAGGTCATGGACTTCCCTGGTGGCTCAGAGGGTAAAGAATCTGCCCGCAATGCAGGAGACCTGGGTTTGATCCCTGGGTGGGGAAGATCCCCTTGGAGATGGGGATGGCTACCCACTCCAGTATTCTTGCCTGGAGGATTCCATGAACAGAGGAGGCTGGCGGGCTATAGTCCAGGGTGTCGCAGAGTCCGAAGCAACTGAGTGACTAACACTTCCACTTTTTTCCTTTTGAAGGTCATCTATGAGTCAATAAGTCTCAGTGGAAAATAGTGATAGAAGCCCAACCAGAGGGGTAGGAGGAGAACAGAGGTTGTGGAAGTGGGGCCCAGAACACTACAGAGGCAGCTCCACTAAGAACTTTTCTATGAAGGGAAGCCAAACTTAGGTCAGGAGCCAGAAGGTTCAAGGGAGGATTTTTAAAGATGTGAGCATTTAAAGCAGGTTTGCGTGTTGATGTGTGACGCATTCAACCTCTCGGAGATGCACCTTTTCTTTGTTGTGAAATGAAGCCTGATACACCAGTGATCACAGGTTACTAGGAGAATCACACCAGGTAACATGTTAAGAGGACGCAACGCTAGGCCTGCTCACAGCTGGGATTCAGCGCTTGTGAGCTCCCCTCCCTGAGCGAGAAGGCACAAGGCCAGCAGGTTCTCCCTGGTGGGGCGAGAGGACAGCCCTCAGTTCCTACATTCCGATTATGACAGAGGAGGAGAAGCTGGTGGGTGGAAAACACCCAGACTGTGAACAGTAGGATTGAGAAATTGCATGGGTCCTGTTAAGTTCGCCCTAAACACACACTCAGAGCTTCCTCTTCTGCGGGCATTCTTCCCAGAAAGGAGCCTTCCACTCCAGACCCTACGATGTGGGTTTCTCGTCTGAACCACAGAACGCGAGCCGCTTGAGTAGCTATTTAGTCAACTTTCCCAAGAGTGATGCCAAGGAGAGAGACTCATCCTTTACATTCAGTGAAGGTCCTTGAACCCAGTTGAAAGGGCAGCCTAGAGGGCAGGAACCACCACTTCTAATTTACTCTGCTCCCACCGCCAACCCCCCACCCACCCCCTGTGCCAGGGGAGGGGTTGGAGGTGTTTACTAAATGTCTATTCATGAAATTCACACTAAGGAGGGGGGCAAGGTGAGGGGAAGGAGTACAGCTCGAGTTCAGAAGTCAGTGTGAGAGATCTTTTCTGACTGCCAGTCAGGGGGTCAGGGCAAGGATGTGTCACCATGGAGATGGTATTTTAAATAAGGATCCCAGAGGTTAAGGGTTTGCAGCCACTGAAAAGGGATTCTAGGCTGACTTGATCTTAGGAAAATTGGAGGGCAGTGCCACCCAGTGGTTAAAAACCACAGTGACTAGCTGCTTTGACATTTTATTTTCTTGGGCTCCAAAATCACTCTGAACAGTGACTGCAGCCACGAAATAAAAGACACTTGCTCCTTGGGAAAAAAAGCCATGACAAACCTAGACAGCGTATTAAAAAGCAGAGACATCACTGTATCGGCAAAGGTCAGTATCATCAAAGCTATGGCTTTTCCAGTAGTCATGTATGGATATAAAAAGTTGGACCATCAAGAAGACTGAACTAATACTTTTGAATTGTGGTGTTGGAGAAGACTCTTGAGAGTCCCTTGGACTGCAAGAAGATCAAACCACTCAATACTAAAGGAAATCAACTCTGAATATTCATTGGAAGAACTGATGCTGAAGCTGAAGCTTCAATACTTAGGCCACCTGATGCAAAGAACCGACACATTGGAAAAGACCCTGATGCTGGGAAAGATTGAGGGAAAGAGAAGGGGGCAGCACAGGATGAGATGGATGGGTGGCATTACCAGCTCGATGGGCATGAGTTTGAGCAAACTCTGGAAGATGGTAAAGGACAGAGAAGCCTGGAGTGCTGTAGTTCATGGGGTCGCAAAGAGTTGGACACGACTTAGTGACTGAACTACAACAAGCCTCTGTGTATTCTTAAAGGGCTATCACACGTGGTTGTGTCCAGGAAGACCCACCTGTGCGTTAGACCCACTGCTTAGAGGCCCCTCATGGTGCCCACCTCTTTCAGATTTCTCCCCTTTTACAGGGAGCTGAGGCTTCCAGTTCACATTGAGGCAGAACAGATAAAAGATATTGCTCTCAGAGAACTTGCATTTTAGTGGGAAGAAAGAGAGACTGTACACAAATACACACAACATCAAGCGTTGATAAGTTCTATAAGAAGAATAAATCAGAGCAAAGGTAATGGTAAGAGGGGCAGAAGACAAGGCTGTACTGTTTGATAGGACCTCACCCCCCACCCCTCCACAGAAGAACAGTTTAACATATACTTGTCTCCCTAGAGAATGTTCTACTTTCAGCCTGGAGAACTGAGTATCTGACACACCCAACAAACTGACCCATCTGCAGATAGATGCTACAAACTCAGAAAATCTTTTTTTTTTTTTAATACAGTTGTGAGCATGAGAGAAGGTAGATTTTGAGGGATTTTTGAGGGATATTGAAAGTGGTAGCAACTAACAGGCATGCAGTTCCTAATTTTTGTGGCTTTGACTTGAGGTCCGCTGCAGTTGCTGCGGGGGACGCCACAGGGCTGGCTAAAACTCTGGTGAGAGAGTCTCTGGTCTTTCTGGTCAGATGAACCAGAGGAAGGAGCCTGAGGCAAAAGTGACCACTGGAGAGTGAGGAGAACCCCAGAAAGAAAAAAAAGTCAGTGAAAGGGAATCCCAAATTCTTTATACAACTTTAGCCCACAGTTTTCAGCCCTGAGGGCATGGCAACCCACTCCAGTATTCTTGCCTGGAAAATCCCCATGGACAAAGGAGTCTGGTGGGCTACAGTCCGAGGGGTCACAAAGACTCGGACACAACTGAAGAGCCTTAGTGTGCACACACCTGGACAGAACTTACTCGAGAAAAACTAAAAGCTGCTCATAGCTGAAACTTCAAGAACTGAACTAAGGTCCTAGTCACAATCCTCTGCAGGAAAGCTCACAGTCTGGTTTTGTTGTTATCGTGGTGGTGGTTGTTTTGATGGGAAGATGATTTACATTTAGCGGAGAGCCCTTGCTTTTGTTTTTTTAAAGATGCTCTGCATTGGCCATTAAAACGCTTCTGTTTTATATTACTCAGCCATAGAGAGGAACAAATGTGAGTCAGTTGAGCTGAAGTGAATGAATCTAGAGCCTATTATACAAAGTGAAGTAAGTTAGAATGTGTGAAAGTTGTTCAGTCGTGTCCGACTCTTTGCAAACCCACGGACTATACAGTCCATGGAATTCTCCAGGCCAGAATACTGGAGTGGGTAGCCTTTCCGTTCTCCAGGGGATCTTCCCAACCCAGGGGTTGAATTCAGGTCTCCCACATTGCAGGCGGATTCTTTACCAGCTGAGCCACCAGGGAAGCCCAAGTTAGAAGGAGAAAAACAAATATCGTATATTGTGGAATCTAGAAAAATGGTACTGATGAACCTATTTGCATGAATAAAACGCACACACAGAAAAGACTTGTTGACATAGCCAGGGAAGGGGAGGGTGGGACAAGGTGAGAGAGTAGCACTGAAGCATATACATTACTGTAGGTGAAACATAGCTAATGGGAAGTTTCTATATAAAACAGGGAGCTCAACACAGAGCTCTGTGACAACCTAGAAGGTTGGGATGGGGTGAGATGTGTGGAGGTTCAAGAGAGAAGGGACATGTGTATATTTGTGACTGATTCACACTGTTGTATGGCAAAAACCAGCACAACATTCTAAAGCAGTTATCCTCCAATTAAAAATGTTTTAAATAATTTTTAAACGCGTCCATTTAAAATTTTGTTTTACTGTTTTTATTTTTTCCTCTTTTGTCCCTAATTCTCAGGGTGATACAAAAAAATAGATCAATCTCTTGGATAAAATCAGCATTAGGATGATTTTTGACATTTATATTCAAAATATATTATTACATAGAAAACGGGTTATACACTTTTTCCTGCTGATTTATGTACTTGAAAATATCATTTTATTTGATCTAAGACAGTAAAATACAGAAATAAAGCTTAACACTATGTCTACCCAAAAAAATGAACAGATCTTGTAGCCATGAGTCAACATCCCACATAGTGATCGCCCCTCTTTGCATGAGGCTTGCATTCTCCAGCTGGCCTATTTGACCCTTCTAGATTACTGCCTGGACTCTATGGACATTTGAGTTTGTGTGCTGTGTCCCCTGCTTTAATCCATCACAACATCTCCACAGCTAATGACTGAAGTTGAGTCTTGGCTCTCTCAAAGAAAGCTGTGTCCAGGTATTTCTGCATAATTTCTGACTATCCTGACTATTCTATATATGCAGAAAAAGTAGAAATGAAAAGTGGAGGGCAAGAAACTCCTGATGACATTGTTTGAGCCTCTGGATCAAGCCAGACCTGAAGCTGGAAGTTGCTTGCACTTTCCAGTTCTGTGAACCATTATGTTTCCCTTGTGAGTAGGCTCATTTAAGCTAGATTTCTTCCACTTAAGCCAAAAAATTAGTACCTCCAAAAATTAGACCAGACAAGCTACAGAGTGAATGTGGTCCCTCATATTACTGAAAGGACAGAGATGTGGGTGCACTTGGAGATTACACAAAAACAGAGGTGGGAAAAACCCCTTTCTCCAAAACTAATACTGGAGGGTTAACTTAGAAAGGGAAAAGGTTGTTTAGGAGTTGGCAAGGCCGAGGCATTGCTCTGGCAAGTAGTGAGCTAGATTACACTGCAATGGTATAATCTGAGATGCAGTGGGATTGCCTGGGAGAAGATGAGATGGTGGCAAGGAACTTGCAGTCATGATGAGGAGCCTTGTCCTTCACCAGGGTCATGTCGGCTTGTCATGTGCCTGTCATCCTCCTAATTGGCACTTCAATTTAGGAGCCAGGAATACTGCTTTTACATGCCTGGCACCTTTAGGAAACTAACACACCAGCCGGTGCTGTCCATTCCCACCATCCTGAGAGATGGAAAGTTTTGGAAAAAAGGAGTGAGAGTATTATGGAATATGGGAATTTCCTGAAGAGGCCAGGCTTGAAGTGGACACTTAAATGAGGGTTCCTGGAAACAGAAAGCCTTCAAGGGGCCTTCTGGCCCGTATCTGCCACAGTCCAGCTCTCATCCTGTCCTCTGCAGACAAACTGCTCCCTCCGCAGTGTTGCCTGTGGGGTATCAGTGGGATGTGCCCTACTTCTCAGTGGGGTCCAGAAATAGTCGTCTGCTCAGAAGCTCTCTGATGCCCCCAGAAGGCCATCCTAGCCTTTAGCTAAGGCCTCCTGGGGACAGGGACCTCCCAGGTGAAGGTCTGTCCTCCCATCCAGCAGCCACAGCCTGCTTCCCCAGCTCAGTCTAGCCAGCCTTTTCCAAGTCCTTTCTTTTTTTTTATTATTTAAATTAGTTTATTTATCTATTTTTTAACTGAATCAGTCCAGCTTGCTCTTCTTTGCACTCAGCTAGGAATCAAGATGACATCTGATCTTGGGCATCCTTGTATGAAACCAAGACTCCAGTTCGAGGTTCTCTGCCCCTGGGAGACCTGATTAAACTTGGTGCAACCTGAATGCCACAGCCTTGTGGAAGTCCAGACCCCATCCCCAAGATTTCCTTCTATTCCTTTGGCCCGTTTTCTCCCTCTCCAGCTGCTCTCCCCAATCGGGAGTCCCACACAGGTTCAGCAGCAGCTATTGTCTTACTGGATCTTCTCCTTAGCAAACCAGTTGCTCTCCTGGCTCAAGAAAGAAGGCAGGGCCAGTGCCTCCTCAGAAGGAGGAAGGCATAAAGTAGAGACAGCTGGAGAATCTGGAAACGCTGCCCATTCCACTCCAAGAGTGGCAGAAGAGTAGAGGGCAGACCACACAGTGAACAAGTGGAGAGCAGTTTGTCATACAATTCTTCCTTCAGACCAGAGGTTGGGGGGAAACCTGACTTCAGAGAAGCTTGTGTGCAGCCTTAGTCATTGTGGTGCATCCATGCAATGGGACACACCACCCTGCAAACCACTGACAGATGCAGTATGAGTGGATTTCACAGATGTGATTTGGAGCAGAACAGTCAGACTCATGAGGGTAAATACTTTTGCCCATTTATGTGAAATTCAAGAACAGTCAAAACAATCATAGAGGGACTTCCCCGATGATTCAGTGGTTAAGACTTCACCTTCCAATGCAGGGGGCATAGGTTGATCCCTGGTAGGGGGACATAAGATCCCACATGTCTTGAGGCCAGAAAACCAAAACAGAAACAATGTTGTAACAAATTCAACAAAGACTTTTTAAAAATGATCCACTTCCAAAAAATCTTTAAAAAAAAATAAACAGTCATAGATATCAAATAGTGATTACTTTTAGGGGATTCACTGCAAAAAAAAAAATGTGAGGGAGGGAAATCCCTGGTGATCCAGTGGTTAGGAATCTGCACTTCTACTACCGGTGGCCAGGGTTCGATCCCTGTTCGAGGAATTTAGATTGCACAAGCCCTGTGGCATGGCGAAAAGAGAGAGAGAGAGAACAAGAGAGAAACTTCCGAGGAGCCGAAAATGTTCTTTATCTGGGTCTGGGTGATGACTACACGAGTATATTCATGTGCCAAAATTCATCAAGCTGTAAGATTTACACACAGCTCTATGCAAGCCACACCTCAATAATTCCTTTTACTTTTTTATTTTAGTTTTTGGCTGTGCTGGGTCTTTGTCACTGCTCAGACTTTTCTCTAGCTGTGATGCGCAGGGGCCTCTCTCTAGTTGCCGTGCGCGGGCTTCTCATTGCAGTGGCCTCTCTTGTTTCGGAGCACAGGCTCTAGAACGCATGGACTTCAGTAGCTGTGGTTTCCCAGGCTCTGGAGCACAGGCTCAGGAGTTGTGGTACACAGGCTTAGCCACTCTGCAGCGTGTGAGATCTTCCCGAACCAGGGATCAAACCTGTGTCTCCTGTATTTGCAGGCAGATTGCCCACCACTGAGCCACCAGGGAAGCCCCTCAATAATTTTTTTAATAAGGAGCTGGGGGAACGGGAAAGCAGAGATAGCAGTTCTGTACTGTGCTCTTGGGAACTGCACATCTACCAGGCAAAGGGCAGCTAGGATTGCAGAGGGAATACTGACATTACCAGACATGATTGTCTGGCTCTACTCTAATGCTTCCGTAGCATATTCTCTACTGTAACCGACATGGCATTTTTAAATGGGAAATGGGGAATGGGGAGGAGATGGAGAAATGCCCCTGGCTGTAGAGGGGCATGACCTAGGCTACCAAATCTACTCACATGCAAATGCAGGACACATCGCTCTAGGAGTTAACAGTGGGGAAGGGAGCACTGTTGGAAGACAAACTGCCACATTTTATTCCCTGTTAGGATATTTAGGGATATTTTCTTATTTGTATCCCCTCTTGCCTTCCCTGAGTCAAGCACTAGTGTGCACCACGCAGCTCCTGCAGCCCTCGCAGGGGAGAGTTGATGCAGGGCAGAGAGCAAAACTGGGGGTCTCTGGCTTGTGTTCTATAAGCCTACCCCCTCTGCACAAAGAATAAAAGAAGATTCAAAGTCCATTTCCTTCATGTCTTCACCAGAATTATTAAAGAGAGTGGATTTCTTCCAGGACAAAAAAAGAGAGTTCTGCTGAGAGTCTGGGGTTAGTAGGTGCAAACTATTACCTTTAGAATAGATAAACAGGGACTTCCCTGGTGGTCCAGTGGTTAAGACTTCCACTGCAGGAAGCGAGTGTTCAGTCCCCAGTCAGGGAACTAAGATCCCACATGCCCTGCAGCACAGCCAAAAAGAATAGAATGGATAAACAACAAGGTCCTACTGTATAGCACAGGGAATTGTATCCAATCTCCTGGAATGAACCTTAAAGGAAAAGGATATTTTTTAAATGTACGCATGTGTTATAACAGAGTCACTTTGCTGTTCAGCAGAAATTAACACAACATTGTAAATCAACCGCACCTCAATTTTTTTTAAACAAAAAAGGGAAGATAATGAAACACTCATTTAGAAAAATAATAAAGGTGGGGGTGGAATTCCCTGCTGGCACGGTGGTTAGGATTCTGGGCTTTCATTGCAAGGGCCCCGGGTTTGACCTCTGATCAGGGAGCTAAGATCCTGCAAACCACTAGGTGTGGCCAAGAAAAGAAAGAGAGTCTTGGTTCGGGCTGGAGGGAGGCGGGTGCAACCTGGGCTTCCCAGCACCACTGCCGGGAAGCAGGTGGAAACACAGATAAACAAGTGCATTGCTCATCCCCCGGCTCTACAAAGACTAGGTCATAACCTGCTGTAGAAGCTGCCTGACGGCACATTCTGAGGGGAAATGAAGCCCACAACAGGATGTACAGACATTTTCTCATTTTCCTCATCATGTCTTCTTAGACACAACCATCATTTAAAAGTGGACATTTAATTTCAAAGTACATGGGGATTTTTAAGTATCTTTGATGTTAATTTTCCATTTTGATATTAATTTCTTATTTAAGTGCTTTCTTCTCTGCAATCACCCTCTGTATTTCTTCAGTCTTTTAACTTTATTGAGGCTTTCAAAGGCTCAGTCAAAGATCTCTCTTGGTAAACATCACACTGCACTTGAAAACATGTGGGTTATTTTCAAATATCTTTTGATATTGATTTCTAACATAATTCCACAGTGATAAGAAGACAGACTCTATGATTTCTGTACCTTCAGACCATGAAATTTTTGCACCTCGTTTTATGTCCCTGTATATGTTCCAGTGTCTCCTGGCTTATATACTACAGGAACTTGAATAGAATTTGTACTCCACTATTGTGTGAAAATTGTATAAATCTTAACTATGTGAATTGGTTCATAGTGTTTCTCAGGTCTATCATATCCTTCTACCTTTCTATCTTTTCATTCTATTAATTTTTGAGAGTTTGACATTGAAGCTCCAACTTAAAAAAAATCTTAATTTATCTACTTAAAAAATAATTGTAATATAGAGTAGAGCTATATGAACCTTGTTCTGTATTTTTCAAGTCTGCTGTAAATGCATATCATATTTTCATAATTTAAAGATAAAAATAAAGCAAGAAACTGTAATATATAGTGGAACCTTGCTCTGTATTTTCCAAACCTCCTGTAAATGTGTTACCATACTTTAATAATCTAAAAAGGAAAAAGGGGGACTTCCCTGGTGGCCCAGTGGATAAGACTCTGTGCTCATAATGCAGGGGGCACAGGTTCGATCCCTGACTAGGGCACTAGATCCCACATGCCACAACTTACAGCTGGCTCAGCCTAAATAAATAAATAAAATAGCCTAAATAGATAAAATATATGTTTAAAAAAAATAAAGTAAAAATAAGAAGGAACAAGAAAAGACCACAACAAGATGAGACACTGTGCCTCAGAGAAACAGACCCCTCTGTTAGCTAGATGTTTATCTCAGGAAGAATTTGAATGAACCTGGATTCTCACCTCTTCCCATACACAGAACAGCACTAACACCATTCACCAGAGATATCTGTTCTCTGTGACTAGTGGTAATCTTTCACCAAGATGTCTGCTTGACTGCTCATAACGCTCAGCCAATAATCATACATACCCTGGCTTCCCCCCTACTTCTTTAGAGCAACTTTGCAGAGCGACTGAGAGGCTGTCTCCCAGGCTACAGTCCTCAGTCAGTCCCTGAATGAAACCTGAAGTCACAGCTCATACACTGTGTCTTTTTCTTTAGGCCGACACAGGGGAAACCCCAAAGAAGAAGGGCTGTGGAGAACATTCAGACAGATGGCCCAAGTCCTGGGGAAGGTTTCTGTGTCCTCAAGCGGACCCCAGACTATCGGAACACCACCACACCCCCCAGTCCGCACTAACCCCAGGGAGGAAGGCTCAGCAGTAACTGGTGGTGACAGGTCACCATACGGGGCCCCCAATGCCTGGAACACCCCCCAGAAAGGTGACATTAAAGCTTCCCACCAGGCCAGCAACAGGGCAGGATGAAAATACATCTCAGACCAGGTTATAGTGTAAAGTTCTCTTTCCTATAAACCTGAGTCTATAATTTAGATTCCAGCCACAGCTCTAGGTGCTTCTGCATTACTTGAATCTGTTTAAATGATCTGAATGTTTCCTGTGTTTGTGTTTTACTTGCATCATTTCCATTCATTCTCGTTACCCTGTGTCTACAAGGGAGGAGTCCGCTGGAGGTGCTTCCACCCTGGCTTCCCTGAGACTTTGGTCTGCCCACAGATGCCCTTGATCCTTCATCCTGAGGGTGGACCACAGTGGGGCCGCTAGCTGCCTCCCTCCTGGGCTCACAGATCCCAGCACTACCTGCACCCTCCAGGGAAGCAGAGGGGGTAGAGAGGTGCCCAAGCCCAGGAAACCCCCCACTGCCTAGCCAGCACTGGCCTCACTCATTCTTGTCTGCTTATATCTTACAATGGCTGAGGAACCATCCTCCCAATCCTGGCTGGGAGCCTGAAATAGAAATTCTGAGTCATAAGCCACGCCAGGCCTCCCTGTCCATCACCAACTCCTGGAGCTTGCTCAAACTCATGTCCATTGAGTCAGTGATGTCATCCAATCATCTCATCCTCTGTCGTACCCTTCTCCTCCCGCCTTCAATCTTTCCCAGCATCAAGGTCTTTTCCAGTGAGTCAGTTCTTTGCATCAGGTGGCCAAAGTATTGGAGTTTCAGCTTCAGCATCAGTCCTTCCAATGAATATTCAGGACTGATTTCCTTTACAATTGACTGCTTTGATCTCCTTGCAGTCCAAGAGATTCTCAAGAGTCTTCTCCAACACCACGGTTCAAAAGCATCAATTCTTCTGATGCTCAGCATCCTTTATGTCTCTTGATCCTAATATCTACCCTGCAGAGCAGGGATTTTAGCCATAGGGCATATGAGAAAACCATGGAGAATTCAGAGTTCGAGCAACTTTCTCCAACACACCCAGCTAGTCAGTGACCAAGCCAAAATTCAAATCTATGTCTGTCTGACGCCAAGGCTCCCAGAGGGACCGGTCAGTGCCTGATCCACCCTCCCTGTGGTCTCTATGGGCCATCGTCATAGCATCTACACGCCCAGCTCAACTTCCATGCCTACTAGCTGAGGAAGGTCCTATGCCCCCACTGCATAGTCTGTTTCTCCATCTCCAAGGCCACAACAGAGAAAATCTTTCTGGTCTGGCTCATCCTTTTAATCCAGGCCACACAACCACTGGATGGCCCTCTACACCAAGCCCCTCCTCTCTGCCCCAGGGCCTACCCCCAGCAAGACAGGAATGCTGGGGAATTCATCCTGAAGAGCCCCTGATCAATGATAGACCCGCACTGGTGGGCAAATCACTCAGCTTCTCGCTCCACACCATGTCCCAGAGGTCCCCAAAGGACTTTGAGTCCAAGGTGCCCCATTACAATGGTTTATTGTTGTTTAGTCGCTCAGTTACATCTAACTCTGTGTGACCCCATGTATGGTAGCCTGCCAGGCTCCTCTATCCATGGGATTTTCCAGGCAAAAATACTGGAGTGGGCTGCCATTGCCTTCTCCAGGGGATCTTCCAAACTCAGGGATCGAACCCATAGTCTCTTGCCTTGGCAGGCGGATTCTTTACAGCTGAGCTACCGCTGAGCTACCAGGGAAGCCCATTTACAATGGTAATCTGTTAATTAAAGAACCCTACAGGGGTATTCTTACTTTTTATGCTCCATTTCTCTGTGTCCCTCCTGGAAATTCCTGGGATCACCTCCCAGGGAAGTTGTTGTTGTTCAGTAGCCAAGTCATGTCCGACTCTTCAAAACTCCATGGACTGCAGCATGCCAGGCTTCCCTGTCCCTCACCACCTCCCGGAGTTTGCCCAAGCCCAGTGAAGTACTTGTACTCAAATCCGTGTCTCGTATTCTGCTTCCAGGGGAGACCGACCCAGAGAAGTGTGTGAGGAAGAAAAGTCAAGGACGACGACTCAGGTTGTTGGCCTGAGCAGTAGAGCTTCATCATCGTAGCTTAAGCAGCTCCTTATCCTGAGCACCTGCCTTACGCATTCAGCTGGGTCCATGACATGGAACATGCCGATCAACTATCCCAGCCGCAGTGTGTCCTGCACAGGATCAGCCCCATGTTACCAATAAGGAAACAGGCTCAATTAAGTTCACGCCTCTGCCCAGGGTCAAACAACTTGTAAGTGGTGGAACTGGTCTTCAAGGAGCTGAGGGAAGTAGCAAGTTCACACTGCTTTGGCCTGGGCCCAAAACCTGGGGTCCTGATGATCCCTAATTACCAGGAGCCAGCCCCTCACTCCCAACAGGAAAGTTCTCCTTTCCTCACAATAGAGATTCTTTTTTGTTTTTTTATAATAAGTATTTGTTTATTCTAGGTGTGCATTATGCCTTTTTTTTCCTCTTCTTGTTTTTAATTCTTTTATTGGAGTATGGATGCTTTACAATGTTGAGTCATTTTCTGCTGTACAGCAAAGTGAATCAGCCAGACATATACATCCCCTTCCTCTTAAACCTGCCTTCCAGCACTCCCATCTCACCCCTCCAGGTCGTCAGTGCCGAGCTGAGCTCCTTGTGCTGTACAGCGGCTTCCCACTTGCTATCTATTTTACGCACGGTAGTGTGTATACGTCAATCCTAATCTCTCAATTCATCTCATCCTTCTCTCCCCACCTGTGTCCACATGCTGTTCTACTGTTGTGATTCTGAGTGGTGCTACCATTCACCTTTTCACTGATGAAAAAAAGGGAGGCAAGAGAGAAAGAAAAGAGAGAGAGACCAATAGTACAAAGAGGAAGCGAGAATAAACAAGATCATATCCGCTGGTCTGTAGTGAGTGCTTACAATGTGCTAAATCCTATTCAATTCTTTATGTTATCTCAGAGAATCTTGCCAAAGCCATAGAGGAAGAATTGTTTAAAGTTATTCCCTATTTAACAGAAGGGGGCAAAGGACAAGTTCTACAGAACAGTAAAGAGAAAATCCACCCTCTTGATGTCCTGGTGGCCTGGGTCTAGCCCCTCTGCCCTATGACTCAACCTCCATACTTTCCATTTCTTTTCTTTTCTTTCTTGCTTTCTAATTTTTTGACAAAACCATTCCACATCCTACTCTCTGAGCCTTTCCTATCTGGTCCCTGGGAGGGAAATTAAGCCTCATAAAGAGGACTGAAGGGGACTTCCCTGGTATTCCAATGGCTGAGACTCCACACTCCCAATGCAGGGGGCCCAGATTTAATCCCTGGTCAGGGAACTAGACCCCACATGCCACAGCAAAGATCAAAGATCCCGTGTCCCCCAAGTAAGACCTGGCACAGTCAAATAAATAAAGAGTTTTTAAAAAAAAAGAAAAAAAAGACTGAAGCTACAAGTCACAGAACAGCTACATGACAGAAAAGGGAGGGTCCTCGTGCTTTCAGCCACACCAGCAGGGCTTTGCAGAGAAAGATGCTCTGAGTATCTGCAGCACTGAGGCCAGAGAGCAGCCTATGTGTCTGCAACCAAGAGGGTGGTTTTGTGGCTGGAGAGTGGTGCACATCTGCGACAGTGGGGTGATCTTACCGTGCATCACGCGGCAGTGTCAAAAACGGACATGCCACCACTTAGCTATACCCCCAAAGACAGATGTTCTCTTTGTTCTCAAGAACTGATCCCACACTGGAAGACCCAGTCCCTCCAAGGATGGATGATGGCAAACCCTCTCCAAGAGGGCCTGGGGATGCAGGGGCCACTGAAGCAGCCTCGAGGCCCTGGCTGGGGGGTGAGGGGCGTGGCTCTCACTCTGCGGGTTCCAGTTTCTGCCTGCGGAGGTGTCATCTCACCTTGCTCTGAGCTCTGAGGACTCACGATCTGCTCACTGGGCATGGCCTGAGCCCCTGGTCCCTCACTTGCAGCCTCTGCCCCACCACATTCTCCTGGACCTGAGTCTCAGCGTGTCCTCCCTCCTTTTTAAGCCACCCACTTGACAGGTTCTGTTCTGGGGTCATACAGAACCTCACCAAAATATCCCCAAATTGGTTCCCTCCGGCATCTCAGTGACTGCAAGCTGTCAGGAGGCTCAGCCCATCCACATGCCCTCGTGAGAACTGAAGGCTGGGGCTGGGTCCTGCCACCTCTCTCTCCAGTTCCCAGCTTCCACTGAATTATCCCTTCCTTCACACGCAGGGCCCTCATCTCCCCAAAGTAACCCCTCTGTGAGTTATTGGGTGTTAACAGATCTTTACTGGAAATTTGGGCATAAGATAGGTTCTGAATGTAGCACAGAATAATTCAGGTGAGAATTTAAAATTAGATATTAGGGATTTCCCTGGTGGTCCAGTGGCTAGGACTCTGTGCTCTCAATACAGAGTGTCTGATCCCGGTTCAATCCCTGGTCAGGGAACTAGATTCCACATGCCACAACTAAGAGTTCATATGCTGCAACTAAGAGTTTCATTGCAGCAACTACAGACCCCATATGCTGCAATAAAGATTGAACACCCTGCGTGCTGTGACTAAGACTCAGCACAGCCAAATAAATAAATCTGAAAATAAATGAATGAATAATAAAAAATAAAAGTAGATATTAGCCATAAAAATCCCTGCTTTAATAATCCACTGGCCAGAGGCTTCCCTGGTGGTCCACCGGTTAAGAATCCACCTGCCAATGCAGGGAACACGTGTTTGACCCCTGGTTCCAGACGATGTCACATGCCACGGTCAACTAAACACCATGGGACAACTAAGCCCCAACTACTAAAGCCCCCACAATGAAATGGGGGGGGGGGCCTGCTCACCGCAACTAGAGAAAGCCCGAGTACAGCGATAAAGACCCAACACAGCCAAAAATAAATAGATAGATTTTTTGTTTTTTTTAAATCCACTGGCCATTCCCTGACAGAAAAAATTAATCTCTCCCTGGCCTGACTTTCTTCCTGAGACCTGGGACCCTTGGGCATCTTCCCTCTTCTCCGTCACAACTCCACACCAACTCTCACACTGACCATGAAAAACTCTCAAACCTATTTCTTTCTTTTGCAGAAAAATTAGCCCTCTCTAGACAACAGAGGTAGGGTGAGATAAAGCAGGGAGTCTCCCCTTTTTCAATCAGACAAGCCCATTATGCACCTTTTCCCCAAACCCCCAAGTAATTCCCCCCCTCAAGAAGATTTTTTCCCTCATTTTAGACCAGTCAGCTCAACTTTAACCAGCTCTCCTGAGACAACATTTTTGTACTGCCTCACACATTTCTGTGAGTCCTCACAGTGAAAAGTAGGCAGCATTATTATCCCCATTTCACAGACAAGGAAACTGAGGCTTGGCAAACTTAAAGAACACAGCCAGTGAGTGAATCAACATCCAGGCAAGAACTCAAAACCAGGCAGGCCTTACTCTAAACTCTGTGCGCTTCACCACTGCCCTCCCTTGGAGGAGTGGATGTTTCTGCAGCTGAGAGGAAAACCTCATTTTTAAAACAATTCCCAAGCGGCAGGAAAGGCCAGTGTGCTGCAGAGTCACATGTGGAGCCAGGCGATAAGAACCCCTGATGCTGGGGTCATGCCAGCCTCACAGGGCAGGTTCCAGCACTCTTGCTTCTTCCTGAGTGAGGCTCTTCCTCGACCAGAGTCAGCACCATGAACACCAGGGCAAGTCCCATCCTGCAAACAGTCACCTTGGGGCTGACCACAACATCTCCAGATATCAGAGCTACAGAGAAGCGGCTGCAGACTTGAGGCTCTCCCAGACTCTCCCCTGACAGGCAGGCACTGTGCACCCCTGGCTGGCAGGCACCATGCCCTTTCACCTCCACCCAGCAAGGGGCCAAGCCCAGGGGGCCATCAATTCCAACCACCACTGTTTCTTCCCTCCCTCGTGAGAAGAGGTCACCCTGACTTCAGCGACCATGTGCGCAGCTGCAGCTATTCACTGAGCAGCTGCTGTGTGCCAGGCACTGTACACAATGATCTCCTCCCGTCTTTCCAGTCCCAGGACTCAGTAGCAGTCAGCCCGCTTTACAGATGAGCAGACCATCTGGCAAGATCACGGCAGTTTCTTGAACTTTCACAGCTTCAGCAGCAGAAGCTGGAATTTGAAACTAAGCTTGTGCAACTGCAAAGCCTGTGCAGTTTCCACTACGAAACACCCTCTGTCGGAGGAGATAGTAATCCGCCCCTCTTTTCCCAGGGTCCAGACATCAGTCTTCTTCTAGGAGAAGTCACAGAAGGCTGTGTTTTGGGGGTCAAAGCACGATCCTAAAAGCTGACGCAATTGGTGGGGCGAGGGGTTGGGTGAGGGACTGCAGCAAGGATGAGCCTCTGGGTGAGCCTTCCCGCTCCCGTGAGACCTGGGTCCTTCATTGGACTTAGAGACTAAAGAGACTCTAAGACCGAGCCTGAAACGCCAAGGGACTCCTGGACACTTCCTGCCAGATGACTCTTTATAAACTGACAGAACATGCACATGATACTAAGCTCTGAAGATACAAAAATAGTATCCCCTGGTAGGGAGGAATAAATTGGAAGTTTAGGATTGACATACACACACTATTATGTTTAAAACAGATAAGCAACAAGGACCTACTGTACACCAAAGGGAACTTCGATCAATATTCTGTAATAACCTAAATGGGAAAAGATTTTGAAAAAGAACAGATACACGTAACTGAATCACTTTATTGAACACATGAAACACAACATCGTTAATCAACTGTTGTTCAGTCGCTAAGTCATGTCCTTCTCTTTGCGACTGCAGCACGCCAGGCCTCCCTGTCCTTCACTCTCTCCTGGAGTTTGCTCAAACTCATGTCCATTGATGCCATCCAACCCTCTCATCCTCTGCTGCCCCCTTCTCCTTCTGCCCTCAGTCTTTCCCAGCATCAGGGTCTTTTCCAATGAGTCAGTTCTTCAAATCAGGTGGCCAAAGTATTGGAGTTTCAGCTTCATCATCAGACCTTCCAATGAATATTCAGGGATGGTTTCCTTTAGGATTGACTAATTTGATTTCCTTGCAATCCAAGGGACTCTCAAGAGTCTTCTCTAACACCACAGTTCAAAAGCATCAATTCTTAGGTGCTCAACCTTCTTTATGGTACAACTCTAGCATCCCTACATGACTACTGGAAAAACTATCGCTTTGACTATACAGATGTTTGTCAGCAAAGTGGTACCCCAATATAAAATAAAAAAATTTTTAAAGAAAAAAAATCATGCAAGTTGGGTGAAGGAGTCATGTAAAAAAGGTAATTTTTTACCAGAAACTGAAAATAAATACTATAATAATTTTGAATGGTTATATTGTTTAAAATGATACATGTTGGGACTTCCCTGGCAGTCCAGTGGTTAATACTCGGCAATTCCGATGCCAGGAGCCCAGGTTCAACCCCTGGTCAGGGAGCTAAAAGCCTACATGCTGTGCAGTGTGGCTGAAAAGTAAATAATAATAATAATAATAATAATAATAATAATAATAATAATAAATTTAAAAGAATGACTCACGCCAATTTTTCAAAATGTACTTTTGTCCTAAATAAATTCACATTTTTCCTTTTGGCTCCACCATGCAGTATGTAGGGTGTTAGTTCCCCTACCAGAGGTTGAACCCCGTACTGCCTACATTAAGAGCTTGGAGTCTTAACCACTGGACTGCCAGGGAAGTCCCTAAACTCGTGTTTTAAGTGTCTGAAAGCTTAAAAAAAAACAACAAAACACTACCCCTCTTACCCCTACCCCCAGGCCTCCTTTGCATTGCCCTTTCTGATAGAAAGGGAAGGTAATTACTACCAGTTTCCCACGAGCCTCCAGAAGAGAATCTGTACATTTACAAGCATAGATGAGTTTTCTTTTTTCACACACATGTAGCATACTTCAAAAGCTACTCTGTTTCTTGCCTCTTCTATCTTAGAGATCATTTCATATCTGCACATAAAGAACTACATCATTCTTTTTAGTAGCTGCCTAAAGTTCCATTACTTGGGAGCGCCAGATTAATCAGCCCCTTGCATGCTCAGTCCCTTCAGTCGTTTTCAACTCTTTGCAACCCTATGGACTGTAGCCCACCAGGCTCTTCTGTCCATGGAATTCTCCAGGCAAGAATACTAGAGTGGATTGCCATGCCCTCTTCCAGGGGATCTTCTTGACCCAGGAATCAAACAAACATCTCCTGCAGCTCCTGCATTGCAGGCAGATTCTTTACCACTGAGTCATGCATGGGGAAAGCCCCAGTCAGCCCCTTCCTGATGGACAGTGAGGCTGTCTGCAGCCTTCATTATTACAAACCATGACTATCTTGTATATATTAGTTTGTGCATGTGTGCGTATGAATGTAAGATAAATTCCTAGAAGTAGAATTGCTAGTGCTTATTAAATACAATATGTGCTTTTAAAATTCGAATGGATTTTGCCAAGCAACCCTCCAGAGAGGTGGCAGTGTGTGTAGACCACCAACAGTGAAAGGTAGCACAGAGAGTGTTTTCCATTTGAGGAATGACCATTAGCTGTAAGAGACGAGCTGGGGGCATACAGGCAGGCCTGTGCCTGGCCAGACATTCACCCTAGGACAAGTGACAAAGATGAGGCAGCACCACCAACAGGCAAGCCACCCATTTCACAGATGACAAAATAGGCACTGGGAACTGACATGCTTCACCCAGGGTCATGGCCTGGGTCCCTGTAAGCACAGGGCAAATTCCAGACAATATCTGTTTCACCCTCTGATCTCAGCTCTGATCTCTTGTGTTGACTTTGCAAAAACTTGGAGAACCAGCTCCTTCCTACTGTGAACTGAAAGTAGCTGAGCCACCCACGTATTTTAGGACTTTCTGAGTCACTGTATTCCCCTCTGCAAGAAACCAGGACCTGCTCCCACACACACACACACTCACCCAGGGGCTGTTTCCAACCTGCATGGGGCCCACAGAGCCCTGATCATTCACAGCTCCAAGGTGAGTAGCAGTGATTATCCTGGACATTCATCCACCAGCCTAAAGAACCAAAAATCTCAACAGACCCTCTCCGTGGTGACCACTAGGTGGAGAGCAGTGAGAATTGGAAAGACACGTGAGCCAGGAGTGTTCTCACTAGCCATTCTGGAGACACACGTAAGCATGGCAAAAACAGTTCTCCGCCTGGAAAGTACCTCACACCCACTAACTCACCCCACCTTCACAGAAGTTCCCTGAGTTATAGCAGGCAGGGATTCTTATATTCACAGTCCCCGTTTGAGAGATGTTAAAAAGGAACTATGACTTCCCTACTGCTAGAGAGGTGAAGAGACTAGAGGCAGAACCTAGGATTAAGAGGCTTAATCCCGGCCACATCCTGTTGTGCATTTGTGGTGAGCAATCTCCTGCAATACGTGTCCACAAAAACCATCCTTTGTCTGCCCACATGCAAAACGAGTCACTCTGTCCCTAGAAATGTTGTTAGAGGCCCTCCAGTGTGTGAATAGACAGGAATTCTTTTCTCTGGGTCCTCATGTTTGTTTCAGCACCATAGATACATCCTTTGTCTGTACATCCAAGAAGACTCTTGGGACATTTCTGATGGATGGGTTTGCACTCTAAGTGCCTGGTATGGCCTCTGGAACAGGAAAGTGAAAGTGAAGCCGCTCAGTCGTGTCCAACTCTTCTCGACCCTACGGACTGTAGCCTACCAGGCTCCTCAGTCCATGGAATTTTCCAGGCAAGAGTACTGGAATGGGTTGCCATTTCATTCTCTAGGGGATCTTCCCAACCCAGGGATTGAACCCGCATTGCAGGCAGACGCTTTACCGTCTGAGCCAGCGGTGCACAATAAAAGATGTATTTCTTCAGGGACTTCCCTGGTGATCCAGTGGTTAAGACTTCACACTTCCAATGCAGAGGGCAGAGGTTCCATCCCTGGTCAGGGAACTAGGATCCTACATGCCACACAGACCAAAAAAAAAAACCAGTTTTTTTAGTGTGTTTCTTCTGCTATATTTAAAATAGATAACCAACAAGGACCTACTGCTAGAGCACAGGGAACTCTGCTCGATGTTTTACGGCAGCTTGGATGGAAGGGGAGTTTGAGGGAGAACGGATACATGTATTATGTATGCCTGAGTCCCTTCACCGTTCACCAGAAACTATTACAACATTGTTACTCAGCTATACCCCAATGCAAAATAAAAGGTTTTGGCTTTTTTTTTTAAGTGTGTTTCTTGGTTGGTCGAAAGGATAGATAGATGAATGGATAGATAGATAGATGAATGGGTGGATGGTTGGGTGGAGTATTGGTTTAATATGTTTCTGTGTTTGTTTTTCAATTTCCTTTCACAGTATCCATTCTCCCTTCCAAATATCACCTTGATATCCTTTCATGGACTTAATTCTCCTCCAGGGTATACAGTCTCAGTGGTACTGCAAATCCCAGAGCTCTATCCTCTCCCATCGAAGAAGCAAGCAAATGACACCAGCATGGCTGTTTACTCTCCCTCCCCTAAGGACTATGAATCTTTAATAGATTGAGACGTGGATAGGTAAAATGGCTGGAGTATATTTATTTCAACAATGGTACCCTGATGAGACTGTCCAGTAGTACTGCCGCCCAAATACCCCTGGTTTCTCACTTGTCCTTTTTCCAAGTCAGGTTCTCCAGTGCTCTACCCATTCTGTGAACTACTCAGAATTGGCCCCAGTACAATACCCTCCTGCTTAAGTTAGCCAGAGCTGTTTTCTACAGTAAGAAACAAAGAATTTTATTTTTTATTATTTTGTTTATTTATTTTTGACTGTGCTGGGTCTTCATTGCTGTGAGAGCTTTTTTTCTCCAGTTGCAGCAAGCGGGGGCTACCCTCAAGGTGCGGTGCACGGGTTTCTCATTGCGGTGGCTTCTCTTGTTGTGGAGCACGGGCTCTCGAGTGCGTGGGCTTCAATAGTTGCGGCACGTGGGCTCAATAGTTGTGGCTCCTGGGCTGTAGAGCACAGGCTCAGTAGTTGTGGTGCAAGGGCTTAGTAGTCACGCAGAACGTGGGATCTTCCTGGACCAGGGATCGAACCCGTGTTTCCTGCATTGGCAGATGGATTCTTAACCACTGAGCCACCAGGGGAGCCCCAAAGAATTTTACATGTCACAGACGTAGAGATGAATGGATAGGTGTGTGGGGGGGGGGGAATGGAAGGAGTGAAGGAGGGAGTGAAGTGAAAGGATTGACCAGTACTGCCCACACAAGGACTTCATGAGCTAAGTAGTAAGGTGAGTCCCGGGCCTTGGAAGGAAGGAGAGATGCCTTACCTGCAGGAGAAGTGATGTGAATCGATTTTAGGGGCAATAGAACATGTACCCCCAACTCTCCTCCAGGATACTACAAATCCTCTAGTTTTATATCTTGTAACCGAGAATGGCCTCAGAAACAATACTGTCAAAACTCCACTTCCTAGATGAGGAAACGGAGGGCCCCAAAGGGCAAGAGGTCTGCCAACATCTCACAAACAGGTCTGGAGCTGAACTGGGGCCAGAGCCCAGATCTCCTAAATCCCTCTCTCCCCCTCTTGTCACTGCCCAGAGCTGCCTCTGTCAGGAGTGACTAAGGTGCAGAATTTCCAAATCCCATTTTGAGAAAATTCCCCAAGGGGATTTCCTCTCCTAGGCCAGAGATACTAAAAAGCACGAACGCCTCAGGAGGTCCTAAGGTCCCTCTCTCTGTGGCCTAACGCTCTGCGGGTGGGGGTGGGTGGGGGGCTTGGAAAAGAAACAGGAGACTGCAGACCCCCAGCCCCAGGCATGGCTGAGACAGGCAAGAGGTCAAGAGGCATCTCAGAACCAGCTCTTAAAAGGGGGCAGAATCCAGACCGCAGCCACAGAGCCCTGTGAGATTCTGAAACTTGTGTTACTTCCTTTGTCAGTCTGTCTGTGAAACTTTGAGAAAGGGGTCTGTGTGCTGGCCTGCAGGGCCAGCCAGGAACGGGGAAGCAGGGACCAGGTCTCACCCAACGGCCAGGCTCAGAGAGCTCGAAATCTAGGGAGGGGCGCAGCATGGGACCTGAGTCTCTGAAATCTGCCCCACAGAAGGCAGGAAAGGTCAAGGCAGGCCTGAGTCATTATCGTTTTCTGTGTGCTTTCTGCCTAATAACGAAATAACGCCTGAAATATCTAGCAATGCCTAAAATAGCCAGCACAGTGCCGAACAGCTAGTGGAAAATCACCGTGAATTTCCCTCGCCTGCCCCCATGTCTCCTGATCCTGAGCTGAGATGAATGCCTTTCCTGGGCGGGGGTAGGGGGGGGGCCAGGTGCCACGAGGGAGGAAACTCTGGAGCCTCACATTTGGGGGAACAGAGAGAAGGCCTTGCTTTCGTCATGTGCTGGGCCAGGAATGGTGATGGGCGGGTCAACTGGTTGCCTCCTTTCATCCTCTGGGGTATCTCAGGAGCTAGGAGCTTCTGCCCTGTTTCTAGAAAGGAAACCGAAGTGTAGACGAGTTAATAACTCGACCAAAGACATACAGAGAGTAAATGATCTGTTTGATTTCAGCCCCAAGTTTGTCCCCACCTTCGCCAGGCTTTCTCCTGAGGTCTAGGGACAGCGGAAGGGGGCTCAGAAAGTGCGCACAGAGAAAGGGGAAGCCTCCAACAAACACGCAGAGTAAAACAAAGAACAGACTCCAGGAGGCCCTGAAATTGCCCCATCCCCCAACCCCAGCAATTTTGGAAGAACTGATACTTCTGTCCGGGCCTCGATGCTCCACCTCCAGGGCACCTTGCCGTGGGCTCCTCCAGTCCAACCCCCTGCCCCGCAACCTGCCCCGAAGCAAAAGGGGTGAGCACACGAGCACACACACCACCTGTGGTCTCCAGCCGCAGTAAACAAGTGGGGCGCACACAGCCCCTGTCCTGTGTGGTGAAGGTGCGAGCGGAGGGGAGGCCGAGCTGCAGCCCTTCGACCTCGCTGTGGTTGAACCCGGAGAAGGGGTGTCATGGTCGGTACCCTGGCAGTGAAATGTACCAGAGGATGGGTAAGGGAAGGGCGGCCCAGAACAGGATGACATGACAAGCAAACCGCAGCTGGGCCAACAGGCAATACCATGCAGGGCCCTCTGGGGCTCCTGAGCACAAGGCTTTCTGAGTCCCCCATTGCTTTGATTACAGGAAATGGCCTTCATTCAGCCTCCATGACCTTCCCTGAGTTCCACTGGGCAGATTCAGGCAGTTGCTAATTAGGGAAGGGAGGGGATGAGAGACCAGGGAGAAACAGTCAAGAGCAGCCTTGGGGCAAGGTCCTGGTTCCCCATCAAGGGATACACACAATATCTTTGAGCTGTTTTGCAGATACTGAAACCCTCTGCAGGAGGAAGAAGTATGGCCTGCTGCCCAGAAGCCTGGAGACCCCAAACCCATTGGACCTGAAGGTTGATGATGCTGACTCCTTACCTCACCACCAATCCATCAGAAGAATGTCCAAGAGCTGATCACGCCCTCTTTCAACAATTCCTATAAAACTTCTCACTATCTCCCCCAAGTGGTTTTGAAGGCATTAGCCTGCCGTGGCCCCATTTGCCTAGAAAAGCGATAAATCGATTCTTTTCTACTTCACGAAAAGCTCTGTCTCGGAGATTCAGCACCGGTGTACAGAGAAGATGAGCTTTCGGCATCAAAGGCCAGAGCAGGATGGAGCAGGAAAACTCTTGAATAGGGGTTCGGATCCTGCTCCCACCTGGGCAAACCCCCTGCATCAACTGGGAGGCCTCCCCTTCACCTTCACACTGGGCCCCCTACAGGCCTCCACCCTCACCAACTGAGCACCTACCCCCAGGGGGGCCCTGTAGCCACAGCCAGGAGACAGCAGAGCACTGGCTCAAGCAGGAGATATTCACTTGTGTTAACAAGGGCACAGAAGAGAAACACAGAGAGCAAATCTCCAATTTGTTGCCTTGCTGTTTGGTCGCTCAGTCATGTCCAACTCTTTTGAGAGCCCATGGACTGCAGCCCGCCAGGCTCCTCTGTCCAAGGAGTTTCCCCGGCAAGAATACTGGAGTGGGTTGCCATTCCCTTCACACGGGGATCTTCCTAATCCAGGGATGGAACCTATGTCTCCTGCCTTGGCAAGCGGATTGTTCACCACTGAGCTATCAGGGAAGCCCCCTCTCTAACTTGTGGATGAAGACAACTAAGGCTCATCCGGAGGAAATGACTTTGCTGCCGGCTTCTCTCAGAGCCCTTGACTGGGATTCCTAGAGGATGGAGGGAATTTCCCTGCTCTGGACAATTTTTCTTTTTTTTTTTTTTAATGTCCACCAGAAAAGCCAGAGCCGCTCCCCACACAGTCACGGGGGCGGGGAACTCCAGGTCAGAGCAAAGCTTTGGAATCCAGAGGAGATGGGGTTTCACTTTCTTTGCCTGCCTTTGGTTTCCTAACGTCACAGTGTTCGGCTGGGCAGGCGGCCAGTTGAACTAAAGACAAAGAGAAAAGGAAAGACTGGGCCAGGAGGGCCGAGGAGGGGCCGTACTAGGCTGGGGGCAGTGTGCGTCTGGTTTCCTTAGGACGGAGAACCAGCTGTCTGAACTCGAGAGGCCCATCAAGGATCCTGCTGGGTCTATGAACCTCTTACATGCAAAATGATGTGTGCGTGGGTCTGGGTCGGTCTCCACGTGTTGGTGGAAAGCGTTCACAACTTTCATCAGATTCTTAGCATCCATTCCTCCCTTCGTCCCTTTGCGGGGATCCGCGTCTCCGCCAGCGGCCCACCCTCGGCGACCGCCCCCCTCGTCCCCGCGGTCGGGGGAGGCGCCCGTCCCGCCTAGACCAGGGGCCGGGGTGGAGTGGCGCGGTCCGGACGGAAGGAGAGGAGCTTAGAGGGAAGGGGGTGCCCCTCGCGGGCCTCCCGGCCTTGGCGAGCCGCGCCCTCCTCTCCATCCCGCGGTGGGCCTCGCCCGCGAGCTGGTGCGGACAAAGGGGAGGGGCGGGGTGCGAACGAAGGGCCGGGGACATCGCAGGTCCCCTTGAGGGGGACGGGGATGGAACACACGTGAGGTCGACGCATCGGTGCCAGTATGCTTCCCCATCCCTGGCGCCCGGGGTGGGGCGCGGACGCCGCGGGTCTCCGGGCAAAAAACAAAACAAAACAAAAGGATGCTTAAAGAGCTCGATTCCCCCAAACAGGAAGCGACCAATCTCTCACCCTACAGATGAAGAAACTTAGTGCCAGAGGAAAGTAAGCCGCTTGCTCCAAGCCAAAATTAATAATATAGCTGAGTTTTGAATGTGGGAGGCTACAGCGTCTTAATCAAGATGCTGTAAGAAGGTATCAAGAACAACTGAGCATTAATGTATTTATTTTTAATATTTTTATTATTAATTTATTTAGTTGGCCGCTCCAGGTCCTAGTTGTGGCAAGAAGGATCTTTAATTGCAGCCTGCCAATGCTTACTTGGGGCATGTGGAATCTAGTTCGCTGACCAGGGATGGAACCCAGGCCCCCTCCCTGGAAGTGCAGAATCTTAGCCACTGCACCACCAAGGAAGCCCCTAAACCAGCATTAATTTAGCATCAGTCATGTCCAAGACATTTGTTGGAACGCAGGGAAAGGATGCAATAAACAAATTGAAAAAAAAAACCACAAGACGTTGTTACTATATCCAGGAAGTGAAAACATGAGAAGTGAAAAGATGACTCACAAAAAGGAGTCTGTTTTCCCTTGTTCTGGGTTGGCTAACTCCTCAGGAAAGTACTTTCCTTTCTTCCTGAAAGAGGGAAACTGAGATCAAGGAAAGGCAACAGAAATAGAGCTCACATAGGAAAACTGAGCCTTAGCAAACGTTTCAGGATTTCTCTAGAAACAATGCAATGTGGTAGAAAGCTAGGAACCCAGACAAACTTCGGTTCCATGTTGAATTCAACCACTTTAGGCTATGTGACCTTATGCAGGTCACATTTAACCTCTCTAAGCCTCAACTCACCCCTGCTTAAAATCAGTCTCTGTAATAAATTCAGACTTTCTGGTAGCTCAGTGGTAAAGAATCCACCTCCAGTTCAGGAGACACAGGTTCAATCCCTGGGTTGGGAAGACCCCTGGAGAAGGAAATGGCTTGGGAACTCACTCTAGTATTATTGCCTGGGACATCCTATGGACATAGGAGCCTGCAGGCTACAGTCCATAGAGTCACAAAACAGGGGGACTTGACTTAGTGACTAAACAGCTACAATAAAGTTCACTAATTCACATCAATGGTAGGAGTGGGGAGGTCTGGTTTAAAACAGCGAAAAACCTGCAGTATAGAATATCCTTAAAGGGACTGCCGTTTTCTTACTCTTAATAATGATATGATGATAATAGCTAATAACATTAGCCAATGTTGTGAAGTACTTAACAGGAATTGTACTAAGACCTTTACAAGCATGAGCACATTATGGGATCTTAATTGTCTCAACAGCTGTGGGAGGAGCCAGTATTATTATCCCAGATTTATAGATGAGCAAACTGAGACCAGGCAGATGAAGTAACTGGTAGGAAGCTACCTGAGAAAACACCAAAGCACCTGCTCTTGACCACTAGGCCACACAGCCTCCCATGTGTTTGGTGACTAAGGGGATTACGTGAAGGGAGCAATTCAAACCGGCAGATCATTTTGTGTAGATGGTTGGATGTTTCTTAAGTGCTTACAATTTATTTCTTTAAATGACGTGGCCTATGCTTTCCAAAACTGTGTTTTCTATTGCTAATTGATTAATAGGTCAGGAGGTAATGAGAGGATTCTTATAGGTTTAGAACAATAACACCTGGCACCTAGAGAGGATGAACAGCTTAATTTAATGTGGGTCAGTGGGAAGGGCTTGAGCCTGGTCATCAGAAGTACTTGGGTTCATAAACTGGTGCAGTCACTCAAGAGAACACTACGGAGGTTCCTTATAAAACTGAAAATAGAGTTATCATACGATCCAGCAGTTCCACTCCTGGGCATATATCCAGAAAAAATGACAACTCTAATTTGAAAAGATATGTGCACCCCAATGTTCATAACCGCACTATTTACAATAGCCAAGACAAGGAAGTAACCTAAGTGTCCATAGACAGATGAATGGATAAAAAAGATGTGGTACATATATGCAATGAAATATTGCTCAGCCGTAAAAGAAGAATGAAATATTGCCATTCTGCTGCAATATGGATGGACTTAAAGATGATCATACTAAGTGAAGTAAGTCAGATATCTTTGATTATCATACTAAGTCAGAGAAAGACAAATATTATGTGATATAAATTATATGTGGAATCTAAAAAATGATACAGATGAACTTATTGACAAAACAGAAACAGACTCACAGACACAGAAAACAAACTTATGGTTATCAAAGGAAAAGGGTAGAGATAGGGATAAATTAGGAGTTTGGAATTAACAGATATACACCACTATATATAAAACAGAGAAACAACAAGACCTCCTATACAGCACAGGGAACTATGTTCAATAACTTATAATAAACTATAACGGAAAAGAATCTCAAAATAATATACATTATATGTGTGTGTGTGTATGTGTGTGCTCAGTCATGTCCGACTTCTTTGTGACCCCATGGACTGTAGCCCACGAGGCTCCTCTGTCCATGGAATTTCTCAGGCAAAAATACTCGAGTGGGTAGTCATTTCCTCCCCCAGGGGATCTTCCCAAGGATCAAACCTGAGTCTTTTACGTTCCCTGCATTGGCAGGCAGATTCTTTACCACTGTGCCGCCTGAGAAGCCCATATGTATATACAGATAGATATAAATTTATCTATACGTACATATTTGAATCACTTTGCTGTACACCTAAAATTAACACAATTTGTAAATCAACCATAGTTCATTTTTTAAGTCAATCTGAAAAAAAACAAATGCTTAGGTTCAAGCCCCACTTCCTGCTGTGTGATTTGAGGACCTTAATGACCTCTTCTGAGGCTTAGTGTTCACTTCTATAAAAGGAGAATAATAACCATCCTGCCTCAAAGTCTTCAAAAGGAAGAAAAGAGACACGTTCTCCCCATTCTGGGTGATTCAGTCCCCCTCAGCCACCAAGTTACATATGTGACCATAGCTAGCAAGAAACATGCTTGGTATAAGACTACATTTTTTAAATTACACTTTTTAAAATGTGTTTGCCTTTGTCATTGTCAATAGACTCTTTTAGATAACTCAGAAGTCAACTTCAGCTCAGCCCAGGCCAAACTGTCACTAATTCTGAATTACCCAAATAGGAATTGATGAACATTGACTGTATCTAATGCTTTGAAACAGAAGGAGGACCTCGGTTCTAATCCAGACCACCACTTGGGTTCAGCTTCAAGGATGCTCCAATGACGCATCTCATCACGAGGAGCAGTACTTCATGGACGGAGCGCTGCACTGGAAACCAGGGCACCCGGGCTCCCATCTCTCGTTCTGCCCCTCCTCCTGCCCTGGGAGAAGCAGCTTCCGGGCCTCTGGGAGGACCAGGGACCGCCCTGGCAGACAAAGCCCAGGCTGTCTGCGGTGGAAGAGATTTTCTGCCACCGCGGCTTGTGCTGGCTCTTCTCGAGGGTCAAGATGGAAGTGATGAGCTTACTCTGGATGCAAAGGCCGTGAGAAGAGAGAGAGACACACACACACACTCACACACACACACATTTCCGGAGGCTATTTCAGTTTTCTTTTCCGTTTGTACAATTTTACTTATGATATCAGCAGCAATGTGTGGCTGCTATTGGGAAACTCCCCGAGGGGGGGCGCCCAGTCTGCCGGCCTGCCTTCCTATAAAGGGCCGCCTGGCTCTCTGTAAAGGGCCAGCCCGAGCTGCAGAGGATCAGCACGTGGATCGCCCCAGCCTCTGCCCACAGCTACCATGAAGGTCTCCGCCGCTGCCCTCGCTGTCCTCCTGACAGCGGCCTCCCTCTGCCCTCCTGCGTCTGCCTCCCCATGTAAGTCCAAGTCCTGATCACCACAGCCCCCGGGGCCAGCCCTTAGACTTGCCCGGATCTCGCCCTCTTTTCTTTCCTTTTTATATATAAAAAAAAAATTATGTATTTATTTTTATTTATTTATTTTGGCTGCTCTGGGTCTTCATTGCGGCATGGGCTTTTCTCCAGTTGCAGTAAGCAGGGGGCTACTCTCTAATTGCAGTGCTTTGCATTCCAGTGGCTTCTCTTCTTGCAGAGTGCGGGCTCTAGGGTGCCTGGGCTCAGTACTTGCGGCTCCTGGGCTCTAGAGCACAAGCTCAGCAGTTGTAGAGCCTGGGTTTAGTTGCCCCATGGGTATGTGGGATCTTCCCAGACCAGGGATTGAATCTGTGTCTTTTGCATTAGCAGGCAGATTCGTTACCGCTAAGGCACCAGGGAAGCCCTCTCCCTCTTTTCAACTGCAGCGTTTATACCATCTGACTCCTATGATTTATATTCTTCCACATTGCTTTACTCAGATGTCCAGTTGTCCAGGATAGAGTTCTAAGCCACTTCATGGCAGGGACCCCTCTGATCAATTTGTCTGAGTCCTCAAGGTCTACATCCCAAACCATGCAGGTGCTCACTGAGTGTGGACTGGGGTTACTAGCCGGCAAGGGCTGCTTGAGCTAATCTGCGAACGCCACTGACTCATATCTGTCATCAGCAGCAGGGTTTCTAAGAAGTTTCTAAGCACTTGACTAAAACCCTCCTGGGACAGTCATATTTTCCCCATTTCATAGATTTTGAGAACAGATAACAAAATCTAATTAAATGCCCACATGGGTCAAGTATTGTGCTGATTTCCTTGCATATCTCATCTTACTTAATATTCACATCTAATCTTTGAGTAGCTGTCCTTGACAGCCCATAGAGGTTAAGTAACCTGTTCAGGGTCATGCAGCTAGGAAGTAAGAAAAGTGGTGTTCAAACCCAGCTCTTCTTGGCTCTGAAACACTACTACTCTATTCGGAAATGGCAACTGACCCTTCCCGGGGGCATCCTGAATTCACCGACCAACAAAAAGTCCTCCTTGTCCCAGTAGGCTTCAGTCAGAGGCTCCCATGATGCAATATGCATCTTCAGGCCCCTCTTTGGTGTCCTGGTTGAGTCATGAAGTCTGAGTTTTAAAAACCTCCCCTCAATCCAGTCTAGGTCTCAAAGAAACCAAGTTCAGAATCCACCGAGGATCCTAGGAGTGCAAGAATAAGGGCGGAGGAACTAAGACCAGCCCAGAGGAGACCCAGCATGCCCTGAGAGCCCGAGGCATGGGGTTGTGGTGTAGAAGGAAGGAGGCCAGCTGGCCTCAAGGGTTAGGTGAGAGAATCCCCACGCTGGCACTGTGTGTCCACGGCTAAGTGTCTTTACCTCTCTGAGCCTCAGTTTCAGCCAAAGGAGGAAAATAGTCTGCTGGAGATAAATCCTATAAAGCACCCAGAGCAGTACCCAGTGTGCGTTGGCAATGGATCCAGGAGTCTCCTTCTTTCCTTCTCCCAGATTCCTCGGACACCACACCCTGCTGCTTTGCCTACATCTCCCGCCCGCTGCCCCGCACCCACGTCCAGGAATATTTCTACACCAGCAGCAAGTGCTCCATGGCAGCAGTCGTGTGAGTCTCAGCCCTGTGGAACCCTCGGGGGGGAGGGAGGGAAAACTCCTGCTCCAGAATCAGTCTCCCCTGCCAGGAGCCCTCAGAGAGGGTGCCGCATCCATTCCCATCCATCCTCCAGCTGCTCAAATAGCTGTGGTTACACCCTCTCTGGATCCAGATTCCCCAGCTATCATGGAAAAAGCTAGTCAACGTGTTCCTGGAGGAGCCCCCCCCAACTCTGACGGGCTAGGTTAGGTCTCTGATCTTTATGGATGTGACTGTTACTTGAACCTGGTCTGCAACGAGCCTGGATGGAGAAGATCGACTCATACATCCCTTTTCAGAAAAGGACCCCACAGTCCCCCACATCCCGCCCCCAATCAAAGCCACTCACAACCTCAGAGGAACTAGAGAGGAGAGGTCAGAGGTCAAGACCCTAGTTGCAGTGTGTTAAAAAAAAAAGTTATTGATTGATGAAGAAAAAATCATGAAATGAGATTCTCCTTTAAACACGCAAGCTATGACATTTGGAAAAAATTATAATTTTTGCTACCTAGGAAGTGCCTGCTGTGTGTCAAATGTCTTACATGCATTAGTTCTACATTTTATCATAGCATCCCTGACAGGTATGAAGAATTGTCTCCACGTCTCAGAGAGTGAAACTGAGACCCAGAGAGGTTTGGTGACTTGCTCAAGGTTGCACAGTAAGTGAGGGAGGGAGCCTGTCTCTGGAGCCTCCTCTTTCTATGCTAGTAAGATCATTAGCGATAGTTGCTTATGGAGTTTAAGACGATAGAGACTTAAAGAATGAAAATGGGGCAATCATGAAGTTTTCTGTATAATGATGACTTTTTGTTGTTGTTGTTGTTTGGGGTTTTCTTAATATTTACTTATTTATTTGGCCGTACTGGGTCTTAACTGCTGGCCTGCAGGATCCTTTTAGTTGCAGCATGCCAACTCTTAGTTGTGGCCTGTGGGATCTAGTTCCCTAACCAAGGATGGAGCTGGGGCTCCTGCATTGGGAGCGTGGAGTCTTACCCACTGGACCACCCACGATGAAGTTTTTTAATCCAAAAATTTCTGTGGCACTGGCAAAGTGTAGGTATTCAGAGGTGTAGGTATTCAGAGTTGGCCTTTGGTCCGGATGAATTCTTCAAATTATTGCTATACTATATATTTGCTATTTAGTACTACTAATTTTATTTCTGAAAGCAAGTATTTTTCGGACGGAAAAGCAAAACAGAAAAACTTTCTTTGAGCACCTACTACGGACAGGCAGAGAGGAGTAAACCGCCATCCCTGCCCTTCTGAGCAATGACCAGGACACCCTACATAAGAACATGACAGAAGGAAGGAAGGAACACACAGCTCTTCGAGGCGCAGCCAAGAGAAGGGATTTAGGGCAAGTTCGCGCTGTTTGACTTGGGATCGGACTGAGGGACGGGGTGTATCGGGCAGCATGGATGTTGCCAGAGCTCTCTTTAGGTTTTTGTCGAGTCTCCATGTAGAAAAGCATTGAGGGCCTCAAGCCTCAGCACAAAGAATCAAAAGTGTGAAATGAGCTAGAACAGGGAAAGTCTAGACAAGAGGGGTCCAGTGGAGAGGTTGTCCACATGAGTGGTACTGAGGCTGAAGAGGAATTAGGGAAGGAGAGACAGGGGTGAGGAAACTTCCGAGGCGGAATCAGCAAGCCTGGGAGGTGATGTGAGGTCGGGAGCAAGGGAGAGAGAGGGCTTGAGGGTGACGCTGAGGTTTCAGCCCACACCTGGAGAAGGGTGAAGCATGGAGCCCCCTAAAGTCCCAAGGAAGAGCTGTTTTAAAAGGAAAGGCCTGGGACTTCCCTAGCGGTCCAGTGGTGAAGACTCTGTGCTTCCAATGCAGGGGGCCCGGGTTCCATCCTTGATAGGGGAACTAAGATCCCAGGAGGGTGGGATGAATTAGGAGATTAGGTTTGACATAAATATCCATGTGTAAAATAGATAGCTAGTGGGAAACTGCTGTGTAGCACAGGGAGCTCAGCTCGGTGCTCTGTGATGACCTAGAGGGTGGGATGGTGGGGTGGGGAGAGGTCCAAGAGGGAGAGGATATATGTATACATATAGCTGATTCACTTCATTGTACGGCAGAATCTAACACAACCTTGTAAAGCAATTGTAAAGCAATTAAAAAAGAAAAAGGAAAAGGACAAAGGCGCCAGCACCATGACCCTGGGGGAGTGTCCAGCAGGGAGTGTGAGCTGAGTTAGGAGCTGAGGAAACCGGGCTGGGGCCGGAGGTGTGACATTTTTTTAAAGGAGAAGGGGGTCTTCTGATGTCAGAGTGGCATTTCAGCCATCTTGGCTGCTCCAGCCAGTCTGTCTTCCCTGGAATCCCAGCTCTTCCACTTAGTAGCTGTGTGATCTCGGGCTCGTCACTTAACCTCTCTGAGCCCCAATTTCTTTGTCTGCAAAGTGGAGTAGAATAGAGGTATTTCCCTCCCTGGATCAAAGTGAGAATAATAAAGAGAAAAGTGAGATTAGACTAGCTCCTGGCACACAGGTAGGTGCCTCGTAAGTGTTAACTAATCATCTTTCTCCCCCCAAATGTATTCTTAGATACATAGAAGTGACAAGTGAAACTTGATGAGTGAATGCAATTCATCCAGTCGCTAACTGTTTCAATAAACATTCATTAGGCACCCATGGTGTGCCACACCCAGGGCCAGAGATTTGAGGGAGCGATGCTAAGCACACTTGCCCCCCAGGAGGAGCAGGTGAAGGTGGAGGGCAGTCGGGCCAGGACAGGGTCCCCACGGAGGCGGGGGGCACGGAGAGAGATGGCCTGGCAAGCGAGGCTACCATCCAGTCTCACGTTCATCAGGGAGGAGGGGGAGGCCGGGGCACCCTGCCCGCTAAATGGCAGTTTCCTGGCCTTTAATTTCCTGGCCACAAGCCAGCGGGGCTGAGGAGAGAGGACAATGAGCCGGCAGGATTTCCTGTATGACACCTGGCTGGCCCAGGGCAGGGTCTGCGTTGGAAGCTCCCTCACCACCCCAGACAAGAAGACAGCTCAGAGCAGCCCTCTGCTGGAATTCTCTTCTCTGCATGCCGAGAAAGGGGGAGAAAGAGAGGCAGAGGGGGCGCTCAGAGTGCGGCTCAGAGAAGGGGAAGCAGCTCCCCTAAGAGCACATGCTCTCCACGACAGAGCAGGAAAAGGGGCCAAGAGATCCTCTTCCTCATCAGACAACCCAGGCCTTCACTTTGTCTGAAAAAATCCCAGAAAGACGCAGGAAAGCATCCTGCAGGAGAAGCCAAAGTGAGAAAGGTGTAGGGAGACAGGCGAGGTGAAGCGTAAACTGTGAATGAACTGGTGGCCCTGCCGGCCCCTTCCCTTGTGCCTCAGTGGAAAAGAACCCGCCTGCAAAGCAGGAGATGCAGGTTCTATCCCTGGGTCGGGAAGATCTCCTGGAGGAGGGCATGGCAACCCACTCCAGTATTTTTGCCTGGGAAATCCCATGGACAGAGGGGCCTGGCGGGCTACAGTCCATGGGGTTGCAAAAGAGTCAGACACGACTGAGTGACTAAACAGCAATAACTCAAGAAGCACTGCTGGCCAGAACTGGGGCATCCCCCAGAGAGAACCAAGCTCCCAGCAAATTGACGGGGCAGGCAGCTGGACAGAGCCCATAGTCCCCAGCCTGCAAGCCCTCCGACTGATACTATCAACACCTGTAGACTGGCCTCCACATCCTGGCTGGTTAATTGCTTTGACAAGTGCTCATATCTCAGGGCCCTCAACCTCTCCAAGCCACCACATCCACTACCAGGACCTCTGGTCTCATGTTGCTCTGATCCACCCTAAAACAGAGGCCCCACAGCACCCCAGTAACAATACATATACGGTATTTTCCAAAACTCGTTCATACTCACTTATCTCATCTGAGCTTCACAGCAATTGTGCAAAGTAGGAATTATTTCTCTCCATATTTTAGAGGTAAATGTAGACTCAGAGGCCCTAAGTGATTTGCCCAAGGTGATCTAACCAGTCAGTGGTGAACTCAAGACTCACTTGAGTCCTTCTTCCATTCACCCACAGATGGGTTCCTTCATTGAGTGTCTACGTGTGGCAGGCACTGTGTTACCTAAAACCACACCACGCATTTGTTTTGCCACCTCGTCTCCCACTTAGTCAGCCGTGACTCAGTTCTGGAGGATGGCTTTTTTTCTCTGCGTCTTCAGCAGTCAGCACAGGTTCTGAAAAAGGCTAGTGGTTGAACAACTCAACCCTGGGCGCCTGGAGCCTCGTATTCCCTGAGCACTCCAGGGTACGTGTGTTTGTACAGGGGTGTGGGGGTTACAATGCACACATAGCTGCTTCTGGCTTGTAGCCCTTTGACCCAACAGAAGAGAAAACATCCTTTCCTTGAAAGCCACAAATACAATCGTGCATCTCCGAAAATAACCCACCCGGTATCATTTCCTCCCAGCCTCAGTCCCCCTCATCCCCAAACCTGGCTGTCTCCACACTGACCAGGTCCCCCTCTCTTCTCTCCCGCAGCTTTATCACCAGAAAGAACCGCCAGGTGTGCGCCAACCCAGAGAAGAAGTGGGTGCGAGAGTACATCAACTCTTTGGAGTTGAGCTAGGGTAGAGGACGCCTTGAACCTGAACTTGTGCCAACTCTGCTTCTCGCTCTTGCCCTAAGCAGCTTGGGAGGCTCCCCCGCAGTGTCCTCCTCCCACCCTCTCCTGGGAAGGCACAGATTCCACCCCACGCATCAGCAGCTGCTGTAAAAGCTCCCCAGGGCTCCTGGGGCTCTACCCTTGTGCACAGGAGGTCTCTAAGCTCCGAGCTCCAGAGCCCTTGCCCAGCCACCGCTCTGCAGTCAGAAAGGATGTTGGCATCTCTGGAGGGGAAGGAGGGAGGGAGAAACTGGGCTCCTCCGGTCATGTCCCGTGGCCAGAGCCCCCATCTCGGCCCCTCAATGGGGAGGGCTGGACTGGCAAATGTGAAGAAATCAGCTTTTCATTAAAATTCTCAAAGCGATTACAAAGCTGGCTCTTGGTTTGATTTCCTCTCCAGAACCGCCCCCCTCCCTCATGAACCAAACCTTGGATCCAGGGCTTGTCCCGTTGGGTGTCCAGCCTGGATCTGGGGGCTGTGAGCAGAGCCAGAGGAGAAGGCTCTGTGAGAAGGCACGTGGGCAGGACAGCACAGATAAAGTGACCAGTGGCTTTTCTACTCTGAGCAAAGACCACAGTCACTATCTCCCAGCCCCGGAGCCCAAAGTGTCTCTGTCCCTCCCTGCCTCACCCCTCCCTGCTTCCCCAGACCATGGTTGGCCCTTCCGCCTACTCCTACTGGCTTCCTCCCAAGGCCACCTGACCCCTTAGCTGCAGTGGGTTTCTTTAACACCAGTTGTGCCCCTGGAATGAGTTTTCATGGTGCTCCCAAACACCTCAGTTCTTTCAAATAAAGAGAAGGGAGGATTTTGTGGTTTTCTGCAAAGATACCAGCACTTTGCAGATGGGAGTATTTCCAACTTTCACATTGATGTGTCCCTTCCCGTGAACCTGTCTTAGCAAAATATATCTTCATAATTAGAGCAGGCGTTAACTGAGCACTCACTCTGTTCCAGGCACTGCCAGACCCTTATATCCACCATCCTTCATCCTCATAACCCTTTGGGACAGGTAGTATTACTAACCCTGTTTATAGTGGGGGAAAACCTTTGGCAGGAGATGGAAATAACTTGCCCAAGGCCCCAAAGCAAAAAAAAAAAAGAAAAAATGGGGCTTGAGATGGGGTACAATGAACACTTAGACCCACCAGGTGCAAGGTCCAATGCCAAAGCTGATTTTTTTTCTTCCCTCTTCAATTTGCAAAATTTCAAACCTACTGAAATTTGCAAGAATATACTCTCCATCTAGATTCAAATATTACTTTATCTATGTGCTTTATCTGTGTATATATGTGCATGTGTGACATACATGTATCATATGGATGGTTGGCATACACATTTTACCTGTGCAAATATGTGTGTGTGTGACACACATGTGTCATATGGATGGTTGGCATACACATTTTTTTCTGAAATAAATGTTGCAGATGAGACATCATTTTCCCCTTAACAGTTTGTGTACATCTCCTAGTAACAAGACATTCTACAGAACCACAGAATGAGTAGAATTTAACACTGGTGAGGTATTAATTTCTCACATATCATCCATGATCAAATCCTCACAACTGTTCAGTAATGCCCTTTATAGTCATTATTTTTTTAATCCAGGATCCAATTACAAGTACATATTGAATTTAGCTAACATGTCCTTTAACAGACTTTGTCTTTAAGTACATTGTTATTTTCGTAGGAATTCAGATTGGATTTTTGTAGAATATTTTTTAAGAGGGGTTTGTCTGTTTGCTTCTTCATAAGGAGATTCAGCTTGAATATTTTCAGCAGAAAACCACAAGGTGACGCTGTCTTTCTTAATGTGGCACATCAGGGCACGTGATGTCAGTTTACTGGAAGTGATAGTCCAGTCGGAGGACTTAGCTGTGGTTTCTCAGGGCGAGCTGCCCACTGTGTGTCGAGCGTTGGGGTGCGGTGTAGCAATCACTGCAAGCAATAAAAGGAATTCTCTTTGGTACAAATGACACAGAACCTTCAACCAGAAGCAGTGGCTCAGCAAGCAGGACTCTATCGCCAGGGGCTGCTGGTGGCAATGCAAGGTGATGTCCAGCTGATAGACTTTGAGATAAATTCTGTAAAGGGATGACGTTTCTACTTATCAATGTTAATTGAGTGTCTATCCACATTTGCATTTTTTATTATTGCTGTTCATATTTTTTTTAATAGTTCAAGGGTTTATTTCACTTTTATTTTTTAATTTTTGGCAGCACCAGGCAGCATGTGGGATCTTCGTTCCCCAAACAGGGATCGAACCTGTGTCCCCTGCGGAGAAAACATGGAGTCTTAACCACTGGACCATGTTGGGAAAATTAAAGTGGAGGTAGTCTTGTTCGGGCTTCAGATTGCTGTCATTTGGGACTTCCCAGAGTCCAAGTCTGGATGCAGGTTTTCAGTTCAAGTTGGTGATGTATATGCTGTTACCTTTTCCTGCTGTTTTTATTTTTCCTTTAATGACTGCATATTGAAATTAAGCCAAAAAATTCTCTATTAAATATTGGAATTGCAGATTGTGTGTTTGTATCAAGCAGTTTCTTTTGTTAACAAATCCTTCTAACCTAAAAGTAAAACTTTTAGCAAAACAGACCACCAGGGGAGTCCTCATATAGTTTTAAAAACTCACATTTTTTTTCTAAAATGAAATAAAATGAGTGTGTTCGTGAACAACAGCAAAAAGAGTTCTATTTCTTGCTGCCAAAGAAGGAGGTATATGTATTTTGGGGAGAAGGGATAGTTAAGGAGTTTGGGATGGGATGTACACACTGCTATATTTAAAATGGATAATCAACAAGGACCTCTTGTATAGCACAGGGAATTCTGCTCAATGTTGTGTGGCAGCCTGGATGGAATGGGAATTTGGGGGAGAATGGATACATGTATATGCATGGCTGAGACCCTTCACTGTTCACCTGAAACTATCACACCATTGTTTGTTTGTTTGTTTTTTAATTATATTTATTTTAATTGGAGGCTAATTACTTTACACTATTGTAGCGGTTTTTGCCATACATTGACATGAATCAGCCATGGGTGTACATGTGTTCCCCATCCCTAAGCGCCCCCCCCACCTCCCTCCCCATCCCATTCCTCAGGGTCATCCCAGTGCACCAGCCCCGAGCACCCTGTCTCATGCATCGAATCTGGACTGGTGATCTGTTTCACATATGATAATATACATGTTTCATTGCTATTCTCTCAGATCATCCCACCCTCGCCTTCTCCCACAGAGTCCAAAAGTCTGTTCTTTACATCTGTGTCTCTCTTGCTGTCTTGCATATAGGGTCATTGTTACCATCTTTCTAGAGTCCATATATATGCATTAATATACTGTATTGGCACACCATTTTGTGTTAATTGGGTATATCCCAATACAAAATGAAAAGTTTTTGAAAATTTAAAAAAAAAATAAACACTTCAGAGGAGACAAAAAAATAAAAAGGGCTACGTGAGCTTGAGGTTCATTAAGTGCTTTGACTTTCTTTTTTAATTTATGACTTTCTTTTTTAATTTATGCCTCACCACTGCCCCTCGAGCTCACCAGACAGGCATGGCTTTCCTCCTTTCAGATGAGGAAAGTGAAGCTCCCAGAGGGAAAGCGACTGGCTCAAGCTACAGGTCAGTAGATGCCAGGGCTGGGGCTCCAGAGTAGAACCAGAGTGTTCCATGCACCTAGGTGATCTGCTCACTCAACACTCGGGGGCTTCTAGCTCTAGAAGCCCAGACACCTCACTAGTCCCTCTTGTGCCACAGACGACAGGTCTCCCTGAGCTGTGCCCCAACTCCCACAAGGGAGAGGTCCCTATAGTCCCCTCCCCCACCCAGGTTCCCTCTGGCTGCGCCCCCCAGGAGAAGAAGATAGCCCACGAAAGATCAGTCGACATCTCTGACATCAACAGGGCGATGTTCAAGTGCCCATGGCTGGAATATCCAGGAAGGACCAAAGGTGAGGTTAGAATGGACAGGAGTGGAGTCAGGGATAGGGACCTGAAAAGGAAAGCTCCCTGGCCCCCAGTCTCAGGCAGGAGTCCGGGTGATGTCAGCAAATCTATGGGAAGAACCAGGGCGGATCCTTGGGTACTTTCAAGGCTCCATACACCCCTCAAGGTAAGTTTCCAGGGCCCTCTAAGGTGGGGTGTCTCTGTGACTCCCCAGCTTCTGCTTCCTCATCTGCTCTGCACTCTCACAACTCCAAGGTTTCAAGGTGTTCCTCTTGCCCACTGTTCTTCCTCTCGTCTGTCTTGCTACCTCTCCTACTTGCACTGAAGACTCAGCTTGTGGATAATCTCCACTGGAAACCCTCCCTGTTCCTCCCCACCAGTTTAGGACCCCTCATCGAGACCACCTATACCTTTACCCATCCTCACATTTATTTCCCTTTGTTAATCCCCAGTAAATGGTTCTATCTCACCAGTAGACCAGTGGTTCCCAAAATATGTTCCCAGGACCAGCAGCATCAGTATCTTGTTAGAAATGCAACTTCTCAGGACTTACCTGGCCATCCAGGGGTTGACCCCACCAATGCAGAGGGTAGGGGTTCGATCCCTGGTCAGGGAACTAAGATCCCACATGCCGTGTGCACCATCCCCCGGCCAAAAAAAAGTGAATTCTCACACCGCACCTCAGAGTTACTCTGGGGATGAGTCTTTATCTGGGGATAAGGAAATCTGTAGTTTAACAAGCTCTCCAAGATCTTTCTTGGTTGTCCAGTGGTTAAGACTCTGCTTCCACTGCAAAGCAGGGCACGAGTTCAATCCCTGGTCAGGGAACTAAGATCCCACATGCCACTTAGCATGGCCAAAACAAACAACAAAAACAAGATTTCCAGTTTTTTCTAGTGCACACTCAAGTTTGAGAACCACTGAGCATTTTTACCATTAACTGCACATTAGAATCCTTTGGGAAGCTTTCTAAAATGCCTAGGTCCCTTCCTTGGGCAATCTGATTCAATTAGTCTGATGCAGGACTGAGGCGTGTGAAAAAATTCCCTCAAATAATTCTAATACGCAGCCAGGGTTGAGAACTACTGTGCCAGACCAGTGTGTCTCCAATTTCAACATGCGTAGGAATCTTAGTCAAGTAAAGATCCTGACTTAGTAGGTCTGGGTAGAGCTAGAGATTCTGCATTTCTGAGAAGATCCAAGGCTATGGCAATCCTGCTATTCCACAGACTAAGACACCAGAAACGTACGAGTCCCTTAAGGACAGGAATTATGGCCTCTTTACCTCCTTAGTGCCTGATATCATGTTCACTAAATGCTGATGCTCGATAAATGAATGCCCAGACAACTCTTCAACTCACCCTTGTCCATGTGATCTCCTTTGCACCACAGAACTCAGAAGAGCTGCAGCTCCTGTCTTACTGCCCTTGTCCTGTCACCAGGTAAGACCCCTGACTTCTGCCACCCTGGGAGCCTTGTTGAAGTAGGAGTCAGCAGACCATCCCTTCCCATTAAGGCTAGTTCATAGAACCCTTCGGGCTCCCCTGGTGGCTCAGACAGTAAAGAATACACCTGCCAGTGCAGGAGACCTGGGTTTGATCCCTAGGTCGGGAAGACCCCCTGGAGAAGGGAATGGCTACCCACTCCAGTATTCTTGCCTGGAGAATCCCATGGACAGGGGAGCCTGGTGGGCTACAGTTCATGGGGCTGCAAAGAGTCGGACACGACTGAACGACTAACACAAACATATACTTAGAACTCTACACTCATCCCTGGGGCTGCCACTAACTCTGTGTGACCTTGGACAAGTGGCTTTCCCTTCCTGAACCGCAGGAGTAGCCTCTGTCACAAGCCAACCCCTGCCCCACTCCCTTTGCCGAGTGGCTGTGAGATAACATCTGTAAGGTTTTGGCTGTGCAAGCAGTTGCTTAATAATGAGTTATTTTTGAATTTCAGATAAACAATGAATTTTTTTCAACATGCCTGTGTCCTAAATATTGCCTTCACTTCCTGGAATCGAAATTCAATGGGACATCCTGGGGTTTTGTTGTTTGTTTGTTCTCAACTGAGGTAGAGAAATTTATTTATTTGGCTGCTCTAGGTCTTAGTTGTGGCATGTGGGATCTAGTTTCCTGACCAGGAATTGACACTACCACCCCACCGCCGTGTCCCCTGCAATGAAAGCTTGGAATTGTAGCCACTAGACCACCAGGGAAGTCTCAATCCTGTTTTTTATTTGCTTGGTCCTTACAAAATCTGACAACTCTACTTATAGTGAGTCAATGTCCCATTTTCTGAAGTCATGACAATCACTTGCAAACTCATTATTATCATCTCAGTCACCCCACTGGGAACCATTAGCCGAAGCCCTTTTTCAGACTGTTGTTGTAGAAACAGGAAGGCTTGAGAAGAGATAAGAATGTTCAGTTCAGTTCAGTCTCTCAGTCGTGTTCGACTTTTGCGACCCCATGAATCGCAGCACGCCAGGCCTCCCTGTCCATCACCAGCTCCTGGAGTTTACCCAAACCCATGTCCATTGAGTCGGTGATGCCATCCAACCGTCTCATCCTCTGTCGTCCCCTTCTCCTCCTGCCCCTAATCCTTCCCAGCATTAGGGTCTTTTCCAGTGAGTCAACTCTTCACATGAGGTGGCCAAAGTATTGGAGTTTCAGCTTCAGCATCAGTCCTTCCAATGAACACCCAGGACTGATCTCCTTTAGGATGGACTGGTTGGATCTCCTTGCAGTCCAAGGGACTCTCAAGAGTCTTCTCCAACACCACAGTTCAAAAGCATCAATTCTTCGGCGCTCAGCTTTCTTCACCATCCAACTCTCACATCCATACATGACTAATGGAAAAACCATAGCCTTGACTAGACAGACCTTTGTTGGCAAAGTAATGTCTCTGCTTTTAAATATGCTATCTAGGTTGGTCATAACCTTCCTTCCAAGGAGTAAGCGTCTTTTAATTTCATGGCTGCAATCACCATCAGCAGTGATTTTGGAGCTCAAAAAAATAAAGTCTGACACTGTTTCCACTGTTTCCCCATCTATCTGTCATGAAGTGATGGGACCAGATGCCATGATCTTAGTTTTCTGAACGTTGAGCTTTAAGCCAACTTTTTCACTCTCCTCTTTCACTTTCATCAAGAGGCTCTTTAGTTCTTCTTCACTTTCTGCCATAAGGGTGGTGTCATCTGCATATCTGAGGTTATTGATATTTCTCTCGGCAATCTTGATTCCAGCTTGTGTTTCTTCCAGCCCAGCGTTTCTCATGATGCACTCTGCATAGAAGTTAAATAAGCAGGGTGACAATATACAGCCTTGACGTACTCCTTTTCCTATTTGGAACCAGTCTGTTGTTCCGTGTCCAGTTCTAACTGTTGCTTCCTTACCTGCATACAGGTTTCTCAAGAGACAGGTCAGGTGGTCTGGTATGCCCATCTCTTTCAGAATTTTCCACAGTTTATTGTGATCCACACAGTCAAAGGCTTTAGTATAGTCAATAAAGCAGAAATAGATGTTTTTCTGGAACTCTCTTTCTTTTTTGATGATCCAGCAGATGTTGGCAATTTGATCTCTGGTTCCTCTGCCTTTTCTAAAACCAGCTTGAACATCTGGAAGTTCATGGGTCATGTATTGCTGAATCCTTGTCAAATCTTCAGAGAAATCCCCTGACCCATCTAAAACCCTTGGCTACAACCAGAGCTGCAGTTTCACAAGTGTCTAAGATAGATTATTTGAAGAAATCCTATTTTTCCAATGAAACTATTAAGTTCCATGAACACAGGAATGATAACTGTCTCCCCAGCACCGAGTACTTGGCACATAGTAGGTGCTCAATAAAAATCTGTTGAATGCCTGAGTGAATGAACAGGGGCCCAAAATACCCCTCTCTTTACTCCACATCCCCCCCGCCGCTGGCCTCTTCATCTCCTTGCCCAGATGACTTTTTTTTTCAGTTGCACAAGGCCTTCACTGCTGCACACAGGCTTTCTCTAGTTGTGTGAAGTGAGAGCCACTGTTCATCGTGGGCTTCTTACTGCAGTGGCTCCTCTTGTTGCGGCTCATGGGCTCTAGAGAGCAGGCTCTGTAGTTGTGGCACACAGGCTTAGCTGCTCCTTGGTATGTGGGATCTTCCTGGACCAGGGATCACGCCTGAGATTGGCAGGCAGATTCTTATCTACTGGACCACCAGGGAAGTTCCCAGATGACTTTCTCAAAGTCCCTTGAGATTCTCAACTAACTGAACTGTGGACAGATGTCCCTCGGTATCCACAGGGGATACCAAACTACATGGATACTCAAGTCTGTTGTATAAAATGGAGTGGTGTTTGCATATAGCCTACACACATCCTCTCTAGTTTATTTATAATACCTAATACAATGTAAATGGTATGTAAAGAGTTACCAGGTACATGGCAAATTCAAGTTTTGCTTTTTGGAACTTCTTAGAATTTTTTTTTCCCAAATATTTTGAACCCATGGTTGGTTAAATCCATGGATGTGGAACCTGTGGATATGGAGGGCCAAGTATACTCAGATCAATTTACAGACCAACAACGGTTTCCCAATCTTTATGTCATCAGTCCTCACAACCACCTTGGGAGGGGTACAGAACAAGGATGATTAGCCCCATTTTGCAGATGAGAAGACTGAGACCTTGGTAGGGTAAAGTCACTTGCACGAGTCACACAGTTGGTTAGGAGATGGCTGTGTCTTGAACTCGGACGAGAGGCTGAAGGCTGTTTCCCTCGTCTAGTCCCTCCTCACCCTGGCCCTCTTCCTGGCTGAGAAATGTCCCCTGTGGCTGCTCTGCCACTCACACCCGCCTCCAGGCACCAAAGGAAGAGTTTCCCCCAAGTCCGGAGTGCTGGAGGGAGCACCCGAGCAAGCCAAATGCCGTACCTTATTGCTACCACAAGAAGCCCGAGATCTACACACACTGGTATACCCTGTATGATCGCCGAAAGGAACGGGAGGCCCAGAGGACACTGCGGAAAATGAGAGATCACCCCAGGTGTGTTTCGTCCCTTCCTGTTCTCCACACCCTCCCCATCTTCTAGGAAAGGAGGAAAGAGAAGAAAGGGGTGGAGTGGGGGGCATGGGGTGGGGCAAATCAGCCTACAGACCCCAGAGGAGACCCTGGGGTAGAAGGAATCTGATCTGAGCCAGGCTGAGGACCAGAGGAAGAGGAGAGTCTGTGAAGTAAGGAGGAAGGGAACGAGGGGACCAGGGCTACCTGTGTGATTTCTCCCACAGGTACCCCAAGGAGGGTACCCTCAGCCAAAAGCTCCATCTTCCCATGAGCAAGCTGACTCACAAGTCTCCGGTGGAGTCCAAGCCCTTAGACCCTGCTGGGGACCCCCTGAAGTGGCAAAGGTTAAAGGTCAGGGGCCATGGCAGGGGCCGGGGCAGAATGGGGAGACTCATTCTGAGGATGCCTTTACCTTGGGCTCACACCATCCTTCCGCCCTCAGACCCTGCCAGCAAAATGAAGCGGGGGGAGGAGAGTGGATCGGGTGAGCTCCGTCCACTTTGAAAGAAGCGTGGTAGAACTGTATTTGTCCCTTTCTTCCCTTCCACTGGCTTCCCTGGGTGGGCAGGAACTCACAGAAAGCCTGAAATCTCCCAGGGAGGATGAGCAGCTCTACGCAGCACAGGTGAGAAGTGGCAAGGGTGGAGGGGTGTGGTTACAGGCCAGGTAGGAGTCGGCTGAGCTGGGGAGGAGAAAGATGCTGGAGGTGGAGGGCGGGGGCGGGGGGAGGGCAGTGATGTTCCAAGAACAACCTCCAGCAGTGTCCAGAAGATGGCAGCTCCCAGCGGTGGTGTCCAAGCTCTCTTCCTTTTCCCCTCCCCCTGTTCCTACAGGCTCTGGGGTGCCTGGGGGTCAGAGACAAGTTTGTCATGGATGCACTGTGGCAGGCGGTGAGTCTGGGGCTGCACGGAGTCCAGGAGAGGAGAACACACGGTCTGTAGAGCCTTGGCACCTGAGCACAGACAAGGCCCACCAGGGTCAAGGACGATGGGCCCGATGCTGGAAGGAGGCAGCTACCTTGTGTGGCATGTCCCCATCTCATGCGCCTGGCTTCTTTAAAGGGCAGCTTGATCTTAAAGGATAGGGAAGGAGGGATCTGAAGATCCCCTTTGTCTGACAGAGAAGATGCTCAACTCAGAAGTCAGGAGAAAATTGGGACTGAGTTCATTCTCCACCTTCACTGAATCAATTGTTTGTTGTTACTGTTGTTTAAGTTGCTAAGTGGTGTCCAACTCTGCAATTTCATGTACTGTTAGCCCGCCAGGCTCCTCTGTCCATGGGATTTCCCAGGCAAGAGCCACCAAGCAACGTTCTATGCCTATATGCCAATTTATAATGGGGGGGTGGGGGTGGGCTGTGTTCTTACCCATAATCTCATTTAAATCTTTTGACACTAGAACTAGATAGCAGTAGGTACATTTTTCTAATGAGAAAATGAAAGCTCCGAGAGGCCAGGTGACCTGCCCTAGGCCCCATGGCGATCAGACACCAGATAGGGGTGTGAAACAAAATTCTTACTCCTAAGTTATGGTCCTTCCATTGCATCACCCTGCCTGCACCCCGTGTTTGAGCATAAAAAGGTCACTCTCTAGGCCTCGGTTTCCTCATCTGTAAAATGAAAAGTTAAACTGAGATGATCCTGAAAGCTCCTGATATTCCACCACCTTAGGGCATGTTCCCACTCCCTACCTGTTAAATCAGGCCCAAGCCGGTCCAGAGAAACTGAAGTATGAGGCCTGTCGAGCCCTGGCCATCCTGGGTGAGTAGGTCCTCCCCTGGGTGGGAGTAGGGGCAGGTGAAGAAGGAGGCAGTGTAGCTGCAATCTACCTTTAGGGAAGGACAGAAGGGAGTGGATGGCACCCCCACTGCAACCTAGCCATTGGTAGGTCTGGGAATTATCCGAGGGATTGTTGGGCAGAGAGAGGAAGGTGGGGTGAAAAGGGAGAAGAGGTGGGAGGGAGATAGACAGCGGGCTCTGGAAACTGAGGTCATGCTCAGCCAGCTGCTCTGGTGTCCTGGGGGGACGGGCAACCATGGAACCTAGTCCTTGGAACCTAAGTTGTGAGGACACAGCGGAGTCAAGTGGAGTCTGGCAGAGAGGAGCAGCCCCAGAGGCTCCGCCCTGACCTGAGGCTCCTCCCTGTCCAGGATGCCTGAAAAAGCACGTGATCCAAACTCTCATCAAGAAGTTGAAGGGGCAAAATGAGGGGCAGAGGATGGATACTCTGACAGCACTTCGGGTGGCTCTGAACTCCTGGGCTGCTGTCCCCAGAGATCAGGTGACTGGGGAGGAAGCGTCAGTCCCTGGGCTGGGGGTTAAGTCAGGGAGAGGGTAACCTAGCTCCTAGCTCTGACGGGGGGAGACGATGTCCTTGTGGAGTCCCCTGTGGAATAGATTCCCTGGACAGAATCATTGGCAGAGCCCCCAAACTGGTCATACAACCTCTGAAAAGCCAGCTTTCAGAGTTGTCATTTGTCCATCTCGAAAATGGATATAGTAGTTATAGCATCGTTGAGAAGATTAAATGAGGTAATATATGTAAAGCAACTACTTCAATGCCTAGATTCTTTTTTTTTTTAATATTTATTTATTTGGCTGCGCCATGTCTTATTTGCGCCCTGCAAACTCTTATTTGTGGCATGTGGGATCTAGTTCCCCGTTCAGGGATCGAACCTGGGCCCACTGCATTGGGAGCTTGGAGTCTTAGCCACTGGTCTGCCATGGAAGCCCAGTGCCTGTGCTCTTTCAATGACCACGCATCATCATTATTATCATCCTTAAAATAACCTGGTAAAGGAAAACCTCTGCCCAGAGGGGACAGGGACCAAGAAAATCTGCTGGCACTACTTGAGATTTTTCCCTTTTAGGGTCCTCTTAGTTTGACCCCGTCACTGATCCACATGAAATAGAATTCATTACATCCACTTACTCAACAAACATATATTGAACAGCTATTATGGGCCAGACACCACCCTAGGCCCTTGGGATATGTCAGCAAACCAAAGCAGGCAGAGATCTCAGCTTTTGTAGAGCTTACATTCCAGTGGGGTGGGGAGTAGGGGTGGAGGGGAGACACGTAAAAGTGACAGTCACTCAGTCGTGTCTGACTCTTTGCAACCCCATGGACTATACAGTCCATGGAATTCTCCAGGCCAGAATACTGGAGTGGGTAGCCTTTCCCTTCCCCAGGGGATCTTCCCAACCCAGGGATTGAACCCAGGTCTCCCACATTGCCAGCATTCTTTACCAGCTGAGCCACAAGGGAAGCCCAGGGAGACATGTAATAACCAATAAATTTCATTATATAGTATGTTAGATACAGCAAGTGCAGTGGAAGAATTATGTAGAGTGATGAGAGTGATCAGGATGATCAGGGATGAGAGTGATCAGGAATGCTGAGTGCAGATGGAATGAGCTGCCATTTTAAACACGGAGGTCAGGGAAGGCCTCATGTGGAAGTCGTCATCTGAGCTCAAGCAGGAAGGTGAGGGATGAGCCTTGCAGATATCTGAGAGAAGGCATTCTCAGCAAAGGAAGAATGGAGGCACAGTCCCGAAGGCAGGGGCAGGCTTGGTATCGACAAGGAACGGCCAGGAGGCCATGTGACAGAAGCGGAGTGGGAACAGAGAGAGCAGGAGGAAATGAAGTTGGGTCAAAGACGTTAACAGGAGACTAGAGCATATGTGGCCTTCTGGATGACTTTAAGTACCTGAGCTTTTCTTCTGAGTGGAATGTTTCAAAAGTTCACTCTGGGGGGCTTCCCTGCTGGTCCAGTGGTTAAGACTCTGTGTTCCCAGTGCAGGGGGCCTGGGTTCAATCCCTGGTTGATCCCTGGTCGAGGAACTAAGATCCCTCTAGTGGCAGAGTGGCCAAAAAAAAACCAGGTTCACTCTGACTGCTATATTGAAGAAAGATGGGCAGGGACGAAAGGCAAAAGTGGAAGCAGAGAGACCAGCTAGGAGTTGTTAAAGCAATCCTGGTGAGACACAATGGTGGCTGGGACCATAGTGGTTGCAGTGGGGTTGGTAAGCAGTTATTAAGTTCTGAATATGTATATATGTGTTAATATTTATTGATTTGTTTTGGCTGTGTCGGGTCTTAGTTGCGGCATGCAGGATCTTGTAGTTGCAGCATGTGGGATCTAGTTCCCTGAACAGGGATCAAACCCAGGCCCCCTTCATTGGGAATGTGGAGTCTCAGCCACTGGACCACAAGGGAAATCCCCTGCATATATTTTTAAAGTAAAACTTTGACAGGTTAAATGTGAGCTGTAAGAGAAAGTGAGGCAACAAGGAGGAAGCCAAGGCTTTTGGCCTTGAAACTGAAAGGATAGAGTTGTCATCAACTAAGATGGAGAGTGAATTTCCCTGATAGCTCAGTTGGTAAAGAATCCGCCTGCAATGCTGGAGACCCCAGTTCGATTCCTGGGTTGGGAAGATCCCCTGGAGACGGGATAGGCTACCCACTCCAATATTCTTTGGCTTCCCTTGTGGCTCAGCTGGTAAAGAATCTGCCGGCAGTGCCAGAGACCTGGGTTCAATCAAACCTGGGTTCTATCCCTGGGTTGGGAAGATCCCCTGGGAAAGGCTACCCACTCCAGTATTCTGGCCTGGAGAATTCCATGGACTGTATAGTCCATGGGGACATGACTGAGCAACTTTCACTTCACTTCAAGATGGAAAAAGCTGCACATGTAACAGGCTTGGAGGTAATATCAGAAGCCCAATTTTGGACAAGTTATGTTTGTGATGTTTTCTGGACGTCCACAGGAAACAAATAAGCAGCTGGATATACAACTTGGAGTTCAGAAGCCTGAACTAGTGGAAAAAATGTATCAGTTGTCAGCATATAGGTAGCCTATCATGTCATTCAATGAGAGGAGATCACTAATAACCAAGACTCAAGCCTTGGGGCACCCCAGTGTTAAGAGGTCAGAGATAAGAGGAAGAACAAGTAAACACTAAGAAGTAGCCAACAAGTAGGAAGACAACCAATAGTATGGTATTCTGAAGATCAAGTAAAGCACATTCATCAAGGAAAGGAGACAAATCAACCATATCAAATAATATAAGGACTGAGAATCCATACAATGGGTTTAACCATGTGGGGATCATTGATTATCTTAACAAGAACTATTCTGGTGGGGCAGTGAAAGTATGAATGGAGTGGGGTTAAGAGAAAATCGGAGGAAAGAAGTGCAAAATGGCAAGAATGGGCAACTGTCCAAGTTTTCCTGGATAAAGCTGTAGTCAGCAGCAGGGGTAAATTCTATAAAAAGAAAAAATAGCAGCATATTTCAATGCTGAGGAGTAACGATCCAGTCATTAGGAAAATGATCATTTTGAACAATAACTGCTGACATCAGAGGAGAACCAGAAGGACAGGAGGAGAGGGAGTCAGAGAGAAGTTGCAGTAACGGGTAACGATAAAGTCTCTCTGTGGGAATTAATGGCTGACATAGTGCCAAGGACAAGGTTATGGGAGGAGAGGCATCAGCTCAATGACCTGTATGTTTTTTTTCAAATGGCAAGAGCTGAGACAGCAGAGGTATTAAAGAGAGTAACGCTGACCCACCCACAAGAAAAAGTCATAGAGAAGTGAAAGGATGTGAGCCGGGAGCAAGTAGATGACAGCAAGAAAAAAGGAAGTAGGTAAACTAAGCTCTTGACAGGAGATTCCTTCTAGGGAAGAGGGAGAATGGTCTGGAAGCAGTCATGAATTGCCCTCCTAACAAAGCCTGGCCAGAGACCTAGTCCAACCGCCCTGTCTCCCTCCCAAGAGGACTCAGGTGGAGGATGAAGAGAACCTGGTGCTGGCGCTACTGATGCTGTTAAAGAAGTCAGAGTACAAGGCAGCGGTGGAGGCGGCCCTGTGCTTGGGGTTCCTGAGGCCCTATAGCAACGTAGCCAGAGAGTACTTGCTGCAGTGCCTGTGTCAAGGGCCGAAGAGCCAGCAGATGAAGGTGTGAGGGGCGGGGGGCCGGGCTCCCTGGGGAAACGGTGCTGACTCTGGTGGGCTCTGGACCCTGTCATCCTCATCCCAGAGAAAAGGACCTTCAGCAGGGAGCACCGCAGGGTCCTCTGTGTGTTTCTGAATATGTATGTGGGTCACGTGGGCGTTAAGTGTACACAGATCTGTGTATATCCCATTCATTCACGTATGTGCACATGTGCACACACATGAACTTGCACTCTCACTAATGAGGCCAAGAGGGAGGAGAAAGGACTCTGCCTGTTTCCTACAAGTTCTAGCCCTCAAGTGCGCTTGGCTATCCAAATGCCTCTTGGTCTGGTATACCCCACCCTGCTCTGCCCACCCCAATAGGCACTCAGTGTGCTGGTCAAGATAATGGGTGTGCACTCAGCCACAGTTGTCAGGAGCATCCTGGACCAGCTGTCCTGTTCCAGCGTTCTGGAGGTAAGTTCTCAACTGCCTAGTACCCTTCCTGCTCCAGCACAAGGATGTGCTGGGGGATGAGGAAGGTGGTCTGTCCTTTGTGTCTGCCCTTAGCACCGTTTTGAAGCCACCCAGATGCTCAAGGCCATTGGGCTGGAACGGATCGAGGCACATGGTCTGGAAGGACTCACATTTGACCTACTCAGGAGGAAGACATATAATGAACCCTTCTTCGTAAGTGAGACCAATGCTCCCAAGCCCAGGCAGCCCAAACCTGTCTTATTACCTTTCTCTAAAGGACCCCCACCCTGCCTTGGCTCCCATCACACTGCCCCCCAAAGTTCAGTTCAGTTCAGTTCAGTCACTCAGTTGTGTCCAACTCTTTACAACCCAATGGCCTGCAGCAAGCCAGGCTTCCCTGTCCATCACCAACTCCTGGAGATTGCTCAAATTCATGTCCATTGAGTCAGTGATGCCATCCACCACCTCATCCTCTATCGTCCCCTTCTCCTCCTGCCTGCAATCTTTCCCAACATTAAGGTCTTTTCCAACGAGTCACTTCTTCATATCAGGTAGCCAAAGTATTGGAGCTTCAGCTTCAGCATCAGTCCTTCCAGTGAATATTCAGCACTGATTTCCTCTAGGATTGACTGGTTGGATCTCCTTGCAGTCCAAGGGACTCTCAAGAGTCTTCTCCAACACCACAGTTCAAAAGCATCAATTCTTCGGCACTCAGCTTTCTTTATTGTCCAACTCTCACATCCATACATGACTACTGGAAAAACCATAGCTTTGACTATGTGAACTTTTGTCAGTAAAGTAATGTTTCTGCTTTTTAATATGCTGTCTAGGTTGGTCATAGCTTTTCTTCCAAGGAGCAAGTTTCTTTTGATTTCATGACTGCAGTCACCATCTGCAGTGATTTTGGAGCCCAAGAAAATAAATTCTGTCACTGTTTCCATTGTTTCCCCATCTATTTGCCATGAACTGATGGGACTGGATGCCGTGATCTTAGTTTTTTGAATGTTGAGTTTTAAGCCAACTTTTTCACTCTCCTCTTTCACTTTCATCAAGAGGCTCTTCAGTTTCTCTTTGCTTTCTGTCATAAGGGTGGTATCATCTGCATATCTGAGGTTATTGATATTTCTCCCAGCAATCTTGATTCCAGCTTGTACTTCATCCAGTCCAGCATTTTGCATGATGTACTCTGCATATAAATTAAATAAGCAAGGTAACAAAATACAGCCTTGACATACTCCTTTCCCAATTTTGAACCAGTCCATTGTTTCACGTCTGGTTCTAACTGTTGCTTCTTGACCTGAATACAGATTTCTCAGGAGGCAGGTCATGTGGTCTGGTATTCCCATCTCTTTAAGAACTTTCCACAGTTTGTTGTGATCCACACAGTCAAAGGCTTTGGCGTCGTCAATGAAGCAGTAGGTGTTTTTCTGGAATTTGGAATTCTCTTGCTTTTTCTATGATCCAATGGATGTTGGAAATTTGATCTCTTGTTCCTCTGCCTTTTCTAAATCCAGCTTGAACATCTGGAATTTCTCAGTTCACATACTGTTGAGCTTTGCTTGGAGAATTTTCAGCACTACTTTACTAGCGTGTGAGATGAGTGCAATTGTGCAGTAGTTTGAACATTCTTTGGCATTGCCTTTCTTTGGGATTGGGATGAACCTTTTCCAGTCCTGTGGCCACTGCTGAGTTTTCCAAATTTGCTGGCATATTGAGTGTAGCACTTTAACAGCATCATCTTTTGGGATTTGAAATAGTTCAGCTGGAATTCCATCACCTATACTAGCTTTGTTCGTAGTGATGCTTCCTAAGGCCCTCTTGACTTCACACTCCAGGATGTCTAGCTCTATGTCTGGCTCCAGATAACACCATCATGGTTATCTGGGTCATTAAGATCTTTTTTGTATAGTTCTTCTGTGTATGCATGCCCCCCAAAGCATGCATCACATTCACCAGAACATAGGTCCTGTTTCCAAGCTGTCTGGCCTTTGTGCGGGCAGTTCTCTCAGCTTAAAATGGCCTGTCATTCCTCCCTCCTCTGAAAGGTGGGAAACTGCCTCTGCTTTCAGTTCCACTGGTAAGTAACTCCTCTCTCCTACTGCCTATTAAAATACAATCACCACTTCCAGACCAGCCCAGACAACACCTCCTATGGGAAGCTTTCCAATCACCACCAACAGAATCACCCTGCCTTCCCCTGAACTCCCTGGCTTTTACCTTTCTAAGAGCTTGCTACAAAGCCAGACACAGAACTACTAAAGACATTTTTCTAAGCTATGAATCAGATTGCGGCTCACCTCTGCAAAGAACATCTCAGTTACTCCCCAAGCTCTCAGGAGAGCTTACATAGCCCTTCACCACCCAAGGCCTGCCTGCCTCTTTAGCCTCACCACACTCGTTGCCCAGCCACGTGCCAGCAGTGCTTAGGAACACTCTGTCCTGACTTATATTTGTGATTTGAAATCACAAATATAAGTGTAACTACTCAGAGTGTCCCACTCTGAAGACTCTGTATGGTCACCTAGCTAAACTGAACAATTTTCTGTTCCCTAACCTCTCTGTGCTCTCCTGCCTCCAGGCTTTTGTACCTGCTCTCCCTCTGCCCAGGGAAGCTGGCCCCCAGCCTCTCAGCCCGGTTAACTCCTACTCTTGCTTCAGGTTTCAGCTGCAGCACTTCCTCCAGGAAGTCTTCCTGGTACTCAGACTGAGCTAGGAGACCCTCCTATTGTCCCTACCTTTAGTTCAGGAGTCTGACTGCCTGTTCACTTGTCTGCTTCCCCCACCAGACCGTGAGCTCCCTGAGGCAAGGACTACACATACAGCACAAAGTAAACACTCAATGAAGGTTGATGGTCTAGTGGTTAAGACTTCACCTTCTAGTACAGGGGTTGTGGGTTCAATCCACATGTCTTGCAGCCAAAAAACCAAAACACGAAATAGAAATAATACTGTAACAAATTCAATAAAAGGTAAAAAATGGTCCATATTAAAAAAAAAAAATGTTTGGGAAGCACTTAAGAGCACACCCCTGAGTCCCTGTCCCACCTTAACCTCTCTTCAGGCTATGAGGCAGGCTGTTGCTGAAACTGTGGAAGAGCTCAAGATGAAGCCCACAATGTTGAACTTGGTGGAGGCGTGAGTGGCTCGGGCTGGGAGCTGCCAGGGCCAAATCCTAGGCTGTGGGAAGGGGACAGAGGGTCAGCGAGAGCTGAGAACCTACCGCCTGTTCTCAGCTTGCACTGCCCAGGCCACTGGCCAAGTCACTCTTTGACCTCTGGGCTTTCCTTCACCTGTAAAAAGGGGCTGGTAATACCTACCACTCGGAGTTGCTCAAGTTACGATGAGGAGTTGGAAGGGATTTGTAAATGGTAAAGTTCTGGACAAATGCGAGTTCTGATCATCACTCAGTGCCCCTTGGAAAACTGTTGTACCGACCTTTCCCCTCCCAGTCCCTTTCCCGACCCAAGAAACAAGAAGGGGACGTTAATGAAATTAACATCACTCGTCAGCCTTATGCCTGGCTCACTCTGGACTGTGAGAAGCAGCCAGTCTTCCTCCCCTTCCCCTTAACTGGACCACAACACACTCACTCCCTTCTCTTCAGGCAGCTGATGAGCTCAAATGCCACGGCACGCCAGGAAGCAGTCATCTCTCTGGTAAGGCCAGCTCCGCGACTCTGACCAGATGTGTTGATGGCTGGGGGAGTGGGCAGTCCAGGAGAGCTACTGAGGAGAAGAAAGGGCTGCACAGTGTGAGGAGGTGGTTTGCCGGCTTTTTTATTTTAGACTTCCTGCCCTACCAGGAGTTCAGGGAAAGCTTTTCTGCAGGATTGGAGCTGGGTAGGAGAAGGGACAGGCGAAGGGTGTGAGGGGCATTGCTCAGATGTGACAAACTATCCTTGACTCTTCTGGTGAAAAAAATTGTACTGGAACCCAATGCAGAGGCCCTCAAAGGTAATGAAGCAGCTGGGAAGCCACATCTCCTGTCCAGGCACAGGGTCATCACGAGGGTGCCAGAACGGAAGAGAACGTAGATGGGGCATCTTCCTGGGCCGGCAATTGAGGTGCCCTCATCCTGCCTCTGCCAGAGCGTCCTGGGGATCCGCAGCGCACAGGTGTTCCACTTGGTCCTGGACATGCTGGATGTGGAGAAGAACGCGTCTGTGAAGAAGAGTGTAAGGCATCCCAGCCCTCCTCCTCCAGCCTCTCCCACTCTCCTCACACCACATGCCCTCTGATGGTGGGGAGGGGAGGGGAATAAGCTCTTAGACGTTGTCCCTTGACCTCATTCCCTGGGACCCAGAGTGACCTGTGGCCAGAACTCCCCTCCCACCTCCCAGGGCTGGCCTGAAGGGAGCCAGCCATGGGGCCTTTGTTTCAATGCAGCTACAAGAAACATTAATTCTTTTGGCCTCCACTGATCCCTGGATTCAAAACAAGCTAAAGAACAAGGTTCTCTTTGTCTGTGAGATGCCAAAGACCAGCATGAAGGTGGAGCTCACAAGGTTCCGGAAAGAGCCTGAGAACTCAGAAGAGTCAAATATCCAAGACTTTCAACTTGCAGAGCTGAACCCCTTGTTTCTTACAAAGTCCAGTGCCACATTAGACCAAGAGAAAAAGCTAAACCCCCAGAAAGGGTCTGATACCCCTGGCTTCCTACCCTCTTTCTCTATATCCCCCAAACACAAGTCACAGGGGTCCTGGACACAATGGATCAGAAAACAGCTCCAGATCTTTGCTGAGACCCCCAACTAGGTCCGTTGTTTAGGTTGAGTCCCTGCTCTTTCTTTAAGGGTGCTTCTCAAGCTCGCCTGAGAAAATGATCAGTAGTTATCTTCCATGAATAAATGAGAATCACTCTACCTACCATGATGGTTCCCTTCATCGTGAGCTGCACTGAAACACAGATCTCACTCCTGGCTTGGCCTTCCTTGCTCTCAGCCACATGTCCTTTCCACGAGACAAACCTGCTCTGGGTAGCCAGCCTGCCTTCCTGCATCAAGTCCTTTGTCTGCACCCAGAATGTGATGACAAAGCCAGAGCTGAGCCTCTGTCTAGAGGGGGCTGCTGAGGGGGAAAATGGGAGAAAATCCTTCAGAGTTTGGCTCTTGGACCATTTCCTCTTACTAACTTGTCCCTTCCCACCCACCCCCATTTCCCTATTGGTGGTCAAGAGATAAATTAGGCTTAATCAAGACCAACCATCCTCTCCGCTGTCTCTTCTCTCACACCTGCTTTCCAACTCCCTTAGGGTCATTCCCTCTGACAGACTCTATTTACTCTCTAAGAAGTGCCTTAGTGCCTCCCTCATTTTACGAAATGCTTCAGTTTTCCTTGGCCAATAGGACTGGTCACACCAATCCCAAAAGCCCAGACTCTGGAGTCAGACAAATCTGAAATCAAGTCCCAGGGCCCTCACTCACTTGATCTTCGACTGTGGAGAAGTTACTGAACCATTCCTCACCTACAAAATGAAGGGAATAATGCATACTACTACTGAGGGCTCTTAGGACTACGTGCGTGTGTGCAAAGTCAATTCAGTCGTGTCCCACTCTTTGCGACCCTATGGACAGTAGCCTGCCAGGCTCCTCTGACCATGGGGCTCTCCAGGCAAGAATACTGGAGTGGGTTGCCATGCCCTCTTCCAGAGGATCTTCCCGACCCGGGAATTGTACCCACATCTCTCACGTCTCCTGCATTGGCAGACAGGTTCTTTACCACTAGCACAACCTAGTGCCCCCTGGGAAGCGAGAATAACACCAAACCTACTGGTGCCTGGTATTCCATAGAAGGCACTCAAGTGGAGATTTCTTTTCTCTATTCCTCTTTTCAGTGTTGCCATGTGAGCCTGTGACCACCAGAGATTTAAAAAGCTCTGCTACCTTCATATACTCCTCCCATCTTATTGAACAGTCTCATGAGAGGTCAAATTCTTCCCATTGAGCAGGAAAGGCCAAAGTGAAACAAATGCTCCCTTCTACTGCCCCACATTCCAGGTTCTAGAGTAGTAGAGTTATTCAGTTATTCTGAATCTAGCATGGTGTATGTCACTGAGATTTACCTGCCCACCTATAAATTATAAATTCATGCTTTGCTTCACAGAATTTTAAGTAAAAACCAAAGGAACAGTATCACTATTCTGGGGTATAAGCAACACTGCCTCTAATAGTGTGGCACAAAGGCCAAAGATGGAAAAATGATCTTTTCCTCTTTTGTCCACTCTGCAGTTTTGCACCAGTGAGCATCCTAACCTAAATTTCCCTGGGCCTTAACAGTGGGTACAAGTGAAAACTGAAAGTGGGCTTCCCTGGTGGCTCAGATGGCAAAGAATCTGCCTGCAATGAAAGAGCCCGGGGTTTGATGCCTGGATCAGGAAGATCCCCTGAAGAAAGGAATGGCTACCCACTCCAGTATTCTTGCCTGGAGAATTCCATGGACAGAGGAGCCTCGCAGGCTACACTCCATGGGGTCACAGAGAGTTGGATACAACTGAGCAACTAACATTTTTACACTTTAACAGCCTGTGGGTACAAAATGAGTCCTTAACTGTATACTTCAGGCTTTCCACTCCTGCAAAGTTCTGCCCACAGATCTCCAACCCTTCCTCTTCCACACTTCTGGATCTCTCCGGGGGGGGGGGGGGGGGTCTCATTATTCAGCCAAATACCAGAGTCTCTGCTCAGCAGGCCCTCCATCCTAATTCCACCAGCCCTCACCAGATTTAAGACTACTGAAAATAAGGGTCTGCATACAGCGTCTACCATCTGGTAGACAATCAACATTCCAGTCTTCCCAGTACTAGAGCTACCTAGACCCCAAGTTCTTAGAAACATGCTTAGTCCAAGCTGGGGCAACTTCTTTGAGGCCTAAACTGCCCATTCTTCTCAGCCATCTGGATCTGTTGGGACTGATTTTGGACACCATCCAAAATTTAAGACCCCTCCTTTCTCTCCTCCCTTTCTAATGGGATCTCTAGATACTCCCACTAATGGGGGGAAAAAAATGGATTTATACTCTCTACCTCTTCAAATATTTCTCACCAATATCTGTGTTGTAACTGAAATCTGGCTCTTGAACTGGCCTCTTCCTGAAACGGCAGATGTTGTTCATCCTCCTGCATTCCTTCCAATGTCACCATGTCCTGTCATTGTTTCCCTGAGGGTCTTAGCTCTCCCACCCTCTGCCCACTTACTTATTTCCTCTCATTCACTGCCTGAATCTTAGTCTTGCTATCACTATCCCTATGTACAACTGTCCTAACACCTCAGCTCCTCAGTCCTTAAGCTCAGCTACAAAGGCTTTTCCCTTCCAGTTACTCCAGCTACCCATTTCCGTGGCCACACTTAGCCCTTGTCACCCCCAGGAATGGCTCCATCTCCAAAATACTCATGAACATCTGTAATACTTTCTGACCCAAAGCTCCCATCTATCCAGCTCTTTTTAGCCCCACTACCAGTCCTTTGAATCTCATCAATCAGTAACCCTAAGCTCTTGACTTTCCTACATTCTGTAAGCCAGCCAGCCCCCTCTCACTGTATAAATTTCTACTCAGCCCGGATCCCATCCATCAACCACTCTCCTCACTACTCTCACACTTCCACTACCATCTCTCTCCCTGACTAGTAAAACTCCCAACCCTGAATCAAATTGCCTCTGATCCTATAACCAGGTTGCTGATTATGGTGGAGAGAATTCACACACCCGTAGACTGGTTCCCCCAAAATACTTGCCTCTTTTCTTAACTGAGCCCTTCTCGCTCTCTGGCAACTTTATGGTTGCTGAGTGACAATGCTTTCCTATTTCCTACAAGTTACTTCAAGCGTTCTCTGTTCTTGTCACATTTTCTATATTCTCTTCAAACTTTCTATCACATTACCTCCTCAACTCTCAGTAGACCATTATAATTTCTCTTCAGGGAGAAAAAAAAAAAAAGACAGATGAAAATTACCCCAAATACTTGCCATCTTCATTATAAGAATCCTTATACACACTAATTAAGAGCACAGGCACTAAGGCCAGATACTCTAGTTAGTATCTGATCTCTAACTTCACTAGAGATGTGATACTGGGTAAGTTGCTTAACCTTTCAGAGCCTCTGTTCCTCAGTGTATCTTCTGAAAGCCCCTTCCGGTAGCAATCAAAATCATTTAAACCATTCACCTCTCCTGTGATTTCATATTCAAAGGGAGTATTTTTCCCTATACCTCTTTACCTCACAGCATTGTTACGAGAATTAAATGAGTTAACACACACCGATTTCTTATTAAGCGCTTGGTACATAGTAAGCTCCCAATAAATGTCAGTCACTTACTACTTTTATCAGTATCTGCACTTATTCTTACCTCCGATTACAATGCAAGAGGCACTCTTCATCTTCTGAGGCAAAATCCTCGTGTTCTGGATGCCATTCCTTCAAGGAATTTAAATACCAATTATCCCCACTTCCTTCCAAGTAGTGCACAAACATGATCAATTCCCATTCATTTAAAAAACAAAAACCCATACCCGTGGTCTACATGTCTCCCCTTCTTACCTCATCCCACTTCTAATCATTCTTCAAAATCAAGGTTCTTAAATCGTCGTTCACATCACCTGTCTCCATTTCTCTATTATTTATTACCCTACTTCAGTTTGAGTTCAATTTTCTACCAAAACCACTTTTGCTAAGGCAGTGATTCTCAAAAGGGGTAATTCCATCCCCACCCCCCTACCCCCACCAGCCAGGGGCATTTGGTAATGTCCAGAGACATATTTGGTTGTCACAACTGGGGATTGCTACTGGTGTCTTATAGAGGGCAGGGATGCAGCTAAACATCCTACAAAGTACAGGGGAGTCCTCCACAACAAAGAATTATCCAACCCCAAATGTGAGTAGCACCAAGGTTGAGAAATATATAACGAATGCTTCCTATGGTGAAAGTCAAAGTCGCTCAGTCGTGTCCAGCTCTTTGCGACCCCATGGACTATATACTCCAGGCCAGAAGTCCATGGAATTCTCCAGGCCACAATACCGGAGTGAGTAGCCTTTCCCTTCTCCAGGGGATCTTCCCCAACCAGGGATCAAACCCAGGTTTGACTGAACCCAGGTCTCCAGCATTGCAGGCAGATTTTTTTTACCAGCTGAGCCACAAAGGAAGCCCAAGAATACTGGAGTGGGTAGCCTAACCCTTCTCCAGTCAATCTTCCCGACCCAGGAATCAAACCGGGGTCTCCTGCCTTGCAGGCAGATTCTTTACCAAGTGAGCTATCAGGGAAGCCCCTAGTCTTTATATAGCTTGGCCAGCTTGAGCACTTGACACCGGTAGTTTTTCTCTCCTTGAAATCCACTCTTCCCTTGGGTTCCACAGACACCTCACTGGTCATTCAGTCTGCTTCCATATCTTCTTCTATTATCTTAAATGTTGGTATTTCTCAGAGTTTCGTCCTAGGCTCTTCTCTCCCTAGTCTCCAAAACCATCAGAATCAAATGGGGCTTTTGATTTTTAAATGTGCCAGGCCTCATAGACTCCATTGTTTTGGAATGGAGCCCAGACATCTTTCGCCTTGTAAAAAAGTTCCTATCTAATTCTAGTATTCACTGAGAATGGAAAAACTACTCCTGTCTTGCTTTGTCATATCCACTTTCATCCCTTTAATTACCATTCATACATTAATGACTCAAATCTGTAAGACTGATTTAGTCAGTATTTATTGAGTACCTACCTAATCTGTGTCTGATACTGTTCTAGGTACTGGGGTAGAACAGTGATCAAAAGGTTTCCTACTCTCCCAGAGCTTATATTCTAGTGGAGGAGAAAAATTAACCACAAAGATTTCATGTAGTGCTAATTACTACGATGACATTACAAGAGGTGATGTGTGACTGGAAGAGGAAGTACTGTAGATAGGAAGGCCAGCAAAGACCTGAGAGGGAGGGTGGAACGTGACCCAACACTGTGGTGAAAAAGTCAGCTAGGTAAGCATGAGTAAAGAGAATCCGAGACAAACCATATAGAGAGACACTAAAGCAGAAGCACATTTGGTACCATTAAGAACTAGGACTGCTGTGGTTAAGGAAGGCTAATATGGGTAAATGTTCTATGAGGTCGCAGAGACAAAGGCCAAATCACACAGGGCTCTCTCTGTAAGCCAAGGTAAGGAATTTATAGCCTACATACAATAGGTCATTGAAAGGGCTTTAAAGAGACATGACACACAATACTGTTGGCTACTGTATGAAAAATGGTTTTTAGAGGTGCAAGACTGTAGGGGGAGGGGGCCTACTAATGGGCTAACTGCACTTACCAGAAACTATAGCTCATACTAGGATTACAACTAGGAATATAAAGATGGTTTCAAGGCTGTATTTTAGAGGTAGAATTAAAAGGACTTGCAAGTGTAGAATGAGTAAAAGAAACCAAATCTAAGTTGTAAGTTTTTTATCTGATCCAACGTGGATGGATGGTGAAGACTGAGATAAGGAATACTAGGAAAAGAGAAACTGATTTGAAGCTGTTCTATTTGGTCCCAGCAGTTTTCAAAAAAGTTATGTTCAACACAACTTAGTAGAAAGGTCAAGTAGGCAGCTGGATATAATCCAGAGTTAAGGGAAGACAGAACTGGAGACACAAATTTGGTGTAGTTTATTTAAAGGCACAGCCTGAATGAGTTCACCCAGGATAAAAGTGAGTGGAAATAGAAGAAAGGGGATCAGAACAAGCTGAGAAACTTCTAACGTGTAAAGAGCAAGAAGTTAGCGAAGGAAAAGATAAAAAAAAAAATTAGTGAAGAAGTCAGCAAGAAATCAGTGGAGTGTAATATTGAATTCTGCTGTTCTGAGATGCCACCTGATATTTTGGCCACCTGATGCAAAGAACTGACCCATTGGAAAAGACCCTGATGCTGGGAAAGATTGAAAGCAGAAGGGGACGACAGAAGATGAGATGGTTGGATGGCATCACCGACGTCATGGACATGAGTTTGAGCAAGCTCCAGGAGTTGGTGATGGACAGGGAAGCCTGGCGTGCTAGTCCGTGGGGTCGCAGTCAGACACGACTGAGCCACTGAACGGGAGTTGCAGACTTGCACACCCAGGTGCCTATTCAATGTCCCTATGTGAAAGTTTCACAAGTGTCAAAAATTCTACTTACCCACAACTGAATTCATTTCCTTCATCTTACTCCCGTTTCCTTTTCCAGTGTTCCTTACATTTTAATAAGCAGCACGTCTACCCAACTGCTCAGGCCAGAAACCTGACTTTTCTCCCCCCATTACTTCTGATATCCAGCCATATCTCCTCAAATTTCCCCCTTCATGTCTCAAATCTATTTTCTCCTCCTTGTCCAGTCACTATCTGAGTTCAGACCAGTATCATCTCTCACCTGGTATACCACTGTCTCCAGTCCAACCTCTCTCCAAGGCAGCCAGAATTATCTTTCAGTTGATGCCCCTCAGGTCAGGCCACTCTCCTGCTTAAAATGTTTTAACGATGCCTCCATATGGAGGTTGGAGAAGGCACTGGCGACCCCCTCCAGTACTCTTGCCTGGAAAACCCCATGGATGGAGACTGGTAGGCTGCAGTCCAAGGGGTCGCTAAGAGTCAGATGCAGCTGAGTGACTTCATTTTCACTTTTCACTTTCATGCATTGGAGAAGGAAATGGCAAACCCACTCCAGTGTTCTCGCCTGGAGAATCCCAGGGACGGAGGAGCCTGGTGGGCTGCTGTCTATGGGGTCGCACAGTCGGACACGACTGACGCGACTTAGCAGCAGCAGCAGCAGCCATATGGAGGTAAGGGGAAAACGAAATGCAAGGACCTTATCATAGAGCTGGTTTACCTCTCCATTTTAACTTTTGCATGCCCATTCTTAAATTCCTTCTTCCAATCACAATCCGCTACATAAAGTTTTCAAGTGAATAGCCTGTTCTTCATTCTGTTAACTCTTGATTTATTCATGTCAGTTTTCTGCTGGGAACATCATTTCCTCACCTCAGCCTCTTTACTTAACCAATTTCCTAGTCTTCTTTCAATACTCATCAAGCCTTCCCAATCCCACTTGACTGGGTTAAGTATCCTTTCAACCAGGCATCAGAGCAACTTGCATTTATTCTTACTGGAGCACTTATCAAACTATATACTATCTGTTTGCTTGATGAGCAGTATGTCCAGCATCGACGCAGTGCCTTATCCTTGGTAGGGGTAGGAAAATATTTTAAAGAATGTCAAATAACATGCTATGTACATTGACATCTTAACCCTGGTTTGTCAAACCCTAACTCTTCTACCTAGCTCTTGTACCTCCATATTCCCAGCATCTAGAACACGCCCCTAAATAAATGCTTCTCAGGTGTCAACTAACTATCAAAATCACCTGGTAATCTTAAAATAAGATTCCCGGCTCTACCTCCCGACATCCCACCAATTTCTAATCCAGCAGACCTGGGGTGAGGCCTAGGAATCTGGAATTTTCACAACCTCCTTGGGTGGTTCAGACACAGTCATGCTTGGAAACTACTATTTTTAACGGAGTAGGAGATCAATAAATATTGTTGGAAGTAACATTTTAATTTCATGAAGCAGAATTCATTTCCTAATTCTTTAGGGTTCAAGTCTACTGCAATTGCACCCTAAGTGTGGCAGAACAATGCACTAATGTACAAAAGTCCACAAAACAAGCATTCTTTATTGCAGTATTACAAAACACTTTTCATTTTGGCAATATTTTACAACGCACTTAGCTTCAAGAGTTGAGAAGAAGGCTGGAAACTAAAGGGGGATATTTCAACTGACATTTCTAAAAGAAAAACTGTCCCCACCCTCCCACCCAAATAAAAATTCAAATGTCACTTAATTTCACTACCCAAGAAGAGGCCACGAGGAAAGCAGCAGGCAAAACTCTGGCAATTTCTCTATGGATCATGTCAGAGACAAAGGAACATTCAAAACAGTCATCAGTATGGTCGGTTGCGCTGATCATTTCTGTAGTCGTTTCTAGGAATGAAAAATAAAGAGCCAGACTAAATTCTAATTTTCTACCAAGAGGGAGCATCAGACACTTCTTCAGGATGCTGTTGACTAGCATCTGCTTGACAAATTTCTGTAAGGATGACAATATGCCTAGTATATCTCTCTATTCCTAGAAGGTGCTTACTAAATGTCTAATTTATCAGCTTTAAGACACACAAAGTTCCTAGAAGCTTTGCTATGACTAATTCTCTTAAAAAATTTTCCATCTAGAATAAAGACTCTAAACCACTGTGGTATTTCAGGTTGGAGACCTTGCCATTTCAGCACTCTAACGAGAGTAGATTACTGGAATAAGCAAGCAAACACCTTCATGTAAGAATTCTGGATCTGTCACTTACTATATGATCTTGGCAATGTTACCTAACATTTCTTACTCCGTAAAATGGAAAGTACATCTACCTCTGGGGTTGACAGGAGGACTAGAACTCCCATATACAAAGACACTTTCACACAATTTGCCACACACTAAGAAGTATTCAGTAGATGATAATTACTAATAGGTAATAATTATTCAGTGATTACCATGGCCAGCTGTAATATAATCTAATACAACTCCACAAAATAGGGCTAAATATCACTAGCTCTATTTTGCAGATGAGAATATGATGCTCCAAAGGGCTAAGTAACTTGCTTAAAGTCACACAGCTAATAAGCAGTGGAGTCAGGATTTCAAAGATAGCCGTCTCCAAACTCGGTGCTCTTAACTCTATGCTATACTAATTCTGGCTGCCCTATACTGTTTCTGACATAGAGAAGCTTAGTACAGTAATTGAAGTTATTTTGCATCACTGGTTACTCAACTCTTTTAGGTGCATCACACACTCCCATCAGTACCACCAGTGATTTTTAATCTGGAAAAGGTTTAACAATCTCCAAAGAAACAACTGCAAGGTAGCACATGTGACTGAAACAGCACACCCCTATAAAAGGTATGCTTGCCCCTCACTTAAATTAAGAATCCCTGATTTACAGTTTCAAATCATCTCTCAATCTCGATTATCTTTAGCTATTAGAAAGAACGCACACACCTATTATACATTATTCAAATATGAAGATCACAAGTAAGAATTTCCAAAACGAAATAAATTTTGGAAATTACTCAGTAGGGAACTAAATGGATCTTCTCCATCCTACCTGAAAGAGTTGACAATGGGAAATTCAAGTTATAAAAAACTGGACAAGAACAAAATGTGATGAAAGGGGCTTAGATTCTAAAATCTAGGAGCAATGAGGTAGAAACGTTAGCAAATACATTCTAATACTCACCTTCCTCCCATTTTGCCTCCATAGCCACCTCGGTCTCCTCCGTAGCCTCCACCTCGGTCTCCTCCATAGCCACCACCACTCCTGTCTCCTCCATAGCCTCCACTTCGGTCCCCACCGTAGCCACCGCTACTACCACGGTCTCCTCCATAACCCCCCCCACTTCGGTCTCCACCATAGCCTCCTCGGTCTCCACCATAGCCTCCTCGGTCTCCGCCATAGCCTCCTCGGTCTCCGCCATAGCCTCCACCTCGGTCTCCACCATAGCCGCCACTTCGGTCTCCTCCATAGCTGCCGCCACGGTCTCCACCATAGCCACCACTTCGGTCTCCTCCATAGCCACCACTTCGGTCTCCTCCATAGTTGCCTCCTCGGTCTCCTCCATAGCCACCACCACGGTCCCCACCATAGCCACCTCCTCGGTCCCCACCATAACCACCCCCACTTCTGTCTCCACCATAGCCACCCCCACTTCTGTCTCCTCCATAGCCACCGCTGCTACTTCTGTCTCCACCATAGCCACCCCCACTTCTGTCTGCACCGTAGCCGCCTCGGTCTCCACCTCTGCCCCCACGGCCTCTGTAGCCCCTCTCTCCACCATAGCCTCTTCCCCGGAAATCTGCAAGGTAGAAATGAAAACCAGTAAGGCCAGCAGAATCATGGAAAGCCTCCTTAATGCTAGTCAGAAGATTTGAGGCAGGCAGATGCCGTTAAGGCTGACCCACCTCCTCCTGAGGGACGAGAGTCCTCTGGTCTGGGCTCGTTGCACTGATTGCAAGAATTCCTTCGAGCAAAGTTCATATTTCCACATGACCTGAGAAAGAAGGAAAATAAAACGCTCAACAGTTTCCAATGGATTCAGAACCCCCTCTTGCACCTTCCAAATCCAATCCCAACTCCTACATCCACCAAAATAAATGGGATACTTACGGATTAGGGCAAACCCAGTCCCCACTTTTGGGGTCTCCACCTCTCCCCTGAAAGCCTCCACGACCTCTATATCCTCCACGGCCTGGGGTAAGTAAGGAGGAGGGAAGAATCAGTAGCCGATATTAACAAAGCAGAGGAAAAGCATCATATGAAAGAACTAAGTGTTCATCAATAACTGGGCAGCTCCCCCAAAATTAACCTCTTATGGCAGGACTCCATGATTCTTTGATTTGAGGCTTTAATTATTCAGTCAACGTAGGAAATATGGAAGAAGCTCCAAGGCACACATTAGAGTTCAAATAATGCACTAGAAAACTTCAAAGTCCATTTTCTACAGTACCCTCCTTAGTTTAAAAATCTCAGTGATAAAGATTAGGTGAGAAGACATATTCCAAGTTTAAGAAATTAAGACACAACAGAAATAAACAAGTTGGCAGTAACTATATCAGGGAATTCACAAACGGGTCAGATAAACCACCAAATTAGGTTATCAGTTAAACAACTGTCTCCTAATTTCCAAGTGAAACAAACTGCATTATCTAGCTTTCCAAAGGGATTTCTAGAACCTTTTCCCATCACTTTCTTAGTTGTTACGACACTTTATTTACCTAATCTTCTATTCTGTATCTCACTTTAAGACAGAAAATCTAAACCCTTTGTGTAATACCCAAGCCTGTGAACAAGAATCTTACCTCGTCGCCCACCTCCACTTCCACCTCCTCTCATGAATTCAGGTCTTCTGGTGGCAAAGGACACTTTAATGATATTGCCATGGAATTCTTTCCCTAAAAAAAAAATGAAAATAGTTTTGAAGGAATGCTACTCCACATCTCCACGCCTCAACAAAATACAAAACTGCCTCAGAAATTTTTAGTTTCCGAGAAATAACCGACATGTTCTCACAGAAATTCAAACACAGTAGCATTCAAGAGTCAAGGTAACTGTACTAGAACATGACACAATCTACTGAATAGAACAGATTTGTCACTGAGAGACAGTCATTTCTTACTGAGCAAAAAAAGCTCGTGTCTAATCATTTTTACATGAAAAAAGCCAATGAATGTAGTAGGCTACCATTTCTTTTTTTAAGGGAATGAGAGTATATGTGTGTATGTGTGTGCATGCATGTATATGCACACATATGCCCATTTATACACTGACTATTGTTGCTTAACTCTCAGTAGGTGAAAAGGTAGAAAGGAAACTCATTTTTTACTATATACTCTTGGAACCGTTTGAAGTAGTATCTTTAAAAATAATGTGTCTATTTGTGATTATTTATATACATATACACATACACATATTCTGCTGTCCCAGAGCGTTAGAGACAAAAATTAGCCTTTTCACTTTATATATTAAATAAGAGAACAGACATATCAGAAAAAGGTGCCCAAGGATTCATAAAATAGTTCTAAATCTAAGCGTCTTAGCCCTCTCAGCAAAACTCTAATTGCTGTGATTGGCATCCTTCCACAATGTCAAATGGTATAGCAAGCTCTTTGACATAGGAAACAAACCATGGATAAGTATTTCAAAAGCTCTACAAAGACCTGGTAATTAAGATCTGAACTATGGAGTTTCTGTTAAGAGGCTCATCTGCCCTATGAGGGAAAGACACAGTAACAGTTTTAACATATCATAAGCTAAATAGTTTTATGATTTACAGAAACTATGAAACAGAAAGGTGAGGGAGGATGGACCTGGCCTTTCAAAAGCAAGGTGATAAGATGTGCTTAGTGCAAAAAATTAAAATGCAATTATGTATTGGATGACACAGGTGCAATAATCTTGGAACTGGGAGAAACCACAAGTGCCTATCAATCAGGCACAATTTACTTCTTCAGAGACAGTGCAGCCCAACTGCCTGAGTTTGAGCCCTAACTCTGCACTTCTGTGATCTTCGAAATTACTTATCTTCTCTGCGCCTGAGTCTCATCATCTGTAAAATGGTAATAAAAGGGTACATCTTACAGGGTTACTGTGAAGTTCTGAGTTAATGCACATAAAGTTCTTAGAACTGTGCCTAGCTCATAAACTACAGTAAACATGCAGTGTTATTCTCCTGCATTGGCAGGTGGGTTCTTCACCACTAGTGCCACCTGGGAAGCCCCATTACAAGGTACAACAAAAACAATAAATTTACAACATGGGGAAATGACCAGGATAAGATGTCAAGGGAAAAAAAAAGCAAATAAAAGCATGAGACAAAACTACATTTGGAGTAGAATGATAAAACTATTTTTAAAATACATTTTAAAAAACTGGAAGAAATATCAGTAGTTTTCTCTGTGTAGAAGACTATGGAAGCTTTACTCCTTTCTTCTACTTTTTCATATTTTCTTATTTTCAGGGGAGGAAAAGTCTTACTGTACAAGTCTTCTAAGTTCATATTAACATTGCATTTGAAGGGAAATTAACCTAAATTTTAAAAGAATATAGTCAACCAGGCCAACCTTTTACATTTCTATGACGGTAGCCTCAAGCACAAAGTATAACATTAGGAAATATTTTAGACAAAGAATCAGTTCATCTCACTTTTAAAGGTATGTAAGAATTCTGGCCTGTATTCTCAATAGAATATCTAAAAAAGTAAATATGAAGATAATCATTGTCTACCAGAACATATTTTGACCAGAAAACATTTATCAAAACCACACAATGAAAGTATATGAATGAGGTATACCATCAAACCAGTCAATGGCTGCCTTAGCTGAAGGAGGGTCATCAAACGATACTGTTGCCTCCCCTTTTGGCTTTCCTGTGTCCTTGTCTGTGTACAGATTTATCATTGGTTTTCCAGTCTTCTTATTTGTCTGAGGAACAAACAAGCTGGTGATAGTATTTTAAGAAAAAGTGATAAACCACACAGATAATTAAAAATTTATTTTTTAAAGGAATACACATATCCATACTATAAATACTACCAACTTAACAAAAAACGAAGTTACCTGTAGGTTCTGAAAAGGAAAATTCTAAAATACATTAAGTGAAAACCAAACTATAAAAATGATACACATTATACTGTTTTATGTATATAATTTCCTCAAACCCACAAAAAAATAAACATAATGCTTCATATAAACATTTACCTTGTAAAACTTTAAATAAAAAAAACCCAAAAAACAGGAAGAACGTTCACCAAGCAAATAAATTACCGTTAAGGCATACACATTGGATTTGGCTGAGAAGGGAGTGGAAGACAAGAATTTTTACTTTTCGAAACTATGTGAATTTTTTTTTTACATATTTAATGTGTTAATAATAATTTCTTAAGCAATGTTTGCTCTCCAAGAAGTGGGGGAAAAAATAATTCAAGTAATTCCATAGACACCCCAAAAAAACCTGATTTCAGGCAAATGCTACAATCTACTAACACTTGCTCTAAATGCTGCTTTCTAGTTGAAGATGAAAACATGCATGAAACAGACAGTGCACAAGACACTTAAGTACAATAAAGTTATAAAATAAAGCATTATTATATTGGGCAAATATATAGCAGACATTAAATACCAACATAAAAAGTTGTTTAATAACTTGGGTTTTTATATGTTGGTATTTCAGAATATAAAAATGTTCACACAATTTCATTTGGTTCTCACAATTTTAGGAGGTAGGCAGAGACTATGTTTAGAGTACTAAGATTGAAAACCAAAGCTGTGGAAGGCTGTGGAAAGGTAAACGCAAGCAAGGAATAAAATCTTTAAGTATTTAGCAAATCTAGCAAAGGCCTACAGCCAGGGGTGAGCACAGGCATCAGGGAATTTTAAGAGACAAGTGATACTGGAGTGTGGACTTCTTACATAACCCATGTATCTTAACCAGAATATGTTAATAATTATGATATTTTCAACATAAGCCAACTTCTTACTCACCTTGATAATTCCTATTTGTTTAAAGAACTCCCCCACTTGATCTGTAGACACACCCTCCCCAAGTCCTTGTACAAAGATTGTGTTGTTATCTGAATTATCAGATTCTGAATCTAAAGGAAAAAATACATATATGATTAATTTTACATACTGCTTAGGTTTAACTACATCCTGTTTAGTAACCAAGAACAGTTATTTATTGTTCAATATTCAACTATTTCTATGACCAAAAGGAAGAAGGACCAATACAGGAAAACCTCTTATGATAAACATGCAAAATGGCTCAAGTCCACACTCTGCCAAATACACAGACCGATTAAGGAAGATCTTATAAATCTGACTCTTCAAATTCAGATACAGGACTTAAGCTCAGGAAGACATGAAGAAAGTTAGTATAAAGTAGCATTCCTTTCTTTGGAGGGCTTTAATTCTTTCTGACTAATTAATACTTTTAAGGCTCTCTGGTGGAAATTCCCTGAATCTGACACTCTGGACTTCCAAGCAAACCAAGCAGAATTGCTCATTTCCCGTTCATTGTAATAAGCTTTATATATACCAGAAGGTATAAATAAGAGACAAATGATACTGGAGTGTGGACTTTTTACACAATCTGTGTATCTCAACCAGAATATGTTAATACTTATGAGATTATTAGAGGCACCCTGACACACACCTTACCTTACTCACATACTTTTGTATTAGTACAACAAAGTAAGAAAGATGTACAAAAATTCAGTCCATCAAGGGATAATTCAGAAATTGACATCCATATAGAGTACTTTAGCATCTTAATAAAAACAAAAGTTCTGATTTCAATATATATTAAAATTTTTTAACTCAAATTTTTAATATCTAAATCGTAACTTTCAAAAAGGCTCCAGGTAGCCATGAACCTCATTTGAAAATAAAAAGGCACATGAAATTAGTGACCTCTGCCCAGAATAAGACAATTCTCTCATATATGATTTCAGGCTTCTTAGGCCCATTAAGCAGACTATTAATCCAATATATTTTCTTCAACACAGCTATTCTAATTCCCCAATGATACGAATCCTCCCATACCTGATTTGTAGTCATTAAATAAATAATGCTAATGAGCAATACAAAATCAAGTGTTTCGTCACAAAAGCAAGAGGAGGGAGCAGGGGAAAGCACAAACAGTGATTTTCCTTAGCAAACTTTCCAAACCCCTTGAATTTTTCTTGCTGGAACATCTTTAAAAGTGAAGCCTCCTGGTTCTGGCAATACTACCAAATCAAATCTTCCTCCTGTACTAACTTCTCCAAACACACATATTCTTCCTTTGAAAAAATGGAAAACTAACACTTCCTTAATGGCAAAGTCACAAACTACTATAAACCTTACCAGCATCTGGTCTGGGTCCATAATCCCTGTGACCTAAGGGAAAAGAAAAGAGAAAGAAAAAGAGAGCTATTTAAGGCGACTCATTAGAAATCATTCAAAACAGTAATAACAACCAAGGCATGAAAAGTCAATACTTTCAAAATCCTTGTAAGTAACCATCACAGATTTACAAAGTAAATATGTAAATTAAGTTTTATTAAAAGTTTAAGAAATCAAGAAGAATTTCAATATTCCCTTAAGCTTGTCCCAGACGGCACCAGCCACTTTGGCATTATGCTAGTATCACTTTTGTTAAGCTCTGGTTGTGAAGGCTGATTGGAAAACCCTAGTAATTTAAAAACACCATGTCAGCTACCTTTATTAAAAAACGTTATTGACAAAATCCAGTGACGGTCTCATTCATTGGTCACCACAGACTCTCATGCAAATTCACTGTGTAGAAACCCATTGGACTATTTGAGATCAACTTTGTCTTTTTAATATTTTGAGATAAATATGTATATAATTTTTTTAAGCACACAACACACACCAGCCTCAACAGAATAAGAAAGGGCTTAGACTACGTCTGCGGGATATTGGTGGCTTTTAGATTTTATATAGCATTTCCACTGAAACATTTTGGGATACTCAGCACTTACCACCAAAATTTTTGAAGCCACCGCGGTCACCACCACTGCAGAGGAAAAATTGAAGAAATGATTTCTTCCTTAAGTCTCTAATGTGCTGAGCCCTGGGCTCAATCTACACTTAACTGTCTCAAGTAGAGTGCCCAGGAAAACAGTAGCACCTCTAACTTTCCAGTAAATTTCATTTCATAGACTTCAAAATGTTGTTTTCACCTAATGTTTTCCCAAGGATCTATTTCCACAAGGGTGCCTTTTCAAGAGCATTACAGAACATATCTAATATACTCTTACTTTAAAATCTTCCCAACCCCAAGCCAAAGGGATACTGTTCAAATCAACTTAAACTGAAGACACAACAGGAAGAATGCTAAACTAGAACAAACATTCTTTCCAAGGGGATATTTTTGTTAAATACGAGAAAAAGGAAAAGGACTACAAGAATATAAAGCAAGGTTAAAATTTTGACAGAATGGGAGAGGAAAAAGCTCAAGCACTATGTTCTACTGTGATATCAAACAGTGGGTTTTATGAGATGAGGAAAAAAGCGAGGTACAAATACACACAAAAGTGAGACTGAATGAAAGCAGTCTTAAAAATTCAAATCATTCAGATACCTAGCAAAATGAGCACTAGCAGAAAGTATAACTTTAAACTTCCATATGCTAGATCTCATCACAGAACTGCTGAAATTCAAGCTACCCAGTGCTCTGCACACCCATCAGGAGGCTATGTCAGAGACAGAATGCTACATACTCCACAAGAAATGACTTTAAGTGGCAATTTCCACTGCCAGTAAGTCAATGCCCCTTGTGTGCATAGCTTTATATAAGAAATCTCTTATCAAGGAACTCTTTAAATACTCCTACATTAAAAGCTTGTTTCTCTTAACTGAACCATGCAATCCTCTAAGATTCATGTGCTGATATGGACATAAAAATAACCAAAAAGTTTTCAGATGGTGATACCTAATTTTCTACTACTACTCATCTTCTACTATAACCCAAGAAACTAGTCCAATATACTAATGTCCCTTTAATAATAACCCTGCCCTCAAGACAGGTTTTCTGAGCCATCCTGAGAAAAATCACTCTGACTAAATGAGAAAGAATTTCTATTCTAACTACCTTGATGTTAAAAAAAAAAATTCCCTTGCAACTGGTATATAGTTATAGACACAAGTATCTCAATTTGCTATTAATTTTTATTTGATACCCAAGAAATCTAAAAAGGAGAATAAGCCTATTTCAAGGCTATGCAGACAAAGTGAAGCTCAGGTCTTTCATGTGCATAGTTTCCTACTGAATATCTAAGACCTCTCTTGCAGAACATTACCCAAGCCCTCCCGTCAACCCATACTTCTAAATGGCCTTTTTATCACTGCTTAACTCTTTAGGGAAAGGAAACCAAACAGAGTTTTGAGATTAAACTGCTAAAAATCTTATTAGAAACAAGATATCTCAGATTTCTTCAAAGATGATCATTAGAAATGATGAGAAAATAACTAGTGAAAATATAAAGTCCATATTCCTATGTTAGGACATTAAAACACCCAGGATAAAAGTTTGGTTTTTTTTTTAAAAATAGAAATTTTTCACAACTAACTGCTAGAAGAGATACCACTGAATTATTTTGCTGTCACCTTAACCAAGAACCAAACTGTTTATATCTGGCTGCAGTGGGGGGAAAATACACAATTTCATACATCATTTAGTTCCTGTAATATCTATTCTGGCCAGCAATACAACTTTGAACAAATAAAGAGGAAAAAAATAAAGGACATACTCCCTATAAAATATAAAGGATATAATAAATATTTGAATAGGTTTATAATTTCCTATTCCTCCATACAGTAATATTTTAACTTAAGTCATCATTACTGAGCACTTTGAAAATTCAACAGCTGAACACTTCAAACATAGTATAAGTATATTAAATAAGTACCAGTCTTCAAATTAAGAGACTCAGGATATATAGTCTTAACTATCATTAATCAATCTTGAAAATATAGACCAGTCAGTAATTCTCCCTTGGCTTCTGTTTCCTCTTTCACAAAATAAGGGTCTACACCAGGGATCCCCAACCTTCGGGCCATGAACCAGTACTCCTGTCAGATTAGCGGCAGCATTAGATTAGAAATAAAGTACACAATAAATGTAATGCACTTCAATCATCCCCAAACCATCCCCCTAGCCCCCAGTCCATGGAAAAATTGTCTTCCATGAAGTCAGTTCCTGGTACCAAAAAGGCTGGGGATCGCTGGTCTACATCCTTCCTATGTGAAAGGTGGTCTACAGAATAGCAACAAAGGCAGAGCCTAGAAGTGTCTCAGAAAAGCAAGCGCACCCAGACACACTGAATCAGAATCTATATTTTAATAAGATCCTCAAGGAGTTCATATGTGTATTACAGTTAGCGAAGCACTGGTCTAGATAATCTATAATTCTATCTGGGGCTTTCTTTCAATTTCCAGTATTTCAAAACTTTTCTTTCCTTATTAAGAAAGTTCAATTAATTACAGTTCCTTACTAGGAAACATATTATATTAAATACAGTAAACAAACCTCAAATAGTACCACTACCAAATCAGTTAACAGAAGACAGGCCTTTGGTTATGAATCTTTCTTTCAAATCTACAGTCAAGTTACAAGTCCCTTTTCTATAAACTAAGTTAAGGCCTCGCTAGCAAATTAAGGCACGAAGGCATATGAACATCTGAGTCAAGGTGTTGCCACAACAAATTTTTTCTCCTCCCAGAAAAAGCAAAACTGTACACACAAAGAATTACTGAAGAATGTTTTAAAGTAAAGAAGTAGAGGTATTTACTAGAGACAGAATATAACCATTGACTTCACTGACAATTGACTATGCCAAAGCCTTTGACTGTGTGGATCACAACAAACTGTGGAAAATTCTGAAAGAGATGGGAATACCAGACCACCTGACCTGCCTCTTGAGAAACCTGTATGCAGGTCAGGAAGCAACAGTTAGAACTGGACATGGAACAACAGACTGGTTCCAAATAGGAAAAAGAGTACGTCAAGGCTGTATATTGTCACCTGATTATTTAACTTCTATGCAGAGTACATCATGAGAAATGCTGGGCTGGAGGAAGCACAAGCTGGAATCAAGATTGCCAGGAGAAATATCAATGACCTCAGATATGCATATGACACCACTCTTATGGCAGAAAGTGAAGAACTAAAGACCCTCTTGATGAAAGTGAAAGTGGAGAGTGAAAAAGTTGGCTTAAAGCTCAACATTCAGAAAACTAAGATCATGGCATCTGGTGCCATCACTTCATGGCAGATAGATAGGGAAACAGTGGAAAGTGACCGACTTTATTTTCTTAGGCTCCAAAATCACTGCAGATGATGACTGCAGGCATGAAATTAAAAGACGCTTACTCCTTGGAAGGAAGGTTATGACCAATCTAGATAGCATATTAAAAACCAGAGACATTACTTTGCCAACAAAGGTCCGTCTAGTCAAGGCTTTTTCCAGTGGTCATGTATGGATGTGAGAGTTGGACAGTGAAGAAAGCTGAGCGCCAAAGAATTGATGCTTTTGAACTGTGGTGTTGGAGAAGACTCTTGAGAGCCCCTTGGACTGCAAGGAGATCCATCCAGTCCATCCTAAAGGAGATCAGTCCTGGGTGTTCATTGGAAGGACTGATGTTGAAGCTGAAACTCCAATACTTTGGCCACCTGATGCGAAGAGCTGACTCATTGGAAAAGACCCTGATGCTGGGAAAGATTGAAGGCAGGAGGAGAAGGGGACAACAGAGGATGAGATGGCTGGATGGCATCACCAACTCGATGGACATGGGTTTGGGTGGACTTAGGGAGCTAGTGATGGACAGGGAGGCCTGGCGTGCTGCGGTTCATGGGGTCACAAAGAGTCGGACACGACTGAGCGACTGAACTGAAATGAATATAACCATACTCAAATTTATGACTGAGTGTCCCCTGCATAAGAAAATCAACTGAATATTCTTGACTCAACTACAGAAATGGTTGTCCCAGGTTCAAAAGGACGAGAGGTCTACTCAAGGGTAGACTGAGGGTTCCTTCACTGTTACGGCATTACATATTTAGAGAAGACAATCAGATTTAATTTCAGGTGCTTGTCAAGAAAGAAAATGTTCTTCGACAGAATCTCTATTTCCAAAATTTAATTTTTAAAACTCCAAGTATATCTATATTCAAGGACTAAAACTTCCAGAAAGAAACAGGACAATACAGGGATCTTTATTCCCAGAAAACTCAATACCCAACAGAAAAAGCAACTTAGCTAAAAGTTGAAAAAGATTAGTTCTTAAAAAAACTATGTTTGATTTTTCCTACCAATAAATAGTCCAGAATGTAATTTTTTGGATATGAAGACTAACATTCAGTTCAGTTGCTCAGTTGTGTCTGACTCTTTGTGACCCCATGGACTGCAGCACGCCAGACTAATACTAATTACAAACATAAATGACTCAAGTGGATTTAGATCCCATTTCTCAACAGCAGCTGTAATTGTTCCTTTTTTTTAATATCTTTTTGATATGGACCATTTTTAAAATCTTTATTGAATTTGTTACAATATTGTTTGTTTTGTTTTGGTTTCTCAGCCACAAGGCATGTGGAATCTTTGCTCCCCAACCAGGGATGAACTTGTACCCCCTACATTGGAAGAAGTCCTAACCACCGGACCACAGGGAAGTTTCAGTATTTATGTTCTATTTCCTCCCATTCCTTATACATGTGGCAAAAAGGCTTTCTGGATTCAGTACTTATCAACATTTCAAAAGGCCAAGAATCTATCATTCCAGAGCTGCACTGTCCAGTATGGCATTTATTAGCCATATGTAGCTATTTGTTGATCTTCTGAAATACGGAGAATGTAAATTGACATGTACTCTAAATGTAAAATACAAAATGGATTTCAAAGTCTTAGTATGAAAAAAAGAATGTGCAATATCTCAACTTTTATATTGATAATATGATAAAATATTTCTGATATATTAGAATAAATAAAATTTATTATTAAAATTAACTTCACTTGCTTAGTTTTTTAATGTAGCTATTAGAAAATTTTAAGTTACACATGTAGCTCACTGTTGACCCGCATTATATTTCTATTGGGCAGCACTGTCGGGACTATCACTAGCACACATGCACATTTCTAAGCAAGCTATTCAAAAATTCTTTTAAGAACATTCAAAATTCAAGATAACTTTTTGAGACTTGAGATGTTAAAGCCTAAAAAACTACTTAATGAGAGGACATACTAATAATGGAAAATGATTACCTAGTTTTAGTGATTTTGCAATTCTTTCACTGCAGTGATCAAGTTAAAAACACGGAGAAAAATTATGGCCTTAAGCTTCTAGTACACTAGAAAGTCAGTGGCATTTTATTTGGTTGGTGCAAAAATAGTTGTGGTTTTGCATTGTTGAATTTTGCCATTTGACACTGGAATACACTCTTAAATAAATAAATGTGATTATGTTATACATCATTTTAATGCACATTTCTATTTTTTTTTGCTAATGACTTATTATATGCTGTCTATTTTATTTATTTTAGACTAGGGAAATGATGTTAGGCAAAAGGCAAGTTCGGGCAATTTTCTTATTCAAAATGTGTCGAAAAGCAGCAGAGACAACTCATGACATCAACAATGCATTTGGCCCAGGAACTGCTAACGAACACATTAGTGCAGAGGTGGTCAAGATGTTTTGCAAAGGAAACGAGAGCCTTGAAGATGAGGAGTGCGTGGCTGGCTATCAGAAGTTGACAACGACCAATTGAGAGGATCATCAAAGCTGATCCTCTTACAACACACGAGAAGTTGCTGAAGAACTCAACGTTGACCATTCTATGGTTACTAGGCAGTTGAAGCAAACTGGAAAGGTGAAAAAGCTTGTTACGTGGATGCCTCATAAGCTGACTGCAAATCAAAACAATCATTTTGAATCACCTCTTACACAACAACAAACCATTGCTCAATGGAATTGTGACGTGCGACGAACAGTGGATTTTATATGACAACTGGCAACAACCAGCTTAGTGGATGGACTGAGAAACAGCTTCAAAGCACTTCCCAAGTCAAACTTGGACCAAAAAAGGGCCATGGTCACTATTTGGTGGCCTGCTGCCCACCTGATCCACTGCAGCTTTCTGAATCCCAGCAAAACCATTACATCTGAGATGTATGCCCAGCAAATTGATAGGATGCACCAAAAACTGCAATGCCTGCAGCTGCCATTGGTCAACAGGAAGGGCCCGACCACACATCACACAACCAATGCTTCAAAAGTTGAATGAATTAGGCAACAAAGTTTTGCCTTATCTGCCACATTCTCCTGACCTCTTGCCAATCAACTACCACTTCTTCAAGCATCTCAACAACTTTTTGCAGGGAAAATGCTTCCATAACCAGTAGAAGGCAGAAAATGCTTTCCAAGCCTTCATTGAATCCTGAAGCATGGATTTTTATGCTACAGGAATAAACAAACTTATCTGTCGTTGGCAAAAATGGTTGATTGTCATGGCTTCTATTTTGATTAATAAAGAGGTGTTTGAATCTAGTTATAATGATTCAAAATTCAGTTCAAAACCGCAATTACATTTGCACCAACCGAATAGATGACAATTAAAAATTCAATGTTTTTTGCTGCAAGTGCTTTTCCAAAGAAGAACACTGTTTCCTATAGTCTTCACATGTTTCTCTTTCGTTAACTGGAAAGCTCACAGATCTCTTTGGTCCAAATTCTTCCTGCAGTCAAGCAACAATCTGAGTCTAAGAATGTCCCATCCTTTACCGCCTATCCCACCTTCACCAGCAAACTGTGCCCCTTCTTCTTTAATTATAAACCCAACTAATGTCAGATATTCTTCAAACAGCCCTGAAAGGATATTTTCAACCTTGCTGTTTTTAAATAAGATGATTACAAACACAAATGAGAGTGTTAATGAAAACTAACAAAAGATGTTTGGGTATTTTGGTACTTAAATGTAAAACCAAGTACAGGAAAGCAAGCCCTGAAGCTGGGTCCTTTTTTTTTTTTTTTTTTTAAATACTTTACTCCTATAAGTAAGCTAAAAAATCACATCCTGAACAAGATATTGTGACACATGAAAATTACATGAACTTCATATTTCAGTACCCATAAATTAAGTTTTATTGGAAGAAAACCATGTTTATTCATTTATATAATGTCTATATCTGCTACAAGAGCAGAGCTGAGCAGCTGCAACAGAAAATGCGTGGCCTGCAAAGCCTAAATTACTTATTATGTGGCCTTTCACATAAAGTTTGCCAACCCAATATAGAAAGTAAACATAATCAACCACATAAATTTCTTAAAAAGGCCTTTTATGTACACTCCATTTACTAGTGGGGGGGGTAGAGGGGGAGGGAGGAAGTATATATATATAGACAGCAACTGGGCAAACCTCCCCTCCCCCCCCCCAAATTCTACCCTGACCTGAACCAGACATTTTGACCTAATATATACTGGGCTTGTATATAACATTTTTTTTTGAAGAGTTTCTAAGGTCAAATAAAAGTTTGAAAATCAAAAATTTAGCTCATGATTCAATACCTGGGCCAAAAAGTATGCTGAAATATGTTGCCAAGGAGTTATCAAAGTGCTTAAAACGCCTGGGTTAGTTAAGATACGGATCTTCCCTCCTTCATCAGGAAAGGTCCTTCAACTCTTTGATTCTAAGATAAATCATCTACCAAAGTTGAAAACATATTTTTAAAGACTTCCCTACCCTCCTCCTTCTAAAAAGTGGGATTCTACTATTCTTAGACAGACATAATTTAACAGATAATCTATACATATAATTATAACCTCCTTATGAAGAAAATTAAACTTACGATATACTATAAAACATATAGCATCCCAAGGCAGCCAATTATCTAAAACAGGGGTTTCCTAACCTCCAGGATTTAATGTCTGATGATGTTAAGTGGAGCTGATGTAATAATAATAGAAGTAAAGTGCACAATAAATGTAAAACACTTGAATCATCCCAAAAGCATCCCCCTCCGATCCCAGTCCATGGAAAAACTGTCTTCCACAAAACCAGTCCCTGGTGCCAAAAAGGTTGGGGACCACTGATCTAAAACATATTACCGGGAAAAATCACGTAACCTGTTAGTTACCCTGTCTGGGATGCTGTTTGAGGGGTGGAAGCTATGGATAGAGAGTAAGCACTATATCACTGTACACTGCTCATTTATATCCACATGATGGGACTCTATCCTCTTTGATAACAAAGAGGCATACAACATAGTTGCTTTAATACACTGACTTTGGCTATTAATCAAAACTTTTAATGTTCAAGTCTTATAAACGTTTTTCAAATATGTTTAGACTTTAGATTTGTTAGATCAAAGCACTGTACACTAAACATAAAAAGTCAGTGAGATAGAATTCCTGGCTCAGTTGAAAAATTAACAGTGCTATATGTAACTGATTTTCTCAGGTTACCTCAGGGAACAGACACTCAGTCCCTAAGAAGCAAGAGTACTGATATATTATTGTCAGTTAACTCTACAGCTCTGGCATAAAAAACAGAGTTGAGTGGTTTAACCACATTACAGTAGGGGACTTTTCTCCACTGGTTTTAATACCACAAAAAGTGCTAGGAAAATCTATTTTGAGGTAATATATGTGACATCTTAACACTGAAAATAAAATCTGAATTTCTGTCCTCTTATCTAGAACATAATCTCTTTTTCAGGCATCTTAACGAAATCAGATGATGGAATCAAACCAGCTAAATAATAAAAAAAGAAAGAAAGAAAAAGAAATGTAGGCGTCTTTACCTAAAAACTTACCTTGATCCTGTCATAGGACCTCTTCCATCCTTGTCATATCCCCCACGCCCTCTACCTCCTCCCTGTGACCCGCCATATCCTCTATTATCTTCTCCATACCTACTCACATCACGACGGTCATCTACAGAAAAGAAAATTAATACAAACATACATGAGTAACTTGAAATTTCTGACAAAGGCTTTCCACAACACAATCCTAAATGGCTCTTTAAATCATCTGTGACCTTCAGAAAATGGCACCTGTGCACAAAACTCAAATGCAAGTCACCATAACACAATCTGGAATTAAATTTATGAGAATTATACCTGGGTGAAATTCCATTCTACCAAAGTTAGACAGCAAAATGGTGACAATAGTTATCACCTTTTGATGTGATGGTAACATGTACATTAGGTACAGAACCCTAGTTAATTAAAAGGACACCCTAATCTTAAAAGCTACTTTTTTCATGTTGAAACTATCTGAATGTAAATAAAACACAGATAAGGAATAACCAGATTTTCAAACTGAGAAATAGTAGTGAATATATTCACTGAATAAGGTATTTAGTGAATGAACTTTCTCTTTTACTCAGTTGCTAAGTCATTCATTCAACTAGTCAACAAATATTTATTGAGCAGGTACAAAAATGAGTAAGGTGGGACCTTTGCCCTTGAAGCATTCATTTTTATGGCTGGTCAGATTCTTAAATACCACAGTAAAGATAAAGTGGTATGATGTTAGAGAAGGTTAATATAGGATCATAATTTTCTCAAATCACATACAGCACCACCACCAAAAAGAACTGGTAGCGTGAACTTCCCTGCTGTGGTAGAGTGATTAAGGTTCCGTGCTTCCACTGCAGGGGGCAAGGGTTCAATCCCTGGTTAGGAAGCTAACATTCCACATGCCTCATGGTGCAGCCAAAAAATACAAAATTTTCAAATTAAAAAAAAAAAAATGGCAGTAGCAGCATTGTCAACTGATCACTTTATTGAGATAACAAAGGAAATTTTTTAATTAGCCAGCCAAAGGAAAAAAAAAAAAAAAATCACATGACCACTTGGAGTCTCCAAGAAGTTCACAAATATCAATCTAAGAAACTAACTTTGATGGATATGACAGAGAACATATGTTCAAGGTCACTCCAAAGTTTTACAGTTAATATCTGTAATTTGTATTGGGTCTTTCAAAACAAAGTTCAATATACAAACAATTCTCTGAAGGTTAAAAAAAAATAAGAGGTCAGCATATCTTACCTTGTGTGTGGTGGCTGTAATTTTCCCTTTGTGAATGGTAGGACTGCTGGTTTTGATTATAGGAATCATGCTGCTGATCGTAATTTGACTGCTCATCATAAGAGCCTTGATGTTGATCATAGCCTGACTGCTGGTCATATGAATCTTGCTGACCATAGTCTGACTGGTCATATGAAGGTGCTCTTCCACCTTGGCTAAAACAGAGATCAATAACTTAAGTGACTTTACAGGACGGTTTATTGTAGTTAAGCTGACTGAGTGACTGCTATAAGACCTCAACCACATTTACTACTCCTTTCTGGTGAGAATCATCTAGTTTTTGTATCTTAGAGAATCTTATCACTAATGGAATGATTTTCAAACAGTAATTCTACTATCACTGAAGAAGTGTCGCATTATGAGAAAAAACACACACCTTTGAAAACTAGAGAAGCAAGAAAATCATATTTAATAATATTTTGGGGACCACTTTCTTATCTTTAGAACCTTATCATTAGTATACTCTTCTAAGCATCCCCAATAGTACAAAATATTGCTATTTGAAAATAGCAATAAATCATTCAAATTTTTAGTCTGTTGAGTAGGAAGAAGGAACTTGCTTTGTGATGCCACTTTTTAACTGAAAAGAAGTCTAACTATCAAAGAAGACTGCTTTATTATCTCTGGCAATTAAAAAAAAATTCTAAGCAGGTTCTGAGCAATACGGTTATTAATTACCTGCTCTCAGGATGGGAGTGTTGAAAGAAATACTTCATTGGATTTGAGTTCTAATGTTTTGAGTTGCTAAAAAAAATAGGGGGGGGGGTGGGAACAAAAATGGCCTCCTATTTTAACAGCTACATCTTATTCTGCATCAAATAATCAAAACATCTAATAAAGATCAATATGTTCCCCAACTCCCTATCCAAAGCACATCACAACAATGGTCAGAATCCTACAATATCCTTGAGAATGACTTAAACCAAATCTAACATTTCTCCTTGGTCCACACTTAGATGTCTCATTTCCAAAAATGTATCCTTATAAAAAGATTCTCCTTAAATTTAAAACTAACCAATATGACTTGAAGAACCTTCTAATGTAACATGCTTTCTGGATAGTATTCCCTATGCTTGTATTCCATTTCTACTTTTCAAAGCACTCTATCTACTAAGACTGATAAATGTGATCTCATAAATCTTTTCCTAATTTTTTTTCCCCAATGCTTTTATTTAACTGAATTTCACTTAGAATAACTTCTTTCCTGCAGAGACAAAAAAATACTAGTGACCTCAATTTCTGTCTCACTTTTTAGCTGTGTAACTTGCAAGGCTATATAATCTTAACAACTTCTCTTTACTTCTGATAATTACTAACACTATCTCATAGTGGTAATTAAAACAGAATCAATTACATTAGGGAATGCAAAAGTATTTCACAAACTGTAAAGCACAGTAAAAAAAGTTGCTATTATTAAAATTAATAACAAGGACAGGCCCCTCAAATCCAAAAATTATTAAAATTAAAAAAAGACCTGTAAAATTGCTAATATTCACCTACCTATATTAACAATTAAAACATTTTTTAAGGTATCTGAAATATGTGGATAGTTTTTGGCACTTTTTCTTTAATATTTTTGTCCCTGAAAAGGTAAGACATTAAAATGGTTAAAAAATAAAATGGAAATAAAAAAGTAAACATTGGTAACTCTTTAGGCAGCTTTTTTATTTCATCTGAGGTATAAAGCAGAGGTCCAAATTTTACTTTTTAACATTTAAATCACGTGCATTCATTTAGAACTGAACTAATTTTATAAGTAACACATGAAAAGAACAAAATATCAACTGACAATTTCCACATTCTTTATAACACAAAACTATGAAATTCATACTTCATCAACACTTTTCTGAAAAAAGTGTTTAAAGCAAGGACTTTTTAGTGAAAAACTCTTTAATACCCAAAGTGTTCTTTTTACTTCCCAACACAACCTCAGTACTTTACTGTTTCCTTACCCTCCTGATGATTCCACGTTTTGCTGTCCCTGGTTATTATAAGATTGCTGGTTGTATGAGCTCTGCTTTTGATTCTCATAACCACTGTAGGACTGTGAATAACCTAAAGATTGAATGGATACACATTTAGGAAAGGTTCTGATTTTTTAACTTCTAAAACAGTAAATTTAACAAATCAGTCCAACCTGATTGGCCTTGTCCATAACTGGAGTAGCCGCTATAGTTCTGTCCATATGAAGAATCAGTAGTTTGTCCATAGCCAGGATAGCCCTGAAATTTAGATAAATGCAAGTTTCATCGCATATTTAAGATTAAAACTATTTATAAAGAACTCAATTTATATTTAACCTACTTGTGGTGCTTGTCCATAACCTTGGCTGCCTTGATTTCCATAGGAAGAATAACTGTAAAAGAAAGACGTACTACTTGAAAGGTATGTGCTAGAATTTAAAAGCTTAAAGAACTCTATCCTTATTTTCAACTTTCAAATCAAATACAAGCTTCTTTCCTGAAAAATGGTCAATCTGTCTACGTCTTAGAGTCTAAATTGAAAGGTGATAACCAAAGACTGTCCAAGACATAAATGAAGTCATTCGGAGACCCCTTGAATGTCAATCACCAGAAGTTTTGCTTTGACAATCTCCCACAAAAAAAACTTCACCACACCTAAAACCAACGCTGCTCAAGATAAAAATAAATAAAAATAAGCTTATTGTGAAAAAAAAAAAAAAAAACTTTACCACCAGAGCTAGAAAATCCCAAGAGAATTATGCTTGGATGGGTGGGAGGCTGGGGATAGAAAGGAATGACTACATGGTAGTGAGACCCATAATAAATATGTGAAGCGAAAAAAAAAAGACTCTAAGTTAGAGCTTCAATCAATTTAACTGTGCTTTGACAGATTAATTTCTCCTACCATTTACCTTAAGTGGCCTCTAAGATCCTAGAAAAGACACAGTGTGGCACTAAATGTCCAATTTTTAGTGCCTCAGTAATAGAGGTATATCTTCACAGCACTATCACAGAGTAAAAGTATACTGTACCCTCAGTGTTATAGTACAGCCTGGCATATAGTTTTTGACTGAATGAATACATGTAGCTTCCTCAGATTTGAACTTTCTTTAATGTTATTGTATATAAACTTTAACAAGTCAGAAATAAACTTTCTGAATATATGCCAAAGAAAAATAAAATATCTGCCAAATAAATTATTAGTTTAGAGCTAACAAGTACTAAAAGAATTTAACTTAATAAAATATATTTCATTGAATAAACATTTGCCAATTGCCTACTACGAGGGTCTATCCTATGAGAATAAAAAAGTCAAATTAGTTTTGTTTTCATTAAGCTTAAAACTTGACGACAGAAGATATCTGAGAGGCTCTCCTGAAAAATCTCACACTGAGCTGCAAAACATTTATAGTACAGGTTGAAGGCTGTATTTCTGGTAAGCAAGAGAATCCTACTACATGTGAATGTAGTCACATAAAAACAGACTTTTTATTGTGAGCATGGCAAGGAGCCTTTTAAAAACAATGAACACTTCTATCATAGCGCTTCAAGAAAATCCACTCCAGAAACAACATGTTAGCATATTATATACAACCCCAAAAATGCTTTTTCTAAGAAGCTGTTATAGTTCAACTGCTTAAATCCTTTTAATAATGATTTCTGCTGCAAAAACTTTCTTAAAGAAAACAATCTTTACAATACCTGTGAGACTTGTTTTAATCTCTAGGAGGCATCTATATTTACTGATTCAAACAGGCTTTTAAAAAAAGAAAATTATTTTACAGCACCTATGCACCTAGGCCAACTCTTTCCCCTGGACAAGCTAATGTTTAACTCTTTAAGATGTCAAGATATCAAATCTCAAGAGGGACACCTGACTAAATACACCTTTTTTTCTCAGTTCTACTCATTCATGGTATTATTGAAATGTGCATATACTTTACCTTTGCTGCTCACCCCCAGACTGACCGTAACTTCCAGAATCTAAAACACATAAAAAGAATGTTTAATCTTATTTAAAAGTAGGCTTCCCTCAAAGGCTGACTTTAGCTCTTACAGATGAGATGTGATAAGAAAATATTATAAAAAGTAACTACAGAAAGGAAAACTAGAAGTTAAAAATACAGTGCAAGGAAAAATCTGTGTCAACAGTATTGGCTATTTACAGCAGCATCTCTGAAAACTACTCTACAAACATGTCCTGATGTCACAAAAACCAAGTAAATAAATGAGAAACAATCAGTGAAAAACCCACCCTTTTAACAAAAACTCAAAAGCTCAAGCTATATTATCTTTATATACAAAAAGACATCTGTTAAAACTAATCAGGATTAAAAAAAGGAAAATACACACTCTAAGAATATACACCATTCCCTTGGATTGGACTGGATTGCTCTGGCTGTCAGTAGCAACAAAAAGATCTCTGAAGACTTGGTAAAAAGCTAAGTCAGCTATTTAACCCCAACTTTATCAAAGCTTTCAGGGACTTGGTATATATCCTTTGGGATTCTCCTCAGATTCAAAGGAATGACCTAACTTTATTAGTGATGAGTAAGAGAAGAATTGGGGCTTCCCACGTGGCACAGTGGTCAAGAATCTGCCTGCCAATGCAAGAGTTGCAGGTTTGACCCCTGGGTCAGGAAGATCCCCTGGAGAACGCAATGGCAACCCACTCCAGTACTCTTCCCTGGGAAATCACAAGGACAGAGGAGCCTGGCGGGCTACAGTCCACAGCATCATCACAGGAGTTGGACATGACTTAGCTACTAGAAGAGAGAAGAACTGGATTTCCCTGGTGGCTAACCGAGGTGGAAAAAAATTGTGCATCACTGCCCATAATACTCAGGTGGCGCTAGTGGTAAAGAACCTGCCTGCCAACACAAGAGACGTTAAGAGACATGGGTTCGATCTCTGGCTTGGGAAGATCCCCTGGAGGAGGCATGGCAACCCATTCCAGTATTCTTGCCAGGAGAATTCGATGAACAGAGGAGCCTGGTGGGCTGCAGTCTACAGGGCTGTAAAGAGTCGAACATGACTGAAGTGACTTAGCACGCACAAGCCTGTAATAATAAAATGACTAGATTTGTAGCTAACAATCAAATAAGAAATATATGAAAAGAATACAGAATCTACCTGGGTCATAAAAAGATTAGATGCATCTCAAAGACTAGATGTATCTATAAGATTAGATGCTTCTATCAAATGGCAAAGGAAATTAGCTTCAACCAATTCAGAAACTAAAAAGGAATACAGTGGAAGGAGGGAGTGTACAAGTGAAACAAATATACAAACACAGGGGATATAAAGCTTCAGGTTAAATTATATCCCAAGGCACTGATGTGGGTTCTCCCAGCAACAGAGTAGAGTCCAAGATCTTATTATACTTTGGCTCAGGCAAGAATTATAGAAGTACACAGCACACATGTTATATGACTCTAATCTATTAAGTATTAGAGCTCTTAACCCAGTCACTTCTACTCTCTGAAAGTGTAAATATGACTTCTTTAGCTGGCTGACTTTAAAACTCTAGAACATAGAAATAAGCATATTGACCAACAAGTCTAGCCCTTAGTATACTTGACTGAGAAAGTATAGATGTTTTACATTCAGAGAAAATCAGTTTATAAACTGTATGACAAAAAATAAATTCTAAGGCATTTCAAACTGCTCATTGTTAAGTACTTGGCACTTGAGCCTTATATCTGGGCCCATGAATTATTCAGAAGCGCTTTTACTTCTAAGTGTACAGAGTTTTGACACTCTTTGTGGTTCTAATTATATTCCATTGCAGCCAGAAGAGGTATTTTCTCTATTCTAGGTATTTGTCAGGATTTTGCTTTTCCCCTTGGTAAATACTTTCACTTTCATAAATGCCCGCTATGTGCTTGAACTGCATTTTCTAAATGTTCAAAGAATTCTGTCTGTAAGATGCTTGTTAATTCTATCGTTCCTATTCCTACTGTTTCATCTACCTGATCTATTAATTACAGAGAGAGGTATATTTAAACTTAAAATTCCCTGTCTGACTCTGTATTTGTCAATTTCTTCTAACAGTGCTTTTTTGTTTCTACATTTTTAGGCTATACTGTCAGGCACATAAAAGTACATATTTACACCTTCCTGGTGAACTTCCTTTCAACATTACATGAAGACTATCATTAAAAATGTCCAAACTTTCTTTTGACTGATAACTAAGCAATCTTCCTTTTGGTTGATGTTTGCCTGATTAGTCTTTTCCTATCTCTATACTTCTTAACATTTCTTATTCTGATGCTTTAGAGATTTTCCCTGGTGGCTCAGATGGTAAAGAATCTGCCTGCAATACAGAAGCTCCTGGCTCCATCCCTAGGTCGGAAAGATCCCCTGGAGAAGGGAATGCTTACCCACTCCAGTATTCTTGCCTGCATAACCCCATGGACAGAGGAGCCTGGCCAGCTACAGTCCACATGGTCGAGTCAGACATCACTGAGTGACTAACATTTTCACTTTTTGTATCATATTTGAAAGCATGTATCTAGATCAATTTTTCCCAACATAGAAAATCTGTCTCTCAATTGGTGTTTTCATTATTTTCACTACTGTTATTTTTTATTTATTCCTACGAGCCTATACTGGACTCTCTACTTACCAGGGTCTTTTTTTCCCCAACTCCTTAACGTCCTTCTACTGGATTTTTCTCTCTTTTCCTCCTCTACAGTTTTAGATGCTCAAATTCTGTTCTTGTAGTAAGTTACCATTCATTAATTTAAAGATTATGTTCAATTTTTAACATACATTTTTGACAAAGTTCAAAACGATCTTCAACCTCCACTAGAATGTAAGACTTTTAATGCTATCACCCCAATTACAGCCTTCATCTATTATTTTGCTTCCACGTTTTTTCCTGTATCATTTGCTTCCACTGTAAAAACTCTAAATGTAATCATTTTAATCTTCAAGATTCCATACAGTCAATACTTTTTATCTATTGCATTTACTTCCTCTACATTTTTTTGCATCCTACTCCTCCCTTCTGGATTTCTTTTTATGAGTTCCTTCAGTAAAGGCCTGAAAGTGGTATTGTCTTTTATTTGGATAAAAAATTCAAGGTCATACATTATTTTTCCTCTAAACTTCAAAAATCACTTCATTATTTAGCGGCTTCTTAAAACTTTTAAGAAATCTACCAATCTTACCAATTCCCTATTTCTTCCGATAAGTTTGTTACTGCTATGTTATAAATCCGTAGTCTCTGGTTATGAACTGACTTTTATGTCTCATGTTCGAGACTACTGCTTCTTGATCCATCAATTTTGGAAAATTCTCAACTATCAATTACCATTTTCTCCTTCTCGAACTCAGATGTATGTCAGAGCTTCCCAATCTACTTTCCATGTTTCTTTTAACTTTCTGACTGCACTCCAGACCATGTGGGATCTTAGTGCCCCAACAAGGGATCAAACCCATACCCTCTGCATTGGAAGCGCCAAATCTTAACCACTGGACCACCGGGGACAGTCCCTCTTAATCTCTCAACCTTCATTTTAACCTTCTGAATTGATCCTGGGTAATTATTAATTAAACCCCATCTATTTTCTACCTCACTAGTTATTTTTTCTGGCTAGGTCTATCTGCAATTCAACTCAGCCACTTTCTCCATCTCTAGAAGTTACACTTGGTTCTTTTTCAAATCTATGTAACCTTTTTTCAAGTCTTGGTCTTAGGGCTGATTCCTTTTTAGGTTTTTAATACTTTTAAACCTATAATACTCTTGTCCAAACCATCTAATTAGGGGTTCAAATGCCATTTGTCACTCTCATTTTGGTGAGTTGTTTCCCAGAATTCTGCAATGTTACTGTGAACTGCAAGGTTTTTCCTATAAAATTCCTAGTGACCCATGCTCTGAAATATCCTCAGAAAAGGTTTTCATTTGTTTCTACTAAGAATCCCAAAGTTATTATTGCCAGTCTAGAACCAACTTTTACATTAAATTTGTTGGCTTGAGGTTTCCTGGACCTCTTAACTAGTCTAAATGTACACCTAAGCCCAGGTCCCAGGTTACAAATTCTTGGAAAAAGACTTTTTTCCCCATTACTCAAGGCCCAGGTTTGTTATCTCCTATGCTGATACAAAGGTTGTTTTCTAGTTCATTCTCTCACTGAAGATACAGTCCTTTTAACACCCAGGGTTTATGTAAGAGTCTCAGTTCCCACTACAAGGCTCTAAAGGTCTCAAGACTCCATCTCTGGTGCTTAGTTACTTGAGCAATAAACTCCAACTCTCTGAATAATGGGACCTACACCCTCCTCTTCAGGGAAACCACCAAGTTAGCTCTATGCCTACCATGCTGGCTTCTACTTCACTTCTGGCAGCAGAAGTCTGCCCTTTGTTTTATGTTAAGCTCCCGCATTTTTAGTTATTTGTAGACAGATTATTTGCAAGTTATCTTAGTCTGCCATATTGCCAAAAGAAGTATCTTGACTTTGTAACTTTTACATGTATAAGTGATATCAGATTTGACTTTAACTTCAAAGGTGTCAGCTAATATTTATCTGAGAGTCTGACTCTCACAATATTTACAATTCTGACTTATTTATTGATTATGTACACACTTATTTTACTAGATTTATAAATCTGTCTTGTCAGGCACCTAGAGTGGTTGAGTCAATTTGATAAATTTGTAAGTATAGTTTGGAATGTTTAATGGATTTACCTAAACTGAATGTTATTAGTTGTTTAGGAGGGAGTCTGCTCTGTTAAGTTTATTAACTTAAACATTCATCAAGAATAAGTCAAAAACATCATTCTTATTTTTATACCAAGTCAAAAGTATTATTTTTATACACAGGTTACAAAATGTACAAATATTATCTAACACTAAGTAGAACTTAATTCTAAATTTAGTTGACTTAATATAGAAACAAGCAAATTATTAAATAGTTTTCTTTTTGACATGAAAGTCAATTTCAATATTAAAAACACTCAAATTACAAAACAAGGATGTGTACTGTCTTGGTAATTTTGAAGATCGATAAATAATGCATTAACTAGCTCACACCCTATTATGACACACTGAAAATCCTGGATTTTGCAAACAGTATACCTCTAAAATTTAATTTCCCATAAAAGCTACCCAGTCCTACAAAAATAAGCCACTGCTTTAAACCAATGATCACATTAAAAAATCAAGATAGGTCAATAGTTCCTAATGCGAACTATATCCACTGAAATGGTCAATTTCTCCATGAAGGTAGGAGAATCTTTTTTTAAATCGTAGAGAGGTTTCACACCCTCCTTAGAATGTGTTTACATGTACTTCTGTGGAACTTTACCAGACTTCATTTCAAATTATGCACCTAATTAAATACCTCAGTCCAACCATTCTTGTTAACATGGTCTCCTCTTAGCCTGCTGCTTTCTTTTTGTCACACATTTCCACCCTTCTGCAAAACTGAATTACTTGGAGAAAAGGGTTTTGTTTTTTTTTTTTTTACTATCAACAGGTTCTCCCTTGGGGAAAAAAAAATGTAAAATACTCTGCCAGCAGTCATTTTCATCCCAATCACATGGCTTTCAGGGATGTGTTCTGCTTTTCCACCTCAAAAGTAGCATCTAACTCTTATGACGGTTTCTAGTAAGTGGAAAGCTGAGTCTGTCTTTACAGCCTGTGATGTATCCAACAACAGAGGACTTTGTGTGGCACCTACAGTGCTAAATCAAGGGCAGATCTGGGTTTGAGGGAGAATATACGTATGTGTATCTGTGGTTGAGTCCCTTTGCTGTTCACCTGAAACTACCACAACATTGTTAATCGGCTATACTCCAACACAAAATAAAAAGTTTAAAGTCTGAATTAAAAAAAAAAGAGCAGATCCACCTCCCAGACTATATATTCTGCTTTAGCAGGATCTAAATGGGCTGTCCTGATGAGACCAAGGCCTCTTTGTCTCCTCCACACAACGAGGCGGGGGGGCGGGGGGGAGGAGTGCCCCCTATCATTTTAAGTGCTTGGTGAAAGACTGCGTTTCCTTTCGTTTGTATGTTTCAACGTAAATGCAACAAGCATCTACACGAGCCCGTTAATAATAGACAAGGCTCACTTTCAAGCTCGTGAGGAGACAACTTTGGAGGGTCTGAGACGACAGAGGAGGGTGAACAGGAAGCTGAATTAGATGCAAACACCCCCAACTCGAATCCGGGAGGCTACTACATGAATGACGACATGTAGGATTTCGTGTCAGGCAACATCCTTTTAAAAAGGGCTCCTAGAGCATCAAGGCCCGCACCTGATGAATGGGTGAGTCAGGAAGGCCCAGCTCCACTTCACGGATGGGGAAACTGAGGGACGAGACGGCGAGACGACTGGCCTGAGGCCTCGCTGAAAGATCTGAGGCGAAGCGGAGAACCAGAAGCACCGATTCTCTCCGGCTGATGCTCTAATCACGGGCTCCCCCCGCCCCTACGATGGCGTAGCGGCCTCCGCCCCCACCCCGATTCACACACCGTCCCCCGGGAGCGGCACGTCGCCTCAGGTTCCAAGGGCTGGGTCAAGAGACAGGGGGCTCGAAGCGCTCCCGCAGAGATTTGCAGACGGAGAGCGTTGGGAGCGTGCGTCCCTTCAGTCCAACATGGCGGCGGCCGCGGCCGCCCCCCCACCCCAGCCTCCCTCAGGGCCGGAGGCTTCCCTCGGGGCCCTCCGGTGGGCGGGAAGCCGGCCCAACCCCGCCGGGCCCCTTCTCGCCGCTGCCGCTGCTCGCTGAAGAAGTCACCTACCCGACATGACTAACGGCCGCGGCGCGAAGCCCCCAAAGCCCGCAGAGAACAAGGTATACGAGAGCCAGGCGGCGCGGCGGCCGGAGCTGTATTGAGGGCGGCGCGGCGCGCTGGGCTCGACTGCGGGGCCTCGGCAGCCAATCAGAGGGCAGTGGGCGGTACGACAGCGCCGCGACTCGAGGGGTGACTCTGTGCTAGGACCGGCCTCCGAACTCGGAGGACTTCAGAATCCCTTCCCGTTCCCCCCTCCGTGGACGGTACCATTATTGAGAGGGAATTGAGGAGAGGAAGTACCAATGCCGCGATCGGGATGGGGGCGGAAGCTGAGCCTACCCGGTCCGTCCGGATTACAGTCCTGTTTCTCACTTGACTTGATCTGGTAGAATTCGAGGTTAGGAAGCGAAAGGAGAAGAGGCCTTATAAACATAGGTTATATGGTTAGAAAAGGCCTTTCTTCCTCTCAGTTTTCGAATGGTATGCCCTAGTTCAGTAGGTTTGGGCTTGCGCACTGCTTGAAGCACCTGGGGGCGTTGGAAGTTGCTCCCAGACGGAAGGTCCTGACGGACCAAGGCGCCTCTCGGTTAACTACCTTGTCGAGTAACAGTCTACGAGGTGGCCCTGGAACAAACGTACGCCTTAAAATAACACACAAGGGACTTTTCTGGCAGTCCAGTGGTTAGGACTCCGCGCTTCCAATGCAGGGGGGCGCTAGTTTGATGCCTAGTGTGGGAGCTAAGATCCCATGTGACATGCTGCGGGGACAAAAGATTGAGGGGGAAAAAATTCACACACAAACTGAACCCTGAGGATGTGTCAGGGTGAGGAATCGAGTTTCAGTTTTCAGTTCTAGGATAATAGCTAATTATAATTGTCAGGCACCTTGCATCATCTCATTTAATTCTCACAGTTGACTAATGAAATACTGTTCCCACCTTACAGACAAGAAGGCAAAATTCACTTGCCCTGAGTCACACAACTGCTGCTGCTGCTGGTTAAGTCGCTTCAGTCGTGTCCGACTCTGTGCTATCCCATGGACTGCAGCCTACGAGGCTCCCCCGTCCATGGGATTTTCCAGGCAAGAGTACTGGAGTGGAGTGCCATTGCCTTCTCCGGTTGCACAACTGGCCAATGGCCAATGTGGAATGGATGAATGGATAAATAGCCAATGTGGAATTGGAATCCCGGTAACCAAACACCACTGCCCGTGGGTCTGACCATTCTGTTGTACAGGCTAGAGGGGGCTCGAGGGGGCTCGAGCTCTCCAGAGTGAAATGAGGCTGTGAAAGCCCAGAGAGCACACAAGGACACTTTCTACAAAGGCGACATGACATCTGAGCCAAACTATAGATGATGGCTAGAAGCCGATCACTTCTCTAGAAGAGAAAAGTGCTTTTCAACTAGCCATGAAGCAAATGATTCATTATGTTTGGGGTTTACCCGCAAGAGGAGCGTGGTAGGAGATGAAGCCAGAAGAGTAGGGGGCTAAAGAGCTGAGATCTTGTAAAGTTCATTAGAGTTTGTGCTTTATCTTGAAGGCAGTGGGTACCTCCTGCCAGATGATTTTAAAGGAAGATCAGATTTCCATTTTCAGGCTGCAATAGGAAGAATGTATGGAGATGAGAGGTGCCTAAAAGCAGAGAAACCAATTAAGTGACCAATGGAATAGTTCTGGTGAGGGATCATAATGGCCTGGACTTAGGTTTTAACTGTGGGGATGGAGGTGAGTGAAAAGATCCCTGACATACATAGGTAGTAGACTGGGCAAGATTTGGTGACCAGTTTGAGTGGGGAAAAAAGTGAGAAGTCCTGAGTAAATTCCACACTGGACAGGTAGATAGGTAGTCATTCACTGTGATAGGAAACAGAGGAGCAGGTTGGGCTGGAGGTGGAGTGGTATGTTCAGAATTACTCCCTTCAGGGCTCTCTTGCCTTCTGAGATGGCCCACAGTCTGTCTGTGGAGTGTGTTTCTTTCTAAATAAATCCACTTCTTATCTATCACTTTGTATCCGAATTCTTTCCCAACAAAGCCAGAACTTCAGACTCACCAGGAAACATATGGGCAAAACCAGCCGGGAGAATTCAGGGCTAATTTTCAGGTTCAAGTTCCTCATGCTTATCACCTTGGCCTGTGCCGCCATGACATTATCTTCTTCATCATTAGGTGACTGAAGGTCACTGGAAGTGGGGCAATGTCACAGTCCAAGTGAATAGTGCCTTTTTCACTGGCATCTATGGCATATGGAACTTGTATGTCTTTGCTCTGATGTTCTCATATGTGACATTCCGTAAGAACTATGGGGAGACCAGTCCAATGATTCAAGCAATCTCAGGCACTAAAGTATAATCTAGATTGGGATCACACAACAGAGAACAGATGGACAAAAGTACTTTTGAAATAGTTACTGCTAGAGACCACTGTGACCATAGAATCTCAGGACAAATGCTGCCATTACTGTTAATATTTGGATGATAAATTCTTGTTGTAAAAGGGGCAAAGAAGAGTTATTGCCTTCAGGTAAGAAAAGGAGGCAAGAGGTCATCTTTATTCATTATACTAGCAGTAAATGTGAGCTCAGCTCTGGATGTAGAGGGTCGCAAAGCTCTATGCTGCTGCTGCTGCTTCTGCTAAGTCGCTTCAGTCGTGTCTGACTCTGTGCGACCCCACAGATGGCAGCCCACCAGGCTCCCCTGTCCCTGAGGTTCTCCAGGCAAGAACACTGGAGTGGGTTGCCATTTCCTTCTCCAATGCATGAAAGTGAAAAGTGAAAGTGAAGTCACTCAGTTGTGTCCAACTCTTAGCGACCCCATGGACTGCAGCCTACCAGGCTCCTCTGACCATGGGATTTTCCAGGCAAGAGTACTGGAATGGGGCGCCATTGCCTTCTCCACAAAGCTTTATAGACAGGTCCAAATAAGCAAGGTTAAAGGAAAAAAAATTCTTTTTTTGAAAGACTTTTTTTTATGTGGGCCATTTTCAAAGTATTGAATTGTTACAACATTGTCTCTATTTTATGTTTTGGTTTTTTAGCCAGGTCTGTGGGATCTTAGCTTCCCAACCAGGGATCGAACCCACACCCCTTACAACAGAAGGCGAAGTCTTAACCACTGGCCCACCAGGGAAGTCCAAGAATAAAAATTCTTTCATGACTTAAAACGATGTAGCCATTCAGTTTATATATCAAGGAAGGTAACCCAGAGGAGAAGTCAGGGAGGAGAGAACTGGGTTATTGCTGGTAGGGAGAGCAGAGGACAGGACTTCTAGGTTTTTCTTCCTCTTTTCAAATTTTTTTAGGATTGAAGTATTTTAAGATATGGATAGGGCTTCCCTGGTGGCTCAGTGATAAAGAATCCAGCTGCCAATGAAGGAGCCACAGGTTCAATCCCTGGTCCAGGAAGATCCCACGTGTCAAGGAGCAGCTAAGCCTGTGCTCTAGAGCGGGGGAGCCACTTCTACTGAGCCCACGTGCCACAATTACCGAAGCCTGAGTGCCCTAGAGCCTGTGCTCCGAAACGAGAAGGCACCATAATGTGAAACCTGCGCACCACAGCCAGAGAGTAGCCCCTGCAGAGCTCAACTAGAGAAAAGCTCGCAAAACAACAAAGACCCAGCACAGCCAAAAATTAATTAATTAATTAATTAAAGTTGTTTTTTTAAGTCTCATTTAAGAAGAGAGAGATGGATATACAAAAATTATTGCTCATCATGGACCCCTTACATTTGTACCGTGATTCATGCATGCTTGCATTCATGCATTCTTCTCTCAGCTGCCATCTCCTGAGGTCTACTAGGTGTCAGGCCCTAGAAGACCTAGAGATAGAGAAACGGGAAGCAGGGCAACTCCTGTCCTCCAGAAACTGCTTTCTCAGAAGACAGACAGCAAAACCTGTGATTCCAATCAACTACTGAAAGTCCTAGAATCGGAGGGTGCAGAGGGTGCTCTGAAAACAGAGGAAGAGCACCTAGCCCACGTGAAGGGTGGAGGGGTGATGAAAGAAGGCTTCCTGCAAGAGATGCTTCCTAAACTGAGCTTTGAAGAAAGAACAGGAATTAACTGGGGGCTGTATATCAGGAACTGGCAGAAAGGGCTGTTATTTGCAAATACCAGGGAAGAGCAAAGTTCTGGGAATTCTAAGTGATTCAGTATGGTTGGTCTGCGGAGTTGCAGGGGTGGGGAATGGTGATAAGTGAAAGAAGTAGGCAGAAGCCACATCTTGAAGATCCTGTGTGCCTTGTGGAGGAGTTTGGATGTTAAATTTAAAACAGTGGGGAACTTCTGAGAAATCTAATCAAAAGGGTGACATTTAATTTTTTATATATATCCATTATCTCTTTTAATCTGGACAGCCCTGTGAAATAGACATTGCTGTTATCCACGTTTTGTAGATTGAACACTGAAGCTTGGGAAAGTGAAATTCTTTACAGTGTTCACACAGTCAATGAAGACTAGAAGCAGAGCTCACAACCAGGCCTTTGGGCCAAACTCAGTGTTCTTCTTACAGTGTCTGTGGTCAGAGAACTCTGAAACAGAGAACTTCTCCCAGCTCTGCATTGTTCTGGGGCTTCTTTCCAGGGGTTCTTCTCTAATGCCAACAGACCCAAGATTGACTCCTGTACCTCCTGACTTCCAGGCTTTTGCTTGAGGATGATTATCTGCAACAGACTTTAATCTTCACTCTGTGTATCTGCTGGCAGATCCTTTGTGTATTTAGGGGGCTTCTCAGGTGGCACTAGTGGTAAAGAACCTGCCTGTCAATGCAGAAGATATAAGAGATGTTGGTTCGATCCCTGGGTCTGGAAGATCCCCTGGAGGAAGGCATGGCACCCACTTCAGGTACACAACTGAAGCGACTTAGCATGCACACTGTATTTAGGGAAGATGGCAGGTACTTTTCACACATCAGCATTTAGCAGAATGTATCTGGGAAGGTCTTAGTACTGGGTCTGTTTCTGCTTTGATCCATTCCTCAGGTCCTCATTTGGGAAGTTGAATACTGCAGGCTGGTTTCAATTTCAGAGTTTCCTTTAGGTGGTAGCTTCTAGTTGGAATGGTTAGTGAGCATCTAGGTGGGAAATTAGGTAGTAGAAAAAAGAGAGGATCAGAACTTCCCTGGTAGTCCAGTGGCTAAGACTTCTTTCTGAGGGCTATTTCTCCTCCTCATCCCCCACCTCTCTGCCTGCCACAGGGGGTGTCTCTCCAGAGACCCAGTTTCCCTCGATGACCCTGGCTCCTGGGCTCCTTCCCTTCATCCCTCCAGCCTTTGGCTGGTAGAGTCTTCTTGCTATTGGTCATTTCTAAGTTGCCTCTGCCTCATCTGGCTTCCCAACCCTTCCAGCGCTGGAATAGAGCCTTGTAGGACCCTGTAAGGACTGATTCTACTCAGAATGAGAAGGGAATCCAGTAGAGGGAGCCATTTAGCAGAGAGTCAACAGGATCTGACCTGTTTTACCAGGATTACTCTGCTGCTATCTGGAGAACAGACTGCAGCCGGCAAGAGAGGAAGCAGGGAGAGGTTATTACTCCCACCAGAGTGAAAACCAGACCACAGGGATCCTTTGCCGCTTGCAAAATGCTGTGGAACTCACAATTGTACCACGTAATTCAAGGCTTGCCTACCTGCTCAGAGGCCAACTTGTTCTGTCATTGGGTTGCATCGTTCATCTCTGAACACCCCCGGCACCTCATACAGCACCTGAAACAGTAAACACCCAAAAGAAGTGTGTGTGTGTGTGTGTGTGTGTGTGTGTGTGTGTGAGTGAGTGAGGGAGAACTTGTATTGAATCAATAAATAAAAGGAAAAAAAAAAAGTGGCATGGTTTATCTACAAACTCCCCAGTCTCAAAAACCATGTCTAGGACATGTCTACTTCCCCACGGAGCACAGAGTAAGTGTTCAGTGAGTATTCATTGAACACTAGGCCTGCTCTGTGCTAGGTGTCGTCATCACCCACCGCCCACCCTCGGAGGGGTCCCTGGAGCCCCACACCTCCAACCTTCCTAGAGAGCAAAACTCCCTCCCACAAAGATTAAGCTGACACTCCAGAGCAGAGCCGGGAGGTGGCTGTGTTTCTTGTGAGTGACCGGCTGCCCTGTCCTCTGGACAGAGCGAGGCCCTTCCTGTTTGGGGTGGAAAGGAACCAGACGCTTTCCTGTTAGCAGGTCTTTTAAGCAAAGCCACGGATGCCAAACAGGTCCTAACCCGGCCTTTCAGGCCAGATGCCTGGCGGTTAGACGGCCTTTATGTGGAAGGGAAGTGGGGCACACGGCCAGATTGGCCAGGCTTTTATTGTGTTCCTGGCAAGTCCCCTGGGTCCTGCTGTGAGTAAAAAACAAACCAGAAGAGTAAACCATGATGAAGGTTAGAGTTGATGGTGCAACTCTGAGCCAGAAAGCATTTGGGAGGGAATGTTCACGTTTGTCCTGCGGCAGGATGGGCTTGTGTATATCTAGCAGCTATGAGAGCATCTGAGTGTGAAACCCGTGTAAAAACACATGCATGTCCACTTATGTCCGTACAGCCAACCCCCACCACTTGATAAAATTGAACAGCTATTAATTGTCTAGTTGGTGTTCCCTGGTGGCTCAGACAGTAAAGAATCCTCCTGCAATGCAGGAGACCTGGGTTCGATCCCTGGGTTGGGAAGATACCCTGGAGGAGGGCATGGCAACTCACTCCAGTATTCTTGCCTGAAGAATCCCCATGGACAGAGGAGCCTGGCGGGCTACAGTCTATGGGGTTGCAAAGAGTCAGACATGACTGCGCAACTAAACACAGCACAGCACAGAAAAGGCAGGAATTATTATTGTCTCCCCTCCTTTTTTTAAAATTTTGACTGTACTGGGTCTTCTTTGCAGCACACTAGTTATCTAGTTGTGATTGCAGCACACAGGCTTAGTTACCCAGCAACATGTGGGATCTTAGTTCCCCACCCGAGCAGAAATCAAACTTGTGTGCCTTGCATTGGAAGGTGGATTCTTAACCACTGGACCACCAGGGAAGTCCCCTATTGCCCCATTTTTAAATGGCAGATACTCAAAGAGGTTGGTTGATTTGCAAAGGTCAACAGAGTGTGAAAAAAGGCCAGATTCAAACCCAGGTCTGTGTTGCACCAAATTTCTTGTTCTTCCAGTCCCTTAGGAGCATGGCATGTGTGCGTATGTACAGGGAATTAGAAAGGCAGGTATAATCTTGAACATGACCCAGGCTGATGAGACCACATCCATCTGTGTTGTAAAGAGGAAATTTCTCTTCCAGGGAAAGAGGGGGTTGCTAGAAAGTCAGGGCTTCTAAAATTGACTCACAGCTTAAAATGCACAGAGGTCAATAAAGAATCTAAGTTATCACAGTTAAAGTCCTCACAACTCTGGGAAATGCCTCCTCTTCAGTTCTCCTAAGCTAATCTCACATCCTCATGATTCCTCTGATTATACCTACTATTGTGGTTTTCAGAGGTTGATCACTCCATTAGCACTTTTCTCCAGAGCCCAGAATTCCTTCTGATAATATCTGCTTTGTGTTCTGCACACTTCCTGGGGAGGAGGAAGGGGCAGAGACAGAGCTGACTGTTTCTCATATTATGAAAAGAGAAACTGAGGCCCAGTGGGGCCTCTTCCAGGTCCACACATCCTGACTGATTCACGGGGTCCCGATCCGGAAGAGGACTCAATGGCCAGCTGCTGCCTTCTGACAGGGAGGAAGGAATGGCCGGACGGCCCCAGCATGAGTTCCTCAGAAGTCCTGTCTAATCTGGGAGGGTTAGGAGGCACTGTGGACCTGAAATGAGTCCCAGTCCAGGGAGGGGGGATGGAAGTAACTCTCTTTGAAGAGGAGCTATGGAAAGGACTAGTTGGGTCAGGAACCTGCTCAACCAAGATGGGGAGGGAGGAAATGAGAGAGCCAGAATCTGGGAAAACCTAGAGCTGTTTTCCTCCTTTTCTTTTTTTTTTTTAATATTTTTTTGGTTGTGTGGGGTCTTAGTTGTGACACACGGGATCTTCCTGAAGTCATGGGGGATCTTTCATTGTGGTACCTGGATTCTCTAGTTATGATGCATGGACTCAGTTGTTTTGGTGCACGGGCTTAGTTGCCATGAGGCATGTGGGATCTTAGTTCCTCCCCTGCTTTGCAAGGCAGATTCTTAACTACTAGACCACCAGGGAAGTTTCCCTATTTTCCTCTTAAACAATGGATTCTAGTATTTAGTGATCCAGTAGGTCTGGAGTAGGGCTCAGGAATCTGAATTTTTAACAAATGTCTCCAGATGATTTAATGCAGGTGTTCAAGAACTGCATTTTAAAAGACCAAAATCTAGAATCAACTTTAATGTATATCCCTCAGTAAGTTTTTTGTTTTTGTTTTGGCCACTTGGCATGCAGGATCTTAGTTCTCTGACTAGAGATCAAACTGTGCCTTTTGAAATAGAACTGACCACTGGACTGCCAGGGAATTCCCAAGAATTTCATTTTATAAATTTGAACTTGAGGCAGGATAGTATAGTGTTTAGGGCCCAAGATCTGGAGCTGTACTATCCAGGTTTGAACCCTGTCTCCATTGTTAGATTTGTGATCTTGGACAAGTTGTATAATCTCTCTGTGTCTCACCTTCCTCATCTGTAAAATAAGTATGCTTGTGTGAGTACCTATCTCATAAGGAAGCTTTTGAAAAGATACAATAATATGATTTATGGAAGGCACATAGCACATACATGGTACATGTTAATTTCTCAGCAAGCATTAGCCTTTATTATTTGCTCCAAATACTCCTTCCCACCTCCACCCCCACTCCCACCAGAGGAAGAAATAATGGTATCGGATAAATAAATGGACTTGTCATCAGAGTATTATTTTGGATGTAGGTGATTTTGGTTCACGCTTTAAGGATTCCCGCTCCAAAGCCATTCTCCTGCCATCAGACTTCTGATATCATTGCTGTGGATACTCTCTTTTCAATAAACTGCCCTGCCTTTCTCATTTTCCTTTCCCCCTCAGCCTCTCTCTCACATGGCAAACCGCCCTCCTTCACATCATCCAAAGTGTCCTCAGGATGTGTCCTAGAAAGTAAAAACATACAGCAAGTCCATTGTGGAGGTGCATACGCCCCTGGATTCCTGAAGATCATAGAATTTGGTGCTCTGAGATCTAAGAGCAAGAATCAGAGACAGATGGGGAACTGAATTTCCTGCTACCCAGGTACTAACCTGGGTACACACTGTTTTTCTGGGAAACCGACATATCCCACACAAAGGCATGGTTGAAGCCCAGGGTGGATGTGGGGATGGGGGTAGGAGGAAGCTTCTGCACAAACTCTTGCAGATATTGCCAAGTCTGATGGCATCTCCAAGTGACCACAAACCGAAGTGGAGTGGGAAGAGGTGAGGATGAGATGAAATAATCTAACCAAGGACACCAAGGAAGAGATTTTCCTGATGAGACTCCATGCTCCCAATGCAGGGGGCCCATGTTCAATCCCTGGTCGGGGGAACTAGATTCACATGCCACAACTAGAGTTCAAATGCCACATCTAAAGATCCCACGTGCCACAATGAAGATAGAAGATCCCACACGCGGCAACTAAGACCTGGCACAGCCAGATAAGTAAAAATATTTTTTAATTTCTTTTTAAAGGACACAAAGGGAAAGCAGAGGAAGGCAACTTCCAAATGCAGAAGTGGTGCTAGTGTTCAGGTCTCTGGACCAAGGCTAACCTGGGATGCAGAGAAAGCAGGGTCAGCTCTCCGTGGGGCTGAGCCTGTCTCCTTCCAGACCTTCAGCTTCTGGAGAACCCCTGCTTCCTGTCTTCCTCTCTCCTGCCAGTGCAGCTGAATGGAGAACCCCAGGGATGTGGTGGAGGAAGGGATGGCAAACGTTGCCTGGAGAAAAAATTGGCAAACCTGATGTTGCTTCCAGCTTGGCCCTTGGTGTCCTTACCAACTGGTGCTCCTCAGAGCTTCCTGCCCCAAAGCAAAGCCACATCTGGTCTGTCAAAGTCCATCTGTTGGTCAAGGGCACCATATGCCATGTCATAACTGCAACCTTCTGACACTGCCTCCCATACACACTCTAGGATTGCCAGATAAAATAGAGGATGCCCAGTTAAACCTGAATTTCAGATAAATGACTAATACTTTTTTATTATAAATATTGCCGGGAGCCAGCTCACGAGAGTCCCACCCATGACAGAGTCATGAGGAGAAGACCTGACAAGCAGAGCAACTCAGGCCCCAGGGAATCTTGGAAGGCTGCCTCAGTGCTCACCTTAAAGATATCTGTCTTTCTGATGTTTACTATAATAAACCTCTTCTTATTTTCTATGATTTAGGCAAAAGGCCTTTCCTGATTCCCTTCTAAAATAGATCATTCTGAAACCTCAAATCAACAAGGCCCCTGAATGGTAGTACTCTAAATAAAATTATCTGGGATATAGAGTATGCTGATCTAAATTCCTTTTGCTAACATATTGGTTTGTTTAATAAATGTACCTGTGCCTTTGGAGCTAATGTGCATAACTGCTCCCTAGTAATAAAACAGCATTGAGAGCCTCTGCACAGAAAGCCCCTATGGGCACAAAACCCTTCGCAGGAAAAAAGGCTTGTTAGAAAATACAAAAAATATTGCTTTGTGAAACTGTTACTTAATCTATATTTACTCACTATGTTTTTACTCTTAAAGTAGTTAGCCTATATAATGAAAGCATAATAGTTAGAGATTTATATAAATAGAAGTTTAGCTTTAATACAAATAATAAGACAATTGTTGATTTAACTGATGATTCTTACTTAGAGCTGAACTTCAGCTTGCTGTTCTATGACTTTATGGAACCACATTCTTTTCCGTTAAGCTCAAGGCATAGAATAAATTACCCAAAACAGGTTTTACCTTAAAACTTCCTGTTGAGGAATTCTTTCCTGATGTGCTCAATACAAAAGTGTTCTGACTGATCAACCCTTATCAATGGAGAGTCACAAGGTGTTAGCAGGCCACCAGGCCAGAAGATGATGTAAACAAAATGAGGCTTTTGTAACTAAAGACATGCAAATGGCTTCGATGAGGGTCGAAGCTGCTGGCCCATTGAGCTAACTTGATAGGCGCATTAAGATATACCCATTAAGCTAAGTTGGTATGTCCCTTAAGCTAAGTTGGTATGTCCCTTAAGCTGAATTGGTATGACTCTATACTTTACATTTGTTTCTATATACCACTAAAAATATAAAAGCTGTATTAAAAAACAATAAAGTAGAAGACACTTGGAAACGCTAAGACTCGCTGTGTCTTCTCATTTGTATTGCCGACGCCGTCCTTCCTGAGGGAACCCCTGGACCTGCTGGAGCTGGACTCCGGCAAAATATGTCCCCAATATTGCATTGGCACATTGCTGTTGTTTTTGGTTAGTCACTTAGTCCTGTCCAACACTTGTGCGATTCCATGGACTAGCCCGCCAAACTCCTCTGTCCATAGCATTTCCCAGGCAAGAATACTGAAGCAGGTTGTCATTTCCTTCTCCAGGGGATCTTCCTGACCCAGGAATCCAACCTGGGTCTTCTGCATTGGCAGGCGGATTCTTTACCACTGAGCCACCAGGGAAGCCTTGCATTGACACATACTTATACTTAAAAATTATTTGTTGTTCAAATGTCATATATGCGTAAATGTTAAATCACTTCAGTCGTGTCCAACTCTTTGCATGCCCATGGACTGTAGCCCACCAGGCTCCTCTGTCCATGGATTCTCCAGGCAAGAATACTGAAAAATTAAAAAAAAAAAAAAAATACTGGAAGGGGTTGCCATTCCCTTTTCAAGGGGATCTTCCTGACCCAGGGCTCGAACCCCCATCTCCTACATTGTAGGTAGTTTCTTTACTGATGAGCCACCGGGGAAGCACTCAAATATTGTATATTAACATATATATATATATAGAATCTAGAACGATGGTACTGATGAATCCATTTTCAGGGCAGCAATGAAGATGCAGACATACAGAAAAGAGTTGTGGACACAGTGGAGGAAGGTGAGGGTGAGACGAACAGAGAGAGTAGCACGGAAACATATACATTACCATATGTAAAACAGGTAGCCAGTGGGAATTTGCTCTATGACTGAAGGAGCTCAAACCGATGCACTGTGACAACCTAGAGGAGTAGGATGAGAAGGGAAGTGGGAGGGAGGTTCAAGACGGAGGGGACATATATATACCTATGGCCGATTCATATTAATGTATGGCAGAAACCAACACAATGTTGTAAAGCAATTATCCTTTTATTAAAAATAAATATTGAAAAAAAGAAAAAAAAGACTTGTTAATCTGATACTCGATCTACCCTTCTAGATTTAGCAACCCTTCTAAATTCTGAACCCTTCAGAATCTTCGTCCCCCAGGTTCACCCCAGGACTTGGCCTGAATCGGTTCTTTTCTTTCCTTAGCTGGGAACGTTGGCTTCAGGCTACCTGCTCTCTGAGGGTAAGACCCAGGCTTTGTCCACCATCTCCGTTCCAGGTAGCTATGCTCCCTACAGATGTGCACAAGGGCACCGGCCAAGAGTGAACATGAATTTACAAAGAAATCCACCCTCAACTCTATGCTCCGCAGTGCCCTCTCATGGAACTATGAGCCATCGAAGGGCGCTTCTTTCTTATGGATCTACCCAGAGGAACTCCTGCTTCTAATTGGATCGCCCAGAATCAGTGTCCCTTCTTCATTGGCTGGTTGGGAGGAGGTGGGCGGGGCCAACTTCCAAATACTCCGCTCGCAAGAACTGTTTTTAAGTTTGTGACATTCGTGAACTCGCTCAGTCGTGTCCGACTCTTTGCGACCCTATGGACTGTAGCCTGCCAGTTTACTGAAGAAAATTCAAGAACTCTTCCATCCAAGTGGCTTCTTTTTCTAAATTCAAAGTGTTGGTTGCTCAGTCGTGTCCGACTCTTTGTAATTGCCTGGACTGTAGCTTGCCAGACTCCTCTGTCCAAGGAATTCTCCAAGCAAGAATACTGGAGCGGGTAGCCATTCCCTTCAGGGGATCTCCCCAACCCAGGGATCAAACCTGAGTCTCCTGCATTGCAGGCAGATTCTTTACTGTCTGAGCCACTAGGGAATTCCCACCCACCCCAACCCCTACCTCTTTCTAAACAGTACAGAAATATCTTGTGTGCTACTGGGTCCCTAAACCTTAGGATAAGAACACTACATTACATTTGCTTAGATCTTAATAGATTCCAAATTACCTTTACACACATTAACTCATCTAAATCCCACATCGATCCCCCAGTGGTGGGTATCACTGTGCCATTTGCTTTTTCAGTTCAGTTCAGTCGCTCAATCATGTCCGACTCTTTGCGACCCTGTGGACTGTAACATGCCAGGCTTCCCTGTCCTTCACCAACTCCTGGAGCTTGCTCAAACTCATGTCCATCGAATCCGTGATGCCATCCAACCATCTCATCTGTCATCCCCTTCTCCTCCTGCCTTCAATCTTTCTCAGCATCAAAGTCTTTTCTAGTGAGTCAGTTCTTCGCATCAGGTGGCCAAAGTATTGGAGCTTCAGTTTCAGCATCAGTCCTTCCAATGAATATTCAGGACTGACTTCCTTTAGGATGGACTGGTTTGCTCTCCTTGCAGTCCAAGGGACTCTCAAGAGTCTTCTCTAACACCACAGTTCAAACGCATCAATTCTTCGGTGCTCAGCCTTCTTTATGGTACAACTCTAAGATCCATACATGACTACTGGAAATACCATAGCTTTGACTAGACTTTTTTTTTTTTAAACAGGTTAGCAAACTGAGCCTGGAAGAGAGACAGTAACCTGTCCACAGTCACTAAGGCAGATAATAAAACCAGTTTATTTTGGCTTACTATGAGTTTGACTAAGCTTTTCACGTAAATCATCTCTCAACCCTTACTGTGATTGTGTGGGATATATTCAGCTAGACACTAAAAAAACATTTTCTCGATTTTCAGGCGACTTTGCAAACTAAATATCATTCACTCTCACCTTATTAAAGAGAAAACGGACCTCTGCAGTCATAAGGTCATAAGCTGCAGCCTACCATTTATAAAACGTGGACTTCATGATGCCAGGTACGATGCTCTGTTATCTATAGGCATTGTTCTCTCATTAAATGCTCCCTATTATCACATGACGTAGCTATTCTTATTATCTTCATTTACTGCTGAGAAAAATAGGTTCAGAGAGGGTGAGTGACTTGCCCAAGGACACACAGCGAGCTGGTGGTGGCTGAGGCAGGATTCGCATCTGGAGCTCAAATTCAAGTCTTCTGATCCCAGCCCAGGGCTCTTTCTCTCACACCCCAGGGCCTCCGTCCCCGTCGGCCCAGCGGAAACAATCGATGACCCTCGAGTAGGCCAGAAGCCCTCTTCCTCGAAGTCTTAGGTAGTCACAACCGCTGGGAGAAGACGTTTCCTTCCCCTGTCCTCCGCAGAGAGATCCGGATCCGCGTGGGGCGAGGCCACGCCGCCTGCAGAAGAGGCGCCAACACAACCGCGCGTTCCAGGAGGCGAGCTGGTGGGTGGGGCCGGGGTGCTGGGGTCCCGCCCCCTCTTCTCCCCTCCCTCGCCTCCAGGTCCAGAGCCCTCGGATCCGTGCGCAGGCACTGCAGGGCTGGAAGACCTCGAGCCGGCTCCCGACGAAGCGCCGCAGAGGAACCGCCCGGCTCTCGGAGCCGGGACACAGGCGAGCCCCTGCAACCTTCTCGGCGCTGGGCCGGCGCAGCGCTGGAGAGTCCGCGGGGGCCCGGGCGCGGCGGACCGACGGCCGGCTGCCCCGCGCCCCGTGCCCGGTGCCCCCGCGCAGGGGCGGTGGCTACATGGCCGCGCGGGTCGGCCTGCTGCTCCGCGTCCTGCCGCTGCTGCTGTGGGGCGGCCTGGACGCCCAGCGCGTAGGCCGGGAGCTGCGCCGGGAGGCGGAGGTACGCGGTGAGAGCCGGGCGGAAAGGGTCCGCGCGCTGGGGACCGGCCCGAACTTTGCAGTCAGGCCACCCAGCCGTCCCATCTGCGCTAACAGCCGGCATGACCCTCCCTTGTCCTCCGCACCCTTCACACCTGCACGCGAAGAGCCGGGGGCAGCATTCTCTTCCCTCCCACCCCATCCCGAGCCCCCAAGCCGGGGCTGGAACCACACGGACACGCGGATCCGCACCGGGTTCCCAGGACACGGGGAAGGGGTCAGCGATAAAATGGGTAGACAGGCGAGAACTGAGGGAGAGGGGACTCCCACACCCTAGTTTGGGGCGGAGCCACTTTCCCTCACTGCCTAGGCTGGGGAGACGTAGCAGTTCATTCATCCGAAGCCCAGAGCCCTCCAGAGTCAGACGCTCCTGAGACTCCCAGATTGGTGGGGAGAAGGTACCGCTGGCTGGCCCCAGCTGGGGGACAAGGGGAAGAGCTCTGGCTCCCTCAGCTGGTACTGCCGCTGACCAGCTGAGGCAGGTGAGCGCCCAAGCTCAGAACTAGTTTCCCATCTCTAAAATGGGTAAGAGGTGCACACTCTTTTTTTTTTTTTTTGCCTGGCATGTGGGATCTAAGTTCCTCAACTGAAGGTTGAACCTCGGCCCTTGACAGTGAAAGCATGGAGTCCTAACCACTGGACCATGGCAGAATTCCCCAAAGTAGCATATTCTTTTTTTAAAATACTAATAATAATTTTTTATTTATTTGTTTTTGGCTGGGTCTTCTTTCCCTGGGTTTTCCTTGCTGAGCCGGGCTTTTCTCTAGTTTTGGGGAGCGGGGGCTACTCTGTAGTTGTCGTGTGCCGGCTTCTCCTCATTGCCTTGGCTTCTCTTGTTGCTGAGCACAGGGTCTAGAGAGCGGAGGGGTGCGGGGCGGGGGGTGCGGGGCGGGGGGGGGGGGACTTCAGGAGTTGCGCGGTTCCCAGGCGCTAGAGCTCAGGCTCAGTAGCTGTGGCACAGGGACTTTAGTTGCTCCGATGCATGAGGGATCTTCCTGGATCAGTGATGGAACCCATGTCTTCTGCCTTGGCAGGCGGATTCTTTACCCCTGAGCCACCAGGGAATCCCCAAGAGTAGCATACTATTGAGTTGTTTCTAAGGAGCTTTAAACAGTGCTTCAGGACTGAACTTGAGAAAGGTGGGTGGGGAGGTGGAAGTGACCCTTAAAGATTTCCCATCTCATCTTTCCTCCCTTGGACTCAACTGCTTGGTGTAGGTTGCACAAGGGGAACTTTTTGTGAAGTGGAGGTAGAGATGAATTTGGGGCGTCTATTGTCTAGATAAAGGTGATTGTAATAGTATACACCAGTTTCATTTCTTTCTACCCATAGAACCATCTCTGTGTTTTTATCTCTTCTCTGGATTAGAACTGAAGTCTCTGCTATTTTAAGGAGTAGGGATCCAAGTTAGTTTTAAATGACTGAGCCCAGCACACTTCCCTGAGACTCTTACTCCCCTAAGAGCATCATTCCTGCCCTGAAACTGCCAGATGCAAAGTTCTCAGAATCCCCACTCCCCTCCCCTAGAAGAGGGAGAATCCCCGAGTGTAAGAACCCTGAAGAATGAGGAGGGCCACCTCTGAACCGCTCTGCCCTTCCACCAGCTGGCTCCCATCACTGCTCTGAAATATTTGGAAATAGCCCTGCTTCCATGAGGGGGTCCTCTCTCCAACTCCTCACTCCCTCCCCTTCTAAGCACTGGTCTCTTGCTCTGTGCTCTTTGCTTTTGCACGTTCAAGAATCACTTTGTTCCTCTGACTTTAGTGTCTTACAACATCAAGTGCAGAGTCCTTCTGGCCCCAGGAGAAGGCTTCCGTGGACCAAGCCAAGTCTTGTTAAGAGTCCACCCCACCTCCTCCCAAGTCCAGGTCCCAGGCAGTCCTTGGCAGGAGAATAGAGACCATATCTCTGTTGCCCATGCCTCTGGTGGCCCCAGATGGAGAGAATTTCATCTTGGGGTGTGCTTGAGAAACATAATATCTAGCAGACTGAGTCTCTTTCCGTCTATTTAACAAAATTGAAGGAAGGAGATTTTTTTGTTTCTTCTGAGAACAAGAGATATTTTTAAAAGCATGAAGAACTCTGGAAATGTGCAATAGGTGTGTCCCCTATATGCATAAATATATATGCACATTGTGTCATGTTGGTATGTCTATATGTGTTTCTGTATATGATCAATTGTATGGTCTTCAGTGTCGGACAGACCTGTGTACAAAAAACCACAGGTAAATTATTTAGCCTCTATAAGCCTCAGTTTTCTTTTCTGTATAATGGGGTTACTAATGCCTATTCCACAAGATTTTGGTGTGGTTTCATGAGATAATGCATGTGAAATGCGTTCTAGGCTCGGCACGGTGCCTAGTACGTAGAAAACAGTCTATCAAAGAAACTTGCTCTCAATGTTGTTCTTTTTGGTGTTATCTTAGAAAGTTGCGACCCCCTGGACTGTAGCCTGCCAAGCTAAGCTCCTCTGTCCATGGAATTCTCCAGGAGAGAATACTGGAGTGGGTTGCCACTCCCTTTTCCAGGGGATATTCCTGACCCAGAGATCCAACCCAGATCTCCTGCATTGCAGGCAGATTCTTTACCATCTGAGCCACCAGGGAAACAGCTTCAAATTAAAGTCCTGGCTTGGTGACTAGTTCTCCTAGAGCAGTAACACAGGACAAAATATGTAAGGCAACTATTTTCAGCATTTGACAACAAGGCTATAATTCCTAAGAGATGGTATTGTAGTTACTATGGCTACGTTACAGATTACTTCAAATTTCAGTGAAGTAAAAGAACCATTTATTGTGTTCATAGCTACTGTGGGTTAGAATTTCAAACAAGGCCCAGGGCAACTTGTCTGTGTTCTACAGTGTCTGGAGGTGGAACAGTCTGAAGGCTGCTTACTCACCTGTCTGGCAGTTGCTGCTTGCTGTCAGCTGCGGACCTCAGTTCCCCTCCACCTGGGCCTGCCTGTCCACGTTGTCTCTGCTTGTGGGCTAGTTTGGGCTACCTCTAAACATGGTAGTTGGGTTTCCAGGCTGAGTGTTGACAGAGAGAGAAGAGTAAGAGAGGCAGAAGGTGTATGTCTTTGTGACCTAGACTAAGAAGTTGCATGGCATCACTTCTTTTTTCTTAAAGACTTTATTTTGGCTGCGCTGGGTCTTCCTTGCAGTGTGCAAGCTCTGTGTTGCGGTGTGTAGGCTTCTCTAGTTCTGGTGCACGAGGGCACTCAGGCTCAGAAGTTGTGGCACATGGGCTTTGTATGTGGGATCTTAGTTCTCCGATTGGGAACTGAACTCCAGGCCCCCTGCGTTGGGAGCACACAGTCTTATCCACTGGACCACCAGGGAAGTTCCCGTAGCATCACTTCTGCTCTACTCCATCGACTGGACCCCCAAGCCCCAGGTGGAGGGGAGGGAACTGAAATCCCACAATTGGTGGGAGGGGTGTTGCAGTCACATCGCAAGGAGAGCACGGGAATGGGAGGTATTGTGATCATTTGGGGAAATACAACCATCCACAGACAGGAAGCCACACAAAGTGAGCCTCCTGATCACCCCAGCTCTCTGCTCAGGTTCAGTTCCCTGACGGCAGTTCAGGGAGCCAGATCCCAAACAAAGCCCAGCAGTCCTGCTGAACTCATAGGCAAAGGTCAGAGTTCTGGAGATGGAAGGAGAGGCACAGCGGAAACAAGCCGTGTGATCCTAAGCTTGTCGCTTCCTTCTCCGCTCTGCAGATTCCTTTTCTGTAAAACGAAGGAGTTAAATTTCTTAGGTGACTTTTAAGATTCTCTCCAGCAATAACCTTCTTTAACTTTGGTGTGTTTGTATGCCCCTCACCATGTGGGTTCATCCTGGGCCAGGGATGAAACCCATGTCCACTGCACTGGCAGGCAGATTCTTAACCACTAGACCACCAGGGAGGTCCTGTGTATATTCTTGTGCCCTGCGTGCATGGCTCTGTGTCTGCCCTGTGTGCACGCAAAGAAATAAAATCAAGGGTTTTCCGGAGTGGGCTTTGCCTGGGAGGGGTCTGACTGCTTACAAAGCTGCATTGTGAACAAGGTCATTGTTACCCACTTAGGAAAACCAGGGCTGCTCACAGCGTTAGTGAGTAGGAAGCGCTTCCATTGCTGAGTTGCCAGACGGAGAGTTAATGAATGACATCACCACCCCAGCCCCCCTCCCATTCCCAGCCAGGCCCTGTCCTGTTCTTGGGCAGTACAGACTGTCCCAAGGGATCTCTCTGTCTACCATGCATTGCTTGGACTTTCTTTAGAACAACCAAGCAGTGTGTCCAGGACCTGCCTTCCATATCTGTGTAGCTAGCTACTCCCAGTGCGCAGGTACAACAGGGAGCTGGGTAATTTGTCTCTCCAGGGAGACTTTGGAGATTCTGTGGAATATCCACCCCCAGATGCAGTGTCTGTTTCTCATACCCCAGAGCCATTTGCCTGACTCCATGTGAGTCAGAAACCCAGAAGCCTGGGTGTGGAAACTGTTCCCAAGAGCTCCACTCTGTGACTCACAGGGTGCACAAGAGGCTCTGCAGGGTCTCAGAGGACCAAGAGTTGATGGAAAAGCAGTTGTGAAGCCAGTCTGAAAAAAACAAGACATCTAGCGAAAGCTGGATGGTGGAAGCAGGGACACAGAAGAGAGAGACTATTGGACGACTGTCCCTAAATACAACCTTAGTTAGTGCATTCTTTGTTTTAATATTTTTATATTTATTTGGCTGTGCCAGGTCTTAGTTGCAGCATTCAGAATCTTAATTCCTTGTCCAGGGATCGAACCCAGGCCCTCTGCACTGGGAGTTAGGAGTCTTAGCCACTGGAGACCAGGGAAGTCCCCAGTTTGGAACATTATTTTATGCCTTAAACTTAACCCCACATCCAGTGAGGACCATGGCTCTTTACAGTCTGGTTATTTGACATTAGAAACAAATACAAGATGGGATCTGGCTGGAGAGTGGGCAGCTAATGTTTTCCAACTTCCTTAAGGATGGAAAGTGAAAGAAAGCGTGGGGATTACGGTAAGACGTATCTAGGTTATACCCAGACAGAACTTTGTGAATACTGAACCAGGGACAAGGGAAAGGAGGGTTGGAGGAAGGGAGTCAGAAGAGAAGGGGAGGTCTTCACCCAAAATAAAGGAAAGGGGCCAAGCTGGTCCCACTGCCCTGAGGCCTTCAGTAGGTTCCACAAGTCAGAGCAAAAGCAGTGAATTCAGGAAGCAGATATTTGTCTTTGTGAAGAACATACTTGAGTGCTGCCGGATACCTGTGGCTTGTCAGATGGCCCCTCTGGATGTCATGGGAGACGTGATCCCAGCCTCTTTCTTGAAAGCCAGAGTTCCCTGCCTATGCAGCCTCTTCGCTCTGCTCCTGCTTGCAGAGGAGACAGAAGGACTCTAGCTAGAAACACCCCCAGTTTTACCTTTTTTAATCTGAGGGCTGTCTCCCAGGGGCCAGAGCAGGTTGGACCCTGATCCTTCAGTTGTAAAGCCTCTAAATCACTTGTTTAAATGTGAAATAAAACTTCCTGGGATAGATTTTTAAAAATTTGGATTCAAGTATGAGACCCTATGGGCTTCCCTGGTGGCTCAGCTGGTAAAGAATCCGCCTGTAATGCAGGAGACCTGGGTTCAGTCTCTGGGTTGGAAAGATCCCCTGGAGGAGGGCATGGCAAGCCACTCCAGTATTCTTGCCTGGAGAATCCCTGTGGACAGAGGAGCCTGGAGGGCTATATATAGTCCAGGGGTTTCAAAGAGTCAGACACACTGAGTTACTAAGCACAACACAGCATACGAGACACTGTACTCCCTTGAGACTTAACTTTTCTCATTTTTAGAATGGGAGTAACAACACCTGTCCTGCCTATGTTCTTGCGAGATAGTTGTGATGCTCAAGCAAAGTGAGATGCCCTGAAAACCTTGCAGTAGGCAAGAGCTCACTGTGCTCCTGATGACCAGAAAATATGTTTATTCGTGGGACGTGCCAAGAGAGGGCTTGGACTTCCCAGATGGCTCTAGTGGTAAAGAACCCGCCTGCTGGTGCAGGAGACATGAGAGACACAGGTTTGATCCTTGGGTTGGGAAGATCCGCTGGAGGAGGGCATGGCAATCCACTCCAGTATTCTTGCCTGGAGAATCCCATGGACAGAGGAGCCTGGCGGGCTATAGTCTGTAAGGTCACAGAGAGTCAGACACGACTGAAGCGCCTTAGCACTCAGGCCAAGACAGAACGTCAGCTTTCACCCCCTGCATCTTGACTTAGCTAATAGGGCTACAGATGTATTGAATGATAAGCACAATCACACAGAGTCACTATACAAAGATTAAAACCAAGAGGAAACATGAGAAGGAAAAGATCACAGGTAAAGCAATGTGGTTTCTTCATGAGCTTGCCATTTTGCAATTTTCTAAGTTCTTTGTTTCATATTTGCTGCTGCAGTTCTTTTTTAAATTATTTATTTCTTTGGCTGTATCGGGTCTTAGTTGGCACACGTGGGATCTTCACTGCAGCATGCAGGGTCTTTCGCTGTAGTGCACAGACTTTTCTCTAGTTGTGGCGTGTGGGCTCAGTAGTTGTGGCTCACGGGCTTAGTTGCTCTGTGGCATGTGCGATCTTAGTTCCCTGACCAGGGATCAAACCGGTGTCCCCTGCATTGTCAGCCGGATCCTTAACCAGTGGGCCACCAGAGAAGTCCTTGCAATTCTTTGATATGGAGGATGTCCAGGCCACTCTGTGGACATGAGACTGGGAGCTTGTCCCTCCTCAACTCATCTGCCAAAGGTCCCTTCCAGCAATAAAGTTCTGTGTCTGTAAAGGGGAAAATAACATTTTTAATGAAGCAACTATCATAAAACTTTCCCAAAGCTTCCTCTTACTGGATTTTCACAATGCTCCTGTGAAAAACATAAGGCAGTATTCCTAACCTCATTTTATATTTCGGGGCACAGAAAGGTTAAGTAGCTCTGTCGTATATTTCACACAGCTAATCAGTTGCAGAAGCAAGACTACAATAATAGAAGGAACTAGAGTAGACCTTAGCTCTAATCCAATCCCCTCACTTTATTTCTTTTAATAGTTATTTATTTGGCTGCACTGGGTCTTCATTGCATCACGTGGGATCTAGTTTCTTGACCAGGGATCCAACTCAGGCCCCCTGCTTTGGGAGCATGGAGTCTTACCCACTGGACCATCAGGGAGGTCTTGCAACCCCCTTGTTTTATAGAAGAGGAAAGTGAGCCCAGAGAGACACAGGACTTTCTTAAGGACACACAGTTCTTCGCAGCACCAAGAATAAAGTTCAAGTGCTCAGTCCAGGGCCCATGCCCTTCCCGGCTCATGACTCAGGGCTCTGGGATTCATTTGCTACACCTCACTACTAGTCTTGCCCTGTTCAGAAATGGCCAGAACTTCCCCTTCCTTCAGGCACTGGGTGGGCTGGGCTCTACACACCCTCCCAGGACAAGTCAGGACAGATGAAGGACTCGAACCCCTGGAATTCTGATCCCTCTCAGCTTTCTGGGTCCGGGGAGAACCTTTTTCTCAGACACCACAGCCACTCCCAGGGCTTTACGGAGGCGACTCCCCAGGGAAGCAGCCCCACCCCTGAGTGAGTGAGTGAGGCAGGCTAGAACAAACTTTGAGACCTGAGAGGGTGAATCATGGAGGCACACAGCCCTCCAGCTTCCTCTTCTTGCAGCGCCAGCCCTGGGCTCCGTGGGGGACATGACGGGGTGAGGACAGGGCAGAGAGAAAACCGGATGGTTGGACCACGAGTCAGAGAGGAGCACCTGGGTATGGCCTCTGTGAAGGGGGACAGGGGTGATCCCAGGTGCAGCTCAGGGAGCCCCTGAGAGCGCACAGTGCAGCCCCCCAAGCCTACGTTTTCTCCTGGGGTCTCTTGGCCACGCTGTCACCTGCGTGTGTGTGTGTGCTAAGTCACTTCAGTCATGTCCGACTCTGTGCAACCCTATGAACTGCAGCCCGCCAGGCTCCTCTGTCCATGGGATTCTCCAGGCAAGAATACTGGAGTGGGTTGCCATGCCCTCCTCCAGGGGATCTTCCCGAGCCAGGGAGGGAACCTGCACCTCTTATGTCTCCTGCATTGGCAGGCGGGTTCTTAGCACCACCTGGGAAGCCCCTCCAGCCCTGCACCCCTAGTCTTTCTCCCAGGCATAGAGGGGAGTTTCTCTCACCTTTGCAGGAGGGAAACTGATGCAGGGCAAAGGGGGCACTCAGAACAGGGTGAGAGAGACCTGCAGGAGCAGAGGGCATCTCAACCCTGCCTCCTCCTCACCCTGAGATGTGGGCCTCCCTCCACTCGACAGAACTTGAGGACACTCAGTATTAAGGGGCCCCTGCCCATAACTAAAATATTTTAAAATATGTGCATATTAAACACCTCTGGAGAAGGAAATGGCAACCCACTCCAGTAGTCTTGCCTGGAGAATCCCACAGACAGAGGAGCCTGGCGGGCTACCATCCATGGGGTTGCAAAGAGTGGGACACGACTGAAGCGACTGAGCACGCACACATACTGAACATAGAATAACTATAATGGAGCTCTGAAAGCCCTGATAGTCTAATCCCCTCTTCCCCGCTCTGTCCAAGGCTTCGTAGTTCCAGAACCAGAGCCAACTCCCTGATAAGGGCTGGGTGGGTTTTGGGGGGTGGGAACACAGGGAGTGCCACCCTGTTAGCCTGTGACTCAGTCTCTCCCAGGTCACTCACTCAGTAAAAACCGCCTCTAAGGAAACATTAAGGCTCCTGTAGAGAGGTCCCTGGACACCCAGCAGAGTCATGGTGGGGAACAGATTCTTGATTCCAAGCCCAGCGGTTATTCTATAATGCCACAGTAGTTTGAGCCATAAAGAGTCTTCCAGATTAAGCCCCTAGAACTCCTTTAATCCAAGGTGCAACCCCAAACAGTGTACCTATATAAAGAGACTGGAGAAGGAAATGGCAACCCACTCCAGTATTCTTGCCTGGGAAATCCCAAGGACAGAGGAGCCTGGCGGGCTACAGTCCATGGGGTCACTCAGACCCGAATTAGCGACTAAACCATCACCAACATGCAAAGAGAAAGAGGGAAACAATAGTGCTGAAATACCAATAAATTAGCACAGAAAAACAATAAAATGGACTTGGAAAGAGTTTGTCTAGAATGAGGGTTCCTTAGGGAACAGGGCTGTATTGAGAAGAGGGTGTAGAGGTTGCTGGAGATCGAGGTAATGAAATCCACAAAAAGGAGGCGGGATACCTGCAAAGGTTTAGGGGCTGCTTACTTAGTGTGGTCTTGTTCCCAACTTGTACATTTCCCTTGAAGCAACGGCTATGATTGGAGTTGTTCTGAGTTAAAAAATACAGCAAAGAGAACAAGAAAGACAGAAAATTATTTCTAGATAGGTAACATAGCAAAGAGGGGTAAAATGAAGAGTCGATGTGTCTGTATAAGAATTTAGGAGCTGAGGTGGCTTTTTTTTTTTAATCCATTGATGGGACTTTATCAATGAGAAGGGCAAACAGGAAGCCCAGTACCTCATTCGCCTGAGGGGCTGGACTGGTGATAGGTATGGGCAGTGAGTCACACACTTCTCTCCACTGGCCTCAGAACTATATCCACGGACATCCCTGGTGGTCCAGTGGGTAAAGCTGTGCTCCAGTGCATGGGGCCTGGGTTTGATCCCTGGTCAGGAAACTAGATCCCACATGCTGAAACTAAGAGTTCATATGCGGCAACTAAAGATCCTACGTGTTGCAACTAAGACCCAGTGCAGCCAAATAAACAATAATTTTTTTAACAAATTAATTTAAAAAAAGAGCTATATGCAGCTCATCAGTGGTGGCCAGGAACTGAGTCCAGGTTCTGACTCTGATACCAGGATTCTTTCTGCTATAGCTCATAGACCCGGTTGGGAATAGGATAAGCCTGGACGTGAAGTCTGTGCCATGGACCCTAGGAGACTCAGGAAGGGGAGAGGATGCTACATTGTGGGGAAAGCTGATGTTTGTCTCTCCCCCAGGCATTCCTGGAGAAGTATGGATATCTCAGTGACCAGGTCCCCAGTAGTCCTTCCTCCACGCGATTCAGTAATGCCATCAGGTAAGGCAGAAGGATGTGGAAGAACTGGTGATGCTGGCGTACAAAGCTTGGGTCACCTCTGCTTTCCTCCTGGAAGGCTGGTCTCCCACCTGTGCCCAGGAGGTCATGCTCATGGCTCCCTTCCCTGTCCCCCACCACCTGCTATCTCCAGGGAAGCTCCTTGCCTTCCCCTGCACCAGCCGGCCTCCGGCTGTAGTCCTTTATCTCAATTCCTCCTAACAGGGAGTTCCAGTGGGTGTCCCAGCTGCCTGTCAGCGGGGTGCTGGACACTGCCACCCTGCATCAGATGACGCGGCCCCGTTGCGGGGTGGCAGATACTGACAGCCAGGTGCCTTGGACCGAGAGAGTCAGCTCCCTCTTTGCTGGACGCTGGGCCAAAATGAGGCGTAAGAAACGCTTTGCAAGGCAAGGTAAATACTGTTAAAATCTAGTTGGGTTGGAATTCCCCGGTAGCCAGAAAAATACTTCTCAACCTCGGACCAGGTTCTGTCAATAACCTCTCTTCCTTAGGGAGGGCAACTGGGACCTCTCAACCTAAAGCTCATGTTTGTGAACACAGACATTTAAACCAGAATGATGCCTACATTGATGAACTTTCATTGTGTAGGTATTTTCCAGAGCAAACCGCATCAAGCCCACTTAATTCCTTGATCAATTTGCTATGTATGGCAGTTGAACCATCGCCAACGTTTTCTTTTATATTTGGCTGAAGTCATTTTCATCCGAATCAATTCTTTTTTCGTAAGAATTATTCAGCAAAGATGTGATTCATCAATCAGTTTTAGTTTGGCCACGGCACATTTTTTTTTTAACAGCATTATGGAAATACAATTCATGTACCATACAATTTACCCACTTAAAGTGAACAATTCAGTGATTTTTAGTATATTCACAGCATTGTAGAACCATCACCACAGTCTCATTTCAGAACATTTCCATCGCCTCAAGAAGAAACCCCATCCCAACAAGGAAACAGTCTGTCCCCTTCCCCTGCCCCCCAGCTGTTGGCAACACTGATCAACCTCCTTCCCGACTCTTCGAATTTGTCTATTTTACACATTTTCACATCACAGTTTTTGCCATTGTACTTCTCCTTGTGTGGTTTTGGGATTTTTTCTTCCCTTCTTTCTCCTCCTCCACTTTCTCCTTCTTTGTCCAAATCCAATCTTCCAGGATCAGGTGTTACAGATCTAAGATTTATGAAGAAGATTTGGTTCTTGTCAATTCTTTGTCAATAACAAGTTTGACTGTGTAATTTTAACGTCTTGTCTAATTTTCTCTGATCAATTTTTTGCAGTTTTCCAGATTTCTAACAAGACGAGTTTGCTCAGTCAGGTTCTCATCTATTATTAATTTTACTATGAGCACTTCGGGCCATTGCCTCTTTTAATTTGCATTAACAACTTTGGCTGGCAATACCCATTAGGAACAGAACAGAAGGCATGCTGTTTTTTTTTTTTTTATCTCTTAGCTGATTTGTAAGGAAATTGTGGGCCGTTCCCCTCAGCTGTCAGAGGATGGGTGTTTCCAGGTGTTTGCCAATCCGGTTCCACTGTGTCCACACGTGCAGCCTCTCTAGGTGCCCAGTACTGCCCGAACGCATTCCTGGTAGAACAGAGAGGAGCGGTGGGGGTCCGGACTCTGCAGTCAAGATGTCCTCAGAGTCAGCATGTTCTGCCACCCCCCGTGCTTCTAGACAGCAGAGGGGAAGGCTGAGGCAGAATGGAGGAGCAGTGTGAGCTGGAGCAACAGCCCTGGATGGATCTGGGGCTCTGAGTTTAGTTGTGTGACCTGGGCTGTGTCACTTGCCTCTGTTTCCTCACCTGAAACATCTGTGAAGGAGAGGCCCTGATTACCAAGGGGAAGGGACTTGTCATGAGAATACAGTGGAAAATGGGGCCCCAGACAGTCTCAATAGCGACACATCCAGGCTAGAGCTGGTGTCCCAGAGAACTGAAGCGATGCCTCCTGGGCACTCAGGACACGACCTGAGCACAGGGATGCAGCCTCCAGGCAAGCATCTCATCTTCTCACGCCCCAATGGAGGAACTGATGGAGTCCATTTATCACTATCCAATTTGAAGCATTCTTTTTTTTTTAACTTTTTATTTTGTATTGGAGTATAGCTGATTAACAATGTTGTGATAGTTTCAGGTGAACAGCGAAGGGACTCAGCCATACATACACATGTGTCCATTCTCCCCCAAACTCCCCTCCCACCCAGGCTGCCACATAACACTGAGCAGAGTTGCCTTTGCTATACAGTACATCCTTGTTGGCTAACTTGTGGGTAGTCTCTCCCTTCTCCAGGGGATCTTCTCAACCCAGGGATCGAACCCAGGTATCCCACATTGCTGGTGGATTCTTTACCAGCTGAGCCACAAGGGAAGCCCCAGTGTGTCCATGTCCATCCCAAACTCCCTAACTGTCTCATCCCCCCATCTTTCCCCCAAGCAACCATAAGTTTGTTGTCTATGTCTGTGAGTCTCTGTCTGTTTTGTAAGTTCATTTGTATCATTTCTTTTTAGATTCTATATATAAGGGATGCCATATGATAGTTCTCCTTCTCTGTCTGACTTACTTCACTCAGTATGACAATCTCTAGGTCCATCCATGTTGCTGCAAATGACATTATTTCATTTCTATTAATGGCTGAATAATATTCCATTGTATATATAGGTACATCCTCTTTATCCATTCTTCTGTCGATGGACATTTAGGTTGCTTCCATATCTTGGCTGTTGTAAAAAGTCCTGGAGCATTCCTTTTGAACATTAATCCATGCTAAGGCACCTCCTTCCCCATCTCATTGTCTGACACTGTCCCCCTCTGTCCAGATAGGAGTGACCAGACTAGACAGAGAATTTCCCTCTCGTTCACAACATGCACTACAGCAGCTTGACTTCCTTTACCTCCTGGGTGGGAAGACGTTCCCTAGAATGGAGCTATGAACTTGGCAGGCACTAAGCATTTCCTATGCCTTAGGAAAGAAAATGTAATAATTAATGGGCATCCCTGGTGGCTCAGACAGTAGAGAATCTGCCTGTAATACAAGAGACCCAGGTTGGATCCCTGGGTTGGGAAGTTACCCTGGAGAAAGAAATGGCAACCCACTCTAGTATTCTTGCTTGGAGAATTCCATGGACAGAGGACAGAGGACAGGGAAGGCTGGTGGGCTACTGAGCCTTGATGATGTGCCAAGCATGGTTCTACACAGATTAACTCATTTTATTCAATAACAACTCTATGAGATGGGTCCCCTTATCACCCTCAGTTTACAGATGGGGAAAATGAGGACCCAAGAGCTTGGGCAACTCTCCCAGGGCCACACAGCCAGAGTGTAGCCAAGCCTTCTTGTCACTGGGAGGATTAAGTGATTGATCGCCAGATGTGAAAAACCCCAGAACGTGGGTAGGTGCATAAAAAATGATGTGGGTTTCTAGGCCAGTGACTTTCCATGATGTGGATGAATGCTGTACTGATGAAGCTGGGCTCCAGGGTTGCCAGATAATGCACAGGATGCCATTTAAATTTGAATTTCAGATGAACAACAAGTAATTGTTTTGTTTTCACATACTTATACTTAAAAAAAAGTATTTGCTGTTTATCCAAAATACACATGGAACTAGATGTTCCGTATTTTCATTTTGCTGAATCCGGCAACCTCATTCCAAGCACCCAGTCCCCTCTGTGCCTACAGGGCTGATATTCAAAGCTCCCAAAACCTCCCAGAGCTGATGCAAGTGAGGGCCCCAGGGGATGTATCTGGGATATAAAAGGAAGGAGTGGGGATATTGACTGAGCACCCACCACATGGCAGGCAGCTTCGTGTTGCTTTTCCATTTGCTATTTCACTTTTACCAGGAGGTGAGTCTTACCAACCCCACTTTGCAAGTAAAGAAACTTAGGCTTGGAAAGATTCAAATAATTTGCTATTCAAGGTTGTAAGCAGAGGCACGGGGATGTTAACCCATGTTCTCTCCATAATATCAGTTCCCTGTCGGGAATCAGAACTTCAGGGTCCTCCCAAACAAGGAGTCTAGCTCTTTGCCCTTCCCCGTCTCTTTTTCCCTCCCTCCTCCTTTTTGGATTTTGGGGCAAAGGTGTAGGAGGTGTGATGCCAGGTGCTACTGGTGGCCTGAGGGTCTCCATGGAAACCAGCCCTGCCTGGCCAGGAGTTTGGGATGGGGATCCGAAGTGGCCGGCTTGCTCCAAGGACACACACCTAGAAGAAGCCAGGGGGTGAAGGCTCAGGCTGCTGGCCCGGTGGTTCCTTGCTCCCCTCCCCTCATCCAGCTCCGCTCCTGAGGACAATTAGTCATTTTCTCTCAATTCCCATTTCTGTTTGTCCTCCCTAGCCTCCCCACTTCTTGCCCACAGAGTGAGGGGCTCCCCTCGCTGCAAAAAGGCAGGGGGAGCTGCCTCATACTTTTCTAGAAGCTTGAAGGTGGCGGGGGAGAGTCTGAGAGCAGCTCACCCATAGCAGGGTGGGGAGCAGCCCAACGCCAGCCTGTCCGGTGCCCAGTGAGGACTTGTCAAAGAGAAGCATTCCTGGCATAGAGTGAACCCTCAGGTGGCGCCTCTGGACTCCAGGCCTTCCTCTGCCCTCCTGGGCTCCCTCCCTTCCTTAGATCTTTTCCTCTTTCCTCCCTGAGGGTTGCTCACTGGCTGGGAGTGGTTGGGTGGCCGACAGGCCCTAAAGGCCCAGGAGGCAGCCTTGCCTTGCATGGAGCTTGGCTTGGGGGTGGGAGAAGGGACAGTCCCTCCCCACTGCCATGGGGCATGGAGGGGTGGAGAGGAGGGAAAGGGCGCTCAGCTCTTCTGCTCTCAGGAGAATTTGGGAGAATTTCAGCTCTTGCAGGGCCCCTGCTGTGATGCAAAGAAGCAATGTTTAGGCAAATTTATAAGCCTTGAGTCTTAGCCAATGTGCCTGCTTATCAGTGTCGGGGCCTGGGCTCAGGGCCAAGCTCCACTACTCACTTATTCTTTTTTTTTTCTTAAGAGGTTCTATCTTTATTTTTTTCTGTTTTTGTTTGTTGTTTTTTTGGCCATGCCATGCCACATTCAGGATCTTAGTTCCCCAACCGGGGATCAAACCCGTGCCCCCTGCGTGGGGAGGGCAGAGTCTTGACTCCCGGATGAACAGGGAAGTTCCTGCTCACTCATTCTGAGTCCTTTCCTCCTGGTCTCAGTCTTTGCAAAACAGAGCAGAGAGATGGATAAGGAGATGATCAAATGTCCATAACTTCACCCCTCCTACCTGGTTTAGGCAAGGACAGTCCCAGGACAAAAGGGCAGGAGGTCTGAACCTTCACCTGGTCTCCCCTCCAAGGAGAGAGGGGGCTGTCCTCCAACACAGTCAGGCCCGCCCTGCCCACTCATCACCCATGCTGCAGGAAGTCTGGTCCATTTGGGACATGTGTGAGTGCTAAGTCGCTTCAATTGTGTCCGACTCTTTGTGACCCCATGGACTGTAGCCTGCCAGGCTCCTCTGTCCATGGGATTCTCCAGGCAAGAGTATTGGAATGGATTGCCATGCCCTCCTCCAGGGGATCGTCCCTACCTAGGGATCGAATCCGCACCTCTTATGTCTCCTGCATGAGCAGGCGGGTTCTTTACCAGTAGCTCTGGACACTGAGACCCAAAAGACAACGGGATTCTTGTGCACTCTCAGGAGTCCTGCCTCTGAGCTGCGAGTCTTCCATTTGAGGGTCACAGTCCCAGTCCCTGAGCTTGCAGGGCTCAGAAATAGCCCATGAAAAACTCTGGGAGCTGGACCTTCTGAGCACCCTGGTCCTGGGTGACTGATGAGCTGCAGAGGGACGTGGTTGACTGGGGACTTGGGCAAGAGGCCAGAGGCTCCGGCCTCAGGGAGGAACTGCAGTTTGGGGCAAAGGAATAGGAACTCTTTGCTGAGTGGAAATGGAAAAATTTCTCTCGGTCAGTGACAAAACACACCCTTTGTTCTTATTTGTTTTCACCTCAGAGCTCTGCAGAGTCCCTGAGGAAGTGAGGGGGGAGGGCCGGAGGTCAGAGAAGGACCTCAAATAAATGGGCCTTGTGGTGTCTTGTCAGGGGCAGGCCTGGGGGCACAGGAAAGGGGAGACAGCAGGAGAGAGAGGGATGGGGAAGAGGGAGGGGGAGAGGGGAGTCACAGTTGCAGCCCCCATGGCCCCCCTTCCTCCAGCCCCACACGGTAGTCAGGAGCTGTGATCTACTACCAGCAAGAGGCACGGTTCAGTGTTCAAGCTCAGTCCAGACCCTGGGGAAGGTGACCCCAGACTCGAGAGTCCTTGGGGTTGGGGACCCTTCCAGAGTCGAGGCTCCACATCCCCCATCACATGGGGACCTCCCCCGGCCAAGCCACTGGACTAGGGACTGTGCAGGACAAGGGTCACTTTGTCAGCCTGAGAGCAGTGTCTCTACCAATGGGGGGCTTCCTGGGGCCAAGGCTGTGTCTCCTTCATCAGTTCAGGGACTTCCCAGAGGAGGGCCCATCTCCCCATCAAAATGGTCCACGGGGCCAGCCCCAGGCTCTGCAGCAGCTGTGACTGACGCAGCCTCTCTGGGTGGCAGGCAACAAGTGGTACAAACAGCATCTCTCCTACCGCCTGGTGAACTGGCCCCAGCACCTGCCTGAGCCCGCAGTGCGGGGGGCCGTGCGTGCTGCCTTCCAGCTGTGGAGCAACGTCTCAGCGCTGGAGTTCTGGGAGGCCCCAGCCACAGGCCCCGCTGACATCCGCCTCGCCTTCTTCCAAGGGGACCACAGCGATGGGCTGAGCAACGCCTTTGATGGCCCAGGTGCTGACACTGAGCCTCTCTCCTACAGAGCAGGAGGGAAACCCCCAACTAGGAAAGGCAGTCTGGAGAGGGCAGTGGAGGGTTCGCTCCCCCTAACTTAGGCTTTGGCAGGCTGCAGCACCCCCCCCCCCCCAGAGAACCCTCAGTCTTCCCACCTGTAGAATGGGAATAGTGGTCCCTACTCTCTTAGGTGCCACATGGCTGAAGGGTTGGTCACATGAGGTTCTGCATGGAAAGTGTTTTGCAAACTCTAAGGAGTATTATCTCTACTGGGAGAACCTCCTGGGGTCCTGTCCTCCATCCCCTGCCTCTTGTCAGGCTGGTGCCCCTCTTGTTCTCCAGGAGTGGATGTTCCTTCAGACCAAGGCTCTACAAACACCTGGAGGCCACCACAACTCCACCCCTACCCTCCCACCACCCACTGCACAGTCACTGATGCAGGGCAAGGGACATTCTATCCCCTCCATGCCAACCGTTCACACACCCACAGCCCAGACCCTTCTCCTGTTTGGTCCCCAAACTAACGGCTTACCGCCCTTTAGTTATAAGGTAAACTGCCCTCATCCCGGTCAGCCCAGCACTGGCCTTCATGACCTGAATACAGGTTATCTGTGTATCTCCTCTCCGCTAGGGAGGCAAGGAATTCTGAGGGGATAAGGCTCTAGAAACTACACAACTGCATTTGGGCCCTGCTATAAGCTTGAGGATCACTGATCCAGCCCATCTCCCTCTGCTCACACCTATTACAAGCAAGGAAGGAGAGACCCAGAGAGGGTCCTGGCAGAGGGAAGGCAAGAACAAATGAATGCAAGTATTTTTTTTTTCTTTCTTCTTCTCTTTTATCTCTTGGTTGCACTCACAGGCATACAGGCTCTTAGTTACCTTAGTTCTCTGACAGGAATCAAATCCTAACCACTGGACTGCCAGGGAATTCCCCTATATATACTTCTTAATAAAGAAGCCAATACCTCCCCATAAACACACCCAGCACCCAGATGAAGAAACAACATTACCAACACCCCAGAAGTCTCATTATGCCCCCTTCTGGGGTAACCACTGATCCCTAATCCTAGATCTCTTCGAAAATAAGTAGTAATTACCCACAGTAGGCTCTAAGTATTACATGTGACATACACATGTACTGTGTGGTGTGCTCAGTCGTGTCTGACTCTTTGCGACCCCATGGACTGTAGTTATCCAGGCTCCTCTGTCCATGGGGATTCTCCAGGCAAGAATACTGGAGTGGGTTGCCATGCCCTCCTCCAGGTGATCTTCCCCGCCCAGGAATCGAACCCATGTCTTTTTGTCTCTTGCATTGGCAGGCGGGTACTTTACCACTAGCACCACCTGGGAAGCCCTATGGGCTGTGCACACATACCTTTTTAATCTTCAGAGCAGCCCCGCGAGGATCGACTCTCTTAATCAACATTCTCATTTCTCGGATCTAAAAGCTAAGACACAGAGGCCTTAAGCTATCTGCCCAGGTCACGGCAGCTAGGATAAGTCCGGGGCTCTCTCCTCTCTTCCAAACTTTCGCCCCCATGACGTTGATGCCCATTCTTTTCACCCAACCCCGCCCTCTCGCCCCCGAGCCTGGGTCTCTGCCTGGCGGTGGACTTAGACAAGGTCTTCCCCAGAATGAATTGACCCGTGCTGCTGCCCAGAGACTTATCTGGACCCAAGGCCTTTCTCGGCCTGGGGGGCTGCGTCCCTGAGTACGTGGGGGCGGTGGACAGGGCCAGGATCCCTGGGATCAAGTCTCCATTTCATATCAGGCTAGCAGTTGCTCACGGGCAAAGCATTTCCTCTGTTAGAATCCTCAATTTTACCTTAAAAAAAAAAAGGAGGGGGGAATAATTTAGGCCCTGCTTACCCCCACAGGGCTGTTGTTCTAGTGTCTATGAACATGCTTTGTAGCCCAAGAAATCCTCACAAACATAATAATAGCTGATATTTCATGAGTGTCTACCATGGGCCAGGCACTTAACACACCCAAGAAGTAAGTATCTGTTTATCCACAAATGAAGAGAATGAGGCTCAGAAAGGTTAGATAACTTGTCCAAGGTCACACAGCTAGGAAGGTGCAGACCAGGATTCAGGAACTAAGGCCAAATTCTAAGCTTGTTGGACTCTGCCTCATTCTCATAAGCCAAGTGCAGTGATGTAATTATTATCACTGCTGTCATCATCACAGCATGGGCCCCTGAACTCTGCACTGTTACTATCTGCATTGTCCAGGACTCAGGAAAGAGGACCCTCTGCCCTTCTTAGTTCCAAACCCTTGTTTATTTCCCCACTCCAATTTTACCCTTTCACAGACTGTGGGGTAGGAAAGATGACTTCTGAGTTTGGTGCTATAGTTAACACCAACAACCAAGGATAACTATTAACCCCCACCACCCACCCCTGCTCTCCTTCCCTGCACCTGTCAGATAATGAAATGAACCAAGGGGGAGGTCTTGAGCTCTCAACACCCCTCCCAACCAGTGTGTGTTCTTTCCTGCTTCCCTCCTCCTCCTCCCCCACCAAGGGAAGCCCCGGGGGGGCTCAGTGGCCACCCAGCTCCCGGGAAAGCTGTTCACTGACTTTGAAGCCTGGGACCCACTCAGACTCCAGGGAAGGCGCCCCGAAACCCAGGGTCCTAAATATTGCCATTCTTCATTCGATGCCATCACTGTAGGTAAGATGGTCCCACTGGTTCCTCGCTTCCTTCTTTCCTACCCACCCCCCGGCATCTCCAGGGGTCTCCGGACCTGAAGTACAAGGTTGAGAGGGTGGCAATTATAAAATCCAGAAATCCCAAGTCACAAGCATTCCTCAGGGTAGCAAACCCACGCCAAGCAAAACCCTGCTTCTTCCTACACTTTTCCTTCTGTCCCAGCTGTGCACGCCTCATCCTCTCTGCTGGGTCCTCTCTCATCAGTTTGGGAAGCTGGGCTCTAGGGAAGCACCTCCCCTGGAAAGAAGGCAGGAGGCTGACGGTCACTCCTCGACTCTCTTCTTGTCTCCGGGCAGACGGACAACAGCGCCTGTATGTTTTTCAAGGGAACCAGTTCTGGGAGGTGACAGCTGACGGCAACGTCTCAGAGCCCCGCCCACTGCGGGAAAGGTGGGCGGGGCTGCCCCCCCACATTGAGGCTGCCGCCGTGTCATTGGAGGATGGAGACTTCTACTTCTTCAAAGGTACCAGCCCTGGGGCAGATGAGAAAATTGAGTCCTAGCAGGGGCGGAATTTGCCCAAGATCAAAAGAGGGGAGGAGTCTCAATTGCAGTCTGAACCTGCGGCGCCAGGAATTCTCCTAGGAGATTCCTTTAGTGATGGATTGGGAGGCACAGGTGCCAAGGTTGTCCCAGGAGAGAGGTTGGAAGCATTTCAGAGACAGGGAGGCAGAGGACAGCTCTGAGCTCTGCAATACAGCAGAATAATGAACCTTCTTTAGAAGCCTAGCTGTGTGAGGCTGGGCCTGTCACTTAATTCATTGTTGTTGTTCAGTCGCCAAGTCATGTCCAAGTGTTTGTGACCCCATGGACTGCAGCCCTTCAGGCTTCCCTGTCCTTCACTATTCCCAGAGTTTGCTCAAACTCGCGTCCATTGAGTCGGTGATGCCATCCCAATCATCTCCTTCTCTGTCACCCCCTTCTCCTCCTGCCCTCAATATTTCCCAGCATCAGGGTCTTTTCCAATAAGTCAGTTCTTCACATCAGGTGGCCAAAGTATTGGAGCTTCAGTTTCAGAATCCATCCTTCCAATGAATATTCAAGACTAATTTCCTTTAGGATTGACTGGTTTGATCTCCCTGCAGCCCAAGGGACTCTCAAGAGTCTTCTCCAACACTGCTTTTGGAGCTTGAATTTGTTGAATGGGGAAGAGAATCCCTCAGCCTTGTTGGGAAAGGAGGGTTAAAAGGACATAATGTCTGAGGAATGTGCAGTATATGACATGAGAAAAGTGTTTATTCATTGATTCAACCAATCCTGAGTGCCTTCTGCACACTGGATTGGAGGTGTTGAGATACAGTAGTGATCGAAATAAAAATCCACCCCCTCACAGAACTGTTGGTAGTAATGGCCTTGGAGAAAGCCCTTGGCCTTGCGAGAAGTCCATTACTCACCTGGGAGGGGGGCGTGCTTCCTGCCAGGGGTGGAGAGGGTCGGTCCTTCAGCGCTCCCCACCCTCTGCCGACACCTGCTGGAAGTTGAGGCCACAGCAGTTCCTCCTCTGCAGTTTATCACTGATCCATTTTGGTTATCATGAATACTAACCACCTTGGGCTCCAACTTGATGGGGAGTAGCGGTGTGGGGGGACAGGGGTGGGGTACAGAGCCAGAGGGCGAGAACCGCCAACTCACCGTGGCCCTTCCAACATCCCACAGGGAGTCGATGCTGGAGGTTCCGGGGCCCCAAGCCAGTATGGGGCTCCCCACAGCTGTGCCAGGCGGGGGACCTGCCCCGCCACCCCGATGCTGCCTTCTTCTTCCCTCCTCTGCGCCGCCTCGTCCTCTTCAAGGGCACTCGCTACTACGTGCTGGCCCAAGGAGGGCTGCAAGTGGAGCCCTACTACCCCCGAGGCCTGCAGGACTGGGGCGGTGTCCCCGAGGAGGTCAGTGGCGCCCTGCCCAGACCCGACGGCTCCATCATCTTCTTCAGGGATGACCGCTACTGGCGCCTCGACCAGGCCAAACTCCAGACAACCACCTCGGGCCGCTGGGCCACAGAGCTGCCCTGGATGGGCTGCTGGCACGCCAATTCAGGGGGCGCCCTGTTCTGAAGACGCCCCCACCTCTTAGTGAACTGCTGGTGCCTTCATGGCCAATGTGTGTCCCCTGCCCCAAGGGCAGACAAGCCTCTGAGCTTCCCTGCAGAAGCCCGGGCAAGAAAGGTGGTCTGCGTTTGTTCCCTGGAGGATGTCTTTGTACTGTCAAGACATTGCGTTTGGGATCCCATTTCCCAACCAGGGATCGAACCCCTGTTCCCCTGCAGGGGAAGCATGGAGTCTTAACCAATGGACCACCAGGGAAGTCCTGAGACATTGATCATTGTGGGATCAGCTCAACAAGAAGCTAAAAAGGGTCCCAGACCCCATGGGCCCTTTCCCCAGGGATTCCTCCCCAGGCCTTGGGGATTTTGTCTCTGCCCCAAAGGTGCAGTTTCTGTCCCTGAGGCCACAGCACTGGACAACCAGGAAGGCTGCCAAACTCAGCAGAGAAGTTAGGACACTTTCCCAGACTGTCCCTTCCCCTCAGGACCTCCTAACTTGGTCCCTAAAGAACTGTGTCTTATTTAATCAGAGGCCCTGCCTCCAGGAAGCTTGTGTGGTTTGGGTACCAGAGTCTCAAACCTCAGGAGAGTCAGGACCCAAGACAAGGAGACCAATGCGGACCTGCTGGGCCCTGTTTGGTTTTTTTTTTGGGGGGGGAGGTTGGAATAAAGAGGTGCTCCCAGCGAGTGGACCTGGAGCAGGGGAGCAGCTTCCTTGGACCAGTGTCCAGTGAGAGCAGGCGGGCATGGATGCTGGGGAGGGGGCAACCATGTTCTTCTTTGTCCCAGCCAGGCCCAGTGAGCTGTGCGTGTGTATAGTTGTGATGGGGAGAGGGGGCCTGCCGCTCTCCTCAAAAAGCAAAATGTCCTTCGCCCACTCACCCTCCAGGCCAGATGGAGAACCCTGTGTGGCCGCAGGAGGACAGGGGCCTCTCTAGAGGTCTGGCTGCTGCAGGCGCTGGGGACCTCTGTAGACTGGGAGAGCCCCGGTGCTCACAATGGCCCTGTTGTCCTGGCCACACACGAAGCATTCCAGGAGCTCCCGCTGGCCGGCCAAGAATAGCTGGGATTCCTGGAGAAGGACCCAGCTCCCCAGTCTCCCAGTCTTCAGTCTCAGCAGGCTTCTGGGCTAACTCTCCAGTCCTGCCCACTCCACACCTGCCAGGGCCTCGTCGGCACACACACTGACCGCAGTCAGAGCAGCCTTCCCGCGGGAGGGGAGGAAGGTCCGGCCAGCTTCAGCCCTCAGCTCCCAGTGGGCATTCCTGGCGCAGAGCCTGCCTTTTTTCTTCTTGGCGCGCGGTGGGGAGAATGGCCTTTGACTGCCCTTGGCTGCAAGGGCTTGGTTCCGCCCCGAACTGCTGGGAGGCGGCTCTCCGCCTGCCCTTTTCCCTCCGGCTTGAACCCGCGGGAAGGGCAAGGAGGGCTGATCTTTATCACGCTCACCGGGGTCCTCACCCCTCCTCTAGGCCCTGACACTTGGATCAGAGGTTTTATTGGAGGATTTGAGGGGAGGGGCAAGTTTCCCAGAGGGGTTATTTACTTTAGGCGATGCCTGTGCGCACCGGGCCAGAAGGAACCTGAAATACCCAAGTGATAAGTGTGAGGGCTGTGGGCAGGGGACGGGAGTCAGGTGGGCGATGGGCACCGCGAGCTGACCGGGGAGGCGCTGTTGCAGAACGGACCTCCAGGTGATGATGTTGGGCTCCGCACTGATGACAGGTGGGGCCGCCACATCGGGGATGCCCCTGCTGGTCTGCTCCGAGAGGGCGGCGCCCCGGAAGGGCGGCTCTCCGGCACGTGATCGACGTCGGGGAAGAGAGGAGAGGGTTGCGGGCAGTTGGGGTGGAGGCGAGGATGGAGGGCTGCAGAGGCCGGGAGTGGTGGCGGCGGTGGGGGGGGGGGGCGCTCAGGGGCCGCCGTGGGCAGGCCGCACCTTCCCCAGATCCGGGTGCTCCAGAACGCAATGCGCCACGTAGCTCGGCGAGCTGTGCAAGTTCCTGCACTTCTTGCAGAAAAGGATCTCGCAGCGCGCGCAGCCCCCGCCGCGCGGCCGCCGCCGCCGCGTCTCCAGCACGCACGGCTCCTCGGGAGGGCTCCGCTTCCTGCGGGCGAGGACCGGGGCGCTCAGGGCACCGCGCCGCTAGCTCGCGCCGGGCGCCCCGGGCATCCCGCCCCCGCCGCGGGGCGCGCCCTCACCTGTCGGCCGGCGCGGCCAGGCCGCCGAGCAGTGCCAAGGGGCTGAACCAACCCCAGAAGCCGCTGTCCGCGCGCCGCAGCAGCGCCACCTGCTGGGTACTGGACTCCTGGCGCAGCGGGTAATACGACACCGAGCCCCGCTCACGGCCCTCGCCGCCCTCCGCCTCCCCCGCGGCGTTGGCCTCGCCCTCGGCCGCGCTCTCCGGAAGCCTCTCCTCGTCCGCGTCCTCCTCCGACTCCGACTCCTCCTCCGCGGCTTCTGCCTCCGCTTCTGCCTCCTTGGCCCGGGGCTCCTCCAGCTCCTTCTTCCACAAGGGGGCCTTCATGCCTGCACGGGGGTGGGGGGAAATCAGTGAAGGGTCCTCGCTGGTACCCTGACTGTGGCGCATAACCCGATCCCCCCCCAAAAGGCAGGCGCCCTAAGGACGTGCATGCGATGCGGGGCCAGCAAGATTCCAAGAGAGGGTTTCCAGAATATGCAGGATTTTCTGGCCAAAGAGAGGCCTGATTTCCTAGGTCCCTGAACTTCCTAGCTGAAGAAGGTTCGGGGCAAGTCTGATCGCTTCTGTCAAGCTCCGTTTCCCCATCTGTAAAATGGAGAGGAAACAGTGCCCATCTCAAGGGTGACTGAAAAGCAGGTATCAGATGGAGTCTGTGTGAAGCGCCTGGCCCGGGGCTGGGACGCGGGGGGAAGCCAACAACAAGCAGGTACAATGAGGCTTGAGCCCAGGGATGGTGGTTCATCAACCTCTTCCTTCTAATTGGCCCCGGAGTGGAGACTGATGTCTGTGCAGCTGTCAATAATCATGAAGTGCCCCGATTGGAATTTTAATAGGTGGTTATCTATATTTTGTTTTCTGCATGGACCGGGATTTCCTTCTTCAAAATAGGCCTTGCCTTAAGAAAGCCCAGCGTCACTTGCGGCGGGGTAGGCAGGCAGGAGAGCACACAGCACCTCTGCACGATTAGGAAAGGGCGCCTCCGATGCGCAGACCAATCCAGAAAAGTGCCCGGTAATGGCGGACTAAATGGAAATCCACCCTTACCCCCATACACACACGCCGGGAAGACCAATTAGGAACAGGCCTGTATTCGTCCTTCCAGGCTTGACCCCAAGCTTGCGGGTTGGATTTCAGCCACCCCTGATCCCCCCCTTGCTGATGTTCAGGGCACAAATTCCACAATCCCAAGCAGCAGTCCTGGCAGGCGGGAAGTTCCTGGGCTGACCTGAAAGTAACCTACCAGGAGGTGTCCACCACTCATTCAGCAGACGCAGGCCCAGCCCCACCATGTGCTCTTCGGTCTGCTGGATCTGGGGAGCTAGACTTGCAGGGAAGAAAAGGAGGAGGAGGGCAGGGAAGACACAGACCCTGGGGATTTCCCTAGAAAAGTCTAGAAAATTTTCCATTGATCCCTGCCCATCTTGTTTAAAGAGGTTGGAAACAAAAGGGGAGTGATAATGAAGTTAATGTTCCAGCCCACATGTGCTGAGTATCAACTGCATGTAGTCACCTAGCTAACCACCTCATATGTCCTGCTGCTTCCCAACACTGTCTGGTAGGTGATGAGGTAGGTAAGAGAGGGGCCTTTGAATTTCAACCAAGACTTTTGAAAGCTTTCCAAAAAAAATGTTTCAGAGATTCTATCAGTTCTTGGTATTGCTATAGGTGGAGAACCAAGATCCACTGTTTTTTTTTTTTTTTTTTTTTCTGGCCAAGCCACATGGCTTGTGGGATCTTAGTTCCCAGATCAGGGCTCAAACCTGTGCCCCCTGCAGTGGAAGTGCAGAGTCCTAACCACTGGGAAGCCAGGCAATCCCCAAGTTCCACTGTACTTTTATTTAGGAAAACACATTAAGGAGACTTCTGGTTGTGAAAGGCCAGACCTAGGGCACAGCCAGGAAGGGGTGCTGGGGACATGTTGGAAGGATGAGGAATTGGAGAGGGAGGTTGGGGCTTGGGGGGCCAGGCTGTGGAGTTTGAATGCTGTCCTTCAGCAGTTGGGGAGCCTCTGGACATTTTGACACAGGGATGTGCTCAGAGCATCCTTCAAGATGTTTCCTCTGACAGAAGGAGACAGACAGAGACGCACGTAGGAGTCATTACAGTGGTCCAGGCCAGAGAAGATGAAGATCCAAATGGCAGCAGATGAAGATGAGAGAGGCGATGTCAAGAATATTCAGAAAAGAGAGGGGAGAGGGCTTGTATATGGATGGGTTAACTGAGAAAAGGCTGGACTTCTACTCTGGGTTTGCCATGGTGATGAGCTTGTTGGTCCACCCTGGGGTCAAGAGAACACATCCTCCAGCTCCACTCACCGTGTTTATCCATTTTCCCCAAAGTCGTGCTGCCCTCTTCCCCTGATCAGGCAGAGGGATGGGAGAGAGTTCCCATAGAGCTTGGTCTGGACTCTAGGGCCTCTGCTGGATTACAAGGGGGCGGGGCTAGAATCTCATCTGCTCATAGGATTCCACCCGCAGAATAACTGCCTTTTCTAGAGCTTCCATCCCAAACCCTACTTTCTCTCTTGAGAAGGTATTAAAGGGGACAGAGAGTAACTTTGGGGCTTTCCAAGTGGCAGTAGTTGTAAAGGACCCACCTGCTAATGCAGGAGACATAATGGGTTCGATCCCTGGGTCGGGAAGATCCCCTGGAGGAGGGCATGGCAACCCACTCTAGTATTCTTGCCTGGAGAATCCCATGAACAGGGGAGGCTAGTGGGCTACATACAGTCCACAGGGTCGCAAAGAGTCGGACACGACTGAAGTGACTTAGCACGCACACACAGGCACAGAGTGACTGGCCCCCCATAGGCTGGGGTCAATTCCCAGCTCTACCACATGAATGTAAAATCTATCTGAGCATTAGTAAATTATCTTTCTGACCCTCTGTCTCTTTTTCTGTGTCTCAGAGGTAGCTGTGCAGTACCAGACTTTACCTGCCCACCGAAAACATGAAAAGCATTATATCTATTTGCATCACTATTTTCTCCCCTTCCCTTTCAGTTCAATCCCATCCTTCCTCATCCCTGCTCCCCACCCCACCCACTTCCAGCTCATTGCCTTAGCTCCAAGGAGCAGAGGACATGGTGTCAAGTTATAGGAAACAGGGCTCAGGTAAGAGCCAGGTGTAGCTTCTGGATGTTCGGTACATGTGTGAGAGCTGGGGCTCAGGAAAGGAATCAAATTGTAGAAACTTGGGGACACTCCTTCGTTGCCTGGCCTGACAGTGGGGTGTGTTGGCAGAGTCAGTGGTATTCAGAGGGGCAGAGGATGCAAACCCAGGTCTGGAGAGGCTCCATCTGATGTGATACAGTTTCTGGAGTCAAGGAGATCCAGATCCAGTCTGTTGGGGGAACATGACATGGTGTTCCATCCAGGTCTGAAGTGGGGGCATGGGTCTCTTCCTTCAGGCATCTCCCAGTTTGGTGGAGGCAGTGTGGTGGGATGTAGAACAAAGAGCAGACCAGCCTCCAAGAATCTCGTGGGGGTAACAATGTGAAGAACTGTAAAGAATCTAAAATTTTACCCTACGTGCAAGCTAGCAAGTTAGCCCATTGTATTTTCCTAGGTGCTGCCAAAACACATAAAACTCTTGGGTTAGAGATAAAAGACCTCATTACTGATGACGCAGCAGCATCGGCATACCTGTGTCATTTTCTGTTGGCCCACCGTCCCATGGGTGCTAGGTAGTACCTGCATATGCAGTGGTTTGCATTGTAAGAGGAACCCTGAGCTTAGGGAACCCTAAATTTTTTATACCGGGTAGTAACCAAACCTGTTCTTTGCTCCAGAAAAAGACACTGTATCTTCCAAGGTTTTTCACTATATAAACACCCTTGAAACACCTCTGCTTGTAAGACATGCAAAAAATAGGAAAGACCCATGGAGAATGGTCTCCTCCCCAAACCCCAATATCCTTACATTTACTAAAGGAGCTTATAGCCACCATGGTTCTCTTTTTAAAATTTATTATTTATGGCTGCACTGGGTCTTCGTTGCTATGCCCAGGCTTTCTTTAGTTGCCACAAGTGGGGGGCTACTCTTCCTAGCAATGCAGGAGCTTCTCATTGCAGTGACTTCTCTTGTTGCAGAGCACAGGCTCTAGGGAGCACAGGCTTCGGTAGTCTGGCATGCTGGCTTAGTTGCCCTGCAGCATGGAGGATCTTAGTTCACAGACCAGGGACTGAACTTATGTCCCCTGCACTGGCATTGGCAGAAAGATTCCCAACCACTGGACCACCAGGGAAGCCCCTAGCCACTTTGGTTCTTGACTGGAAAATTCAAAAGCTTACTCTGTCTAACTTAGAGAACAGTGAGAGCTCACAGAATGGCTGGAAGACTTGACAGGTTCTCTCTTTGGGGCTGGGCTCATCTTCCCTAACTTCAAGAAAACTCTATCCATGAATAATACCTAAACAAAATAGGATCCTATTAGCAAGAAAGGAAAAGAAACAGCTCCTCTGTCTTGGGAGTAACCAGTCACACTTGTCGCCTGGTATTCACTCTGATGTAGCCCCTTCCCATATGAAATAAGGCCGACCTGGGTCATTGATAGGATGTTGTGGGAATGACAGTGTGACTCAAGGCTATGTAATAAAAGACCCTGTGGCTTCTGTCTTGCTCTGTCTCTCTGGAGAAAGCCCACTGCCATGTCATGAGGACACTCAGTCAACCCCATGGAAAGGTCCATCCATATAATGAGGAACTCAGGCCTCCTGCCAGCTTCAGTTTTCCTGTTTTCTCATCCATGAAATGGGTACAACAATCATTATCTTGATGCCTTTAGAAGGTAACTGAAAGAAAATTACTTTCCGAAAGGTAAAGCAAAGACCCTATTTCTGCTCTTCCTCATATTCTACCTGTCGTTGCTTTTCCTGGGATATGCCAAGTATCCCCCTGCCTGGAGTTTTTTTGGGTTGTTTGTTTGTCACAGCACAAGGCTTCAGGATCTTAGTTCCCCAACTAGGGATTGAACCCTGGGCCCCCGCAGAGAAAGTGCTGAGTTCTAACCATTGGACAACCAGGGAATTCCCCGGCCTGGAGCGTTTGCCCTGGCTGTTCCTTCTGCCAGGGTACCCTTCCAGCAGACATCTGCACTGCTTGCTTCCTCACTTCTCTCAGGCCCCTGCTCAGATATCACCATATCAGTGAAGTCTTTCCTAGCCACCTTATAGAAAATCCCCCACCCTCAACCCGTCTCCTATAGTCCTCCTGTTTTCTCCCTGGTATTTATCACCATCTGACTCACTACAGATTCATATGTTTACCTATCATCTGTCACCCACCATCATGTAAGCAGCCTCCGTGAGGACAGGGGCTTCATTTACAGCGACATGAAAGCTGAAAGTGTGAGTTGCTCAGTCTGACTCTTTGAGACCCCACAGACTATAGCCCACCATGCTCCTCAGTCCATGGAATTCTCCTGACAAGAATACTGGAATGGGTAGCCGTTCCCTTCTCCAGGGGATCTTCCAGACCCAGGGACCGAACCCAGGTCTCCTGCATTGCAGGCAGATTCTTTACCGTTTGAGCCACAAGGGAAGCCCCTACAGCTACATCCTCACGCACTATAATAGCACACGGCACACAGTAGGTCTGCAGGAAATATTTGTTGAATGCATGCATCCCTGTGGCCATGGAGGAGGAACTATGACTGACAGCTCGCTCTGGAGGAATCATGTGGGTCGAGTGGGGGATGGAGCGCGTTCTCCAGAGAAGGCGGGGATCATGGCACACAGCCAGGGCTGCTGGGAGAATCAATGAAGCTGGAACCCCTCAGGCCTGACAGTCGGAGACTTTTCACATCCATGAATCCTCTGTTCCTCACAACGCCCCAGAGAGGGAGATATTATTATTCCCATTTTACAGTTGAGGCAAACAAAGGCACAGAGAAGACAGATAGTGTGTGAAGGTCACAGGGGGATTCGGGAAAGAGTCTAAGGCCAGACTCGTGGCTCTGGGCTCTATGGCTGCGTCTGTTTCACCCCTAAACGACAGTGCTCACTGAACTCCGAGGGGCACGGTGCCCACTGGCCCTGCTCCTCTCCTTTCATTTCCCAAAAGCCTCCACTGGAGTTGACCAAGTGAGCGATAAGCCAGCCCAGCCTCTTCTTGGCTCCTTGAGCACCAGGGCAGCCAATGCCGGGAAGGGTTAACAAGGAGTGTTTGTAGCAGCCGCTGGTCTCCAAGGAGAGGAAAGCAAAGTGGAGAGGCCGACAGCCAGACTCCGGGCCGGCTGGTGGCGGGTGGGAGGCATCTGGCGTGGCCTGTCCAGCCCTGGGGGGAAGAGAGAAGTGTCTTCCCCTCCATCTGTCCTGGGAGCCAGCGACCTCTAAGCAGACTGGGCAGCTGGGGCGTGAGGCCTCTGCAGGGCTAGCACGTAGGAAAGTTCTGGCAGGGACTGAAGAATGTTGGGGGGTGGAGGCCCGGCCTGGCTCAGCCCACTGGCGAGGGTGGCGGTGGCCAAAGCCAGAGGCAAATAGCAGAGCCGTCCCAGGCTCTCAGAGGGTAGAAGGGGACTCCTGAGTCAGGGGGAACCTGCCAAGACCCCACAGGTGGCAGGAGTGAAGACGCAGCTGCGGCAGAGTGGAGGTGCCCGGCCCGACCATGTCCCAGCCCCGGGCTGGCAGGAGGAGACCTGGGACCCCGGGGCCTCTGGTGCGCAGCATCCAGCCCTTTAAGTCCAGCGAGCAGTACCTAGAAGCCATGAAAGAGGACCTGGCCGAGTGGCTTCGGGATCTCTATGGACTGGACATCAGCGCAGCCAACTTCCTGCAGGTGCTGGAGACAGGCCTGGTGCTGTGCCAGCATGCCAACGCCATCACCAAGGCCGCCCTGGTCTTCCTGGCTGAGACACCTGCCCAAGCCCAGAGGTTTCCCTTGCCCCGAGCCAGGGTTTCCTGTAATGAGGCTGCCCAGCCTCGCACTTTCCAGGCCCGGGACAACATCTCCAACTTCATCCAGTGGTGTCGCAAGGAGATGGGCATCCAAGGTAATCCCCCTGGGTTCCCCCACACGCCCCCTCCAAGACCCTTTTCCTGCCAGGTATCCATCTCCTCTCTGAGGCTCAAGCTGTCAGGGGTCAGGGGTCCTCCTTCCAGATTTGCCTTGGGCCAGCTCATTCCTTTTCATGCTTCAGTTTCCCCATCTCGTAGTAAATCCCCAATAAATCAATGCGTTGAATGAATGATTCAAGCACCTCTTTGGGGTCATGCACAGGCCTGGGCAGTGAGTGCTGAGAGGACTGAGAACCAGAGCTAAAAGAAGTTGTGGCCCAAGAGAGACAGCTGAGAAGATGCATAAATTACAGCCCAACTGATATAAGCTCAAGCAGAGCTTCTGTGCTGGGGAGATGGGAGGGAACAGCCACCCGATAAGGCCTAGGAAGACCCGATAGAGGACGGAGATTTGAGCTGAGTCTTTGGGAATAAATAGAAGTTTGGGGGGCAGGGAGTTCTAGGCAGAGGGGGCCCAGAGAAGGCGTGTGTTTGGGCTGCAGTGGAGTGGGGAGGAGGCAAGTGGACCTTAGGGAGGGGCCAGTCTTGCTGGGGCTTGCGGGACTCAGGGAGTGACATATCAGCCTCCCTCATCACCTTGGCCCTGAACCCCATGTCAGGGATGAACCTGAAAGCTCACCAGGCCATGGGGATGGGACAGAGGGAGGGGTCAGGCCCTGCCCACCAGCTGCTGGCCGCAACAGAATGCAGCAGGGATGCAGCCTTGATAAAGGCTAGTGTTTTATCAGGCACTTACCACAGGCCAGACATTGCGTACAGACATACAGCTATCCCCACCACAACTCCATGAAACAGACAGTATTCCCATTTTACAGAAGAGGAGACTGAGGCTGGGACCAGCCCAGGGTCATACAGCTGGTGGGTGGGAGCGTCAGGATTCCAAGCTGGCAGTCGGACTCCAGAGCCTGTACTCCACCCTGCCAGCTTATGCATGGGCTTGGGGGTTGAGTCTGGGGTGCCTGGTGGTTACCGGAAGTGAGTGGCCTGGGTGCTTCTTCCTGCTGAACCCATCCTGGCATATAGAGCAGAGAGAAGGGCAGGTGGAACTGGGTTCCTTCTCTTGGCTGAGTCCCCTCTTTCCGCCCCCACCTCTCCTATTAGGCTGCCACCCGCTCTGCACTCAGTACCCGAGCAATTCTGCCCCGACCCCTCCGAGGGGCTGGCCTGACGCCAAGATCCTGCGATACTAACCGCTATCCCATGCCTGCTTCCCCTTTCCCCCGGGTCCAGGGTGGCCCCAGGGCTCTCCCACGCGCTGCGCTCTCTCCAGGGAGGTCAGCAGGGGGCTCAGGCTGCCTACCCTCCTCTCGCCCCGGGCCAGAGGTGCTGATGTTCGAGACGGAGGACCTGGTGCTGCGCAAGAACGTGAAGAACGTGGTGCTGTGCCTGCTGGAGCTGGGCCGCCGGGCCTGGCGCTTCGGCGTCGCGGCGCCCACCCTGGTGCGGCTGGAGGAAGAGATCGAGGAGGAGCTGCGGCTGGAGGGGGCCCTGCCCCCGCCGGACCCCCAGCCGCCGGAGCCCCCCCGCGCGCCGGCCCTGCCACTTCCGCGACCTGGACCAGATGGTGAGGGCTCGGACACGCCCCCGGGCCCCGCCTCCTTCTCCCCGCCCCCGCCCCGCGCAACCAGCGCCCCCCTTCTTGAGCTCCAGGCCCCATCCCGACACTCCCTCACCTGGTGGTTTTTGGTTAAGTCGTGTCCACTTTGAGCTACAACCCTCATCGTTTTCATTGGGAATCCAGCACCCTACACCTCTCTAGGTAAACCCCGTGGGCCGGCGGTTACAAAGGCAGACGCCAGCACCCTCTCTGACGGCTTGGTTCAAGTCTTAGTTCACTGCTTTGCGGCTGTGTGACTTTTGAGCAGATTATTTGCCCTCTCTGTGCCTCGGTTGCCTTTTCTGTACCGTGGGGATGTACCTTACCCATGCCTACCTTCCATGACCTCTGTGGGTCTTAGGTGAGCCACTGCACGTGATGCGCTCGGCCTGTGTCCCGCACAGCGGGTCCTGGGGTGGAAGTGAATTGGGAGAGACTACCCACTTCCACCACCAAGGAATCGAGCTCGGGGAGGTTTCTTCCCCTGCCCAAGGTCTATAGTGCGGGGGATGCAGTCAGATCTCAAGGTCCGCCTTAAACATCACACTCCACGGCCCCTGTCGGCTGACCCACGAGGGCGCTGAGCCACTCAAGGTCTTGTTCTCGCTGGGTCATTGAACGCCTTCTCCGCTTGCTTGTCAGCCCCCAGTCCTGACTGCAGAAGCCTTGGGGCTGGGGTCCGGGGGCAGGCAGGCGGCCCACTGGGCTTGACCCAGAGTGCAAGGGGCGCTTGGGTCCCTGGGCAGAGGGGAGGGCTGAATCCAGGGCCCACTGCCCACAGGTTCAGAGCCTGGTGAGCCACTGCACGTGCCCGGTTCAGTTCTCCATGGTCAAGGTGTCTGAGGGGAAGTACCGCGCCGGCGATTCCAACACCCTTATCTTCATCCGGGTAAGTTTTGGGAGGAGCGGGGTGGGGTGGGGGTGGGGATGGAGGGTGCCCCAGGGGTCAGCAGGATCCTGCGTCCTGCGGTGGGACTTAACCTAGGCCTGAAGGTGAGGAAAGGCGATCACCATCCACCCCGAGTTATCCATCAGAAGGCTTTCCCTCTCTCTCTCTGGGAATTCCAGAAGATTCCTGGCAAAGTTGGCAAGCATGTCCCTCCCTCCCATTAGGGCAGTTAGAAACAACCCCCACCCCCATCTACCTCTGCCTCAGCCTAGTTCAGAGCGGAGCGGTGGGGGGGTGGGAATCTTCAGGCAGAAGTGGGGGTGAAGGGTACGCCCACTTTTCCACCCATAGGCTTGGTCACAGCAAGGGGCCTGAGACCCCCCAATCCCCCCCTCACCGCCCCCCCCATCCCCCCTTCACGCCCCCCCCCACCCCCCGAGCCTCTGCTCCCTGTATGGCCCAGCCAGGGTCCACCGCTCACATGCAGCTTCTGAGCACGGGCCTTCTGATGCTAGCACGGATCTGACCTGTGCCCCCCGCGAGCCCCCGCCCATACCTGGCCACCTCAGCAGTAGGAGCCTGTGCCCAGGGGCGCGGCGGAGACTTCTCCCTGGGCCAGGCCGCCCCTGGGGCAGAGCCGGCTCCCTGGGCCCTCGCCCCGCGGCCTGAGCCAAGAGCCCTGTGCAGTAGGTGGGGAAGGACTGTGGCGCCTTGTTTCCTCTGAGGAAGTGGAGGCCTGAAGAGACTACGTGACCGGGAGTGGAGTGAGGCCAGGACTCCCGCGAACTCTTTAAACACGCACACGCACCACAGAGCACAGCCAGGGCCCCGTTTCTGATACAAACGGGGGCAGGCATGACCCTTCCCGGTGAAGAGAGAGACGAGAGTCTGGGGCCAGACGACACAATGCTCGTGAGGTCCTGTGTCTTTCTGTGGGGCAACCTGCCGTTCGTCGGCTCGGCCTCCACCCTTGACAACATGCGTGATTCGACGCCAGTCACAGAAGGGTCTCGGGCTGCAACCACACACACGTGTGTGTGTGTACACGGATGCGAGCGAGGGCTGAAGGCCCGCAGGCTGGTCCAGGGAGAGGGAACAAACTCACCCTGCCCTCCACCTCACCCTTGCCCTCTGCAGATCCTCCGGAACCACGTGATGGTGCGTGTGGGGGGCGGCTGGGACACACTCGCTCACTATCTGGACAAACATGACCCCTGCCGGTGCACGTCCCTCTGTGAGTCCCCTGAGAGCCCCTTCCCTGTGACTCTGGGTTGCGAGGCCAGAAGCAGAGGCGGGAGGTAGGTCTGATCTCCAGGGGCAAGAGGTGTGCGAGGCGATGGAGAAAGATATCCTAGAAGGTACTGGTGTGGGTGGCATCTCAGCACTAGGGGGAAAACCCCGGCAGTCATAGTGTAGTACCAGTTTAAGCCACAAGATAGCGCCAAAGCCAAACACTCAGAATCAGCATTTGGTCACTGGTGGAAGGCAATGGCACCCCACTCCAGTCCTCTTGCCTGGAAAATCCCATGGATGGAGGAGCCTTATAGGCTGCAGTCCATGGGGTCGCTAAGAGTCGGACACGACTGAGCGACTTCACTTTCACTTTTCACTTTCATGCATTGGAGAAGGAAATGGCAACCCACTCCAGTATTCTTGCCTGGAGAATCCCAGGGACGGGGGAGCCTGGTGAGCTGCCGTCTATGGGGTCGCACAGAGTCGGACACGACTGAAGCGACTTAGCAGCAGTAGCAGCATGTTGGCTGGGTTTAGGTTTGGCTCTGATGGAGGCACCAAACATGACTTGGAAGGGTCTTTAGTCTTCCCTTAATCTCCATCAGCACCAAATTAGCATGCAATCTAAGTAAAGGACTGAACTTGCAATACAAATGCAGCTTTAAACAAGTCCCCTAGCTGACCCCTCCAACCAGATTCCATCCCCTAAACTCCTCCCCTGAGGAAATTCTGGTGTTATCACTGTCACAGTGGGTCCCAGTGTCTCTAATGTGGGATTCAGAGTGGGGGGCAGCTGGGGGAGGGAACCGTGGGCCCCATCAGCAGGAGCTTAACCCCTCCCTCCTCTCCTCTCTCTGGGGGGCTATGTTGGTAGCACACAAGACAAGCAGCTTCCTGCAGCCCCCTGCCCACCCTGTGCAGCATGAAGTGAGGGTGCAGGATGGGCCCTCACAGCCCCAGCCTACAATGACCATCAGCCGCTCCCAGAGCCCACTGTCCCCCGTGGACTGGAAGACATACACCTCTTCAGGTCGAAAGCTGAGGCCCCCTGCCGTCTCCTCCCCTAGACCCCGCCGTGAACAGACAGCCAGACCAGGGGTCCTCAGAGAAACAGCACCATTGCTGAGGTACTGGGGAGGGAGAGGGCAGGGCCCTTCCCTGATTTGGAGCCCACATCCCCAGAGGCCACCCCAACCCCAGATAAGGGGAGCAGGTCTCCCAGAAGTGCGCCATCCCACCAGGACCTCAGGTGTTCAGAGCCAAAAACAAACACCCAGTACCTTTAGGATCATCTACTTACGTCATACGTCGTCCCATTTCACAGATGAGGAGGCTGAGGCCCATAAAGGGAACAGACTTACCTAAGGCCTGTCTGTCCATTTCATGGTACAGCAGAAACAAAGACCCTCTCCACCCAAGACTGCTGACCTATAGTCATGGGATCTGCAGCAACCTGGGGCCCAGACCAGGCTGCTTTCTATCTGTTCCCCAAGGAATGGGGTGGGGGGAACAGGGTTAGACAGTATCTGCTCTAAGGAAGCATCTCTGGCAGTCATGGAGGAGAGGGAGTGTCTACTTCATTCAACATGAAGTCTGACCCCCCGGGAGTTCTGGCTGGGGGAGGGCCATCCCTTCCCAGAGCCAGGAGACTGGATTACATGACCCTGCAGTTTATGATTCATCATTTCAGGTGCCAGGAGAAGTTGTTCGCCCCATCTCAGAGGCAGCTGCCAGCTGGGGACAAACTGCCCAGCCCCGAGTCCTCACCCACTCCCAGGGGCCAAGACCCACCGTGTACCTCCTTGGGGAAGAGCGAGAAGAGACACCTCCCTGAACTCCCCTGGGGGAGGACTCCCACATCTTCAGTTCATGAGAGGACAGACAGCTGGGAAACTCAGACCCCCACCCCCCAGAGACTCCGAGCCCCCGAGGCTACCACCAAAGGGACACCAGCAAGAGGACTGTCTCCCCTGCCTCGTTCTCCAAGCCCAGCCAAGCCCTTGGGCCCCAGGCAGCCACCCTGGGGTGAGGCTGCGGGTGCTTCCTTGCAGCTCAGGGAGCCAGCACCTCTCTGCTCTCCATCCCCTGTCAAAGGATGCACCAAGATCCCCGTCCGGTTGCCCCCAGCTCACCCCCCAACTCCAGGAAGAGGCTTTGCAGGAACTGGAAGTGGAGATCCCAGCACAGAACTGGAGAGAGGCCCCCTTCCATTAAGGGCCATCACTGGAGACCTGTCTGAGTCCAGACATGAGCACTGTTCTGTGGAAGAGGGGCAGGAGGACCTGAAACTGGATGTCCAGGTGACAGCAGGGGCTGGAGAGCCCCAGGGCCCACGGCACCAGGAGGGGAGGTGCACCCCCTTGCCATCGGGCGGAACCAAGGAACAAGGCATCCATCACGGCCTTGAGGAGGAGCTTTCAACCAACATGAAGCTGCTAGGAGTGGCGGGTGCCCGTCCCCAGGGTGCTGGGTCTGCAGTCATTCCTCGAAGTGGAGTCTATGTGCCCAGTCTGGGTGGGTGGTGGCCTGACCCTGGGGGTCTTTATGACAAAGTCATCCAAGAGCTGATTCAGGGCCCCCCACCCCTCCTTAAAGTGGACCTGCGAGCCTGGAAGGCAGCCCCTCCAGGCTCCCCTACGCCAGCTGTAACTGCAGGCCCAGGAAGCCTCAAAGGGAAACTGAGAGCCCAAGAGAGTGGGCTGAGGACAATAGCAAGCCCAAGTGCCAAGGACATCAGGACAAAGGTCCAAGGGGGACAGGACTGCTCAGCCCCTACAGTGACTGCCAGCCCAGAGTCCCTCACACCTTCACCCTCTGACCCCAGTTCTGAGAGAGCCAAGGCATGTCCAGGCAAGGGCAAGAGAACACTCCGGAAGCCCCAGAGAATCCCATCCATCTACAAGCTGAAGCTGAGGCCCAGGATTCTGCCCCGGAGAGATCACAGGCCTGAGAAGCGGCCATCACGAATCCCCAAGCCGCTGACCTACCTCCACCTGGGTCCAGTCAGGGCACCCCCCAAGGGCACCCTGTTGAGAGCAGCACTGGGCAGCAAGGGAAGGGAGGGAACCCTGGTGGATGGAGCCTCGGCAGGGGAGGAGGAGGACGGAGAGGAGAGGAAAGAGCCAACCGCCCCACTGGAGAGTGGCTCCCCACCTTTGGAGGGCCAGGGGCCCTGGCAGCTCGATGCAGTCCCCCTCTCACCTGAGGAGGAGTCCTGGGTCTGAGAAGATGCTTCTCCTCCATTACCCTGAGGAGGGAAGTGAAAAATGCCCACACACTCCCAACTGCAGGAACAGAAGGGAAGGCCCCTCCCCTCAATACAGGACCTTGGCCAGGAGAGGTTAGAAAGCAGAGACTCAATCTGCTCAGTTGAGCAGAAAGACAATCCATGAGTCTCAAGCCAACTCTAGGATGGTGGGGCTACCCTCTCCCAAAACAGCTCCTCCAATTCCTGTGCCCTCTTCTCTGGCCAGGCCCACTTCCACAACTCTTATGTTATTAAACATGAGAGGGTCTGCCCCTGAACCCCCAGCTCTTGAGTCCTTCAGTCTGACTGTGGTGATGCAGAAAGGTTTAGCAGCATTTTTCCCTCTGGGGGGTGGCGGGGGGGGGGAGGGATGAGGAAGAGGGAGCTAGAGGGTGAGAGACGCTTCCCCTTTGGAGGTTCAACCAACCTTGCCAGACAGCCTTTCTTTCCCAGAAGCAGCTGTTGCATCAGCACCATGGACAGGGACAAGGTTGCCCCATACAGGCTCCTGTGGGGTTTGGCGCTAGTGGTAAAGAATCCACCTGCCAACACAGGAGACTACGGGACACAGGTTCAATCCCTGGGTAAGGAAGATCCCTTGGCATAGGGAATGGCAACCCACTCCAAAATCCTTGCCTGGAGAATCCTATGGACAGAAGAACCTGGTGGGCTATGGTCCATAGGGTCACAGAGTCCCAACACGACAGAAGCAACTTAGCACGTGTGACTTCAAAACTCTACCCTGGTGGTTGGAAGCTGAGATCACTGAGTCAAGAGGGATGGTTGAGAGCATTCTTTAACACATCTACACCCCTGGAGTTAGCACCTCAGCCCTGAGTGGGAGAAAGACACAAAACCAGAAGCTGGGCCTGAGTCCACTTATGAAAGTCTTCCCAAGAAGGTGGCAGAGAGAATGTTATCCTCTGAATGGTTTTGATCAGTTGGAGGGTTCCGAGGCAGGGTAGATGGAGAGAGGAGTCCCAACTCTCCCTTTCCCTTTGTTCTCCTGGTTGACCCTGGCTTTAGGACTGAGGCTACATCATCACCTGGAGCTCAGAAGGCAGACCCCGTAGGGAGCCCCTTTGTCCCCACAGCAGGAACTGAGCCAACACCTTGGTACAGAAACGAGGGAAAACACTCCCTGATTTTTAATCTGACTTCCGATCACAGCGCAATGGGCGTCACACACACTTCCAGACCCTGTGGTGGGAAACCCTGGGGAGGGAAGGGGCAGGGAGGAGGACAGAGACTCAGAATGGGAGCAGAAAGAATCAAAATCTAAGATCTGGGGTGTAGTGGGGGGTGGGAGGGTGAGTGAGGGGGGCCAGCCAGGCGATACATTCCAACGGCTCCAACGGGGCCAGCCAGAGGGCCTGGGTCCCTCACCCTCACTTCAGGTGCCCCAGAGCTGGGGGTAACGGCAACAGGGCAGGTGAGATGCTGCCCTCCCTCACCCATGCCCCTGGTGAGTCAGAGGGCAAGGATGTAGGGGAGAAAGGGGGCAGCTCCTCTTCTTTACCCTCCCAGCCACTCCAAGGTGTGGGGGAGGGGAGCCACCTCCTCTGCTTCAGAGGGAGGCTCAGAGAGGGCGGGTCACTTGCCCAAAGTCACGCAGCACAGCAGGGACCAGAACCCTGATACTGGACCGTCCAAGGTCAGGGCAGTCACGGTGGAGCTGCGTTAACCCCAGCGAGTGGAGGGGGCATCACCTGGGGAAGTGGGAGAAAGAATCAAAGCTTCCCTCTCACACTGCATCTGGATGATAAGTTCGCCATCCCTGACCCCGTCCCCAGACTCCTCTCCATCACCACCATGGGCTACCTGGTGTCCTGGTCTGTATGCCACAGCTCGGCTACCTCGGGGCTAGCTTGTTCTGTCTGTCTCCTAACAAGGGACCTCGTTATCCTCCCATCAGAGAGGGGCTGATGGCTCAGCCTCAAGACCTCGGCCCGGATGCAGGGGAGCTCGCACCATTTCTCCCCGCCTCCAAGCCCCCCAGTAATCTCCTCAGGCTACTCCTAGTGTCTTCATTTCTTTTGTTATTTCTAAGTCTGTACAAAACTGACAGTGATCAGCTCTGGTGATGAGAGGTAGAAACTGGCCAGGCAGCTGGAGAAAACGGGGCGGAGTGGGTCAGGGCATAGTGCCACCAGGTGTTGGGACAAGGGGGCATCAGATCCCGAGGGCCTCCGTCCGGGGGTAGGGATGCCGGCATTATCGCCCCCAAGCACGGGAGCAGGTGATGCATAATTCTTTTTGTGGCTCTGCCCCTTCCCAGATTAATCAGGGTAGTCTGAGATTCAAGGCAGGCAGGGTCTGGGGCAATCATCTTGGGGTCAGATGGGGAAATAAACAAGAGTCTTCGCTGAAATAACCTGACCGCCCCCCCACCCCGCCCACCACTAGCCCCTCCCCCACACTCCCCATCTGGCAGACCACCCAACCCAGAAGGGAACAGAGGGCTGGAAGCTGGCATCATGGAAATAAATCTATCATTTGGGGCATTCCCTCTCCACATTCTGTCTAGAAGAAAAAAAAAATTTTTTTAACCCAGGGGGTGAGCTGGCTTTAGGGTCAGGAAGGGGGTGAGGGGCACCCGGCAGGGACGGACCATCAAGTTAAGGCTGGAAGGTAGGTTGTTGTGTCTCTGGGGGGACTGTTGGGCGGGGAGGTCTCCCTGGAAGGGGGAGAGCTCAGCCTTCTCCCCCTGACGGACCTTAGGACCTCAACCCTCGGACCCCAGTTGCAGTCCGTGGGCCACCCGCATCTCTCTGCCCTGTGCCCGGGATGCTGACGGTCAGAAGGCTGGCCTCACCAAGAAGCTGCCAGGATCCGCGACAAGGGGATGGACGAAATGAGAGCCCTGTGAACGAAGCTGGAAGGTGGAGAGGGTGGGGAACCAACAGACGCGTGGGCGGACAGACAGACACGGGGAAAGACGACGCGGGGCGATGACAAGACACCACACACACTCTCTGGAGAAGACGGGTGTGTTGGGGGGTGGGGGGGTCCGGCCAAGGCAGCACCACCCCACCCCCACCCTGCGTGTCCCCTCGGGGCCGAGCTGGGAACCGTATGAACTACAGCACTGGAGGCGGCCGTCCGGGGCGGACAGTCGCGGGAGTGAGGACCGGGCGGTGACGGGGACGCTCCCTCTCGCCGCCCTCGGCCTCTCTCCCCCCCAAGGGTGGGGGGGGGTGCGTGGCTGCGGGGGCGTCTCAGGCCCCATGCTCCGCCGTCGGAGTTCTTCTCCCGCCCCGCGCCCCGCCGCATCACATGACGGCGCAGCGGTTGCGGCGCAGCGCGCCCTGGAAGCGCAGGGCGGCGTGCACGTGCTTGCAGCGCGCGCAGCCCACGCTCTTGAGCAGCTCGCTGAAGAGCAGCAGGATGTGCCAGTTGTACTTGGCCGAGCACTCCACGTAGCCGCACTTCCAGGTCTTGCGCACCAGGTGGGACACGTTCCAGCGCGGAATCACGCGTCCGCGCTGCAGGTCCCGCTTGTTGCCGACGATGATGATGGGCGTCTCCGAGGTGCCGATCACCCTGCGGGGAGAGGTGGGAAGCTCGCTCAGCACCCCACCGTCTCGCGTCTCACAACACCCCCTCCCCCCCCCGGACCTAAGGTAGGGTGGGCTGTGCCTGATCACTGTTACTGCTACCATCCCTCTGTTCCAGGCGGGGCGCTATGACTGGCATAAAAAAGGTAGGTTGTTAATGTTCTCCCTGGGACTTCCCTGGTGGCCCAGTGGTTAAGACTCCCGCTCCCAATGCAGGGGCATGGGTTCCATCCCTGGTGGAGGAACTTACATCCAGCATGCTGCGGAGCGTTCGTAATAATAATGTTCTCCCATTGTACAGATGAGGAAACTGAGGCCAGCTTAGTTACACAGCCCTGAAAGTCTCCTTCCCGGAGCTTCTGCTCTTAACTACTGCACTAGACTAGCCAGCTCACGGTAAGGGTCCCAAAAGGGGTTAACAGAAACAGGGACAGCAAAATGGTGTGAGTATGTGTTTAACTATATGTGTGAGAACCAGAGGTACTTGACCTGCCCCCCTCCCCACACCCTTTTCAGGGGAAGTGGACGGCATGGGGGCATCCACTTAAGTGGCAGTGGAGTGTATCTCAGCCCCTCACCTCGTCTCTAGGATCTGCTGGCGGATGGTCTTGACGTACTCAAAGCTGTCAAAGCAGCAGATGTCGTAGACCAGGATGTAGGCGTGGACACTCCGGAGTCCCCTGCAGCAGGCGTCTGCCCATTCCTGCAACACCCCCAACCACACCAAGGTCAGAGCAGCCATGAGGGCTCCCTGTGCCCCCTGCCACCTCCAGCCATACACAGCACTCTCACCTGCCACTGCACCCTAAGCCTTCCACACTCACCCATCCCCAGGAGGCCAGGCCCAGGGCAGAAGGCAAGTACTCAGTGCTACACCTTCCCCACCTCCAAGCCAGGATAGGTCAGGTCACACTGTCTGACTTCCAGGGTCACTGTCTGTCCCATGCACGCCTGGAGCTGAGTTCTGTCTGGTCCCATTTTGTGCCCCAATCTGTCCATCCAGTCCTTTGTTCGATTACATTTATTAAATGCTTCTAAGAGCCCAGCCTTGAGCTAGTTATTGTACCTGTTGAAATCCTCTGTCTCCCCAGGCCTCAGCACAGATGCCTCCTCCTCCTCCAAGAACCCTTCCTGCAAGTAAGGGACTATTCTTTTCATCTTCTATGTTCTTAGAATAGCTGCATGATACCTTGGGCAGAGCAACGGCTCTATACCTTCTCCATCCCCAGGTCCCCCATTCTGTTGTGAGCTCCTGAGAGGACCAGGACCCAGCTTTCCTCATTTTTACATACCTCCTCCCCCTTCCCATCAGGGCTTCACACCTGTAGGCTCTTAGCGGGCTCTTGGATGGCACGGCCTAGGCTGGAGAACTCTCCATGGTCCTGAACCCCACCTGGACCCAATTCCTGCCTGTAACGCTGCCCTTAGATTGCCGCCTGAGGTGCCCCTTCTGTTTGCTTTTCTCTGCCTTCAAGGTTGAGAAGAAGCCCTGAGGAGAAAAAGTTTGAGACCGGATGCCTACTAGGGGCTGATTTAGATCAGGGCCCCAGGGCAGCTCCAGGGAGATGGAACTTCCTGAACACCAGTGACAAATTCTCCTGGAAAGGGCTGCAGCTCAAGTTGAACAGGCCCCTGGCAAGGCTGAGTGCACTAAAGGGAAGATTCCTTAAGAGATTAATTAGCCAATTAACCTGCCAGCAGATGAGAACTGCAAGGGCAGCAGAAGGCAGCCAATGTGTGGAAAGGAGGGGGCTCCTGGAAGCTTGGCGAGGCAGAGACCTCCCAGGACAAGGAGGCTGAGGGTTTTCTCTAGGAACCAGAGCCCAGGAAAAGACTAGAGGGAGGCGCAGGCCTGTCTCCGACACCAGCTTATGAGCTGAACCAGGGACCAGGCTTGGAGGACTGCAGCAGGCTCTACACTGCAGAGAAGGATGAAAAGGGGAGAGGCTTGGGCGACAGTGGGGGAGAGTTAAGTCTGACTCCAGACAAGCGCTTCCCAACTCAAAGGCTTAGAAACTGCTGCAGTGGATTTCTCCAGGGGGATGATGTGGCATCTTTTGTTTGTGCTGAGTTTAACTTTGGTGCGGGGGGGAAGATGCTGAGGACAAATCCGAAACCACAGGAAACCAGGAACTGGCTTCTCAGGCCAGGATAGACTGTAGTCCACTGGACATGGGGACCTCTGGGAGCTTGGGACCCCTACGTGTTCGCCGTTCCTCCCCCATCCCACTGCAAGAAGTAGCGATCAGTGGGAAGTGGGAGGGATGGGGAAACAGGCAGAGAGGGAACAGCTCTCTGCTAGGGAGAGGGAACAGCTGCCAGCCTTCGAAGGTGACAGTCCCACCACTCCCCCCAACCTGCTACCTCCTCAAGGGGGCCCTCCAGGCTGCCTCCCACCCACTCTTCTCTGGGGTCCGAAGAAACAGAGGAAGAAGGCTCCTGATTGGCTGGGTTGTCCCTTCACCCCTGACTGAAGGGAGCAAGCAAGAAAGCTCAGCCTGCCTTCCAGCTAGCTCCATGCAGCATTCCAGATGGTAAAGGGCCATCTTGGGGCTGTGTCAAGACAGAGACGGAGCCATGGAAACTGAGTCCAGTTCCAAGGACATGGGAGCTGAGGGAGCCACCTGGGTGCCAGCCATGCATTTGCCACTCACTCCTTTGGTGGGGTGCACACACCCTCTAACCTCCACTCCCTTCTCTGACAGGAAGAGACGGACCGCAGAAGCAACAGCTGAGGCTCAGACCCTAGAAACGCCACTCTCCTAGGCCGGTTCTCATCTGGCATTGGGGAAGAATGTGTTCTTACTTTCAGACAGTAGCCACTGGGATTTCTACTATTTGTTCTTTGGGGCATGCTGGATCCTGTCTCAGCATTTCCTGGCACCATGTCCCTTTCTTGTGCTCCAGGGGTGAAGTCTTGGACATCCTTGGAGAGTCCAAAATTCAGGGTCCACCAGAAAGAAAAAGGCCAATGATCCAACAGAAAGATGGGTGAACGCATTGATAGTTTTCAGAAAAAGGAAGGCAAAGGCCCTTAAACATATGGAGAGATGCTCAACTTCGCTCATAATCAGAGATGTAAATAAAAAGTAAACTGAAACTATCTTAGCTCATTTTTCAGACTATCAAAAATACAAAAGTTTGACAATACACTCTCTGGTGGCTTTAGGGAAATAAGCGCTCATGTAACGTCTCTCAAATGAGCACAAAATATGCACCTTTATATTAGGTTGGCCAAAAAGTTTGTTTGGGTTTTTCTGTAATACCTTAGGGTTAGGGTTATCTGTTTATTTTAAGGGAAAACATGGACAAACTTTGGCTAACCCAACAGAAGGGGAGGGGAATGTGGCACCTTTCCAACTCCAGTTGCATTTATTATATGACCTAGCAATGCCATTTCTAGAAATCAATCCCACACGTAATACCTTCCAATGTACAACATGGGGGCTTCCCTGGTGGCTCAGACAGTAAAGAATCTGCCTGCAATGCAGGAGACCTGGGTTCGATCCTTGGGTCAAGAAGATCCCCTGGAGAAGGAAATGGCAACCCACTCCAGTATTCTTGTCTGCAGAATTTCATGGACGGAGGGGCTTGGTGGGCTACAGTCCATGGCATTGCAAAGAGTCGGACACAACTGAGTGACTAACACACACACGTACAACATGACTATTACAAGGCTATTCACTGTGGCATTGTTTTGAAGCAAAAATTTGGAAACAGCCCACCTGTCCAGCAAGAGGGGATTCCACATACATCTCTCCAATGGAATACAGTGTAGCCATGAAAAAAGAATGAGGAAGAAAAAACCACTACAATATTGTAAACTAATTAGCCACCAATTAAATTGATTAAAAAAAACACAATACACAACATGAAAAAGTACAGCTAAAAACACTAAGGCAAGTGAAAATAAATACTTAAAAGAACAAAAAAATTTTTAAAAAAGAATGAAGAAGAGATCTCTGAGTGTGCTTTTTTTTTTTAAGCATAAAGTTTGGGCTTTTAAATTGGATCTTACCAATTCCGAAATTGAAATTAAATGAAAGCACACAACAAAATGTGAAAAAGTAAACCCAGCTCAATGCACAGGACTGGAGCAGAAGCTGAGCTTTCACTCGGGCTACTGTTAGCCTCCGTTGGAGGAGAAGGAGAACATCTGACCTTGAACCCACTGCCCTGACCTCAGTGTTCCCAAGGGGTGATGCGTGGACACCCCTGGACCTGGGAGAGATAGGTGTCTCCGAGGTTGGGCCAAGGCCCTCCTGCCTGGAGTAGCTGAGACAATGCCAAGTGTGAGCCCCCGCCCCCACCAGCCCCATCTGAGAAATTACTGTATTTGCACAGTGACAACTGGCCAAGCTACAGCCCCTGCCTTCAGGGCCTCCTCTATGTTTGTCTTTCCTGGAGAAACTCTGCATTCTGGTCAGGGGCTGTTTCAGTGAGCCAACCTGACCCCCTCTCAAGCCAGACCTAGAGACAGGGAAGGAGGACCCAGGCCTGCAGGGCCCTGGGGGCATCTGAATCCAACCCCAGCAGGAAAGGCTGCCTCGGGGTCCAGTTCTGAGGTCAGGGGACAGAGCATCAGTTAAGAGAACAGGCCCTTGAGCAAGAGACCTGGTTGGGGCCTCCAGCCTCTGAGTACACACCTCTCCCAGGTCCCAGCCTTTTCTTCTGTCGTTCCTTCTATGGATACGTGGGTCTGAGGCCATGGGAGGCAGAGCCCAGAATATTAATAGGCATCTGGTACTCTATGTCTTTCTCCCCACTGCTCCTCACCTGCCCAGATCCCACCCAGTTGAGACATCACCTCCTGTGACCCCCACCCTGACACACCTCATGGGATGCCCCCATAAGGGTTGTCTTAGTTCCCTGCGTTCCCTCCAGTCATGACAGTCATCAGTATAATTGCCCGTTTGTCTTCTCACCAGACTATGAGTTCCTTGAGAGCAAAATGCTCTCTGTTTTGAGCACCATTCAACCCCAGTGCCCACCACAAGGCCAGGCACACATTGAAAGTGAAAGTGTTAGCCCCCAACTAAAATAAAAAAAATAATAAATAAATTAAAAAAAAAAAAGAAAAAAAAAAAGAAAGTGAAAGTGTTAGTCGCTTAGTCATGTCCGACTCTTTGTGACTCCACTGTAGCCCTGTCAGGCTCCTCGGTCCATGGAACTCTCCAGGCAAGAATAACTGGAGTGGGTTGCCATTCCCTTCTCCAGGGGATCTTCCCGACCCAGGGATCGAACCCTGGTCTCCTGCTTGCGGGCGGATTCTTTACCACCTGAGCCACATTCCTCAAATATCGGTTGGATGAACCAGTGCACAAATGAATGGGATCCCGGCAAAGCTCTTAGCAGAGTGGCGGGTGGTGCAGTGGGGAGCTCTCAAAACAGGCAGCAGGGTCAGCACCCAGCCCCTCCTCCGCCCTGGCCCCCGCGCCATGCCCCCCTACCTGCAGCGTGTTGACCGGGAAGGCGCTGATGGGCGGGAAGTCGAGGATCTGGAGGTCGTGCACGTGGCCGTTCATGACGACAGCAGGCAGGTAGAGGCGGCGGGCGGTGGTGGGCACGCAGACCTCGCTGAACTCGTTGTACAGGAACTGGCGCACGATGGCACTCTTGCCCACGCCTCGCGCCCCCAGCACGGCCACCCGGTAGGTGGAGACCATGCCTCCCGCCCGGCTCCGCCACCGCGTCCTCGCCGCTGCCTGGGGCTCCCCCGGGCTGCATATTCCAGGGGCTGGGGGCTCAGCCACCGTCAGGACCCATCACCGCTGCCCCCTGCTTGCCCAGGGCCCCCTGTGGACTCCACCTGGCCTGTGGGGATGAGAGGCGGGCTTTGGTGGGCTGGCTTCTCCTGGGACGGATATCCTGCACTTTCCCACCTTGGGGACTGTGCTGGAGCTGTTCCTGCCACTTGGGACGTCCCACCCTCCTTTTTCCAGAGCTCCTATCCCATCCATCCAGAACCTCCCCTTTCTCCCTGCCATCCATCCCTTTAGTGGGAATCAGCTTTCTTGACTTGCATTATGACCTGACTTTTGGCTGGTCTGACTCCCAAACCCCAGGCAAGGCTGCAGAGTGGAAAGAGCACTAGCCTTGTTTCAAGCCTCAGCTTTCCCACGGAGCCCAGGATAAGAAACCGACATCTTGCAGTCTCAGTCTCCTGGTCCTTAGGGGTGAGACTGGGCCAGTGTGTCTCAGTCGAAGTGCTCCTGGCCTTTTCGTGGACAGAGAATTCCTTACTGAGCAGGACATTTTACGTGTCTGGCTGCCAGGAGGTACTTGCCAGTAGCAGCCTCTCGGGACTATGATGACCCAAAGTGTGTTCCCCGCCACCTGCCACCTTCAACCCCTGCTGAGAACCCCTGGACTAGAGGATGGCTTTGGCTCTGGAGTGTGACATTTGTTGAGCAGTTACTCTAGGTCAGCACGCCCACGTGGTTATCTTTGCTATTGTTATTCAGTGGCTAAGTCATGTCCAACTCTGCAACCCCATGGACTGCAGCACGCCAGGCTTCCCTGTCCTCTACTATCTCCTGGAGTTTACTCAAATTCATGTCTCCATTGAGTCAGTGATGCTGTCTAACCATCTCATCCTCTGCCACCCCCTTCTCCTTTTGCCTTCAATCCTTCCCAGCATCCGGGTCTTTTCCAGTGTTATCCATAGTCAATACAATACTCCCAGGTGGTAGTTATTCCCACTTCGGAGAGAAGGCTCAGAGGGAGGAAGACATGAGCCCAAGGCACACAGTTGGGAAAGGCGGCTACTCCTTTCTACAATGTCGGAGTCCTCCCAGCTTCCAAATTTAATGATTCTAGTTGGCGAAGGCCACAGGCCAAGGGCTGGGTCTAATTCTCTGGCAACCTTTGAGCTCAGCAGGCCTGGCACACAGCAGGTGCTCAGGAAAGGGCTGCTATGGGGTTGAACCTTGACATGGCTTCATTAGCTCCTTGCTTGCTCAGTTTCCAGTGAGTTTAGTGTGGGTATAAATCCCAGCTCTGATGTTTCCTAGCTGCAGGTCAGAGGGCAGCTGGCCTGTCCAATCTGAGCCATGTTCTGCACACATATAAAGGAGGGTCATGAGCCCCTACTTCTGAAATAATTCAAGTAAACCTCTTAGCCAGGTGCATTCTCTTTCTGTGGAGGATGGTGACCAGGGAAGCTGGTACATGCCTGAGACTTCCCGTCTGCTAAATGGGTCTGGGGCAAATGGGTGTGCTGGGCTCTGATAGGGCCACAGCCTCCAGCACACATGCACACTTTCTCTGTCGGTGCATGCCCTTTCCCCATGTGTGCAGCTCACAGCTGAACGTTCCTCAGTCTGGCCTGGCTCAGAGGACCCCATCCATTGGGCATGGATGTGTGCACACAGCAGAATAAGCCAAGAGCAGGATTTGGGGTGAGACCCACCAGCTTTGGAACCCCTGCTTTGCCCCTCACCTACAGTGTGATCTTGGGCAAGAAACTTCACAGGGTGTTGTGAGGTTGAGCATGCACAGTGCCTGCACAGAGGAGGTGTTCACTAAACAGGGGTGAGGGGCCCTTCATTCATCAAAGGCTTTCCACGATCCCAGTGGGACCTCCTAGCCATCCCGATGGGCCACTATGCACTGCTGCACTGTTGCTCGCATATATGTAAGTGTGTGTGTGCAATCCTCCCCCATTTATTGAAGGTGAAAACAAAGATTCAGGAACATGAAGACCATGTAGCCTGTTGAGCTGTCAGTTAAGCCTAGGACCCTCATCTCTTTCCTGCCCCATGCAGTGTCCTTTTCCCAACAAGGGCTTTTCTACTTCTGTGAGCTCTCAACGTGGGGAAGTCCCAGCCCCTCCTCCCCCTAAACCCCTCCAGGGCCCTGGGCCCCTCAGGCATCCCTGGACCCTGTCCGCTTGGCAGAGAGCCTCAGCTGGGTTAATTACATAACCAGCACACGCTGGGGAGGGGGGCATCTTAGAGGAAGAAGAGAGGGCAAAGGATGCAGAAGACTTCCAGCCTCCCCCTGGGTGTGGCAACTTTAGAGGTCTCTAGGCTGTACCCTACCTGCAGACTCTCCTGGACAACATACTTCCTTGCCCTGGAATCAACCCTTTCTGGGGGAAGAGCTAGGAAATAAAAGCGGGACAACAGTGCTGGAGCCAAGAAGGAGAGTGCAGAGAGAGGCCCCTGGGTTGGGGACAGCCTCCTGGAGCCCAGCAGGCCCAAGTGTGGTTCCCTCTCTGACTCAGAGGTGATGGGGGCGGGGGGCGGGGTCCACTTCCCAGGCAGGGGTCCTGGGTCTGAGTGTTTATTAATCCAACATCCCCAGCAGCGGGCGGTGGGGTGGTGGTGGAAGAGGACTGTCCAGAGAGGCAGGGCCCAGGCACCCCCCAGCCTCCCTCCCCAAGGCCTGTGCTCTGCAGTGAGTCTGCAGACGGCGCCCGGGGACAGACAGTGGGGCCAAAGCCTGCTTCTGGTTCCCCTGCCGGGGGCCCGGACACCTAAGTCCCAGCCCCAAGCTGAGGGCGTGGTGGGGGGGGGCGGCTTTGTAAGTCCTGTGTACCGAGGCACCACGTCGGCCCGCTGTTGGTCCCCATCACATGCATGTGGGAGTGGGTGGGTGGGTGGGTGCGTGGGGGCGTCGGAGGATGCTGGGTTCCCTACGACCTGATTGGTAGGAGTGGAGGGGCGGGGGGAGGCCGGAGCCCTGACGGCTCTCCGCCTCCAGCACCTTGCAGGCACCCCCCCAACCCCCGCACCAGCGCTCACGTGGCCGCCCCGCGCCGCTTCCCTGCCAGCCTGCCGGCCCCCTCCTCCCTCCGCGTCCCTGGCCCCCGTCGGCCCGGCCGGCCCTCCTTCACACCCCCACCGACCCAGCCCGGCCCCGGCCCGCCCGCCTCCCGCCGCTTACCCGGGGCCGTCCTAGCTGCCCCCAGCCCGGGCGGGCCGGCCGGCCGGCGGGGGCCGCGCTCCCCCCGGGCTCCGGCGCTGCCCCCTGGCTGGCTCCCCGGCCCGGGGGGAGAAAGGTGCGGGCGCCCCCGGATGCCCAGGCGGGGGCGGGGCGCGGGGCGGGCGCGGGGCGGCGCGGAGCAGGTGCTGGCCGCCGAGGGGGTAGCAAACCTCCTCCGGCCCCGCTCTCCCTCCGGAGCGCGCCGCCCGCTCGCGCCGGGAGGAGGCGGCGGCGGCGGGCGCGGAGCGGGGGGGTGGGGGGGCGTGCCCGGCCGGCCTTCCGCTGGGTCCCTGAGCCCGCCGTCTGCACCGGGGCGGCTCGGGACCAATTCTCCCATCCCTAGCCTCGACCTTCACCCCTTCTGACTCTCCCTGCTATGTGTTTAACTCCAACCTGGAGGGGTGGAAGAAAGGGACCAGAGAAGCCCTAAAGACTCTTGGTTCCTCTTGCTTGTCTCCATATCCCAGCCCACCCCACCGTCCCACCCCCACCACACACCCCAGGTTTAGGTCTCCTCTGACCCTTCCCCCTTCAGTTCTGGATGGGCGCCCACTGCGTGCTAGAGGGCATCGAGCCTCCTCTCCTCCACCCCGCAGGATAGTCACCGCCAAGGGTGGTCACTTTCACCCTTCGCTGCCTCAGTGAGAGAAGAGCAGAGAGGCCAGCAAAGCAAAGCTCATCCGCAGCCTGAAACGACTGCTTCCCTCTCCTCTCCAGACGGGGAGATGCCAGCGTTTGCCCTCGTCCAGGGCAGATCACCTGTATATTTATTCTAAAGAAATCGTGGTCAGAGTCATTGATCATAGGCAGCTAACAATTAAGATCAGGTACTATGTGCCAGACCGTGGGCTCCCAGCTTTGCCTGCGTCTTTGAAGTTGACCGTCCCAATACTACGAGGTAGATTCTGTTTCCTCCGTTTTACAGGTGAGATAGTTGAGGCCAAGAGAGGCTGAGTGACTGGCCTTACTGAAGTGTAAAATGCATAATCAAAGATTGGGAGTCTGTAGCGGGGCAGCCGCTGAGGAACTTGGCCGATGCTCACAGTTTAACCCCGAGACCAGAGGCAGACATAAGGCGCTCATGTGTGCCCTGTGTGCAAAGTCAAGGTCCCAAGGGCAGGGCAGAAGGAACCTGCCACGTAGTGAGAAGAGTCAGTGGAGGCTTCAGGGAAGGCGACTTTCAAGGAAGGAGCCTTGAAAGAAGTAGAATTGGGGTGCCAGGGCAGGGAGAGCATGGACGAGGAAGGCTTCACATCAGAGAAGCTGGGGGCGATTCCAGGGCTTTGAGAAGGGAGTACAGGAGCCAGACACAGGAGGCTGGAAAAACAAGAGGAGGCTGAGAGGCTGTCACAAAGAAGTCACAAAGGCCTTGGTTGCCTGGTAAGGAGTTTGGATGTAGACCTGTCTGACTGGGATGCATGGAACAGTTTTGAAGCAGGCCAGCAACCTGGTCAGCGTTGAAGGTGCAGGAAGGAGGAGGAGGAAGCTGGGAGAAATCTCTCAAGTTTTTACCCTCAGACCCAACATCTCCCACTGTGTGACTTTCTATACTTGCTGGTATGCATGTGGGCCCCAGCTTCCCCCAGCTTCCTCCTCCCTGAGTGCTGAGCACCCTCCATTGCTGCCCTTCCCCTTCCTGTCCAGACAGAGAGCACAGTGGTTACAAGGCTGGGCTTCAGTTCAAGCAGATCTGGATTTAGATCCTGGCCCTACCATTTACTCTGTGACTGAAGGCAAATTACTTGACCTCTCCAAACACTATGCCTTATTTATAAAGTGGAGTTGTCCCCAAGGCACACATAAGCCTGCAGTGTGTAGAGTCCACAACACAGTGCCTGGCGTGGAGTTTCACTGTGTGACCTTTTTTCTTTTGTTTTATAGACACAGCCATTCAAAGGGGAGGCTGAACAACCCCCTGGGAAAGCATTTCTATTTATGCTAGGATAGCTCCCAGGTGCTGGGGTAGGGTTTTGAGAGGGGTCAGGGCAGCAGCTAGAAGCAAATTCAGGGGCAAGAAGAGCACGGACCCCCTCCTCCAGTGCCACTTTTTTTCTGGTGACATCAGGTTTACTGGCCCTATGGGATTGCAACGGGATCAACCAATAGACTCTTAATTTGATTAAATCGTCCAGGGCACTACCAGTCCCCCCACCATTTCTGAAAATATTTCATCCTTACTCTGCCCAAGGATCTCAGAATTTGTCTATTCCCCCAAGTCCATTCTAGTTCTGTTTCAGCCCAAGGGAACATAGAAACAAAAAATCATGCAATGCTCACACACACTGTGCAGCCAGGCTTCTCAGAGTTCTCAACTTAACTCCACTAGGGGAACACAGAGCCACAGGTTCATTACGAGGCCTCACACTGGCTTGAAGTGATAAGTCATTTATTTATTTATTTATTTTTAGTTCTACCAGTTTATTGCTACCAACCCATCTCCCTCCACCCTCATGCACGCATGCTCAGTCATGTAACCCCATGGACTGCAGCCCACCAGGCTCCTCTGTCCATGGACTTTTCCAGGCAAGAATACTGGAGTGGGTTGCCATTTCCTTCTCCATGATAAGTCATTTAAAACAATATATAGATTGCTTTATATAAAAGCTGGAATCAAGATTGCTGGGAGAAATATCAATAACCTCAGATATGCAGATGACACCACCTTTATGGCAGAAAGTGAAGAACTAAAGAGCCTCTTGATGAAAGTGAAAGAGGAGAGTGAAAAAGTTAAAGCTCAACATTCAGAAAACTAAGATCATAGCATCTAGTCCCATCACTTCATGGCAAATAGATGGAGAAACAGTGGAAACAGTGGCAGATTTTATTTTTGGGGGCTCCAAAATCACTGCACATGGTGACTACAGCCATGAAATTAAAAGACGCTTACTCCTTGGAAGAAAAGTTATGACCAATCTAGACAGCAATATTAAAAAGCAGAGACATTCCTTTGCCAACAAAGATCCGTCTAGTTAAGGCTATGGTTTTTCCAGTAGTCATGTATGGATGTGAGAATGGGACAGTAAAGAAAGTTGAGCACTGAAGAATTGATGCTTTTGAACTGTGGTGTTGGAGAAGACTCTTGAGAGTCCCTTGGACTGCAAGGAGATCCAACCAGTCCATCCTAAAGGAAATCAGTCCTGAATATTCATTGGAAGGACTGATGCTGAAGCCGAAACTCTAATACTTTGGTCACCTGATACAAAGAGCTGACTCATTGGAAAAGAACTTGATGTTGGGAAAGATTGAAGGCAGGAGGAGAAGGGGATGACAGAGGATGAGATGGTTAGAAGGCATCACCGACTCAATGGACATGAGTTTGGGTAAACTCCGGGAGTTGGTGATGGACAGGGAGGCCTGGCATGCTGCAGTTAATGGTGTCGCAGAGTTGGACACGACTGAGCAACTGAACTGAACTGAACTGATATGAAAGCTGAGCGCCAAAGAATTGATGCTTCTGATCTGCAGTGTTGGAGAAGACTCTTGAGAGTCCCTTGGACTGCAAAGAGATCAAACCAGTCAATCCTAAAGGAAATCAGTCTTGAATATTCATTAGAAGGACTGATGCTGAAGCTGAAGCTCCAACACTTTGGCCACCTGATGCGAAGAGATGACTCATTGGAAAAAGATCCTGATGCTGGGAAAGATTGAAGGCAGAAGTAGAAGGGGACGACAGAGGACAAGATGGTCGGATGGCATTGGCGACTAGATGCATGAGTTTGAGCAAGCTCTGGGAGTTGGTGATGGACAGGGAGGCTTGGTGTGCTATAGTCCGTGGGGTTGCAGAGTCAAGACATGACTGAGTGACTAAACAACATATATATATATATATATATATATATACACATATATATATATATATATATATATATATATATATAGAGAGAGAGAGAGAGAGAGAGAGCGCGAGAGAGAGCGAGAGAGAGAGAGAGAGAGAGTTTAATTTTTTTTTTACCACACAGCATGCAAGATCTTAGTTCCCTGTCTAGGAATTGAACCCGTGCCCCATGCAGTGGGAGCATGGAGTCTTAATCACTGAATGGCCAGAGAAGTCCCTAAAGCATTATATCTTAAATCCAAACCCATTCAATTAATATAAAATGCAAAGTTTGCCTGAATTTAAGATTTGGTAGGTTAAGTCATTTTGGTTCACTGAGTCACTTTGGGCTAAGGATTGTACATCCCTAGGAGCCTGTTCACTCTTCTCTATGGTTAGGATTACCTTGGTGAAAAAAACCCAAGAGGCTCTGTCCATAGTCTGTGGCTCCGGTTCAGCTGAAGACGCCTGAGGTGCAAACCTAAGACTCCAAGGGATGGGACGTGTGAATCCACCTACAGCATCTGAAGCCCAGAGGACAAAGACCTGAACCTGGGACTTCGCCCTTGCTCCCTCAGAGCCGAGGATCCCATTGGCTTTCAGAGGCTGTCTCGCCAGGTCCTGGGGCCTTTAACGGTAAGTGGAGAGTGAATGCATCAAGGGAGGGGAAGCCAGAGGCTAGACTTGAACATTCTCCTCTAACACCTACCCAGTGGGAGAAGGTGGGGAGTGGAGTGAGTTCTCTCAGCCCCAGAGTGTTGGGGCAGTCCTGTCTCAAAAGGATACTTTTGGAAATTAAGTCCATCTAGGTCTAAACAATCCGTAAATTAGCCTTCCCCTTGTTGGCAGCATCAAGAATGGCAGGGCAAAAGCTAAATGAGAAACTGAGATAGCAAGTTTGGAGCCAACTCGGAAACTTTTCAAGAAACATCCTTGTTGCTAATAACATGTCTGGGGGCTGGTGGGGATTCTAGGATTAGTGTTCAGGAGATAGAAATGGGTAACAACGGGGGAGGTGTGATCTTCCCCTAGTGCCACACCAGGTATTAAAATAAACAGGCTCTCTTGCCTCCTGGAACTGGGGGTGGCAGGGAAAAGAAATCTGGGTTCAAGCAAAACCAGAAAAAGCATCAGTGCCTGGGGTGGGAGTAGGAAGGCTCCAACCTGGAGTCCTCAGCTCTTCTGTGGCCTCAGGAACAATGGACCTGAGAGCTGTGTTTCCTAACTTGGCATTCGGTGGGAGGAGGAGGACCTCAGGTGATCTCAGGTGGTCTCTGGCCAGTGTGCCCTGCTTCTGGAGACTGAACCACACTGGGACGTAGGGGCTTAGCAAGGCTGGCCCTTGGCCTGGTGGCTCAGAGGAGTGGGATGAAGGGAAGCTGCAGTGAAGCAATAAAGACAGAGGGAGTCAGATGTGGCTTTACTTCCTTCTCACCTGCAAAATGGGGATAACACTCTTAATTCATGGGACAGGCAGGCATCTTGTGCATCAGAGTGCTTTGCCATTTTTCAGCTGCTGCAAGAATGCCATTACTCCAGAAGAGGCAGTAGGCAAACAGGTGTTTCTCTGGCAGGGAGTCTCAACCCTGCACTTTTAGAAATACCTGGGGAATTTTTTGAAATGCAGGTTGCCCCAGGCCCTACCCAACTGGCTAAGAATTGTCAGCCTTTCATGAAAGCTCTGGGGTGTGATCAATGTGCACCCAAGAGTTAAGAGCTTCTGCCCTAAGGATTTTCTTGGCCAAAACTGACATTCTTAGCTGGTGAATCCAATCAGACCTCAGTAAGGCCTATCCCTCTTATCTCTGACTCTGAACCTCCACAAAGACCACCCTGACTCCACTTCCCTGCCAGTTATTCCAGTTAGAACTCGGGCTAACTGTAGCCAGCATGTGGCGACAACCCAAGAGTTCCTAGCTGCCAACATCCATGTAGTAGAAGCAGTTACTGTGCGGAGCCCTGTGCACCTTGCCTACCCTGGTGACTGAGGCTCACTGGTGACTGAGGGGTCCCATCTGGGCACAGGACCCCTCAGCCTCACTCCCCCACACCAGGCTGTGGGAGACTTCAGAGGCTGTCCACTCATCAGAACCAGGGCCAGGGCCTCCAGCCTGACCACACCTGGCTCGCGTGTCCCCAGCCACACAAATGCAGGTGATTAGATCTGAACTCCTTGGGAAGCTTGATTGAAAGCAGCATTAATTCTATCCACTTGGGAACATGCAGGCCCCCAGTGCAGATCTGAGACACTTTTTATAAATGGATTAGTCAAACGTCCTGGGTAAGATACTGGCGAGAAGCTCTGCTGGGCTCCTTCTGCCCCTGTGCCTGGCTGGCTGGCTGCCCCTGGCCCATCTGCTTGGGTCCTAGGAGGGGACCTGCCAGGGAAGATGGACTGGCTCCTCCGAGCATTGCCTGCGGCGAGATGCCGGAGTGGTGATGGTGGCAGCGGGGGCCGGGGAGACAGGAGCCTCTGAGGCGTGTGATTCTTCCTCAGGTCCATCTCCACATTTCACCTGGCTAAACCCCCGGGAGGGCTGGGCAGCCAAAAGGCAAGTTCTAATAGCATGGTTATTAATACCCCACCCTTTCCCCGCCCTCGGCGTTCTGCCCTGGGAACAAAGTACACAGCACAAACTTCATTCTGTGTAAATGAGTTTATTGACGAAGACAAAGTCAGCTCCCCCGGCACCCCCCCCCCCCCCAGAACAGATCCCAACAACAGAAGAATGGTAAGTTTTCTTAGGGCAACACTTACCCCCCTCCCCCTTCGCTCCAGTCCCAAGGTTCGCAACAGACACACGAAACAGGCTCGGGCGAGGACAGACACTCAGGGAATCTCTGACCAGCAAGAGTTCTGGGTGTGTGTGCGCTTGCCGTGCCCTTTGTGAGACGCCTGCTGACGTTACAGAGACAGGCTGCAGCGACGGACAGGGGACTGTAGGGCAACCTCCGCTCATCCCCCGTTAGGCTGAGCCTGAAATGGGCCCCAAGGGACACTGCGGGGGAGGCGACAGGCTCTGTCTCTTCAGGAGAGGGGTCCTCGTGAAGCAGAATCCCTCCCCAGCTGCTCAGGGGCAAACTGGCAGGGAGCCTCTCCAGGGAGCAGAGGGCTGGCAGACTGGCCAGGTCAGCTGAGAAGTGCAGCTGTTGTTGCCCATGACTGCTGGGGAGGCCGAGAGGAGCCAGGTTTCAGGGGCGGAGGGACATGTCTCAGCACCACACTGTCTCGTCCGCTTACCCGCCACAAGCTCTGCCGCCTGGAACTGCAGTCTGCTTTGAGGCGAGAACACTGCGTTTGGAGTGGGGACCTTCTTCACTGTTTGCATCGCACCGACTCCACAAGCAGTCTCCCAACCACAGAGCTTCACCCACCTGCTTTTCTACCCCACCTGGCACCCACCACCACCCACCATCCTGTGCCACTTCCTGTTCTTCACATGCCTGAGGGGTTCCTTTCCCTCACCCCAGGAATTCTTCTCATGGAGAGTGTCAAGGCTTAAGAAACTGCTTTGGGGGAACTTCTCCCCGTACCTTTCCAAGTCGTATGAGTCAGGGTCATTTCACTTGCAACACGGTTGCAGGGTAGTTTCTGCTGTTTTCTAGGGTTCCGCCTCTTGGACTCACTTTCAGGTCCAAGTCCCACATGAGGTCTTGGACCCAGGCGCCTCTGATGAGGGTGGGGGCATCTGAGAAGCAGTCTCAGTCATGGACCCTGAATCCCTAGTGCCGGGCAGCAGCAGTGCCCACAGGTGAAACAGAGAACCCTGCTGGACAGACTGGTGTTCCAGGCTCAGCACTCTGACAGACCACAGCCAATGTGTCTGGTGGGGCAGGGGTTCTCACGTTTCCCGATCTTTTGAAAGATGAAAAGGACAGCTTGGCCCTCTGAGGTGATCTCAACTGCCTGGGAGCCTAAGCAACACAAGTGCCGAATGGATCAGAGAGCCGAAGGATGACTGTGTGGCACCAGAAGCTCACTTCCTCCCCACACCTACCCTGCTGGCCTCCAGCACTAAGGGTCCTCCATTCTGGCATCAGGGTTTACCTTCAAGTCTCTAGACAGAGACTCTGCTGCCACCGGATGCCAAAGAACGGAGTGCCAGAATCTGTGTGGAGTGTGAGGAGAGCCATAAAGAAGCAGGCACCGGAAAGGTAAGAGAAAGGCATTGAGGAAAGAAAGTCAACGAGAGGGTCCTGCGGTGAGAACAACACTGACGGGGATTTGGAGACCCAGACCCCCACCTCTGCTACCAGACAGTCAACAGTCCTCAGGTGGTAACATCCTGTTTGTCTTTTACCTTTTTCCTTTTTAGAAAAACAAGGTTAGATGAGTTATCATTTCAAGTAAGTCTGTTTCAACTCTAAAACCAAGATTTCAGATGTGGATTGGACCTGAGATTAAATTAAATCCAGAGCGGGAGATGGGGGAAGGGCATTTTGATTCCTGAAATTCTCTCATCAGTGTTATTCACGGATTCGACCTCAGGAAAGAACTACAGTACGTTCTCCTTCTTAGCCTAGGTGCCGTCAGGCCCCATTTCCTACACCCTCCAGCACCATTCAAGGAAGACCACTATTCCTAGCTGCAGCGCATCAAAGGAGATGAGAATACTGGGCAGGAGGAATCACAAGAAAAGGAGATTGGAGAGAAAAGAAAGTGATCAGGAACAAGGCTGCCACAGGGTGGCAAGAAACTGTGTCTCTTCCCTCTAGGACTGTGCGGTTGTCTTAACACTTCTCTCAGTTACACACTATTCCCTCAATTTCTCATATGTACAAAAATATAAAACAATAAAGTGCAGTTTACGTTTCAGTGACACTTTTCCTTGCTTTAATATTTTTTTGTTGTCTTTTTCTGCTTTTGAAACGAGCTGTTGATTACAAAATATCAAACTACACTCAAAACTGCAGCCACTGTTAAGGACAGCATGGAGAAGCCCACAAGTAAGGACAGAGAGCAGCGGGTGGCAAGAGGTGGGAAATGATTGAAGCAGTGGTTACAGGCGGTCACAGGAAGCTAAAACTATCCAACAGGAGGTGCCCTAACATTAGTACAGGTGAGACTAGTCACTACCCTGGCGGGTAGCCCCGGTGTGTTCAGGTTCAGATTCTACATGGCGATAACAATTTCTTCTAGTTAAAGAGTTCTTGGCCTGTACCGATCACAGGGTGGCTGGAGGGCACCGGGTCAGTCTATTAGTTTTTCAAAATGCTGTCGTAGACCTGATAGATGTACTGGGAGACCTCAGGAGCTCTACACTTCAGCGACAGCTGTGTGGAGGAAAACGAGAAGGAAGATTATTAGCACAGAGGCTGGCATTCACTCAAAAGGTATCCAAGTACTCAGGTTCAAGGAAGGCTTTTTCTGATACAAGGGGAGAATGGCTTCTATCATTGAGCAGCCAAACAAAGAGACCCTGCTGATAGGAGGTTCTGTGGGTTTTAGAATTTCAGTTTAATCAGGGTCAAGCTGTGCTGTGTTCCCACCCACATTCTACGTGGGTCTGCAAAGTGAGGAAATAATCCAGAGGAAACACTGCAGGGGACAGATGCTGTCCTGCTTTGCTAAGAGTCACAGGGACTATAACCAAGTGAAAAGGGAAGGGCTACAACCTTTACCTTGGTGGTCATTTCATCTCTGTTCCAGTTTCTGTCTTGATAAGGATGGTTATCTCAGTCCCAATTCAGGAGGATGGATAACCAAGAAAAATAAAAGCAGGAGCTAGATAGCTCCAAGGAACTATTTTTCCCTGTATTATATGCTGCTAAGTCACTTCAGTCGTGTCCGACTCTGTGCGACCCCACAGACGGCAGCCCACGAGGCTCCGCCGTCCCTGGAATTCTCCAGGCAAGAATACTGGAGTGGGTCACCATTTCCTTCTCCAGTGTATGAAAGGGAAAAGTGAAAGTGAAGTCGCTCAGTCGTGTCCGACTCTTAGTGACCCCATGGACCACAGCCTACCAGGCTCCTCCGTCCATGGGATTTTCCAGGCAAGAGTACTGGAGTGGGGTGCTACTGCCTTTTCCACTGTATTATATGGAAGAGAGCATACACTGCTAAGGAATGAAGATAAGAACCAACATGGGTTTCCCTCGTAGCTCAGATGCTTAAGAATCTGCCTGCAGTGCAGGAGACCTGGGTTCGATCTCTAGGTCAGGAAGATCCCCTGGAGAAGGAAATGGCAACCCACTCCAGTATCATTTGCCTGGAAAATCCCATGTACAGAGGAGTCTGGTGGGAGTCGGCACGACTGAGCGACTAACAGTAGCTAACACTAAAGAGTCATTTACTGAGTGTAACTGTACCATTTATGCCAACAGTGTTATCTTTCAGCTTCTGCCTCTTATTCAGGCTGGTCAGATACTTCTCATACCACTCCACTTGTCTATTACCACCTTTTTGTCTAGTCTAACAATTACCAAATTAAAATATTAAAAAGATTTCAATGCTGAACACTGAGATTTTCACTTTGTGGGTCAACAAGCGCAAAATTTAAACCTAGATTTGGACTCTTGAATTGTACCAGATTAGGCAAACTCACCAGATTCACAATAATGTTAATAGAAGAAGCAGACAAATCGCATTTAGAACCAGAAAATTTAATCCCTGTTTTTTGTATTACTGACATCATTGCTCGTTTATTAAAGTAGATGAACAAAAGTTGTCTTTAACGATGTATCACCGTTAAGATTTTACATTATCTTACCTTTTTGTTCTCTTATTAGAGGTTAAATGATTTAACCAAGTTCAAAGAGGAGAGAATATTTTTGGCAAAAACGTCAGGAAGATGATTGGTCAACCCCAAACTTCTCGAGAAAATGTACATCCTCAGAACTGAGTGAGATTTTAAAAATGCAAAACCAAGTCAAACAAAAAGAACATCAAAAGAGGTTCTATTTAAAATTTATAGCTTTAATATGTATTCTCTAAGGCATTTCCAGAACTGCTGCTTGACATCCATCAGGAAGACAATTCTGATACACGTAAAACAAAATGTATAACTAATTTTAGAATACAAATATAAATAGAAAACAGCTCCCTACTTTGGTCTGAGTTACAGCTCCAGGCCCTTCCCTGACTTTCTGCTCCTCCTCCAGCCTCTCCACTGTCAGTGTTGTAGACAGTTCTCGTGGGAAAGTACGTGGGTTCAGAAGAGGAGGAGGAGAGGAAGCTAAAAAGATTAAGAACAGCCTAAGAGACTTAACTCCCAGACTAAAGAGGGGGTAGTTCCTCCTCCCCCGAAATACAGCTCTGTATTTTTTCACATCTTTGTAGCAGTGTTGGAACTTCCAACCAGTTGGAGATCCACTTTCGGTTCACTAGTGGTAAAGGAATGTTGTCTTCCTCAATAAAAGCCCAAGGTGGGCACTGGCAGGAGTCTAGACCCAAACAGTTTTAGCTGCTCTTTGGAGGGGGGAGGAGAGGGAGGGGAGGGAGGGTAAGGAAGAGGAGGAAGACTCTCTTTCTCTGGACTGTTCTATCACCTCCCTTCCCCAGACACCCCAGACTTTAACAACAGGTTAAGTCTTCTGCTGCTGCTGCTGCTGCTGCTAAGTCACTTCAGTCGTGTCCGACTCTGTGCGATCCCACAGACGGCAGCCCATGAGGCTCCCTCATCCCTGGGTTTCTCCAGAATACTGGAGTGGGTTGCCATTTCCTTCTCCAATGCATGAAAGTGAAAAGTGAAAGTGAAGTCGCTCAGTCGTGTCCAACTCTTCGCGACCCCATGGACTGCAGCCTACCAGGCTCCTCCGTCCATGGGATTCTCCAGGCAAGAGGACTGGAGTGGGGTGCCATTGCCTTCTCCAAGGTTAAGCTTAGGGTTAAATCTATTCCTTGCTTTCCAACAAGTACAGCTAAGACAAGCTGGAATACCAAAAAAAAAAAAAAAGACAAGCTGGAACACATTTAAAAAAAATTTTTTTTTTTTTTTTTGCTAATTCCTAAAGAAAGCAAGAAGGAAATGTACATAAAGAAAAAAAGAAGCTAAAAAATCTGATTTAGGACTCTGGTCTCCTTTTATATGGGAAAAGAGGTCTTTCCAGGATTGTAACTTTCGAAGCACTAACCTACTTATGTGTCACATCTTTAACACCAACCACTGAGGAATGCCACCCACCTAGACTCACCTTCCCTGCCTAGGTAATAAGCCAAGGACTTAAACATCTACTTCAGGTTTATGGCCTGGAACACATACTTCTTCACCTGGGACAAGTTATCCTTCCAGGTGAGACAGAGCTACTTAAGAGATTATGAGGGCTCTTCCCCCTGGGATAAACAAACCTTAATGACATAGAGTAAGGGGATGAAGGAAGTGATTTATCATGTAACGTACTACTACTCAGTCATCAAAAAAAAAAACACACAGCAAATTATTAATACATGCAATGACTTAAGACAGATGTCAAGGATATTATGCTAAGTGGGGAAAAAAGTCTCAAGAGGATAGGAACTGAATTTATAGCACCCTCTCAAAATGACAAAATTATAGTAATGGGAAACAAATATATAGTGATTCCCATGGGTTAGGACTGGGGTGAGGCGAGGAGTTTTTTCGTGGTGACAGAACAGTTCTGTTTCTGATTGTGGTGGTGATTATCACAAATGTGGTAAGATTTCATGGTACTGTACACTCCTTAACCAAATAAAATAAAAATAATGATGTAAAAACTGGTGAACTGTACTATGGGTATAAGATGTTCTCAATGAGGAAAACTCGGTGAAAGATGTATGATAACTCTATGGATGATTTTTAAAACTTTATGTGAGTCTTAAATTAGTTACAGATAAAAAGCTTTTAAACATTTTAAATAAACTATGTTACTAAGAGGTCTTTCTCAAAATTCTCACTATCCTTGATGAATACAGTTAGGAAGTGTTTAGATATCTGAATTCTAAGCACAACTTACCTACCAACAACTTCTGTGATCTTGAACAAGTTATTAATCATTCTTAACCTTGGTTTCCTTATCTGCAATCTAAGGGTAATCATGCTACTCTAATCTAGCTGAGATGGAATACTGCAAACAATAAAATAATGAATGATAAAAAACAAGACACACACACACAAATACACATACTTTGAGAAAATTTCTAGGGAAGTAAATGGAATTATTTCACAAGACCTGATTTTACAGTAAAAACCTGTCCCTCCAGAAAAGCAGACAGGACTTTCCCTTTCTTGGGGAACTCAAGGAAAACGACAGGATAGTTTCTTACAAGAAAAGACAAAGGACTGGCAGCGGAGGAGGTGGGTGGGAGGAGTGTACAGTTTATGGGAGAAGCCTGAAGTTTCTCAGCTCACAAATGCTTGGGCATGACTCACACATACACACACACACACTTGGGCATCACACACACACACACACACACACACACACACACACACACACACACACACACACACACACACACACACACACACACACACACGTCCAGCTTCCTTCAAGGGGAAACTCACAAATGCTTGGGCATCACACACACACACACACACACACACACACACACACACACACACGTCCAGCTTCCTTCAAGGGGAAACTCACAAATGCTTGGGCATCACACACACACACAAACATACACACATGTCCAGCTTCCTCAAGGGGAAATCAAGAATTTTCAGTTCAGGGTGGTACTATTTCCTTGATGTATGCTAATGAACACAGGCTTGCCTTAAAATTAAGGAATGGAATCACAGACTTTTCTTGGCTACATGGTTAAAAAGCTCATGTAATCTACTGAATATAAAGCTCTATCAGTTACTCAATTATTGAACCTTATTTTTCTCATCCCTTTCCTTTCCCTTCATTCAAAACAGTGCACAAAAGCCTTGAACATAACAGAAGAATATGATATTTTCCCTATCCCAAGGGTTTTCTTATACTTTACAAAATGCAGATGACAAGCAGCACTTACTGGGAGATAGTCTTTTACAACAGTAAACAAACGGCCAGTGCCTAGGGTATTATGGCTGTGCTGCTTAACAAAGCAACTGGCTTCTCCCCTAAAAATAAGGCCAGGATTTCAATTTTAGTCCAGCATGGCACTGAAGAAGTTTTCTAAAGTTCCCTTTCAGGCTATAAAAGGTGTGTCCCATTTTGCCTTAATTTTTCAACAAGCATTTTAGGACATACAACATCACTAAAGAGGCTCATATGTACAGGGATTTTGACATCCTTATGTCCAAAAGCAGGAATGAGCTTGAAATGAGCTACGAAAACAATCCTCTTAGCGGTCTGTTATAGTACCACATGCACAGATATGCTGCTGCTGCTGCTGCTGCTAAGTCGCTTCAGTTGTGTCCGACTCTGTGCGACCCCATAGACGGCAGCCCACCAGGCTCTGCCGTCCCTGGGATTCTCCAGGCAAGAACACTGGAGTGGGTCGCCATTTCCTTCTCCAGTGCATGAAAGGGAAAAGTGAAAGTGAAGTCGCTCAGTCGTGTCCGACTCTTAGTGACCCCATGGACTGCAGCCTACCAGGCTCCTCCGCCCATGGGATTTTCCAGGCAAGAGTACTCGAGTGGGGTGCCACTGCCTTCTCCGACAGATATGCTAGATGAGCATTAACCAATACTGATGAAGTTGCAGGTTCTGTAAGCAGCTCTGTATATACCTGGAGGAGTCTGAGGTACTCCTGCCGCCAGAGGCCCCTTCCTGGTGAATGGGGGCTGAACAAGGTCTTCAAAGAATGCAACTGGGGACTTTGACTGCTTGTTTTGGATATCTGGGGAGTGAAGCAACTCCACCAGGTCTTCCCTGGCAAATTAAAAAATGCTAAGAAAAAAATGAAAGGGCTCTTACCTCCCTCCGTGAACCCATCTCACCCATTCTGAAAAAGGCCTTACCGTGTAATTGGGGTTTCCTGGCTGGATACGTAGCTCGGCCAAAATCCAAATGCCGTTAGTGAGCTTCAGGGATTGGTACAGCATGTCCTGCCCTTCCACATTCCTCTTGGCAATAGTATAAACATTGTTGTTTTGCAACTTGCTGGAAACAGTGTCTAGAAACACAGATTCAAAATGCAACACCTTCAGTTAAAATATCCAACAAGGATGCCATGAGCCATGTGTACTCAATTAAGCCCCTGAAAAGCACCATCACATGCATATGTGCACATTTCAGAAAGCCCTTCTCCCACAAAAGCAAAGTGTGAGGAAGTTCTTCAAGTGCCTATGTATCACATTCCAGGCCAGAAAACGGAATAAGGTGCGACTAAGCATCAGTGTTTAAGAACTACCACTATCAGTGGAGATTATGGTGGGTCTAAGCCATTGGTACCCTCAAACTATTACTAGGAGCTAGACAGGTAAAATGCACTGAAGTGGACAGAGACAGAAATGGGTGAATGGGTGACTGCCATGTTGGGATTCACTTCTGGAATGTTGGTCCCAGATCCATAGGGATACAAAGACTGACAACTGAATCTACAATAATACTTCCCAAGTCACTACTACTCTACCACGAGCCACTCTGGCCTCATGTGCCAGGATCAGAAAAGCGCCCAGTTGCAGAAATCCTGCAAATCAAATTTGTTAACCTTAATGTTTAGCTGTTTGTTTTTATTTTTTTAAAGCAGGCAAATGATTTTTTAAGCCTCTGGGGAATTTCATACCCCAAATTAATAACGAAACAAACTGCCTCAACAGAAGTTTTTGAGAAAGACTGAAGTTGTGCAAAGATGATTATTCCAAGGCCCTGTAACCTCAACTGCCATTTCTGGTTAGAATGAGGCCTTTGCTGTCACTAACACAGGACAAGAACAGGTTGGTGTTTGGGGTCTTCCTTGTGACTACATACAACACCAGAGACATGACATTTCAGAATTAAAGGTCATTTCTCTCTCCTTGTTCTCTGGCTGCTAATATGAGAGCTGCAGCATCAGAGAAAGAGAAACTTTAAGAACAGAGATGATAAATACCATTTCTTTGTTGACAGTTTATTACATTTGTTTCTAATAAGAATTAAATTACTCAGGAACTAAATTCTCCCCACATAAAAACCAGTCATACTCTATGGGAGAAGGCTGCTGTGATGGATGGTCTTTCTATTCTCCTAGACGGTAAACCCTCTGAGCACAGGGATCCTATAGTTTTTCATCACTGTGCTTCTCACAGTATCTGGGACACAATGAGTACCTGCCATCAATACCTGTGAATAAGCCTCTGACTCAGGTGTTGGAGATGCCAATATGTGCATAATGCCATAGGCATTAAAAAACATTAAGACATTTCCCCAAAGAAATACAAATGGCAACAGACACATGAAAAGATGCTCAACATCACTAATAGATAGTGATAATAGATAAATGCAAATCAAAACTACAATGAGGCACCACCTCACACTAGTCAGAATGGCCATTATTTAAGTCTACAAATAACAAATGCTGGAAAGGATGCGGAGAAAAGAAAACTCTCCTACGCTGTTGGTGGGAATGTAAGTTGGTGTAGCCACTATAGAAAACAATATGGAGGTTCCTCAAAAAACTAAAAATAGAATTACCATATGATCCAGCAATCCCACTTCTGGACAAATATCCAGACGAAATTACACTTAAAAAAGATATATGCATTCCTATGTCCATAGCAGCACTATCCACAATAGCCAAGATTGGCAAACAACCTAAATGTCCATCTATAGATGAATGGACAAAGAAGATGTGGTACATATATACAATGGAATGACTACTCAGCCATAAAAAAGAACAAAACAATGCTATTTGCTACAACACAGATAGAACTCAAGATTATCATACTAAGTGAAGTAAGTCAGAAAAATAATACCGTATTATATCATATGTGACATATATGTGGAATCTAAAATATGACACAAATGAACTTATCTATGAAACAGAAACAGATTCACAGACAGAGAGAAAAGACCTGTGGTTGCCATGGGCGAGGTGGGAAGGGGGAGGAATGGAATGGGAGGTTTGGGTTAGCAGATGCAAACTACTGTATATAGAATGGGTAAACAACAAGGACCTAATGTATAGTACAGGGAGCTATACTCAATATCCTGTGATAAACCATAGTGGAAAAAAATGCAAAAACGTGTGTGTGTATATATATACACACACAACTGAATCACTTTGTTGTGTAACATAAACTAACACAATATTTAAATCAACTACACTTCAATTAAAAAAAAAAACAAAACAAAGCCAACTTTCTCTGGGAAGTTCTTTGGTGATCTAGTGGTTAGGATTTGGAGCTTTCACTGCTGTGGCCCAGGTTCAATCCCTGGTCAGGAAACTGAAATCCCATAAGCTGTTAGGCTGCCAAAAAAAAAAAAAAAATCTGCCAGAAAAACCCCACATCTGTTTGTTTAGTTATCTAAAGTACAGCTGATTTACAAAACTGTTTCAGGGGTTCAGCAAAATGATTCAGATATGTACAAATATATATGTGTGTGTGTGTGTGTGTGTGTGTGTGTGTGTGTGTGTATACTTTTTTATATTCTTTTCCATGATAGATTATTATAAGATATTGAATATAGCTTCCTGTGCTATACATTAAATCCTTTTTATCTGTTTTATATATAGTAGTATGTATCACATGTATGGACGTGAGAGTTGGACTATAAAGAAAGCTGAGCACCAAAGAATTGATGCTTTTGAACTGTGGTATTGGAGAAGACTCTTGAGAATCCCTTGGACTGCAAGGAGATCCAACCAGCCCATCCTAAAGGAGATCAGTCCTGAATATTCACTGGAAGAGCTGAAGCTGAAACTCCAATACTGTGGCCACCTGATTGGAAGAGTTGACTCATGTGAAAAGACCCTGATGCTGGGAAAGATTGAAGGCGGGAGGACAAGGGGACGACAGAGGATGAGATGGTTGGATGGCATCACTGACTCGATGGATATGAGTTTTGAGCAAGCTCCGGGAGTTGGTGATGGACAGGGAAGCCTGGCATGCTGCAGTCCATGGGGTCGCAAAGAGTTGGACATGACTGAGTGACTAAACTGAACTGATGTATCTGTTAATCCCATATTCCTAATTTCTCTCTCCTCCTTCCCTTTCCCCCTTTGGTAACCATAATTTTGCTTTCTATGTTTGTGAGTGTAATCACCATCTATTCAGATGTGGTCTGATTTTGGAGGTAATTCTTGCCCTGATGTCTTTCTTCCACATTCAACTCAGCAAGCGCTCAGGGCAGGAGGTACTAAAGCCCATTCATTAAATAACTGCATCATGCTTAGTTATGGCTTAATTTCCCTCCTTTTATTTCCAGTTTCCACTAACAACAAGCAGAGTAGTTATAACTCAAGAATGGGTTAAGAATGGGTTCTCTTTGAGAAGCCAAAACGTTTATCTCAAGATCGTTATGCACAAGACTGAGGGAGGAGGGAGCCTCCCTCACCTTCATCACCTTCTGGGGGGTCAGGCAGTTCTGGCTGTCACCTTGGTTCCCACAATGAAGGGCTCTTGCAGCTCAGACTGAGTTGCTAGGCAACATCACCAGCTGGATTTTGGCTTACATCGTTTGACAGGACCATCTTTAATACGAGGAGGACTGCTTTAAGTTGTGAAAGCCATTCCCAAGTTTCAAGGCTCCTGCCCATTTCCAAGGAAACAGAAAATACACACAACAGGATCTTCTGTTGAAGTTCTATCGTGCTGCACAGGCACATGTTCTAGACAATATATACAGCAAGGCCCAGATGCCTACAGACATGTCATGGTTTTAAGTAAGAGGTGACAGGCTAAGTGAAGTGGTGATAGGCTAAAGAAGAGATGATAGGCTAAGAAATGGAAGCACCCAAACACACATACACACTCACCCACTCCAGAATTAAAAAATGTGGCCAACAGCCAGATGGAATAAGCAAGTTGAATGGATATAACTTTAATGTGTTTGGAAGCATTCTGGTTAAGAACCTGGCTCTGCTCCTACTGAATGGCTGTTATCGTGATTTCTATCAGAATACTGCATGGAGGGAAGAGGGTTCTATAACATAAGTATGTGTGAGTCAGTTTTTCTGGCTGCACCACATGGCCTGTGAGTTCCCTGACCAGGGATTGAATCCACACCCCTGCACTGGAAGCGTGGAGTTTTAACCACTGGATGGCCAGGGAAGTCTCTGGGAGTCAATTTTTATAAACCTTAGATTGTAGGTTTAAGCTAGAGGGCTTGAAGGTGGTAGGATAACCAGACTCTGCTAAGTGAACTTACTAAGAATGGTAATGGGACTTCCCTGGTGGCAGAGTGGATAAGAATCTGCCTGCCAAGGCAGGGAACATGGGTTCGATCCCTGGTCTGGAAAGATTCCACATGCTGCGAAGTAACTAAGCCTGTGCGCCACAATTACGGAGCCCATGTGCAACAAATACTGAAGCCCATGCACGCCCTAGAGTCTGTGCTCCACAAGAGAAGCCACCACAAGGAGAAGCCCATGCAGTGCAATGAAGAGTATTTCCTGCTTGCACACACAGCAATGAAGATGCAGCACAGCCAAATTAAAACAAAACAAAACAAAACAAAACAAAACAAAACAAAACAAAGAGAACGGCAATGGGAGCCAACGTAAAGAGAGCCAGACTGGGATACACTTCTTGATAAAATGTCACAGTTCTTTGTGTGTGTTTGTTTTTTAAACATATCCGAACTCCCGGGGAATACGATGCAATCTAATAGCTGTGAGACTTGGAGAATGAGAATGCAATGTTAAGACACTGAGACCTGTCCTACAGGACAAAAGTTTTTATTAAAAGACAGTCAAATACGGTTAAACATGCATCAAGATGTACTTTCTTTGGGTTCATTTGTCTCCTACCTCAAATCTGGCTTTGGGTCTGAGGCCTAAAATCTTAGAAGATGGGAATGTGGTCTTCCCTCCTTCATCTTCCTACTTTAGCTAAGGTCGCACCTCTTCCAGTAGCCATAAGAGTGAAGGTACTCAGAGAGCGGGAAGGGGGAACCTGCACGTGGGACCCAGCTGTGGGACACAGTCATTAGCAAGTTGCAAACCACTGTGCCTGCTGGAAAGAACACCTTTTTTAAAAAAATCATTTGAACAACCAAATTGTATTTAAGTGCTGACTGGCAATGTTCCAAGGAATGGGGAGAACCATGACCAAACAAAGAAAAAGAACTCACCCTCACTTAGTCCCTGTGCCTGAAGAAATATTTGTCCCTTATTAGAAGGCCTAACTAGAAAATACAGATGCAATATGTCTCTGAGTTTTTCAAAGCAAAACAAGCACTTAATTTAAAAAATAGGTTTGTAGACCACTTGCCCGAAAGATTCTTTTCTGGATATGGTCGGAGATGCAGCTATTTCTTACGTACCTAAGACAGTGGTCTCAGATATAACCAGTGCTAGGAAGCAAGGAGACCCATACAACTGGGTGCCTTTTCTGAATCAGTATTTTCTAGTATTTACACCACTAGTGATAAACCATAAGCACACTATCATATACACCTTTGTATTAAGAACTGATTAATTATTAAGGCTTGGTAAGAGGGTTTCTTCTTTCCTCTCTAAAAGAAATGGAAGAGCAGAAGTAAAAGCTCAGTGCTAGGCTGGTCAGGAAGCCTGCGACTTCCTGTAGCCCTCAGAGTGTTAGCTCCATCTGTCAAATGTCTACTCTGGCACAGAAAAGCTATTTAAAGGGTTGGTGCTATTGTGATTAGGACAGATCAGCTGGAAAGAAGGTATTTTTAGCTCTCAACCCAGGGTGTTGAATCAGAAGGCACTAAACCTGAAAACGTTCATGTTAATTGAGCCCTCAGACTGGAAGGAAAAGTAAAGGTCGGGGTAGGTACTCCAGACCTCGGGGTGGAGGCAGAGGAAAAGCTAGGAAAGATTAGCTGCAGAAATGGTCTTGGAAGAGATTAGCAGTGATTCAGTGTGGGAAATGATGGATGGCCTCGGGCTCCCGGAGAAGAGGAAGTGGCTGTGAATTCTCCCTGGGCTCCATGTGCTGCACCCCACAGAGCAGGGTGCCACTGGAGAACTGATTCACTGGTATTTGGAGCACCCAAGGCAGGGAGGAACTGGCATGAGGCCACGGCCGAATTGTTCGAAACTGAATTTGTTCTGGGAAACTGTTTCTGTTTACATCAGAAGACATAGCTCCACTGGGAGAAAGGCCAGACACCTTTTCTTTGGCAAGATCACAAATGTACATCAAGGTTTGGAGCCCCCATCTGGAAGCAGGGGAATTTTCTTTATTAATCTGACAGGCCAGACTAAAACCCTCCATTATCCAAACTTCCATTTTCTTTTTTGAAAAACCATGTTCCCTTCACACCAGACCTCTGAGACCAAATCTGCTTTCCCAGGACTCTGGCCTTTCCCTACTCTCTGTAGGCCAGAGTTTTCCTGATCATGTATGTTCAAGGAACACTGGTTCTCCGTAAGACATTAGTATTAAGCATTTTGCGATTTTAAATCCCATAGGGAAAACATTCAGTTGATACTGAGTTATAGTGGTTTCCTCAATGCAGGAGGCCTCAGCTTCTAGTGTGCTCATGTGCAATGGCAACTTCTAAGGCAGGCACATCATACAATGTACTTCCCAATCTTACGACCACAGAACCCTTTTCTGAGGGACAAGTGTTCTCAGGAGTGTAATATATGAAATGACCTGGGACTGACCACACAAGGGTGACTATAGTCCTAGCTATTAGCCACTGTGGGTTCTGCAGCTGAAGTTTCCTGAAAAAAGAGGTTAAAAAATGGAAAACTGTCCAACCTCCCAACTCATCAAATGAGGCTTATGGTAACTAACCAGTGAGCCTAGGAGAGAGAGCAAACACTGCCACCTACCTAGAACATGGCATAAAAAGCAGCTCAATTTAAATATGATTTTTTTTTAAAACTCAGCAAAAATCGGCTTTTGTTTAACAGCTACATGATCAGTCAGGCTGAGAAACCTAGAAGGCATGTGGTATTCATGAAGACAATCAACAAACTGTCACGACAGTGGACATTACAGAAGGCTGTCTTCCTCAAACACCTCTACAAAGGCTAAGGAGAAGCCCTGTAAGAAAAAAATCTGTCTGGAACGCAGAGGATGGACATGTCACAGAGCACACCCACTCCCTGCAAAAAAACTTTTTAGCAAAAGTATTTCAAACAACAAGTCAACATGCGAACCCAGTGAGTTGTTGTTTTTCTTTCTGTCTGCCTCTTTCTCCCAGGGCAACACTCTAGCCACAGTGGGAGGGCAGCATGCGGGAAGGAGGAAGTGATGGGGAATGAAGAGAGGTGGCACTGGCCAGCATCAGGGCTCACTCGCATTCAAACTCATGAAGTCTTATATTAACCTCAAAGAGAGACTAGGACAAAGGCAAGACCCTAAAGAGCTTCGGGTTCCCTTCCATGCCTGAGGATGCTTCAGTGAAACAAAGCCGCAGGCACTGGCAGCGGGACTTGTTTCTCCTCTCCGGTTCCCAGTCTGAAGTTCTAGTGTAATAACAAAACTAACTACTAAGGGGGCTATACCTTTTTAATGGTGATTAAGGAAGTCATATCGTCATATGACAGCTGACACAAGGAAAGAAAAAGGCCACCAATTAGGCTTTAATCAACTATCAACTTGTAGTCTTACTTTTAATAATAAACATAGGATTCCAAACAAGGATCTCAGACAGAGTCACTACTGAAGGCTGACATAAGAGGACAAACAGTCCTTTTAATTCTTGGGAGAGCGTATATCTTGAAGTGCCACTCAATTACCTGATGCTTAGAATGTTCAATTAACATGACTGATCCATGTTCAACTACTAGACAATTGGGCATGTGGATCCATTCTAGTTCTTAAATCTGTCAGCTTGTAGCTAATCTAGTGCCTACATCAAAACATCCCAAGTTTTTAATGAGAAGTCTGCAAAGTAATATACCCTTTACTCACAAGAAATAGGTAGCTGTGAAAAAAAGAGACAGGTAAAGAGAAGACAGAATTTTAAACTATCTAACTGAATACACTAAGATGAAAATGAAATTTAGAGTTATCACTCACCAGCATTTAAATGACATTCCTTAATCTGAAACTGAAGTTCATTTTCATTGGGAATATCCTTCCATGTTGCAAGGAAGACTTGGCGCTCTGTTTGGGGGAAGCAGAGGTAAAGGCTGGCTGTGCACAATCTGGCAACAGTCTGACATCTAAGCCCTTGTACCATTTCTCCTTTGGAGTGCTGGCTCCAGCAGTACAGCCAGTGGCAGTCTGAGACTGGAGCCAATGCTTAGCTATGCAGAAATGCCACACTCCAGGTCAATTAATCCCTCATGAGTTGCACTAAGATACACTGGGAAGGACTTTACATCTAGGGTTGTTTTGGCTCCAGTTTTCCTATTTAGGTGACTTTGGGTAAGTCTTGTGACCTTTCTGATCCTTAATTTCATCATATATTATACCTGCCTACACTACCCAAAGAGTTATTGTAAGAATCAAACCAATAAAATGCCAATACAACTTAATATGTATCAATATAAGCTAGTTTTATTAGCTGGTGGTTTCCTAAGTAAGGGAAGAGAGAAATATCAACCACCACATGGGGAGTACTAACAATTTATTATAAATTACTGAATTCCTATCTTCAGACAGTAAGAACTCAGGACAAGGCTAAGTGCTAAAACCTGCACGTAGTATCTCAAGTCATTACAAAAAACTATTTCTGCTTTGTAAACGTGGAAACTGAAACTCAAAAAAATGAAGCATCTCGCTATAGTCACAAAGCTAACCAACAGCCAAGGTGAGCTTCCAATCCACATCTACTTGTCACCAAGCCACTTACTGTCTGCTGTGGTGACTGGCTTATTCAGACAGTGGGCATTGTGATTTAAAGACCAACAGCACAGCAAGATCAACTGTGACTCAGGCGAATACATAATTAGCAGTTATCAGAGCTTTAGAATAGCCATCCCCCATTTTTTTAACCTCAAAATAAGTTGAACTTCTGGGGATATGCTCTACCTGACGTTCAGGGGAAGGGCAAAGGTATATTTGGCAGGACAGGAGGACATACTTACCCATTTTGCCATCTTCTACAAAAAGCACGTTGAGTGGGATGAGGCAGCTGAAGTAGAAGACATCAATATTGTTTTTCACAGCCACCTGCCAGCAAAGTAGGAAGGGAAAATTAGGACATCATAAGAAGCCAGGTAGGAGGGAAAGAACAGTTACTGTCTAGAAATATACCACCCAATTTCCTTCCTCTTTTAGGCAGTGCAGGAAACCTCAAATCAAGACACACCAGCCGATATACTGCAAAGCATGTCCACACTTACTCCACTGATCAACAACCTGCAACTCTGCCTCACTCCAGCAGGGATGAATTCAAGGCATAAATTCTATACCTGTAATAATCTATTCAGTTATTTTAGGAGTAGCTGCTGCTATCACTTACTAAGTACCTGTTAATGGCAGTATTTCTAATCCTCATTATAACTATCCCAAACAAAGTAGTAACTGGTACTCCCCTCTCATTTTCCTGATGAGGAACTAAAAGATTAAGTAACATTCAGGGCCACATTGCAAGCACACAGAAAAACCAGGATTCAAATGCAAATTTGACTCTACACTTTGATTCTTCTCTCTCCACAATAACTGGGGTCATAATGCCCTTACCTTTTTTCTGACGTGAGTTTTAAAGTGCTTTCTTTTATACACTCTTACTTCTTAAGTCATATGGCTAGAAAAGTTTGGGTCAAACACTTGTAAATCTTGTGACTCTAAGAAGGAAAAGCCTTTGAGTGAATGAAGAAATGAGTTTTCTTCTCACAACACAAACTTCTGGATGTGCGCAGGCTGTGATTCTACCATGGCCTGCTCAATCCAGAGGGAGCTGTTTATATATTTTTTAAAAAGCTACAATAAGTATAATTCTTGTGTTTCAGGGCAATATTGTTAGTGTCTCCATTCAGAAACAGACTATGCTGAGGCAGATTATAAGAAGCAAGTATGTTTGAGGGGAGACATAGGAGAAAAACTGCTGGAAACCACGCTTCCCACTGGTTTCTGTCACTGGTGATTTTCCTATCTATGCTCTTGATGCCACAGAAAAATATTTCTCTGGGTGAGTTTTACAATCAGTAACCATGACTATTTCTCTTAAAAAAAATAAAGGTAAAAAGTGCTTATCTAGCACCACCATTCTCCTCCCACCTTCTTGGGGGCAAATGTCTACCCTTATCAACACATCTTCCCCACTTTAAACAGTAACTTTATTTCATCCTTCATAATTTGGTTTGGGTGTATCTACTTGATATCTTTCTACTCCTTCCCAGAAGAATTTATCAAGTTACTTTCCTTGAAACTTGAGCATTGAAGCTTTCAGTTATCAACCCCCAGGAGTTTCTAATCTCTATCACATAATCTGATGGCCAAAATGCTGAGACAGTAGGAGTCCCCAAAAGCTTGAGTCTGGTGAATATAAGCAGGGTACCTAACCTCAGGAGAGAGGGACCTTAGACATTCTTTAAGATGTACTAGAGCATCACTTCAAAAGATTATACCAGCTGCAGGTCTCTGGGAAGGAGGTATTTTCTAATTCATCTGGTACTCAGCAGTTAAGAGAAGGGGAACTCTTTATTTCAAATAAAGGCACCAAGAAGACCTTGAGGGAGTGCCAGGCTCTGAAAAGGGCATTCAGAAGTGCAAACTGGATGTGGTACAAGTGGGCTCGTGTGGGTTATATATCCTCCAGGAGATAATCGAAGACTTATATTAGAATCATCTGGAGAAATTTTTCAAAACAGAATCTTCGACTCCATCCTGTATTTAAAAAACAAACAAATAAACCAATTCCTAAATCTGGGACCTGGCACACCTATTTTTTGAAAAAGTTTCTAAGAAGATCAACCAGACAAGTAATTAATTTAGAACAATGTTACCTAGGAAGTCTGCTTGGGCTTATAAATAGCCTGTGCTTCTCAGGGAATCCTTAAACCAACTGGAGCCCTTTAACCATGGAAAAGTAGTGAAAAGCTCTTCTAGGTCAGCAGTGCTAAACTATTCTGCCCTGAGGACTTTTTGACAAACACATGAAAGTCAGGGACCTTTTTTTTGCAAACTGTACATGCAACGTTTCCACCAAAACTTCAGGGGTTTCAGGACACCCTAAAGCCTATCCCTGGGTCTCCTGCTCTATAAATTCTCTGAGAAGCAGGCACACCCAAATTGGTGGCAGCAGACACAGTGGTTCTGAATATGGACTCAGGAACCAGACCAGACCACCTGATTTCAAATGCTGCCTCTGTTCCTTACTAGCTGTGTGACCTGAGGCAGGTGTACTCAGCTCAGTCTCTTGCCTAAAGAACTGAGGTAACCACAGCACTAAACGCATGGGATCGTTACGAGGCAAGTTAATATTTGCAGAGCACTTAGAACGGTGCCTGACTTACAGTTAAGTACTGTTAACAAATGTTTCCTAAAGAAAAGTTCCCTTTTCTTTCACCATTTTCTGCTGTACACTTTACTCAGAATTTTTCGTAATTAAGGATTACCACATTAGACTTATCTGAAATCTTACACATGCTCAAATGTAGTATTACAACTATGCTAATAAGAGATATCAGGAGAGATTTTTTAAGAAAGGCTTACTGGGAAACTGTTAGCTTAATGATTCCTCTTGCGACTGTGCTCCTGGTCAAACATCCTCTCCTTATAGGATCAACTGCACAGAGCACTCCTTGGAAGAAGCGGTTCATCTCTACTACATCAGCTCTTCAAAATGTGCATTTTGCTGCTCTCAAACTTTTACTCTTTTGTAGAGTAAAACGTAGCCTGTAAAATGCAGGCTAGAAGTGCATTTATTTCAAATGTATATGGTTCCCTTGGATGTGGCCCCTGCCTATCTCTCTAGTCCATTTCTTCAAGCATATCAAAATAACTTCCTGCTCCCCAAACACTGTGTTGTTCTTTCTGCTTAATATGTTCTTTTCCTAAAGCTTAATCTACCTGGAAAATATCTATTTAATCTGAAGATTTAGTTCAAGCTTGACAAGGATTTCTCAGGAAGGTTCTAATTCCTCTCCATGCACTTCCACGTAGCATAAATAAGCATTTATCTCTGCCTCACCCACAACACAACGATCATGCAGGGGCTCTCACCTTCACTCGCATCCTAGTGACTCAACAAATAAATATTTGTTCCCTTTCATTAAAGGGAAGAAGTTGAGCAAATGGAATGAAACACCAGTTTCTCAACCTTTTTTTTTTAAACCTATCACTCATAGGCAAAACATAATTTCACCACTAACACGGCTCATCAGGCATATGGATACATGATAGGGCAAGGATGCGGCAACAGGATGACATGTGGGTTCACGTGGTTTCAAATCACTGAACTAAAATAGCATCCAGATGTGGAGGAAAAATAACACAGGTGGTAGATCACAACCCAAAGAATACGAGAGTCTCTAAGAATATGCGAATTACTCTTCGGGAGTCCAGGCCAAAAAAAGAATCAAGGAAAACACAGTATGAAGCCAGTTCAATTTTAACCCAGATGGCAGCTACTCTGAAATAGAACTAAGTAAACCTTATAGTATGATATTGATTGCTTCAGAGGGAGAAAGGGGAGTTCTTTGTCTTATTTTGAAATTCACTATCCCAACAGGTACAGAGCAGACAGACATAATCCGGACAAGCTGGAGAAGTACTCTCTAACAGCTTTCTCAGTGATGTCCAGCCTACCGGTGGCAAATCAGTTATCACATACATACCCAACTGCCTGCTTAGTATCTTCACCTGGACAACTAATAGATACCTCAAAACGAACATGTCCAAAACCAAATTCTTGATCTCCTCTCCTCATCCCTAAATGGAACCTCCTGCTGATTTTCCAAACCCAGTAAATGAAATACTGCAAAGCTTTCTATGGTGTCTCTGCTTCTGCACTCGTCTTCTCCACCTTCAACACCTAGGTTCCCAGCCTATTCTCAACACAGCATCAGAGTGATCTTAAAATGTAGGTCAGTTCATAGTTATCTCTGTGTTTGAGCCTCCAATGATTTCCCAAAGTTATAACTGCCTATGGTCAGATGCCTGTTACCTCTCTGCTGTCACATGCTGGGACTCTTGCGTCAGCCATGGGAGCCAGCTGCTGTGCCTTGCACACACCAGGCATGCTCCTATCTCATAACCTTTTGTTGTTTCTTCTGTCTGAAATTCTCTTCCACCAGAAATCTGCAAGGCTTATTCTGGCCTCCTTTAGGTCTTGCTTTAATCATTATCTTCTCATGTAGGTCTTACATGACCAACGTATTTATGAAATCATACCATCCAATCTCCACCTCCAGGACTCCCTAGCTCAGGCTCTGCTTTTTCTCCCATTGCTCTTATCTTTCACACATTTTTACTGATTTGTTGGTGCACTGCCTGTCCCTGTGCCACATAATGCACCTCCAGTAAAATGCAAGTTCCACAAGGTAAGGGATTTTTGTCTCTTGTTTACTACTCTATTCTGTTTCTGAAACAGTGACTGGCATAGTGTAAAGGCTCAGTAAGAATAATGAGTGTAAAATACATGGCTCTAAGTTCCTGACAGCCACTGGGCTTACACAAGACATGAACTTGGACTAAAGTTTCCAAAAGGACAGTACTTCTCAAGTTTTTCCCAGTGTACTTCCTTTAACAGAGGAAGAAAGAATGGAATATATACTGGGGTGGCGGTAGGGGTAAGGACCAGGATTACAGGCACAGTATGAAGTAGCCCATAAGAAGAAAATTTCTTTGAACTTCTGTGCTATCACATAATGAATCCAAGTGTTTTAATATTAAATGTGCTTCTTCATTTACCTTTAAACAAAACTGATGCTCCAGGAGAATATACCATGTGTATTCTTCAGCCTCAAGTACTTCTTGACAAGGTGGTTTTAAACACTATGGGTCACGACCAATTGGTGGTTCTTAAAATTTGTTTAGTGGGACATAACTGGCACAAAAAATATAATAGAAGGGACTTCCCTAGAGGTCCAGTGGTTAAGACTCATGCTTACACTTCAGGGGACATGAGTTCGATTCCTGGTCAAGGAAATTCCGCACAGTGTGGGCAAATAAGTAATAGAATAGAAAATGTCATACTGTATCTCACTAAGAGTAAGTAATGGTTCCTGAAACTGTTTCAGTTTTATGTACTGTATGTGTGAATACACTATGCAAAATGTACCTCTTCTGTAAGCTGCAGCCAAAAAATATAAAAGCCCTAAATACTCACTCACTGAATTATAAAGCAAGCAGCGAGGAAGTGGGCTCAGTGAGCTTAGGAACAGGGTGCACACCTCAGTTTCTGCTCTGAGGATGCCTAAAGCAGAGCCCAGATGGTACCAAGAACCAGATTACCTAATCCTGTGTTCCTTCGGTCTGCCACGAGCAACATGGGGACACACAATATTAACTTGCTTCTCAGCGACATCAATAGGAAGAGCAAAAAGAAATGATTATGAGGCACTTGGAAAACACAAAAGCGGGCTAGAAATGCTTAGTAACAATAATGAGTTTTACAAGTTACTTTCAGTGGCTGCTAGGGAAAGAGCAGCCTGTCAGCTTCAGCCTGTAACCAGCAATTAGTCTCTCTCCGTAGTGTAGAAAGCCTGCTGCAGGGGCTGCAGCCTCTTTCTGGCAGCACAGCTGGAGACCAGCAGGCTGAATTAATATTCTAACCTTGTTCCAGTGCGCTGAAAAGTGCTATAAAAAGGTACGAGATGAACTCCGTCTGAACTCTGGCAAATGCGGCCTCTATCTACACCTCTCCCCACAGATCACCACAGGAGGCACTGCCACAAGGAAATTCAAGTCAAGTGGTACACCGCTCACCTTTGAGAGTATATCATCTACTCTTCCATGACGTCATTTGTGACCTTTCCCAGTCTCTGAGGAATTTTTTCCCCCTTTTTTCCTCCTCCCTATTTAGCTTTGAAAAAGATTATTTGCAGGCTGGTCCAACTGAGGACCAGGCAGTGACGCCAACCATCACCAGTTGTCTGAGGAATGATGATTCAGATGTGTTTTAAGCACCACACTATGTAGTCAACAGAGCCTAGAGGAAAGGCTCTGAGTGACAGGTTTTTAATGATACTGCCTCCAACTGTCTGATATGCCATCTGAGACTCAAGCAGAAGAGGCTCTCTGCTAGCTGCTGGAGTTAAATCTACCTGCAGTGCTGCATTCCCAGTCAATGTGAAAAAATATCTACCATTTTTAGCTTAAATATGGTCTTCCATTTCAAACCCTACTGACCAATAAACTACCTGAGACCTCTCAGAGACATCCTGACGAAACAGGTCTATCTATAATATTTGACAGTGTCTGAGTAGTTAAAAATTTAGCAGGAATAGGCAAGCAACTCACCATGCGTGTGTGCTAAGTCACTTCACTTGTGATCAACTTTGTGCGACCCTATGGACTGTGGCTCCCAGGCTCCTCTGCCCATGGGGATTCTCCAGGCAAGAATACTGGAGTGGGTTGCCATACTCTTCTCCAGGGGATTTGCCTGACCCAGGGATCGAATCCGCCATCTCCTACGTCTCCTGCATTGCAGGTGGATTCTTTACCACTAGTGCCACCATCCACCATAGAAAATAACAATTTACTTTCCTCCAATACTAATTACATTTTAACTTGAAGCAGCATCTTTAGTTTACTTCTAAGGCTAAGATTCAACCAAGAACCCTCTATTTTTTTTTCCTAGTGCACACAATAGATCAGATGGATCATATGGCAGTTGAACAGCCCTCATAGAGTGCCTGTCTGCTGTTTATGATAGATAAAAGCCATACTTGTTTACTTTCACTGTTAAGAGTATGTGGCCAGTAGAGTCCTTTACAGGGAAAATTTGACAGGTTCCACTCGTCCCAATAAAAGGAGTAGCTTCAAATCCCTAATTTCTTGGGCAACAACTGGCACTTCAGCATTTGATATTTCCAAGGCTAACTAACGTTTATCTGTACCTCTTTACAGAACAGAGGATTTCAGAATAGAAAGGAAAGCTCTGAAGAGACCCCCAGATGATCTCTTAAACTATAAATCTTCTAGTGGTACTCATAAGTATTGGGTTTTAGAATGGCAACGAGAACCTAAGAAACAAGCTCTCTTCATGAGACTTGTTTTTGAAAGGTGTTGCTGCTGCTGCTAAGTCACTTCAGTCGTGTCTGACTCTGTGCAACCCCATAGACAGCAGCCCACCAGGCTCCTCCATCCCTGGGATTCTCCAGGCAAGAATACTGGAGTGGGTTGGCCCTGCCTTCTCCAATGCATGCAGCTAAGTCGCTTCAGTCATGCCCGACTCTGTGCGACCCCATGGAGAGCAGCCCACCAGGCTCCTCTGTCCACGGGACTCTCTAGGCAAGAATAATGCAGTGCACTGCCATTTCCTTCTCCTTTTGAAAGGTGAGGAGAAACCAAAAGCTACTAAAGCTGATGTAGCTCTGACTTCTCCCAGAGTCCCCATTCTGTCATGTAATCTGCTTAATCTCAGTCTCAGAAACCTCCCACACAGTTTACACCATGAACTGGGATGTAGGCAGATTAAATTGCCAGAACACCGAAGAGAAGATTAAGATGTAAAGAGGTACAGATAGACATTGGTTTAGAAGACTCTCGGATTAAACTTAAAAATTGGGATTCCCTGGCGGTTCAGTGGTAAAGAATCCACCTGCCAATGTAGGAGACATGGATTCTCCTGCATTCCTGGTTCAGAAAGATCCCACATGCCATGGAGCAACTAAGCCCGTGTGCCACATCTATTGAGTCCAAGCTCGAGAGCCTGGGAACTGCAACTACTGAGCCCACATGCTGCAGCTACTGAAGCCTGTGTGCCCTAGAGTCCATGCTCCACAAGACACCGTGATGAAAAGCCTGGGCATGGCAACAAAAAGTAGCCCCTGCTTGCCACAGCCCGTGCAAAGCAATGAAGACCCAGTACAGCCAAAAATAAATAAATAAATAATATATTAAAACAAGCAAACAAAAAGCTGTTAAAAACCTCTGATTTAGGCAGGAGTAAATCAGAATGATAGTCTCCAAAAGCTGTATACACTAGAAGAACCCCAAAGCACAGCAGGGTTAGAACTACTGGAATCAAATTCTGTAATTCTTTGCAACTTAAGTTAGACTCTCAAGTACTGCTTTATTTTGTGTGTGTGTGTGTAGTAGAGTTTTATTAAAGTGAGAAAGGGACAGACAAAGCTTCTGACATAGACATCAGAAGGGGACAGAAAGTGCCCCAATCCCTAGTCTTAGCAAGGGAATTATATACTTTTTAATTGGTTATTACAATAAATCAAAAGAATGTCTCAAGGTTGTAAAGACCTTACTAGACCCACTCCCATAATATACATTTTAAGATAACAGGATTAGTCAGAAGGTTTAAAAAAAAAAAGCATTCCTGTCTCCTTCAAAGCCATTTGGAAAAAAGTAGAAAGGTCACAATTTTCATGAAAGACTGCCTCTGTGGAGGGACTCTTTCACGAAGCTTCGAAATGTGGAGGGACTCTTTCAAGAAGCTTCTTTTTGAAGTCCACCCAAAGCCACCACTAAAGCCAGCTGAACCACAGAGTCAGGTTGAACTCAAACCCTTCAACTCTCAGGACAACCTCCAGTGCCAGCATGTGACACCTCATCCATCCCACAGTGAATTTCAGTTTAGGATTTCCAATCTTTTCACTGCTTACCTCTGAACTGATAAATAACCACACCCATTCCCAAAAAAGCAAATTCTTCTGAGCACATGCAGAAAAATCTGAAATTGGGAAGTGCCAGACCATTAGCTTTTAAAATTTTCTTCCCTTGTAAAGGCAAAAGTTAGACTGTTTTGAGTATTATTTGAAAAGAACTATTTTCTGAAAGCAAAAAATGAGTGATGAGATTCATCCACGGGCCAAAGACATCCCTCTTTGCCCTTCCTTTCAAAGTGTGCCTCCTTATCACTTTACTTCCATCAGAATTAGGAAACAGATAGGCTTCTTTCTGGTATCCCAGAAAAAGAGGTTTGCTCAGCTCCATTTCCTGTCAGATATCTGAACGATTCTGCTTTTCCCTGGGGCTCTGAGACACTTACAGAGCATCCTTGAGTTTCCAAAGTTATTCTGAGAATATTACACAAATAATTTGATGGTATTAAGATAATGGTTTGATAGTTGTGTGGTGACAATTTGTTTTTATTTTGAAGTGGCACAAAAAACATAGGTTAGTAACAGAAAAAGTTCCCTAAATGTTAGAACAGTCACATGTTCTATTATCCTAGTTATATCGCCAGTCCTGGAAATAAGGTCCATTAATGTGCTGTGATCTTGCCTTTTGAAATATCAATCAACAGAGTAAAGAAAGCAGTAGCTTCTAATGTTTGTCTGCCCACTTGAGAGAAAAACGAATTTGTGATTGTAGCCCTCAGATTAAACCAGGACCTGACCCAGCCAGGTAAAAGGGTATTAAATGGACAGTGGGCAGACTGCAAGGGCACTAAGAAACAAGAGGCAGAGAGTGTGTTTAGGGACACCGTTTGCTATGATGAAGAGATGGCCTTGCTAAGTCTGGTTCAAGAACTGGAGGCACTAGATACTTGTAAACACTTTCCTAAATGAAAGCAAAAAGATTCATTCAACAACAAATATTTATTAAACACCCACTATGTGCCAGGCATTGTTCCAGGCACTGGGGGATAAGTCAGTGAAGGAAAAAAAAAAACTAAGACAAAAACTGTTGCCCTTTTGAAGTCTGCGTTCCAGTCAGGAGGCAGTGGGTGGGTGGGGGTGGTGGGAGGGGGGAGAGGCGAAAATAAATTAAGTACAATAAACAGTATTTAAAATGGATAAGTGCTCTGGGGGTGGGGGAAAAATAAGGGTAGAGGGGATCAAGAATACTGGGAGTAGAGTGAGGTGGCCTTATCAGAAAAGTCCTCTTTTACCAAAGGCCTGAAGGAGGCAGTGAGTCATGTAGATACAGCAATTGGGAGGAGGAACATCCCACATGTGAGAAACAGCCAATTCCAAGGCCCTGAGGTGGCAGCATACGGGTCAGTCTGAGGATCCATGAGGAAGCCAGCGTGGCTAAGTGGAGTGACGGGAGCAGTAGCAGATGAAGTCAATGAGGTAGGGGGGAGGTGGAAGACATGGTTGGATCATACAGGGACTTGGAGACCATTGTTAGGACTTGGGATTTTCTGCTTGGAAAGAATACCAATGAAAGTTCTTCTACACTAGTGATGTAAACACGTGTCTAACAGGGCACTGATACAGCAAGAATTAAGAAACTGTTACAACTCTGCTAGGACCTGTGGAGAGGGTCACTGGCAGCTGCATGCCTCACAGGGACCATAGGGTCAAGGGAAAATGATGCTAAGATATACTGCATCTGTTCCTGCTCCAGGCAGCTTCCTCATTATTAGTTTTACATGTTAGGCAAAATAAATCAGAAACTCACAGCAAAGGTAATTTGATCTCTTTTCTGTCAATACAGAACCCACCTGCCATGCTATACTAATCAATTTGGTTACCACCCAGAAACCTTTATCACAAGCCCCAGATGCCCTCCTCCTCCAGCAGCCTTCAACAGAATTACTCTCTACAGTTTCAGCTGCCAGAAACAGCCAACAGTATTTTCAGAGGCCTTTCAGTCTTTCCAACAGGTAAGTTCCCCAAACCCAAGGTCTTACCTTGAACAGGTTCTGTCCAACCTACAGAGACTCTAACTCTAAAAGCATGATCTCTTTTAGCCTTTATTAACAGCTCTGTGTACCCTGCTATGACGGGCTGATGTGCCCATGACTGCAGCTGTTGCATTACTGAATACTATTTACCATTAAGCACCATGATCTGTTTGCTATGCAGGGCTTACTGTTAAAACTTTAAAATACATTTTGTACATACTGTACTGAACCACAAAATGGTGAAGAAAGGACTAATAAACAATCAGTTAAAGTTATTAGATATTCCACACCCCAGTCTGGTATGTCATGGGACTGAAGACACAAAGAAAACTCAATAGAAGAATAAACTTCAGTAATGAGAGTGAATGAACATTATTTTAAAATCCTGAGATGCAACTGATCTAGAATCTAATCTAGGTTCTAGCAAGTTAGAAATCAAGAGGGTTCACAGGTGTGCCTATGTACTGCCTGCTGTATTATTTAACCTCAGCATAGACAAAAAGCAGGCACAGGTGGCTGTCAGATGACTGGGCACATGGGTAGGCCATCGTGCAGAGATGCTATCTCTGGGTAGTTTTACCAGGGAATCAGGTCATACACAGAAGGGGCAGAAACTATTGTCAGAAACACAGCATGAGCTATGGAATGAGCTATGGATTTGAGAAGTTTTGTGCTTTCATATTTGGAGTATCTGCCTTCCAACTTCTTCAGTGGAATGTTGCCACTAAGCCCAAGACCAAATTCATACACTTTTCAAAAATGATTAAATGATGTTTTCCTTTGTCTCCAATGTAGAGTCTAAGCACATTTACTAGTGTCTCCACATTTTTTTCCCGTTAAAAATCAGAATAATAAAACTGACATTTATTTGCAGAACACAAACATAAGTCCTTCCACACACTTAGGCTCTCCTGAAATAGAATAAAAGGGAAAATGAATTCAGACTTGGTATATTTTCATTATAGGTCCACCTGACTGATTTTCAGGCCTTGTGAGCCTTGATTCAGAGAGAAACTTATTGTATAAAACCTGATCTCAATACCATGAAACCTATGTATAACCTCATACTACAAAACTGTGAATAAAAGAAACTCTTTTCCAATCTCACTGAACATAATGCCACAGCAAAGTATTAAGAGAGCTAAACATGAATGAGGGCAAGATATGGCTCTCAAGTGGACTTCAATCCAGTTTAGGAAAATCCCAGGGTGTTTCCTGTAATTCCAACCTATAATGTACCCTAAGGCTTTGTGTAAAAATTATGAGCCACAATGAGAACATAAGGACTAGAAAGAGGTACCTACTTTTTATTCAGAATTTGAAGTCCTCTACTGCATAAAGCTCTATTTACCAATCATTTATCTAACTAGAAATACAAAAATAATTCAATTTTTATCAACTCTTGACTTAACTAACATGATTTAAAGATGGTTGAAATTTTAATAGATGAAAACCCACAAATCACTTCTATTACCCTGCAGAACTATGTGAAATTTAGTATCATTTGGCCAAGCATGGGCTTCTATTACTTGGGTAATCATCTCACAGGCTCTTTTTAATGATGACTAGTTCTCAAGCTTGGGTGTTTTAAGAACTGAATTGTGGGTTTTAGGAACAACTGTCTCCTACCGTTGAAGCCAGATTTATAATTTGCTAGACCATGTCAGCCTATCAGGATACAGGATTTCTATCTACTGCTTATGTGTGGTTATTCAAGCAGGGCAGCTGCTACTGACAAGCATACTCGGAGAAGAGGGTACAAGAAGCCAGCAGTCGAGTGCTGGTTATGGAAAGACAAACGGTGTTGTCTAGCAGAATCCTGATTATCCTGACAAAAAGGATAAGGAGGTTCTCTATGAGGCCAACTGAGGGAAAAAGAAACATCTAGTATATAAGATACTCTACTTCTCAGATGAGATTAAAGGACACATTTATACTACTGATGTGACATGAAAAATATATCAAAATTGAAATAGCAATCCCGAAAAGCAATTTTCTCTTTGGTGGTAAAATATTTTCATCTTTCATAACCAAGATCTTTCATAACCATTTCCTACAGGTTGTTAATGGAATATTTCAGATTCTGTCCTGTCTACAGGGGTTATTTTCAGCACTGGATCTATCTGTGACCTGGGAATCTCTTACAGTTTTCCTAAGATCCACCACTTCAAGGAGTCAATGTCTATTCAAGCAGCATGTGGTCCCATAAAAGCAACCAGAGTGTGCAGTCCTCAGCTGTGGCTCCTGGAAGACCAAAGGAGGCTTTAATACTGAACTTGTTCGGCTTGCACAACAGTCAAGAAAAGTCAGTAAATGCCAAGCTGGTTTGCTTCCTTTGATCGAAGCTGCTGAAAAGGTCTTCCGTTTGGAGGCATTTACCAGTTTTTCCGGTACAATAGCTACAGCTGTGGGCCTTCTGAGTGTGAACGGACATATGTAAGACATGAAATATCAGGGACAGGCACCATCTGCAACTGACTGTCTCACAGGCTGGGATTGCAATGTGGGAGTAGCAAGGGACAGAATTTTCTCAGGGCCCTACCTTGCCAAAAAAACAGAACAAAACAACACCCCCCCCCCAAAAAAAAACCCATTTTGGTTAACAAAGATCTTAAAGACATGAATAAATGGGGTTGTAAGATTGTGTCCTTTGCAGCTAGCATCCTTAGCACTTCCTGCCCTAATCAGTCAAAGGTTAAATGCCTTGTTTGAGAAGGGACATTCAAATAAAAAAACTGAGACATTATTTCTTTTATTAATATCCATCCTCTTATTAAACAACACTTAAGTGGGGTTTCAAGAGGATACAAAGATAGATAATAAAAAACCATATACATTATAGGATCAATTATTTATCTACAGGTTAACCTCTAAAACACAAAGAAGTACAGAAGGAAGGAAAGAAGGATTTTTATGAAGGTGTCATGAGACTTTCAGGCAAAGACAGTAGACTTAAAATCACATTTAAATTTTCTTTCTCCTGGAAGAATTCGGCCATAATTAAAAGGAAAAAAGAATTAAGGGTATAAGTTCACAAAGATGGGACAGAAAAAAACACAGTAGCAACAAAATCTTGGTAATTGTAAAACAAATGCTGTTAGCAATAACACCACAAAGTTCTCAAAGTCTTAGGACTGGTAGCACCTCTGGAATTGTACGGAGGGGAAATGATGGAGGGGACGTTAAAAGAAAGAGGATGAAGAAACTGAGTCTGAGATCCCCACACCACCCTGAGCTACCTAAGCCCCTCAATAAAACTAAAAGACTGATTCTTTCAGAGGAGATAAGGTAGATAGTACTTTGAAGAGAATGCTAGACATGGCTGAGAGGTGGTGGAGTAAGGGAATTTATGCATACCGAGTGCTGAGACTCTCCAGTCCTCTTTCCCAGTTTAGCTCCCAGGAGGCTGGTAGAAAGCCTTTAAATTCTAAAACAGGAGAGTCAAGGATAATTTTTGGAAGAATTAAGCCAACTCCCAAAAGAAAGACATGGAAGTACTGACACAGAGGATTCCAGATGCATTCAGTGATGGGTGGGTGGGGCTCCTACCCTGGGTCTTAGGGTTTAGAGGGCCATACTCTGATCTTCCTCTGGGCTCCTCAGAACCCTCCTACATAAGAATCCGTATGGCCAAAGAGACATGCCCAGGTAGAAAACACAGAACTTCCTAGCTAAAAAGCCCTAACACTGTTTCCAGGTCCTGTCTGAGATACTTCTACTGGTCACTTTTTCTGAGGGTCAGTAAACATATCCTTAGGCCCAAGGATGGCCAAAGGGTGGAAGTGGAATAGAAGAAGAGAAGGCTGTGAAACCGGTTCTCCAGTTGTATTCCTGAGGGAACAGAGGTGGAATTTTAGCAAAGAACCAAATGGAAATCCTAGAACTGAAAAATACCGTATCTGAAATGAAAGTTATACTGGACAGATATACCAGAATGTTGTAGCCTATAAAAGAAAAGAGTCTGTATACTTGAAGACAGATCAATAGGAATTACCCATTCTGAAGAAAAGAAAAGAAAGAAAAAAAAAAACAACTGAAAACCAGCCTTAGGGGTTGAGGGGACAATCAAGTAGTTGCACATGACAGTGGCATGTGTATACTCAGTCGTGTCCAACTCTTTGCAACCCCATGGACTGCAGCCTGTCAAACTCCTTGGTCCATGGAATTTTACAGGTAAGAAATACTGGAATGGGTTGCCATTTTCCTTTTCCAGGGGATCCTCCGACCCAGGGATCAAACCCACATCTCTACTGCTCCTGCACAGGCAGATTCTTTACCACTTGTGCCACCTTAGAAGTGGAATTCTGAAGGAAGGGTAGTGAGATACTGGGACTGAAAAAAAATTGAATAATTAAAAAAAAAAACACAACACTTTCCTAAATTTGGGAGAAGCTATCAATTTACAGATCCAAGTTCAGTGAACCTGAAGCCAGATAAATGTAATGAAAACACCAGGGTACATAACAGTCAAGCTGCTGAAAACCAAACATAAAAATGAAGCAGCCCATAGATCAGCACTGCCCAAAAGAACTTCCCATAATGACAGAAATGTTCTACTTCTGCACTGACCAATTTAGTAACCACCAGCCATGAGAACATTTGAATGCGGCTAATGCAACTGAGGAAATGAACTTTTTATTTTACTTGTTTTTAATTAATTTCTGTTTAGATAGCTGCATGTGGCTAAGAGTTATTTTACTGAACAGGATAGTTAAGGAGCCTTATGAGATATCAACCCATCATTAATATGTGCACTTTACTGATTCAAACAAACAATAATAAATAAATAAAAACAAAAGTTTAAGACACGGAGATAATCAGAAACTTGAGCACTGACTGGATATCTGATGTTAAGGAATTCTTGTTAATTTTTTAATGCGCAAAATAGTTACTGTGGTGTATGTTTTTAAAAAGAAACCATCTGTTTTAAATATACACATTGAAATATTTACAGAGGAAATGATATGTCTAAGATTTGCTTCAAAATAATATGGGGTAGGGCTATGCACAGGGAGCACAGATGAAATGCTACTAACTTTGGACTGATTAATTATTGAAGCTGAGGGATGAGCACACAGGGACTCATTACATGATTGCTTATTTTCGTAGAGTTAAAATTTTTTCATAAAAAGTTTTTAGAAAATAGAGCAAAAAGAAGGACTTCCCTGGTGATCCAGTGGTTAAGACTCTGCACATCCACTGCAGGGGGTGCAGGTTCAATCCCTGGTCAGGGAACTAAGAGCCTGCATGTCACATGGTTATGGCAAAAAGAAAAAGTAGAGCAGAAGGAGATGGAAAATAGGACAAAAAGCAGAAGACTGGTCCAGGAAGGTCAACATTCAAAGAGCAAGACTTCCAATAAGAGAGACAAAGAAAATGAAAGGAGATCTATAAAAAAGAAAAATTCCCAGAATTGAAGGATATAAGTTTCTACATTGAAACAGCACAATAAGGACCTAGTGCAGAGGATGAAAAGAGACACAAACTGAGGCATATCGCTGTGAAATTTCAGAAGAGGGAAAAACAAAGGATTGTACAAGTTTTCATTCAGAGAGAACACGGCACAGAAAAGGATCAAGAATCAGAATGACTTCAGACTAGCAGGAAAACTATTTCTAATCTAGCAAAATATACAGAAACCATCATATAAGTGTGAAGAAAAAAATGTTCTAAAACATGTAAAGTCGCTACCTGTTTAAAACTTTACACACCTATCCAATACTTTGGCCACCTGATGTGAAGAACTGACTCACTGAAAAGATCCCGATGTTGGGAAAGACTGAAGGTGGGAGGACAAGGGAATGACAGAGGATGAGATGGTTGGATGGCATCACCGACTCAATGGACATGAGTTTGAGTAAATTCCAGGAGTTGGTGATGGACAGGGAGGCCTGGCGTGCTGCAGTCCATGGGGTCGCAAAGAGTAGGACACGACTGTACGGCTGAACTGAACACCTATTTTTAGGAAGCTACTGGAGTATGTTCTTCATCAAAATGAAGGAGTAAATCAAGGAGAGAAAAATACAAGAGGAGACCCAACATACAAGACAGATGAACAGAATGAATCCTCAGGGCTATGATGAAGAGAGTTCACAGGATGACAGTTTCAGATGTGGAAGAAAATCATTCCAGATTAAAGTAGTCAAACGGCTCCCAAAGGAGACTTTAGGAGTGAAATCGGTAGGACTATTTTGAAGAGTTTGAAAACATGGGAATTTGGGAATGAATGGCAGTTAACACAAAAAAATGAAGCAAACAAATAGAGACAAGTCTTAATGGGTAAATATCTAATTACTTATAAAAAGTTTTAGGAAAAAAAAGAAAAAAGTTTTACAGAGAAAAACAATCACACTATATAGTTCAGCTCTGAGGAGTATATATAATCATAGTAACATGAACAATGAATACTAATTAAAGCAAATCCTAAGACAGTTCTATCAGGAAAATATGAGGGTTGGGAATATGTACACAGATAATGGCTGTAAGTGGGAAGAGAAGGCTGGGGACTGGGTTTTTCTTAGCTAACTCTAGAACTAGTTAACTCTAAACTGTATATTCACAGACCTGATAAAATTAAAACTTGAAAGAAAGGGGTATCAACGTTCTCACAAAAGTTCACAGCTTGGTGAAAAAGGAGGCCAATCAAATGTGAGAACTCCACAGCATCCACACAAAGACTAGGATGAACATGTTATGTCACAATTCTATTGTACTTTTGAAGACACTGACTTGAAGAAGCAGTCACTTGCCAGGTGTCAAGTTTGAAGGAGTATATTGGGAAAATGTTTCTAAGCAACTAACACAGGTGAAACAGATGAAGTGAAAAGGATATCAAAGTCAGAGAAAGCTCTTTTAGATAAAATTCATTTAGACATTTGTTAAGGTTTTTGTTTTATTTAAATAGAGGGAATCAATTCTTTTTTAAGGACTATAATATGTTAAACTCAAGAGAAGCTCCCAGGGGGGCAAGCTAAACTTTGCTTTGTGTAAGTTGTATTCACAAAGGCTTTTGATAACCAATATTATTATTAGTACAGTAGATTTTCTAGGTTCAAATTTCTACTAGGTATTTAATGCTCTCTCTAAGGTATAATCTATTTTACATTTTAAGAGAGAACAGTATCTTTTTTTCAATAATGGTTCAAAAAGACCATAGGTCAATAAGTAGTTTGACGATGTTTTTAATGAAAAGTTTTTCTACTAAATGCCACATTACAGTTCTGGAGGCTAGTTTGATTTGTCTGTCCTATATATAGATACCAAATTAGCCAAAACAGCTAAAACTCACATTGCTTCCCAAATTTCATTTCCTAAAACTTTCATTTTTTCTTTTCTGATTTTATTGTCTGCGGTACTAGAAAAGTACTCATTTTTCCTGCATGAGCTCATGAATTTAAACATATATATTCATAATATTTAAATGCCAATCAATCTTTACCTGGCTTTATCTGGATCTTTATGGTCAAAGCCTATTGAAGTTAAGATCTGACTCTTTTTATTCATACTGGGACAAGAGCAGAATAGAAGCTGAAAACTAAGGTAACCCACCATCTTCAGTTAATCATTAGTTTCAAATTCCACTAGCAGACATTAAATAGAGCTGCTCTCAGGGGGGGAAAACTTCATCTCTTTTCAAGTTTTTGCTTATCTTCTCCATTGGGCAATGCCAATTAAATGAGAAAATAATCATAATTATGACATCCTTGAAAGGAAAAAATCCATGGGAAAGCATGAGAATCAGTAGTTGACTACAGATGGAAAATTTGTTTTCTCTAGAGAAGCTGAACTGCTTTATTACATTCTGGTTAGATGGAAAAATTATAAGTTTTTTTTAATGTCAGGTTTGTGAAAATGAAAACTTGCTAGTTCTAATGTGAGGGAAGGATTTAGACTAAGATTCAACCTCTTTTATAAGGGTTCCTGGGACTTCCCTGGTGGTCTAGTAGTTAAGACTCTGGGCTTCCAATGTAAGAGACACCAGTTCAATCCTTGGTTGGGGAACTAAGATCCCACATGCTATGCAGCCAAACAAACAAACAAAAAGATCACCTCATGTGAGGGTTCCCATCTGGGATGTTCATTTTACTGAATGTGAAATGGAAATGCAAATAGAGAAGTAAACTGACATTTATTCACTGTTCCTTTTTGGTTTTAAGAGGAAATTTGCCCTGATTTCTGTGACCCAAATTCCTTTTCCTACTTCTAAAGTAAAGAATTCTCGCACCCATGCTGACTGACCTCAAATATTTGGCTTGAGGCTCTGTGAGCCAACAGGAGCTTAGACTCCCATGAAAAGAGAGCAGATGTAAATTTGGGTTAGTTACTTACTTTAGGATTCTATGTTGGAAAAGCCCCTCAACATGTTAGTCTCATCACAGCAGCACAGCCAACTCCTTCTGCACAGTAATCCTTGTTCTGCTCTCCTAGACTGAGCCAAGTTACACTGTGACTCACTCATTGTCACTCTGTATCATCAAACCCTTTGCCGAAAAAGAAGCAGTCAACTACTGAGGCAGCAAGGCAATCAGTCAACTGGCAAGCAGGCCTGGTGTGCTGGTGTTTAAACTATTTGGGAGAACATTAGTTTCAACTGTAAGTAATTTTATTGTTGATGTCTCACCATGAGTACTAGGATCCCACACTGGTATTTCCAAGACACTGAGCAATGGGACCTATCTGTCTTGACCGCAAAGTGGAAGATTGCTATTTTTTGTTCATCATTTAAAGCATATTTTATAGTCTCATTCAGACTATTCTCTCAAGGTCTTGGTAGAAGGGGATGCCCAATCCTCTTTGTTGAGTCTTACGTCAGTCTCAGTACATCGTTCCCTTTTTCTTTTTTTGTTAAATCATGAGCTCACTTTCAGTAGAGATTTTCTTTTCAGATGGGAGTCCTGATGGCCTTAAAGTTCAAAATTGTTGCAAAAGGGCCATTTTTGCATTTGCTTCTGCCAGGTATCTTAGGCTCTATCAGTTCTGGTCCAATTCTACACTAATTTACTGGTTTGGAGAATTCTGTACCTATGCAGTATAAACTCAGGCTCTGGATTTTTCACAAGAGGCCACCCAGAACCCTGGTCAGAGAGAACTTTCTCCCATCATTTGGCTCTGTGGAAATGTGTTTCTAGTTCCCCTTTCACTGAGGGACTTGCCCTTCCAGGGGCTCAGCTTTATGCAAAGCTCAGTTACAGTTCCCCACCTCAGGTTGGCCCAAGGTGGTCTCCTCTGTCCTTGTGAGCATTAAAATCCTCAATGTCCGGGCTTGTATCTGTATTTTATCCCTTCAGGTTGCTGTGGCTTCAATTTACATGCTTACTACTCTGCCTTCAAGTGACTTAAACCCCAGAAGGCTTATTTCAAAGAGAAATTCAAAGTGATGCAAATGATATGAAACTCTAACCTAGGACTTCAGCATTCTAAAAATTCAGTATTTTCAAGATGGAGAGGCTCTTGTAGACATGATAAAAGTTCTGAGCTCCTCTAAGGTGAAGTTACACTTACCACACTCATATCATACAGATAACCCAACTATTTATGGCAGTGTGTTCAAAGATGACCTCCACATAGCTTTCCTGAAGTCTACTTTTTTTTTTTTTTAATTTGTTCCACAATACTGAAATCTACTCTTACAACGTTCAAATTCCCTTTTATGAAAGTCTTAAGAAAAAAGTTTGTGAATAACACCTTGAAAAGTTTTTGTTTGTTAAGTTAAAAAAAATTAATAACTTTCTATGTCAACGTATGACTTTTTCTTGTGTGTGTTTTAACGAAACATAAGCCTTCTCCACAGAGTTATTTCAAACCCTATTCCATGACTAAATCTAATATGAGAGGAGTTGCTTTACATATAAATAAAATAAAATTGGCAAGATATCAACCTGTACGCCCAGAGTGAAGTAAAAGTCTAACCTGTAGGTTGTTCAGAGGCTCCATCTTCATGACGGGGCCCAAGGTGTTGAGGGGCAGGGAGACATCGATGCTCTGGTTTGGCATCAGCGGTGTATGGATGGCCAGAGGAGTGCTGGGGATGACACCAAAGCTAGGAGAGAGGGTGAAGAAATCCTACAGGTTAGTTAGGAGGCAGGATTTAGACACATCTTTAGGTTTCAACGGATTTTTATAAGGAAACAATTTTTAACAAAATTAAATGGAAGGAACAGCAGGAGCTAAAGTGCCCAATTCTAATTTGGTGTAACACTGGTTACCACATAACCTCTGTTTTCCATGAAATAGATTAGAGGAAGGAGAAAACATTCAGCAGCAGAGAACTGGCTAGCTAATGCCCTGATTCTAGAGTTTTCTTATGTTTATCATGCCACTAGAGGGGCAGGTTTGATAAACATATTTTTTCATACATCTATCTTTAGATAATCCTTGGGAGAATACCCACCCTGCAAAGTACACTACTACTATTTCACTAGCTTGATAACCTGCCCAATCAGCCCAGAGGATGATTTACAGTAACTCACTTTCTTTTTTGTTTACTTACATAGGATACAATCACTGGGAAAAAGCCACTCTAAATAAAGCAGAACTGACTGGCTTCAACATTCAAAACAACACTCCAAAGGACAAAAGACACGCTGCAGACTCAAACCTGGCCACTTTCTTAGCGTAAGGCAGGCAGTGAGTATCCACCACAGTTACACTTCTCACAGAAGCCTGCATGATGATAATATAAAAGAGCTAGGAAAAGTCTGAGTGTGAAGTCACATAAAAACAAAAATGTGTGAAGGAAGACCGAGAGGGAAAAGTTGGGCCACATGTATAACAAGAACAACTTAATGATATAAATTTACATTGAATTTATGCTCTAACTAGCCTCAGGAAGAAACATGAGATTATAATATAATATAACTAGAGCTTTTTAGGCAGCATCAATTTCAAGCGTCACAGAACAGCAGGAGAAACATTTTCCTTTTCCTAGACAAACTATACTTTAGAGTCCCAAATGTAATAAAATGATTTTGAGTAGACACATCAAATCATTTTGCTATTAACATCTATGGGTCAAAAACCATTCTGCCCTTTTGATCTTGCTCTCATGATTCATCTGTGTGGACCACCACAGGGAATCTTAAAAAAAAGGCTACTAGAACTAGTAAGTAAGTTTATTGAAGCTGCAAGATACAAGTTCAGTATACAAACATCAACTGTATTTCTATATGCTAGCAACCAAAAGTTAAAACATGCTACTTACTATAACATCAAAACTATGAAACACATAAATGCAGCAAAAGATGTGCAAGATCTGTACATGAAAAATTATAAAATACTGTAGAAAAAATTAAAATTATTCAAATATTATTAAATATAAAATTATAAAATACATCTTTAACTTAGATGTCCTACATAAATGGAGAGATATGCTATGCTGATGAATTAGAAGACTCAGTATTGTTTGTTGCCAGTTCTTCCCCAAACTGATCTATATATTCCCTATACTTTCTATCAAAATCCAAGCAGAAAAAAGACCTAGAATTGCCCAAAACAATTTTTGAAAAAGAACATAGTTGGAGGGTTTATACTATGTGACTTCAAGATTTACTACAGAAAAAGACTTTACTTTGACTCTTACTTTACACCATACTGGGCTTCCCAAGTGACGCTAATGGTAAAGAATCCACCTGCCAATTCAAGAGATGAGGATTTCTGGGTCGGGAAGATCCCCTGGAGGAGGGCATGGCAACCTACTCCAGTCTCTTGCCTGGAAAATTCCATAGATAGAGAAGCCTGGTGGGCTACAATCCATGGGGCCATGAAGAGTCAGACACAATTGGATATTGCACATTACACCATATTATCTCACCAAAATTATCTCAAAATGAATTATAAAGGTAAACATAAGAGCTTTATTGATTGCCATTTCTATTAAAAACTTTTTAAAAACTGTATTAATAACTGTGGGTCAGGCAAAGATTTGATAAACAGAACACAAAAAGCAAAAGACTTAAAAAGGAAAAAATTGTAAAATAAACTGTTTAAATAAAAAACCTGTTCCTTGAAAAACACTAAGAAAGTAAAAGTAAGCTACAGACTGGGAGAAAATATTTGCAAGGCATATCTGAAAAGGACTTATAGCCAGAAAATATAAAAAACTTTACTACTTGATAATAGGACAAATAATTTTTTTAAAAAAGAAAAAGGAATGATCTGAGCAGATACTTCACCAAAGAAAATATAAGATTAGCCAACAAGATTATGAAAAAAATGCTCAGTATTGTTAGTTAGTAGAAAGATATTACTATACATCTACAAGAATGGCTAGCATTGGTGAGAACATGGAACAGCTGGAACATCCACACTTACCATATGACCCAGCAATACCACTGCTAGGTATTTACCCAGAAAAAATGAAAACACAGTTCCACACAAAGACTTGTACATGAATATTCATAGGCGCTTTAGCCATGAAAGATAAAACTGGAAACAACCCCCACTTCTACCAACTGGTGAAAAGTGTAAACAAATCGTGCTACAAGCATCACTGGGATACTACTCAACAATAAACAGACTACTGAAACACCTCTAAGCATTACGCTAAGTGAAAGAAATCTAATGCAAAAGACTCCATACTATGTAATTTCATTTACAAAACATTATAGAAAAGGTATGATTATACTGGCAAAGACAGAGCTACAAAGAACAAAAGAGACATCACAGTAAAAACAGTACGAGACACAGAGAATAAAATTTAAAAAAGCAAATAAAATAAAACAGAAATGAAGAAAAAGATCACCACTACTCATGAAGCACTCCAGTCAGAAGAGCAAGTTTAAGTCTAATTAAGCCTATAGACAAATTTACAGATATAATCAGCAAAATCTAGACTGTGGGAAACTCTACAGATAAAAGATCTAATTTCTTCTACAAATAAATTTCAAGGGAAGAGAGAGAAGAATCTATAGGTTAAAAGAGACTTAAGACACATATCAATTAATTGATATGTATGGGGACCAATGGGATCCTGTTCAGATAAAACGAGCTGTACAAAAATACTAGGGAACTGCAATAATCTGCTAATGGTGTTAAAGAACTTAACAATATTAATGATATTAAATAACTTAATAATATTAAAGAATTTTTGAGTTTAATAATGGTGCTGTGGTTATGGGTTAAAAAAAGGTCATGAGATACATATTCTAATATTTATAGATAAGAAAATATTAAGAGAAAAATAGTACATATAACAGACAAAGTCAATAAATACATAATTCTCCAAAGAAGAAAATCTAAACAATGGAACAGTACAAAGGGTTAAACACATAAACCCTGAAAACTTTCCAGAGATACAGGACTTCAAAGTACACACTGAAAGAGCACACCTTATACCAGGAAAAACTGACTAACATTGGTCTACACAGGGAGTATCCTAGAAAAACTACTGGACTTCAAAACTTTGGACAGTCAAACAAAATGATCAAATTACTTATACATACAGGGAAAAATCATGCTGGCAATGAACTTTTCCTCAGGAATATTTAAATGACAAACAACTCTGAAGTAAAACAAAGAGCTTGAGTCAAGAATTTTCAGGCATATAAGTCATGATTTTGACCATGTAAGAATTCAAGGATTGTTGAGGCCTTGTTGAGGAACCTACTAGAAGACACACAAGAAATGATCATGGAAATGTCAATAAAAGGACTGGCAGCAAGCGCAAACTCAAGACGAAACAAAGATGAGGATAAAAGTGAAAGAATAAAATGTGGAAATGACAAAATGACAACCGACAAAAACGAGAGGAAAGGAGACAAGCAGGTGGAAAGCAGAATAAGCTCTCACCTGTCATAACTCTCTTCCCTATTATGGGAGAGAATTCACTGCTAAAAGCCAACTGTCTGCCTATATGTGATTATTCAGTTAACAGGTAGACTGTCTTCCTTATTTTTTACAGCAGCCAAAGTCCATTCATTTTTCTCACCAAAATGTGGGCTCTAGACACACACTGAAAGGGTACACCTTATTCCAGGAAAAACTAACACTGGTCAACACTGGGATAATCCTAGAAAAATCACTGGACTTGGACAGTCAAACAAAAGTTTATACAGTCCATGGAATTCTCCAGGCCAGAATACTGGAGTGGGTAGCCTTTCCCTTCTCCAGGGGATCTTCCCAACCCAGGGATCGAACCCAGGTTTCCCATATTGCAGGAGGATTATTTATCAGCTGAGCCACGAGGGAAGCCCAAGTTACAAACACTGGGCACACATTTGAGACACACATTGGTTTGTTTCATCATTCTAGCTTTAGTACCTAGAAATGTCTGGCACTCAGATGCAAAACAATTACTATTAACTGTGTAAGTGGATTTCAACTAAAAGTGTTTTTTTGGTAAACTGTGTTAATAAAGACATACTAGTTCTAGAATCCTGTACAGCAGTAAGTCCTGGTTTCCTTATTCCATATGGACAATCTTCTCAGCAGAATTCCCTAGGGCCTCCAGAGTTAAAGCTGACCACTGAAGAGATATGCAAGAGCCTTCGCTCAGTCTACACTGAGCATCTGCCAACACAAGAGTTTTTACCCACTGCTAAATGGAACACTCACTTGTTAGACACAAAGTACACTGCTGTCTCAGGATTGAGCTGGGGAACTCAGATTTCTTACCTATTCTTGTTAAACTGAATTGCAAAGTCTGTCATGTGCTGCAGAGCTTTGTTGGTGAAGTTCATTTCCATATAGATGTGCCCTTGGCGGTGAGTAAATGTTCCTGAAATCTCCAGGCCTTTAGCCTTCACTGCAGGCAGCCAGACCTAAAACACAGCATAAAGCCCAATGAAATCAGACAGGATTCATCTCACTACTGTTTTTGAGTAAATAAAGATGAAATTAAGATTTCACTTTGTTAGGCAATTAAGGTGCTGAAATAAGCTTCATTTACAGGAGTTTCCCCTTCCTCTTCTGAATTTCCTTTTTAGCAGGACATCAAGCAAGGCTGACTAGAAAGATATCAACGACACTAACTTAAATCAAAACTCTAAAAAGGTGCACTAAGATGCATGAAAACCAAGTCTGAGCAATGGCACTCTAGAATCCACATGCAATACCAATGGAAAAGGAGAGTAGAAGGAATGCGAAGTAAAATGTTACGTCTTTTCCCCTGTGCTTTGAACTGATATACAGTATATACCATATATATACTGTATATCAGTTCAAAGCACTAGATTGATTTCAGTGCTGACAAGCAAGGCAATATTTCTAAACCAGAGAACAAAACCTAAACACTCACATTTCCAATTTTAAGTCCAATTATAAAAATGGCTAATAAGGGTGCTATAGCGCTTCTTATTGCTAGGTTTGAGGCCACCATTCATCTTCCTTGTAAATTCTCTAGAACAAGGGCCCTAACCTTGGACGTATTATCAGTGGGAGTAATGCAAACGTTAAACGTTAAATAATTCAGGTCCTGTCCACTAAGAAAGTGTTGTGTTACTTACAGCCTTGGGAGCCACATATCCACCAGGTGCCATGCCTATCCCTGTGGAGAGTTCAAACAGGTCATTCAGACCACTGCTGACCACAGCAGGAGTAGGGGAGGGAGCAAAGGTTGCAGGCACTGATGATGGGATGAAGGACTGTCCCACCTGCAGGGAATAAAAGGGAAGGGGAGCAGGGAGATCAGGAAGAACAGATTAATAGTCCTTAAAATGTTGCTATCTATTTTAATAGTTACTGGTAAATCAATAAGAACACACCATAATTACAATATTCTTAGGAGTTTAATTCATATATTCTTTGTCCTTTAAATCATCATGGTTATTTTTTCATCACTGAAAAGATACACACACTCTTTAGAAGTTCTATCAAGAGAGAGTAATCAGCAGGATCAGGAACACAGTAACCCAAAGTTTTTTCTATTTGTTTCCAATTTTAGCTTCCATGATTCTGTGCAAAAGGCCTCTAATATCCCCAGGAAACTCTCCTGGGGGAGACAGCTACTCATACTCCCCAATTCTTTTACGAGGAGAGTCTCACTTGGAGTCCAGCTGACTCTCAAGCTCTTTCTAAATGACAGAAGAGAATAAGGGTATTCTCAAGATGGGAGGTTCCATTTCCTTTGGCTCTTTACCATCAGGAAGACAAAGAACTCTGTAGACACCAGAGCACCAATCCCTAAAGACATCCCTACAGCACATGTGGAGTATGGTCCCAAAGATTCCAAGTAACCCTACACTACTATCTACTCTTCGTAACACTGCTACAGAGGTTCTGGTGTACAGGGCTAGACAGCAGCGGTGGCTGGTCTGAGAAGGTGCGCATAGGAAAGGCATCAAACAGGGGGCAGCGCATCCCATGGTGAAAAAACCGATGGCACTTACTGCCGGACTTCCTCCAATGCCCCCGCCAAGGTCACTGCCAAGCTGAAAGAGAGAAAGGAGAGAGAGGAGAGAAAGGTAGAGTTCATTTAGCTAAGTACTAGATGCCCATACAGAATGTGCAAATTGCTCTACTAAGTTTGTGGGGAACACATGCTATTCAACTTGAATCCCAAAGTCTAAAGAAATTCTAGATTGCAAAGAAATACATCCTAGGGGAACTAAGTAGGGGACATGATGATGTGTGGGAGTTTTGAGAAAACTTGGAAAGAAGATGGAGCTGGGACACCTCAGGGATGTTTCAGATCCAATCTTTCCATTGGGGTACACAGACACAAACCCAAACAGCGTTTAGAGAATTTACATATTCCAAGAAGCTCTATCTCCAGGTAGTAATGTTTTGGATACATCTTATTTTTTAAAAGGAAATTTGAGGGGGGAAAAAAGAAAATAAAAATGAAAATGTGCTTTGAACTGTAAAACTTGCTGCCTCACTGAGAAAGTGGGGGCCAAACCAGTAGTGAACTGCAATTTCAAGCTCCAAAAATTACAGATGGAACAAGAGGGATTTTCAGTTTAGAACTTTGCTAAGAAAGCAAACAGCTGGGTTAGGAAGATATCCCACCTGGGGAGGAAGTGGGAAGGCTTGCCATTTTTCAACTCTCTCTCACAGCCAGTACAATTAAGGAGAAATGCTATGATTTCTCTGAAGTAGATTATTTAAAAGGATGTTAGCTACTAGAGAATTAGATTAATGTAGTTAGCTTGGTGACAGGAAAATAATTCCACATGGTCTTAACTCTGTCTTTTCCCCCTACCTCAGGGCTCTGATATAATTCACCCTGAATTTCAGGACAAAAGTATTTAAAAGAACTGAAGCTGAAAACAGCTAGCATGAAGAAACATAAAACACACATACAGGCAACTAATGGTGCTGTTGAAAAGGCCAACGCTACTTTTTTTGTGTTACAATTTCACACTGCTGCTTCCCTAGTTCTCACTGTATATCTAAAATTCATCTCTGAATCACCAAATGCCTTGTCTGCTTTACAAAACAGTTTCCTTTATTATCATTTAGTGATAGAAACTTGGAGAGCTCGATGTTATGGATGTGTTAAAAAAAAAAAAAAAAACCTGTACTATCTTCAGGATTTGACAGAGAGGATTTATTATCTTCTCAGTGAACAGATACATAAAACTGAGTTGTCAAATCTCAAAAATAATATATATATTGAAAAATAATGGGACTTAAGACAACATTCTGTTTCCACCATGGCAGGAGAAAAAAAAACAAAAACCCACCCAGGCAGGTGCTGCCTAACTGGCACAAATAAGATTGCTCTGCACTAAGCTACAGAGCACGCCAAACCTCAGAGCCAACACTTCCAAAATCTGGTTTCTGAAGACTATGTAATGGTTGGACCTGGGATGACAAATCACAGGCACAGACAGATGAAAAGGTCATCACAACCAAGAGTCTGAATAACTGGAAGCATGACAGCAAACAGAAAGGACACCACACATCTGCCTTCTCCGTTTCTAGAACAGCACGCATCCAGAGCATGAGAGTCCTCTTATTCACACATACACATAACGTCTGTTGGAGAAAAGGTACGATGGGGAAGGTAAAGATGCCAGGTAATGGGGGGAACACATAGACGAACCAGATCCAGGCTTTGCAAACTAGCAGAAAAATAAAACACGAATGCAAAACCATACAGAACATGCTAACACAAAAAAAGCAAAGTTCTAGAGAAAAGAGCCTCCTTTTGGCTGAATGATAATGAAAAGATGCTTGTGAAATTACAGAAAGCAAAAAACAGGAGAGGTTATTTCTCAGAATGAACACCGGTTAAAAAAGTAGGAATAAAAGCATGATCAAGAAGAATGAGCAGTCTAATTAGATTGGAGCATAGGGTAGATAGGTGTAAAAAAAAGAAGGAAGCCATAGAAAACAAATTTGCAAAAGCAAGCTGCCTATGGGAGGTCTTTAGTTTTCAATTTCTCCTTATGAAACTTGGAGGGTTTCTTAGAGTAAGAGTCAAACTTTCCTAGAGTATTAATAACTATCTCAACTTTGTTCTAATAACTACGGCTTTCAACCTTAAAGACAAAGTGGAATCAACCACCTTTGTGTGTATAGTGTGGAGAGTTGTTGTTCAGTCGCTAAGTCATGTCTGATTCTTTGTGATCCCATGGACTGTAGCACATCGGGGGAAGGGGACTTTTAAAACCACTGATGTCTGAGTCTCAGTTCCAGTCATAGTGATTTAATTGTTCTGAGGTGTAGCCCGGGCATCAGAATTTTAAAAAGTTGCCCTAGTGATTCCAATGTACAGACAAGGTTAAAAACCATTGCCTTAGAGAATTAACTATTATCTGGAGTCAGACAAGAGTTATCAGTTTAGAAATTACTTTGGAGCTATCTCCTAAATGGAAATGGAAGCTAGAACTTGAGCAGAAAGAAAAGCCCTTTCTAAGGAAGGCAATGATGCAGAATGTCTCATTTGTCCCAGTGCTGGTTTTGATCTGGTTTTATGACTTTCCGATGGGCTTACACATTCTCCCCACAGCCATTATCCCCCCTTCTGGGCTATCTCACAACTCAAGTTTGAAAGAGATGGAATTCTTTATGGACCTAGTTGGGACTTGATGGAAGAAAGAAAAAAATACACTGGAAGAGAAACAGCAATGTTATCAAAAATGCTAAATTCAATAAAAGGTATTGAGAAAAGGCACTCACTAGTGGTGTTATTTCCAAAGGAAAAAAAAGCCCATTTATAGCCCTTATTTTCTTAGATTTCATTCTTATTATATTTGAGCATTATATGAGTATTATCTTAGCTGGAAAGGATCTAAATGTACTCTCCTCCCCACCACCATGCTGCTTGCCAATTTTATTCAAAACCATATAAGAGAAACCGAAAAGCAATTCTGACACTCCTCCATTTATGTTCAGCTGATTAGATACACCTGAGCTGCAACCCAGACTCAAGATCTCTGATCTTACAGAAAGAGAATGCAAGGGGTATTAGAGACACATAGCCAGAAATAAAAAGGTTCACCTAACTGGGCTATGTCCAGAAAGCACAAGTCAAGGACAATTTCAGTATGCTTTCTAACTAGCAAAACTAGCATATTCAGACTTTATTTGGCAGCCTTTCTTTTGACTGCAAAGTTTCTAAGAGAGGCTATCATCTTCCTCTAAAATATGACACAGGTGACAGCACAGTGACAGACAAGAGTAATAGGGAGCTGTCAGCAAGGAGAGGAGCCAATTCCCCAGTGAGGGCCTCTGCTAGCTACAGTGACAAGCAGGTTGAGGCAGATATTAATTGGGGGGTAGGCAGGGGTTGGGTAGGGAGGCTAGAAAGCCGAACTAAACAAAGCAATGTTGTTGTCATGTTAGCCTGAACCAGCCACTAATGTTTCAGTTCAGTTGCTGGTACTACCCTGAGTCAGACAAGATTCATCTATTTGGTAATACTTTCTAATCAGGTCGGGTACAAAATCAATCAAACTGCATTTGTAAAAATTCAGGTTGATATCTGTTATCCAGTGAGCTAGGGGAGGTGAGTGAAAAGTAAGGTATGACTTTAATCTCAAATGCTGTGTATGTTTTAAGTGGTCTTTTGGAGCTATTTCCTATTATTCCCAGGATTGCCTTAATGAGGCTGCTATTTTCTCCATGAATGAAGTAATGGCAACTTGCTTCCCTGGTGGTTCAGGTAGTAAAGAATTTGCCTGCAGTGAAGGAGGCCCAGGTTTGATCCCTGGTTCAGGAAGATCCTCCAGAGAAGGGAATGGCTACCCACTCCAGTGTTCTTGGCTGGAGGATTCCACGGACAGAGGACCCTGGCAAGCTACAGTCCACAGGGTTGCAAAGAATCAAACATGACTGAGCAACTAACACTTTTTTAGAGACCAACTAAATCAGTATACAGGAAGATGAAGAAAGGAGAGGTGCCAATTTCAAGAAAAGAATATTTTAAGTGCTGCAAATTAAACAGAATTTTTCTAAAGGTCTGTAGTTAATACCCACGTCTAAAATTTCTGCTAGTGGTAAAGCTTCCCCAGCCTCTAATCTAAATCACATTAAATGGCACATTAACAGTAACACTAACATTGGCTACTCCAAAGAGTGCAGTGCTTCAGCATGTCTGAATTAGTGCTGAAACAGCTCAGTTCATGTTGAACTACATAATAAGGTATTGCTTCACTGTTCATTTAGTAATTGGATGCAAAGCAGTGATTTCATGGTAACTTATTTTAATTTATGGGCTAAAGAGATTTTAGCATGGATACACAAGTTCTGCTGCAGAACCTGGTTGAGTCAAAAGTTTGAGAGCTGAGTTTGCATACCAAAAGGAAATTCCTTCATCCAAAGGCAACATGCTGTAATAGCAGAAGTACAAAAAAAAGAACGCAAGACTGAGGTTCTGTAAGGCAACAAGTCTGTCAGACTCTAAGAAAAGGATGTCTTAACATGGTCACCAAGTAGACTGAAAATAAAACGAAACACAAAACCCCATAAATGTTCACAAAGACTGATCTGGGTTAGTCCCCTTGACAAGGTCCATCTGACCAGTCTAAAGTATACCTGTCTGCTTCTGAAACTATGAAGCTGTCTGAGAATCTGAAGACATTCTCTTAATTGGAGGTAGGGATCTTAAGTTCACACATTTCTGTGCTCCTTTCTAGAATTATAACCTCTTATCTGACACTTTCCAGAACTGATTTAATTGAAGAGAGTCTAAGAAATGTTTCAGGGCATACAGTTTACCAATAGCTCTGCTAGGCAGGAATCAAAATAGAATGATGTAAAAATAGTACACAATGATTCCCATCACAAACAAAACTTATACCAAAATCTTATTGGCATCAAAAATATCAATCTGTGTTTTTCTTATTAGTTTTAGATTTTAGTAGCCACACACTATCTCCGAGGTAAAAGTATGGTTTTCAGCTGCTAGGTTGCAAATTTTAATTTAATTTTTCACAAAGCTATTTAGAAAAGCACCATAAAACATAACTAATTGAACCGGTGAAAAGAATCTGTAACTGTGCCAAAGCTATTAGACAAACTCATGATGAGAACAGAACAGACTTGATGTGGAATAGCATAAAGGAGTTGAGATCATACAAAATCATCAGAAGACTCCTTAGCTTGAAGGAAAAAAAAGTCTTATATCAACAGAAAAAGAGGGTGATGTAATAGATCACTTTCTGAGATGGGACAAGGGACAGAATGTGACAAGAAATTCCTAGAATGGCACTACTGGTCTCTTAGGTCAGATATAACTCAATGTTCAATGTAGTAAAAGTCCACAGGAGCAGCTCTGTATCTGGCCTCATCTTCCTTTGCAGTAATTACTACCTGACTATGTACTTGTTCACAACTATATTCCCAATACATAGAATAGAACCTTACATAGAATAAGCACTCAAATATTTATTGAGTGACTGAATGTTTCACTAACCATATAAGCGGCACTATTATTTCTTGGGAGATAATTTTGAAATGAATCACTTCACTGGTGAAAATAATCACAAAATGGATAAACAGCTGACAAAATTGTTTCACTAACTGCCGAGAGCACCGTTATCTCCATCAACACTGTCAAAACATGAATAGAACCAATTAAGGGGAAAAAATGACCCCATCCTCTCTATTTCCAACCAAAGCCAAAGCTTTTTCTAGAATCTGAATGTTAAGTGAGACTGGACTCTATTATGGAAGATGACAATAACAAACTGCAGGAACCACAGGACACTGAAGGTGTGTATAAACTTTAAAGTTTTGAAAAAGTCCTGGATTCAAAATCCTGACTGAGACTTGCTAGCTATGCGTCCTTCAGTTATCTGTCAAATGGGACCCAATACCAATTACCCTGCAGATTTATTTTGAGGATTAGAAATTATAAAAGTTCTAGCACAGAGATCGGCACTTGGTATTTGGTAATTATTCCCCAAACTTCCTGAGGCCAGCCTTCACGAAATCTATGCACTGATAAAAAAACAGTGGTTACAAAAAGCCACTTAAGAATTTACCAGGCAAAACTGGGATACAATTTACAAAGCTCTCTCCACAACACTTCCAAAGCTAAAACTTAAGTTCTTAAATCACAGCAAATCTTTTCCAGAGGAAGAGAGATGAAGATGTAGCATGGATTTCCCATGGGCTAAAAAAACCTCAAAATCATTACTATAATCATGCACGAATTAAAATATCTAAAAGGTAAAAACCTGTAAGAAACAGGTAGGATGTTCTGAGAAACATACACTGGAGTCTGGAAAAGGCAGTTTCTCCTCTCTCCTACTCTGTTCTAGCTGGGCACACTGCGAGCACATTTCTCTGGCAGGAAACCCTCTGTCAGCATAGAGAAAGGGCACTCTGGATGATGTTTCTTTTCCATTCTTGATATACAATAGCACCATTTTTCTAAACAGAGTAACACACAGCACCTTGGATGAAAAGAAGGCCATAATTTAGCCAAGGTCTCTGCTGACAGTCTGAAAATAATGGAAACAAATAATCAAGATTCAATTATCACTTTAGTGCTCCTTAGAGATAGCATACTCACCAGCACATGTTATATCTGTATAACGTGTATGTAAGGTTTACACACATGGGTGCCAGGTCATCTCCCATACTACACCAAACCAGAAGGGTCTGCACTGTCAGAAAAGCCACACTACCCAGGACGAGCAGTTTCTTAGATTTGGTAGCTGGGGCATCAAAAGACACCCATACAGCTTCTAAAACAAAGAAGCAACACCCCCAATAACACTGAAATAGTATACTACACTGCTCTACACATAGAATAGATCAACCTCGTAAGTTTCATTAACTCAAATTCATTCCACATCAAGGAGACAGTTAAATTTATACTAACAGAAGGAAACTATGTTTTAAGCAAAACAGAATATGCTAAAAGGACAAAAAAAAACTAAGGAGCAAAGTGAAGAGTGTATCAGAAATCCATTTTCATTTAAGTCCGGTGATACAGAAACATTTTTAAAAATCTGAAGCTCTGTTTACATCAATGATTTTCAAAGATAAAGTGAAGTGAAAGTCACTCAGTTGTGTCCAACTCTATGCAACCCTATGGACTATACAGTCTATGGAATTCTCCAGACCAGAATACTGGAGTGGGTAGCCTTTCCCTTCTCCAGGGGATCTTCCCAACCCACGGATTGAACTCAGGTATCCTGCATTGCAGGTGGATTCTTTACCAGCTGAGCCACCAGGGAAACTCAATGGTTTTCAAAGACCTACCTCAAAAAAAAAAAAAAAAAAAAAACAACACCCAAGAAAACAAACCAAATAACAACCAAAAAACACCATGTTAAGAATCACTTGGGAGGAATGGTGTGCATGTGTGTGTTTTTTTATGTCACAGCTACATACCTACCTCACTCTGGTTAAAGAACAGCAGCTGTTATATGAGTCACTATTATTGATGGATGAAGGCTGGAGCCTTCAGGTAGGTTGTAATAAATAATAATAATGAATGAATGAATTGACAAGTATTTCCTGAATGACAGCTCTAGAAAAGTCACCATTCACTAAATCTCAAAATTCTGTTAAGTGTCATGATGAAAGAGGGCAAATAAAATCTAATGGGAGGTTCGCCAAGATATGAAAATGGAAGAATAATACTATCCTCTAGTGAATTTCAAGTTTTAAGACAGAGGAACAGAAAATGGATAGATAATCTAAAATACAAGACAGTTTTCAGTCTCCAATTATGGACCACGAGCAAGGGTAAAAGAACCCTGAGCAAGAGTAAAAGAACCCTGGGAATGAGAAACTAAATCTAAATTTGTCAAATTCAACCTTTGGCCAATTTCTGATAGGCTGGATCACCTAACAGCAAATCACAGCAAGAAAATCTCCTGGAGTTGGGGGTAAGGGGCGAGGTGGGGAGGGACAGAACAAAGGTAAATTCAGAGAGGACTGTTCTGTAGGAGGTGCCAAGACTCATCAGAATATAATTCTGTAGAAATCACTGTCTTGGCTTAAAGACCAATTTTTTTAACTCTCTACCTAACTTCATTTGGAACTTCACTTGGCTCAATATTCTTAGTCTTGGCTGCAAAATTAAAATAACCTGGATATTAAAAAAAAAAAAACAAAAACATAGAAGAGAAGTGGACAACAGAGGTCGAGATGGTTGGATGGTATCACTGACTCAATGGACATGAGTTTGAGCAAGTTCTGGGAGATGGTGAAGGACAGGGAAGCCTGGCATGCTGCAGTCCATGGGGTCGCAAAGAGTTAGACACGACTGAGTGACTGAACAACTATAGGGCCCTATCTCTCAGGAATTCTGTTTAACTGTTCTAGAGCTAGGTACAAACACTGCCAGTATATGTATTTTTTAAAAACCAATTATGCAGCTAGAGTTGAGAACACAAAGGTTGGAATAAAAGGTTAAGTAGCTGCCACGCTTCATTAGCAGCACACCACTGACCTCTATGGGCAAGGTTCTGTTAGAAACCAATGATAAAAGCCAAGTAGAAACTGCAGAGAGCCTTTCTGAGATGAACACTGACAACGTAACCTGAGTGCTGCTTGCCAGACAACCACATGTTAATAACTCTGATCCAGGCTACATTTTAAATGGGGACCTGGGTCAAATTCTACCATACCCAGGAACATTCTTCTTCCTAGAGAATAAAAGACAGACTTATACCAAAATAATTTCAAGAGTTTTGTGCCCTCCCTCAGTGTGAGGCAGAGTAGGAGCCATCCTTTCAGGAATGTGCTTACTACTGAAGTCAGGAGAAAAAGGCACGGAGGTTTATCAATAGCTATTCCAACACCAAAGCGAAATGGTTCACAGTGATTACAGATATTCCATGTCTTTACGAGGCAAAATGTTGTCCGCAGACATGGGTGGTTTGTTAGAAAAGGAGACTCCTAGGTCATAGCCCAGACCAACAACAATTGTCTTGTTCAAGATCTCCATTTGATGTATGTACACGTTAATTTGAGGAGCACTGTTAAAAGGTAAGGATTCATTCAAGAAATAGCACTATCTGTATAGATTAAGTAAAAACCCTGAGAACTATCTCCATCTTGAAATTAGATAATTTACACAAGAACAATAAAAGCTTTTTAAAAATGGCACAGACTACTGCTGCCACAGAAACTCGTCTTTCACATAGCCAGGTTTAGGTCTCTTCCTTGTGATGTTCTCTTAAAAGGAATCTTAGTTCTTTGAGTGAATATATATTTAACTGCAGACAGATCCAAAGCAAAAAGGGCTTTTCCTCCTCATTCTGATTTCTGGTATATATTTGTATCACAGAATAAGTTGAAGAAACCTGCATGCAAACACTTTCTGGGGCTGTAACACCAAGTATGCCATTCTAAATCTCAAAGTCAGAATAAGCCAAAATTTAGAGTTACAGGAGCATTACTGGGCTTACACAGCAACGCCTATATAATATTTAGATATCCAATTATAAAAAGTTTATTCTCTGTCCCAAAGTGAATATCCTTTGCAAAACAAACAAGAAAAAGCCCACATGCGACTTAGTCTACTACAATCTAAGAAAGTTCTAATCAATTTTCTCCCTGATGTAAACTTTCCAGAATTCTAACAGATGACTGGATTGGCTGCATAAAATCTAAGGAAAAAACTCACTGGTGTTAAGCACCAGCAAGAGCTAAGATA